>CM022705.1:4717294-6082923 GCA_012295165.1 Asparagus setaceus
CTAGAAGTTGAATGTTATTTCAGTAGTAGATCTTTGAGATAAGAGGAATGATGTTGGTCTAATCGTAACGGAAGAAGATATCGGGACTTTCAAGCTTGGTATGTGGAGAACTCTGGTAATTTTCATTGGTGCAGTACTGGCTGTAGTGTTCTTCGTTTTCTCTGGGTTTGACATCTTAAATGGGAATGGGAAGTGGAAGGAAGAATAGTTGAAGAACTAACATGGTTGGAGATTTGTTATGGCTAGTGTTTGGCTGCATTCTTCTTCTACTGTCGTCCGCTGACAGTTTAAGCAAGGAGTTGAGGTTCTGTGTAGGTTTTTCATAGAGATACCCTGTAGATTTAGTTGCATGAAGTAAGTTAATTTTTCACATTATGTAGTTAGATAGCTGTAGGTGGGTTGCATGTGTCCTTTCTAGTCTGCATTGAATTGGTTAGTAATTCCTTTTGTTTTTCCCTTTGCCTCTGTTACTTGAGTTCTGACTTCCTCTCTCACTTCCTCTCACCCTTTCTCTGAACTTTCTGGTGCTTTGCAAGGGCATCAAGTTCTCTTCGCCACTTTCCTGGTTTTTTTGAAGGAAATTGTTTGCGAGAGTGAACTCTAAACTCTCTTACTCTTGCTCTTCTCTCTTTCAAAATCTCCTATCTAATGCATTTTATAGTTAAAGTCTGAAATTAAGTAGTCAATCTTCCATGTTCTGGAGTTCTTTGTTTTGGTCTGTCATCTTTTCTCTTCTCTCAATTAGTGATAGAACGGCATCATATAGTTTCAGTCGAACTCGAATTGTTAGGTGAGCTCAAACTGTCTCTTTGCAGTGTATCAAATTATGACATCCATGTGGATGACTTTGTTGAGGTATGACTCGTCTCCTATGTAGTGTTCTATTGTTTAACGTATATTTGATTGTAGGTTTTGGTCGCGTTTAATTATGCTATTTGGTTGCCTATTTTGTAGGTGCAGTGCTTATTTGCTACTTTTGCTGAAGATTGTTAGAAGATGTTTGAAGAAAAGGGAAATTATTCTATCAGGAAAGGAATGTTATTAGTTTTACCTTTTGTTTGTTTCTATTGTAAGCAACAGTTTGAATTCTGAACTTAGTTTCTGTCCCTTGGCAGAAGCAGGATTTCTAGGTATCACTATCAAGTGGAACATAGCTTTTTTTTTTTTTTTGGGTATTTTCTAGTACAACATCAATATGTTGAGTTTATCTCAGTGTTATATGAACTTAATGTATTTTTAACTATATCAATCTGTTTTCAGTGTTATTTGAGACTGCATGTTTTACATAGTTTGTGTATGTGAATGTTTCATATGAATGAGGTATGCTATGATACACAATTTCACTCATGTTTTGTGCCTAGGATGGATTCTACATACTTAGGCTGACTCTTGTGACTGGAATTTATAAAGGGATCCTTTTCTTGCTGGAGTTTCTTCTACTGCGCTTATCTGCAATTATAAAGGTTCACTTTGTGATTTTTTCCTTCTCTCCTTGGTTAGTGGTTACTAGATTGCACTTTGTAAACTGCTTTCAAACTACCACACCTAAAGATTGTCTCAATCTTTAGAAGTTGTTCATTGGAAGCTCACAGTTGGATCAGTATATATTCTCCACTCTGACTTTGGTTCTCAAATTTCTTAATTAGCAAAAGCATCCATTAACAACTTAATTCTCATGTGCCCAACATTTAACTAGTACATCCAATTTAGACTCATCTATATTAGAAACAAGAAATAATATGAGATCTTTCTCTAGGTTCTTTTAATATACTGTTAGGAAAGTTAAAAGATGTGTCTAATTCACTTCTCTTCATTGGTCAAATTAGCAAATCTCTAGCTTGACTTCACTATGCTAATATGCATGACCAACCTAAAACATTAATTACGCCCGTGGATAGTGTCAGAAATCTTATTCCTTGAAAGCATCCATTAACAACTTCACTTCTTATAGCTAGCCCTTCAATTCCTAACCTTGCAATCTCTCAACATCTCCATGGCCAAATTCCTACTCCTCCTCCCAGCCATTCTCACGGCCGTCGCCCTTTCTGCGGCCACAACCGCCGTTCGGACTGGCCTCACTCTTAACCTCATAAACCGATTCTCGCCAGGCTCCCCCTTCTACCCCGGTAACCTCACCAAATCCCAACTCGCCCGAGAACTCATTGAACAATCCCGAACACGCATCTCATATATCAAACACTCGATCCGAATGCGTGCCGATGAATCCAACATCAGCACCATCCGTCCACCCGTCGTCCGCTCGCTGTACTCGCGGGCCGGAATATACCTTGTCTCCATATCCATTGGCACGGAGGGCGCCAAGCAATCCTACTATCTCAACATGGATACCGGCAGCAGGCTCACCTGGACGCAATGTGTCCCGTGTAACCCCTGCTTCCATCAAAGGTCCCCAATCTTCAAACCCCAACTCTCACCTTCTTTTGCCTTTCTACCATGCACTGACCCCTTATGCGTGAAACCATATGAATGTCGCGAGAACCGGTGCACCTTCTCCATCTCCTACCTCGACGGCTCGTCCGTCACCGGTGTTATCTCTCGAGACGCCTTCACCTTTGCAACCTCTACGAGGTACCCAGAGATCGTCCAGGGTCTCGCATTTGGCTGCACGCAAGGAAGCTCAAACCTTGTCGGTTTCAACGGTGATGTCGATGGCATCATGGGCCTCGACGCGAGTCCAGAGTCATTCGTCACCCAGCTCGGCCCTCGTGCTGGCGGAAGGTTCTCATACTGCTTCCTACCTTTCAGCATCAGAGCTAATAACTATTTGCGCTTTGGAGACGATATTACGATGAACGGCCCGGTTCAGAGAACCCCGATCGAGATCCGTAATGGGTTCTACTACCTCGGCATGAACGACCTCAGCATCAACGGACAACACCTCAACATTCCGCCGGGGACTTTCGATCCTCGCTCAGACGGCAATGGCGGGGTCGTCATTGATTCTGGGTCCAGCGTGACCCATCTGATTAAACCTGCTTACGATGTTGTGAAGGAGGTAATGATCGAGTATTTTGATCGATTGAAACTCGTGCCGAAGGAAGGCAGGGATCGTGATTTGGACTTTGAGTTATGTTATCAGATGCCAGGGCGTTTCGATAGTTTTCCGTCGATGATTTTTCATTTGAGAGGAGCAGATTTTAGAGTTGAGTGGAAGTCACTATTTTATGTGGGAGATTTCTATGAATGGTTTTGTTTGATGCTGGAGCCACTTGATGATATGACCATCATTGGAGCGTTTCAGCAGCGTAATACAAGATTTACTTATGATCTTGTGAACAGGGAGCTGTTGTTTGTTCCCGAGGATTGTTCACTTCATGGGTAAAATTTGATCTTATTAACTGTTATGGCCCCATCATTGTGTTGATCATACCAATAATAAGATTAGCAATATAACTTCTATTCTTAAGGGTGTGTTTGGCAATCACCCAAAAACCGAGCAAGGTTCAACCCTAGCCCAGTTCTACTATAAACCAGTTTAGTGTTGAACTGTTGCTATTAGTTGGCCCATGAACTGCTTGCCCATTTGATGCAGAGGCCCAGTTCACTTACCTATTTACCGACCCACTTTTTCCTCATTTGGTCCGGCCTTCAAACCCTAGTTCATTCTCCCTCCTTTGTCTCGGCTTTCAAACCCTAGAAATCTCTCAGACGGCCGCCTCTTCTATATATAGAAGGGTTGGTAGTAGCTCGATGTAGAGGAGATTGAGAGGGCTTTGTGCGAACCTCTCCCCGCTTCTGTGAGGCTCTTCTCCGCCCACCGCTTTGAGCGATCCCCTCTTTCTTTGTGAGAGAGTTTGATCTTCCCTTTGTGTCCTTGGTGGTGCACACGAGAAGGAACATCGTGATCGATTGAAGCAAGCGAGCCAAACGACGACACCATCCTCAACAGTATCGAGACTTCTTGAGTCGCCGCCGCTCAAAACCGCCGCCGGTCCGCCGGATTCATTGCCGCCGCTCCAGCCGAGATCATCGGAAATAACGCCGCCGAACCGACGTTAGACTCGACAAATGACCGCCGACCGCCGCTGCCAGTAAGGTCGAAACTCTCTGGGTTTCGCTTCGTATATTACATGATTCGGTGATTGTGGTTATCAATTTTTCTTTTTCACCATTTAAATCTCTCGGTTTTATTTCGCGCTTTAACTACTGGTGGAAATTTGTTTGTGCTCGCAAAGCACAAAGGGTTTGAACCCGAAGCCGTGCTCATTGTTTATTTTTCCGAAGAATGTCGCTACTAATCACTATGGTATGGTTCAATATGGTTTGGTTCCGTTCAACGGAAAATCGATTTTAGCATTTGGAAACAAAAATAAAATGTATTTTAATTCAACGAAGTCTGTTAGGCTATTGTCGACTATTTGGCTTCATTTGGTAGCACTTTCATGTCAAATGGTTGCTTTACGAAATACCATTTTCAATTATTAATGGCCCAAATGAGTTCAGCAGAGAAAAAAATTCAACCTAGATACTCAATGGTTAAATTTATTTTCAACTTTAGACTTGGTTGTAGATTGGTGTTGTTGTGAATAAATTTTAATCTATTGTCTTTCTGTTTTCTCTCATTTATTTTCTTGGGTTGGTTTCTAGCATGTTTTGATTGGCAGCACTCTCTTTCAAATCTTTATTTGGGCAGTACTTGAATTTTGTGGTTAGTGCTTCAGCTATATCGAGTTTCTAACGTTTGGGTCTTGAAATCATTAGGACTGTTTAAAATCATTAAGACTCTTTAAGAACAAGTGGTTGATGAGGTTAAATTAAAGAATATTCAGACAATTTAGAATATAAATAGGCTTTGTTAAGTGGCTATATGATGTAAATTTCTCCTAGCTGACAACAGTCGAGCTGCTACTTAAAATTTTAGTATGCATGCCTCTCATATTAATGCTAAGTACTTGAAATTGAGAATAATTTCAACAAAAAGATGTGTGTGTTTAGATATATAATAATGACTCAGACTAAACAGCATGGGTGACATGAATTGGACCAGTATGTTGCTACAATTTATTAGAGAGTGGTTCTTTTAAGACATTAAATACATGAGTTCACAAGCTTTTAGTGTGTGTTAAATTGAAACAAGGCAGATTTCTGATCCATCTGGACATTTTGGTTTTCTATGATTTCAATATTTGAAAGGGTTAATTCGAACAAACCCCATAGTGTCACCCAATTACGAATAGACCCTTATAGTTCTAATTGAGTGAATAAAACCATTGAGTGAATTTATTTATTCATAAAATCGTTGAAAAGGTTTTGAGGAGGCAGATAGACCCATGTAGTTCTATTGGTGAAGATAGAACCCCGATTGCTATTTTTTACACTTTAAAAAGTTTTATTTCTCATTGTGTTTTCTATTGAATAGTCAAACTATGAGATAAATCTTGAGAAAAGGAGAGAAGGTGTATAAGATATTCAAGTTTATCACTTACCTATCTGATATTAATTGAATTATTTTCTTAGAATTTAAATTTTTATAAGTTTTCTATTGGTACTATCTCCTACTAATTCTTTCTTCAAACTGATGGTTTACATGTAGTCATGCTTCATAGGGTTGATTCCTCAAACATCTGATGCTCTTTCCTTCTTTATTTCCTAAACTTCATAATATGCATTTATATAATGGCTTTGTGTCAATGGCAAATGAAAAGAAAAGCAATGTTTTAGGAACCGGTGATATATGCCTTAGGTTTTCTTCGTGTTCGAAGTTTACTTTGAAGAATGTTAGGCATGTTCCCGATTTAAGTTATAACTTGATTTCTTGTGCATCTCTAGAAAATGATGGTTTGGAGGGAAAATGGGGGTAAAGGGGTTATGAAAATTCGAAGGGTCTCTTGTTATTTTTATCGAAAAACAAAATAACTTATATGTTTGTCATTTCAACCTGCTTGATTCTCGTTAACTCCGGTGATAGATAACTGCTTTATGGCATAATAGATTAGGTCACATGAGTAATAAAGGATTAGAAATTTTGCATAAAGGAGGTCACTTTGGTAGTGATAAAATATCCACCATCCCTTTCGTGAATCTTGTGTGCTAGGAAAACAACATAGGGTTAGTTTTCCGTTTCTTCTTTCCTAATCGCCTAAGTGTACCGATGTACTTGAATATTTGCATGTTGATGTGTGGGGTCCCTCTAGTGTTTCTACATGGAGGAACCAATATTTTCTTTCCATAATTGATGATATGACCATCATTGGAGCGTTTCAGCAGCGTAATACAAGATTTACTTATGATCTTGTGAACAGGGAGCTGTTGTTTGTTCCCGAGGATTGTTCACTTCATGGGTAAAATTTGATCTTATTAACTGTTATGGCCCCATCATTGTGTTGATCATACCAATAATAAGATTAGCAATATAACTTCTATTCTTAAGGGTGTGTTTGGCAATCACCCAAAAACCGAGCATGGTTCAACCCTAGCCCAGTTCTACTATAAACCAGTTTAGTGTTGGACCATAAATCCCGGTCTAACATTAAACTCGTTTTATAGTCTTTTTTTGGCCGAAGAAAAACTGGGCTAGAACTGGCTCAGTTTTTGCCAATAAAAAACAAACTCAAAACTAGGCTAGGTTTAGTCTTGACCTTTTTAAGACTTTTTTCTTGCACTCTTGATGATAAAGAGTGCTTCTACCAAAAAGAAATATAACATGCTACGTGTTGAATATAGCAGTGTGTGCACACGCAAACTGTTTTCTCAGCACAGCTAGTTTTCCTTTCTTGGGAGGAGGACGGAGTTTGAATTCTGTCCACGTCAAACAGAAGAATCAATCAGTTGGGGCTCGTTTGCTTCCTACGACTTATCAAGTAATGAGTCCCACTTCGATCCATGCCACATACCCCATATGATGAGTAGGAGTCGGAGAGGATTCGAATCCCTGCCACAATGTATTAATCTCTCCAGTATCAACAATTATAGAAGTCGTTTTGTAGCTATTAACATGATGTCAGAACCAAAATTTTAATGCTAGAAAACGCTTTCATGTTAAGATCGAGCATGTTCGACAACATACTTATTTTTACAGATAAGTATTTTTTAAACTTATAAGGTATCGAAATCATGTTTACTAAATGTTTATTTATTACTTATTTTTAACGTATAAGTAGGGGAAAAAAGTTGAGATTCTCCAACTTATTTTTTGGCCACGTATAAGTAGGGTGAGGATGAATGAACAATTGTGGGAAAATGCTTAATGAAAAGTCAGCTTCATATTCACGGAATCCATATACAACTAAATCTCTAGAAGGATACTTACTTTCATGCTTATTGTTGCAGGCGCACAAATAAACAAAGATTGTGAAAGGAAACAACTATACTTGCAACACTACTAGCAAAGGAAACAACTATACTTTCAAAGTTGTGTTAATTGAGTTAGTTTCTACCTTCGTTTAAGTTAGAAGAAATTTAGATGGAGAAAGCATTAAAAGACCTCTAAGAAGAGCTCCATTTGTTTGACTGTAGGTAAGTTTTATGTTTTGTTATGAATTTTTTCATTGCTAAAAATTGATTAAAATTTATTTTATTCTCGACGGCTTTTTGGATGAATTATTTGAGTTGAGTTTCTACCTTTCATTTCAGTTAGAGAATTAATTTAAATGAAGAAAGCATTAAAATACCTTTAAGAAGAGCTCCATTGGTTTGACTTGAGGTACATATCCTGGTAAATTTACATTTTAACTATTTGGCTTCATTTGGTAGCACTTTCATGTCAAATGGTTGCTTTACGAAATACCATTTTCAATTATTAATGGCCCAAATGAGTTCAGCAGAGAAAAAAATTCAACCTAGATACTCAATGGTTAAATTTATTTTCAACTTTAGACTTGGTTGTAGATTGGTGTTGTTGTGAATAAATTTTAATCTATTGTCTTTCTGTTTTCTCTCATTTATTTTCTTGGGTTGGTTTCTAGCATGTTTTTTGATTGGCAGCACTCTCTTTCAAATCTTTATTTGGGCAGTACTTGAATTTTGTGGTTAGTGCTTCAGCTATATCGAGTTTCTAACGTTTGGGTCTTGAAATCATTAGGACTGTTTAAAATCATTAAGACTCTTTAAGAACAAGTGGTTGATGAGGTTAAATTAAAGAATATTCAGACAATTTAGAATATAAATAGGCTTTGTTAAGTGGCTATATGATGTAAATTTCTCCTAGCTGACAACAGTCGAGCTGCTACTTAAAATTTTAGTATGCATGCCTCTCATATTAATGCTAAGTAGCAGAATTGAGAATAATTTCAACAAAAAGATGTGTGTGTTTAGATATATAATAATGACTCAGACTAAACAGCATGGGTGACATGAATTGGACCAGTATGTTGCTACAATTTATTAGAGAGTGGTTCTTTTAAGACATTAAATACATGAGTTCACAAGCTTTTAGTGTGTGTTAAATTGAAACAAGGCAGATTTCTGATCCATCTGGACATTTTGGTTTTCTATGATTTCAATATTTGAAAGGGTTAATTCGAACAAACCCCATAGTGTCACCCAATTACGAATAGACCCTTATAGTTCTAATTGAGTGAATAAAACCATTGAGTGAATTTATTTATTCATAAAATCGTTGAAAAGGTTTTGAGGAGGAGATAGACCCATGTAGTTCTATTGGTGAAGATAGAACCCGATTGCTATTTTTACACTTTAAAAGTTTTATTTCTCATTGTGTTTTCTATTGAATAGTCAAACTATGAGATAAATCTTAGAAAAGGAGAGAAAGATGTATAAGATATTCAAGTTTATCACTTACCTATCTGATATTAATTGAATTATTTTCTTAGAATTTAAATTTTTATAAGTTTTCTATTGGTACTATCTCCTACTAATTCTTTCTTCAAACTGATGGTTTACATGTAGTCATGCTTCATGGGGTTGATTCCTCAAACATCTGATGCTCTTTCCTTCTTTATTTCCTAAACTGCATAATATGCATTTATATAATGGTTCTCTCTTCTGTTTTCTTTAGAACTCATGGAATTAAATGAGGAACTCCTAAAAGAATATGACCATCTTCTAGCAATAAGTTATATTAGAATAGTTATTCATATAACTCCTCCTTTTAATACCAGTCATGTTAATTTTAAGTCTATTTTTAATTAGATATTTGCTTTCTCTATATGCATTTCGGTCTTATTTTTTTCGTCATGGACTATTGGATTTATCAATGTCTTAAAAGGGATGTAGGAAAATAAATATTGTTTCTAAATTCTTATACTCTTATATTATAATAAATTTTCTCTTTACATCTTATTCTGAAAAAAGTAAGTTTGATCCTTATTGAAGAGTTCATATCATTAGAAGATGTCAGTTAATTTCAATCATTTGCCTTTTAACTTTGGATTGGTGGATGAATTAAAGGTTTTCACCACGAGCTTTTGCATTGAATTTTCCATTGTAAGGTACATTTTAGACCCATATCCTTATTTTCACGTGATTTTTTGTAGAAGCAAGTATTTTGATATGTATTAGTTATACATGTCTTGGGATAGTTTGTAATTTACTTTGTGGGATCACTCATTAATAACTGAGTTCCTTTAATTGTCTGAAACCTTTAAGACATATAAGTAGGTTTTCTCAACAAATGGGGTAAACTCATCTTCTCATTTGCATAACTTTATTTCGCTTATATATGAGAACACACTGCTGATTTTGAAATAGAAAGTTGGAATTAGTTTTCATAATGAATTAGATTGGAGACTTTTTATTTACGTGCGAATTTTATCGGATATTTGAAGCCTTTTTATTTGTAGCAACCCATGACAAGTTTTGTATGAGGCGTTGTACTAAATGCTATTAGTAGTATTTTCTAGATATCGAAGCATTGTTATGTTGGGTATGAGATAAATGCCTTTTAATCTGGGAATCGAAGCTCTTACATATTAGTTTGGAAGGTCTTCTCAATTAAAGCATTTGCACTTTTGTAAAGAAATCAACATTGCTTGACTTCTCTGCATTAAGGCATATTATTTTCAAATAGGATAATGATTATTATTTTAGTAGTTGATTTTTTTCATTTTTTCTTTTGATATTTTGTTCATAATCTAATTAATTTTTGCCTTTGACAAATAAAGAATGCTTAAGGAATCTTAATGTAAAAAATTAGATCACAAACAATAAAACCTTTCAGTTATATAAACTAATCAAAGGGAGCGTTTATTGCGATCAATGAAGAAATGCCCACTGCGATCAATGAAGAAATACGAAACTAGCATAAAATTGAGATCATATGATATTTCTATTTATTAATTATTTGGCTTCATCAGGTGTGATGTTCTGGAAGTGAGCAGTATAATTTCGATTTCTTTTTTTCTTGCTACAATTTGAATATAGTATTATACCTTGACTTTATCTATCTATTCAAGTTGAAAGCTAACATTTGTGTACTCTAGCAGGATTAGAGCTACCCTCATCCATTATGTTGTCCAAAGCTGCATCAATCAAGATAGTATTTAGGTTGAATTCGGAAGAGGCATAAAATGTGTTCAGAACCTTAAGGGAGATATGTTGGAACTTAACGTAGAAAGGACAGATATTGAAATTTGATAGCAGAAAGACTACTACATGTTATAGTTTAATTGTGTGTTGCATCTTAAGCAAGTTCGACATTTTAACAAAGTTGAGGACATAAAAGATTTTCCTTGAAGAAAAAAGTTTTTGTCTGTTTGTGTTGTATCTTATTTATTCGCACATAACCGATTTAAACTCATTTTATGTGGTAACCATGTAGTAGAGTTTTGAAATTGTGAGGTTATTATTAAGTGGACATAACTTCATATTTACTTTTTAAACATATTGTCTATTTTCTAAGATTTATCTTAGTTATAAGATTGAATAAGGTTGGATTTGATGCATTTATCAAATTCCTTTTTAAAGACAATTAAGCTTGGTTACTTTCGATTTTGTTGTGGTTGATGTAGGCTTCTTCTATGCTTGGTGCTTTCTTTGATGTCGTTACATGAGTTCAATAAACTACCAACTACAATTTTGTAGGAGATAAATTAAGATAGAATCTTATGAACTAATGAGTTAAGAATGAAATTAAGTATTGTAGTATCTTAATATAATGAGATGTATGGGAGTGAATTACACTAATAGAGAGCGATCAACCGTGCTACGAACAAAATCTAGTTAACATGATGTCGAACCAAAATTTTAATGCTAGAAAACGCTTTCATGTTAAGATCGAGCATGTTCGACAACATACTTATTTTTACAGATAAGTATTTTTAAACTTATAAGGTATCGAAATCATGTTTACTAAATGTTTATTTATTACTTATTTTTAGCGATATAAGTAGGGGAAAAAGTTGAGATTCTCCAACTTATTTTTGGCCACCTATAAGTAGATTTATTTATTGATGTTAAAAGACCATCTTCCCTCTAACAAAAATAAGTAATAAGTAACGATAAAAAATCATAAAATAAGTAGTAGTTGTTGATGTCGGATATCAAACAGGGAGATTTAGTGTGGATTATGTAGGATTTTAGGGTTCCTCAATCTTCTTCTTGATGCCTACCTTGGGCCAAAGGTGGAGATTGTTGCTATTAGTTGGCCCATGAGCTGGCGGCCCATTTGATCGAGAGGCCCAGTTCACTTACCTATTTACCGACCCTTTCCTCATTTGGTCGGCGCCTTCCGAAACCCTAGTTCATTCTCCCCTCCTTTGTCGGCGGCTTTGAAAACCTAGAAATCTCTCGTGGCGGCGCCCTCTATATATAGAAGGGTTGGTAGTAGCTCGATGTAGAGGAGATTGAGAGGGCTTTGTCTGAACCTCTCCCTGTTTCTATGTGAGGCTCTTCTCCGTCCCTTTGCTTTGTGCGATCCCTCTTTCTTTGTGAGAGACTGAGTTGATTTCTCCCCTTTGTGTCCTTGGTGGTGCACACGAGAAGGAACATCGGCCCGATTGAAGCGAACCACAGGCAAACGGCGACACCGATCCTCAACATGGACCATAAATCCCGGTCTAACACTAAACTCGTTTTATAGTCTTTTTGGCGAAGAAAAGCGAGCTGCCTCCCGGTTTTTAATAAAAACAAACTCAAAACTAGGCTAGGTTCAGTTTTGACCTTTAAGACTATTTTTTCTTGTACTCTTGATGATAAAGAGTGCTTCTACCAAAAAGAAATATAACATGATACGTGTTGAATATAGCAGTGTGTGCACACGCAAACTGTTTTCTCAGCACAGCTAGTTTTCCTTTCTTGGGAGGAGGACGGAGTTTGAATTCTGTCCACGTCAAACAGAAGAATCAATCAGTTGGGGCTCGTTTGCTTCCTACGACTTATCAAGTAATGAGTCCCACTTCGATCCATGCCACATACCCCATATGATGAGTAGGAGAGGATTCGAATCCCTGCCACAATGTATTAATCTCTCCAGTATCAACAATTATAGAAGTCGTTTTGTAGCTATTAACATGATGCCAGAACCAAAATTTTAATGCTAGAAAACGCTTTCATGTTAAGAGCATGTTCGACAACATACTTATTTTTACAGATAAGTATTTTTAAACTTATAAGGTATCGAAATCATGTTTACTAAATGTTTATTTATTACTTATTTTAGCATTATAAGTAGGGGAAAAAGTTGAGATTCTCCAACTTATTTTTTGGCCACTTATAAGTAGATTTATTTATTGATGTTAAAAGACCATCTTCCCCTCTAACAAAAATAAGTAATAAGTAACTGATAAAAAAATCATAAAATAAGTAGTAGCTGTTGATGTCAGATATCAAACAGGGAGATTTAGTGTGGATTATGTAGGATTTTAGGGTTCCTCAATCTTCTTTTGATAGTTGATTCTTGAGCAGAGGATTCGGTCCTGCACACAAACAACACGTAAGAGGGTCGGAGTTGAGTTCTCCGGGGGTTCCTCCAACGATCAAGTTAGTATGGATCTTAAGTGGAGGAGAGAGAGTACAGTTGTAGTGTATTTTTTCGGTTGAAATCACGTAACTCCATGCAGTAGGCAGGGCACCTATTTATAGCAGATTCGGGAGGACAATTTTGTAACTTCGCCTGGGTCCAAGCAGCCAGCTTACTCGGCTAACACTTTACAGGTGTCGGCTGCGGATGGTATGAGTCACCTTTGTGATTAATACGAGGGTGACAGGGGAAGTCAGGTGCTGACGAGGTCCGATGAGTCATTAAGACTTTCGGGGTTGGAGCAATGATGACTCCGACCATACATTTAATGTGATGGTGATCAGCTGTCGGCGTTGTGTTCGAGAATGACCGCCTTTCGACTCGGCTTTGATAGTGGGCTGGTAAAAAGACGCCTTTTATTCGGCCACCTTGGACTGGGAGGTTCTTGACCCGGTCTTGAAATGAGGCATAGAGCGTGCCAACTCACGGGTCAGTGGGGCGCCTTTCACTCGACCCTTCTTGGTAAGGGTCGAGTGATGACGTTTACTAGACTCGTCCTCCATATGGTCGAGTTGAGATGATGCACAGTTAATTTGGGACACGTGTTAACTCCTGGGGTAAGATTAACACTTAGTCATTTCCATGTCATAACAGTAGCCAAACATGCCCTAAATTCGTAATCGACCTTGCCCAAAAACTCACTCTCTCTCATCTTCCATATTTTGAAGTTAGTCCCTCAAATCATAGATATCGCTATTAGTTTCTCCAATTGTTAAGTTAATTTTGAAATTAGTCATGTTAGTCCTTATTTCACTTCACTTGATTAATTGATCAAATTGACACCTCCGGCTTGACTTTACTATGCTAACATTTGCCACGTCTTTTAAAGTCCATGGATAAAGATCAGAAATCCTTTGCAGCATTCTATAGCATCCACTAACAACTCTCCCTTCATGTACCTCCTCTAACCCTAATGACACTCTTAATAATCTCTCAGCCTCATGGTATAGTTATAAAATTCTTCCTTCATTTAGAACGTTTCTTTATATATGTTTCTTTTTTTTTAATTTTCTTTTTATAAATATTCTCTCAGGGCTGCTGATAGGGCTTTGCTACAAGCATCACATGCACCTCCTCTTGATTGTTTCGATCTCACTTTCTGTATCAAAATGACCAACACACTCCTCACTTTAATAAGGGAAGCAAACATATAACAATGAAAAGTCCTACATAGAGACATACTAGACTTATTTATTAGAAACAACAAATTATAAGAGATCTTTCACTAAGATTCACGTATTAAATATCTTGTTTTGAAAGTCAAAGATGTGTTTATTTCAGCCCTCTTCATCGGTCAAATTAGCATCTCTAGCTTGACTTTCGCTATACTAATACATAAACAACCTATTCGTCGGCATGTATAAGACATTAAATACTACGCCAATGATGGATAATGTCACAAATCTTTGCTCCATTCCTTAAAAAGCATCCATTACCAGCTTCACTTCTTATATATAGCTAACCACTCAAAAAATAACCTCCCAATCTCCCATCATTTCTATGGCCCAGCTCCTCTTCGTCCTCCTCTCAACCATTCTCACGGCCGCCGCCATCCCTGCGTGGCATCTCGAACCGGCCTCACTCTCAACCTCATCAACCGCTTCTCACCGGGCTCCCCTTCCTACTCCGGTAACCTCACCAAATCCCAACTCGCACAAAAACTCATCGAACAATCCCGAACACGCATCTCATATATCAAACACTCAATTCATACGCACAATGATCAATCCGGCATCACCACCATCCGCCCACCCGTTACCCGTGCAGATAGCGGAATATACCTCGCTTCTGTATCCATCGGCACGGAAGATGCCAAGCAATCCTACTACCTCGCCATGGATACCGGCAGCAAGCTCACCTGGACGCAATGTGCTCCTTGTAACCCCTGCTTCACTCAAAGGTCCCCAATCCTTAACCCCGGACTTTCATCTTCTTTTGCTTTTCTACCCTGCACCGACCCCTTATGCACTGAACCGTACGTATGTCACAACAACCGGTGCACCTACACCGTTTCCTATGAAGACGGGGCTTCCGCCACGGGCATCATCTCCAGAGACGCCTTCACCCACTACTACAAATGCTCCTTATAATAACAGTTAATTAATTAAACTGTTGCTATTAGGACTAATTGATACGGTCTGGTCTTTTCTTTCTATTTGAAACAGTTGCCAGCTATATCTCACTTAAATTTTAATAAAAAAATATTTCTATTAAAATAAAGGTGGGAAACTAAATTTGTGGGGGCAAAATAATACGGAAACTAAATTGAGCGGTGATTTCTATTTCGAGTATAATGCTCCGCATAACCTCCCTCTCGATCAAAACGCCTCTATCAAATTCAGACTGATCTAGATCTTAACGCAAAACTCTCGAGAAGTTCAATTGACCTCCGATCTCACCTCAAAACCTTCGCTTCCCACAATACGCGATCTTTGGGCCGAGTGGTCTTCCGATTCGTGCAATTCATTGTGGTTGCATCTCTCCCCTTCCGATCGATTGCAATTGCATCGCTGATCACCTCTCTCCACAAAGGTATTTTGAATTTTCCTATTATTGTGATTGTGATTAAATTATTTATTTAACTTGTAAAAATCCCCAATCCCTTATTAATTAATTACGTGCATCTAATTTGGTAGAAGCCACTGTTTTCTCTTTTGTACAAAAGAAAAGTAACTTTTAGCTTTTGTTCTTATTAGGAAAATGCTAATCAAGATCTAAGAGGGTGCTTTTCATCTGTCCCTCAACCAATTTGAAATTTCTAAATATTTGGTACATAGCGATCTTTTTTTCTTTTAAAAATTATAAACTAATTTTTAGGATTAAAGGAAAAATTTATGAACTTTGTGGGATCTCGAATCTATTATCTATAAGTCGTGTCGAGAGATATTCATATTTTAAGGCCTATGAAATCGATTTTAGCATGTAACTTGTTGCAAAAATTTCTAGGTAACCCCTAGGAAAATCATACAAAATTATTGCAATATATACTTGTTGCATAAGCCTATATTATGACACTTATTATGATAGTATTCTGTACAAATATATGTATGATTCATGTAAATCTAAATGAATAATCTTTTTTGATTTTCGGATATTTATTTGATGAGTTACATGAGTGTCGATTTCATGGCGTGCTATAAACTTCTCTCTGAAACATTACTTTTACTTGAGTATTGTAGGTTCTTGTAACATAGACACCTCTATTGGCATTGGACTTTGCATCAAATACTTTTTATTTCTATCGAGAGAAATGCATATAGTTCACATATTTTTCATCATATATTGAACTTGGAAAAGACAATGAAGCTGTTGAGTTGGAAATTTTGTAGATAATGTTTGTAGTGGCTTGTAACTTTAGATTGAAGAGAGAAAAATTAAAATTTTAGAGTTACGAAGGGATAGTGCTATTTGTTTTAGGATAACACATAATAGAAGATATAGAATGGAATTCTCTCTATTGTTAGTCTCCTCAATGAAAATTAAGCTTTAATTAATCTTTACTTTCGTATTAATTTAAATATGCATGCTACATGAGCATCAAATTTAAAAGTAGTGGTCGTGAAATTGTTCACTCTTGTATTCTTATATTTATGTTTTATGATGTATTCTCTACAAAATCAATTTAAAATATACTTGAGTTTTAAAATCATTTCTTCCTTTTAAAATTAATATAACAATTTTATATGTTCATTACTCTATTAGATACTTTGAGAGATGGAACATGATTACATTGCCGATAGGAGTTGGATGTATCAAGAGGAAAATGAACGCTTTGAAGATTTTTTTATAGCTGGAGTCGATTGTTTCATTGAGTTCGCACTTCAACATTTGGTAGAAGGTCGGTCCGATTATGTTGTCCATGTAGAAAATGTCAAAACCGATATAGGTATGATACTAAAACCATTAAAATACATAAAGTCAAGAATGGTTTTGTCCATGGCTATACTAAATGGTATTTTCATTTTGCATAATCAGGCAAAAAACAACTTGAAAGGCATCCCATCAGCCGAGATGGGAACTCTTCAGTTGCAGTGTTCTCTTAATCTAATGTCATGTTACCTGAGAACTGGGCAACTCGAAGAGTGCATTAAGGTAGGTTCAGAGGTACAATGTCTTAAATTACTGCCCTTCTCTCCCTCTCTTTTGTAATTGTGAATGAAGTAGACCCATCAATGCTCTTGGAATTGTGAATAAAGTATGTCAACAAGGCTTAATAAGCATAATATGTCCTATAGTACTACAAGAGACCAGTTTTTTAGGATTTTGTCAAACAAATTACTCTACGATAACTTTGATTTAAACATACAAGAGCTTAAATATGTAGTTTCTCTTGTCAGAGCACGATTTATACTTTTACCTTTTCTAAGTGGTATTATTGTTTATTCCAGGTTCTGGTTTATGATGCAAATAATGTTAAAGCTCTTTATCGCAGAGGTCAAGCATATAATGAACTTGGAAATTTGGAGGTAAGCTTTTATTGCCTACTAATGCCTTATTTGGAACTTTTTGAAGAAATCTTCCTGTAGAATCTATGATATGAGAAAGCTATTTTATTTCACTAGATGTCTATTTGTAACAATTACCCTCTTGCCCAGAGTTGTTTTTGGCCTGGAAGTTGCCTACCGTTTGTGGGGTGATGAATTGTGGGGTCTTTTCATGAATTCTAGTTTAGGTTTTGCTTCAGAAGCTGACCACATTCTAGTGAGAAATCTCCATTGATTTTTTTAGGAAATCCTAGTTTAGGTTTTTCTCTAAATCATCTAGCATCATGTGATTTCTATGATATATAAACTTTCAAAACAAAAAATTGGCATGTATGGCACACCAAGACATGATAAATATGTCCATTCACCATTACTGGAAAATTTATATGGCGCAATTTACCTCAAAAAGTATATGGAATTTGATATATGCAACATAGTTTCACTCTCGTGTCTCGATTTTAAACAATTATTGTATCCACTGTCCACCATCTTGTCTCCATTTTAAAGCATCATATCCACTAATCATAGTATTATTCACTCACCGTTTGATCGGTGCTTTGTTTCCGGAGCTTGAGAAAGGCACATAAATTTTCTCGGAAGATGAGACTACGCAAGTTTTCAACTATGGAAGCCCTTTTGTGGGTGGGTTACTTTTATGTCTTGTAAATGCACTATTTTTGATATCATTATGTGCGATTCTTGTGCAATGTGCGAGATGGCAATAAAATTGATGGAAGCCGGAGACAAGAATGCATCGAGAGGTATGTAGTTTTCTTGTCCCTTCGATTGAGTGATGAAAATTTTCTTTAGTTGGATTGTAAAGTATCACTTATGTCTCTTTTGATACACTGGATTATTCAGGTTTAATTATTGAAGAAATAGATAAAGAAGAGCCGATCCGTACAATCAGTGATAAAATCTCATCTTGAATGGTCTTTGTCCAGAGCGGTCGAGGCCAATGATTCTTGTGTATCGAACACATTATTTTTAATTGATTAAGTTAATTTCTTATGTATGATGTTTATTATTTATTTCATTTGAATGATATCATGTATTGAAAGAGATGATTAAGAATAAATGAATATCATTGCTACAATTGGTTGCGAGAATATGCAGTAATATTTTGGTGAACATGTCTTTTTTATACCCTATTGCAACTGTTTTCTGTTAATACACCTTAGCGGTGGTTAGGATTTTGCTGATGTGGATATTTTATTTTTTAAAAATAAATATTAAATCTTATAGTAACGGTTGCCTTTTGTTGTTAATAGACTATAACAACGGTTGGGATTTGCTGACGTGGATTTTTTATTATTTTATAAAAATTAATCTAATAGCAACGGTTGTTATATTGCAACGGGTTTAGATCGTTGCAATAAGCTAATTGCAATGGCCTTAATAGTAACGGATTATTTACAACGGTTTTGACCATTGTTAATGTATTAGAAACGGTCCAAACCGTTACTAAGAGGCCTATAAGCAACGGTTAGAACCATTGCTATAAGGGGCTTTCGTAGTAGTGACCTTTGAAACCTCCACGGGCAACCCAGAGATTGTCCAGGGTCTCACTTTCGGCTGCACGCATGAAAGCTCTGACCTTGTCGGTTTTGATGGTGAGGTGGACGGTATCATGGGCCTCGACGCTAGTCCAATATCATTGGTCACCCAACTCGGCCCTCGCTCCGGCGGAAGGTTCTCGTACTGCTTCCTACCTTTTGGCGTCACCACCGATAACTACTTGCGTTTTGGGGATGACATCATGATGAACGGACCGGTTCAAAGAACCCCGATCGAGACTCGTAACAGGTTCTACTATCTCGATGTAAATGACCTCAGCATCGAAGGACAGCACCTCAACATCCCACCTGGGACTTTCGACCCCCACTTCGACGGGAGCGGCGGGTGCATCATCGATTCCGGGGCCAGCATAACCCATCTGATCGAACCTGCTTACGTCATCGTGAAGGATGTGATGGTCGGCTATTTCGACTCGTTAGGGCTCGAGCCAGTGGACGGCAGCGCTTTCGGCTTGAACTTTGACACATGTTATCATATGCCACAGGGTTTTGATAGTTTCCCATCAGTGACTTTTCATTTCAGTGGAGCAGATTGGACGGTGGGGTGGGAGGCGCTGTTTTATGCGGATGATGTGTCGGCAGTGCCGGTGTTTTGTTTGATGATGGAGGCGATGGATGAGATGACGATCATTGGAGCGTATCAGCAGTATAATACGAGGTTTACTTATGATCTTGTGAGCAGGGAGTTGCTGTTTGTTCCTGAGGATTGTTCTCTTCATGGGTAAAATTGTTCTTATGCATTCACCATGTTATGCGCCCATCATTGATGTGATTGTACTAGTAATAATAGGGAAGTCAAGGTTTTTTTAATAGAAAATACTAAAAAGTATGACATTGCAAACATATAAGTAAATATTGGCGGTTTCGATAAAAAAAAAACTAAAGGTGATGAGTACTAATTTGGACAAAAATTAAGGTGATTTTTATGTAAAAAATAGCTCAAAATGGCGTAAGAATTCTATCAAAACACCATCATAGGAATGGGTGATCTACACCATTCACAGGTGCTAAAAGGGATAGTTTGGGAGTTAAAACTCTTTCATTTATAGTGTAAATCACTCCACTCCTATAATGATGGTTCTGATAGGATTCTTACTGCTTAAACTGTAGATTGTAACAATGTATTGATCCTCTCTAGTACCAGCGATTATGTAAATCCTTTTGTAGCTATTAACACGTTATTAGAAACAAAAATTTTAACTTTAGAAAACCTTCGGAATAAAGGCAAAATGGACCCCGGCCCAAAAGTTCCTCTTCTCTTCTCTTGATTGTTTGGGGGAAACTAATTTATAAAATAGGCTCCGGTCCTTACTTGTTCCATAAACTACTAAATTTATCCTTCTTATTCCCTGAAATTTTTTAATCCTTACGTATCCCCCTAAAACCATTGAGTTTGTTCTCAGCTTGCCTCCTTAACTCTTTTAAGTCTCATCTTTACACAATTAACTAGTGTTTTTCTCTAATAATCCCATTAAAACATTCATAAAGTAAGAATCATAAAGTGGTAACTAGGTACTGAATTTGATAATTCAGGAGGGTAATCATAGATCAATTTAATAGTTTAGGGGATAACGTGAGACCACAAATAATTCCTGGAGCAAGTAGAAAAAACAAAGTCAATTGTTCAGGAGGCATATAGGCACTAAAAGTAGTTCATTAGAAAATTAAAAAAAAATTCAATAATTTAGAGGGCAAGTAGAGTCTGAAGCCTACAAAATATTAGAGATTTATTTTTAATAATACGAATATCTTAAATATAAAAAAAGAATTGTTATAATTTTCTTCAATCAAAATATTTCTACGCCTTGAGGCGTTATAGCAGATTATCCATCGTCTCAGATTACAAAAGGATCGAATAAAGAGACGAATAATGTTGAGAAAATGGAGGAAATTTGTGAAGTAAGCACCAAAGCCATCACCACTTATTTCGGACGATGGTGGCTAAAATGGTAATCTTCTATCCCCTATCAAGATTTCTTTTTGGGAATATTATATATTGATAAGTCATCTTGTTAAGACTTTCATGGAATTCATTGAATTATCAGACTGAGTACAACATATAGTATGATCCTGTGGACCTAAAGATTGACTACTAAACTCTTCGTTGCAAAAGCTACAACTTAATTTCCATCAAGTTAACTCACATCTTTTGTATGTTATTAAAAGATAAATAAGTTGGGGGTGTGACTTGTGACATGATTCAGATAAATTTCATTTGGCTTCTACTTAAGCTTTTATTTAATATCAATTCATGGCAATTAAATGTAATGCAAAAGAATTTCTTTTTCTATAAGAAGAAAAGATCTTCTGATCATCTCTCACAATTTAATTTTCTGTGGTCTCAATCTTCATACTTTCTTCGTTGTAATTGTAAGCATTAAGTCAGATCAGTATATATCCTTCCCTTTGCTTTCTTTCCAGCGAAAGATTTCATATTATTTGTTGTTTTTTTTAATAAATGTGTCTTGATTCAATGTATTATAAGTTAAATACAACATTCTGATGTTTTAGGACTTTTCTTCGTTGTCCACAATTTAATTTTCTGTATCAATGACCGGTACCTGCTCACTCTAATAAGCGAAGGAAACATATGATAAAGAAAAGTCCTAGATGAAATATGCTATATTTAACTAGTACATCGTCCTCCCCTGTGATCCGTTGGATCTTCTTGGGATATGGAAACGTTGGATCTTCTTGGGATATGGAAATTTTGGGATATGGAAATTTCCATATCTCAAGAAGATCCAACGTTTCCATATCCCAAGAAGATCAAATGGAAGAGTCTGTCTGTACGTACAGTGGGATACTTTTCCCGAATATATAGACTCATCTAAAAGTAATAAATAATGTGAGATCGTTTGCTACATTTTTTTTATTAAATATGTTGTTTAAAAAGTTAAAGATGTGTTTATGTCATTTCTTTTCATTGGTCAAATAATTTGCATCTCTAGTTTGACTAACCTATTTGTCTGCATGTATTAAATATTAATCAAGCTGGTGGATAATGTCGGAAATCTTTGTTCATTGAAAGCATCCATGACTTACCAAATTCACTTCTCATATATAACCACTCAAAACCTAACCTGTCAATCTCTCAACCATCTCCATGGCCAAACTCTTCCATCTCCTCTTCCTCCTCCCAACTATTCTCACGGCCGCCGCCCTCCTTGCTTCCGGATCCGCCGCCAGAACTGGCCTCAGTCTCAACCTCGTCAACCGCTTCTCGCCACGCTCCCCATTCTACCCTGGTAACCTCACCAGATCCCAACTTGCTCGAGAACTCAGCCGACAATCCCAAACACGCATCTCATATATCAAACACTCGATCCGAATGCACGCCGATCAATCCAACATCACCACCATCCGCCCACGCATTGTCCGTGCGCCCTCAATGTACGTCGTCTCCATATCTATCGGCACGGAAGACGCCAAGGATTCCTACTACCTGGGCATGGATACTGCTAGCGGTCTCACCTGGACGCAATGTGTCCCTTGTGACCCCTGCTTCCCCCAATCGTCCCCAGTTTTTAACCCAGAACTCTCATCTTCTTTTGCCTTTTTGCCCTGCAACGACCCCTTATGCGCGGAACCCTACGAGTGTCTCGAGAATCTATGCACCTTCTCCATCTCATATCTCGACGGCTCCAACGTCGCTGGCATCATCGCTAGGGAATCCTTCACCTTCGAAACCTCCACGGGCAACCCAGAGATTGTCCAGGGCCTCGCGTTTGGCTGCACGCATGTAACCTCTGACCTCGTCGGTTTCGACGGCGACGTCCACGGCATCCTCGGCCTTGACGCCAGCCCGGAGTCGTTCGTCACCCAGCTTGGCCCTCGTGGTGGCGGAAGGTTCTCATACTGCCTCCTACCTTTTGTCGACACCGACAATAACTATTTGCGCTTCGGGGACGATATTACGATGAATGGCCCGGTTCAGAGAACCCCGTTCGAGGCTCGTAACGGGTTCTACTACCTCGGTATGAACGACCTCAGCATCAATGGACAACACCTCAACATTCCGTCAGGGACTTTCGATCCTCGTTCCGACGGCAGCGGCGGGGTCATCATTGATTCTGGGTCCAGCGTGACCCATCTGATTAAACCTGCTTACGATGTTGTGAAGGAGGTGATGATCGACTACTTCGATCGGTTGAATCTTGTGCGGGTGGACGGTAGGGATCATGATATGGACTTTGAGGTATGTTATCGGAGGCCGCGGCGTTTTGATAGATTTCCGTCAATGATTTTTCATCTGAGGGGAGCAGATTTGAGACTTGAGCGAGAGGCACTCTTTTATCTGGGTGATTTCTATTCATGGTTTTGTTTCATGATGAAGCCGAACGATGATATGACGGTCATTGGAGCTCATCAGCAGTACAATACGAGGTTTACTTTTGATCTTGTGAACAGGGAGGTGTTGTTTGTTCCTGAGTTGTTCTCTTCATGGGTAAAATGATTGACCCATTGTTGTCATGATCATATCAATAATGAAAATATGGATAAATTTCCAGAGTTGTGGGGTTCTCCATAATCGCCAAAAGTTTCTTTAATAAATAATTGTCCCAAGTTAAAGGGGATACTTAACTTTTTTAAAAATTAAATATTCTCTCAATTTCAGTCAGTCTCTAAGGAGATGGACTAATCTTAAATCGCTCAAAAGATTTAGAGGACTATATTGGAAAATATTTCATGCAGTTTTCTTTGCATTTCAAGTATAATAAGAAAAAGAGATTTCAATTAACATGTACTTTTGCATTTAATAGTAGAAATTTGGAACATGATTTATATTTTCATGTTGGTTATATCTTGGCTTTATCTCTCAACTGCAAGCTGGATAAACTCCTATTAAATATCTTGGATTACCTTTTAAGTATGGCAAATTGACAAAAGTTGAGTGGCAACTTGTCTTGGATAATCTCCAAAGAAAATTAGCAACATGGAAGAGTCATTCCTTATCTTTTGGTGTGATTGGTCTTGTTAAACTCAGTTATAACTTCCATTCCTCTATATTTTATGTCTTTCTACAAATTGCCTAAATGGCTCATCAAAGAGATTGACAAAATCATAAAAATTTTCTTTGGTCGGAAAAGTTAACTTCGGGCCTTTCAAATGTCTAGTAAAGCTGGAAAGCGGTATGCCTAAGTAAAATGGAAGGAGCAGGTGTTAAAGATTTAAGCAATTTTAATCTTTCACTCATCTCCAAATGGTTATGGAAGTGTTTGAATAGAAGCTCCTATGTTGGTGATTTTCTTCACCAACTTTACACAAGCGAAGCGTTGGTCTTCAATCAAAGACCCCAAATGCCTCTAATTACGCTTTTGGAATGCACTCATTTGTCAAAAGATGTTTTCTTACATCACATAGCATGGTCTTTAGGCTGGAGAAAATATTAGTTTCGGGAGGATAAATGGCTAGGAAGAACTCTCTAGCTAGTCTTTATCCATCTTTATACTCACTTTCTTTTCTCCCAATGTATCTATCAAAAGTCAAGGCTATATGCAAGGGAATCTATGGCAGCACCCTTTCTTGAGGCAGTATTTCTTCTATATCTAATATTGACAAAACTTCACTCATGGAATTTCTTGGTTCTTCTTCTACTACCAATCAAGTAGATCAAGCTTCTGGTCTCTCACTCACAATGTGGTTTATTCTATCAAATCTGCTACACTTTCCTTAATACTAGAGGAGTCAATTCACTATCTTGAAGGCTGTGGAATTCTATTCTTCCTAGCAAAGTTTAATTATTCTCTTGGTTGTTATATAAGGATCGATTACATACCAAGGAAAATCTAATAAAGAAGGGTTCGATAGGGGCGCTACATGCTCCTTTTGTAATTCTCTTTTGGAAATCGAGACCATTTATTCTTTCATTGTCCTATAACCCTACAAATCTGGTGGCATTTTA
The DNA here is from genome assembly GCA_012295165.1 of Asparagus setaceus. Classification (NCBI taxonomy): domain Eukaryota; kingdom Viridiplantae; phylum Streptophyta; class Magnoliopsida; order Asparagales; family Asparagaceae; genus Asparagus; species Asparagus setaceus. The sequence continues at coordinate 4,742,198 of CM022705.1, forward strand.
GAAACTATGGTCCTCATCTTCAATGGCCATCTTCTCTTGACCAAATGTTTTCCTCATTAGAGCTTATGAAAGGCTTAAAGGGTCAATTATGGCGTACAATTCTCTCTTCAATTTGTTGGAACATCTAGCTTACAAGGAACCGATGCATTTTTGATCATATCTCTCCATCTCATGTATCAATTATAAACTCAACCATCTTTTGACTCAATGAATGGGCGGGTTAGTCAAGTGGAGTTGCCACCAGGGGTTTTAGGAGTCTCGAAGCAAAACCTATCCATATCAGCGGATGAGAAGGATTGATGTAGTCTCGGTAGTGGAGTAGGTATGGGACAAAGAAATTCTTTTGGTTGTACATATTTTACAAACTTGACAATGTTGTCATATAATTTTTCTTCTTTTTAGTTGGCTAATAGAAAACTTATTTCTGTATCTTATATGTATGGCGGCTTTGGTTCTTCCTTATATCGTTTGCGGTGAATGGCGGCAAGGCCCTCTCTTCATCCTCGTGGATGTGCGGAAGAAGAAGGTCATGCATCCCTATCATGCGAATCTGTTTTCTATTTTCAACTTTGGATCAGATTAAGTATCCCTTTTTGTAATTATTGTCTTTGTACAACTTTTATTTCTTAATGAGCGGGGATCTAATCCCTTGTTTTTGCTTCAAAAAAAAAATTCATGTTGGTTTTAAAATTTCGTAATAGAATTGTGAGATGATGGTCTTCCAATTTTATAAAGTCTTACATTAAGAAATAGACGCGTGAAATGAATTTTTTTTTTTTTCTTTTGTCTTGCAATTAATCTTTCATATTTGAAATTAACCCTTAAATCATTGAAATTTCCACTATGTCCTCAAATTCTTAAGATATTTTGATATCCCTTAAATTATTAAAATTGGTATTACATCCCCAATTCTCATATATTTTTCAAATTAGTCCCTCTAACTCTATACTTTATTGGAGGGACAGATTTAAAATATATATAAAAAGAGTTGTGTGTCTACCATTGAAAACAATTAACTAGCTAAGTTTTAAACCCATGAATGGAAAAGATTAAGTTACTGAATTAAAAATTAGTTAATATAATATTATCTCATCTCTTATTAAAACAAAACCTTCTTTTTCTTTAGTTCAGGGTTCTTCTTTCACCAATTTACGTATATGAAAATTGATTATATATTGCTATACTTGACCACTTATTGATTGGTGTATAATATAATAGTTGTACTTTTGGCCCCAACAATAAATCCTGGTTCCGTCACAGTCCTCCGAGTTATGTGCTCAGCATCGTTCTGATTATATACTATAGTGATAAAATTAGCAGCCTAATTTCTACCCTTAAATTTTAATTTAAAGCTCTTCTTTGCAGAAAAGATGTTTACCAGAAAGAAATATAACATGATATTACTAATTTATAAAACACTAAGTAAAAGAAGGAAACATCTAATAAATGAAAGTCCTACATAGAGACATGCTATATTCAACTATTACATTGAATCTAGACTCATCTATTGAAAGCAAGAAATAATATAAGATCTTTCACAAGGTTCTATTACTAAATTTGTTACTTAGAAAGTTAAAAGTGTGTTCTATTACTAAATATGTTACTTGACCAACCTATTTGTCTGCATGTATTAAACATTAATTACGCCCATGGATAATGTCAGAAATCTTTGTTCCGTTCCTTAAAAGCACCCATTCACAACTTCACTCCCTATAGCCTCAATCTCTCAACACCTCTATGGCCAAACTCCTCCTCCTCCTCCTCCCAGCTATCCTCACGGCCGCCACCCTCCTTGCGTCACATCGGCCGCCTGGCTGGCCTCACTCTCAACCTCATCAACCGCTTCTCGCCGCGCTCCCCTTCTACTCGTAACCTCACCAAATCCCAGCTCGTTCGGGAACTCATCCAACAGTCCCGAACACGCATCTCATATATCGAACGCTCGATCCGAATGCACGCAGATCGATCCAACATCACCACCATCCGCCCACCGGTTACCCGCGGGGTGAGCGGGTCACACCTCGTCGCTGTATCCATCGGAACGCAGGATGCCAAGCAATCCTATTACCTCGCCATGGATACCGCCAGCGGCCTCACTTGGACGCAATGTGTTCCCTGTAACCCCTGTTTCCCCCAAGTGGCCCCGATTTTCAACCCCCAACTTTCACCTTCTTTCGCTTTTCTACCCTGCGTTGACCCCTTATGCGCCGAGCCATATGAATGTCACAACGAGCAATGCACCTTCTCCATCACCTACCTTGGCTCCACTGTCGCTGGAGTCATCGCTAGAACGCCTTCACCTTCAAAACCTCGGCGCTGCCCAGAGATTGTTCAGGGCCTTGCCTTTGGCTGCACATGGAAACTCCGACCTCGTCGGTTTCCGCGGTGACACCGACGGCATTCTAGGCCTCGATGCCAGTCGGAGTCATTCATCACCCAACTCGGCCCCCGTGCTGGCGGAAGGTTCTCGTATTGCCTCCTACGTATGAGCAGCACCGGTAACAACTTCTTGCGCTTCGGGGATGATATTACGATGAATGGCCCGGTTCAGAGAACCCCGTTCGAGAATCGTCACGGGTTCTACTTTCTCGGGTTGAACGACCTCAGCATCGACGGACAGCACCTCAACATTGCGCCGGGAACTTTTGATCCTCGGTCCGATGGCACCGGCGGGGTCATCATCGATACTGGGGCCAGCGAGACCCATCTGGTCGAATCCGCTTACGTTGTTGTGAAGGAGGTGATGGTCAACTATTTCGATCGATTGAAACTTGTGCCGGTGGACGGTAGGGAGCACGGTTTGAACCTTGATGTATGTTATGAGATGCCGCGGCGTTTTGATAGTTTCCCGTCCATGACTCTTCATTTGAGAGGAGCGGATTTGAGGATCGAGTGGAGGGCACTCTTTTTTGTGGGTGATTTCCGTGAATGGTTCTGTTTGATGATGGAGCCAAGTGCTGATCTGACGATCATTGGAGCGTTTCAGCAGTATAATACTAGGTTTACCTATGATCTTGTGAATAGGGAGCTGTTGTTTGTTCCTGAGGACTGTTCTCTTCAGGGTAAAATTGGTTCTTATTAACCGTGTTATGGCCCCGTCATTGGGTTGATCGTACAAGTAATAAAATCAAGAATCTAATTTCTACCCTTAAATTTTAACCGAAAGCTCATTTTGTTGTACTTTTATAATAGAGAATGCTTTTACCAAAAGAAATATAACATGAAACATTTTAAATATAGTAGTGTGTGTAAATGCACACTGCTTTTGAACACTGTTTACGTCGGAAAATTAATGTGTGATTTGAGAGTGTTGAACTCAATTTTGGGTCTCGATCTCCCTTCATGGTTGATCTTTCCGTTGTGGATCAAAACACGCCTTCGCTACATAAATACTTGAGGTTAGAGGCACCGAATCTCAAGTCGATGGCGCTTTCTGTTAATCGAAGAGAAAAAGCAGTATCGTCTTATTGACTTTTATCGTAAAATTGTGTTACCTTGATTTGGTGGAGATCACCATTATTTATAGAGGATTCTGAGGGCACGTTGGTAATTTTCGCCGGTGTGTGCGATCTTGGCTCGGACATGCTTTACGTCGATAGTTGGTTGGTAGATGCGTCTTTGCATAGTGATAGGACTGTCGGGGTAATGGCGTGTCGAGGAGCTTTGAAGGCTCTGGTTCGAGCGGTCATAATGGCCATGATAATGGCGATGGTGGCCCGGTGGTGAAGCGGCTGGTCGTACGATGTGTCAATCTGCGTCGAATGCGCGCCTGCTTGTGCGATTGTCAGTCGGTGTATGGTGTGCAGTCAGAGTGGAGGCCTTTAGTCTCCGGGCCGGTCATCTAGCGAATCCGTCGAGGGGCGCCTTCGTCTGGATTTGTTCGAGGCAGAGGCGACCATCGGCCTTCGGAGTGTGGATGCTTTTGGAGTCGTCTGACCACTCTTTTAGACTTAGTAATTTCCATGGTGAAACTGCAACATATCGAGTAATGGTTCCCACTTGAATACTCGCCGCATACCCCATGATGAGTAGGAGGGAATTCAAACCCTGGACCGCTGGTGGGAACTTAGCCACTTAACCGAGTGGACGACACTCAAGTATGTGTAACACACTCTTATATGTATGCACAACTTGTTTTTCTTTCAAAGGGTTGCTATACGTATCCCAAAATGTGGGCTATAACCACGTACTGATCTCTCGAGTATCAGCTTAGGATTATAATAATCCTGTGTAGCTATTAACATGATATCAAAATGGAGATTTTTTAAAAGACCGTTTTAAAATAATTAGCAAAACGACCTTTTGCTAAATAATTAACAAAATCGACCTCTTTTGGCCACTCATCAAGGCGGCCAAAAGATCGACCACTAATGTAAAATATTAAATACGGGACTAGTAGTCCCGTGTGTTTAGCATCGTAAACAGCGGGGTGATCGTGTGTTCAACGTCATCTTCCACCCATCCATTCACTTTGTCCGCTCTAACAACATGCGAGGAGATAATTGGCGAATGTTAAACACTGCGGGACTAGTAGTCCGTGTGTTTCGTCGATAGCGAATGTTAAACACGGGACTAGTAGTCCGTGTGTTTTCGTCGATTTTGCTAATTATTTAGCAAAAGGTCGTTTTGCTAATTATTTTTAAAAGCGGTCTTTTTAAAAAATCTCCTATCAAAATACATGTCTAACGCTAAATCGTAATCGACCTTGCCCAAAAACTCATCTCTCTCAATGATTTTTGAGGGGCTGATCTTAAAATAAGATAAAAGAGTTAAGGGATCAAAGTTTGGAAAATGCAAAATTAATGATACTTCCTCTAATAAAAGTATTCTATAATATCATTGTGCAAAATATTAATAATCCACCACAGTTTTATTAATTTGCCCAAGACAACATGCAGGTTCGTAAGTTTTATAGGGTTTTCTCCTTATTAGCACCTTTAAGCTTTAATATTTTGAAATCAGTCCCTCAATTGAAATTGTTATTAGGTTCGCAATTCTTATAAGCTGTTTCAGAATTAGTCCTTCAAAATCATTAAAATTGGTATTAGGTCCCTCAATTCTTTTAAGTTGTATTAAACTAATCTCTCGTTATAGCAAGATATAAGAATTAGGGATCTAGTAGCAATTTCAAAATTTGAGGACTAATTTCAAACATTAAAATATCACACCAAATCCACAGAGAAACCCTCTTCCAACAAAACCCATCTCCAATATTTCTCAATTTCTTTGGCAGAAAACCCAACGAAGGTGTTCGATGAAATGCCTCAATGATCCATTAAGATCCATCGAGAACTTACAAGGGTCTTTGAGGCGTTTTAGGAGTGTATCCTTTCTTCCTTCGTCTCAGATTGCAAAAGGGTCGAATAAAGAGAATGTGGGTATTGGAAACTTTGGTGTGAAAATTGCAAAGGAAAAATCGAGAGTGAGGCTGGACAGAAGAACAAGAGGTAATTTCAAGCTCTTCTAAGATTTATTTTTTGGGTATATTTCTTTGATAAGTTTGGTTCTTAATAAAATTTTCATGAATTCTTGAATAGCTTGCTTTACAATGTAGTATGATCCTTTAGATTGAGCACTAAACTCTATTAGTTAATTTCCATCAAGGTCGTAGCTTTTGCATGTTAGTTTCATCTACACATGCTATTTTCATTGTGCATGGTAAGCAACATAAACATTTTGTGTTGCTCAGAACTCTAAGCTGAGCGAATGTTTCATTCCTTTGCTGATGATCAAAATTATCTACCTACTGGTGCTAATGATCAAATTATGGTGCATGTTTGAACCAAACGATGTTTAGGACAAAATTGTATTTGGTTAGGGATATCGTCCAAGGCCTCGCGTTCCGCTGCACATATGGAAACTCTGGCCTCTTCTGTTTCAACGGCGACATCGCGAGCATAATTGGCCTCAATGCTGGTCCAGAGTCATTCGTCACCCAGGTCCGCCCTTCCATTGGTAGAAGGTTCTAGTACTTTCTCATACCTTTTGTGTCATCATGGATAACTTCTTGAGTTTGTGGGACGATATTACGGTAAATAAACCGGTTTAGATAATCTGATGGAGACCCATAGCAGGTTTTACTAACTCGGTCTAAACGACCTCAACATCGATGGACATCGCCTCAACATCCTACCGGGGACTTTTGATCCGCACTCCGATGGGAGCAAGGGTGCATCATCGATTCTGGGACTGGGGTAACTCATCTGATTGATGGACAGAAGTTGTTGTTTGTTCCTGGAGATTGTCCGCAATTTGGATAGAAATGATTGTGCAAATCCTATTATGAGAAGGAAAAAAAACAAATTTATTTCCTCAAAATTTAGTTAATGCTCCTTATTTCTTTCTTCTAATACACTGAGTTTGGATGAGGACAGAGAAGGGTAGGAGAAGAGAATTTAACATTAACTCTGTTTGGGGGTTTTATTGGGAGGGTAAAGGAGGAAAGGAAGGAGAAGTTTTCATAAAACGTCTATGATTTCTTTCAAAGGAAGAAGAGGTTCCTCCAAATTGGATGTTAACGGATTTAGTTCCAATGAAAGAGACATCTTGACCTCTATCATAATGAATCGATAATAAGATTATCATTTATCCAAATTGCGGACAATCTCCAGGAACAAACAACAACTTCCTGTCCATCAATCAGATGAGTTACCCCAGTCCCAGAATCGATGATGCACCCTTTGCTCCCATCGGAGTGCGGATCAAAAGTCCCCGGTAGGATGTTGAGGCGATGTCCATCGATGTTGAGGTCGTTTTAGACCGAGTTAGTAAAACCTGCTATGGGTCTCCATCAGATTATCTAAACCGGTTTATTTACCGTAATATCGTCCCACAAACTCAAGAAGTTATCCATGATGACACAAAAGGTATGAAAGTACTAGAACCTTCTACCAATGGAAGGGCGGACCTGGGTGACGAATGACTCTGGACCAGCATTGAGGCCAATTATGCTCGCGATGTCGCCGTTGAAACAGAAGAGGCCAGAGTTTCCATATGTGCAGCGGAACGCGACCTTGACGATATCCTAACCAAATACAATTTTGTCCTAAACATCGTTTGGTTCAAACATGCACCATAATTTGATCATTAGCACCAGTAGGTAGATAATTTTGATCATCAGCAAAGGAATGAAACATTCGCTCAGCTTAGAGTTCTGAGCAACACAAAATGTTTATGTTGCTTACCATGCACAATGAAAATAGCATGTGTAGATGAAACTAACATGCAAAGCTACGACCTTGATGGAAATTAACTAATAGAGTTTAGTGCTCAATCTAAAGGATCATACTACATTGTAAAGCAAGCTATTCAAGAATTCATGAAAATTTTATTAAGAACCAAACTTATCAAAGAAATATACCCAAAAAATAAATCTTAGAAGAGCTTGAAATTACCTCTTGTTCTTCTGTCCAGCCTCACTCTCGATTTTTCCTTTGCAATTTTCACACCAAAGTTTCCAATACCCACATTCTCTTTATTCGACCCTTTTGCAATCTGAGACGAAGGAAGAAAGGATACACTCCTAAAACGCCTCAAAGACCCTTGTAAGTTCTCGATGGATCTTAATGGATCATTGAGGCATTTCATCGAACACCTTCGTTGGGTTTCTTCGCCAAAGAAATTGAGAAATATTGGAGATGGGTTTTGTTGGAAGAGGGTTTCTCTGTGGATTTGGTGTGATATTTTTAATGTTTGAAATTAGTCCCTCAAATTTTGAAATTGCTACTAGATCCCTAATTCTTATATCTTGCTATAGCGGAGAGATTAGTTTAATACAACTTAAAAGAATTGAGGGACCTAATACCAATTTTAATGATTTTGAAGGACTAATTCTGAAACAACTTATAAAATTGCGAACCTAATAACAATTTCAATTGAGGGACTGATTTCAAATATTAAAGCTTAAAGGTGCTAATAAGGAGAAAACCCTATAAAACTTACGAACCTGCATGTTGTCTTGGGCAAATTAATAAAACTGTGGTGGATTATTAATATTTTGCACAATGATATTATAGAATACTTTTATTAGAGTATCATTAATTTTGCATTTTCAAACTTTGATCCCATAACTCTTTTATCTTATTTTAAGATCAGCCCCTCAAAATCATTGAGAGAGATGAGTTTTGGGCAAGGTCGATTACGATTTAGCGTTAGACATGTATTTTTGATAGGAGATTTTTAAAAGGCCGTTTTAAAATAATTAGCAAAACGACCTTTTGCTAAATAATTAGCAAAATCGACCTAAAACACACGGGACTACTAGTCCGTGTGTTTAACGTCGCTATCGACCTAAAACACACGGGACTACTAGTCCCGTGTGTTTCTTTGTCGCTAATTATCTCCTGTGCATGTTGTTAGGCGGTGGCGGTGAATGGATGGGTGGAAGATGGCGTTGAAAACACACGGACTACTAGTCCGTGTGTTTAACGATACTAAAACACGGGACTACTAGTCCCGTGTATTCTTTATCAAAATTAACAAAATCGACCTCTTTTTGGCCGAGCTTTGTGGTGGCCAAAAGATCATTATGATATTAACAGGTCGTTTTGCTAATTATTTTTAAAAGCGGTCTTTTTAAAAATCTCCATTTTGATATCATGTTAATAGCTACACAGGGATTATTATAATCCTAAGCTGATACTCGAGATCAGTACGTGGTTATAGCCCACATTTTGGGATACGTATAGCAACCCTTTGAAAGAAAAACAAGTTGTGCATACATATAGAGAGTGTGTTACACATACTTGAGTGTCGTCCACTCGGTTAAGTGGCTAAGTTCCCACCAGCGGTCCAGGGTTTGAATTCCCTCCTACTCATCATGGGGTATGCGGCGAGTATTCAAGTGGGAACCATTACTCGATATGTTGCAGTTTCACCATGGAAATTACTAAGAAAAAGTGGTGGGGCGACTCCAAAAGCATCCACGACCAGTCCGGATGGCGTCTGTCGAGAACCAAATCCGAGGCGGCTCTGACTTCGGATCTCGCTAGATGGCGGCTCGAGGCGAAGCGCTCCCCACTCGGACGAGACACCATACAGCGGCGACAATCGGCGGCAAAAGCGCCGCGGCATTCGGCGATATGCGACCAGCGCCCGCTTCACCACCGATCACCATGGAGCATTACTGGCGGTCATTATGACCGTTCGAACGAGCCTTCAAAGCTCCTCGGACGCCATTACCGGCAGTCCTATCACTATGCAAAACGACTGGCCAACCAACTATCGGCCGTGTAAAGCATGCGAGCCGACCTTTACACACACGTGAAAATTACTGCCCCGTAAATCCTCTATAAATAATGGTGATCTCCACCAAATCAAGGTAACACAATTTTACAGATAAAAAGTCAATAAGGCGATACTCATTTTTCTCTTCAGATTAACTGAAAGCGTCAGCGACTTGAGATTGGTGCCTCTAACCTCATTATTTATGTAGCGAAGAGTTTTGATCCACAGGAAAAGATCAACCATGAAGGAGATCGAGACCCAAAATTGAGTTCAACACTCTCAAATCACACATTAATTTTCAGTAAACAGTGCTCAAAAAGCAGTGTGCATTTACACACACTACTATATTTAAAATGTTTCATGTTATATTTCTTTTTGGTAAAAGCATTCTCTATTATAAAAGTACAACAAAAATGAGCTTTCGGTTAAAATTTAAGGGTAGAAATTAGATTCTTGATTTTATTACTTGTACGATCAACCCAATGACGGGGCCATAACACGGTTAATAAGAACCAATTTTACCCTGAAGAGAACAGTCCTCAGGAACAAACAACAGCTCCTATTCACAAGATCATAGGTAAACCTAGTATTATACTGCTGAAACGCTCAATGATCGTCAGATCAGCACTTGGCTCCATCATCAAACAGAACCATTCACGGAAATCACCCACAAAAAGAGTGCCCTCCACTCGATCCTCAAATCCGCTCCTCTCAAATGAAGAGTCATGGACGGGAAACTATCAAAACGCCGCGGCATCTCATAACATACATCAAGGTTCAAACCGTGCTCCTACCGTCCACCGGCACAAGTTTCAATCGATCGAAATAGTTGACCATCACCTCCTTCACAACAACGTAAGCGGATTCGACCAGATGGGTCTCGCTGGCCCCAGTATCGATGATGACCCGCCGGTGCCATCGGACCGAGGATCAAAGTTCCGGCGCAATGTTGAGGTGCTGTCCGTCGATGCTGAGGTCGTTCAACCCGAAAGTAGAACCCGTGACGATTCTCGAACGGGGTTCTCTGAACCAGCCATTCATCGTAATATCATCCCGAAGCGCAAGTTGTTACCGGTGCTGCTCATACGTAGGGGCAATACGAGAACCTTCCGCCAGCGGGGCGGAGTTGGGTGATGAATGACTCCGGACTGGCATCGAGGCCTAGAATGCCGTCGGTGTCACCGTGAAACCGACGAGGTCGGGTTTCCATGTGTGCAGCCAAAGGCAAGGCCCTGAACAATCTCTGGGTAGCGTCGAGGGTTTTGAAGGTGAAGGCGTCTCTAGCGATGACTCCAGCGACAGTGGAGCCGTCAAGGTAGGTGATGGAGAAGGTGCATTGCTCGTTGTGACATTCATATGGCTCATAAAGGGGTCAACGCAGGGTAGAAAAGCGAAAGAAGGTGAAAGTTGGGGTTGAAAATCGGGGCCACTGGGGAAACAGGGGTTACAGGAACACATTGCGTCCAAGTGGGGCCGCTGGCGGTATCCATGGCGAGGTAATAGGATTGCTTGGCATCCTGCGTTCCGATGGATACAGCGACGAGTGTGACCAGCTCAGCGGGTAACCGGTGGGCGGATGGTGGTGATGTTGGATCGATCTGCGTGCATTCGGATCGAGGCGTTCGATATATGAGATGCGTGTTCGGGACTGTTGGATGAGTTCCCGAACGAGTTGGGATTGGTGAGGTTACGAGTAGAAGGGGAGCGCGGCGAAGCGGTTGATGAGGTTGAAGTGAGGCCAGCTCGGGGGCGATGCGGACCTGGGGTGGCGGCCGTGAGGATAGCTGGGAGGAGGGAGGAGGAGTTTGGCCATAGAGGTGTTGAGAGATTGAGGCTATAGGGGTGAAGTTGTGAATGGGTGCTTTTAGGGAACGGAACAAAGATTTCTGACATTATCCATGGGCGTAATTAATGTTTAATACATGCAGACAAATAGGTTGGTCAAGTAACATATTTAGTAATAGAACACACTTTTAACTTTCTAAGTAACAAATTTAGTAATAGAACCTTGTGAAAGATCTTATATTATTTCTTGCTTTCAATAGATGAGTCTAGATTCAATGTAATAGTTGAATATAGCATGTCTCTATGTAGGACTTTCATTTATTAGATGTTTCCTTCTTTTACTTAGTGTTTTATAAATTAGTAATATCATGTTATATTTCTTTCTGGTAAACATCTTTTCTGCAAAGAAGAGCTTTAAATTAAAATTTAAGGGTAGAAATTAGGCTGCTAATTTTATCACTATAGTATATAATCAGAACGATGCTGAGCACATAACTCGGAGGACTGTGACGGAACCAGGATTTATTGTTGGGGGCCAAAGTACAACTATTATATTATACACCAATCAATAAGTGGTCAAGTATAGCAATATATAATCAATTTTCATATACGTAAATTGGTGAAAGAAGAACCCTGAACTAAAAAAGAAGGTTTTGTTTTAATAAGAGATGAGATAATATTATATTAACTAATTTTTTAATTCAGTAACTTAATCTTTTCCATTCATGGGTTTAAAACTTAGCTAGTTAATTGTTTTCAATGGTAGACACACAACTCTTTTTTTATATATATTTTTAAATCTGTCCCTCCAATAAAGTATAGAGTTAGAGGGACTAATTTGAAAAATATATGAGAATTGGAGGATGTAATACCAATTTTAATAATTTAAGGGATATCAAAATATCTTAAGAATTTGAGGACATAGTGGAAATTTCAATGATTTAAGGGGTTAATTTCAAATATGAAAGATTAATTGCAAAAGTACGTGAAAATAAAAAAATTCATTTCACGCGTCTATTTCTTAATGTAAGACTTTATAAAATTGGAAGACCATCATCTCACAATTCTATTACGAAATTTTAAAACCAACATGAATTTTTTTTTTTTTTGAAGCAAAAACAAGGGATTAGATCCCGTTCATTAAGAAATAAAAGTTGTACAAAGACAATAATTACAAAAAGGGATCTGAACTGTATCCAAAGTTGAAAAATAAACAGTTCACTGCATGATAGGGATGCATGACCTTCTTCTTCAGGACATCCGAGGATGAAGAGAGGGCCTTGCCGTCATTCACATAGCGTAGATATAAGGAACCAAAGCCGGCCATACATATAAGATCTGGGAAATAAGTTTTCTATTAGCCAACTAAAAAAGAAGAAAAATTATCGACAACATTGTCAAGTTTGTAAAATATGTACAACCAAAGAATTTCTTTGTCCCATACCTACTCCCTCTTGAGACTACTTGAATCCTTCTCATCCGCTGATATGCGGGATAGGTTTTCTTGAGACTCCTAAAACCCGGTGGTGGCAACTCCACTTGTGAACTGTCCATTCATTGAGTCAAAAGATGGTTGAGTTTATAATTGATACATGAGATGGAGAGATATGATCAAAATGCATGGTTCCTTGTAAGCTAGATGTTCCAACAAATTGAAGAGGAATTATGCGCCATAATTGACCCTTTAAGCCTTTCATAAGCTCTAATGAGGAAAACATTTGGTCAAGAGAAGATGGCCATTGAAGATGAGGACCATAGTTTCTAAAATGCCACCAGTTTGTAGGGTTATAGGACAATGAAAGAATAAATGGTCTCGATTTCCAAAAGAAATTACAAAAGGAGCATGTAGCGTCCCTATCGAACCCTTCTTTATTAGATTTTCCTTGGTATGTAATCGATCCTTATATAACAACCAAGAGAATAATTAAACTTTGCTAGGAAGAATAGAATTCCACATCTTCAAGATAGTGAATTGACTCCTCTAGTATTAAGGAAAGTGTAGCGAGTTTGATAGAATAAACCACATTGTGAGTGAGAGACCGGAAGCTTGATCTACTTGATTGGTAGTAGAAGAAGAACCAAGAAATTCCATGAGTGAAGTTTTGTCAATATTAGATATAGAAGAAATACTTAGTCTCGATAAAAGTGCGGTGCCATAGATTCCCTTGCATATAGCCTTGACTTTTGATAGATACATTGGGAGAAAAAGTGAGTATAAAGATGGATAAAGACTAGCTAGAGAGTTCTTCCCTAGCCATTTATCCTCCCAGAAACGAATATTTTCTCCAGAGCCTAAAGACCATGCTATGTGATGTAAGAAAACATCTTTTTGACAAATGAGTGCATTCCAAAAAGCAGAATTAGAGGCATTTGGGGTCTTTGATTGAAGACCAACGCTTCTGCTTGTGTAAAGTTGGTGAAGAAAATCACCAACATAGGAGCTTCTATTCAAACACTTCCATAACCATTTGGAGATGAGTGAAAGATTAAAATTGCTTAAATCTTTAACACCCAGTGCTCCTTCCATTTTACTTAGGCATACCGTTTTCCAGTTTACTAGACATTTGAAAGGCCCTGAGTTAACTTTTCCTGACCAAAGAAAATTTTTGCGGATTTTGTCAATCTCTTTGATGAGCCATTTAGGCAATTTGTAGAAAGACATAAAATATAGAGGAATGGAAGTTATAGCAGGTTTAACAAGACCAATGCCACCAAAGATAAGGAATGACTCTTCCATGTTGCTAATTTTCTTTGGAGATTATCCAAGGTTGCCACTCAACTTTTGTCAATTTGCCATACTTAAAGGTAATCCAAGATATTTAATAGGAGTTTATCCAGCTTGCAGTTGAGAGATAAAGCCAAGATATAACCAACATGAAAATATAAATCATGTTCCAAATTTCTACTATTAAATGCAAAAGTACATGTTAATTGAAATCTCTTTTCTTATTATACTTGAAATGCAAAAAAACTGCATGAAATATTTTCCAATATAGTCCTCTAAATCTTTTGAGCGATTTAAGATTAGTCCATCTCCTTAGAGACTGACTGAAATTGAGAGAATATTTAATTTTTAAAAAAAAGTTAAGTATCCCCCTTTAACTTGGGACAATTATTTATTAAAGAAACTTTTGGCGATTATGGAGAACCCCCACAACTCTGGAAATTTATCCATATTTTCATTATTGATATGATCATGACAACAATGGGTCAATCATTTTTACCCATGAAGAGAACAATCCTCAGGAACAAACAACACCTCCCTGTTCACAAGATCAAAAGTAAACCTCGTATTGTACTGCTGATGAGCTCCAATGACCGTCATATCATCGTTCGGCTTCATCATGAAACAAAACCATGAATAGAAATCACCCAGATAAAAGAGTGCCTCTCGCTCAAGTCTCAAATCTGCTCCCCTCAGATGAAAAATCATTGACGGAAATCTATCAAAACGCCGCGGCCTCCGATAACATACCTCAAAGTCCATATCATGATCCCTACCGTCCACCCGCACAAGATTCAACCGATCGAAGTAGTCGATCATCACCTCCTTCACAACATCGTAAGCAGGTTTAATCAGATGGGTCACGCTGGACCCAGAATCAATGATGACCCGCCGCTGCCGTCGGAACGAGGATCGAAAGTCCCTGACGGAATGTTGAGGTGTTGTCCATTGATGCTGAGGTCGTTCATACCGAGGTAGTAGAACCCGTTACGAGCTCGAACAGGGTTCTCTGAACCGGGCCATTCATCGTAATATCGTCCCCGAAGCGCAAATAGTTATTGTCGGTGTCGACAAAGGTAGGAGGCAGTATAAAACCTTCCGCCAGGGACTTTCGATCCTCGTTCCGACGGCAGCGGCGGGTCATCATTGATTCTGGGTCCAGCGTGACCCATCTGATTAAACCTGCTTACGATGTTGTGAAGGAGGTGATGATCGACTACTTCGATCGGTTGAATCTTGTGCGGGTGGACGGTAGGGATCATGATATGGACTTTGAGGTATGTTATCGGAGGCCGCGGCGTTTTGATAGATTTCCGTCAATGATTTTTCATCTGAGGGGAGCAGATTTGAGACTTGAGCGAGAGGCACTCTTTATCTGGGTGATTTCTATTCATGGTTTTGTTTCATGATGAAGCCGAACGATGATATGACGGTCATTGGAGCTCATCAGCAGTACAATACGAGGTTTACTTTTGATCTTGTGAACAGGGAGGTGTTGTTTGTTCCTGAGGATTGTTCTCTTCATGGGTAAAAATGATTGACCCATTGTTGTCATGATCATATCAATAATGAAAATATGGATAAATTTCCAGAGTTGTGGGGTTCTCCATAATCGCCAAAAGTTTCTTTAATAAATAATTGTCCCAAGTTAAAGGGGATACTTAACTTTTTTAAAAATTAAATATTCTCTCAATTTCAGTCAGTCTCTAAGGAGATGGACTAATCTTAAATCGCTCAAAAGATTTAGAGGACTATATTGGAAAATATTTCATGCAGTTTTTTTGCATTTCAAGTATAATAAGAAAAAGAGATTTCAATTAACATGTACTTTTGCATTTAATAGTAGAAATTTGGAACATGATTTATATTTTCATGTTGGTTATATCTTGGCTTTATCTCTCAACTGCAAGCTGGATAAACTCCCTATTAAATATCTTGGATTACCTTTTAAGTATGGCAAATTGACAAAAGTTGAGTGGCAACCTGTCTTGGATAATCTCCAAAGAAAATTAGCAACATGGAAGAGTCATTCCTTATCTTTTGGTGGCAGATTGGTCTTGTTAAACTCAGTTATAACTTCCATTCCTCTATATTTTATGTCTTTCTACAAATTGCCTAAATGGCTCATCAAAGAGATTGACAAAATCCGCAAAAATTTTCTTTGGTCAGGAAAAGTTAACTCAGGGCCTTTCAAATGTCTAGTAAACTGGAAAACGGTATGCCTAAGTAAAATGGAAGGAGCACTGGGTGTTAAAGATTTAAGCAATTTTAATCTTTCACTCATCTCCAAATGGTTATGGAAGTGTTTGAATAGAAGCTCCTATGTTGGTGATTTTCTTCACCAACTTTACAAGCGTAGCGCTGGTCTTCAATCAAAGACCCCAAATGCCTCTAATTCTTTTTGGAATGCACTCATTTGTCAAAAGATGTTTTCTTACATCACATAGCATGGTCTTTAGGCTCGAGAAAATATTCGCTTTGGAGGATAAATGGCTAGGGAAGAACTCTCTAGCTAGTCTTTATCCATCTTTATACTCACTTTTTCTCCCAATGTATCTATCAAAAGTCAAGGCTATATGCAAGGGAATCTATGGCACCGCACTTTTATCGAGACTAAGTATTTCTTCTATATCTAATATTGACAAAACTTCACTCATGGAATTTCTTGGTTCTTCTTCTACTACCAATCAAGTAGATCAAGCTTCCGGTCTCTCACTCACAATGTGGTTTATTCTATCAAACTCGCTACACTTTCCTTAATACTAGAGGAGTCAATTCACTATCTTGAAGATGTGGAATTCTATTCTTCCTAGCAAAGTTTAATTATTCTCTTGGTTGTTATATAAGGATCGATTACATACCAAGGAAAATCTAATAAAGAAGGGTTCGATAGGGACGCTACATGCTCCTTTTGTAATTTCTTTTGGAAATCGAGACCATTTATTCTTTCATTGTCCTATAACCCTACAAACTGGTGGCATTTTAGAAACTATGGTCCTCATCTTCAATGGCCATCTTCTCTTGACCAAATGTTTTCCTCATTAGAGCTTATGAAAGGCTTAAAGGGTCAATTATGGCGCATAATTCCTCTTCAATTTGTTGGAACATCTAGCTTACAAGGAACCATGCATTTTGATCATATCTCTCCATCTCATGTATCAATTATAAACTCAACCATCTTTTGACTCAATGAATGGACAGTTCACAAGTGGAGTTGCCACCACCGGGTTTTAGGAGTCTCAAGAAAACCTATCCCGCATATCAGCGGATGAGAAGGATTCAAGTAGTCTCAAGAGGGAGTAGGTATGGGACAAAGAAATTCTTTGGTTGTACATATTTTACAAACTTGACAATGTTGTCGATAATTTTTCTTCTTTTTTAGTTGGCTAATAGAAAACTTATTTCCCAGATCTTATATGTATGGCCGGCTTTGGTTCCTTATATCTACGCTATGTGAATGACGGCAAGGCCCTCTCTTCATCCTCGGATGTCCTGAAGAAGAAGGTCATGCATCCCTATCATGCAGTGAACTGTTTATTTTTCAACTTTGGATACAGTTCAGATCCCTTTTTGTAATTATTGTCTTTGTACAACTTTTATTTCTTAATGAACGGGATCTAATCCCTTGTTTTTGCTTCAAAAAAAAAAAAAATTCATGTTGGTTTTAAAATTTCGTAATAGAATTGTGAGATGATGGTCTTCCAATTTTATAAAGTCTTACATTAAGAAATAGACGCGTGAAATGAATTTTTTTATTTTCACGTACTTTTGCAATTAATCTTTCATATTTGAAATTAACCCCTTAAATCATTGAAATTTCCACTATGTCCTCAAATTCTTAAGATATTTTGATATCCCTTAAATTATTAAAATTGGTATTACATCCTCCAATTCTCATATATTTTTCAAATTAGTCCCTCTAACTCTATACTTTATTGGAGGGACAGATTTAAAAATATATATAAAAAAAGAGTTGTGTGTCTACCATTGAAAACAATTAACTAGCTAAGTTTTAAACCCATGAATGGAAAAGATTAAGTTACTGAATTAAAAAATTAGTTAATATAATATTATCTCATCTCTTATTAAAACAAAACCTTCTTTTTTAGTTCAGGGTTCTTCTTTCACCAATTTACGTATATGAAAATTGATTATATATTGCTATACTTGACCACTTATTGATTGGTGTATAATATAATAGTTGTACTTTGGCCCCCAACAATAAATCCTGGTTCCGTCACAGTCCTCCGAGTTATGTGCTCAGCATCGTTCTGATTATATACTATAGTGATAAAATTAGCAGCCTAATTTCTACCCTTAAATTTTAATTTAAAGCTCTTCTTTGCAGAAAAGATGTTTACCAGAAAGAAATATAACATGATATTACTAATTTATAAAACACTAAGTAAAAGAAGGAAACATCTAATAAATGAAAGTCCTACATAGAGACATGCTATATTCAACTATTACATTGAATCTAGACTCATCTATTGAAAGCAAGAAATAATATAAGATCTTTCACAAGGTTCTATTACTAAATTTGTTACTTAGAAAGTTAAAAGTGTGTTCTATTACTAAATATGTTACTTGACCAACCTATTTGTCTGCATGTATTAAACATTAATTACGCCCATGGATAATGTCAGAAATCTTTGTTCCGTTCCCTAAAAGCACCCATTCACAACTTCACCCCTATAGCCTCAATCTCTCAACACCTCTATGGCCAAACTCCTCCTCCCTCCTCCCAGCTATCCTCACGGCCGCCACCCCAGGTCCGCATCGCCCCCGAGCTGGCCTCACTTCAACCTCATCAACCGCTTCGCCGCGCTCCCCTTCTACTCGTAACCTCACCAATCCCAACTCGTTCGGGAACTCATCCAACAGTCCCGAACACGCATCTCATATATCGAACGCCTCGATCCGAATGCACGCAGATCGATCCAACATCACCACCATCCGCCCACCGGTTACCCGCTGAGCTGGTCACACTCGTCGCTGTATCCATCGGAACGCAGGATGCCAAGCAATCCTATTACCTCGCCATGGATACCGCCAGCGGCCCCACTTGGACGCAATGTGTTCCTGTAACCCCTGTTTCCCCAGTGGCCCCGATTTTCAACCCCAACTTTCACCTTCTTTCGCTTTTCTACCCTGCGTTGACCCCTTTATGAGCCATATGAATGTCACAACGAGCAATGCACCTTCTCCATCACCTACCTTGACGGCTCCACTGTCGCTGGAGTCATCGCTAGAGACGCCTTCACCTTCAAAACCCTCGACGCTACCCAGAGATTGTTCAGGGCCTTGCCTTTGGCTGCACACATGGAAACCCGACCTCGTCGGTTTCACGGTGACACCGACGGCATTCTAGGCCTCGATGCCAGTCCGGAGTCATTCATCACCCAACTCCGCCCCGCTGGCGGAAGGTTCTCGTATTGCCCCTACGTATGAGCAGCACCGGTAACAACTTGCGCTTCGGGATGATATTACGATGAATGGCTGGTTCAGAGAACCCCGTTCGAGAATCGTCACGGGTTCTACTTTCGGGTTGAACGACCTCAGCATCGACGGACAGCACCTCAACATTGCGCCGGAACTTTGATCCTCGGTCCGATGGCACCGGCGGGTCATCATCGATACTGGGGCCAGCGAGACCCATCTGGTCGAATCCGCTTACGTTGTTGTGAAGGAGGTGATGGTCAACTATTTCGATCGATTGAAACTTGTGCCGGTGGACGGTAGGAGCACGGTTTGAACCTTGATGTATGTTATGAGATGCCGCGGCGTTTTGATAGTTTCCCGTCCATGACTCTTCATTTGAGAGGAGCGGATTTGAGGATCGAGTGGAGGGCACTCTTTTTGTGGGTGATTTCCGTGAATGGTTCTGTTTGATGATGGAGCCAAGTGCTGATCTGACGATCATTGAGCGTTTCAGCAGTATAATACTAGGTTTACCTATGATCTTGTGAATAGGAGCTGTTGTTTGTTCCTGAGGACTGTTCTCTTCAGGGTAAAATTGGTTCTTATTAACCGTGTTATGGCCCCGTCATTGGGTTGATCGTACAAGTAATAAAATCAAGAATCTAATTTCTACCCTTAAATTTTAACCGAAAGCTCATTTTTGTTGTACTTTTATAATAGAGAATGCTTTTACCAAAAAGAAATATAACATGAAACATTTTAAATATAGTAGTGTGTGTAAATGCACACTGCTTTTTGAGCACTGTTTACTGAAAATTAATGTGTGATTTGAGAGTGTTGAACTCAATTTTGGGTCTCGATCTCCTTCATGGTTGATCTTTTCCTGTGGATCAAAACTCTTCGCTACATAAATAATGAGGTTAGAGGCACCAATCTCAAGTCGCTGACGCTTTCAGTTAATCTGAAGAGAAAAATGAGTATCGCCTTATTGACTTTTTATCTGTAAAATTGTGTTACCTTGATTTGGTGGAGATCACCATTATTTATAGAGGATTTACGGGGCAGTAATTTTCACGTGTGTGTAAAGGTCGGCTCGCATGCTTTACACGGCCGATAGTTGGTTGGCCAGTCGTTTTGCATAGTGATAGGACTGCCGGTAATGGCGTCCGAGGAGCTTTGAAGGCTCGTTCGAACGGTCATAATGACCGCCAGTAATGCTCCATGGTGATCGGTGGTGAAGCGGGCGCTGGTCGCATATCGCCGAATGCCGCGGCGCTTTTGCCGCCGATTGTCGCCGCTGTATGGTGTCTCGTCCGAGTGGGGAGCGCTTCGCCTCGAGCCGCCATCTAGCGAGATCCGAAGTCAGAGCCGCCTCGGATTTGGTTCTCGACAGACGCCATCCGGACTGGTCGTGGATGCTTTTGGAGTCGCCCCACCACTTTTTCTTAGTAATTTCCATGGTGAAACTGCAACATATCGAGTAATGGTTCCCACTTGAATACTCGCCGCATACCCCATGATGAGTAGGAGGGAATTCAAACCCTGGACCGCTGGTGGGAACTTAGCCACTTAACCGAGTGGACGACACTCAAGTATGTGTAACACACTCTCTATATGTATGCACAACTTGTTTTTCTTTCAAAGGGTTGCTATACGTATCCCAAAATGTGGGCTATAACCACGTACTGATCTCGAGTATCAGCTTAGGATTATAATAATCCCTGTGTAGCTATTAACATGATATCAAAATGGAGATTTTTAAAAAGACCGCTTTTAAAAATAATTAGCAAAACGACCTGTTAATATCATAATGATCTTTTGGCCACCACAAAGCTCGGCCAAAAAGAGGTCGATTTTGTTAATTTTGATAAAGAATACACGGGACTAGTAGTCCCGTGTTTTAGTATCGTTAAACACACGGACTAGTAGTCCGTGTGTTTTCAACGCCATCTTCCACCCATCCATTCACCGCCACCGCCTAACAACATGCACAGGAGATAATTAGCGACAAAGAAACACACGGGACTAGTAGTCCCGTGTGTTTTAGGTCGATAGCGACGTTAAACACACGGACTAGTAGTCCCGTGTGTTTTAGGTCGATTTTGCTAATTATTTAGCAAAAGGTCGTTTTGCTAATTATTTTAAAACGGCCTTTTAAAAATCTCCTATCAAAAATACATGTCTAACGCTAAATCGTAATCGACCTTGCCCAAAACTCATCTCTCTCAATGATTTTGAGGGGCTGATCTTAAAATAAGATAAAAGAGTTATGGGATCAAAGTTTGAAAATGCAAAATTAATGATACTCTAATAAAAGTATTCTATAATATCATTGTGCAAAATATTAATAATCCACCACAGTTTTATTAATTTGCCCAAGACAACATGCAGGTTCGTAAGTTTTATAGGGTTTTCTCCTTATTAGCACCTTTAAGCTTTAATATTTTGAAATCAGTCCCTCAATTGAAATTGTTATTAGGTTCGCAATTTTATAAGTTGTTTCAGAATTAGTCCTTCAAAATCATTAAAATTGGTATTAGGTCCCTCAATTCTTTTAAGTTGTATTAAACTAATCTCTCCGCTATAGCAAGATATAAGAATTAGGGATCTAGTAGCAATTTCAAAATTTGAGGGACTAATTTCAAACATTAAAAATATCACACCAAATCCACAGAGAAACCCTCTTCCAACAAAACCCATCTCCAATATTTCTCAATTTCTTTGGCGAAGAAACCCAACGAAGGTGTTCGATGAAATGCCTCAATGATCCATTAAGATCCATCGAGAACTTACAAGGGTCTTTGAGGCGTTTTAGGAGTGTATCCTTTCTTCCTTCGTCTCAGATTGCAAAAGGGTCGAATAAAGAGAATGTGGGTATTGGAAACTTTGGTGTGAAAATTGCAAAGGAAAAATCGAGAGTGAGGCTGGACAGAAGAACAAGAGGTAATTTCAAGCTCTTCTAAGATTTATTTTTTGGGTATATTTCTTTGATAAGTTTGGTTCTTAATAAAATTTTCATGAATTCTTGAATAGCTTGCTTTACAATGTAGTATGATCCTTTAGATTGAGCACTAAACTCTATTAGTTAATTTCCATCAAGGTCGTAGCTTTGCATGTTAGTTTCATCTACACATGCTATTTTCATTGTGCATGGTAAGCAACATAAACATTTTGTGTTGCTCAGAACTCTAAGCTGAGCGAATGTTTCATTCCTTTGCTGATGATCAAAATTATCTACCTACTGGTGCTAATGATCAAATTATGGTGCATGTTTGAACCAAACGATGTTTAGGACAAAATTGTATTTGGTTAGGATATCGTCAAGGTCGCGTTCCGCTGCACATATGGAAACTCTGGCCTCTTCTGTTTCAACGGCGACATCGCGAGCATAATTGGCCTCAATGCTGGTCCAGAGTCATTCGTCACCCAGGTCCGCCCTTCCATTGGTAGAAGGTTCTAGTACTTTCATACCTTTTGTGTCATCATGGATAACTTCTTGAGTTTGTGGGACGATATTACGGTAAATAAACCGGTTTAGATAATCTGATGGAGACCCATAGCAGGTTTTACTAACTCGGTCTAAAACGACCTCAACATCGATGGACATCGCCTCAACATCCTACCGGGGACTTTTGATCCGCACTCCGATGGGAGCAAAGGGTGCATCATCGATTCTGGGACTGGGGTAACTCATCTGATTGATGGACAGGAAGTTGTTGTTTGTTCCTGGAGATTGTCCGCAATTTGGATAAATGATAATCTTATTATCGATTCATTAGGAAAAACAAGATTTCTCTTCATCGTTAATCCAAATCCGCTAACATCCATTTCGGAACCTCTTCCTTTGAAGAAATCATGACGCTTTATGAAAACTTCTCCTTCCTTTCCTCCTTACCCTCCCAATAAAAACCCCAAACAGAAGTTAATGTGCTAAATTCTCTCCTACTTCTCTGTCTCATCCAAACTCAGTGTATTAGAAGAAAGAAATAAGGAGCATTAACTAAATTCTTGAGGAAATAAATTTGTTTTTTTTCCTTCTCTACAATAGGATTTGCACAATCATTTCTATCCAAATTATGGACAATCCCAGGAACAAACAACAACTTCTGTCCATCAATCAGATGAGTTACCCCAGTCCCAGAATCGATGATGCACCCTTGCTCCCATCGGAGTGCGGATCAAAAGTCCCCGGTAGGATTGAGGCGATGTCCATCGATGTTGAGGTCGTTTAGACCGAGTTAGTAAACCTGCTATGGGTCTCCATCAGATTATCTAAACCGGTTTATTTACCGTAATATCGTCCCACAAACTCAAGAAGTTATCCATGATGACACAAAAGGTATGAGAGTACTAGAACCCTACCAATGGAAGGGCGGACCTGGGTGACGAATGACTCTGGACCAGCATTGAGGCCATTATGCTCACATGTCGCTGCAAGAAACAGAAGAGGCCAGAGTTTCCATATGTGCAGCGAAGCAGGCCTTGGACGATATCCCTAACCAAATACAATTTTGTCCTAAACATCGTTTGGTTCAAACATGCACCATAATTTGATCATTAGCACCAGTAGGTAGATAATTTTGATCATCAGGGAATGAAACATCTGCTCAGCTTAGAGTTCTGAGCACACAAATGTTTATGTTGCCACCTAATCAGAAAATAGCATGTGTAGATGAAACTAACATGCAAAAGCTACGACCTGATGGAAATTAACTAATAGAGTTTAGTGCTCAATCTAAAGGATCATACTACATTGTAAAGCAAGCTATTCAAGAATTCATGAAAATTTTATTAAGAACCAAACTTATCAAAGAAATATACCCAAAAATAAATCTTTAGAAGAGCTTGAAATTACCTCTTGTTCTTCTGTCCAGCCTCAATTTCGATTTTTCCTTGCAATTTTCACACCAAAGTTTCCAATACCCACATTCTCTTTATTCGACCCTTTTGCAATCTGAGACGAAGGAAGAAAGGATACATTCTCCTAAAACGCCTCAAAGACCCTTGTAAGTTCTCGATGGATCTTAATGGATCATTGAGGCATTTCATCGAACACCTTCGTTGGGTTTTCTGCCAAAGAAATTGAGAAATATTGGAGATGGGTTTTGTTGGAAGAGGGTTTCTGTGGATTTGGTGATATTTTAATGTTTGAAATTAGTCCTCAATTTTGAAATTGCTACTAGATCCCATTTTATATCTTGCTATAACGAGAGATTAGTTTAATACAACTTAAAAGAATTGAGGACCTAATACCAATTTTAATGATTTTGAAGGACTAATTCTGAAACAGCTTATAAGAATTATGAACCTAATAACAATTTCAATTGAGGGACTGATTTCAAAATATTAAAGCTTAAAGGTGCCATTGGAGAAAACCCTATAAAACTTACGAACCTGCATGTTGTCTGGGCAAATTAATAAAACTGTGGTGGATTATTAATATTTTGCACAATGATATTATAGAATACTTTTATTAGAGGAAGTATCATTAATTTTGCATTTTCCAAACTTTGATCCCTTAACTCTTTTATCTTATTTTAAGATCAGCCTCAAAAATCATTGAGAGAGATGAGTTTTTGGGCAAGGTCGATTACGATTTAGTTGTAGACATGCATTGATAGGAGATTTTTTAAAAAGACCGCTTTTAAAAATAATTAGCAAAACGACCTCTAAATAATTAGCAAAATCGACGAAAACACACGGACTACTAGTCCCGTGTTTAACATTCGCTATCGACGAAACACACGGACTACTAGTCCCGCAGTGTTTAACATTCGCCAATTATCTCCTCGCGCATGTTGTGAGAGCGACAAAGGAATGGATGGTGGAAGATGACGTTGAACACACGATCACCCCGCTGTTTACGATGCTAAACACCGGGACTACTAGTCCCGTATTTAATATTTTACATTAGTGGTCGATCTTTTGGCCGCCTTGATGAGTCGCCAAAAGAGGTCGATTTTATATTATTTAGCAAAAGGTCGTTTTGTTAATTATTTTAAAACGGTCTTTTTAAAAAATCTCCATTTTGATATCATGTTAATAGCTACACAGGATTATTATAATCCTAAGCTGATACTCGAGAGATCAGTACGTGGTTATAGCCCACATTTTGGGATACGTATAGCAACCCTTTGAAAGAAAACAAGTTGTGCATACATATAAGAGTGTGTTACACATACTTGAGTGTCGTCCACTCGGTTATGGCTAAGTTCCCACCAGCGGTCCAGGGTTTGAATTCCCTCCTACTCATCATGGGGTATGCGGCGAGTATTCAATGGGAACCATTACTCGATATGTTGCAGCTTCACCATGGAAATTACTAAGTCTAAAAGAGTGGTCGACGACTCCAAAAGCATCCACACTCCGAAGGCCGATGGTCGCCTCTGCCTCGAACAAATCCAGACGAAGGCGCCCCTCGACGGATTCGCTAGATGACCGGCCCGGAGACTAAAGGCCTCCACTCTGACTGCACACCATACACCGACTGACAATCGCACAAGCAGGCGCGCATTCGACGCAGATTGACACATCGTACGACCAGCCGCTTCACCACCGGGCCACCATCGCCATTATCATGGCCATTATGACCGCTCGAACCAGAGCCTTCAAAGCTCCTCGACACGCATTACCCCGACAGCCCTATCACTATGCAAAGACGCATCTACCAACCAACTATCGACGTAAAGCATGTCCGAGCCAAGATCGCACACACCGGGCGAAAATTACCAACGTGCCCTCAGAATCCTCTATAAATAATGGTGATCTCCACCAAATCAAGGTAACACAATTTTACGTGATAAAAGTCAATAAGACGATACTGCTTTTTCTCTTCGATTAACAGAAAGCGCCATCGACTTGAGATTCTGCTCTAACCTCTATTTATGTAGCTAAGGGCGTGTTTTGATCCACAACGGAAAGATCAACCATGAAGGGAGATCGAGACCCAAAAATTGAGTTCAACACTCTCAAATCACACATTAATTTTCCTCCGACGTAAACAGTGTTCAAAAGCAGTGTGCATTTACACACACTACTATATTTAAAATGTTTCATGTTATATTTCTTTTGGTAAAAGCATTCTCTATTATAAAAAGTACAACAAAATGAGCTTTCGGTTAAAATTTAAGGGTAGAAATTAGATTCTTGATTTTATTACTTGTACGATCAACCCAATGACGGGGCCATAACACGGTTAATAAGAACCAATTTTACCCTGAAGAGAACAGTCCTCAGGAACAAACAACAGCTCCCTATTCACAAGATCATAGGTAAACCTAGTATTATACTGCTGAAACGCTCCAATGATCGTCAGATCAGCACTTGGCTCCATCATCAAACAGAACCATTCACGGAAATCACCCACAAAAAAGAGTGCCCTCCACTCGATCCTCAAATCCGCTCCTCTCAAATGAAGAGTCATGGACGGAAACTATCAAAACGCCGCGGCATCTCATAACATACATCAAGGTTCAAACCGTGCTCCCTACCGTCCACCGGCACAAGTTTCAATCGATCGAAATAGTTGACCATCACCTCCTTCACAACAACGTAAGCGGATTCGACCAGATGGGTCTCGCTGGCCCCAGTATCGATGATGACCCCGCCGGTGCCATCGGACCGAGGATCAAAAGTTCCCCGCGCAATGTTGAGGTGCTGTCCGTCGATGCTGAGGTCGTTCAACCTCGAGAAAGTAGAACCCGTGACGATTCTCGAACGGGGTTCTCTGAACCGGGCCATTCATCGTAATATCATCCCCGAAGCGCAAGAAGTTGTTACCGGTGCTGCTCATACGTAGGAGGCAATACGAGAACCTTCCGCCACCGGGCCGAGTTGGGTGATGAATGACTCCGACTGGCATCGAGGCCTAGAATGCCGTCGGTGTCACCGCGGAAACCGACGAGGTCGGAGTTTCCGTGCAGCCAAAGGCAAGGCCCTGAACAATCTCTGGCAGCTGCCGAGGTTTTGAAGGTGAAGGCGCTTCTAGCGATGACTCCAGCGACAGTGGAGCCAAGGTAGGTGATGGAGAAGGTGCATTGCTCGTTGTGACATTCATATGGCTCGGCGCATAAGGGGTCAACGCAGGGTAGAAAAGCGAAAGAAGGTGAAAGTTGGGGTTGAAAATCGGGGCCACTTGGGGAAACAGGGGTTACAGGGAACACATTGCGTCCAAGTGAGGCCGCTGGCGGTATCCATGGCGAGGTAATAGGATTGCTTGGCATCCTGCGTCCGATGGATACAGCGACGAGGTGTGACCCGCTCACCCCGCTGGTAACCGGTGGGCGGATGGTGGTGATGTTGGATCGATCTGCGTGCATTCGGATCGAGCGCCGACATATGAGATGCGTTCGGGACTGTTGGATGAGTTCCCGAACGAGCTGGGATTTGGTGAGGTTACGAGTAGAAGGGGAGCGCGGCGAGAAGCGGCTGATGAGGTTGAGAGTGAGGCCAGCCAGGCGGCCGATGTGACGCAAGGAGGGTGGCGGCCGAGGATAGCTGGGAGGAGGAGGAGGAGGAGTTTGGCCATAGAGGTGTTGAGAGATTGAGGCTATAGGGAGTGAAGTTGTGAATGGGTGCTTTTAAGGAACGGAACAAAGATTTCTGACATTATCCATGGGCGTAATTAATGTTTAATACATGCAGACAAATAGGTTGGTCAAGTAACATATTTAGTAATAGAACACACTTTTAACTTTCTAAGTAACAAATTTAGTAATAGAACCTTGTGAAAGATCTTATATTATTTCTTGCTTTCAATAGATGAGTCTAGATTCAATGTAATAGTTGAATATAGCATGTCTCTATGTAGGACTTTCATTTATTAGATGTTTCCTTCTTTTACTTAGTGTTTTATAAATTAGTAATATCATGTTATATTTCTTTCTGGTAAACATCTTTTCTGCAAAGAAGAGCTTTAAATTAAAATTTAAGGGTAGAAATTAGGCTGCTAATTTTATCACTATAGTATATAATCAGAACGATGCTGAGCACATAACTCGGAGGACTGTGACGGAACCAGGATTTATTGTTGGGGCCAAAAGTACAACTATTATATTATACACCAATCAATAAGTGGTCAAGTATAGCAATATATAATCAATTTTCATATACGTAAATTGGTGAAAGAAGAACCCTGAACTAAAGAAAAAGAAGGTTTTGTTTTAATAAGAGATGAGATAATATTATATTAACTAATTTTTAATTCAGTAACTTAATCTTTTCCATTCATGGGTTTAAAACTTAGCTAGTTAATTGTTTTCAATGGTAGACACACAACTTTTTATATATATTTTAAATCTGTCCCTCCAATAAAGTATAGAGTTAGAGGGACTAATTTGAAAAATATATGAGAATTGGGGATGTAATACCAATTTTAATAATTTAAGGGATATCAAAATATCTTAAGAATTTGAGGACATAGTGGAAATTTCAATGATTTAAGGGTTAATTTCAAATATGAAAGATTAATTGCAAGACAAAAGAAAAAAAAAAAAATTCATTTCACGCGTCTATTTCTTAATGTAAGACTTTATAAAATTGGAAGACCATCATCTCACAATTCTATTACGAAATTTTAAAACCAACATGAATTTTTTTTTGAAGCAAAAACAAGGGATTAGATCCCCGCTCATTAAGAAATAAAAGTTGTACAAAGACAATAATTACAAAAAGGATACTTAATCAGATCCAAAGTTGAAAATAGAAAAACAGATTCGCATGATAGGGATGCATGACCTTCTTCTTCCGCACATCCACGAGAGGATGAGAGAGGGCCTTGCCGCCATTCACCGCAAACGATATAAGGAAGAACCAAAGCCGCCATACATATAAGATACAGAAATAAGTTTTCTATTAGCCAACTAAAAAGAAGAAAAATTATATGACAACATTGTCAAGTTTGTAAAATATGTACAACCAAAAGAATTTCTTTGTCCCATACCTACTCCACTACCGAGACTACACTCAATCCTTCTCATCCGCTGATATGGATAGGTTTTGCTTCGAGACTCCTAAAACCCTTGGTGGCAACTCCACTTGACTAACCTCGCCCATTCATTGAGTCAAAAGATGGTTGAGTTTATAATTGATACATGAGATGGAGAGATATGATCAAAATGCATCTGGCTCCTTGTAAGCTAGATGTTCCAACAAATTGAAGAGAGAATTGTATGCCATAATTGACCCTTTAAGCCTTTCATAAGCTCTAATGAGGAAAACATTTGGTCAAGAGAAGATGGCCATTGAAGATGAGGACCATAGTTTCTAAAATGCCACCAGATTTGTAGGGTTATAGGACAATGAAAGAATAAATGGTCTCGATTTCCAAAAGAGAATTACAAAGGAGCATGTAGCGCCCCTATCGAACCCTTCTTTATTAGATTTTCCTTGGTATGTAATCGATCCTTATATAACAACCAAGAGAATAATTAAACTTTGCTAGGAAGAATAGAATTCCACAGCCTTCAAGATAGTCAATTGACTCTAGTATTAAGGAAAGTGTAGGTGATTTGATAGAATAAACCACATTGTGAGTGAGAGACCAGAAGCTTGATCTACTTGATTGGTAGTAGAAGAAGAACCAAGAAATTCCATGAGTGAAGTTTTGTCAATATTAGATATAGAAGAAATACTTGCCTCAAAAGGGTGCCAGTGCCATAGATTCCCTTGCATATAGCCTTGACTTTGATAGATACATTGGGAGAAAAAGAAAGTGAGTATAAAGATGGATAAAGACTAGCTAGAGAGTTCTTTCCTAGCCATTTATCCTCCCTAAACTAATATTTTCTCCAGCCTAAAGACCATGCTATGTGATGTAAGAAAACATCTTTTGACAAATGAGTGCATTCCAAAAAGCAGAATTAGAGGCATTTGGGGTCTTTGATTGAAGACCAACGCTTCTGCTTGTGTAAAGTTGGTGAAGAAAATCACCAACATAGGAGCTTCTATTCAAACACTTCCATAACCATTTGGAGATGAGTGAAAGATTAAAATTGCTTAAATCTTTAACACCCATTCTTCCATTTTACTTAGGCATACCGCTTTCCAGCTTTACTAGACATTTGAAAGGCCCGAAGTTAACTTTTCCGACCAAAGAAAATTTTTAATGATTTTGTCAATCTCTTTGATGAGCCATTTAGGCAATTTGTAGAAAGACATAAAATATAGAGGAATGGAAGTTATAACTGAGTTTAACAAGACCAATCACACCAAAAGATAAGGAATGACTCTTCCATGTTGCTAATTTTCTTTGAGATTATCCAAGACAAGTTGCCACTCAACTTTGTCAATTTGCCATACTTAAAAGGTAATCCAAGATATTTAATAGGAGTTTATCCAGCTTGCAGCTGAGAGAGATAAAGCCAAGATATAACCAACATGAAAATATAAATCATGTTCCAAATTTCTACTATTAAATGCAAAAGTACATGTTAATTGAAATCTCTTTTTCTTATTATACTTGAAATGCAAAGAAAACTGCATGAAATATTTTCCAATATAGTCCTCTAAATCTTTTGAGCGATTTAAGATTAGTCCATCTCCTTAGAGACTGACTGAAATTGAGAGAATATTTAATTTTTAAAAAAGTTAAGTATCCCCTTTAACTTGGGACAATTATTTATTAAAGAAACTTTTGGCGATTATGGAGAACCCCACAACTCTGGAAATTTATCCATATTTTCATTATTGATATGATCATGACAACAATGGGTCAATCATTTTCTTTGGTCGGAAAAGTTAACTCAGGGCCTTTCAAATGTCTAGTAAACTGGAAAACGGTATGCCTAAGTAAAATGGAAGGAGCACTGGGTGTTAAAGATTTAAGCAATTTTAATCTTTCACTCATCTCCAAATGGTTATGGAAGTGTTTGAATAGAAGCTCCTATGTTGGTGATTTTCTTCACCAACTTTACACAAGCAGAAGCGTTGGTCTTCAATCAAAGACCCCAAATGCCTCTAATTCTGCTTTTTGGAATGCACTCATTTGTCAAAAAGATGTTTTCTTACATCACATAGCATGGTCTTTAGGCTCTGGAGAAAATATTCGTTTCTGGGAGGATAAATGGCTAGGGAAGAACTCTCTAGCTAGTCTTTATCCATCTTTATACTCACTTTCTTTTTCTCCCAATGTATCTATCAAAAGTCAAGGCTATATGCAAGGGAATCTATGGCACTGGCACCCTTTACTGAGACGAAGTATTTCTTCTATATCTAATATTGACAAAACTTCACTCATGGAATTTCTTGGTTCTTCTTCTACTACCAATCAAGTAGATCAAGCTTCCTGGTCTCTCACTCACAATGTGGTTTATTCTATCAAATCCTGCTACACTTTCCTTAATACTAGAGGAGTCAATTCAGCTATCTTGAAGACTGTGTGGAATTCTATTCTTCCTAGCAAAGTTTAATTATTCTCTTGGTTGTTATATAAGGATCGATTACATACCAAGGAAAATCTAATAAAGAAGGGTTCGATAGGGGACGCTACATGCTCCTTTTGTAATTCTCTTTTGGAAATCAGAGACCATTTATTCTTTCATTGTCCTATAACCCTACAAATCTGGTGGCATTTTAGAAACTATGGTCCTCATCTTCAATGGCCATCTTCTCTTGACCAAATGTTTTCCTCATTAGAGCTTATGAAAGGCTTAAAGGGTCAATTATGGCGTACAATTCTCTCTTCAATTTGTTGGAACATCTAGCTTACAAGGAACCGATGCATTTTTGATCATATCTCTCCATCTCATGTATCAATTATAAACTCAACCATCTTTTGACTCAATGAATGGACAGGTTCGTCAAGTGGAGTTGCCACCACCGGGGTTTTTAGGAGTCTCGAAGCAAAACCTATCCCGCATATCAGCGGATGAGAAGGATTCAGTGTAGTCTCAGTAGTGGAGTAGGTATGGGACAAAGAAATTCTTTTGGTTGTACATATTTTACAAACTTGACAATGTTGTCGTATAATTTTTTCTTCTTTTTTAGTTGGCTAATAGAAAACTTATTTCCTGTATCTTATATGTATGGCCGGCTTTGGTTCTTCCTTATATCTACGTTTGCGGTGAATGACGGCAAGGCCCTCTCTTCATCCTCGTGGATGTCTGGAAGAAGAAGGTCATGCATCCCTATCATGCAGGAATCTGTTTTTCTATTTTTCAACTTTTGGATACAGTTCGTATCCCTTTTTTGTAATTATTGTCTTTGTACAACTTTTATTTCTTAATGAACGGGGATCTAATCCCTTGTTTTTTGCTTCAAAAAAAAAAAAAAAAATTCATGTTGGTTTTAAAATTTCGTAATAGAATTGTGAGATGATGGTCTTCCAATTTTATAAAGTCTTACATTAAGAAATAGACGCGTGAAATGAATTTTTTTATTTTCACGTACTTTTGCAATTAATCTTTCATATTTGAAATTAACCCCTTAAATCATTGAAATTTCCACTATGTCCTCAAATTCTTAAGATATTTTGATATCCCTTAAATTATTAAAATTGGTATTACATCCCCAATTCTCATATATTTTTCAAATTAGTCCCTCTAACTCTATACTTTATTGGAGGGACAGATTTAAAATATATATAAAAAGAGTTGTGTGTCTACCATTGAAAACAATTAACTAGCTAAGTTTTAAACCCATGAATGGAAAAGATTAAGTTACTGAATTAAAAAATTAGTTAATATAATATTATCTCATCTCTTATTAAAACAAAACCTTCTTTTTCTTTAGTTCAGGGTTCTTCTTTCACCAATTTACGTATATGAAAATTGATTATATATTGCTATACTTGACCACTTATTGATTGGTGTATAATATAATAGTTGTACTTTTGGCCCCCAACAATAAATCCTGGTTCCGTCACAGTCCTCCGAGTTATGTGCTCAGCATCGTTCTGATTATATACTATAGTGATAAAATTAGCAGCCTAATTTCTACCCTTAAATTTTAATTTAAAGCTCTTCTTTGCAGAAAAGATGTTTACCAGAAAGAAATATAACATGATATTACTAATTTATAAAACACTAAGTAAAAGAAGGAAACATCTAATAAATGAAAGTCCTACATAGAGACATGCTATATTCAACTATTACATTGAATCTAGACTCATCTATTGAAAGCAAGAAATAATATAAGATCTTTCACAAGGTTCTATTACTAAATTTGTTACTTAGAAAGTTAAAAGTGTGTTCTATTACTAAATATGTTACTTGACCAACCTATTTGTCTGCATGTATTAAACATTAATTACGCCCATGGATAATGTCAGAAATCTTTGTTCCGTTCCTTAAAAGCACCCATTCACAACTTCACTCCCTATAGCCTCAATCTCTCAACACCTCTATGGCCAAACTCCTCCTCCTCCTCCTCCCAGCTATCCTCACGGCCGCCACCCTCCTTGCGTCCGCATCGGCCGCCCGAGCTGGCCTCACTCTCAACCTCATCAACCGCTTCTCGCCGCGCTCCCCCTTCTACTCTCGTAACCTCACCAAATCCCAACTCGTTCGGGAACTCATCCAACAGTCCCGAACACGCATCTCATATATCGAACGCTCGATCCGAATGCACGCAGATCGATCCAACATCACCACCATCCGCCCACCGGTTACCCGCGGGGTGAGCGGGTCACACCTCGTCGCTGTATCCATCGGAACGCAGGATGCCAAGCAATCCTATTACCTCGCCATGGATACCGCCAGCGGCCTCACTTGGACGCAATGTGTTCCCTGTAACCCCTGTTTCCCCCAAGTGGCCCCGATTTTCAACCCCCAACTTTCACCTTCTTTCGCTTTTCTACCCTGCGTTGACCCCTTATGCGCCGAGCCATATGAATGTCACAACGAGCAATGCACCTTCTCCATCACCTACCTTGACGGCTCCACTGTCGCTGGAGTCATCGCTAGAGACGCCTTCACCTTCAAAACCTCGACGCGCTACCCAGAGATTGTTCAGGGCCTTGCCTTTGGCTGCACACATGGAAACTCCGACCTCGTCGGTTTCCACGGTGACACCGACGGCATTCTAGGCCTCGATGCCAGTCCGGAGTCATTCATCACCCAACTCGGCCCCCGTGCTGGCGGAAGGTTCTCGTATTGCCTCCTACGTATGAGCAGCACCGGTAACAACTTCTTGCGCTTCGGGGATGATATTACGATGAATGGCCCGGTTCAGAGAACCCCGTTCGAGAATCGTCACGGGTTCTACTTTCTCGGGTTGAACGACCTCAGCATCGACGGACAGCACCTCAACATTGCGCCGGGAACTTTTGATCCTCGGTCCGATGGCACCGGCGGGGTCATCATCGATACTGGGGCCAGCGAGACCCATCTGGTCGAATCCGCTTACGTTGTTGTGAAGGAGGTGATGGTCAACTATTTCGATCGATTGAAACTTGTGCCGGTGGACGGTAGGGAGCACGGTTTGAACCTTGATGTATGTTATGAGATGCCGCGGCGTTTTGATAGTTTCCCGTCCATGACTCTTCATTTGAGAGGAGCGGATTTGAGGATCGAGTGGAGGGCACTCTTTTTTGTGGGTGATTTCCGTGAATGGTTCTGTTTGATGATGGAGCCAAGTGCTGATCTGACGATCATTGGAGCGTTTCAGCAGTATAATACTAGGTTTACCTATGATCTTGTGAATAGGGAGCTGTTGTTTGTTCCTGAGGACTGTTCTCTTCAGGGGTAAAATTGGTTCTTATTAACCGTGTTATGGCCCCGTCATTGGGTTGATCGTACAAGTAATAAAATCAAGAATCTAATTTCTACCCTTAAATTTTAACCGAAAGCTCATTTTTGTTGTACTTTTTATAATAGAGAATGCTTTTACCAAAAAGAAATATAACATGAAACATTTTAAATATAGTAGTGTGTGTAAATGCACACTGCTTTTGAGCACTGTTTACGTCGGAAAATTAATGTGTGATTTGAGAGTGTTGAACTCAATTTTTGGGTCTCTCGATCTCCCTTCATGGTTGATCTTTCCGTTGTGGATCAAAACCTGCCCTTCGCTACATAAATAACAGAGGTTAGAGGCACCGAATCTCAAGTCAGTGACGCTTTCTAGTTAATCTGAAGAGAAAAAACAGAGTATCGTCTTATTGACTTTTTATCTGTAAAATTGTGTTACCTTGATTTGGTGGAGATCACCATTATTTATAGAGGATTTACGGGGGCACGTTGGTAATTTTCGCCAGGTGTGTGCAGTGCTGGCTCAGACATGCTTTACACGTGCTGATAGTTGGTTGGCCGAGTCGTCTTTTGCATAGTGATAGGACTGTCGGGGTAATGGCGTGTCTGAGGAGCTTTGAAGGCTCTGGTTCGAACGGTCATAATGACTGCCGCCACAGTAATGGCCTGATGGTGACTGGGTGGTGAAGCGCGGGCGCTGGTCGTACATTCGTCGAATGCCGTGCGCCTTTTGCCGTCGATTGTCAGGTCAGTGTATGGTGTCTGGTCCGAGTGGGGAGCGCCTTTCGTCTCGGAGCCGGTCATCTAGCGAGATCCGAGTCAGGAGCGCCTTTCGTCTCGGATTTGGTTCTCGAGACGAGACGGCCATCTGAGCGCTCGGGTCGTGGATGCTTTTGGAGTCGTCTGACCACTCTTTTAGACTTAGTAATTTCCATGGTGAAACTGCAACATATCGAGTAATGGTTCCCACTTGAATACTCGCCGCATACCCCATGATGAGTAGGAGGGAATTCAAACCCTGGACCGCTGGTGGGAACTTAGCCACTTAACCGAGTGGACGACACTCAAGTATGTGTAACACACTCTTATATGTATGCACAACTTGTTTTTCTTTCAAAGGGTTGCTATACGTATCCCAAAATGTGGGCTATAACCACGTACTGATCTCTCGAGTATCAGCTTAGGATTATAATAATCCCTGTGTAGCTATTAACATGATATCAAAAATGGAGATTTTTTTAAAAAAGACCGTTTTTAAAAAATAATTAGCAAAAACGACCTTTTTGCTAAATAATTAACAAAATCGACCTCTTTTGGCGGCTCATCAAAGGCGGCCAAAAGAGTCGATTTTGCTAATTTTGATAAAGAATACACGGACTAGTAGTCCCGTGTGTTTAGCATCGCTAAACACGGGACTAGTAGTCCCGTGTGTTTTCAACGTCATCTTCCACCCATCCATTCACTGTCACCGCTCTAACAACATGCACAGGAGATAATTAGCGAATGTTAAACACACGGGACTAGTAGTCCCGTGTGTTTTTAGGTCGATAGCGAATGTTAAACACACGGGACTAGTAGTCCCGTGTGTTTTTAGGTCGATTTTGCTAATTATTTAGCAAAAAGGTCGTTTTTGCTAATTATTTTTTAAAAACGGTCTTTTTTAAAAAAATCTCCTATCAAAAATACATGTCTAACGCTAAATCGTAATCGACCTTGCCCAAAAAACTCATCTCTCTCAATGATTTTTGAGGGGCTGATCTTAAAATAAGATAAAAGAGTTAAGGGATCAAAGTTTGGAAAATGCAAAATTAATGATACTTCCTCTAATAAAAGTATTCTATAATATCATTGTGCAAAATATTAATAATCCACCACAGTTTTATTAATTTGCCCAAGACAACATGCAGGTTCGTAAGTTTTTATAGGGGTTTTCTCCTTATTAGCACCTTTAAGCTTTAATATTTTGAAATCAGTCCCTCAATTGAAATTGTTATTAGGTTCGCAATTCTTATAAGCTGTTTCAGAATTAGTCCTTCAAAATCATTAAAATTGGTATTAGGTCCCTCAATTCTTTTAAGTTGTATTAAACTAATCTCTCCGTTATAGCAAGATATAAGAATTAGGGGATCTAGTAGCAATTTCAAAATTTGAGGGACTAATTTCAAACATTAAAAATATCACACCAAATCCACAGAGAAACCCTCTTCCAACAAAACCCATCTCCAATATTTCTCAATTTCTTTGGCGAAGAAAACCCAACGAAGGTGTTCGATGAAATGCCTCAATGATCCATTAAGATCCATCGAGAACTTACAAGGGTCTTTGAGGCGTTTTAGGAGTGTATCCTTTCTTCCTTCGTCTCAGATTGCAAAAGGGTCGAATAAAGAGAATGTGGGTATTGGAAACTTTGGTGTGAAAATTGCAAAGGAAAAATCGAGAGTGAGGCTGGACAGAAGAACAAGAGGTAATTTCAAGCTCTTCTAAGATTTATTTTTTTGGGTATATTTCTTTGATAAGTTTGGTTCTTAATAAAATTTTCATGAATTCTTGAATAGCTTGCTTTACAATGTAGTATGATCCTTTAGATTGAGCACTAAACTCTATTAGTTAATTTCCATCAAGGTCGTAGCTTTTGCATGTTAGTTTCATCTACACATGCTATTTTCATTGTGCATGGTAAGCAACATAAACATTTTGTGTTGCTCAGAACTCTAAGCTGAGCGAATGTTTCATTCCTTTGCTGATGATCAAAATTATCTACCTACTGGTGCTAATGATCAAATTATGGTGCATGTTTGAACCAAACGATGTTTAGGACAAAATTGTATTTGGTTAGGGATATCGTCCAAGGCCTCGCGTTCCGCTGCACATATGGAAACTCTGGCCTCTTCTGTTTCAACGGCGACATCGCGAGCATAATTGGCCTCAATGCTGGTCCAGAGTCATTCGTCACCCAGGTCCGCCCTTCCATTGGTAGAAGGTTCTAGTACTTTCTCATACCTTTTGTGTCATCATGGATAACTTCTTGAGTTTGTGGGACGATATTACGGTAAATAAACCGGTTTAGATAATCTGATGGAGACCCATAGCAGGTTTTACTAACTCGGTCTAAACGACCTCAACATCGATGGACATCGCCTCAACATCCTACCGGGGACTTTTGATCCGCACTCCGATGGGAGCAAAGGGGTGCATCATCGATTCTGGGACTGGGGTAACTCATCTGATTGATGGACAGGAAGTTGTTGTTTGTTCCTGGAGATTGTCCGCAATTTGGATAGAAATGATTGTGCAAATCCTATTATGAGAAGGAAAAAAAAAAAACAAATTTATTTCCTCAAAATTTAGTTAATGCTCCCTTATTTCTTTCTTCTAATACACTGAGTTTGGATGAGGACAGAGAAGGGTAGGAGAAGAGAATTTAACATTAACTCTGTTTGGGGGTTTTATTGGGAGGGTAAAGGAGGGAAAGGAAGGAGAAGTTTTCATAAAAACGTCTATGATTTCTTTCAAAGGAAGAAGAGGTTCCTCCAAATTGGATGTTAACGGATTTAGTTCTCAATGAAAGAGACATCTTGACCCTCTATCATAATGAATCAATGACTAAGATTCTATCATTTCTCTTGCTTTTTAAACAGAACTCTCAAATAAGATAAGTTCACCTCCATTCTCCTTACTAAACTCCCAAACAACATGTTATATTTTCTCTCTCATTCTCTACCTTTCATTTTCCTATTTTATAGTCTATGGACCCTTTGTGGTTGTTAGATTGAAGTGGAGTTTCTAATCTTTAGCTAAATGATTTATTATTTGTATATTAAATACAGATATATTTTTATTTTCTCCATGCTATGCATATTTTTACCTTCTGATTGATAGCTATCCATTTTGATAACCAAATCGTGTATTAGAAAATTAACTAGGATTACTACTATGAAACTGAAAATAAGGTTTCAAGATGAAAGGAAACTTCTCACGGTGTGATCAATGCATGCGAATGCACTTTCCTTAAGAGTAGATTTCGCCCCTCTGAGAGTATCTCTCGGTGCAACAGGTTGTTGGCGGTCTATCCTCCAGGATTCAACAATCTTTGATCGAGCATGCATGCACTAGCAATGCTATAAGAGTTTTAGAGAAGATAAGCTTACTATTACTTGTATATTTTTTAGAGGAGACTGGTTCAGTTTTTATATTCTCTCTCTACTCTAGAAATTGTCCCTTAAAGCTTTAATATTTTGAAATCAGTCCCTTAATTAAAATTGCTATTAGGTACCCAATTATCATAAGTTATTTCAAACTTAGTCCTTCTTATCATTAAAATTTTATTGGACCCCTCAATTCCTAGAAGTTGTTTCAAATTACTCCCTCCAATCAAAGGTAGTTATGTAGCAGGATATATGAATTGAAGGATTTGATAGCTATCAAAGTTTGAGGGACTGATTTCAAATATTAAGATTTCTGGGACTAATATATATATGAAAAACACTAAATCTAGCCCCTTGCGGCCGACAAGCCCTTAAAAACAACAAATAATATGAAATCTTTCTCTAGATTCTTTATTAAATATCATGTTTAGAAGGGTAAAGATCTGTTTGTTTCATTCCTCCTACATTGGCCAAATTATAGCATTTTTAGCTTGACCTCACAATGCTAATGCACTACCTACTTGTCTACATGCATAAAACATTGGTCGCGCTTATGGATAACCTCTCGAATCTAGCTACATTTCTTAAAAGCATCCATTAACAACTCAACCTCACAGCGTCACTATGGCCCAACTCCTCCTTCTCCTCCTCTTAACCATTCTCGTGGCCGCCGCGCTCCTTGCGGCCCCAACCTCCACCCGAACTGGTCTCAATCCCAACACCATCGAACGCTGCTCGCCGCGCTCCCTTCTACTTCGGCAACCTCACCAAATCCAAACTTGCTAGGAAACTCATCAAACAATCCCGGACACGCATCTCATATATCAAACACTTGAGCAGTATGTGCAGTACTGATCATTTCAACATCACCACCATCCGCCCGTCCATCTGCGCACATAGCAGACTATACCTCGTCTCTGTATCCATCAACACGGAGGATGCCAAGCAGTTCTACAACCTCGTCATGGATACTGGCATCAGTCTCACCTAGACGCAATGTGTCCCTTGCTCCCCCTGCTCCCCCAATCGTCCCCGATCTTCGACCCCAAATTCTCACCTTCTTTTGCCTTTCTGCCCTGCAACGACCCCTTGTGCGTGGAACCCCATGAATGTCACAACGAGTGGTGCACCTACACCGTCTTCTATGAAGACAGCTCCTACGTCACCGGCGTCATTGCTAGATACTCCTTTACCTTTGAAACCTCCACGGGCAACCCAGAGATCGTCCAGGGCCTCACCTTCGGCTGTATGCATGATAATGCTGGCCTCATACTTTTCACCGGCGATGTCGAGGGCCTCATGGGCGTCGACGCCAGTCCATTATCATTTGTCACCCAGTTCAGCCCTCGCTCTGACGGAACGTTCTCGTACTACCTCCTACCTCCCGGTGTAGCCTACGATAGCCACTCGCGTTTTAGAGTGAATGGACAAATTTAGGTAACCTAATTGAGAAGGGTTATACTATCTCGGTTTGAATGAGCTTAGCATCAACGGACAACACCTCAATATCCTATTGGGGGCTTTTGATACTCAAGCCAATGGGAGGGCGGGTGCATCATAGAAGTTGGGGCCGGCGTGACCCATCTGATCAGACATGCTTACAATGTTATGAAGTAATGGTCGACTACTTCGACGCATTGCGACTTGAGCGAGTAAACGGCAGGCGGGATCATGGTCTGGACTTTGAGATATGTTATGAGATGCTGGAGGGTTTCAATAGATTTCCGTCGATGACTTTTCATTGAATGGAGCAGATTGGAGAGTCGAGCGGGAGGGGCTTTTTTACATGGATGATGAGCATGACGCGTGGGCGTTTTGTTTGATGATGGAGTCGATGGATGACATGGCGGTCATTAGAGCGTTTCAGCAGTCTAATACGAGGTTTACTTATGATCTTGTGAACGGGGAGTTGTTGTTTGTTCCTGGAGATTGTTCAGTTCAAGGGTAAAAATGATTGTGACCATTGTTGTCATGATCATGTCAATAATGAAATCAATGTCGAGTTTTCAAAATTATCATAAATTTTTTACTTGAGAAAAATGCCTAATCTTGTAAATCGTCAGAAAAATATCATATACATATAATGTATATGATATGTTGGGATTTTCTCTAGTAAAAAGTTTATGATAATTTTTTAAGCTCGACATTTTCATTATTGATATGATCATGACAACAATGGGCGCAATCATTTTCACCTATGAATTGAACAATCTTCAAGAACATACAATAACTCCCCATTCACAAGATCATAAGTAAACCTCACATTAGACTACTGAAATGCTCCAATGACCATCACGTCATCCATATACTCCATCATCAAACAAAACACCCGCGCATCATATACTCATCATCCACATAAAACAACCCCTCCCGCTCGAATCCCCAATCTGCTCCATTCAAATGAAAAATCATTGATGGAAATGTATCGAAACCCTTCGACATCTCATAACATGTCTCAAAGTCAAGACCATGATCTCGCATGATGTTCGCTAGCTTGAGTCGCAATGCATTGAAATAGTCGACCATTACCTCCTTCACGACATTGTAAGCAGGTCTGATCATATGGGTCACGTCGGTCTAGAGTCGACGATGCACTCGGTGCTCCCGTTAGCTTGAGGATCAAAAGTCCTAGCGAGATGTTGAGGTGTTGTCCATCGATGCTGAAGTCATTCAAACTGAGATAGTATAACCCGTCATGAATCTTGATCGGGGTTCTCTGAATTTGCCCATTCATTGCAATATCATCTCTGAAACGCAAGTATTTATTATAGGCGATGTCGAAAAGCAGGAGGCAGTACGAGAACTTTCTGCCTAAGTAACGGTCGAGCTGGGTGATGAATGATACTGGACTAGCATTTAGGCCTATGAGGCCCTCGACATCACCGGTGAAGCTGGTGAGGTCAGTGTTGTCATGCGTGCAGTGAAACGTGAGGCCTTGGACGATCTCTGGGTTGCTCGTGGAAGTTTCAAAGGTGAAGGAGTCTCTAGCGATGATGCCGGTGACGTAGGAGCCTTCTTCATAGGCGATGGTCTAGGCACCCTCCTTGTGACACTCATAGGGGTTAATTTGAAAAATATGGGAGATTGAAGGGTCTGTGCAAAAATTTCTTAATATTTTGCTTAAAAATTATCTCCGGCGATTGAAAAAAGCTATGTGTCGCCAGTTTGTCACTATTTAGGTCAAAGTCGCCGCTATAATTTTTTAGGCCAAAGTGGTAAAATGGTGTCACTTTTTAGCCAATCTGATATTTTTAGCGGAAAATATCATAAACTTTCATAATATTATATGATGTTTGGCTTAATTGTATATAAATCCCATGTCATGTCTCATTTTGGAACTTATGAGTCAAATAGACTACCTGAGTGGGAGTTTTTGACTCTTTTATATACGTTGGATTGTTGAGTGAAATTTTGGCAAATTTACTCCTCTATACTAATAGGAGGATCCAAAGATTCACTATTCATACTACAGTAAGTACTACAGTAACATGAACAATGAATCGTTGCATCCCCTTTCAAGTGCAGAAACAGTGAATTTACTGTTCATGATACAATATTTACTATACCATGAACACTAAATTCAAAAATGAGGTTGTACTTTGCACGGGCTGCACACTAGTATACTCCTCTATACTAATAGGAGGATCCAAAGATTCATTGTTTATACTACATTAAATGCTACAGTAATATAAGCAGTGAATCGTTGTATCCCCTTTCAAGTGCAGAAAAAGTTAATTTACTGGTCATGTTACAGTATTACTGTACTGTGAACAGTAAATTCAAAAATGAGGCCGTGCTTTGCACGGCGTGCACACTAGTTACTATCTATACTAAACAATTGGGCCTTGCACTGTAGGTATGCACTGTTCATAGCAACGGTACATCCATGAATCCATAAAATTTTTTAGTTTTTTGCCTATAAGCCCAAAGTTTCCCTCCATTATTTTGAGCCCACTCACATTCATAATAGTGATTCTTGCCTATAAATCCAAAGTTCTACTCCATTTGTTTTCAAATCCATCCACTCCCAAACTTTTTACGATGATTTGTCACCAATAAATCTAAAATTTTACCTTTATTTATTTTTAAACCCACACACTTCCAAAATTACTTTTAGACCCAAAATACAAAGTGATGTTATTTTTTGCTATTTTTCAAATCAACTTCGCGAGACTCGCGACATTGTGAATTGTACATGAGTTTGTTTTCCTACAAACCAAAGTCTTAGCACCATTTATTTCTATACCCACTCACTTCACTAAAGATTTTTTTTTATAAACCTAAAATACTCCAATGTACTAGTTCATAACTTTAACCCAAAAGGATTATTTTTAATTTTCTCCTCAAAGGCTAAAGTTTCTTTCCATTTATTTTTGAACCCACTCACACTCAATGTTGTGATTCTTTCCTATAAACCCAAAGTTCCACACCATTTGTTTTCAAACCCACTCACTTCCAAATTTTTTAATATGAATTTTCATCTACATATCCAAAATTTTATCCTCATTTATTTGTAAACTTACTCACTTTCAAAAAATATTTAGATCCG
Source organism: Asparagus setaceus (assembly GCA_012295165.1). Taxonomy (NCBI): domain Eukaryota; kingdom Viridiplantae; phylum Streptophyta; class Magnoliopsida; order Asparagales; family Asparagaceae; genus Asparagus; species Asparagus setaceus. The sequence goes on from CM022705.1 coordinate 4,785,734, forward strand.
AAATACGAGGTAGTGTTATTTTTGCCTTTTTCACATCAATATCACGACATTGCGAGTTGTAGATGAGTTTTTTTGGCCTATAAACTAAAATCTTAGCCTGATTTATTTCTAAACTCACTCACTTCACCAAATATATTTTCTTCTGTAAACCAAAAATACCCCATGGAATTAATTTTAAACTAATTTGTAATTTAGCGGTTTGGTTTGACATACGGTGTGAGTTATTATATTTTGATGTTGCTGCTATAGAAATATAGTGTATTTTTAAACCAAATGTTTAAACCGTTATTTTCATCCCTAAGTTGCTATATTTATTGTCACTTGCTGTATGGATACAATGTATTTCTAAACCAAACATTTAAATCGTTATTTTTTGTTTCTTTTAATACTAATGTCATGGTATCACAAGCGGTAGATGAGTTTCTTGCTATAAACCCAAAAGTTTATCTTCATTTATTTTTAAGATAACCCACTTGCAAAAGGGGTTTCTTTCTATGAACTCAAAGTCTTATCCCCTATTTATTTTTAAACCCATCCACTTTCAAATTGTAGGCGGACACAAAATGCTCAACCAAATTAATTTTAAATCCACTATCTTACTTTAACAGTTTGGTATATAGTGTAATTGCTATACTTTTATTGCAAAGTGCTGTATTGTTTGTTCTGAGTGGTTAATCTATAGTCGCAATTTTAAACCTAATTACTTAAATTGTTGTTTTTTTTTACCGTTAAATTCTAAAATTTACCAAACAGACAAATTGAGTGAGTTAAGTTTGTTTACTGAAGCCCATCTTAGGCCCAATGGCCTATAGCAGTTATGCTTAAATCAAATTGGGCCCCCATCTGTCTTCTCTAGAACACACCGCTTTAATTATCTTTTGAAAATCTCTCCTCTCTCTCTCTCCTCTCGCTCTCTCTTCAATGTCGAAGGCAACTCCGATGAGAAGCGATCTAAGCAGCAGCAGCAACGAATACAGGAAGCGTCTTCGTTCTCATCAAACCCCAACTCCTGTAACTGTAAGAAGATCCCCTCGATTTCACCCCCAAATTACTAAAAATCTGGTAGAAATCACACCAAATCCAACAAAGAAACCCTCTTCCCGCAAAACCCATCTCCAATCTCCCCCAATCTCTCCAAACCCAACTCAGATTTCTTCTCCCAAGAAAACCCAACAAAGGTGTTCGACGAAATGCCTCAGTGAGCCGTTGAGATCCATCACGAACCTACAGGGGTCTTTGAGGCGTTCGCGGAGGTTATCCTCTCTTCCTTTGTCTCAGATTTCAAATGGGTCGAATAAAGAGAATGTGGGTATTGAAAATTTTGGTGTGGAATTGGTCAAAGAGAAGAATAATGGTGAAAAGAAAAGAGGGGAAAGAGATGGGCTTGTGAATTTGAAGATTTTTGAGAAGAAAGAGAATGTGGGTATTGAAAATCTTGGGGCGAAAATTGTAAAAGAGAAGGATAATGTTGAAAAGAGAAGGGGAGAAAAAGATGGGCTTGTGAATTTTAAGAATAAAGAAAATGTGGGTATTGGAAATTTTGGTGTGAAAATGGAGAAAGAGAAGAATAATGTTGAGAAGAAGAGGAAAATGGAGCGATGTTGTGAAGAAGGTATCCAGAGTTGTGGCTCCGATGATTGGACGAGACAGCAAGAGGCTGCCCTTCAGCGCGCTTACTTGGCAGCAAAGCCGTCACCACAATTTTGGAAGAAGGTTGCTAAGATGGTAATTTTCGAGCCCGTCTCAAGATTTCTTTTTGGGTGTATAGTTTGATAAATTAGCTTCTAAGGTTTTCATGGAATTGCTTGAATGCCCTCAACATAGTTTATATCCTTTCGATTGACTACTAAACTCTGAGTTGCAAAAGCTAGCCTATAAAGCTGATTCCATAAAGTTCATATAATGTTCTAGATGCTATTTTCATTGTGTATATATAGATTTTTGTAATGATCACTTTTAGATGCAAGCAAAAGGACTTTGTGTTGCTCAAGTTAGTATTTTTAGCTAATGTTCTTTCTGTGTTTCTACTTTTGTTGTTATGCCTTTATTGTTTTGGATTAAGACAAATCAATAGTACCGTAGGAGTCATATGTTTGACTATTTTCATTTACATATGCCATGTGCTTTGCAAGTCTGGTGAGCAATTCACAACTATTTCTTTCAGATGCATCAGTAGATATTTTGTGTGTTGAGATCTCAAAGTTGAGTGAATGTTGTTTGTTTGCTAATGATAAAATTATCTATATGCTGGTGCATGGTCAAATTATCTTATGTGTTTAAGAAAACACATTGTTTATAAGAAAATCGCATTTAGCCTCATGTGGTGAATATTTTGCTCGATAAAAAGGTCTTAGCTCAATCTTAAAGCTTGAACCTTGCGTGATCCAATCTCATTGAACTTAACTGTTCATATTGAGCCACACATCAGTCCGCAACATTATTTACAACCATACACAAGTATAAAATTCTGTATGAATATTTTAACATAAGATACTGAAGTGTGATCTGGGACCTTCATATATAAGATAATAAGAACAGCAAATATGCATTACTCCTTTGATTTTACGCCTAAGCCCTTTCCAAAAAAGTCCAAAAACATGAGTTCTCAAACTGATTATGATGTTGGGAAAATGATAAATTCCAGAGATGAATAGCTAGGTTTTATTTATAGCAAATGAATACACATGCACGCACCCACGCACACACGCGCGCACACATACACGTAAGTGTAAACAAACTACTCTAATACTCTCTCAAACTGGAGCACATAAATCAATTAATCACAGTTCGTTACATAGAACACAGAACTGAAATATGATTTTTAACACAGAACTGAAATATGATTTTTAGGCAATGCTTTAGTAGAAATATCACTCATCTGATGAAGTGACAGTGTCCTCGAATTGCACCATTGCTTTAGCAGAAATGTCACTCATCTGACCAAGTGACAGTGTCCTCGAATTGCACCATTTCACAAACAAATTGAGAACAAATCTAAGTATTCTAGGCTCTGTCATGAAGAACAGGATGACTAGCAATATATATTACATTTTGATTATATCAATGCATCACCATAGATTGAGGTAGAAACACATCCATCTTTTAAAGAAGGCTGCATCCACATCATCTGATGTGCAGTATGAATCCTAATATGTTATTCAGCCTCAACATTAGACCATGCAACAATCTACTTCTTAAGTTGCTAGATCACCAGATTTCCTCCCATAAAATTACAATAGTCGCTTAATGGAACGCTGATCAATAGGATCATCTACCCAATCAACATTCGAACAATCAACGACATCCAGATAAGTTCAGGGGGACAAAGCTTAAACAAGTTTATTAGGGAAAAAAAATAAAGGGCTTCTTCTTATTCGCTTTTAGGTGTATTTGTAGATTTTATATAACTGGTGTTGTACTTTGTGAAATACATTTATAAAACTTTTTATTTCATTATTTTCTTGATGAATAGTCCACCAAAGACACTAAGCATGTAGTCCTGACTCTTTGATCAATTAGATTTTGAAGAAAATTCCAAACTGTGAAGTGTTTTCCTCTTGGGCTTCTTTCTAGCTTACATGCTGTCTCGATATTCTTTTTTTTTTTCATTTGAGGAGTCACAAGTGTTTCTCAAGGAAATGTAACACTAATCAAGATAAATAAGCATGTGTTGCATGAGTTTTTCCTATTAACCAAATCCTACTGCTTGCCATGGTTGAAAAAATAAGCATGCAAGTTTGAATTTGTAAGTAAGTTTCCCCCAATCCAATATTGTTGGGCATGACACGTGTAACTGTGTTCATCACATCAGTCAAACCTTTTAGCACCTTTGAATTTGTAATAATATGCTATTCAAAAGCTAATTGTTTTCTCACTCATTTTACTATTTTAGATTCTTTTGTTGAAAGTCATTCGAACATATAGATCTGTCTTAAATGTACATATATTAAGGGGAAAAACACATGTATAGTCATGTCTTCATGTTTGGTTTTTGGATAAATGCCATGTTTGACACACATGGGCCATGCCCATATTGGAGCATGATACTTGAGTACATGTCTATAGACTGCATATTATAGCTTTAGATTTGGTGCCTATAGATATTTCTTTTTGTTTTTCAATTGATGTTAAAAAACACACGTATAATCATGTTTCATGTTTGGTTTTGGAGAATTGCCGTGTTTGATATCCATGGCACTGTGCTAAGGGTGCATACGATTCAGATATGATACTCACCATATCCGTGTCCACTTACTAATCTCGGATACATATACGGATATGCCTCGGTGAGGAAAATTCATATCCATATCTGCTAAAATCGGATATAGATATGCATGCGGATATGTAAATGGATATAAATGTCAATACAAAACGGATATGAGAAAATTAGATAATATTGAAAAAATATAGTTCATATGAGACAAGAGAGTTCATCAATATGTATGATTGGGATATTTCACTACAAAACCACATTCATAACCATATGCTATTGGTTACAGATTTTAATAACCATATCCCTATACGGATATTTCCTCGGATACAGATTTTTTTTGGCACCCCTATGCTATCCCATATGGAGTGTGACACTTGTGTGTATGCCTGCAGATTCTAGCTTAAGATTTTGTGCCTAGTGATATTTCTTTTGTTTTCTAATTGATATTTTATTGCTTGATTATCAATAATAATTCTTTGAAATAATCTAGATTCTAGAGTGTGTGTACTAGTCTTTATAGCAAACACTATGAAGTTGTTACATGAACTTGAACTATTATGCGGAAAGTAGACACATATTCTTACAGGTGACTTGCTGTTTTCATTATTGATAAACCCTGTACATTCATGCATGGGGTATCTCATATAAACCATGGATAATTTGGCCATATATTCTGTGTCTGCTTTGTAGCTTTTTAGAAATACTGAATATAAGAGCACTCGGAAGTACTAACAGTTGAGGCAGATATGTTAAGGGCGTCGCACTTCATATTTCTATTTGTCCCATGCCTTGGTCTGGAAAAGTAAATGACTTGGCTTTCTTGAAAGATAGAAATATATACCTTATATCTTTATTAGGGTAAATTACAAGAAACCCCCATCATCCATACCCTATTTTTCAAGAAAACCTCTCATCTTAAAAGCTCAACGGAAAAACCTCTCACTATCACTGTCAATGAAACTGTTAAATTTTCTAATGGAGTTATCACTGTCAATGAAACTGTTAAATTTTTTAATGGTGCTTTGTACTTCAGGCATCTGGGCAGATGTTAGCCCTTGGGAAGATGTCCTGGAGAAAAGTTTGCACTTTACAATCCACATATTTTGCAAGTTGAAAGGAAGAAAATAGAGAGATGAAAGTAGCTTTTGGATGTAAAAAACTAATATTTTTATCATTACCTTACAATTCGGCATGCGGATATCTGTACAAATGTTTGAAGAACGAAAACTCAATTACAAAACTAACGGTTTCATTAATGATCATAGATGAGGGGTTTTTTTTGTTAAACCTTTTAGATAAAGGGGTTTCTAGAAAACAGGGTATAGATGATGCGGGTTTCTTGTAACTTAACCTACTTTTTTCTTACCTTGCTTTAGTAGCAAAATGCATTGCGTAAATGCTATTCTTATGCTAAAAGTTCCCATTTTATATCATAAATGTTTACAGGTGCCAGGAAAATCTGCACAGGACTGCTTTGATCGAGTCAATAGTAGTTTCGACACTCCACCTCAACCACAACCTCGTTCAAGGGCAATAAAGTCCAAGCTGTCTCCTATAAGCAATTTCAATTTATCATGCAGTAAAGCTATTCAAAATCCTAGCCAACCAGTTAAAAAGCTCGGCAGCAGAAAAAAGAGCCTTGTTGCACAAAAGACTGTAAGACACTTTTTGAAAAAGCACAAAGAAAATGATCAAAATCACCAAGTAGATCATTTCTCAGTTCTGGAAAGTTCCCCAGATGCACTCATTGTGGATTTACCGGAAATAAATTCACCTATAGACCCAATTTGTCCGCTGAGTCCTCCTATTTTCCTTCAAAAGTGTAGTGGAGGGTTATCTTCAGGTCGTCAGAAAATGCTCTCAAGATTCAAGCCAAGTAACCCGAGTCCTGAAGTTCTGAAGAGGGTGAAGAACGTAGCATTACATGAGAAGTATATTGATCAGCTGCATAATAGAGATGCAAGGAGAAAATCTGTTGCTGCTAGAGTTTACAAGAATGAGGATGAGATGAAAACTGGTGGGCTTAAAGCTGCTAAAACTGCTCTCATGTCTGAAGCAAGAGAGTTTATCAGTCAATTTCAACACATGAGAGCTAATTGCCAGTGTGATACTGATATTGATGATGATGATGATGATGAGGAAATGGAGGAGGAAGATGATGAATGAGGAGTATTGTGCAGGTATACGAGGAATTTATATTGAAATTTGATGCAATCGGAGCATTTGTTGTGTAGTTTCTAAGTATGCCCACTGTTTCCTATTGATGAGATTTTAGATGTATATACCATTCCTAGTTCTTAGCGAATTTTTCGATATGTATATAATGTTGAGTTCATGGTGTTCTATGGAAAAGACTTATTAGTATCTTTTTCTCCCATCTATATGACATTGTAGCTAAGTTTTCCTTTTTTATTTATACTGTGGAAACTATCAGACTAAAATCTCAGGTAATCAGCTGAACTACTCTCCATATTCCATTACGCTTTGGAGCTTTAATGTATTTTTGCAATATGGTCTGGTTTTTTCATTCAAATCGTATCAGGTAGACCTTAGTAGTCCTATCTCTTGGTACTACATATTCTTTCAAAACACCTTGTTAGTATCGTCAGGAGAATGGAGGAGGAGCTCTTCCCTCCATCTCATCCAATCTATTGGAAGTTGATGCAGTTGCTGCTGCTGATGTTGATGATGATGATCTTTCATTTGTGCAGCTATTGGAGGTGGAGGTGGAGCAAAGACGAGTGAAGAGGCAGAGAATAGGAGAAGAAGAAGAAGCTCACCATATTTCAATGAATGAGCAACAGTTGCAGTCTCCGATGGAGAAAAGATGTGCCAAGAGGCAGAGGATAGAAGAAGAAGAAGAAGAAGCTCATCAGGCCTCTGTTATTGACAGTACGACGGGTTAACAATGACGTTAGATGAAATTAATAAAATCTTGGACGAGCTTCCTTCAAGTACCTCGCAGCGGTAATCAGTAGACTCTGTGGACATTGAGCAACTTTTGAAAAGCCTCGAATCCGACCCCTTACCACTTAACATCATTTGACGACTTGTCCTTTTGTCTAGATGACAACATACTACAAGAAACTCTGGTAGCAGCAGAGGAAAGAAGTGGGAAGGAGGAAGAAGAAATGATGTCAGCCATACAGGAGTGCTTGAACCCGCCATTGCCCGCTTATGCTGTCGATGAGTACTGTTATGATTTACAAGCACCGGGCATCTGCGAGGACTTAGTATTTTAGAGTTCAAGATTAGTTTGTAATGTATAGCATACATTGATTAAATTGCTATTTTTTCAGATAAATTGGGCTGCAGTCTATTTATTTTAGTTTTATTGAAACTGATTCAATCATCTTTCTTTCTGTTGCTCTGATTATCCTTCTCAGCAATTGCTAATGTTATTTTGAGTTTGTTGGACAACTATGAGATTGGATCTTGTATGATTTGATCCAAATCATTGACCTGATCGTAAAATTTTGTTTTACTTTGTTTCCTGCATACTTTTCTATAAGAATTTAGTACACTTAAGTTTGTTTGGAGAGTTGTCAGTTTTCTATGGATTTAGAGATTTATGGTCTGAATCTCTTCAAGTTCTTTAAAAATTAAGGTTTTTTACAGTGCATTTTGCTTTAAAATTCCTTTATTGAGTAATATTGCCCTAAAAAGTTCGTCGAACTTATCTCTTGCTTTCCATTTTCAGAAACTGAATCCTTTCTCATAATCATTGACTCAATTGACTGATGCTGGTGGGAATTGAAGAGAGTTAATGTACCCTGTGAACTTAAAATGTTCATTTACCAGATTCTCTCTCAGATCCAAAAGCAAATTTCTGAAAATTTCCTAGATGATTATCTTTTTAATATTTACTATGTGCAACTTTTTCCTTATAACTTGCTTTTATGTGGTGCTTTCTTCCCCACTTTATACTTAAGCCATCAACTGGAGAGTCAACTTACTACATATTACTAGATTCATAGAGTTATGCACAAAGTTTGCGTCTTTATATGCATCACTATGGAATTTTAATTAGAGTCTGAGTCTTAATTTGCAAATGCAATCCTTTTAATTTGTCTGCATGCTCAAATAATATTTACTTGGATTCTCATCAACCTCTAGACAAATTAAATTGGTCTAAAGGGTAGTTGGCTGTGATAATAGACTGTAGAGTCTCAAATAATAAATCAGGTAAAGCATTGAAAATAATCAAATAACGTTTTCTTCAACTGTTCAATGCAGCTGATGTAGGCAGGGGGTCTCGAACTCCCACCTTTGGGCCACGAACCCTCCGAGGTCTGGGGCGCCGAACCGCTGGGGTATACCTAAAAAAAAAATATATTGGACCGTTGATTTAGCAGTACTATTTTTACTTTCTTTTAATCAATCTGATCATGTCTTAAAGCTCAAAACTGTAAGTAGAAATAATAAGAAGGAAGCTGAATTCCCTCAAAAATCAAGACTGTTCTTACTCTCAGAATTAACGCAAAAATTAACCCGCAAAAATAAACCTTAGAGATTCACAATTTAGTAGAGAGAACGCCTGTAGGCTGGAATAGTTTCAGAGGGGCTCTTTGCGAGGAATTGTTTCCTAATAATTGTGGGATCTTAATCACAGTAGGTTTAGGAAAGTAACACAAAAACACAAAGGAATCCAGTAGAGGCAGGAATAACTTCAGAGGGACGTTGTTGTAAAGGAATTGTTTGATTGTGGAATCTTAATCACACCAGCTTGGGACAATCTAAAAGAATTACATATGTTTCCTAATGAGCAATCTTCAGTAGTTTAGAACTTTAGCTAGGATTATTTTAACATTGATGCAGAATTGGGCAATTTTGAGGACTTTGTCGCTGACATAGTCTCTTTGCAATTGATCAGTTTTATTGTTTGAGATATGTAGTTTCTCGTCATTTTTATTTTTGAGATCTCTCTCTCTCTCTCTCTCTCTTAATCTTTTCAAAGTAAACGGGTTAAATTGCACAAAATACTATAAAGTTTCCCATTTTGAAAAGTAAATACAAGAAGTTGCATTATGGTACAATAACATACCATAAAGTTTTCAAACTATGCATGTTACTACCATCGATCGTTCATACGTGAAAAATTTCACTGAATATTTCTCTATAATAATTACATGCTAATTTTAGAGCTTTTAAATAATAATATTCGTTAAATTTGCTATTAAACCAATCAAATTTGTTTTTCAAACTTGTATTAATTCTACTTTGAAATAGAGTTGGGATATTTTTAATGAAAATTTTAACAAATATTAATGGTTAGAAAGCTCTAAAATTAGTATGTAAGTATCATAGAGAAATATTCGGTGAAAATTTCTCATTATGCATGATCGATGGTAGTAACGTGCAAATTTTGAATCTTTATGGTTTTTAAAACCAAAATACAACTTGTGGTATTTAATTGTCAAACGGAAACTTTATGGTATTTTTGTAGTGCGATTTAGCCCTTAATTTTCCCAATGTTATTGAAGCCTTGAACTTAATTTTCCCAATTTAGCACTTAATTTAATCTAAGCATTATTCATATGCATTTGCGTAATACTTTAAAGAGCCTACTGTTATAAGAATAAGTAAAACGAAATGCTATATTCTAAGTGTAAAACCGGTTCACATTTGAGTAAGGGAATTTTCTAACATTTGCAGATCAAACAAATATTTCTACCGCGCATGAATGTTGCATAAACATAAATTGTTGAAGGTAGGTAGCTGCATTGTGTATTAGATACATTGATGCTTAGTTTTAATTAGCATCCAAATTGTCCTTTTTTAAAATATAAAACTTATATAAATAATAGGGTCTTCTTGGTAAATTGTTGCTGTGTGTTGGGCTACTTATTAGTTAGAATACTTAAAAAGAATTTTGTTTCCCAATTGGAGTAGCTAGAGCACGGGCTGTTAAATTCTAACGTTAATATTTTCTAAGTGAGCAGCAATCCTAATGATACCCAGATTAGGAGATGAATTTGGAAAGCCCTAGTTCAAATATGAGTCTGAATCCTACGAGGTTTAGGAAGGTTAAGCTCACAGGCTTATAAATATAAGCCCTAATTAAGTGATCCAACCTCAGCATCTTCACCTTAAATCAATCAAGAAGAAGAAGAGAGAGAGAGAGAGAGAGAGAGGCGACCAAGGGTTTGATTAGTCTTGCATTGTGCTTCAATATCAACAATGGCAATGCTGCCAGCTACTGATATTCAAGAAGGAGGAGGAGGAGAGCCAGATTTGGAAGTGGGTTTCAGGTTTCGTCCGACAGAAGTCGAGCTCATCGATTTCTACCTTCGAAGGAGGGCGCAAGGAGATCTCACGATACCAAAGAGTTTCATTCAGGAACTCGACATCTACAAGTGTCAGCCGTGGCACCTCCCGTATCATCTCTTTCCGTACTGCAACGCGGAAGAGAAGGAGATGTATTTCTTCACTCGGAGACGCCGTGCAAGTAGCAACAGCTTCAAAAGATTTAGCCGAACTGTCGACGAAGGAGGTTTATGGGATGGTCATGCCGCGGGCAAGGCCATCCACAAAACAGAACAAGCTGGGAATAACAAGGAGAAGATCAAGATTGGGCACAGGGCACAGTTGGCGTTCAAGTTGTTTGATGATCCCAATGATAAGAAGAGCACCCTGTGGATCTTGCACGAGTATCGTCTTGTTGATGACAAGGCTGATGACGTTGTGCTCTGCAGAATCCATAAAAGGAAGGACAAGGACGAGGAGGGGATGGCACCAGTCATTAATACACCACTGCCAGCAGTACAGCCTTTGATGGAAGTTAATGCAGTTGCCGCTGCTGATGTTGATGATGATGATCGTTCATTTGTGCAGTTTTTGGAGGAGGAACTGATGGAGGCGGAGGTGGAGCAAAGACGAGTGAAGAGGCAGAGAACAGGAGGAGGAGGAGAAGAAGAAGCTCACCAAATTTCAATGAATCAGCAACAGGTGCAGTGTCCGATGGAGAAAAGATGTGCCAAGGGGCAGAGGATAGAACAAAAAGAAGAAGAAGAAGAAGCTCATCAGGCCTCTGCTGTTGATACTGACGACGGGCTAACAATGACGTTGGATGAAATCAATAAAATCTTGGACGAGCTTCCTTCAAATACCTCGCAGCAGCAATCAGTAGACTCTGTGGACATAGATCAAGTTTTGAAATGCCTCGAAGTCGACCCCTTAACATCATTCGACGACCTGTCCTTTTGTCTAGACGGCGACATGCTACAAGAAACTCTGTCACCAGCAGTGGAGGAAAGAAGTGTGAAGGGGGGAGAAGAAATCATGTCAGCCATGCAGGATTGCTTGAACCCGCCATTGCCCGCTTATGCTGTCGATGAGTACTGTTATGATTTACAAGCGCTGGGCATCTGCGAGGACTTGGTATTTTAGAGTTCAAGATTAGTTTGTGATGTATACCGTACATTGATTAAATTCCTAATTTTTTTTTCAAGCAATTTGGGCTGCAATCTATTTAGTTTAGTTTTATGGAAACTGATTCAAACATTTTTCTTTCTGCTCCTCTGATTATCCTTCTCAGCAATTGCTAATGTTATTTTGAGTTCGTTGGACAACTATATATGAGATTGGGTCTTGTGTGGTTTAATCCAAATTGCTGGCTAGATCGCACTGCATCAAATAAGAGCAACCAGAATGGGGTTTGGGTATGGGTTTATTATATTTTATTGGGTTGTGTCAGATTTCAAGCTGATTTTAAGGGAGTAATAAGCAAATAATAAGATTTGAGGGACAACTTATCAATTAAATATGATATAAGGGACTAATATGCAACTGACCCTTTTCTACAAAACCACGACCGCCACAAAAGCGAAGAACCACAACCCCACCCCTTCCTACAAACCTCATGTCACACTGTCGCTACACTCGCTACTCAAAAACCACAACTTTCACCAATGTTGATATCCCTCACCTTATCCCCCTCCAACCCCATCCTCCTCCCTCTCCGCTCCTCACCCACCCGCCTACCCACTCCCCTCACCCACCCACTCACCCCCAAACGGCCCAGACCCGGACCCTTCAAACTCTCCTGCACCGCAACGAACGCACCCACTTCCACACCCACCTCCCCTTCCCCCTCCCCAAACACCCAAACCCTAAAGTTCAAACCCCCAAGCTCCACCAATGTCCTCGTCGTGGGCTCCACCGGCTACATCGGCCGCTTCGTCGTCCGCGAGCTCTCCTCTCGAGGCTTCAACGTCCTCGCCGTCGCCCGCGACCGCAGCGGCATCCGCGGCCGCAACGACAAGGCCCAAACCCTAGCCGACCTCGCCGGGCCCAACTCCTCCGTCCTCTTCTCCGACGTCACCGACCTCCAAACCCTGGATCGGTCCCTCTCCGATCTCAACGCCCCCATCGACGCCGTCGTCTGCTGCCTAGCTAGCCGCAACGGCGGCATCCAAGATTCTTGGAGGATCGATTATGGTGCTACGAAGAACAGCTTGATCGCCGGGAGGAACCACGGGGCCAAGCATTTCGTGCTTTTATCGGCGATTTGTGTGCAGAAGCCACTTCTTGAGTTTCAGCGCGCGAAATTGAAGTTTGAAGCTGAATTAATGGAGGAATCGAGTAAAGATCCCAACTTTACGTACAGCATTGTTCGCCCGACTGCTTTCTTCAAGAGTTTAGCAGGGCAAGTTGAGCTTGTGAAGGATGGGAAGCCCTATGTGATGTTTGGGGATGGAAAGCTCTGTGCTTGTAAACCCATTAGTGAGGAGGACTTGGCGAGATTTATTGCGGATTGTGTGGTGGATGAGGATAAGGCGAATAGGGTTTTGCCTATTGGTGGGCCCGGGAAAGCCCTAACTCCATTGGACCAAGGGGAGATTTTGTTTAGATTGTTAGGGAAAGAGCCCAAGTTCTTGAAAGTGCCGATTGGGATTATGGATTTTGCCATTGGGGTTCTTGATTTCCTTGCTAGGATTTTTCCGGGGTTGGAGGATGCGGCGGAGTTTGGGAAGATTGGGAGGTATTATGCAGCAGAGAGCATGTTGGTGTTGGATCCGGAGACGGGGGAGTATAGTGGGGAGAAGACTCCGAGCTATGGGAAGGATACTTTGGAGGAGTTTTTTGCGAGGGTTATTAGAGAAGGGATGGCTGGTCAAGAGCTTGGAGAGCAGACAATATTTTGAGTTTTGTTGTATATTCTACTCGGTGATCGATTCTTTGGTGCTTCAGAGATCGGTATGTTTGTAATTTCTGCTAACTTTGTACTTCAATTTTCTTGATCTTATGCGATTCTTTGTTCATTAGTATAGAAGGTTGTGGTTTAAAAAAAATACATGCATATTTCTTATCATACATACATTCAAATTGACTGCATGTCTTGTTGATGACAAATCAATGCTTCTGTAATATTGTGAAATCTTAACAGGAAAATTAGTTCAAGAGCTGTAGCAATTGAACGACCAAAATTAACATACTAGAATTTTTCTAGACTAGGGTATAAAAAAACTTATCTGTTTCTAGAAAGAACCTTGGTGTTCAATTGATCTATAGTGGAGAGGGATGGCGAGTTATGAGAAAGATATGTTGTTCTTCGAGGGCGTGGTTAGTTGGGAGGGCTCATCAGGAGCTTGGAGAGCAGACAATATTTTAACTTGCGATCTGTCTTCAGAGTTTGGTATGTCTGTATTTAGCCACACTTTTTTTTTCTTCTATTCCTTTGCTGTATGTGATTCTTTGTTAGAAGAACATGGTTTAAAGAGAAACATGAACATCTTCTTATTAGGATATATCATGTTATTTGTAGATTAGCATCAGGGTAGAGTTTAGATGGATAATGATATTCAAGTTGAGATCTCTGTCATTCATATTGGATATATAGTTGATGTCCAATCAAAGCTATTGTAATATGGTAAGATCTTAATAGAAAAATTTAAATCTAAGGTGCATGTAGTCTAGCTCAAGAGCTGATCTGATTATTTTAAACATTTAAACATTTCAACAAAAGTCCTAAAATTGACATACAATTAATCTATAGTAGGGAGAGAAGATAATGACAGATATTATGAGTTGTGACTTATATTTTACTGGACAATCGATGATTTATTCTATGGTGCTTCACAGAGTAGCATGTTTGTATCCGTCAATCTTTGTTTTACTTCTTTGTTAAAGAAACAGAAACATGTTTCTTTATGACATCTCATGCTTTTATTATAGATTAATAACATGATAGAATTGAGATGTGCTGGTATTTGAATTGACATATCTTGGGAGCAGATTATGGTAGGGCATTCAGATTGAATGCATGTATACCAATGATCAATGTCAAGGCAATTGTAAAATGATCGGATTTTAACAGAAAATTTTGACATGAATGCCACATAGTTCAGGAACCATAACAGCTAGCATTCTTATGCATTTTACATCACAAGTACTGAGGTACACATCGTCATACTAGAAATCTTCTATATTAGAATTCAATTTTGCTGTTCAATTGATCTATACTGGTAAGCAATCTTCAAGATTAACTTCTCTTTTGGTTTTCATGTATAATATCTAATTAATAAGTAATAAAGTAGCCTGACATGCTTCTGCTAATAGATCTTTGACTGTGTTATCATTGAGATGTGCTTAGTTTTAAATTTTGGCAAGGACAGAATTTTGAGGTCATGGCTTCTCTTTTTGCATTGTCTTGTGCCATATTTCGATCTGATAGTTAAGTAAATCTCTCAGGAGCTTTGTCGAATGCAACTTGAAAGGTTAAGTTCCTAATAAATTTTCTTAATTACTTCTACTAAGAGAGTAAAAAGTTGCAAATGCAAAAGCCTGCACCATTTGCCTTGCATATCAGTATCTTGTATAAAAATAACTTTCTTATAGGTCTATGAAGATCGAGTTGCTTCTCTTCTGCTAAGGTTTGCCCATGTAAATTTGTTACCTTAATGATACATGACTTCTTAACGTTTTTTCTCCAAAAATGCAAATGTTCTTGACCTTTAGGTAGAAATTTTTTACCTATTAAATTTTAATGTTGTTCACTGATAATATAACTGGATATACACTGTTTTCTCTCTCTCTCTCTCTCTCTCTCTCTCTCTCTCTCTCTCTCTTGCATGCTATTCGATTACTGATATTTTATCCTGCACATATTTATTACTTGTTTGTTTTATCCTTAAAATTTAATAACAAGCAGAATATTAACATTTTAGGTAACCACCACAAAAACCCCCTGACGTTGGAGGGTTTTGCGCATAACTCCCCCGAACTTTTTATCTTACATAATCCCCTAGAACTTTGGGGTGTCTCACAACCCCCCCTCCCCTGAACTTTAAAATTTTCCTGCGTGATCCCCTACATATAATTGGCACATAACTAATTTTTCCCTTGAGAGAAAATGTCATTAATCTAGTAAATTTTTCATTCACAAGCAACGTATCCCCTCCCTCTAATTGAGAGGGATTTTTCTCTCAAGGAAAAAGAAAGATGGTTGAGCTTGATATAGCCCAAGGTCAGAGTATAACTCGAGCTTTTATGAAACAAATCCTAGAGAATATTGTGTGCTCAGACCAATTGTACCTTCTTATATTAGTAAATTGTTAACCTGGATTCGAAATATCATATTTTAGTAATGATTCTGTAAAAAATGCCTAACAACTGATGTTTTGTTTTCTCAACAAGGATATCTTTCATTGTTGGAAGAGAAAATATGAAAACATGAATGCATATGTAGATTCCTCACAGGATTATCATTTAGTTTACAAGATTGGATGTCCTAAGACTTTGTTTTGAGCCTGAGTTTGTATTGGGCATTGAGCTCAATAAGGTGATGCTTGCAGATACTTCTTAAGGCTACAACCCATGAATTTTTTCTATTTTCGATTGTTTCGATCCAATAGCAAATAAATTTTAATATTTTAAAATTCGTGATTTTCTTGGGCTATAACCACAATTTTTGTCTCCAATAGAAATGGTTTATGCGTACTTCAAAATTTACATTTTAATGGGTTATATTACCAATGATTCCTTCCATTTTGCTTCGTTTTGACCTAATGACAATTAAATTTTCGTTCTTCGGAATTCACAATTTTCTTAGACTATAACCTATGATTTTTGTCAATTTTCGTTTATTTCGACCCAATAGTTAATAAATATAGGAAAATCAATTTTCGCAATTTTCATGGGCTACAAGCCTATGATTTTTGTCATTCGTTTCGACCCAATGGTAGTTGAGTATGCATATTTTAAAATTTGTGACATTAATGGGCTATAACCCATGATGTTTATCCATTTTTATTCATTTCGAGAAACACATATGACAGCTAAGGTTTCGTATTTCAAAATTCATGATTTTATAACCAATGTTTTTTAACAATTTTCGTTTGTTTCGACCCAATGAAAACTAAATATATGAAAGCCGAAAGAGAGTAATATGACGCCTTTAAAGCTTGGCTAACTTATGATTTTAATGGGCTATAACTTATGATTTTTAACAATTTTCGTTTGTTTCAAAATTGGCGATTTTAATGAGCTATAACTTAACTCTTTTTGTCTATTTTCGTTCATTTCGACTCTATAACAATTAAGTTTTCGTAGTTCAGAATCTGTGATTTTCAAAGGATGTAACCTATGATTTTTGTTAATTTCGTTCTTTTGGGTGGCTTTTTAGTGCTGAGTTCTAATGCGTGCCTGTATGATGATGGTTGTGTGATGGTTCTTTCATATATACTTGCATAATGCAAGTTTTGATGTCTTGGTTTGCTGCGGAGTCGGGGTTTAAAGGAGGTCCTGCTGCAGCTTGTATATTTTTTCCATGGAAGATGCTTGCTTGGTAGCAGTTCAGAATCCAGGTGCTTATGTTTTTCATCTTTTAGATGTTGCAGTTCAGAATCCAGGTGCTTATGTTTTTCATTTTTTAGATGCACAGCTATATGTTTAAGAGAGGCTGAGATTTAGGTAAATGAGTAGAGCTTTGGTTTTGAGTTTTTGAGAATGTTTTCAGATAGGTGCATGCTTGATATTTTGAGTCAAGTTGGAGTATGTAATTTAGTTTCTAATTTGGTAATGAGATGTATCTCACTTTCAGCCCCTCCACCACCACCACCACCACCAAAAAAAAAAGAGCAATTCAATTGCAATTAATTATGCATAACTCAAAATTTATGACTTCATTAGGCTATAACCCACGATTCTTATCCATTTTCATTCATTTCGATCTAATGACAACGAAGCTTTCATACTTTGATTTCGATTTTCATGGACTATGATACATGATTGTTGTTAAGTTTTATTCATTTCGGCCCAATGACAATTAGGTGCGAGTACTTCAATATTTATAATTTTTATGAGCTATAACCCATTATTTTTATTTATTTTCGTCCATTTTGACCCATGACGATTAATTATAATGTATTTCAAATACATGATTTTCATGGGTATCCACGTTTTTTGTCCATTTTTGTTTCTTTTGATAAAATGGCAATTAAGTAATTGTACTTTTAAATTTCACGATTTTAATAGGCTTATAATCCATATTTCTATCATTTTTGTTCCTTTTACTCAAAGACAAATAAGCATGAGTATATAAATTTTATGATTTTAATGAGCGAACCAATGATTTTTATCCATTCTTGTTCATTATGACTAGGTTGCGATTCGTTTTCATACATTAAAATGCTTAATTTTCATGGGTTATAACTCATGATGCTCATTGATATTTGTTATTTTCAAACCAATAGCACTAAGTTTTCATACTTCAAATTTCATGATATTTATGAACTATAAATTGCAATTTTTTTTTTGCAATTTTCGGTTGTGTTGACTTTGGACCCAACGAGTAAGTATTGGAAAATCAAAATTCGTGATTCTTGTGAGCTATAACCTAAGATTTTTGTCCAAATTTTTTCATTTCGACCCAAAGTTAATTAATTATGTGTATTTCAAAATTTGTGAATTTCATGTGCAACTCATGTTTTTGTCTATTTTCCTTCCGTTTGACGTAACGATTGTTAATTTTTCGTATTTTAAAATTTACGATTTTTATGGGCAATCCATGATTTCGTCAATTTTCGTTCGCTTTGACTCAACGATTGTTTGGTATGGGTACTTCAAAATTGGCAATTTTCATGGGTTATAACACATTATTTTTATTCATTTCGATCATAATGAAAATTAAATATGTGTACTTTAAAATTTACAATTTTGATGAGTTATAATCCATTATTTTTATCCATTTTTATTCCTTTCAACCTTGTGGCAGTTAAGTTGCATACTTCAAACTTCATGATGTTCAAGGCAATTAAGTTTCCATAATTCAAACTCTATGTTTTTTTTAAAAAAAATTATCGTTCGCTTCGATCCAATAACAATTAAGTATGTATATTTCAAAATCACGATTTTTATCCTTTTTATTTTTTGAATCAATGACAATTAAGTAAGAAAAATTAAAAATTTGCAATTTTTATGTTCTGTAGCTCACTATTTTTTTCAACTTTGTTTGTTCCGATCCGATAACAATTAATTGCCATTGCATGTAAGCAGCGCTGCAATGAGTCAAGCAACCCATCCGAGAGAAAGATTAAATAAATAGATGGTTGCTTTTGCTTAAAAACAATATTTGCATGATACAATAATTGTGTTTAAAGAATTTAGAAGCATCGAAAAATCAACAAAAGGAGGGTATAAACTCAGCATTTTAAAGTTCAAAAGGGCCTATTAGAAAAAATGATAAGGTGTTTTCAGTAATTTACCAAGCTCATTCCGCACCGAGATTATAAACTTTGGGAAACCAAAAGAAAGAAAGCTAGTCGGCGCTAGGGTTTTCGAAGAACCCTAATTCGACGGTAAGCCTTTTCTAATCTTCGATTCTATGAACATTTTATTTCTCTGTGATTCGCAATCCTCTTCTAATTATATGATCGTCGACGATTCATTCTATTATTATTTTTTATCTGAATTTGTCCACAATTTTTGTGTTTTCTAAAAAGTTTGAATCTTTGATATCAGAACAATCAATTGTGCCGATGATGACAACATAATGGCATGAGCCAGAACAATCAATTGTGCGTAGGGCTTTTTGCCCTAATTTGTTGCTGGCAAAGATTAATGTGCCAAAATGCTAATCTGAGGCTTTTTTTATTATTTATTTTAAATCTTTATCTTGTGAAATAATTATTTGGTATTATTTGCCTGACTTAATTTTGTGCTATATAACTTTCTAGATTAATATTCAAGTGGGTTTTTCGTGTTCTTCGTCTAATTTGCATTTTTGTTCTTGACAAAGGGATAGTTCATTTGTTGTCTATTTCATGTGAAATTAAAGAATAATTTGGGCAATATCGATGTTTTTAGTATCACTGTTAGCTTAGATTCCTGCCGATGATGAAAATTCAAGGCATGAGCCACAACAACATTGTGCGTGAGGCTTTATGCCTGAGTTGTTGCTGGCTAAGATTAATGTGCCAAAATGCTAATCTGAGGCCTAACTAATATAATTAACCTAAGTCACTTGTTATTTTTATTTACACTCATGTTTAAAGAGTGTACCTTTTCTATATGCATTTTAATTGTAGATAATATAGTCATAATGGCAGATTTCTAGATACTAGTACAGGCTCATCAAAGTCATGTTTATGCTTTGATTCAATATTTCATATTTCCTAAGTTGTGTACTTTTCATGTTCAGTCATTTCCTTTTTGCATTTAGATAATCTCATAACAGTATATATATTATGTCAACTTGGTGCTTTTATGCTTCTATGCAAAGATATTAGTTGACTGTTTGCATGAGAGATACTCTTTTTGTTACTTGTTGGGTAAACCATTTTCTTATGTATAACTTCTAATTGGCAAGCATCATTTGCCTGAGACTTACTTATATATTTGTTTAAGCTTTATTTTCAAGTTGATTTTCTTTTCAGACCATTACTTTTAATCGTAATTGTCTATTGTTCAGTTTGACAGCAGTGATGTTTTGAGTGAGAGTTGGGAGCTAGCGAAATAAAATAACAGGGGTTTGGCGATTGCTAAACTCTGGAATGAATCGCTCTTCAGTAATATGTCATCACGAGGAGATTTTAAATAGGGGTTTTCGATATCAGTTCCCTAGATCTTCAATATTTTGACTAGTCCCTTAAATATTCATATTTTGATATTAGTTTCTCAAATTATCATATTGTCTTGATATTAGTGCTTCCGTTAGGATTGCTACTAAAAACAGTAAACCATGCTTGGGGTTAACCATGGTTGTCTAGTTACCAAAATACCCCCAACAATTGAATTAACCCACCCACCCAAGCGTTGTTCCCTCTCTCTGATTATGGAGGAAGACGAGAACAAAATTGGATTTGGATTGTTTTAGATGGGTATAGGTTGTGGGGGAAGCTCTCAAGGGGTTTGGTTTGTTAGGTGAGGGACATAAATGTCCATTAATAGCTGGGGTTAAACATAACGAATTATTCCCCAGTATTTATAAATCCAACTAACTACATGGACTGATATCAATGCAATATGGTAATTTGAGGACTAATATCAAAATATTATGACTTGAGGGACTATTATACAACTTGGTGCTTTTTATCTGTTTTCTTCTTTATATGTTAAAAGCTTATTCTAACTGAATTTGTTTAAGCAATGAGTTTCTTTTCTTATGCGTTGCTGACAACTTTTATAACTTTTCTTGCTGCTGTGAAAAATATTTCCTTTGGCAGCTTCTCCTTTTGTTAGAAAGATTAGCACATATATAAGATGAAGCAGCATAGGATTTGAATGGCTAAGCAAGTGCAGCTAGTTCTATCGTCATTGTTGTCTTCATGTTTGGTTATCTACTGGTGAGAGTTATTTCCCTGGTTTATATATGCTTGTATACATGGATGTAATTGTTGTACACGTTTCCAAATTTGTACATGTTGCATAAAAGTAGGTTATCTACTTTGCATCTGTAATTTGTTCTTTCGTGTCAAGAGTTGAGTAGGCAATTGTAGAATGAGTCGGAATAAACAAATAATAGAAAAAATTAGAGGGTTATAGATCATCATAATCACAAATTTTAAAGTAAACATGTGTAATTGAATTTGGGTAAAACAAACAAAAAGAATAAAAATTATAGGTTATAATCCATGAAAGTCGCAACATTATAAGGAAGCAACTGTACTTAATTTTCATTGGGTAGAAATAAAGAAATGGACAAAACCATAGTTTATACTCTTGAAAATTGAAAATTTTGCAGTATGCATACTTGCTAGCAATGAGATCAAAATAAAGTTGACAAAAATCATGAATTTTAAAGTATGCATACTTAATTGCCAATGGGTTGAAATATGAAAAATGAATTAAAATCATGAGTCATAGTATATGAAAATAGAATATTCTGGCACGATATTTAATTGCTATGGGTTGAAGTTAATAAAAATGGATAGAATTTATGAGTTATAGCCCATGATATCATGTCTTTTATGAAAGTGCACTTAATAGACATTTAGTTGAAACAGACAAAATTGGTGACTTATAACCCACATAATTCACAAATTCAAAGTACGTGTATTTAATTGCCATGAGGTCAATTGGAAAAGAACATGAACAATAATCGTGAATTCGAAATAGGTGTATTTCATTGTCATTAGGTTGAAACGGAAAATAATCGTGGTAGCACATGGAAAATCGCAAATTCAGAAGTTAGTACATAATTTTCATCGGGTTGAAATAAATAAGAATGGGTAAAAAAAAAGTGGCTCAACCTTTGAAAATTGCGAGTTTTAAAGTATGCATAATTAATTGCTATTGAATCGAAATATAAAAATAACAAAGTCGTGGGTTTATAGCTCATGATAATTGTGGGTTGTAACTCATGAAAATCATGGATTTTAAACTACTTATACTTGATTGCCTTTGGGTTGAAAGGACTAAAAATTATGGGTCGTTTCGACCCATTGGGAAATAATTATGTGAAGTTTAAAATTCACAATTTTCATGAGCTATAATCCATGATTTTTATCCATTTTCGCGATAAATAATTTACAGAGTTCAATACTCATGATTTCATGAGCTTTGTAACCCATGATTTTTTTCCCGCTTTATTCATTTCAACCAAATAGGAAAACTTAACGGAAGTTCAAAAATCATGATTTTCATGAGCTATAAGCTATGATTTTTGTTCATTTCGACCAAATGACAAATAATTATGCAGAGTTCAAAATTCATAATTTTATGAGCTATAATCTATGATTTTTCTCCATTTTCGTGTGTTTCCACCTAGTGGCAACTAATTTTGTGGAGTTCAAAATTCACGATTTCATGAGTTAAAATTTATGATTTTTGTTTATTTTTTAAATCATTTTAATCCCATGATAATAAATTAAGTGGATTTCAAATTTTGTGAGTTCATTAGCTAGAAACTATGATTTTTATCCAATTTTATTCATTTCAGTCGATGGCAAAATTATCGTTGTTCAAAATTCATGATTTCATAAGTAACCTATGAATTTTTTCCATTTTCATTCACTTTGACCCAATGGTAAATAATTTTGCAGAGTTAAAATTTTACATTTATGAGCTATAACCCATAGTTTTTATCTGTTTTCATTCGTTTCAGTCCAATGACAAATAATTTTACGGAATTCAAAATTCACGTTTCCATAAGCTATAACCCATGATTATTGTTCTTTTTGTTCGTCTAATCCAATGACAAAAATTTAAGCATAGTTCAAAATTCACTATTTTTAGCTATAAACAATGGTTTTGTTCATTTTCATTCTTTTGACCTGATATCAAACAATTATGTTAATTTGAGGTATAACTAACAAATTTGCGGTAAATAATTTTGTGGAGTTCAAAATTCACGATTTCATGAGCTATAACTAATGATTTCATGAGCTATAACTAACAATTGTTTGTTAATTTCAGGATTTCATGATCTAAAAGTCATGATTTTTATGCATTTTCGTTCATTTCCACCTATTGGTGAATAATTTTGTGGAGTTCAAAATTCATGATTTCATGAGCTATAAGCCACGATTTTTGTTCATTTTAGTTTGTTTTGTCCCAATGGTAAATAATTTTGTGGAGTTCAAAATTCACGATTTCATGAGCTATAAGCCACGATTTTTGTTCATTTTGACTAATGGACAAATAATTATTCGATTTCAAAATTCACGATTTCATGAGTTATAACCATGATTTTTCCCATTTCGTGTGTTTCAACCAATTGACAATAATTTAAGTAGAGTTTAAATTTCACAATTTAGAAGCCATGATTTTTATTTATTTTCATTCGTTTTGACCTAATGACAAATAATTTTGCGAGTTAAAATTAATGATTTCACGAGCTAACCCACAAATTTAGTCAATTGTTGTTTGCTTTCACCAAAGGAAAATAATTAAACGGAGTTTAAAATCATGATTCCAAGAGATATAACCTACGATTTTTGTTCATTTTAGTTTGTTTTGTCCCAATGGTAAATAATTTTGTAGAGTTCAAAATTCATGATTTCATGAGCTATAACACATGATTATTGTTTATTTTATTCGTTGCAACCTAATGACAATAAATTAAGCGAGTTAAAATTTCATGATTTTAAGAGCTAGAAATCACAGTATTTGTCAATTGTCATTCATTTTAACCTAATGACACATAATTATTTGGAGTTCGAAATTAAGGCTATCATGAGCTGTAAGCTACCTTTTTTAATCATTTTCTTTCATTTCGACCCAATGAGAAATAATTTTGCAGAGTTCACTTCACAATTTCATAAGCTATAAGCCATGATTTTTGTCCGTTTTTGTTCATGCTGACGAACTAACAAATAAATTTTTGACAGAATTCAACATTTCATGAGCTAGAAGCCATGAATTTTGCTCATTTTCATTCGTTTTGACCTACTAATAACGAATAATTATGCAAAGTTAAATATTCACAATTCGTGAGCTGTAACCCAGGATTTTTTTAGACCCAATAACAAATAATTTTACAGAATTCAAAATTCATAATTTTATGAACCTGTGATTTTTTCATTTTCATTCATTTCGACCTAATGACAAATAATGAAGCGGAGTTCAAAATTCATGATTTTCGTGAAATATAACCCACAAGTTTTGTTCATTATTTTTCCTTTCAACCCAATATGAAATAATTATATAGATTTTAAAATTCATGGTTTTGATGAGTTATAACCCATGATTTTTCTCCATTTCCACTTGTTTTGACCTAATTGTAAATAATTTTACGGAGTTCAATAAGATTAGGGTTCTATTCCCCTGTTTTTGGTTGAAAAATTTTATGGAGTTCAAAATATATGATTTTCTTGAGCTTTTCATTTTTGTTTGTCTTGACCAAATAGGGGATCATTAATTGGAGTTCAAAATTCACGATTTCATG
The DNA here is from genome assembly GCA_012295165.1 of Asparagus setaceus. Taxonomy (NCBI): domain Eukaryota; kingdom Viridiplantae; phylum Streptophyta; class Magnoliopsida; order Asparagales; family Asparagaceae; genus Asparagus; species Asparagus setaceus. Next base: position 4,810,273 of record CM022705.1, read on the forward strand.
AGCTGTAAGCCACAAATATTTTTTCATTTTTGTTCGTTTCAACCCCAATCACAAATATTTTTATGGAGTTCATAATTCATGATTTTGTGTGCTATTATTCATAATTTGTGATTATTTTCACTCATTTTGACCCAATGAAAAATAATTTTGAAGAGTTTAAAACCTAGGATTTCATGAGCTATAATCCATAATTTTTATCAATTTTTGTTCATTTCGATTCTGTTTTCGGGTAAAAAGGAGTCTATAGTTTGCATTTTGGACCACCCACAGACACAATGACAATAATGGAGTTTAAATTTCATGATTTCATGAGCAAGAAGCCATGTTTTGGTCATTAAATAGCTTATGAAATTGGGAATTTTGGACTACGAGATAGTATTTGCTAATGTGTCAAAATGAATATATATAGCCAACGTCATTGAGTACATAAATTGTGAATTTTGGACTCCATGAAATAATTTTTCAATAGGTAGAAACGACTAAAAATGGTTGAAAAGCGTGGGTCATAGCTCATGAAATCCTGAATTTTGGACTCCACGAATTTATTTGCTAAGAGGTAGAAATAACTAAAAATGACTAAAACTTGTTGGTTATGGTTCATCAAATCAAGAGTTTTGTACTCGATAAAATTATTTGCTATTGGGTTGAAATGCAAAAGGCCAAAAACATAGGTTATAGTTCATGAAATAATAAATTTTGGATTCCTCAAAATTATCTGCTAATGGGTCAAAATAAATAAAAATGATAAAATATCGTAAGTTATAGCTCATGAAATCATGAATTATTGACTCCGCAAAATTATTTACTAATGGGTCGAAACAAATAAAAACGGCCAAAAAAGTGGGTAATAGCTCATGAATTTGTTAATTTTGGACTTCGCAAAATAATTTGCAATTAAGTCAAAATGTAAAAAAAGGTCAAAAATTTTGGTTTATAGATCAAGAAATCATAACTTTGGATTGTGCGTAATTATTTGCCCGTGGATCAAAACAAATATAAATGGCCAAAAATTATTTTGTTATAGCTCATAAAATCATGAATTTTGGGCTATCTGAAAGTGTATATATATATATATATATATATATATATATATATATATATATATATATATATATATATGAATAAAAATTGCCAAAAATATGGGTTATAGCTCATGAAATTGTAAAGTTTATACTCCACGAAATTCTTTGACTACTGGTCAAAATGAATAAAAATAGCCAAAAATTGTGCATTATAGCTCATAAAATCATGAATTTTGAACTCCACAAAATACTTTACTATTGGGTAAAATGAATAAAATGGTCAAAATTATGGGTTATAGCTCATGAAATCGTGATTTTTGGACTCTAAGAAATTATTTTGTTAATATGCCAAAATGAATAAATATGGTCAAAAGTTATTTGTTATAGCCCATGAAATTGTGAATTTTGTACTACTACATGAAATTATTTGCAATTGGGTAGAAACGACTAAATATTGCCAAGAAACTTGGGTTATATCTCATGAAATCGTAAATTTTAGACTCCGGGTAATTATTTGCTAATTTCTAGAAATGACTAATAATGATAAAAATAATTGGTTATAGTTCATCAAATCAAGAATTTTTGACTTCACAAAATTATTTGCTATTGGGTCAAAAGGTATAAAAATGGCTAGAAAACGGGGTTATAGCCCGTGAAATCGAGAATTTTGGACTCCAAGAAATTATTTGCTAATATGTCAAAATGAATAAATATGGTCAAAAGTTATTTGTTATAGCCCATGAAATTGTGAATTTTGGACTATGTGAAATTATTTGCTAATGGGCAGAAACGACTAAAAATTGCCAAGAAACTTTGGTTATAGTTTTTGAAATCGTGAAATTTAGACTCCAGAAAATTATTTGCTAATGTCCAAAAATGACTAATAATAGCCAAAAATAATTGGTTATAGTTCATCAAATCTATAATTTTGGACTTCTACAAAATTATTTACTATTGGGTCAAAACGTATAAAAATGGCTAGAAAACGGGGTTATAGCCCATGAAATCGTGAATTTTGGACTCAGTGAAATTATTTACTAATGGGTCAAAGCAAAAAAAAGGAAAAATATTGTGGGTAATAGCTCTTAAAATCATTAATTAGACATCACAAAAGCATTTACCAATAAGTTAAAACGATAAAAAAGGGAAAACAGTCATGGGTTATAAATCACGAAATCATAAATATTGGACCACGAGAAATTATTTGCCAATGGGTGAAAATGAATAAAAAAGCCAAAAATCATTTGTTAAAGCTCATAAAATCGTGAATCTTGGACTCAACAAAATTATTTGCTATTTGGTCGAAATGAATAAAATTACTAGAAAAAGTAGGTTATATATCATGAAATTTTTACACACCATGAAATTATTTGTCAATGGGTAAAATGAATAAAAATAACCAAAATCTATGGGTAATATTCATAAAATCTTTAATTTTTCTGATAGGTAAAATGAATAAATTTTTAAAAATCATTGGTTATAGCTCATGGAATCATAAATTTTGACTCCGCGAAATTATTAGCCAATGGGTAGAAAAACTAAAAATAGCAAAAGGCCATGAAATCATTAATTCTAAACCAAAAATCATAGTTTATAGCTCATATAATCATGAATTTTAGACTCCAAGAACTTATTTGCGAATGGGTAGATATGACTAAAATGGCCAAAAATTATTTTGTTATAGCTCATAAAATCATGAATTTTGGACTCTGAAATAATTTGCTACTCAGTCAAAATGAATAAAATGGCTAGAAAGCCCGGCTTATAGTTTATGAAATTATAAATTTTAGACTCCAAGAACTTATTTGCGAATGGGTAGATATGACTAAAATGGCCAAAAATTATTGGTTATAGATCATGAAATCGAGAATTTCGGACTAGAAGAAATTATTTACTAATGTATCAAAATGAATATGGCCAAAAGTCATTGGTTATAGCATATAAAATCATGAATTTTAGACTCTGTGACATTATTTGATAATGGATAGAAACGGCTAAAAAGGGTAAAAAATATTGGTTATAGCTCATGAAATTGTGAATTTTAGACTTTGCAAACTTATTTGCTAAGATGTAGAAATAACTAAAATGGCAAAAATTATTTGTTATTGCTCATCAAATCAAGAATTTTAGATTTTATAAAATTATTTGCTATTTGGGTCGAAGCAATTAAAATGGATAAAAAGCGTGGGTTATAGCCCATGAAATTAAGAATTTCGAAATTATTTGCTAATGGGTCAAAATGAATAAAAATGGCAAAGTAACATGGATTATAGTTCATTAAACCATGAATTTTGGACTCCACAAAATTATTTGTTAATGAGTTGAAATGAATAAAATTGGCCAAAAAAGTGGGTATTATTTCGTGAAATTGTTAATTGAGGACTTCACAAAATAATTTCTCAATAAGTCAAAAAAATAAGAAAGGTCAAAATGTTGGGTTAAAGATCATGAAATTATAAATTTTGGAGTGCAGAAATTATTTGCTAATGGGTCAAAATGAATAAAAATGCCAAAACATTGTTTCGTTATATATCGTCAAATCATGAATTTTGAACTCCACAAAAGTATTTGCTATTGGGTCTAAATGAATAAAAACTGCCAAAAACCATGGGTTATAGCTCATGAATTGTGAAATTTATACTCCATGAAATTATTTGCCAATGGGTTAAAATGAATAAAAATAGCTAAAAATATGGGTTATAGCTTTTGAAATTGTGAATTTTAGACTCCACAAAATTATTTGCTATTGGGTCAAAATGAATAAAAATAGCTAAAAAATATGGGTTATAGCTTTTGAAATTGTGAATTTTAGACTCCACAAAATTATTTGCGAATTGGTAGAAATGGCGAAAAATATCTAAAAATTATTTGTTATAGCTTATGAAATCGTGAATTCTGGAGTACGCGAAATTATTTGCTAATGTGCCAAAATAAATAAATATGTTCAAAAGTCATTTTGGCACATTAGCAAATAAAAACGGCAAAAAAAATGTGGATTATAGCTCTTAAAATTATGAATTTTGGACTCTGTGAAATTATTTGTTAATGGGTCGAAATGAAAAAATAGCCAAAAGTCATGGGTAATAGCTCAAGAAATCGTTAAATTTGACTTCACAAAAGTATTTGCCGATAAGTCAAAATGATAAAAAATGGCCAAAAATCATGGGTTTTAGATCATGAAATCGTAAATTTTGGACTGTGTGAAAGTATTTTCCAATGGGTCGAAATGTATAAAAAGGCAAAAAATATTGCTTTAAAGCAAATAAAATCATGACTTTTGAAACTTTATGAAATTAGTTGCTATTAGGTCGAAATGAATAACAAATGCTAAAAAATGCTGGTTATAGGTCAAGAAGTTTTTACACTCATCGAAATTATTTTCCTGTGGTTCGAACTGAATGAAAAAACCCAAAAATCATTGGTTATAGCTCATGAAATTATAAATTTTAGACTTCACAAAATTGATTGCTATTGGGTCAAAATGAATAAAAATGTCCAAAAAACATAGGTTATAGCTCACGAAATCATGAATTTAGGCCTCAGAGAAATTGTTTGACAATGAGTCAAAACCACTAAAAATAGCCAAAAATTATGGGTTATAGCTTATGAAATCTTTAATTTTGTTCTCCATGAAATTACTTGACAATGGGTGGAAATGGTTAAAAATGACCAAATATCGTGGATTATACTCTAGGAAATTGTGATTTTTGGATACATCAAAAATTATTTGCCAACAGGTCGAAATGACTAAAAATGGCCAAAAGTTGTGAGCTATATAGCTCACGAAATTGTGAATTTTAGCATCTACGAAATTTTTTCCTAATGAGTCGAACAACTAAGAATAGCAAAAAAATTGTGGGTTATAACTCATGAAATTGTGAGTTCTGGCCTCTGCGAAATTATTTGCCAATGGATCGAAACGACTCAAAATTGCCAAAAAATGTGGGTTAACTCACGAAATGGTGAATTTTGGATACTGCGAAATTGTTTGCCAACGGGTCAAAACGATAAAGATGGCCAAAAAATGTGAGTTATAGCTCATGAAATTATGAATTTTGGCCACCTTGAAATTATTTGACAACTAGTCAAAACAACTAAAAATGGCCAAAAATCGTGGGTTTATAGCTCACGAAATCGTGAATTTTTACCACCATGAAATTATTTGACAACAAGTCAAAACAATTAAAACAGGCAAAAAATAGTGGGTTATAGCTCGCAAAATCTTTAATTTTGGGCTTCGCGAATTTATTTGATAACAGGTCGAAAAGATAAAAAATGGCCAAAAGTCATAGGTTATAGCTCACGAAATCGTGAATTTTGATCTCCGTGAAATTGTTTCCCAACTGGTCGAAACAACTAAAAGTGGTAAGAAATCATGGATTATATCTCCCAAAATCATGAATTTTAGCCTATACGAAATTATTTGCCAACGGGTTGAAATAACTACAGAGCAAAATACATGGTTTATAGCTCACAAAATCGTGAATTTAAGGATCCACAAAATTATTTGCTAATGGGTCAAAAAAAATGGCTGGAAATCATGAGTTATAGCTCAGGAAATCGTGAATTTTGGCATCCGCAAAATTATTTGCTCACAAGTTGAAACAACTAAAAATAACAAAAAAGCATAGATTATACCTCACAAAATCATGAATTTTGGCCACCTTGAAATTATTTGCCAACGGGTTGAAACGACTAAAATGGCCAAAAATCATGGGTTATAGCTCATGAAATCATGAATTTTGGCCTCCATGAAATTATTTGACAATGGGTCGAAATGAATAAAAATGGCAAAAATTATGGGTTATAGCTCACTTAAATCGTGAATTTTACCACCATGAAATTATTTGCTAATGGGTCAAAATGACTAAAATGGCCAAAAATCGTGGGTTATAGCTCACAAAATCGTGAATTTAAGGATCCACAAAATTATTTGCCAACGGGTCAAAACAACTAAAAATGGCCAAAAATGTGAGTTATAGCTCACGAAATTGTGAATTTTGGCCACCTTGAAATTATTTGCCAACAGTCGAAATGACTAAAATGGCCAAACATTATGGGTTATAGCTCACGAAATTGTGAATTTTAGCCACCTTGAAATTATTTGCCAATGAGTCAAAATGAACTAAAATGCTAAAAATTGAGAGCTATAGCTCACAAATCGTGAATTTTGGATACCGCAAAATTATTTGCCAATGGAGCAAAACAACTAAAAATGGCCAAAAATCATGAGTTATGGCTTACAAAATTGTCAATTTCGGCACTGCACAACAAGTCAAAAATAGCTAAAAACGACAAAAAATTATGGGTTATAGCTCACGAATTTGTGAATTTTTTCCACTATGAAGTAATTTGACAACTGGTCAAAATGACTAAAAATAGCCAAAAATCATGGGTTATAGATCACGAAATCTTGAAGTGTAACCTCTCCAAAATTATGTGACAATGGGTCGAAATGAATAAAAAAAAGGGAAAAAATTGTGAGTTATAGCTCATGAAATCATAAATTTTGACCTCTATGAAATTATTTGCCAATGGGTCGAAATGTCTAAAAATGATAAAAAATCGTAGGTTATAGCTCATTCATGAGTTTTGGGCTCTACGAAATTATTTGCCAACGGGTCAAAAGGACAAAAATGCCAAAAATCATGGTTTATACCTTACGAAATTGTGAATATGGATATCGTAGATTTATTTGCTAATTGGTTGAAATGACTAAAATGGCCAAAAATCATGAGTTATAGCTCATGAAATCATGAATTTTGGCCTCTGCGAAATTATTTGCCAATGAGTCAAAATGAACTAAAATGCTAAAAAATTGAGAGCTATAGCTCACAAATCGTGAATTTTGGATACCGCAAAATTATTTGCCAATGGAGCAAAACAACTAAAAATGGCCAAAAATCATGAGTTATGGCTTACAAAATTGTCAATTTCGGCACTGCACAACAAGTCAAAAATAGCTAAAAACGACAAAAAATTATGGGTTATAGCTCACGAATTTGTGAATTTTTTCCACTATGAAGTAATTTGACAACTGGTCAAAATGACTAAAAATAGCCAAAAATCATGGGTTATAGATCACGAAATCTTGAAGTGTAACCTCTCAAAATTATGTGACAATGGGTGAAATGAATAAAAAAGGGAAAAATTGTGAGTTATAGCTCATGAAATCATAAATTTTGACCTCTATGAAATTATTTGCCAATGGGTCGAAATGTCTAAAAATGATAAAAAATCGTAGGTTATAGCTCATTCATGAGTTTTGGGCTCTACGAAATTATTTGCCAACGGGTCAAAAGGACAAAAATGCCAAAAATCATGGTTTATACCTTACGAAATTGTGAATATGGATATCGTAGATTTATTTGCTAATTGGTTGAAATGACTAAAAATGGCCAAAAAATATGAGATATAGCTCATGAAATTGTTATATTTGGCCTCCACGAAATTATTTGACATAGAGTCGAAACGACTAAAAATTGGCAAAAATCATGAATTTTGGTCTCTACAAAATTATTTGATAACGGGTTGAAACGATTAAAAATGACCAAAAATCGTGGCTAACAGCACATAAAATCGTGAATTTTGGCCTTAACGAATTTATTTGCTAATGGGTTGAAATGACTAAAATTGCTAAAGATCATAAAATAATATAGCCCAAAAAATCATAAATTTTGGATGCCACGAAATTATTTGCCTATAGGTCGAAATGACAAAAACTGGCAAAAAATCGTGAGTTATAACTCATGAAATTGTGTATTTTGGCCCCGCAAAATTATTGGACAGCGAGTCAAAATGACTAGAAATAGACAAAAATCATGGGTTTTAGCTCACAAAGTTGTAAGTTTTTGCCAGAGTAAAATTATTTGATAATGGGTCAAAACGATTAAAAATGGCAAAAAATCACGGGTTTTAGCTCATGAAATCTTTAAATTTGGCATCTGTGAAATTATTTGACAACGGGTCGAAATGACTAAAATTTGCTAAAAATTGTGGGTTATAGATCATGGAATCTTGACTTTTGTCCTCCTCGAATTATTTAACAACATGTCAAAATGACTAAAAAAATGGCTAAAAAATGTCAGTTATAGCTCATGAAATCGTAAATATTGGCCTCTATGAAATTATTTTCTAATGGGTTAAAATGACTAAAAATGATAAAAAATCATGGGTTATAACTCATAAAATCGTGAGTTCTAGCCTCTATGGAATTATTTGCCAACGGGTTGAAGCGATTAAAAATAGCCAAAAATCATGGGTTATAGCTCACAATATCCTTAATTTTAGCATCCATGAAATTATTTAACTAAAAAAAGGCCAAAAATCGTAAGTTATAGCTCATGAAATGGTGAATTTTGGCCTGTCGAAACTACTAAAAATGGTCAAAAATCGTGAGTTATGACTCACAAAATTGTGAATCATGGCCATTGCAAAATTGTTTGACAATGGGTCCAAACAACTAAAAATGGCTAAAAATCATGGGTTATAGTTCACCAAATCGTGAATTTTTGTCACGGTGAAATTATTTAACAACTAGTTGAAATGACTAAAAATGGCTAAATATCATGGATTATAGCTTACGTAATCTTTAATTTCAGCCTCCGCACAATTATATGCCAATGGCAAAATTATTTGACAACAGGTCGAAACGATAAAAAATGGCCAAAAATTATGGGCTATAGCTCATGAAAATTTTAATTTTGGCCACAGCTAAATTATTTGATAACGGGTCGAAACAACTAAAAAGCCCCAAAAATTAGGGATTATTCTTCATGAAATCATGATTTTTTGCCATTGCCAAATATTTGACACTGGGTCGATATGACTAAAACGGCCAAAAATTTTTGGGAATAGCTCATGAAATAGAGAATTTCAACCTCCGCATGGCCAAAAATGGTTGTTAAGAACTCTTGAAATAGTGAATTTCGATCTCCATGAACTTATTTGACAACATGTCGAAATAATTAAAAATGGCTAAAAATTATGAGTTATTGTTTGGTGTAAAAATCTCCTCTCGGATTTGTATTGGTCATATTGTTTGTTACAAATCAAGAATCTCTTTTTACAACAGAAGCGAAGGGAAGGCCCTTCTTGTTTAACGTGGGTTCGTCGGTAGCGATAGGACGCCTCCCTCGATGCTCGAGTCGAGTTTGCTTCCCTTGGACGATCTGATCGACGTTGCGGTCGAGCTTCAGTATGCAGTAGAAGCTCGGAGACGGTTGAGTTCGGTTCTACCCGAGCTTGCTTAGATGAGCTGCGATGCAAGAGTTTCCAAAGAGCTCGAAAGCCTCTAAGTCTGAGGGTTCAGATGGAGTCTACTTCAACAATCCAAGCCTTAGCTCAAGCTTGAGTCAATGGAGCGAGAGAGTAGCTCTTTTAGCCTGCTCCTTCTTTCCAGCAGTAGTTTCACCACCTTGTTGCCAGCCCTCTCATCTCGTTGCCAAGGAGGCTTATAAATAGGCCAAGGGGCAGGATATGTCTCCCCTTTGACTTGTGGGATGTGACCACTGATAGGTAAGGGGCACCATGCCCTCCTCTAGCTGTGGGATGTGACCACTGATGAGGTAATGAGAGCTACGCCTCATCATAACCCAGGATGTGCAAAGTGGGTGGGCAGGCGAGCCTTTTGAATACTCAGGCGAGCTTGCGGGCGAGCTTGCCGAACAAGCGAGGTCAACTGACAGGCCTCTTGTGGGTGAGCTCGATTCGTAGGCGGGGTCAACTGGCGGGCCCCTTGCGGTCGTGCTTGATTCGCAGGCGAACGAAGCATGCAGGCGCGGTTGAACTTGTATAGGCGAGTTCTCCTAACGGGCGAGCTTCGCTGAGCAAGTGGTCACCCCCTTGACTTGTGGGATGTGACCACTAATGGGTGAGGAGCGCCATGCCCTCTAGCTGCGGGACGTGACCGCTATAGGGGTAATGAGAGCCATGTCTCATCATTACCCAGGACGTGGAAAGTGGGTGGACCCACTTCCCCAAGTAAGCAGCCACTGGCACTGTTCAGACAGGCGAGCGAGCGAGCTTGAGAGTTGTTTTAAATGCTCAGAAGAGCTTGCCGAACTGCCGGGGCTAACTGGCGGGCCCCCTCAATGTGTGAGCTGGTGTCCGTTGTGCAGGCGAGCCCCTTGCAGGCGTGCTTGGTGCACAGGCGAGGTTGACTGGTGAGCGATGTTAGACTCGTGGGCGAGCTCAGCGCGTGGGACGACCTCGTGTGGGCGAGCTCATTAAACAAGCGGCACTCGACCTCTTGCAGGCGAGCTCAACGAGTGCGACGACCTCGGGCGAGTTCGTTAGACAGGCGGCTCTTGAGTTTCTGCAGGCGAGCTCAACGAGTGGGACGACCTCGTGCAGGCGAGTTCGTTAGACAGGCGGCTCTTGATTTTTGGGCGAGCTCGCACAATAAGCTGTGTTGAGCTCGTGCAGGCGAGTCCATCCCTTTGATTGGCGGGGTTGGCGATTTTTCTCGCTTACAGTTACAGCTCACGAAATTATGAATTTTGGATACAACATAATTATTTGACAATGTGTCGAAAATCTTGAATTTTTACCTCTACGAAATTATGTGCCAATGGATCGGAACGACTAAATATTACCAAAAATTATGGGTTACAGCTCATGAAATCGTGAATTCTAGCCTTTAAGAAATTATTTTTAATGGGTTGAAACGACTAAAAATGGCCAAAATTTATGAGTTATTGCTCACAAAATTGTGAATTTTGGCCTGCGCAAAATTATTTGACAACATGTCAAAACAACTAAAAATGGTAAAAAATCATGGGTTATAGCTCACGAAATCGTGAATTTTTACCCCGGTTAAACTAATTACCAATAGGTCGAAATGACTAAAAATTGCCAAAAATCGTTTGTTATAGTTCATGAAATCTTTCATTTTGGCCTCTGCAAAATTATTTCATAACGAATCGAAGCGACTAAAAATGGCCAAAAATCGTGGGTTCTATCTCAATAAATCATGAATTTTTGCCTTTGTGAAATTATTTGATAACGGGTCGAAACAACTAAAATGGCCAAAATTTATGAGTTATTGCTCACAAAATTGTGAATTTTGGCCTGCGCAAAATTATTTGACAACATGTCAAAACAACTAAAAATGGTAAAAAATCATGGGTTATAGCTCACGAAATCGTGAATTTTTGTCACGGTGAAATTATTTAACAACTAGTTGAAATGACTAAAAATTGCCAAAAATCGTTTGTTATAGTTCATGAAATCTTTCATTTTGGCCTCTGCAAAATTATTTCATAACGAATCGAAGCGACTAAAAATGGCCAAAAATCGTGGGTTCTATCTCAATAAATCATGAATTTTTGCCTTTGTGAAATTACTTGACAATGTGTCGAAATAACAAAAAAAAGTCTAAAAAACATGGATTATAGCTCACAAAATCATGAATTTTGATATCCATGAATTTATTTGACAATGGGTCCAAATGACTAAAAATGGCTTAAAATCATGGCTAACAGCTCATGAAATCATGAATTTGGGCATTCGCAAAATTATTTACCTACAGGTCAAAACAACTAAAAATGGCCAAAAATCATGAGTTATAGCTTACGAAATCGTGAATTTTGGCCTTCACAAATTTATTTAACTATGAGTTGAAATGACTAAAAATAGCTAAAAATCATGGGTTATCGCTGATTATCACATTTTAATGACATTTTTATACCCTCATTACCTATGTTATATGAATAACGATATTACTAATAATCATTTTATCTTATTTTGCGTGCTAATAAAGAAATAATGAATAAAAGCCCAAATGACTCAAATTCTCTGAATTTCTACCAATATTTGAAGCCCAAATCTGAAGACAAACAAAGGCCCAAGATACCAAATTGATCCAAGAGAAATTCGTGAAGAAAAATCAAGAAAAGACAAATTCGGTTGGGAACCAATCGGTTGGCCAACCGGTTGGCTAACCGGTTGGCTAACCGATCGGCCAACCGATCGGTTTGCAACAGATTCCGAATTAATGGTGGATTTCTCTTCCTTTTTGGCTAGGTTTGATCCAATGGTTCACATCAACTCCGTTGGGCTATAAATAGGGGTGAAGGCTGAGTGTTTTGAGTGTGAAATATTTTGTAAAAACTCCATTTGGAGAGGAGGGTCACTCTTAATTGAGAAGACCTTCCAAAAATTGTAACTTTTGTTACACAATAAATGAAATGTTTCACCCCTTCAATTTCCTTTCTCTTCTTCTAATCCAAGGACCAAAAGGAGGATTAGATTAAGATCAGGAGTTGTTGGTTTCTATTTTATTTCTTTTTCATTTTCTTCTTTATTTTCTTGTTTGTAGAATAGATTTACTTTCATGCAATTTACTTTCTTGCAATTTACTTTCATGCAATTTAATTCCTTGCAATTTACTTTCATGCAATGTATTTAATTCTTGTATTTACTTTCTAGAGTAGATTTTCCTTTTCTTTAATTCACCTTGAGGCTAGAACCCTCTAGGGAATTACCCTTTTCTAAGTGTGGAGCTAATATTCGTGGGATCCCTAGAGATTGTTTGAAACTAGCTAACAAATCCAACTCATTTGCATGAGATTGAGATAAGCTAAGTGGATCTACTCTAGATTCCTCATATCTTTAATTAATCCTCCATACTTTACCTTCTTTATTTTCCTCTTATCCTTGTTTTTCATTTGTTTGTTATTTTCCTTTATTTTTGATTTCATTGATTTTTACTTCTCTCTCAATCTCATATTCCTTCATGTGCATATAATCTCAAACCTAGTTTTGTTATTATGTGCATATAACCTAATCACATTCTCAACTTTATTTTCTCCTCTTTTGCACATAATCCACATCCACTCTCTCTTATCTCTCCACATCCACTTTCACCATTTTCTCACTTTCATTTTATTTGAAATAACTCCTAATTGTCACGCGCATAATTTGAGAACCAAAACTTGAGCAAAACTCTTCCTACTTCCCGTTCCTCGTGGGATCGATAATCTTTTATACTATAACTTGATAAGGGTTGTATACTTGCAACTTAGGAGGTAATCATTTATTTCCCACCAAGTTTTTGGCGCCGTTGCCGGGGAACGGTGCATAAGTAGGATTTTCATTAAGTTTGGTTTTTATTTTGTGTGTTTTCTTTTGTGTAGAAACTTGGAGCTTGAAGATCAAGAGTTGAAGATTCAAGATTAAAGAATTGCCTCCAACGAGGCTTTGCATTGCTTTTGCGTGGGTAACTTCTCTATCTAGTATTTTCAATTCCACCCTTTAGATAGTTCATATACACTAGAGACAATTAGGATAAAAAATAAAAATAAAAATAAAAATAAAAATAAAAATAAAAGGATTTTTTCCTTGTCGACCCTAATAAACTTCATTTTTTTATTGTCGACCATAATAAATAAAAAATAATAAAAAGATTTTTGTTTTGCATCCTTTTAGTTGCTTTTAATTTTCTTCTTTATTTTCTTGTTTGTAGAATAGATTTACTTTCATGCAATTTACTTTCTTGCAATTTACTTTCATGCAATTTAATTCCTTGCAATTTACTTTCATGCAATGTATTTAATTCTTGTATTTACTTTCTAGAGTAGATTTTCCTTTTCTTTAATTCACCTTGAGGCTAGAACCCTCTAGGGAATTACCCTTTTCTAAGTGTGGAGCTAATATTCGTGGGATCCCTAGAGATTGTTTGAAACTAGCTAACAAATCCAACTCATTTGCATGAGATTGAGATAAGCTAAGTGGATCTACTCTAGATTCCTCATATCTTTAATTAATCCTCCATACTTTACCTTCTTTATTTTCCTCTTATCCTTGTTTTTCATTTGTTTGTTATTTTCCTTTATTTTTGATTTCATTGATTTTTACTTCTCTCTCAATCTCATATTCCCTTCATGTGCATATAATCTCAAACCTAGTTTTGTTATTATGTGCATATAACCACAATCACATTCTCAACTTTATTTTCTCCTCTTTTGCACATAATCCACATCCACTCTCTCTTATCTCTCCACATCCACTTTCACCATTTTCTCACTTTCATTTTATTTGAAATAACTCCTAATTGTCACGCGCATAATTTGAGAACCAAAACTTGAGCAAAACTCTTCCTACTTCCCGTTCCTCGTGGGATCGATAATCTTTATACTATAACTTGATAAGGGTTGTATACTTGCAACTTAGGAGGTAATCATTTATTTCCCACCAAGTTTTGGCCGTTGCGGTGACGGTGCATAAGTAGGATTTTCATTAAGTTTGGTTTTTATTTTGTGTGTTTTCTTTTGTGTAGAAACTTGGAGCTTGAAGATCAAGAGTTGAAGATTCAAGATTAAAGAATTGCCTCCAACGAGGCTTTGCATTGCTTTTGCGTGGGTAACTTCTCTATCTAGTATTTTCAATTCCACCCTTTAGATAGTTCATATACACTAGAGACAATTAGGATAAAAAAATAAAAATAAAAATAAAAATAAAAATAAAAAATTAAAAGGATTTTTTCCTTGTCGACCCTAATAAACTTCATTTTTTATTGTCGACCATAATAAATAAAAAAATAATAAAAAGATTTTTGTTTTGCATCCTTTTTAGTTGCTTTTAATTCTTAGGGTTGCATTTCATATAATAGTAGGAATTCACCAAGTGATTTGAGCATCTTGATTTGGCACACACTTGAAAATATCTTAAGGGCAAAACCCATTAATCAAGATAAGGTGAGGGATTTCATCACCCTTTCCTTAGCCCAAAAATCACTAATTCCTCACTATACTTACCCAAGCCTCTTAAAATTTGATTAGACGTTGGCCCCTAAGGATTCGAGCTCATTAAGGAACAAGAAATCCTTAAGTGAACCGGTCCAAGTTTATTTGGATTAATTGGTGTCTAAGGCAAGGTTTAGGGGTTGCGTAAGGCGCTCCGAAAGGAAAGAGGTACTTAATTGATCTTTGATCTCCCTCTAGTACTATCCTTACCTGGCTAATTACCCAAGTAAACTTTGATCTTTTCACTAAGGGAATTTTTGGTTAGGAGCTGGTCTAGGTCAAGTTTAGGCTTAACCCTAGAGTTAGGGTGATTGAAAAGTGATTGCCTTGATTTATTTATTTTTAGTTAGTTTTTCCTTATTTTTTTTCTCTCATCATCTTCTTAACTTCTTCTCTTATCCTTTTTCAAATAAAAAAAAATTAAAAATTTTTTTTTTTTTTGGTGTATGCAAACTTGGGTTAGGGATAATACTAATCGTTTAATTCGTTTTGATCCATCTCTTGAACCAAACGAAATGGCTAATACCAACCCACCTGTTCTTCAAGATGTTTGTTACCCCACTAGAAATGCAATCCCCTCTTGGATAAAACTCCCCGAGGTAAATGGAACCAATTTTGAACCGACCGCATTTCATAAACATGCTTCCCAAATTCTTAGAATTCGAAACCGAAGGCATACATCTTTATCTCGAATTTGAAGAAGTTTGCCTCATGATTAAGATGAGGGACTTAACGAAGATGCGATCAAACTCCGATTTATTCCATTTGCCCTTAAGGACAAAGCCAAAAATGGTCGTATAGCTTGCCTGATTCCATCTCAACTTGGGGTGAATTTGTAGCAGTTTTTTGAAAAATTCTTTCCTATCCATAAAACGATCAAGCTTAGAAATAGCATTCAAAATTTTAAAATTGTCGGGAGAACCTTTTGGAAGTATTTTGACAAATTCAAAGATCTTCTTATCCAATGTCCTCACCATGGTCTTGAAAAGTGGCGATTATGCCAAATCATTTATGAAGGATTGGATTATTCTTCAAAACTTCCTTAGAGTCAATGTGTCAAGGGGATTTCATGAAGAAAAATGCCGATGAAGCTTGGGACTTTTAGAGAATTTATCAGAAAACTATGCGGTGGGAACAACGTGATTCATCGATTACCCAATCCAGTTCTAGAGGTCCTTCCTTAGAGTCAATGTGTCAAGGGGATTTCATGAAGAAAAATGCCGATGAAGCTTGGGACTTTTAGAGAATTTATCAGAAAACTATGCGGTGGGAACAACGTGATTCATCGATTACCCAATCCAGTTCTAGAGGTCCTTCCTTAGAGTCAATGTGTCAAGGGGATTTCATGAAGAAAAATGCCGATGAAGCTTGGGACTTTTAGAGAATTTATCAGAAAACTATGCGGTGGGAACAACGTGATTCATCGATTACCCAATCCAGTTCTAGAGGTCCTTCCTTAGAGTCAATGTGTCAAGGGGATTTCATGAAGAAAAATGCCGATGAAGCTTGGGACTTTTAGAGAATTTATCAGAAAACTATGCGGTGGGAACAACTTGTGATTCATCGATTACCCAATCCAGTTCTAGAGGTCCTTCCTTAGAGTCAATGTGTCAAGGGGATTTCATGAAGAAAAATGCCGATGAAGCTTGGGACTTTTAGAGAATTTATCAGAAAACTATGCGGTGGGAACAACTTGTGATTCATCGATTACCCAATCCAGTTCTAGAGGTCCTTCCTTAGAGTCAATGTGTCAAGGGGATTTCATGAAGAAAAATGCCGATGAAGCTTGGGACTTTTAGAGAATTTATCAGAAAACTATGCGGTGGGAACAACGTGATTCATCGATTACCCAATCCAGTTCTAGAGGTCCTTCCTTAGAGTCAATGTGTCAAGGGGATTTCATGAAGAAAAATGCCGATGAAGCTTGGGACTTTTAGAGAATTTATCAGAAAACTATGCGGTGGGAACAACGTGATTCATCGATTACCCAATCCAGTTCTAGAGGTCCTTCCTTAGAGTCAAACATAGCCTCTGAAGCTAAGATGGCTACAATTCTGAGGTTAGAAACTTTAGAAACCAAAGAACGAGCTCGGCTCAAATCAATCAAGTTTACGCCTCGGGTTGTCATAGCTGTCTTTCTGACCCATGCTTGAGCAATGTCCACTCTTAGGAAATACTCAATCTCTAGAACAGATGAATGCTGCATTCCAGCATCCGATTAATGATCCATTTTCTCCAACCTATAATCCAGGTTGGAGAAATCATCCGAATTTTGCATGGAATCAGGGTAATTTCTCGGGAAATCAAAATTTCACTCCCTCTTCAAACCAACAGTTCCCTAGGGGCAACGCAATTTCTTTCAGTTCTCAAACCAATTTTCCACAATCAAATCAGTCATTTCCAAATCAGTTTCCTCATCATCAATCTACAAATCATATTCCTTCAAATGTTGAGAAACGTCTTAATGTGTTGGAAAGAGGTTTGGAAGCCTTGATTAAAACCTCTACACAGACTACGAACTTGTTGACTCAAACATCTAACACGATGAACTCCTTTATGCAATCAACAGGACAAATTCTCAACTCCAACACTCAAGCCATAGCTAGATTAGAAACCCGGCTTGGTCAACTAGCTAGCTATAAGTGAGAGAGAAAGGATCATTTCGAGTCAACCCGTGAGCAATCTAAGGAGCGGGGTCAAGTTCAATTTTCAAGATCAAGTGAATGCAATCCATTCACAACATCGAGTAACAGGGTTAATAATCAAGTCCTTGAGCGAGAATTACGTTGAATACATGCATCTTGAAGCCAACATTTGAAGAACCCTTTGTCAATGAACTTAGATTTTTAATTAGGAGCTGGTCTAGGTCAAGTTTAGGCTTAACCCTAGAGTTAGGGTGATTGAAAAGTGATTGCCTTGATTTATTTATTTTTAGTTAGTTTTCCTTATTTTTTTCTCTCATCATCTTCTTAACTTCTTCTCTTATCCTTTTTCAAATAAAAAAATTAAAATTTTTTTTTTTTGGTGTATGCAAACTTGGGTTAGGGATAATACTAATCGTTTAATTCGTTTTGATCCATCTCTTGAACCAAGCGAAATGGCTAATACCAACCCACCTGTTCTTCAAGATGTTTGTTACCCCACTAGAAATGCAATCCCCTCTTGGATAAAACTCCCAGAGGTAAATGGAACCAATTTTGAACTTGACCGCATTTCATAAACATGCTTCCCAAATTCTTAGAATTCGAAACCGAAGGCGCATACATCTTTATCTCGAATTTGAAGAAGTTTGCCTCATGATTAAGATGAGGGACTTAACGAAGATGCGATCAAACTCCGATTTATTCCATTTGCCCTTAAGGACAAAGCCAAAAATGGTCGTATAGCTTGCCCACGATTCCATCTCAACTTGGGGTGAATTTGTAGCAGTTTTCTGAAAAATTCTTTCCTATCCATAAAACGATCAAGCTTAGAAATAGCATTCAAAATTTTAAAATTGTCGGAGAACCTTTTGGAAGTATTTTGACAAATTCAAAGATCTTCTTATCCAATGTCCTCACCATGGTCTTGAAAAGTGGCGATTATGCCAAATCATTTATGAAGGATTGGATTATTCTTCAAAACTTCCTTAGAGTCAATGTGTCAAGGGATTTCATGAAGAAAAATGCCGATGAAGCTTGGGACTTTTAGAGAATTTATCAGAAAACTATGCGGTGGGAACAACGTGATTCATCGATTACCCAATCCAGTTCTAGAGGTCCTTCCTTAGAGTCAAACATAGCCTCTGAAGCTAAGATGGCTACAATTCTATGAGTTAGAAACTTTAGAAACCAAAGAACGAGCTCGGCTCAAATCAATCAAGTTTACGCCTCGGGTTGTCATAGCTGTCTTTCTGACCCATGCTTGAGCAATGTCCACTCTTAGGAAATACTCAATCTCTAGAAACGGATGAATCTGCATTCCAACATCCGATTAATGATCCATTTTCTCCAACCTATAATCCGGTTGGAGAAATCATCCAATTTTGCATGGAATCGGGGTAATTTCTCGAAATCAAAATTTCACTCCCTCTTCAAACCAACATTCCCTAGGAACGCAGTTTCTTTCAGTTCTCAAACCAATTTTCCACAATCAAATCGGTCATTTCCAAATCGGTTTCCTCATCATCAATCTACAAATCATATTCCTTCAAATGTTGAAGCGTCTTAATGTGTTGGAAAGAGGGTTGGAAGCCTTGATTAAAACCTCTACACGGACTACGAACTTGTTGACTCAAACATCTAACACGATGAACTCCTTTATGCAATCAGGACAAATTCTCAACTCCAACACTCAAGCCATAGCTAGATTAGAAACCCGGCTTGGTCAACTAGCTAGCTATAAGTGAGAGAGAAAGGATCATTTCGAGTCAACCCGTGAGCAATCTAAGGAGCGGGGTCAAGTTCAATTTTCAAGATCAAGTGAATGCAATCCATTCACAACATCGAGTAACGGGTTAATAATCAAGTCCTTGAGCGAGAGAATTACGTTGAATACATGCATCTTGAAGCCAACATTTGAAGAACCCTTTGTCAATGAACTTAGATTTTTAGAAAATAGAAAACAACAAGATTTCATTTTTGATGAAATTTTTGTTAATAACGAATCTAAGTTCAAAAGCATACAACCATTAATACCTACCTTCCATTCTTTGCACACATCACTAAAACCACGAATGTTTTGGAATTTAAGCACATCGATGATCATATCATGTTGAAATTCTTTAAATTTCGGGTAGAATTTTCAACAATAAGGTAGGATTTAATGTAGAATGTGAGCTTCTCATGTTTCATCTTTTATTCTACATTTTTATTTTTGTCCCACAATAATAATAAAAGAATTTATTCTTCTCTCATGTGAGAGTTTCTTGTTCTTTTCAAAAAAAAAACATATGAAAAAAAAAAAAAGAGAGAATAAATTTTTGACTTCACCTTCTCATACCTAAGGTAATTACAGAATTTTTATCATTGTTCAAAGTCGACCGAACAAATGTAAGTGCTTCCATTCTTATCTGTTTTTACTTTGTGCATAATAGAATTTGCATTGAGGACAATGCAAAATTTAGGTGTGGGGGTATTTGATTATCACATTTTAATAACATTTTTATACCCTCATTACCTATGTTATATGAATAACGATATTACTAATAATCATTTTTATCTTATTTTGCAGGCTAATAAAGAAATAATGAATATTAGCCTCTGAAATTATTTTTGAATGGTTTAAAACAACTAAAATGACCAAAATTATGGCTAGCGACTCATGAAATCGTGAATTTGTGCCTCTGTGAAATTATTTGACAACGGGTCAAGATGACTTAAAATAGCCAAAATTATCGGTTATAGCTCATAAAATTTTTAATTTTAGCCCACAATGAAATTATTTGACAACGGGTCAAGATGACTTAAAATAGCCAAAATTATCGGTTATAGCTCATAAAATTTTTAATTTTAGCCCACAATGAAATTATTTGACCACAGACCAAAATGACTAAAAAGTTGCCAAAAATCATGAGTTATAGCTCTTGAAATAATGAATATTAGCCTCTGAAATTATTTTTGAATGGTTTAAAACAACTAAAATGACCAAAATTATGGCTAGCGACTCATGAAATCGTGAATTTGTGCCTCTGTGAAATTATTTGACAACGGATCAAAATGACTAAAAAGTTGCCAAAAATCATGAGTTATAGCTCATGAAATCATGAATTTTAGCCTCTGTGAAATTAATTGACAACATTGTGAGTTATTGCTCAAAAATTATGAATTTTGTCCCCAAAAATTATTTGACAACGGATCAAAATGACTAAAAAGTTGCCAAAAATCATGGGTTATAGGTCACAAAATTATAAAGTTTTGCCATAGTGAAATTATTTGTCATTGGTTGAAATGACTAAAATTAGCCAAAAATTGTTAGTTATAGATCAAAAATCATGACTTTTGTCCTCCTTGAAATTATTTGACAACGGATCAAAATGACTAAAATTAGCCAAAAATTGTTAGTTATAGATCAAAAATCATGACTTTTGTCCTCCTTGAAATTATTTGACAACGGATCAAAATGACTAAAATTAGCCAAAAATTGTTAGTTATAGATCAAAAATCATGACTTTTGTCCTCCTTGAAATTATTTGACCACAGACCAAAATGACTAAAAAGTTGCCAAAAATCATGAGTTATAGCTCATGAAATCATGAATTTTAGCCTCTGTGAAATTAATTGACAACATTGTGAGTTATTGCTCAAAAATTATGAATTTTGTCCCCAAAAATTATTTGACAACGGATCAAAATGACTAAAAAGTTGCCAAAAATCATGGGTTATAGGTCACAAAATTATAAAGTTTTGCCATAGTGAAATTATTTGACAACGGGTCAAGATGACTTAAAATAGCCAAAATTATCGGTTATAGCTCATAAAATTTTTAATTTTAGCCCACAATGAAATTATTTGACAACGGGTCAAGATGACTTAAAATAGCCAAAATTATCGGTTATAGCTCATAAAATTTTTAATTTTAGCCCACAATGAAATTATTTGACAACGGATCAAAATGACTAAAAAGTTGCCAAAAATCATGAGTTATAGCTCTTGAAATAATGAATAAAAGCCCAAATGACTCAAATTCTCGAATTTCTACCAATATTTGAAGCCCAAATCGAAGACAAACAAAGGCCCAAGATACCAAATTGATCCAAGAGAAATTCGTGAAGAAAAATCAAGAAAAGACAAATTAGGTTGGGAACCAATCGGTTGACCAACGGTTGGCCAACCGGTTGGCTAACGGTTAGCTAACCGATCGACAACCGATCGGTTTGCAACAATTCAATTAATGGTGGATTTCTCTTCCTTTTGGCTAGGTTTGATCCAATGGTTCACATCAACTCCGTTGGGCTATAAATAGGGGTGAAGGTGAGTGTTTTGAGTGTGAAATATTTTGTAAAACTCCATTTGGAGAGGAGGGTCACTCTTAATTGAGAAGACCTTCCAAAATTGTAACTTTGTTACACAATAAATGAAATGTTTCACCTTCAATTTCCTTTCTCTTCTTCTAATCCAAGGACCAAAGGAGGATTAGATTAAGATCGAGGAGTTGTTGGTTTCTATTTTATTTCTTTTCATTTTCTTCTTTATTTTCTTGTTTGTAGAATAGATTTACTTTCATGCAATTTACTTTCTTGCAATTTACTTTCATGCAATTTAATTCCTTGCAATTTACTTTCATGCAATGTATTTAATTCTTGTATTTACTTTCTAGAGTAGATTTTCCTTTTCTTTAATTCACCTTGAGGCTAGAACCCTCTAGGGAATTACCCTTTCTAAGTGTGGAGCTAATATTCGTGGGATCCCTAGAGATTGTTTGAAACTAGCTAACAAATCCAACTCATTTGCATGAGATTGAGATAAGCTAAGTGGATCTACTCTAGATTCCTCATATCTTTAATTAATCCTCCATACTTTACCTTCTTTATTTTCCTCTTATCCTTGTTTTTCATTTGTTTGTTATTTTCCTTTATTTTTGATTTCATTGATTTTTACTTCTCTCAATCTCATATTCCTTCATGTGCATATAATCTCAAACCTAGTTTTGTTATTATGTGCATATAACCTAACCACATTCTCAACTTTATTTTCTCCTCTTTTGCACATAATCCACATCCACTCTCTTATCTCTCCACATCCACTTTCACCATTTTCTCACTTTCATTTTATTTGAAATAACTCCTAATTGTCAGCATAATTTGAGAACCAAAACTTGAGCAAAACTCTTCCTACTTCCGTTCCTCGTGGGATCGATAATCTTTTATACTATAACTTGATAAGGGTTGTATACTTGCAACTTAGGAGGTAATCATTTATTTCCCACCAATAGCTCACGAAATTATAAATGTTTACAACAGTAAAATTATTTGACAACGGGTCAAGATGACTTAAAATAGCCAAAATTATCGGTTATAGCTCATAAAATTTTTAATTTTAGCCCACAATGAAATTATTTGACAACGGGTCAAGATGACTTAAAATAGCCAAAATTATCGGTTATAGCTCATAAAATTTTTAATTTTAGCCCACAATGAAATTATTTGACAACGGGTCAAGATGACTTAAAATAGCCAAAATTATCGGTTATAGCTCATAAAATTTTTAATTTTAGCCCACAATGAAATTATTTGACAACGGGTCAAGATGACTTAAAATAGCCAAAATTATCGGTTATAGCTCATAAAATTTTTAATTTTAGCCCACAATGAAATTATTTGACAACGGGTCAAGATGACTTAAAATAGCCAAAATTATCGGTTATAGCTCATAAAATTTTTAATTTTAGCCCACAATGAAATTATTTGACAACGGGTCAAGATGACTTAAAATAGCCAAAATTATCGGTTATAGCTCATAAAATTTTTAATTTTAGCCCACAATGAAATTATTTGACAACGGGTCAAGATGACTTAAAATAGCCAAAATTATCGGTTATAGCTCATAAAATTTTTAATTTTAGCCCACAATGAAATTATTTGACAACGGGTCAAGATGACTTAAAATAGCCAAAATTATCGGTTATAGCTCATAAAATTTTTAATTTTAGCCCACAATGAAATTATTTGACAACGGGTCAAGATGACTTAAAATAGCCAAAATTATCGGTTATAGCTCATAAAATTTTTAATTTTAGCCCACAATGAAATTATTTGACAACGGGTCAAGATGACTTAAAATAGCCAAAATTATCGGTTATAGCTCATAAAATTTTTAATTTTAGCCCACAATGAAATTATTTGACAACGGGTCAAGATGACTTAAAATAGCCAAAATTATCGGTTATAGCTCATAAAATTTTTAATTTTAGCCCACAATGAAATTATTTGACAACGGGTCAAGATGACTTAAAATAGCCAAAATTATCGGTTATAGCTCATAAAATTTTTAATTTTAGCCCACAATGAAATTATTTGACAACGGGTCAAGATGACTTAAAATAGCCAAAATTATCGGTTATAGCTCATAAAATTTTTAATTTTAGCCCACAATGAAATTATTTGACAACGGGTCAAGATGACTTAAAATAGCCAAAATTATCGGTTATAGCTCATAAAATTTTTAATTTTAGCCCACAATGAAATTATTTGACAACGGGTCAAGATGACTTAAAATAGCCAAAATTATCGGTTATAGCTCATAAAATTTTTAATTTTAGCCCACAATGAAATTATTTGACAACGGGTCAAGATGACTTAAAATAGCCAAAATTATCGGTTATAGCTCATAAAATTTTTAATTTTAGCCCACAATGAAATTATTTGACAACGGATCAAAATGACTAAAATTAGCCAAAAATTGTTAGTTATAGATCAAAAATCATGACTTTTGTCCTCCTTGAAATTATTTGACCACGGACCAAAATGACTAAAATTAGCCAACCGGTTAATCGGTTAGCTAACCGATCGCCAACCTCGGTTTGCAATTCGAATTAATGGTGGATTTCTCTTCCTTTTGGCTAGGTTTGATCCAATGGTTCACATCAACTCCGTTGGGCTATAAATAGGGGTGAAGGTGAGTGTTTTGAGTGTGAAATATTTTGTAAAACTCCATTTGGAGAGGAGGGTCACTCTTAATTGAAGACCTTCCAAAATTGTAACTTTGTTACACAATAAATGAAATGTTTCACCTTCAATTTCCTTTCTCTTCTTCTAATCCAAGGACCAAAAGGAGGATTAGATTAAGATCGAGAGTTGTTGGTTTCTATTTTATTTCTTTTTCATTTTCTTCTTTATTTTCTTGTTTGTAGAATAGATTTACTTTCATGCAATTTACTTTCTTGCAATTTACTTTCATGCAATTTAATTCCTTGCAATTTACTTTCATGCAATGTATTTAATTCTTGTATTTACTTTCTAGAGTAGATTTTCCTTTTCTTTAATTCACCTTGAGGCTAGAACCCTCTAGGAATTACCCTTTTCTAAGTGTGGAGCTAATATTCGTGGGATCCCTAGAGATTGTTTGAAACTAGCTAACAAATCCAACTCATTTGCATGAGATTGAGATAAGCTAAGTGGATCTACTCTAGATTCCTCATATCTTTAATTAATCCTCCATACTTTACCTTCTTTATTTTCCTCTTATCCTTGTTTTTCATTTGTTTGTTATTTTCCTTTATTTTTGATTTCATTGATTTTTACTTCTCTCTCAATCTCATATTCCCTTCATGTGCATATAATCTCAAACCTAGTTTTGTTATTATGTGCATATAACCACAACCACATTCTCAACTTTATTTTCTCCTCTTTTGCACATAATCCACATCCACTCTCTCTTATCTCTCCACATCCACTTTCACCATTTTCTCACTTTCATTTTATTTGAAATAACTCCTAATTGTCACGCGCATAATTTGAGAACCAAAACTTGAGCAAAACTCTTCCTACTTCCCGTTCCTCGTGGGATCGATAATCTTTTATACTATAACTTGATAAGGGTTGTATACTTGCAACTTAGGAGGTAATCATTTATTTCCCACCAATAGCTCACGAAATTATAAATGTTTACAACAGTAAAATTATTTGACAACGGGTCAAGATGACTTAAAATAGCCAAAAATTATCGGTTATAGCTCATAAAATTTTTAATTTTAGCCCCTGTGAAATTATTTGACAACGGATCAAAATGACTAAAATTAGCCAAAAATTGTTAGTTATAGATCAAAAAATCATGACTTTTGTCCTCCTTGAAATTATTTGACCACAGACCAAAATGACTAAAAAGTTGCCAAAAATCATGAGTTATAGCTCTTGAAATAATGAATATTAGCCTCTACGAAATTATTTTTGAATGGTTTAAAACAACTAAAAATGACCAAAAATTATGGCTAGCAGCTCATGAAATCGTGAATTTGTGCCTCTGTGAAATTATTTGTCATTGGTTGAAATGACTAAAAATGGCCGAAAATGACTAAAAATCGTGAGTTATAGCTCATGAAATCATGAATTTTAGCCTCTGTGAAATTAATTGACAACATTGTGAGTTATTGCTCAAAAAATTATGAATTTTTGTCCCCAAAAAATTATTTGACAACCGGTCCAAACGGTTAAAAATGGCCAAAAATCATGGGTTATAGGTCACAAAATTATAAAGTTTTGCCATAGTGAAATTATTTGACAAGGGTCAAAATGATTAAAAATGGCCAAAAATTGCGGGTTATATATACTCATGAAATCTTTAATTTTGGTCTCTGTGAAATTATTTGACAACGGGTCGAGATGACTAAAATTGTCCAAAAATCATGGGTTATAGATCATAAAATCTTAACTTTTGGCCTCCTCGAAATTATTTGACCATAGGTCAAAATAACTAAAAAATAGCCAAAAATCGTGAGTTATAGCTCATGAACTTAAGAATATTGGCCTCCATAAAATTATTCTCAAATGGGTTGAAATGACTAAAAGTGGTAAAAAATCGTGAGTTATTTCTCATGAAATCGTGAGTTCTGTCCTCTACGAAATTTTTTGCCAATGGGTTGAAATAACTAAAAATGGCTGAAAATCATAGTTTATAGCTCACGAAATCGTGAATTTTGGATAACGCAAAATTATTTCCCAATGGGTCGAAAAGACTAAAAATGGCCAAAAATTGTGAGTTATCACTCACAAAGTTGTGAATTTTGACCTCCGGGAAATTATTTGACAATGGGTCGAAATGGCTAAAAATGGCCAAAAATTGTTGGTTATATCTCTCGAAATTGTGAATTTGTGTCACATTGAATTACTTGCCAATGGGTCGAAACGACTAAGTATAGCCAAAAATCATGGGTTATAGCTCCTGAAATCTTTAATTTTGGCCTCCGCGAAATTATTTGACAACATGTCGAATTGACTAAAAATGGCTAAAAATAGCGGGTTATAGCTCAAGAAATCGTGAATTTTGGCCTCTGTGAAATTATTTTCCAATGGGTCAAAACAATAAAAAATATCCGAAAATCATCGATTATAGCTCAGGAAATCATTAATTTTGGTCTTTGCAAAATTATTTGACAGGGGATAGAAACCACTAAAAATGACCAAAAATCATGGCTAACAACTCATGAAATAGTGAATTTTGGCTTTCATGAAATTATTTGCTAAGGTGTTGAAATGACTAAAAATGGTCAAAAATCACGGATTATATACCCCACAAAATCATGAATTTTGAATACTGCGAAATTATTTGCTAATGGGCAGAAACGATAAAAAATAGCTAAAAATCGTAATTTGTGGCTCACAAAATCAATAATTTTGGACTTTGTAAAATTATTTAATAACAGGTCAAATTGACTAAAAATGGCCAAAAATTGTGGGTTCTAGATCACAAAATATTTATTTTGGCATCCATGAAATTATTTGACAACATGTCAAAATGACTGAAAATAGCCTAAAATCGTGAGTTATAGCTCATTAAATCATGAATTTTAGCCTCTGTGAAATTATTTGACAATGGGTCGAAATGGCTAAAATGGCCAAAAATCATGGGTTATAGCTCACGAAATCGTGAATTTTGATCTCGGTGAAATTATTTGACAGGATAGAAACCACTAAAATGACCAAAAATCATGGCTAACAACTCATGAAATAGTGAATTTTGGCTTTCATGAAATTATTTGCTAAGGTGTTGAAATGACTAAAATGGTCAAAAATCACGGATTATATACCCCACAAAATCATGAATTTTGAATATCACAAATTATTTGCTAATGGGCAGAAACGATAAAAAATAGCTAAAAATCGTAATTTGTGGCTCACAAAATCAATAATTTTGGACTTTGTAAAATTATTTAATAACAGGTCAAATTGACTAAAAATGGCCAAAAATTGTGGGTTCTAGATCACAAAATATTTATTTTGGCATCCATGAAATTATTTGACAACATGTCAAAATGACTGAAAATAGCCTAAAATCGTGAGTTATAGCTCATTAAATCATGAATTTTAGCCTGTACGAAATGATTCGCCAATGGGTCGAAGTGACTAAAAATGGCAAAAAATTATTGGTTATAATTCACGAAATGGTGAGTTTTGGATACCGCGAAATTATTTTCCAACGGGACGAAACGACTAAAATTGGCCAAAAATCATGAGTGGTAGCTCACAAAATTGTAAACTTTAGCCACCGTAAAATTAATTGACAACGGGTCGAAACGACTAAAAGTGACCAAAAATCATGGGTTATAGGTCATGAAATCTTGAATTTTTACCACAATGCAATTATTTAACAACAAGTTGAAACGACTAAAAATGGTCAAATATCATGGATTATAGCTCATGAAATCATAAATTTTGAACTCTGTAAAATTATTAGCAAATGGCAAAATTATTTGACAAAGGGTCGAAACGGTAAAAAATGGCCAAAAATTGTGTTATAGCTCATGAAATCTTTAATTTTGGCCTCCATGAAATTATTTGACAACGGGTTGAAACGACTAAAAATGGCCAAACATTATGGATTATAGCTCACAAAATCGTGATTTTTGACCTCTGCAAAATATTTGACACCGGGTTGAAATAACTAAAAATAGCCAAAAATTGTTGGTAATAGCTCATGAAATAGTGAATTTTAGCCCCTGCAAAATTATTTGCCAACAGGTCGAAACGATTAAAAATGGAAAAAAATTATGAGTTATAGCTCACGAAATCTTGAATATTAGATTGCACATAATTATTTGTCAATGGGTCGAAATGAATAATCATGGCTAGAAATCTTAAAATTTGGCATTTACGAAACTATTGCCAATAGGTCGAAATGACTAAAAATAGCCAAAAATTGTTGGTTATTGGTCACGAAATCGTAAATTTTTGCCTATGCAAAATTATTTGACAACGGGTCAATACGACTAAAAATGGCAAAAAATTATGGGTTATAGCTCACGAAATCGTATTGCCATGGTGAAATTATTGGCCAATAGGTCAAAATGACTAAAAATGCCTAAAAATTATGGGTTATAGCTCATGACATCTTTAATTTTGGCCTCCATGAAATTATTTGGCAATGGATCAAAGTGATTGAAAATAGCCAATAATCATGGGTTATATCTCAAGAAATCATGAATTTCTTCCTCTGCAAAATCATTTGACAATGGGTCGAAGCAACAAAAAATATCCATAAATCGTTGATTATAGCTCACGAAATCATCAATTTTGATCTCGGTGAAATTATTTGACAATAGGTTCAAACGACTAAAAATGACCAAAAAACATGGCTAACAGCTCATGCAATCTTGAATTTTGGCCTCTAGAAAATTATTTACTAATTGGTCGAAATGACTGAAAATGACCAAAAATCATGGATTATATAGCTCATGAAATCATGAATTTTGGATGCCAATGGGCCGAAGTGACTAAAAATAGTCAAAAGTTATGATTTATAGCTCTCAAAATCATGAATTTTGGCATCCTCAAGATTATTTGACAATGGGTCGAATCAACTATAAATAGCCAAAAACTGTGGGTTATAGCACATGAAATCATGAATTTTGCCATCGCAAAATTATTTGACAACAAATTGAAATGATTAAAATGGCCAAAATTCATGGATAGATGATGAAAGTTCTAATTTTAGCCTCTGAAATTATTTGACAACGGGTCAATACGACTAAAAATGGCAAAAATCGTGGGTTATAGCTCATGAAATCTTGAATTTTAGCAAGTACGAAATTGTTTGCTAATGGGTCGAAACGACTAAAATGGCCAAAAATCGTGGGTTATAGCTCACTTAAATCATCAATTTTGATCTCGGTGAAATTATTTGACAATAGGTTCAAACGACTAAAATGACCAAAAACATGGCTATGACTCATGCAATCTTGAATTTTGGCCTCTAGAAAATTATTTACTAATTGGTGAAATGACTGAAAATGACCAAAAATCATGGATTATATAGCTCATGAAATCATGAATTTTGGATGCCAATGGGCCGAAGTGACTAAAAATAGTCAAAAGTTATGATTTATAGCTCTCAAAATCATGAATTTTGGCATCCTCAAGATTATTTGACAATGGGTCGAATCAACTATAAATAGCCAAAAACTGTGGGTTATAGCACATGAAATCATGAATTTTGCCATCGCAAAATTATTTGACAACAAATTGAAATGATTAAAAATGGCCAAAATTCATGGATAGATGATGAAAGTTCTAATTTTAGCCTCTGAAATTATTTGACAACGGGTCGAAACGACGAAAAAGGGCAAAAAATCATGAGTTATACCTCTTTAAATGCTGAATTTTAGCAAGTACGAAATTGTTTGCTAATGGGTCGAAACGACTAAAAATGGCCAAAAATCGTGGGTTATAGCTCACAAAATGGTGAATTTTGGATACCGCAAAATTATTTGCCAACGGGTCAAAACAACTAAATATGGGCAAAAAATGCGAGTTAGAGCTCACGAAATTGTGAATTTTGGCCACCCTAAAATTATTCGACAACAAGTCGAGATGACTAAAAATGGCCAAACATTATGGGTTATAACTCACGAAATTGTGAATATAGGTCTCTATAAAATTTTTTGCCAATGAGTCAAAATGACTAAAAATGGTCAAAAAATATGGGTTATAGCTCACAAAATTTTTACTTTTGGCCTCTGAGATATTATTTGACAATGGGTCAAAATGATTAAAAATGGCAAAAATCGTGGGTTATAGCTCATAAAAACTTTACTTTTTTCCTTCGCGAAATTATTTGGCAACGGGTTAAAAACGACTAGAAATGACAAAAAATTATGGTTTATAGGTCATGAAATTGAGAATTTTAGCATGCACGAAATTATTTACCAATGGGTCGAAACAACTAAACATGGCTATAAATCATGGATTATAGCTCACGAAATTGAGAATTTGGGCTCCCTGAAGTTATTTGACAATGGGTAAAAATGACCAAAAATGGCCAAAAAAATCATGGGTAATAGCTCACGAAATCATGAATTGTGGCCTCTGTGAAATTATTTCCAATGGGTGGAATTGACTAAAAATGGCTAAAATTCCGGGATTATAGCAACAAATCATAAATTTTGGATATCGCGAAATTATTTGTCAATAGGTTGAAACAACTATAAACGGTCAAAAATCATGAGTTATAGCTCACGAAATCGTGAATTTTGGCCTCCATTAAATTATTTGAGGATGAGTAAAAATGACTAAAAATGGGCAAATTTTGTTAGTTGTAGCTCACGAGATCTTCAATATTTGCCACAACAAAATTATTTGACAACGAGTCAAAACGTTTAAAAATGGCCAAAAATCATGGGTTATAGCTCATGAAATTTTTAACTTTCGCCTCCGTGAAATTATTTGACAACAGGTCAAAATGACTAAAATTGTCCAAAAAATCATAAAGTATAGATAATGAAATCTTGACTTTTAGCCTCTGCAAAATTATTTGATAACGGGTCAAAATGGCTGAAAAATGGTCAAAGTAGTGAGTAATATAGCTCATGAAATCGTTAATTTTGACCTCTATAAAATTTATTGCTAGTGGGTCAAAATGACTAAAATTGGCCAAAAATCATGGGTTATAGCTCAAGAATTTATGAGTTTTGGCCTCTGTGAAATTATTTCCAATGGGTGGAATTGACTAAAATGGCTAAAATTCCGGGATTATAGCAACAAATCATAAATTTTGGATATCGCGAAATTATTTGTCAATAGGTTGAAACAACTATAAACGGTCAAAAATCATGAGTTATAGCTCACGAAATCGTGAATTTTGGCCTCCATTAAATTATTTGAGGATGAGTAAAAATGACTAAAAATGGGCAAATTTTGTTAGTTGTAGCTCACGAGATCTTCAATATTTGCCACAACAAAATTATTTGACAACGAGTCAAAACGTTTAAAAATGGCCAAAAATCATGGGTTATAGCTCATGAAATTTTTAACTTTCGCCTCCGTGAAATTATTTGACAACAGGTCAAAATGACTAAAATTGTCCAAAAAATCATAAAGTATAGATAATGAAATCTTGACTTTTAGCCTCTGCAAAATTATTTGATAACGGGTCAAAATGGCTGAAAAATGGTCAAAGTAGTGAGTAATATAGCTCATGAAATCGTTAATTTTGACCTCTATAAAATTTATTGCTAGTGGGTCAAAATGACTAAAATTGGCCAAAATCATGGGTTATAGCTCAAGAATTTATGAGTTTTGGCCTCTGCGAAATTACTTGCCAATGGGTCAAAATAATTAAAAATGGCTTTGTAGTTTATAATCCCCAAAATCATGAATTTTGGATATCACAAAATTATTTCCCAATAGGTATTGACTAAAAATGGCCTAAAAACGTGAGTTATAGCTCACGAAATTGCAAATTTTTACCTCCATGAAATTATTTGACAACGGGTCAAAACGATTAAAAATTGCTAAAAATCGTGGGTACAGCTCACAAAATCATGAATTTTGGATATCACAAAATTATTTCCCAATAGGTATTGACTAAAATGGCTAAAATGACCAAAATGGCCAAAAATCGTGGGTTATAGCGAATGAAATCTTTAATTTTGGTTTCTGTAAAATTATTTGCCAACGAGTTAAAGAAAACTAAAATGATCAAAAAGCATGGATTATAGCTTATGAAATTATAAATTTTGGCTCCGTGGAATTATTTAACAATGGGTCGAAGTGACTAAAAATGAGAAATATCATCGCTAATAACTCATAAAATCGTGAATTTTGGCACCCACGAAAGTATTTAACAATGCGACGAAGTGACAAAAAGTGGTAAAAACTTGTGCACTATAGCCTACAAAATTGTGAATATTGGATGCCACAAGATTATTTTCCAGTTGGTCGAAATGGCTAAAAATGGACAAAAATTATTTATTATAGGTCAAGAAATTGTGAATTTTCGCCTCCGCAAAATTATTTGACAATGGGTCAAAATGACTAAAATTGGCCAAAAATCATGGGTTATAACTCAAGAAATCATGAATTTTAGCGACCATGAAATTATTTGACAATGGGTCGAAATGACTAAAATGGCCAAAAATCGTGAGTTATAGCTCATGAAATCGTGAATTTTGGCCTCCTCAAATTATTTGCCAATCGGTTGAAATGACTGAAAATGGTCAAAAATCATGGATTATAGCTTATGAAATTATAAATTTTGGCTCCGTGGAATTATTTAACAATGGGTCGAAGTGACTAAAAATGAGAAATATCATCGCTAATAACTCATAAAATCGTGAATTTTGGCACCCACGAAAGTATTTAACAATGCGACGAAGTGACAAAAAGTGGTAAAAACTTGTGCACTATAGCCTACAAAATTGTGAATATTGGATGCCACAAGATTATTTTCCAGTTGGTCGAAATGGCTAAAAATGGACAAAAATTATTTATTATAGGTCAAGAAATTGTGAATTTTCGCCTCCGCAAAATTATTTGACAATGGGTCAAAATGACTAAAATTGGCCAAAAATCATGGGTTATAACTCAAGAAATCCTGAATATTAGCATGCATGAAATTATTTGCCAATAGGTTGAAACAACAAAAAAGTCCATAAATCATGAATTATAGCTCACGAAAATGTGAATTTTAGTCTCCACGAAATTATCTAACAACAGGTTAAAATGGCTAAAAATGACCAAAAATCGTGGCTAACAGCTCATGAAATCGTGAATTTTGGCATCCACAAAATTATTGGATAACGAGTCGAAATGCTAAAAATAGCCAAAAATCATGGGTTATAGCTCACGAAATTGTAAACATTTGCCACAACAAAATTATTTGACAACGGGTCAAAATGAGTAAAAATGGCCAAAAATCGCCAGTTACATCTCATGAAATCTTTAATGTTTGCCTCGAAATTATTTGACCACCTGTAAAAATAATAAAGAAATGGCCAAAAATCGTGAGTTATAGCTCATGAAATCGTGAATATTGGCCTCCATGAAATTATTTTCTAATGGGTTGAAACGACTAGAAATTGCCAAAAATCGTGGGTCATGGCTCATGAAATCGTGAGTTCTGGACTCCACAAAATTATTTTCTAACAGGTTGAATTGACTAAAAATTGTTGAAATTCTTGGTTTACAGCTCATAAAATAGTGAATTTTCAATACTGCAAAATTATTTTCGAATGGGTCGAAATGACTAAAAATGGCCCACAATTATGGGTTATTACTCACAAAAATTAGGAATTTTGGTCTCCGCAAAAGAATTTGGCAACCGATCGAAATGACTAAAAATGGCCAAAAATTGTTGGTTATAACTCACAAAATTGTGAATTTATTTCGTAGTGAAATTACTTAGAATGGGTCGAAACGACTAAAAATGGCTAAAAATTATGGGTTATAGTGCATGAAATCTTTAATTTTTGCCTCTGCGATATTATTTTACAGCAGGTCAAAGTGACAAAAAATGGCCGAACATCGTGGGTTAAAGCTCAAGAAATTGTGAATTTTAGCCTCCATAAAATTATCTGCCAACGGGTCAAAAGCACAAAAATATCAAAAAATCATGGATTATAGCTCACAAAATTATGAATTTAAATCTCCATGAAATATTTGACAATGGGTCGAAGCGACTAAAATGACCAAAAATCGTGGCTAATTGCTCATGAAATCGTGAATTTTGGCCTCCTCGAAATTATTTGCCAATCGGTTGAAATGACTGAAAATGGTCAAAAATCATGGATTACATTGCCCACAAAATCATATATTTTGGATAAGGCAAAATTATTTGCAACTTGGTCAAACGACTAAAATGGCTAAAATGGACAAAAATTATTTATTATAGGTCAAGAAATTGTGAATTTTAGCCTCCATAAAATTATTTGACAATAGCTTGAATTGATTATAAATGGCCAAAAATCATGGGTTCGCTCATGAAATCATGAATTTTAGCGACCATGAAATTATTTGACAATGGGTTGAAATGACTAAAATTAGCTAAAAATCATGGGTTATAACTCATGAAATCTTTAATTTTGGCTTCCTCGAAATTATTTGATGATAGATTGAAGTGACTAAAATGGCCAAAATCTTGAGTTATAGCTCACGAAATCATGAATTTTCGACTTCACAAAATTATTTGCCAAATTGGTCAAAACAACTAAAAATATCCATAAATCATATATTATACCTCACAAAATTATTTAACAATGGGTCGAAGAGACTAAAAAGGGCAAAAAATCGTCGCTAATAGCTCATGAAATCGTGAATTGTGACCTCCACGAAATTATTTGCTAATGGATCAAAACAACTAAAAATAATAAAAAATAACAAAAATAATGGATTATAGCTCTTCAAATTATAAAATTTAGCCTCGTGAAATTCTTTGACAACAGGTCGAAGCGACTAAAATGGCCAAAAATCATGGATTATAGCTCACAAAATCTTGATTTTGGCCTCCATAATTTATTTGACAATTGGTGAAATAACTAAAATGGCCAAAATCTTGAGTTATAGCTCACGAAATCGTGATTTTGGCCTCCGTGAAATTATTTGATAACGGGTCGAAGCAGCTAAAAATGGCCAAAAATCATGGATAATAACTCACGAAATCATGACAACGGGTTAAAATGACAAAAAATGCCCACAAATAAAAAATGCCCACAAATCATAGGTTTTAGCTCATCTAATCTTTAATTTTGGCATCCACGAATTTATTTCAAAACGGGTCGAAGCGACTAAATATGACAAAAAATTGTGGCTATGACTCATGAAATCGTGAATTTTGGCCAACACGAAATTATTTTCCAATGGGTTTAAACAACTAAAATGGCCAAAAATCATGGGTTATATAGCCCACGAAATTGTGAAATTTGAAAACCATAAAATTATTTGCCAATGGGCCAAAAGGACTAAAATGGCCAAAATTGGGTTATAACTTACAAAATCATAAAAGTTTGCCTCCATAAAATTATTTGACAATGGGTTGAAACGACTAAAATGGCCAAAAATGGGTTATAACTCATGAAATCGTGAATTTTGGCCTCCACAAAATTATTTGCCAATGGGCCAAAAGGACTAAAATGGCCAAAATCATGGGTTATAGCTCACAAAATTATTTGACAATGGGTCGAAATGACTAAAATGGCCAAAAATCGTGAGTTATAGCTCACGAAATCATGAATTTTAGCCTCCATGAAATTATTTGACAACGGTCGAAGCGACTAAAATGGCCAAAATCATGGGTTATAGCTCACGAAATCATGAATTTTAGCGACCATGAAATTATTTGACAATGGGTCAAAATGACTAAAATGACCAAAATCATGGGTTATAACTCATGAAATCTTTAATTTTGCCTCGAAATTATTTGACAATGGGTCGAAATGACTAAAATGGCCAAAATCATGGGTTATAGCTCACAAAATCTTGATTTTGGCCTCCGTGAAATTATTTGACAATGGGTTGAAACGACTAAAATGGCCAAAATCATGGGTTATAACTCATGAAATCTTTAATTTTGGCTTCCTCGAAATTATTTGCCAATCGGTTGAAATGATGAAAATGGTCAAAAATCATGGATTATAGCTCACAAAATCTTGATTTTGGCCTCCGTGAAATTATTTGACAATGGGTCGAAGCGACTAAAATGACCAAAATCGTGGCTAATAGCTCACAAAATCTTGATTTTGGCCTCAGTGAAATTATTTGATAACAGTCGAAATGACTAAAATGGCCAAAATCATGGGTTATAGCTCATGAAATCTTTAATTTTGGCATCCACGAAATTATTTGACAACGGGTCAAAATGACTAAAATGGCCAAAATCATGGGTTATAGCTCACAAAATCATGAATTTTAGCCTCCATAAAATTATCATAGCAGGTCAAAAGCACAAAAATATCAAAAATCATGGATTATAGCTCACAAAATTATGAATTTAAATCTCCATGAAATATTTGACAATGGGTGGCGACTAAAATGACCAAAATCGTGGCTAATTGCTCATGAAATCGTGAATTTTGGCCTCCTCGAAATTATTTGCCAATCGGTTGAAATGACTGAAAATGGTCAAAAATCATGGATTACATTGCCCACAAAATCATATATTTTGGATAAGGCAAAATTATTTGCAACTTGGCTGAAACGACTGAAAATAGCAAAAAATAAAGATTTATAGCTCACGAAATCATGAATTTTCGACTTCACAAAATTATTTGACAATAGCTTGAATTGATTATAAATGGCCAAAAATCATGGGTTCTGGCTCATGAAATCATGAATTTTCGCGACCATGAAATTATTTGACAATGGGTCGAAATGACTAAAATTAGCTAAAAATCATGGGTTATAACTCATGAAATCTTTAATTTTGGCTTCCTCGAAATTATTTGATGATAGATTGAAGTGACTAAAAATGGCCAAGAATCGTGAATTATTGTCACAAAATCTTGAATTTCAGCCCCACAAAATTATTTGCCAAATTGGTCAAAACAACTAAAAATATCCATAAATCATATATTATACCTCACAAAATTATTTAACAATGGGTCGAAGAGACTAAAAGGGCAAAAATCGTCGCTAATAGCTCATGAAATCGTGGTTGTGACCTCCACGAAATTATTTGCCAATCGGTTGAAATGACTAAAATGACCAAAATCATGGGTTATAGCTCATGAAATCATGAATTTTCGACTTCACAAAATTATTTGACAATGGGTCGAAGCGACTAAAATGACCAAAAATCATGGGTTATAGCTCATGAAATCATGAATTTTGCCATGGAAAAATTATTTGATAACAGTCGAAATGACTAAAATGACCAAAAATCATGGATAATAACTCACGAAATCATGAATTTTGGCCTCCACAAAATTATTTGCCAATGGGTCGAAATGACTAAAATGGCCAAAATCATGGGTTATAGCTCACAAAATCATGAATTTTACCTCTGTGAAATTATTTGACAATGGGTCAAAATGACTAAAATGGCCAAAATCGTGGGTTATAGCTCATGAAATCTTTAATTTTGGCCTCCAGTAAAATTATTTGACAATGGGTCGAAATGACTAAAATTAGCTAAAAATCATGGGTTATAGCTCATGAAATCTTTAATTTTGGCCTCCGTAATTTATTTGACAATGGGTCAAAATGACTAAAATGGCCAAAATCATGAGTTATAGCTCATGAAATCATGAATTTTAGCCTCCATAAAATTATTTGACAATGGGTCGAAATGACTAAAATGGCCAAAATCATGGATTATAGCTCACAAAATTGTGAATTTTAGCCTCCACGAAATTATTTAACAATGGGTCGAAGAGACTAAAAGGGCAAAAAATTAAGCTAATAGCTCATGAAATCGTGGTTGTGACCTCCACGAAATTATTTGCTAATGGATCAAAACAACTAAAAATAATAAAAAATAACAAAAATAATGGATTATAGCTCTTCAAATTATAAAATTTAGCCTCTGTGAAATTCTTTGACAACAGGTCGAAGCGACTACAAATGGAAAAAAAACTCATAGATTATAGCTCACAAAATCTTGATTTTGGCCTCCGCGAATTTATTTGACAATTGGTCGAAATAACTAAAAATGGCCAAAAATCTTGAGTTATAGCTCACGAAATCGTGATTTTGGCCTCCGTGAAATTATTTGATAACGGGTCGAAGCAGCTAAAAATGGCCAAAAATCATGGATAATAACTCACGAAATCATGACAACGGGTTAAAATGACAAAAAATGCCCACAAATAAAAAATGCCCACAAATCATAGGTTTTAGCTCATCTAATCTTTAATTTTGGCATCCACGAATTTATTTCAAAACGGGTCGAAGCGACTAAATATGACAAAAAATTGTGGCTAACAGCTCATGAAATCGTGAATTTTGGCCAACACGAAATTATTTTCCAATGGGTTTAAACAACTAAAATGGCCAAAATCATGGGTTATATAGCCCACGAAATTGTGAAATTTGAAAACCGCAAAATTATTTGCCAATGGGCCAAAAGGACTAAAAATGGCCAAAAATTGGGTTATAACTTACAAAATCATAAAAGTTTGCCTCCGCAAAATTATTTGACAACAGGTTGAATCGACTAAAAATGGCCAAAAATGGGTTATAACTCATGAAATCGTGAATTTTTGGCTCCACGAAATTATTTGCCAATAGCTGAAAACGAATATAAATGGCCAAAAATATTTTGCCAATGGGTCGAAACAACTTAAAATCACCTAAAACTGTGAGTTATAGTTCACAAAAACATGAATTTTTACCTCTGTGAAATTATTTGACAACAGGTCGAAACGACTAAAAATGGCCAGAAATAATGGGTTATAGCTTTCGAAATCATGAATTTTTGCCATGGAAAAATTATTTGATAGTGGGTCAAAATGACTAAAACTGACCAAAAATCATGGGCTTTGGTTAAACAAATCTTTAATTTTTACCTCCGAAGAATTATTTGATAGTGGGTCGATATGACTAAAAGTGGGCCAAAATCGTGGGTTATAGCTCACAAAATCGTAATTTTTTGCCCAGGTGAAATTATTTGACAATGGGTTGAAACGACCAAGAATGGCAAAAATTCATGGGTTATTTCTCATGAAAACTTTAATTTTGGCGTCCTCTAATTTTTCACCAATAGGTTGAAATGAATGAAGAAGGTTGAAAATCATGAATTTTGGCCTAGACGAAATTATTTGTTAATGGGCTGAAACAACTAGATGCAGCCAAAAACCGTGGGTTATAGCACACAAAATCATGAATTTTTGTCACGGTGAAATTATTTGATAACAGGTCGAAATGACTAAAAATGGAAAAAAAACACGGGTCATAGCTCATAAAATCTTTAATTTTGACATCCACGAAATTATTTGATAACGGGTCAAAATATCCAAAAAGGGCAAAAATCATGGGTTATCGCTCACAAAACTGCAAATTTTAGCCTCCACGAAATTATTTGGCGACAAGGAGAAACAACTAAAAGTGGCCAAAAATCATGGATTATATAGCACATGATATCGAGAATTTTGGCTCTGTAAAATTATTTGGTAGTGGGTTGAAACGACTAAAAATAGCCAAAAGTTTTTGGTAATAGCTCATGAAATTGTGAATTTTGGCCTCCACCAAATTATTTGCTAACGGGTTTAAATGATTAAAAATGGAAAAAAAATCATGAGTTATTTACCAATGGGCCAGAATGACTAAAAATATCTTAAAATTATGATTTATAGCTCACGAAATCATAAATTTTTGCCTCCACAAAATTATTTGCCAATGGGCCAATTCAAAAAGTGTGTTTTACAACTCACCAATTCATAAATTTTTTCTCCACAAAATTATTTGACAAAAGTCCGAATCAACTAAAAATGGCAAAAAATAGTGGGTTATAGCTCACAAAATTGTAAATTCTTGGCCTCCACAAAATTATTTGCTAATGGGTAGAAATGAATAAAAATGAAAAATTCATGAGTTGTAGCTCATGGAATCATGGATTTTGGCATTTGCAAAATTATTTGATACCTTGTCGAAACGACTAAAAACGACCAAAGATCGCTAATAATAGCTCATGAAATTATAAATTTTGGCCTCCACCAAATTATTTGCCAACTGGTCAAAACGACTAAAAATGGCCAAAAATCATGGGTTAGAGCTCACGAAATCATAAATTTTTACCGCAGCGAAGTTATTTGACAAGGGGTCAAAATGATTACAAATGGCCAAAAATCGTGGGTTATGGCACATGAAGTCTTTAATTTTGGCCTCCGTAAAATTATTTGACATTGGGCCGAAACAACTAAAATTAGCCAAAAGTTATGGGTTATTGATCTTGAAATCTTGACTTTTGGGCTCCGCAAATTATATGACAATGGGTCAAAATGACTAAAAAAATGGTCAAGAATCATGAGTTATAGCTCAAAAAATCAAGAATTATATTCTTCATGAAATTATTTGACATTGAGTCGAAAGGAATAAAAATGGTAAAAAACCCTACGGTTATAGCTCACAAAATTGTGAATTTTTTCACCACGAAATTATTTAACAATGGGTCAATGCAAATAAAAATGGCCAAAAATCATGAGTATAACTCATGAAATCTTTAATTTTTGCCTCCTCGCAATTATTTGGTAACAGGTCGAAATGACTAAAAATGACCAAAGATTGTGGCTAACCGCTCATGAAATTGAGAATTTTTGCCTCCAATAATATTTGCTAATGAGTCGAAAGGACTAAAAATGGCCAAAAATCGTGGGTTATATAGCCCACGAAATCATTAATTTTGGATACCTCAAAAATATTTGCCAATTGGCCGAAACGAGTAAAAAATAGCCAAAATCATGATTTATAGCTAACAAAATCATAAATTTTTTCCTCTGCAAAATAATTTGGCAACGGGTCGAATCGACAAAAAATGGCCAAAGATCTTGGGTTATAGTTCATAAAATCGTGAATTTTGACCTCCATGAAATTATTTGCCGATGGGTCAAAACAAATAAAACTTGCCAAAAATCATGAGTTATAGCTCATAAAATCATGAATTTTAGTCTCTTTAAAACAATTTGATACCAGGTCAAAATGATTAAAAATGACCAAAAATCGCTGGTAATAGCTCACGAATTCTTGCAT
Source organism: Asparagus setaceus (assembly GCA_012295165.1). Classification (NCBI taxonomy): domain Eukaryota; kingdom Viridiplantae; phylum Streptophyta; class Magnoliopsida; order Asparagales; family Asparagaceae; genus Asparagus; species Asparagus setaceus. Next base: position 4,851,624 of record CM022705.1, read on the forward strand.
TTTAGCCTCTACGAAATTATTTCCGACAGGTCAAAATGACTAAAAATGGCCAAAATTCATCCCACAAAATCATGAAGTTTGGATACAGTGAAATTATTTTCTAACAGATTGAAATGCATAAAAATTATAAAAAATCTTGGGCTAAAGCTCACATAATCGTGAACTTTGGATACCGGGAAATATTTTGTAAATGGGTCTAAATGACTAAAAATGGCTAAAAATTGTGACTTATAACTCATGAAATCATGAATTTTTACCTCCACAAAATTATTTCACAACGGGTCAAATCGACTAAAAATCTTGACTTTCGGCCCCCGTGAAATTATTTGTCAACAGGTTGATGCAACAAAAACTTTCCAAAACATGGGGATTATACCTAACAAAATTGTGAATTTTGGTCTCCACGAAATTTTTTGACAACAGGTCAAAACGACTAAGAATGACTAAAACTCATAGCTAACAGCTCATGAAATTGTGAATTTTTATCGCTGCGAAATTATTTACCAACAGGTCAAAACGATAAAAAACAGCCAAAAATCATGGGTTATATAACCCATAAAATTGTGAATTTTGGATACCTTGAAATTATTTGCCAATGGGCCAAAATGACTAAAACAAAAACTAAAAATCATGATTTATAGCACACAAAATCATAAATTCTTTCCTCCATGAAATTATTTGACAATGGGTCGAATTGACTAAAAATAGCCCAAAATCGTGGGTTTATAGCTCACAAAATTATGAATTTTTGGCCTCCGCAAAATTATTTGCTAATTTGTTAAAACAAATAGAAATAGTAAAAAATCGTGAGTTCTAGCTCATAAAATCGTGAATTTACACGGGGTTGACATGACTAAAAATGACCAAAAATCGCTGGTAATAGCTCATGAAATTGTGAATTTTGGCCTCCGCTAAATTGTTTACCAACGGGTTGAAATGACTAAAAATGATGGGTTATAGCTCAGGAAATCGTGAATTTTTGCCATAGCAAAATTATTTGACAATGGGACCAAACGACTTCAAATGGCCAAAAATGGTGGGATATGGCACAAGAAATCTTTAATTTTGACCTCCACGAAATTATTTGACAACGGGGCGAGACAACTAAAATTGGCTAAAAATCGTCGGCGATAGATCATGAAATTTTGACCTTCGGCCTCTACAAAATTATTCTACGATGGGTCAAAATGATTAAAACAATTGCTAAAATTTTGAATTATAGCTCATGAAATCATGAATTTTGCCCTCTGTGAAACTATTTGACAACGGGTTGAAATGTTTGCAAATGGCCAATAATCTGAGGTTATAGCTCACGAAATCGTGAACTTTTGCCACCTCGAAATTGTTTGACAATGGGTCAAAATTAATAAAAATGGCCAAAAATGGTAAGTTATATATCATAAAATCTTTAATTTTTGCCTTCTTGAAACTATTTGACAATAGGTCAAAACGACTAAAATTGGCCAAAAATCATGGGTTACAGATCATGAAATCTTGACTTTTGGCATACGTGAAATTATTTGACAACGGATCAAATTGACTAAAAAATGGCCTAAAATCGTGAGTTATAGCTCATGAAATCATGAATATTGGCCTTTAAGAAAATATCTGTCAATGGGTTGAAACGACTAAAAATAGTAAAAAAATCGTGGGTTATAGCTCATAAAATTGTCAGTTCTGGCTCTCCACAAAATTATTTGCCAAAGAGTTGAACCGTTTAAAATGGCTAAAAATATTGCTTTATGGCACACATAATCGTGAATTTGGATACCGCGAAATTATTTCTCAATGGGTCGAAATAACTAAAAATGGCCCAAAATCGTGAGTTTTAGCTCACGAAATTGTGAAATTTTGCCATGGTGAAATTATTTTACAGTAGCGTCAAAGCGACTAAAATTGGCCAAAAATCATGGGTTATAGCTCATAAAATCATAAATTTTGGCCTCCATAAAATTATTTGACAACAGTCGAAGCGACTAAAATATGCCAAAATCATGGATTATAGCTCATGAAATTATGAATTTTAGCTTCCGTGAAATTATTTGACAATGGGTCGAATTGACTAAAAATAGCCCAAAATCGTGGGTTATAGCTCACAAAATTATGAATTTTGGCCTCCATAAAATTATTTGCTAATTTGTTAAAACAAATAGAAATAGTAAAAATCGTGAGTTCTAGCTCATAAAATCATTGAATTTACGGGGTTGACATGACTAAAATGACCAAAATCATGGGTAATAGCTCAAGAAATCGTGAATTTTGGCCTCCGCTAAATTGTTTACCAACGGGTTGAAATGACTAAAAATGATGGGTTATAGCTCAGAAATCGTGAATTTTTGCCATAGCAAAATTATTTGACAATGGGACCAAACGACTTCAAATGGCCAAAAATGGTGGGATATGGCACAAGAAATCTTTAATTTTGACCTCCACGAAATTATTTGACAGGTGAGACAACTAAAATTGGCTAAAAATGTCGGCGATAGATCATGAAATTTTGACCGGCCTCTACAAAATTATTCTACGATGGGTCAAAATGATTAAAACAATTGCTAAAATTTTGAATTATAGCTCATGAAATCATGAATTTTGCCCTCTGTGAAACTATTTGACAACGGGTTGAAATGTTTGCAAATGGCCAATAATCTGAGGTTATAGCTCACGAAATCGTGAACTTTTGCCACCTCGAAATTGTTTGACAATGGGTCAAAATTAATAAAAATGGCCAAAAATGGTAAGTTATATATCATAAAATCTTTAATTTTTGCCTTCTTGAAACTATTTGACAATAGGTCAAAGCGACTAAAATTGGCCAAAAATCATGGGTTCTGGATCATGAAATCTTGACTTTTGGCATCGGAAATTATTTGACAACGGATCAAATTGACTAAAAATGGCCTAAAATCGTGAGTTATAGCTCATGAAATCATGAATATTGGCCTTTAAGAAAATATCTGTCAATGGGTTGAAACGACTAAAAATAGTAAAAAAATCGTGGGTTATAGCTCATAAAATTGTCAGTTCTGGCTCTCCACAAAATTATTTGCCAAAGAGTTGAACCGTTTAAAATGGCTAAAAATATTGCTTTATGGCACACATAATCGTGAATTTGGATACCGCGAAATTATTTCTCAATGGGTCGAAATAACTAAAAATGGCCCAAAATCGTGAGTTTTAGCTCACGAAATTGTGAAATTTTGCCATGGTGAAATTATTTTACAGCGCGTCAAAACGACTAAAAATGGCCAAAACTTTTGGGTCATAGCTCATAAAATCATAAATTTTGGCCTCCGCAAAATTATTTGACAACAGGTCGAAACGACTAAAATATGCCAAAAATCATGGATTATAGCTCATGAAATTATGAATTTTAGCTTCCGTGAAATTATTTGATAATGTGTCGAAACGATTACAAATGGCCAAAAAACATGGGCAATAGCTCACGAAATCCTGAATTTTAGCCTTCGGAAAATTATTTCCATCAGGTTGAAATGACTAGTAATGGAAAATGTTTGTAGATTATAGCCCACAAAATCAAGAATTTTGGATAGTGCAAAATTATTTGCCCAGGGATTGAATCGATTAAAAATGTAAAAAAAATTCATGGGCTATAGCACACGAAATCATGAATTTTTGATACCATGTTATTTATAAATGGGTCTAAATGACTAAAAATGGCCAAAAATCGTGATTAATAGCTCATGAAATCATGAATTTTGGCCTCCGTGAAATTATTTGACAACACATCGAAACGAGTAAAAATGATCAAAAATCATGGGTAATAGCTCAAGAAATCGTGAATTTTGGCCTTCGCAAAAACATTTGACAACAGGTCAAAACAATAAAAATGGCCAAAAATCATGGGTTGTAGCTCACGAAATCATGATTTTTTTTCACAGTGAAATTATTTGGCTATGGATTGAAACAACTACAAGTGGCTAAAATTCATGGGTTATTGCTTAGTAAATCTTTAATTTTAGCCCTTGCAAATTTATTTGGTAGTGGGTCAAAATGAATAAAAATGGCTAAAAATTATAAAGTATAGCTGATGAAATCGTGAGTTTCGGACCTTTGTGAAATTATTCGCCTATGGGACAAAATGACTGGAAATGGCCAAAAATCATGGGTTAAAGGTCACAGAATCGTGAATTTTCGCCTCGGTGAAATTATTTGACAATAGATCGAAATGACTAAAAATGATAAAAAATCATGGGTTATATACCTCACGAAATCTTTAATTTTGGCCTCCAATAAATTATTTGATAAGGGGTCAAAATGACTAAAAATTTCCAAAATTCATGATTTATAGCTCACGAAATTGATAATTTTGGACTCCACAAAATTATTTGCCAGCTGGTCAAAATAACTAAAATGAGCTAAAAATCATAGATTATAGCTCATAAAATCGTGAATTTGGGCCTCCGTGGAATTATTTCACAATGGGTTGAAATGATCTAAAATAGGCAAAAATCATGGGTAGCACATGAATTCATGGATTTTAGCCTCCGTGAAATTATTTCCAACGAGTCGAATTGACTAAATAATGGCCAAATTTCATGGATTATAACCCACGAAGTCATGAATTTTGGATGCCAGGAAATTATTTGCCAATGGGTTGGAACAACCAAAAATGGCCAAAAATCATGAGTTGAAACGACTAAAAATGGTCAAATATCATGGATTATAGCTCACAAATTTGTGAATTTTGGTCTTTGTAAAATTATTTGACAACATGTTGAAATGACTAAAAATGACCAAAAATCGTGGGTTGTAGCTCATGAAATCGTGAATTTTTGCCACCGTGAAATTATTTGGCAACGGGTCAAAATGACTAAAAATGGCCAAAAATTGTGAGTTATATTCCTCATGAAATCTTTAATTTTGATCTCCCTGAAATTATTTGACAACGGCTCGAAATAACCAAAAATTGCAAAAAATCGTGGGTAGTTGCTTATGAAATCATGAATTTTGGCTTTTATGAAATTATTTGCCAACAGGCCAAAATAATAAAAATGTCCAAAAATACTAGGTTATTGCTCACAAAATTGTAAATTTTGGACTCCTTGAAATTATTTGACAACGCGTCGAAATGACTAAAAATAACCAAAAAATTGAGGCTATCAGCTCATGAAAACATGAATTTTGGCCTCCACGAAAATATTTATCAACGGGTCGAAACGGCTAAAAATAGCCAAACATCGTGGGTTATATAGCCCATGAAATTGTGAATTTTGGGTACCTCGAAATTATTTGCCAACGGGCCAAAATGAATAAAAATGGCCAAAAATCATGATTTATAGCTCACAAAATCATAAATATTTGCCTCCACAAAATTATTTGACAATGGGTCGAATCGATTAAAAATGGCCAAAAATCGTGAGTTATAGCTCATGAAATCGTGAAATTTTGGCCTTCTCAAAATTATTTGCAAACCGGTCGACACAAATAAAAACGGCCAACAACGTGAGTTATAGCTCATGAAATTGTGAATTTCTATCTCTACAAAATTATTTGACACCAGGATGAAATGACTAGAAACGACCAAAAATCACTGGTAATAGCTCATGAAATTATGAATTTTTGTCTCCGCCAAATTATTTTTTGACGGGTCCAAATGACTAAAAGTGGCCAAAAATCGTGCGTTATAGCTCACAAATTTATTTGACAACGGGTCGAATCAACTAAAAATGACCAAAAATCATGATTTATAGTTTACAAAATCGTGAATTTTTGCAACCATAAATTTTTTTGACAACGGATCGAAATAATTTAAAATGGTAAAAATTGTGGGTTGTAGCTCATGAAATCTATAATTTTGGCCTCTATGAAATTATTTTACAACGGGTCAAAATAACTGAAAATAGACCAAAATCATGGGTAATAGATCATGAAATCTTATCCGTTGGCCTCTGCGAAATTATTTGCCAACGGGTCGAAACAATAAATAATGTTCAAAATCACATATTACAGCTCACGAAATTGGGAATTTTGGTCTCTGTGAAATTATTTGACTATGGGTCAAACAATTAAAAATGACTTAAAATCATAGCTAACAGCTCATGAAATCGTGAATTTTGACCTCCGTGAAAATATTTGTCAACGGGTTGAAATGACTAAAAATGGTCAAAAATCGTGGGTCATATAGCCAACGAAATCAAGAATTGTGGATACCTCAAAATTATTAGCCAATGGGGCAAAATGACTAAAAATGGCCAAAATTCATGATTTATAGCTCACCAAATCATACATTTTTTTCCTTTGCAAAATTATTTCACAATGGGTTGAATCAACTAAAAATGGCCAAAAAGTGTGGGTTATAGCTCACGAAATTGTGAACTTTTGGCCTCCACGAAATTATTTGCCAATGGGTCGAAATGAATAAACATGGAAACAATCGTGACTTATGGCTCACAAAATCATGAATTTTAGCCTCTGAAATTTGGCCTCTACAAAATTATTTGACACCCAGTCGGAACGACTAAAAATGACTAAAGATCGCTGCTAATAGCTCATGAAATTGTGAATTTTAGCCTCCGCCAAATTATTTTTCAACGGGTCAAAATGACTAAAAATGGCCAAAAATTATGGGTTATAGTTCACATTGTGAATTTTTGCCACAGTGAAATTATTTTGACAACGCAAAATGACTACAAATGGCCAAAAAACGTGGGTTATGGCACATGAAATCTTTAATTTTGGCCTCTATGAATTTATTTGACAACGGGTAAAAATGACTAAAATTGGCAAAAAATCGTGGGTTATAGATCATGAAATCTTGTGAATATCGGTCTCTGCAAAAATTATTTGACACCATGTCGGTCTCTGCAAAATCTTGTGAAATCTTGTGAAAATCGTGGCTAATAGCTCACAAAATTGTGAATATCGGTCTCTGCAAAATTATTTGACACCATGTCGAAATAATTAAAAATGACCAAAAATCATGGTAATAGCTCATGAAATTGTGAAATTTTGTCTCCGCCAATTATTTTTTGACGGGTCAAAATGACTAAAAGTGGCCAAAAATCATGCGTTGTAGCTCACAAATTTATTTGACAACGGGTCGAATTGACTAAAACTGACCAAAAATCATGATTTATAGCTCACAAAATCTTAAATTTTTACAACAATGATAATTTTTTGACAACGGGGTTGAAATAATTAAAATTGGTAAAAATTGTGGGTTATAACTCACCGAATCTTTAATTTTGGCCTTCTTGAAATTATTTTACAATGGGTAAAAACAACTAAAAGTGGACCAAAATCATGGGTAATAGATCATGAAATCTTGACCTTTGGCCTCTATGAAATTATTTGCCAACGGGTCAAAACAATAAATAATATAAACAAATAATGTGTTATAGCTCATGAAATCATGAATTTTGGTCTCTACGAAATTATTTGACTACAGATCAAAATAATTAAAGAGGACTTAAAAGCATGGCCTACAGCTAATGAAATGGTGAATTTTGGCCTCCACAAAAATATTTGACAATGGGTCAAAATGATTAAAAATGGCCAAAAATCGTGAGTTATAGTTCATGAAATTGTGAATTTTAGCCTCACGAAATTTGGCCTCTACAAAATTATTTGATTATTGGTCAAACAATTAAAAATAACTTAAAATCAAGGCTAATAGCTCATGAAATCATGAATTTTTGCCTCCGTGAAATTATTTGCCAATGGGTGAAATGAATAAAATGGCCAAAAATCGTGGGTCATATAATATGAAATCAAAATTGTGGATACCTCAAAATTATTAGCCAATGGGGCAAAATGACTAAAATGGCCAAAATTCATGATTTATAGCTCACCAAATCATACATTTTTTCCTTTGCAAAATTATTTCACAATGGGTTGAATCAACTAAAATGGCCAAAAGTGTGGGTTATAGCTCATGAAATTGTGAATTTTGGCCTCCACGAAATTATTTGATGGGTGAAATGAATAAACATGGAAACAATCGTGACTTATGGCTCACAAAATCATGAATTTTAGCCTCACGAAATTTGGCCTCTACAAAATTATTTGACAACGGGTCAAAATGACTAAAATGACCAAAAATCATGGGTAATAGATCATGAAATCTTGAATTTTGGCCTCCACAAAATTATTTGATAACGGGTCAAAATGACTAAAATGGCCAAAATTATGGGTTATAGTTCACATTGTGAATTTTGCCCTGATGAAATTATTTTGACAGCATAAAAATGACTAAAATGGCCAAAAAACGTGGGTTATGGCACATGAAATCTTTAATTTTGGCCTCTATGAATTTATTTGACAACGGGTAAAAATGACTAAAATTGGCAAAAAATCGTGGGTTATAGATCATGAAATCTTGTGAATATCGGTCTCTGCAAAAATTATTTGACACCATGTCGGTCTCTGCAAAATCTTGTGAAATCTTGTGAAAATCGTGGCTAATAGCTCACAAAATTGTGAATATCGGTCTCTGCAAAATTATTTGACACCATGTCGAAATAATTAAAAATGACCAAAAATCATGGTAATAGCTCATGAAATTGTGAAATTTTGTCTCCGCCAATTATTTTTTGACGGGTCAAAATGACTAAAAGTGGCCAAAAATCATGAGTTATAGCTCATGAAATTATTTGACAACGGGTAAAATGACTAAAATGACCAAAAATCATGATTTATAGCTCACAAAATCTTAAATTTTACAACAATGATAATTTTTTGACAACGGGTTGAAATAATTAAAATTGGTAAAAATTGTGGGTTATAACTCATGAAATCTTTAATTTTGGCCTTCTTGAAATTATTTTACAATGGGTAAAACAACTAAAGTGGACCAAAAATCATGGGTAATAGATCATGAAATCTTGACCTTTGGCCTCTATGAAATTATTTGCCAGCGGGTCAAAACAATAAATAATATAAACAAATAATGTGTTATAGCTCATGAAATCATGAATTTTGGTCTCTGAAATTATTTGACTCTGAGATCAAAATAATTAAAGAGGACTTAAAAGCATGGCCTACAGCTAATGAAATGGTGAATTTTGGCCTCCACAAAAATATTTGACAACGGGTCAAAATGACTAAAATGGCCAAAATCGTGGGTTATAGCTCATGAAATCATGAATTTTGGCCTCCATGAAATTATTTGACAATGGGTCAAAACAACTAAAAATAGACTAAAATCAAGGCTAATAGCTCATGAAATCATGAATTTTTGCCTCCGTGAAAATATTTCCCAACGGGTCGAAACGACTAAAAATGGTCGAAAATCATGGGTCATATAGCCAAAGAAATCAAGAATTAAGGATACCTAAAAATTATTAGCCAATGGGGCAAAATGACTAAAAATGGCCAAAAGTCATGATTTATAGCTCACAAAATCGTACATTTTTTCCTTTGCAACATTATTTGACAACGGGCCGAATCAACTAAAAATGGCCAAAATTTGTGCGTTATAGCTCACGAAATTGTGAACTTTTAGTCTCCATGAAATTATTTGCCAATGGATCAAAATGAATAAAAATGGAAACAATCGTGACTTGTGGCGCACAAAATCATGAATTTTGGCCTCTGAAAGTTGGCCTCTACAAAATTATTTGACACCGGGTCGGAACGACTAAAAATGACCAAAGATCGCTGCTAATAGCTCATGAAATTGTGAATTTTAGCCTCCGCCAAATTATTTGTCATCGGGCCAAAATGACTAAAATGGCCAAAAATCGTGGGTATAGTTCACGAATTTGTGAATTTTTGCCACAGCGAAATTATTTTGACAACAGGTCAAAACGATTACAAATGGCCAAAAAATGTGGGCTATGGCACACGAAATCTTTAATTTTGGCCTTCGTGAATGTATTTGACAATGGGTAAAAATGACTAAAATTTGCTAAAAATCGTGAGTTATAGATCATGAAATCTTGACTTTTGACCTCCTTAAAGTTATTTGATAACGGGTCAAAATGACTCAAAAATGAGTCGACATCAATAAAAAAGACCAACAAAGTGAATTATAGCTCAAGAAATTATGAATTTCGGTCTTTGCAAAATTATTTGACAGCACATCGAAAGAACTAAATACGACCAAAAATCACTAGTAATATAGCTCATGAAATTGTGAATTTTTGTCTCTATCAAATTATTTTTTAATGGGTCCAAATGACTAACCGTGGCCAAAAATCGTGCGTTATAGCTCACAAATTTATTTGATAACGGGTGGAATCAACTAAAAATGACCAAAATCCTTGATTTATAGCTCACAAAATCTTGAATTTTTGCAAGCACGAAATATTTTGACAATGGGTTGAAACAATTAAAAATGGTAAAAATTATTGACTATAGCTCACAAAATCTTTAATTTTGGTCTCCTTAAAATTATTTTACAATGTGTCAAAACAACTAAAAATAGACTAAAATCATGGGTAATAGATTATGAAATCTTGACCTTTGGCCTCTGCGAAAATTGTTGCCAACGGGTCGAAACAATAAATAATGTAAAAATATCACGTGTTATAGCTCACAAAATCGTGAATTTTGGTCTCTGCGAAATTATTTGACTACAGGTCAAAATGATTAAAAATGACTTAAAATCATGGCTAACAGCTCATGAAATCATGAATTTTGGCCTCCTTAAAATATTTGCCAATGGGTCGAAACGACTAAAAATGGTCAAAAATTGTGGGTCATATAGCCAAAGAAATCAAAAATTTTGGATAACTCAAAATTATTAGCCAATGGGGTAAAATGGCTAAAAATGGCCAAAAGTCGTGATTTATAGCTCACCAAATCATAAATTTTTTCGTTTGCAAAATTATTTGACAACGGGTCGAACCAACTAAAAATGGCTAAAAATCGTGGGTTATAGCTTACGCAATTGTGAACTTTTGGCCTCCACGAAATTATTTGCTAATGGGTAAAAATGAATAAACTTGGAAAATATCGTGACTTATGGCTCACAAAATCATGAATTTTGGCCTCTGTAAAATTATTTGATACCAGGTCGAAACGACTAAAAACGACCAAAGATCACTACTAATAGCTCATGAAATTGTGAATTTTGGTCTCCACCAAAAAAATCATGGATTATAGCTCACGAAATTGTGAATTTTTACCACAGTGAAATTATTTGAAAACGGGTCAATACGACTACAAATGGCCAAAAATCATGGAATATAGCTTATGAAATTGTGAATTTTTGCCACAGTGAAATTATTTGACAACGGGTCAATACGACTACAAATGGCCAAAAAAATATGGGTTATGGCACATGACATCTTTAATTTTGGTCTTTGTGAATTTTTTTGACAACATGTCAAAATAACTAAAATTGGCTAAAAATCGTGGGTTATAGATCATGAAATCTTGACTTTTGGCATACTTAAAATTATTTGATAACGGGTCGAAACGACTCAAAAAATTAAAATGGCCGAAAATCATGAGTTATAGCTCAGGAAATCATGAATATTAGCCTCCATGAAATTATTTGACGAGTCAAAATGAATAAAAATGGCCAAAAACCTAGGGTTATAGTTAAGGAAATCATGAATTTTGGCCTCCATGAAATTATTTGACAACGAGTCAAAACGAATAAAAATAGTTAAAAACCTAGGGTTATAGCTCATGAAGTCGTGAATGTTTTCCACTACGAAATTATACGACAATGAGTCAATACAAAGAAAAGGGCCCAAAATCATGGGTTATAGCTCATGAAATGTTTCATTTTGGCCACGAAATTATTTGACAACGGGTCGAAATGACTAAAATTGACCAAATATTATGGCTAACAGCACATGAAATCATGAATTTTGACCTCCGCAAAATTAATCGCCAACAGGTCGAAATGAGTAAAAATGGCCAAAAATTGTGGGTGAAATCATAAATTTTTTTGTCTGCAAAATTATTTGACAAGGGGTCGAATCGTGGGTTGTAGCTCACAAAATCATGAATTTTTTGCCTCTGTGAACTTATTTCCCAATAGGTCGAAACAAATAAAAATGGCCAAAAATTAAGGGTTATAGCTCATGAAATCTTTAATTTCAGCCTCTGTGCAATTATTTGCCAACGGGCCCAAATGACTAAAAATGGCAAAAAAAAGCGTGGGTTATAGCTCACAAAATCGTGAATTTTTACCATAACGAAACTATTTGACAACAAATCAAAACAACTACAAATAGCCAAAAATCGTGGGTTATGGCACATGAAATCTTTAATTTTAGCCTCCATAAAATTATTTGACAACGAGTCGAAATGACTAAAATTAACTACAAATCGTGGGTTATAGATCATGAAATCTTGAATTTTGGCCTGCACAAAATTATTTGACAAGGGGTCGAATCGTGGGTTGTAGCTCACAAAATCATGAATTTTTGCCTCGTGAACTTATTTCCCAATAGGTCAAAACAAATAAAATGGCCAAAAATTAAGGGTTATAGCTCATGAAATCTTTAATTTTGGCCTTCATGAAATTATTTGACAACGGTCAAAATGACTAAAAATGGCAAAAAAAAGCGTGGGTTATAGCTCACAAAATCGTGAATTTTTACCATAACGAAACTATTTGACAACAAATCAAAACAACTACAAATAGCCAAAAATCGTGGGTTATGGCACATGAAATCTTTAATTTTAGCCTCCATAAAATTATTTGACAACGAGTCGAAATGACTAAAATTAACTACAAATCGTGGGTTATAGATCATGAAATCTTGAATTTTGGCCTGCACAAAATTATTTGACAACGGGTCAAAATGATTTAAAAATGGTCCAAAATTGTGAGTTTTAGCTCACGGAATATTGAATGCTAGCCTTCGTGAATTCATTTGACAACGAATTAAAACGACTAAAAATGGCCAAAATTATGCGGTTATAGCTCACAAAATAGTTAATTTTTGTGACTGTGAAATTATTTTGCAATGGGTTAAAATGAATAAAATAGCCAAAAATCATGGGTTATAGCTCATGAAATCTTTAATTTTGGCCTTCATGAAATTATTTGATAACGGGTCGAAACGACTAAAATTGGCCAAAAATTATGGGTTATAGATCATGAAATCATGACTTTTAGCCTCCACGAAATTATTTGACAACAGGTCTAAAGGACTAAAAAATGGCCAAAAATCATGAGTTATAACTCATAAAATTATGAATATTTGCCTGTATAAAACTATTTACCAATTGGTTGAAATGACTAAAAATTACCAAAAATCGTGGGTTATAAATTATGAAATTACTTGCCAATGGCTCGAAACGATTAAAATGGCTGAAAATCTTTGTATATAGCTCATGAAATTGTGAATTTGGATACCGCATAATTATTTCTCAACTGGTCAAAACTCCTAAATATGACCCGAAATCATGAGCTATAGCTCACAAAATCATGAATATTGGCCTCCGCGAAATTATTTGACAACGGGCCGAAACGACTAAAAATGACCAACAATGAGGGTTGTAGCACACGAAATCATGAAATTTTTCCACGGTGCAATTATTTGACAACGGGTCAAAATGACTAAAAATGATCAAAAATCATGGGTTATAGCTCATAAAATTATTAATTTTGGCCTCTGCAAAATTATTTGACAATAGGTCAAAATGATAAAAATTGGCCAAAAATCGTGATTTATAGCACACGAAATCAAGAGTTTTGGTCTTTACAAAATTATTTACCAACAGGTCCAAATAACTAAAAATGGAAAAAAATCATGGATTATAGCTCATGAAATTATGAATTTTAGCTTCCATGAAATTATTTGATAACGTGTCGAAACAATTATAAATGGCCAAATATTATGGGTAATAGCTCACGAAATCTTGAATTTTAGCCTTCGTGAAATTATTTCCAACCGGTTGAAATAACTAATAATGGTAAACAAATTATGGATTATAGCCCACAAAATGGTGAATTTTGGATACCATGAAATTATTTGCCAACAAATTGAAATGATTAAAATTAAAAAAAGCCTGGGCTATAGCTCACAAAATCGTGAATTTTGGATACCACAAAATTATTTGTAAATGGGTTTAAATGACTAAAAATGGCTGAAAATCATGATTTAGAGCTCACAAAATTATGAATTTTTTCCACCGCAAAATTATTTGACAATGGGTCGAATTGAGTAAAAATGGCCAAATATCCTGGGTTATACGACACGAAATCGTGAATTTTTGCTATCATAAAATTATTTGATAACTAGTTGAAATGATTAAAAATGACCAAAAACATGGGTATAGCTCATGAAATCTTTAATTTTGGCCTCCGTGAAATTATTTGACAACGGGGCAAAACGACTAAAAATGGACCAAAATAGTGGGTAATAGATCATGAAATCTTGAATTTTGGCCTCCGAGAAATCATTTAACAATGGGTAGAAATGACTAAAACCTAGCCAATAATTGTGGTTTATAGCACACGAAAATGTGAATTTTGGCCGCCACGAAATTATTTGGCAGCTAGTCGAAACAACTAAAAATGGCCAAAAATCATGGATTATAACTCACGAAATCATGAATTTTAGCCTCTGTGAAATTATTTCACAACGGGTCAAAATGATCTAAAATGGGTGAAAATCGTGGGTAATAACTCACGATTACATGAATTTGGCCTCCATGAAATTATTTCCACAAAATTGTGAATTTTATATACCGTGGCATTATTTGCCAATGGAATGAAATGATTAAAAATTGTAAATTAACATGAGCTATAGCCCACAAAATCATGAATTTAAGATCTTGTAAAATTATTTATCAACAGTCAAAATGACTAAAAATGGCTATAAATCGTGATTTATAACTAACAAAATCATGTATTTTTGCTTCTACAAAATTATTTGACAATGAGTTGAATCTACTAAAAATAGCAAACAATCAGGGACTATAGCACTCAAAATCATGAATTTTGGCCTCAGGAAATTATTTAACAACATGTCGAAATGACTAAAATGGTCAAAAATCAAGGGTTATAGCTCACGAAATCTTTAATTTTGACCTCCATGAAATTATTTAATAACGGGTCAAAAGCGATAAAAATGGACCAAAATCATGGGTAATAGATCATGAAATCTTGAATTTTGGCCTCAGAAATCATTTAACAATGGGTAGAAATGACTAAAAATAGCCAAAATTATGGGTTATAGCTCACGAAATTGTGAATTTTGGCCTCCATGAAATTATTTGGCGGCTAGTGAAAACAACTAAAATGGCCAAAAATCATGGATTATAACTCACGAAATCATGAATTTTAGCCTCTGTGAAATTATTTGACAACGGTCGAAATGACTAAAAATGGCTAAAAATCATGGGTTATAGCTCACGAAATCATGAATTTTGGCCTCCATGAAATTATTTCCACAAAATTGTGAATTTTATATACCGTGGCATTATTTGCCAATGGAATGAAATGATTAAAAATTGTAAATTAACATGAGCTATAGCCCACAAAATCATGAATTTAAGATCTTGTAAAATTATTTATCAACGGTCAAAATGACTAAAAATGGCTATAAATCGTGATTTATAACTAACAAAATCATGTATTTTGCTTCTACAAAATTATTTGACAATGAGTTGAATCTACTAAAAATAGCAAACAATCAGGGACTATAGCACTCAAAATCATGAATTTTGGCCTCCGGGAAATTATTTAACAACATGTCGAAATGACTAAAAATGGTCAAAAATCAAGGGTTATAGCTCACGAAATCTTTAATTTTGACCTCCATGAAATTATTTAATAACGGGTCAAAACGATAAAAAATGGACCAAAATCATGGGTAATAGATCATGAAATCCTGACTTTTCACCTACGCGAAACCATTTGACAATGGATAGAAACGACTAAAACATGAACAAAAATCATGGTTTACAGTGCACGGAATCATAAATTTTAGCCTTCAGGAAATTATTTGCCAACAGATTTGAAATAACTAAAAATGATCGAAAATCATGGATTATAGCTCACAAAATCATGAATCTTAGCCTCTTGACAACAAATCAAAATAAGAAAAACTGGCCAAAAAATTATGGGTAATAGCTCAAGAAATCGCGAATTTTGGCCTCCACAAATACATTTGTTAACAAGTCAAAACAACTAAAAATGGCTAAAAATCATGGGTTATAGCTCAAAAAATCCTAAATTTTTTCCACAATGAAATTATTTGACAATGGTTCGAAACAACTAAAAATGGCCAAATTTCATGGGTTATTGCTCATGAAATCTTTATTGTTAACCTTCACGTATTTATTTGTTAGTGGGTCGAAATAATTAAAAATAGCCAAAAATCGTCACGAAACCATGAATCTTGGCCTCTATGAAGTTATTCGCCAATGGGACGAAATGACTAGAAATGGCCAAAAATCGTGGGTTATAGCTCAAGGAATCGTGAACTTTTGCTATGGTGAAATTAATTGACAACGGGTCGAAATGACTAAAATTGGCCAAAGCCATGGGTCATATAGCGCATGAAATCTTTAAGTTTGGCCTCCGCAAAATTATTTGACAAGGGGTTGAAATGACTAAAAATTGCCAAAATAATGATTTATAGCTCATAAAATCGTGAATTTTGGCCTCCATGAAATTATTTGCTAACTAGTCGAAACAACTAAAAAGGAGAAAAATCATGGATTTGGCCTCCGAGAAAGTTTTTCACAATGGGTCAAATTGATCTAAAATGAAACAAAATCGTGAGTAATAGCTCACGAAATCATGAATTTTGGCCACCATGAAATTATTTCCAATAGGTCGAATTAACTAAAAATAGACAAAATTTGAAGATTATATAGCCTACAAAGTCATGAATTTTGGATACCACGAAATTATTTGCCAATGGGTCAAAATGGCCAAAACTTATGAGTTATAGATTACAAAATCGTGAATTTGAGCCTTCGCAAAATTATTTGACAACGAGCAGAAACGACTAGAAGGCCAAAAATCGCGGATTATAGCCCACGAAAGCATGAATTTCTACCACCGCGAAATTATTTGACAATTGGTCTTAACAACCAAAAGTGGCCAAAAATTATTGGTTATATCTCACTAAATCTTTAATTTTAGCCTCCGTGAAATTATTTGACAACGGGTCGAAATGACTAAAAATGTCCAAAAATCATGGTTTATAGATCACGAAATCTTGATTTTTGGCCTCCACAAAATTATTTTACAACAGGGACAAATGACTAAAATAATGGCTAAAATTCTTTAATTAAGGCTCACGAAATCGTGAATTTTAACCTCGGCAAAACTATTTGACACCATGTCGAAACGACCAAAAATTGCTAAAATTCGTGGGTGACAGCTTACAAAATTGTGAATTTTGGCTTTTATGAAATTATTTGCCAATAGGTCGAAATAACTAAAAATAGCCAAAAATTATGGGTTATAGATCATGGAATCATGAGTTCTGGCCTGCGTGAAAAGATTTGATAACGGATCAAAACAACTAAAAAATCAAAAATCGTAGGTTATAGCTCACGAAATCATAAATTTTTGCCATGGTAAACTTATTTGACAACTGGTCGAAAGGACTAAAAATGGCCAAATTTTATGGGTTATTGCTCATGAAATCTTCAATTTTGGCCTCGCGAATTTATTTGCTAATAGGTTGAAATGAATAAAAATGGCCAAAAATCATTAACTTTAGCTCACGAAATCAAGAATCTTGGCTTCTATGAAATTGTTTGCTAATAAGCTAAAACGAATAGAAATTGCCTACAATCGTGGATTATAGCTCACAAAATCGTGAATATTTGCCGTTGTGAAATTATTTGACAACGGGTTAAAATCACTAAAAATGGCTAAAAATCAAGTGTTATAGTTCAAAAAATCTTTAATTTTGTCCTCCGTGAATTTATTTGACAGCGGATCGAAACGACCAAAAATGGTCAAAATTTGTGATTTACAGCTCACGAATCGTGAATTTTGGCTTCCAAGAAATTATTTGCCTACGGGTCAAAATAATTAAAAATAGCCAAAATCATGGATTATAGCTCACGAAATCATGAATTTTAGCCTCCATGAAATTATTTCCAATAGGTCGAATTGACTAAAAAATAGCCAAAATTTGTAGATTATAGCCCACCAAGGCGTGAATTTTGGATACCACGAAATTATTTGTCAAGGGGTCGAAATAACTAAAACTAGCTAAAAATAATGAGTTATAGCTTATGAAATCTTGAATTTAGCCTCTGCAAAGTTACTTGACAATGAATAGAAATGACAAAAAAGGGCCAAAAATCACGGGTTATTGCTTACAATAGCATGAATTTCGACAACCGCAAAATTATTTGACAATGGGTCAAAACAACCAAAAGTGGCCAAAAATTATCGGTTATATCTCATAAAATATTTAAATTTAGCCTCATGAAATTATTTGATAACGGTTCTATATGACTAATAATGTCCAAAAATCATGGATTATAGATCATGAAATCTTGACTTTTGGCCTCCGCAAAATTATTTGAGAGCGGGTTGAAATGACTAAAATAATGGCTAAAAATCTTCGATCAAGGCTCAAGAAATCATGAATTTTAGCCCCCGCCAAATTATGTGACACCATATCGAAACGACTAAAAATTACTAAAAATCATTGGTAACAGCTCAAGAAATTGTGAATTATGGCCTACGTGAAATTATTTGCCAATGGGTCAAAATAATTAAAAATGGCACAAAACCATGACTTATAGCTCACAAAATCGTGATTTTTAGCCTCCACAAAATGATTTGACGACGGGTTGAAATGACTAAAAATGGCCAAAAATTATGAGTTATAGTTCACGAAATCGTAAACTTTTTCTATGGTGAAATTATTTGACAACAGGTCGAAACAACTAAAAATGGCCAAAGATCATGGGTTACAGTTCATGAAATCTTTAATTTTGGCCACCGTGAAATTATTTGACAATGGGTCAACATGACTTAAAATGGCTAAAAATCATGAGTTATAGCTCCTGAAATCATGAATTTTGGCCTCTCCAAAATTATTTGCCCACAGGTCGAAATAACTAAAAAATGACCAAAAATCATGGATTATAGCTCCCAATCATGAATTATGGCCTCTCCAAAATTATTTGCCCACAAGTCGAAAAAATTAAAAATAACCAAAATTATGGATTATAGCTCACGAAATCGTGAATTTTGGCCACCATGAAATTATTTAACAACAGTCGAAACAAGCGAAAATAGCTAAAAATCATGGGTAATAGCTCACGAAATCGTTAATTTTGGCCTCCATAAAATTATTTGCCCACATGTCCAAATAACTAAAATAGCCAAAATTATGGATTATAGCTCACAAAAT
This sequence comes from Asparagus setaceus, assembly GCA_012295165.1. Lineage (NCBI taxonomy): Eukaryota > Viridiplantae > Streptophyta > Magnoliopsida > Asparagales > Asparagaceae > Asparagus > Asparagus setaceus. The sequence continues at coordinate 4,870,892 of CM022705.1, forward strand.
CATGAATTATGGCCTCTCCAAAATTATTTGCCCACAAGTCGAAAAAATTAAAAATAACCAAAATTATGGATTATAGCTCACGAAATCGTGAATTTTGGCCAGCATGAAATTCTTTAACAACAGATCGAAACAACTGAAAATAGCTAAAAATCATGGGTAATAGCTCACGAAATCGTTAATTTTGGCCTCCACGAAAATATTTGCCAAAAGGTTGAAAGGATTAAAAACGGTAAAAAATTATGAGATATAGCTCACGAAATCGTGAATCTTAGTTCTGCTGAAATTATTTGACAACGGTCGAAATGACTAAAATGGCCAAAATTTGTGAATCTTGGCATTTATGAAATTATTTGCCAATGGGTCAAAACAAATAAAAATAGCCAAAAATTATGGGTTATAGCTCCTGAAATCATGAGTTCTGGCCTCTCCAAAATTATTTGCCCACAGGTCGAAACGACTAAAAAATGATCAAAAATCATGGATTATAGCTCACGAAATCATGAAATTTGGTCTCCGTGAAATTATTTGACAACGGTCGAAATGACTAAAAATAGCTAAAAATCATGGGTAATAGCTCACGAAATCGTTAATTTTGGCCTCCACGAAAATATTTGCCAATGGGTTGAAATGACTAAAATGGTCAAAATCATGATTTATAGCTCACGAAATCGTGAATCTTAGTTACCGCGAAATTATTTATCAACAGATCGGAATGACTAAAAATGGCCGAAATTCAGGAATTTTGGCATTTATGAAATTATTTGCCAATGGGTCAAAACAAATAAAAATAGCCAAAAATTATGGGTTATAGCTCCTGAAATCATGAGTTCTGGCCTCTCCAAAATTATTTGCCAATGGGTCAAAACAAATAAAAATAGCCAAAATCATGGATTATAGCTCACGAAATCATGAAATTTGGTCTCCGTGAAATTATTTAACAACGGATCGAAACTACTAAAATAGCAAAAATCGTGGGTAATAGCTCACGAAATCATTAATCTTGACCTCCACGAAAATATTTGCCAATGGGTTGAAATGACTAAAATGGTCAAAATCATGATTTATAGCTCACGAAATTGTGAATTTTAGCCTCCACGAAATTATTTGCCAATGGGTCGAAATGACTAAAATAGCCAAAATTTGTGAATCTTGGCATTTATGAAATTATGTGCCAATGGGTCAAAACAAATAAAAATAGCCAAAAATTATGGGTTATAGCTCCTGAAATCATGAGTTCTGGCCTCTCCAAAATTATTTGCCCACAGGTCGAAACGACTAAAAAATGATCAAAAATCATGGATTATAGCTCACGAAATCATGAAATTTGGTCTCCGTGAAATTATTTAACAACGGATCGAAACTACTAAAAATAGCAAAAAATCGTGGGTAATAGCTCACGAAATCATTAATCTTGACCTCCACGAAAATATTTGCCAACAGTTTGAAAGAATTAATAATGGTAAAAAATTATGAGATACAGCTCACAAAATCGTGAATCTTAGTTACCGCGAAATTATTTCTCAACGGATCGGAATGACTAAAAATAGCCAAAATTTGTGAATCTTGGCATTTATGAAATTATGTGCCAATGGAAACAAATAAAAATAGCCAAAAATCGTGGGTTATAGCTCATAAAATCATGAGTTCTGACCTCCATGAAATGATTTGCTAAAAGGTCAAAATGACTAAAAATAGCTAAAAATCATGGGTTATATAGCTCATGAAATCATGAGTTCTGGCCTACGTGAAATGATTTGCCAAAGGGTCGAAATGAGTAAAAATAGCCAAAAAAACATAGGTTATAGCTCATGAAATCGTAAATTTTGGACTCCATGAAATTATTTGACAACGGTCGAAATGACTAAAATGGCCAAAATTATGGGTTATAGCTCATGAAATCTTCAATTTTGGCCTTGCAAATTTATTTTCTAATGGGTTGAAATGAATAAAAATGGCTGAAAATCATGAATTATAGCTCACGAAATCATGAATTTTGGCTTGTACAAAATTATTTGCCAATGGGTCAAAACAAATAAAAATAGCCAAAAATCATGGATTATAGCTCATGAAATTATTTGACAACGGTCGAAATGACTATGAAAATGGCTAAAAATCAAGCGTTATAGCTCAAAAAATATTTAATTTTAGCCTCTGTGAAATTATTTGTCAATGGATCGAAATGACTAAAAATGGTCAAAAATCATGATTTATAGCTCATGAAATTGTGAATTTTAGCCTCCAAGGAATTATTTGCCTATAGGTCAAAATAATTGAAAATAGCCAAAATCATGGATTCTGGCTCACGAAATAATGACTTTTAGCCTCAAAAAAATAATTTGACAATGGATCAAAGTGATTGAAATGGCAAACAAAGTCTTGGATTATAGCTCATGAAATTATGAATTTTGTCCTTTGCGAAATTATTTGCCAACGGGCCAAAACAACTAAAAACTGCATAAATCGTGAATTATAGCCCACGAAATCGTAAATTTTGGATAACGCAAAATTATTTGCCAATGGGTCAAAATGACTAAAAATAGCCAAAAATTATGAGTTATAGCTCACAAAATTATAAATTTTAGCCTGTGTAAAATTATTTGGAAAAGAGTCAAAACAACTAAAAATGGCTAAAAATCGTGGATTATAGCTCACGAAATCATCAAATTTTTGCGATCGCGAAATTATTTGACAACACAGTTCAAAATAACTATAAATAATAAAATATTTTATGGGTTATAGCTCATGAAATCTTTAAATTTGGCTGCCATGAAATTATTTAACAACTGGTCAAAACGACTAAAAATGGGCTAAAATTATGGGTTATAGGCCACGGAATCTTGACTTTTGGCCTCCGCGAAATTATTTGCATCAGGTCAAAATGCAAAAAATCAGCCATAAATTATGAATTATAGCTCATGAAATCATGAATTTTGGCCTCCATGAAATTATTTGACAACGAGTCGAAATGAATAAAAATAGCCAAAAATCGTGGGTTATAGCTCACTTAAATCGTGAATTTTGACCTCCATGAAATTATTTGCCAATGGGTTGAAATGACTAAAATGGCCAAAAATCGTGGGTTATAGCTCACAAAATCATGAATTTTGGATATCGCAAAATTATTTATCAATGGGTCTAAACGACGAAAATGGCTTAAAATCGTGAATTTTGACCTCTACGAAATTCTTCGGCAGCGGGATGAAATTACAAAAATGGCTAAAAATTATCGGTTATAGCTTATGAAATCGTGAATTCTGGCCTTCACTAAATTATTTGCTAACAAGTCGAAAGAACTAAAAATGGCCAAACAAACGTGGGTTATAGCTCACGAAATCATGAATTTCGAATACCATGAAATTATTTGCCACTGGATTGAAACACCTAAAAATAGCAAACAAATTGTTAGTTATAGTTTAATATCTTGTGAATTGTGGCCTCCGCAAATCTATTTTACAACAGGTCAAACAGACTAAAATAGCCAAAAATCGTGCATTATATCTCACGAAATCATAAACTATTGTCACATTGAATTTATTTGACAACGGTTCAAAATGATAAAAAATGGCCAAAATTTATGGGCTATAGTTCATGAAATCTTTAAGTTTTTGCCTCCGAAATTATTTGACAATGGGCCAAAATGACCAAAAATTGTAGTTAATAGCTCACGAAATTGTGAATTTTGGGCTCTGCAAAATTATTTCTAACACGTCGAAATGGCTATAAATGGCCAAAATTAGTGAATTTTAGCTTGTATGAAATTATTTACCAATGGGTAAAAACGGTTAAAATGGCTAAAAACCGTGGGTTATAGCTCATGAAATCGTGAATTTTGGCCTCCATGAAATTATTTGCCAATGGGTCAAAATGACTAAAATGGCCAAAATTCATGGGTTATAGCTCACGAAATCATGAATTTTGGATACCATGAAATTATTTGCCAATGGGTCAAAATGACTAAAAATGGAAAAGAAACTCATGAGCTATAGCTCATGAAATTATGAATTTTTCCCACTGCGAAATTATTTGACATTAGGTCAAAATGATTAAAACAGGCTAAAAATAGTGGGTTACAGCTCATGAAATCGTGAACTTTGCCACCTCGAAATTGTTTGACAATGGGTCAAAATTAATAAAATGGCCAAAATGGTAAGTTATATATCATAAAATCTTTAATTTTGGCCTTCATGAAATTATTTGACAATAGGTCAAAATGACTAAAATGGCCAAAAATCATGGGTTACGATCATGAAATCTTGACTTTTGGCATACGGAAATTATTTGACAACGGATCAAATTGACTAAAATGGCCAAAAATCGTGAGTTATAGCTCATGAAATCATGAATTTTGGCCTCCATGAAATTATTTGACAATGGGTCAAAATGACTAAAAATGACCAAAATAGTGGGTTATAGCTCATGAAATTGTGAATTTTGGCCTCCACAAAATTATTTGCCAATGGGTCGAAATGACTAAAATGGCCAAAAATCATGGGTTATAGCTCATGAAATTGTGAATTTTGGATACCATGAAATTATTTGTCAATGGGTCGAAATAACTAAAATGGCCAAAAATCATGGGTTATAGCTCACGAAATTGTGAATTTTGGCCTCCATGAAATTATTTGACAATGGGTCAAAATGACTAAAATGGCCAAAATTGTGGGTTATAGCTCATAAAATCATGAATTTTGGCCTCCACAAAATTATTTGACAACAGTCGAAATGACTAAAATAGCCAAAAATCATGGATTATAGCTCATGAAATTATGAATTTTAGCTTCCATGAAATTATTTGACAATGGGTCAAAATGACAAAAATGGCCAAAAATCATGGGTAATAGCTCACGAAATCATGAATTTTAGCTTCCATGAAATTATTTGCCAATGGGTCGAAATGACTAAAATGGCCAAAATTGTGGGTTATAGCTCACAAAATCATGAATTTTGGATACCATGAAATTATTTGCCAATGGGTCGAAATGACTAAAATGGCCAAAAATTATGGGTTATAGCTCACGAAATCATGAATTTTGGATACCATGAAATTATTTGACAATGGGTCAAAATGACTAAAATGGCCAAAAATCGTGATTAATAGCTCATGAAATCATGAATTTTGGCCTCCATGAAATTATTTGACAACGGGTCAAAACGACTAAAATGGTCAAAAATCATGGGTAATAGCTCACGAAATTATGAATTTTGGCCTTTGCGAAATTATTTGACAAGGGGTCAAAATGACTAAAAATGACCAAAAATAGTGAGTTATAGCTCTCGAATTCGTGAATTTTGGACTCCGCGAAATTATTTGCCCATAGGTCGAAATAACTAAAAATGGTCTAAAATCATGGATTACGGCTCACGAAATCGTGAATTTTGGCCTCCACAAAATTATTTGCCATTCGGTTGAAATGGCTAAATATGGTCCAAAATCATGGGTAATAGCTCACGAAATCTTGAATTTTGGCCTCCACAAAATTATTTGCCAATGGGTCGAAATGACTAAAATAGCCAAAAATCATGAGTTATAGCTCACAAAATCATGAATTTTAGCTTCCATGAAATTATTTGCCAATGGGTCGAAATGACAAAATATGGCCAAAAATCATGAGTTATAGCTCATGAAATTGTGAATTTTGGCCTCCATGAAATTATTTGACAATAGGTCAAAATGACTAAAAATAGCCAAAAATCATGGGTTATAGCTCACAAAATCATGAATTTTGGCCTCCATGAAATTATTTGACAACGGGTCAAAACGACTAAAAATAGCAAAAATTATGAGTTATAGCTCACAAAATCATGAATTTTAGGATCTATGAAATTATTTGACAATGGGTCAAAATGACTAAAAATGGCTAAAATTTGTGAGTTATAGCTCATGAAATTATTTGCCAATGGGTCAAAATGACTAAAAATAGCCAAAATCATGGGTTATAGCTCATGAAATCATGAATTTTGGCCTCCATGAAATTATTTGCTAATGGGTCAAAATGACTAAAATGGCCAAAAATCATGGATTATAGCTCATGAAATCGTGAATTTTGGCCTCCACAAAATTATTTGACAACGGGTCGAAATGACTAAAATGGCCAAAATTATGGATTATAGCTCATGAAATCTTTAATTTTGGCCTCCATGAAATTATTTGCTAATGGGTCAAAATGACTAAAATGGCCAAAAATCATGAATTATAGCTCACGAAATCATGAATTTTGGCCTCCACAAAATTATTTGACAACGGGTCAAAATGACTAAAAATAGCCAAAAATCATGGGTTATAGCTTATGAAATCGTGAATTTTGGCCTCCACAAAATTATTTGCCAATAGGTCGAAATGACTAAAATGGCCAAAAATCATGGGTTATAGCTCACAAAATCATGAATTTTAGGATCTATGAAATTATTTGACAATGGGTCAAAATGACTAAAATGGCCAAAATTCATGAATTTTAGGATCTATGAAATTATTTGCCAATGGGTCAAAATGACTAAAAATAGCCAAAATCGTGGGTTATAACTCATGAAATCATGAGTTCTGACCTCCGTGAAATGATTTGCTAATAGGTCGAAATGACTAAAAATAGCCAAAAATCATAGATTATAGCTCATTAAATCGTAAATTTTTGCCAAGGTAAAATTATTAGACAACAGGTCGAAAGGACTAAAAATGCCCAAAATTTATGGGTTATTGCTTATGAAATCTTCAATTTTGGCCTCGCGAATTTATTTTCTAATGGGTTGAAATGAAAAAAAAAATGGCCGAAAATCAAGAATTATAGCTCACGAAATCATGAATTTTGGCTTGTACAAAATTATTTGCCAATAGGTCGAAACGAATAGAAATTGTAAAAAAACGTGGATTATAGCTCACGAAATCTTGAATTTTTACCACTATGAAATTATTTAACAACAGGTCAAAACGACTAAAACATGGCTAAAAATCGAGCGTTATAGCTTAAAAAATATTTAATTTTGACCTCTGTGAAATTATTTGGCAATGGATCAAAATAACTAAAAATGGCCAAAAATCGTGATTTATGGCTCATGAAATCATGAATTTTGGATACCGTGAATCTATTTGCCAATTGGTCAAAATGACTAAAAATAGCCAAAAATCATGAGTTATAGCTCCCAAAATCGTGAATTTTAGCCTCTATAAAATTATTCGGCAAAGAGTCAAAACAAGTAAAAATGGCCAAAAATCGTGGGTTATAGCTCACAAAATCATTAGATTTTTGTGACCACGAAATTATTTGACAACGGGTCAAATTAACTACTAATGGTAAAAACTTATGGGTTATAGCTCATGATATATTTAAAATTGGCCGCCATGAAATTATTTGACAATAGGTCGAAACGACTAAAAATGGCCCAAATCGTGGGTTATAGATCACGAAATCTTGACTTTTGGCCTCCCCGAAATTATTTGACAACGGGTCAAAATGAGAAAAAAATAGCCATAAATTATGGATTACAGCTCATGAAATTGTGAATTTAGGCCTCCATGAAATTATTTGACAACGGGTCAAAACGACTAAAATGGCCAAAAATCGTGGGTTATAGCTCATGAAATTGTGAATTTTGGCCTCCGCGAAATTATTTGCCATCAGGTCAAAATGATTAAAAATGGCAAAAAATTGAGAGTTATAGCTGACGAAATCATGAATTTTGGATATCATGAAATTATTTATCAATGGGTCTAAATGAAGAAAAATGGCCGAAAATCGTGAATTTTGACCTCTATGAAATTCTTCGGCAACGGGATGAAATGACTAAAATGGCCAAAAATTGTAGGTTATAGCTTATGAAATCGTGAGTTCTAGCCTTCACTAAATTATTTGCTAACAGGTCGAAAGAACTAAAAATGACCAAAAAATCGTGGGTTATAGCTCACGAAATCAAGAAGTTCGAATACCATGAAATTATTTGCCTTTGGGTTGAAATGCCTAAAAATGGCAAACAAATTGTTAGTTATAGTTGAATAAATTGTGCATTGTGGACTCCGCAAATCTATTTTACAACAGGTCAAAAAGACTAAAATAGCCAAAAAATCGAGGGTCATAGCTCACGAAACCGTAAACTATTGCCACATTGAAATTATTTGACAATGTATCGAAATGACTAAAAATGGCCAAAAACTTGTGGGTTACAGTTCATGAAATCTTTAATTTTTTTTCAGCGAAATTATTTGACAAAGGCTCGAATCGAATAAAAATGGCCATAAATTGTCGGTAATAGCTCACAAAATCGTGAATTTTGTGCTTTACGAAATTATTTCTAACACGTCGAAATGGTTATATATGGCCAAAATTCGTGAATTTTAGCTTCTATGAAATTATTTACCAATGGGTCAAAATGGTTAAAAATGACCGAAAACCGTGGGTTATAGCTCATGAAATCATGAGTTCTGGCATGTGGGAAATTGTTTGCCAACAGGTTGAAAAGACTAAAAATGGCCAATATTTATTTGTTATAGCTCACGTAATCTTGAATTCGGATACCGCAAAATTATTTGGTAATGGGTCAAAATGACTAAATATGGCAAAGAAACTTGTGAGTTTTACCTTATGAAATCATCAATTTTTCCCATTGCGAAATTATTTGACATCGGGTCGAAATGATTAAAAATGGCTGAAAATCGTCGGTTATTGCTCATGAAATCGTGAACTTTTGCCACAGTGAAATTATTTGACAACGTGTCAAAATGACCAAAAATGGTCAAAAATCATGGGTTATAGTTCATGAAATCTTTAATTTTGTCCTCTGTGAAATTATTTGACAACGGATCAGAAGGACTAAAAATAGCCAAAAATCTTGATTTGCAGCTCATGAAATCGTGCATAGCGAAATTATTTGACACCGGGTCGAAACGACTAAAAATAGCTAAAAATCAGGGATCATAGTTCACAAAATCATGAATTTTGGCCTTCACGAAATTATTTGACAACGTGTCGACATGACTAAAAATGGCCAAAAATAGTGAGTTATAGCTCTCGAAATAGTGAATTTTGGACTCCATGAAATTATTTGCCCACGGGTCGAAATAACTAAAAATGGCCAAAAATCATGGATTATGGCTCACGAAATCGTAAACTTTGTCATCCACGAAATTATTTGATAACGTGTCAAAACGATTAAAAATGGACAAAATCATGGGTCATAGCTCATAAAATCCTTAATTTTAACAAGTGCGAAAATATTTGCCAACGGGTTGAAACGATTAAAAATGGTAAAAACTAATGAGATATAGCTCATAAAATTATGAATTTTGGATACCGAGAAATTATTTGTCAGCGGGTGGAAATGACTAAAATGACCAAAAATTGTGAAGTTTGTCCTCTATAAAATTATTTGCCAATGCATCGAAATGACTAAAATGGCCAAAAATTATTTGTTAGCTCACGTAATCATGAATTCAGCTGCCGCAAAATTATTTGCCAATGGGTCTAAATAACTAAAAATGGCAAAGAAACTCATGAGTTTACGAAATCGTGAATTTTTCCCACCTCGAAATTATTTGACATCGTGTCAAAATGATTAAAAAATAGCCAAAAATTATGGGTTATAGGTCATGAAATCATGAGTTCTGGCCTTCGTTAAATTAATTGTCAATAGGTCAAAATGACTAAAATGGCCAAAAAATCGTGGGTTATAGCTCACGACATATTTAATTAGTTATTGCTGACTAAATTGTAAATATTGGACTCCACAAATCTATTTTATAATAGGTCGAAATGACTAAAATAGCTAAAAATCGTGGGTTATAGTTACAAAATCGTAAACTTTTGCCACATTGAAATTATTCGACAACGGGTCGAAACAACTAAAAATGGCCGAAAGTCATGGGTTACAGTTCAAGAAATCTTTAATTTTAGTCTCTGTGAAATTATTTGACAACGGATCAAAACGACTAAAATGGCCAAAATCGTGGGTTATAGCTCACGACATATTTAATTAGTTATTGCTGACTAAATTGTAAATATTGGACTCCACAAATCTATTTTATAATAGGTCGAAATGACTAAAATAGCTAAAAATCGTGGGTTATAGTTACAAAATCGTAAACTTTTGCCACATTGAAATTATTCGACAACGGGTCGAAACAACTAAAAATGGCCGAAAGTCATGGGTTACAGTTCAAGAAATCTTTAATTTTAGTCTCTGTGAAATTATTTGACAACGGATCAAAACGACTAAAAATGGCCAAAAATTGTAGGTAATATAGCTCACGATATCGTGAATTTTGGGCTCCACAAAATTATTTCTAATAGGTGGAAATGACTATAAATGGCCAAAATTCATGAATTTTAGCTTCTATGAAATTATTTCCCAATAGGTCGAAACGGTTAAAAATAGCCAAAAACCATGGGCTCGAGCTCATGAAATCGTGAGTTCTGGCATGCGTGAAATTATTTGCCAACAGATCGAAAAGACTAAAAATGGCCAAAAATTGTTTGTAATAGCTCGCATAATCATGAATTCGGATACCATGAAAGTCCTTGGCAATGGGTCAAAATAATTAAAAATGGTAAAGAAACACGTGAGTTATAGCTCACGAAATTGTGAATTTTGGACTCCATGAAATTATTTGACATCGGTCGAAATGATTAAAAATAGCCAAAATCATGGGTTAGATCTCATGAAATCAAGAACTTTGCCACAGTGGAATTATTTGACAACTAGTCAAAATGACTAAAAGTGGCCAAAATTATGGGTTATAGCTCATGAAATCTTTGGTTTTGGCCTTTGCTAAATTATTTGACAACGGTCACAATGACTAAAAATTTTGGCTTGTAGCTCATGAAATCGTGCATTTTGTCCATAGAGAAATTATTTGACACGGATCAAAGCGACTAAAATTAGCCAAAATAGGGATCATAGCTCACGAAATTGTGAATTTTGGCCTTCACGAAATTATTTGATAACGTGTCAAAGCGATTAAAATGGACAAAATCATGAGTTATAGCTCATGAAATCTTTAATTTTGGCCTTCACAAATTATTTGACAACGGGTCGAAACAACTAAAATGGCCAAAAATTGTAGGTAATATAGCTCACGAAATTGTGAATTTTGGACTCCATGAAATTATTTGCCAATGGGTCAAAATGACTAAAATGACCAAAATGGTCAAAAATCATGGGTTATAGCTCACAAAATCATGAATTTTGGATATAGAAAAATTATTTGTAAACGGGTTTAAATGACTAAAATGACCGAAAATCATGATTTATAGCTCATGAAATCATGAATTTTGGCCTCCACAAAATTATTTGACAACGGGTCAAATTAAGTAAAATTGCCAAATATCATGGGTTATAGCCCACGAAATCATGAATTTTGTTATCATAAATTTTTTGCCAATGGGACAAAATAATTAAAATGGCCAAAAATCGTGGGTTATAGCTCATGAAATCTTTAATTTTGGCCTCTATGAAATTATTTGATAACGTGTCAAAGCGATTAAAATGGACAAAATCATGGGTAATAGATCACGAAATCTTGAATTTTGGCCTTCATAAAATTATTTAATAGTGGGAAGAAATGACTAAAATGGCCAAAAATCGTGGGTTATAGCTCACAAAATCGTGAATTTTGGCCTTCACAAATTATTTGCCAACAAGTCGAAACAACTAAAATGGCCAAAAGTCATGGGTTACAGTTCAAGAAATCTTTAATTTTAGTCTCTGTGAAATTATTTGACAACGGATCAAAACGACTAAAAATGGCCAAAAATTGTAGGTAATATAGCTCACGATATCGTGAATTTTGGGCTCCACAAAATTATTTCTAATAGGTGGAAATGACTATAAATGGCCAAAATTCATGAATTTTAGCTTCTATGAAATTATTTCCCAATAGGTCGAAACGGTTAAAAATAGCCAAAAACCATGGGCTCGAGCTCATGAAATCGTGAGTTCTGGCATGCGTGAAATTATTTGCCAACAGATCGAAAAGACTAAAAATGGCCAAAAATTGTTTGTAATAGCTCGCATAATCATGAATTCGGATACCATGAAAGTCCTTGGCAATGGGTCAAAATAATTAAAAATGGTAAAGAAACACGTGAGTTATAGCTCACGAAATTGTGAATTTTTTCCACTGCGAAATTTTTTGACATCGGATCGAAATAATTAAAAAATGCCAAAAATCATGGGTTAGATCTCATGAAATCAAGAACTTTTGCCACAGTGGAATTATTTGACAACTAGTCAAAATGACTAAAAGTGGCCAAAAATTATGGGTTATAGCTCATGAAATCTTTGGTTTTGGCCTTTGCTAAATTATTTGACAACGGGTCACAATGACTAAAAATTTTGGCTTGTAGCTCATGAAATCGTGCATTTTGTCCATAGAGAAATTATTTGACACCGGATCAAAACGACTAAAATTAGCCAAAAATAGGGGATCATAGCTCACGAAAAAATGAACGTTGGCCTTCACGGAATTATTTGAGAACATGTCAAAACGATTAAAAATGGCCAAAAATCATGGGTTATAGCTCGCAAAATCTTTAATATTGGCTTTCGCAAAATTATTTGACAACGGGTCAGAACATCTAAAAAAGGCTAAAATTTGTGGGTTATAGCCCACAAAATTATGAATTTTGGATATCGCAAAATTATTTGCCAGCAGATTAAAATGATTAAATTTTAAAAAAATATAGGGCTATAATTCACAAAATCATGAATTTTGGATATAGAAAAATTATTTGTAAACGGGTTTAAATGACTAAAATGACCGAAAATCATGATTTATAGCTCATGAAATCATGAATTTTTGTCTCTGCAAAATTATTTAACAACGGGTCAAATTAAGTAAAAATTGCCAAATATCATGGGTTATAGCCCACGAAATCATGAATTTTTGTTATCATAAATTTTTTTGCCAATGGGACAAAATAATTAAAAATGGCCAAAATCGTGGGTTATAGCTCATGAAATCTTTAATTTTGGTATCTGTAAAATTATTTGATAACGGGTCAAAACGACTGAAAATGGACCAAAATTGTGGGTAATAGATCACGAAATCTTGAATTTTGGCCTTCATAAAATTATTTAATAGTGGGAAGAAATGACTAAAACATGGCCATAAATCGCAGTTTATAGCACACGAAAACGTGAATTTTGGCGTTCACAAAATTATTTGCCAACAAGTCGAAACAACTAAAAATGACCAAAATCATGGATTATAGCTCACAAAATCATGAATATTTGCCTCCGTGAAATTATTTGACACTGGATGAAATTGAGTAAAAATGATCCAAAATCAAGGGTAATAGCTCAACAAATTGTGAATTTTGGCCCTTCGCAAATACATTATACAACAAGTCAAAACAACTAAAAATGGCCAAAAATCATGGGTTATAGCTTATAAAATCATGAATTTTTGCCACAGTGAAACTATTTGACAATGGATTGAAACGACAAAAAATGGTCAAAATTCATGTGTAATAGCTCACGAAATTGTGAATTTTGGACTCCATGAAATTATTTCTTTCAGGTCGAAATGACTATAAATGGATAAAAATCGTGAATTTTGGATTCTACAAAATTATTTACCAATGGGTCAAAACGGCTAAAAATGGTCAAAAATCATGGGTCATAGCTCATGAAATCGTGAGTCTTGGCACGCGTTACGTTACTTGCCAAGGGGTTGGAAAGACTAAAAATGACCAAAAATCATTTTTTATAGCTCACATAATCGTGAATACAGGAACTGCGGAATTATTTGCCAATCGGTCGAAACGACTAAAAATGGCAAAGAAACTCGTGAGTTATAGCTCACGCAATCATGAATTCGAATATCACGAAATTATTTGACAACGGGTCGAAATGACTAAAAATGCCCAAAAATTGTGAGTTATAGCTCATGAAATCTTTAATTTTGGCCTTCACAAAATTATTTGACAAAGGGTCAGAATGAATAAAAATGGCCAAAAATCATGGTTTATAGCTCAAAAAATCGTACATTTTGTCTACCGCGAAATTATTTGCCACCGGGTCGAAATGACTAAAAATGGCTAAAAATCGGGGATCATAGCTCACGAAATCATGAATTTTGGCCTTCACGGAATTATTTGACAATGGGTCAAAACAACTACAAATGGCCAAAAATCATAAGCTATAGCTACCGAAATCGTGTTTTGGACTCCACAAAATTATTTGCCCACCGGTCGAAACAATTAAAAGTAGCCAAAAAATCATAGATTATATCTCACGAAATCGTGAATTTTCGCCTCCATGAAATTATTTGATAACATGTCGAAACGACTGAAAATAGCCAAAAATTGTGGGTTATAGCTCACGAAATCCTTAATTTTAGCATTTGCGAAAATATTTGCCAGCGAGTCAAAATGATTAGAAATTGCAAAAACTTATGAGATAGCGCTCACGAAATAGTGAAATTTGGGTACCGCGAAATTATTTGTCAGTAGGTCGAAATGACTAAAATGGCCAAAATTGTGGGTAATAGATCACGAAATCTTGAATTTTGGCCTTCATAAAATTATTTAATAGTGGGAAGAAATGACTAAAACATGGCCATAAATCGCAGTTTATAGCACAGCGTGAATTTTGGCGTTCACAAAATTATTTGCCAACAAGTCGAAACAACTAAAATGACCAAAATCATGGATTATAGCTCACAAAATCATGAATATTTGCCTCCGTGAAATTATTTGACAATGGGTCAAAATGACTAAAATGGCCAAAAATCATGGGTTATAGCTCATGAAATTGTGAATTTTGGCCTTCACAAAATTATTTGACAACGGGTCAAAACAACTAAAATGGCCAAAAATCATGGGTTATAGCTTATAAAATCATGAATTTTTGCCACAAGGAAACTATTTGACAATGGATTGAAACGACAAAAATGGTCAAAATTCATGTGTAATAGCTCACGAAATTGTGAATTTTGACCTCCATGAAATTATTTCTTTCAGGTCGAAATGACTATAAATGGATAAAAATCGTGAATTTTGGATTCTACAAAATTATTTACCAATGGGTCAAAACGGCTAAAATGGTCAAAAATCATGGGTCATAGCTCATGAAATCGTGAATTTTGGATACCGCAAAATTATTTGCCAATGGGTCAAAATGACTAAAATGGCCAAAAATCATTTTTATAGCTCACATAATCGTGAATTTTGGATACCATGAAATTATTTGCCAATCGGTCGAAACGACTAAAAATGGCAAAGAAACTCGTGAGTTATAGCTCACGCAATCATGAATTCGAATATCACGAAATTATTTGACAACGGGTCGAAATGACTAAAAATGCCCAAAAATTGTGAGTTATAGCTCATGAAATCTTTAATTTTGGCCTTCACAAAATTATTTGACAAAGGGTCAGAATGAATAAAAATGGCCAAAAATCATGGTTTATAGCTCAAAAATCGTGAATTTTGGATTCTACAAAATTATTTGCCACCGGGTCGAAATGACTAAAAATGGCTAAAAATCGGGGATCATAGCTCACGAAATCATGAATTTTGGCCTTCACGGAATTATTTGACAATGGGTCAAAACAACTACAAATGGCCAAAAATCATAAGCTATAGCTACCGAAATCGTGTTTTGGACTCCACAAAATTATTTGCCCACCGGTCGAAACAATTAAAAGTAGCCAAAAAATCATAGATTATATCTCACGAAATCGTGAATTTTCGCCTCCATGAAATTATTTGATAACATGTCGAAACGACTGAAAATAGCCAAAAATTGTGGGTTATAGCTCACGAAATCCTTAATTTTAGCATTTGCGAAAATATTTGCCAGCGAGTCAAAATGATTAGAAATTGCAAAAACTTATGAGATAGCGCTCACGAAATAGTGAATTTTGACCTCCATGAAATTATTTGACAACGGGTCGAAATGACTAAAAATGGCCAAAATCGTGGGTTATAGCTCACAAAATCGTGAATTTTCGCCTCTATGAAATTATTTGCCAATGGGTCAAAATGACTAAAAATGGCCAAAATTGTGGGTAATAGCTCATGAAATCATGAGTTCTAGACTTCATTAAATGATTTGCTAAAGGGTCGAAACAACTAAAATTGGCCAAAAATCATGGGTTATAGCTCATGAAATCGTTAATTTTTACCACTGTAAAATTATTTGACAACTGGTCGAAGGGACTAAAAATGGCCAAAATTCATGGGTTATTACTCATGAAATCTTCAATTTTGACCTCTGTAAATTTATTTACTATTGGGTTGAAACGAATAAAAAAGGCTAAACACCATGAATTATAGCTCATGAAATCATCAATTTTAGTTCCTATGAAATTATTTGCCCATGGGCCGAAATGAATAGAAATTGCCAAAAATCATGGGTTATAGGTCACGAAATTGTGAATTTTAGCCTCCATGAAATTATTTGACAACAGTCAAAATGACTAAAAATGGCTAAAATGGCCAAAATTGTGGGTTATAGCTCACGAAATCCTTAATTTTAGCATTTGCGAAAATATTTGCCAGCGAGTCAAAATGATTAGAAATTGCAAAAACTTATGAGATAGCGCTCACGAAATAGTGAAATTTGGGTACCGCGAAATTATTTGTCAGTAGGTCGAAATGACTAAAAATGGCCGAAAACCGCGAATTTTCGCCTCTATGAAATTATTTGCCAATGGGTCAAAATGACTAAAAATGGCCAAAATTGTGGGTAATAGCTCATGAAATCATGAGTTCTAGACTTCATTAAATGATTTGCTAAAGGGTCGAAACAACTAAAATTGGCCAAAAATCATGGGTTATAGCTCATGAAATCGTGAATTTTGGATACCATGAAATTATTTGACAACGGATCGAAGGGACTAAAAATGGCCAAAATTCATGGGTTATTACTCATGAAATCTTCAATTTTGACCTCTGTAAATTTATTTACTATTGGGTTGAAACGAATAAAAAAGGCTAAACACCATGAATTATAGCTCATGAAATCATCAATTTTAGTTCCTATGAAATTATTTGCCCATGGGCCGAAATGAATAGAAATTGCCAAAAATCATGGGTTATAGGTCACGAAATTGTGAATTTTTAGCACTGTGAAATTATTTGACAACGCGTCAAAATGACTACAAATGGTCAAATATCATGTGTTATATCTCAAGAAATCTTTAATTTTGGCATTCATGAAATTATTTGACAACGGGTCCAAATAGCTAAAAATGGCCAAAAATTGTGGCTTATAGCTCATGAAATCGTGAATTTTGACCTCCATGAAATTATTTGCCTACAGGTCGAAACAATTAAAAATATCAAAAATTAAGGATTATAGCTCATGAAATCATGAATTTTGGCCTCCACAAAATTATTTGACAACGGATCGAAACGACTAAAAATGGAAAAAAATCATGGATTACAGCTTATCAAATTATGAATTTTGGCCTTTACAAAATTATTTGCCAACGGCCCAAAACGACTAAAAATGGCAAAAAATCAGGAGTTATATCCCATGAAAACGTGAATTTTGGATACCGCAAAATTATTTGCCAATAGATTCGAAATGACTACAAATGGCCAAAAATCATAAGTTATACCTCGCAAAATCATGAATTTTGGCCTCTATAAAATTATTTGGCAAAGAATCGAAACGACTAAAAATGGCCAAAAATCGTGGGGTTATAGCTCACAAAATCGTGAGATTTTTATCACCGTGAAGTTATTTGCTAATGGGTCAAAAAACTAAAAATGGTAATAAAAAAATATTGTGGGTTATAGTTCACGAAATCCATATATTTGGCCTCCATGAAATTATTTGACAACGGATCGAAACAATAAAAAATGGCCTAAATTCGTGGGTTATAGATCATGAAATCTTGACTTTTGGTCCCCACGAAATTATTTGACAACAGGTCAAAATGACTAAAAAATGGCCATAAAATGTGGATTACAGCTCATGAAATCATGAATTTTGGCCTCCATGAAATTATTTGACGATAGGTCAAAATGACTAAAACAATGGCCATAAATCGTGGATTACAGCTCATGAAATTGTGAATTTCGGCCTTTGCAAAATTATTTGACACCAGGATGAAATGACTAAAAATATCCACAAATTTTTGCTAATTTCTCGAGAAATTATGAATTTTGATCTCTGCGAAATTATTTGCCAACAGGTCGAAATAATTAAAAATGGCTCGGCAAAGCTATTTGAAAACAGGTCAAAATGACTAAAAATATCAAAAAATCATTGGTAATAGCACATGAAATTGTGAATTTTGACCCCGCCAAATTATTTGTCAATGGAACAAAACAATTAAAAATGGTAAACAATCATGAGTTATAGCTCATGAAATTGTGAATTTTGGATACCATGAAATTATTTACCAATGGGTCAAAATAACTAAAATGGCCAAAAATCATGAATTTTGGCCTCTATAAAATTATTTGACAACGGGACGAAATAACTAAAAATGGCCAAAAATACAAGTTATAGCTTATGAAATTGTGAATTCTAGCTTTTGCTAAATTATTTGCCAATGGGTCAAAATAACTAAAAATGGCCAAAAAATTATGGGTTATAGATCACGAAAATAACAATTTTGGATACCATGAAATTATTTACCAATGGGTCAAACGACAAAAAATGGCAAACAAATTGCTAGTTACAGCGGACTAAATTGTGAATTTTGGACTCCGCAAATCTATTTTACAATAGGTCGAAATGACTAAAAATAGCCAAATATCATGGGTTATAGCTCACAAAATCGCAAACTTTTGTCATAGTGAAATTATTTGACAACGGGCCGAAACGACTAAAAATGACCAAAAATCGTGGGTTATAGTTCATGAAATCTTTATTTTTAACCTCTGCGAAATTATTTGACAACGAGTCAAAATGACTAAAAATGGCCAAAAATCATTGGTAATAACTCACGAAATCGTGAATTTTAGACTCCGCGAAATTATTTCTAACAGGTCAAAATGGCTATAAATGACCAAATTCATGAATTTTAACTTCTACAAAATTATGTACCAATGGGTCGAAATGGCTAAAAATGGCTAAAACCGTAGGTTATAGCTCATGAAATTATGTACCAAAATGCGTGAAATTATTTGCCAACGGGTCAAAAAGAATAAAAATGGCCAAAAATCGTTTGTTATAGCTCACATAATCGTGAATGCAGATACCGCAAAATTATTTGACAATCGATCAAAATGAGTAAAATGGCAAAGAAACTCGTGAGTTATAGCTCATGGAATTAGAATTTTTCCCACAGCAAAATTATTTGCCATCGGGTCAAAACGATTAAAAATGGCAGAAAACCATGGGTGGTGGCTCATGAAATTGTGAATTTTTACCATAGTAGAATTATTTGGCAAAGGGTCAAAACGACTAAAACTGGCAAAAATTATGGGTTATAGCTCATGAAATCTTTAATTTTGGCCTTTGCAAAATTATTTGACAACGGGTCAGAACAACTAAAAATGTAAAAAAATCTTGGTTTGTAGCTCATGAAATCTTGAATTTTGTCCTCAGCGAAATTATTTCAACACCAGGTTGAAATGACTAAAAATGGTTAAAAATCAGGGATCATAGCTCATGAAATCATTTTGGCATTCGTGAAATTATTTGACAACGGGTCGAAACGACTAGGCCAAAAATCGTGAGTTATAGCTCCCGAAATCGTGAATTTTGGACTCCGCGAAAATATTTGCCCACAGGTCCAAATAACTAAAAATGGCCAAAAAATCATGAATTATGGCTCACGAAATTGGTAATTTTGTTCTCCGTGAAATTACTTGATAACGGGTCAAAATGACAAAAAATGGCTAAAAATTGTGGATTATATAGCTCACGAAATCGTTAATTGTCATGCACAAACATATTTGCTAATGGGTTGAAACGATAAAAATTGGCAAAAACTTATGAGATATAGCTCACAAAATTGTGAGTTTTAGATATCACAAAATATTTGTCAACGGGTCGAAATTACTAAATATGGCCTAAAATTGTGAAATTTGGCCCCTATGAAACTATTAGTCAATGGGTCGAAACGACTAAAAATAACTATAAACGGTGGGTTATATCTCATAAAATCAGAAGTTCTGGCCTCCATGAAATGATTTCCCAACGGGTCAAAATCACTAAAAATGATCAAAAATCATGGGTTATAGCTAACGAAATCGTAAATTTTGGTCATGGTAGAATTATTTGACAGCTGGTCGAAAGGACTAAAAATAGCCAAAATTCATGGGTTATTGCTGATGAAATATGTAATTTTGGCCTCAGCAAATTTATTTGCTAATGGGTGGAAACAAATAAAAATGGCCGAAAATCGTGAATTATAGATCATGAAATCATCAATTTTATTTTCTACGAAATAATTTTTCAATGGGCCGAAACAAGTAGAAATTGCCAGAAATCCAGGATTATAGCTCACGAAATCGTGAATTTTTACCACAAAGAAATTATTTGACAACGGGTCAAAAAGACTAAAAATGGCCAAAAATCATTTATTTTATCTCAAGAAATCTTTAATTTTGGCCTCCATGAAATTATTTGACAACGGGTCGAAACGGCTAAAATGGCAAAACAAATTGTGATTTATAGCTCACAAAATCATTAATTTTAGCCTCCACGAAATTATTTGCTAACATGTCGAAATGAAAAAAAATATTTGAAATCATGGATCATAACTCACGAAATCATGAATTTCGGCCTCCGTAAAATTATTTGACAATGGGTCGAAACAACTAAAAATACCCAAAAAAACATGGATTACAGCTCATGATATTATAAATTTTGGCTTTTGAGAAATTGTTTGCCAATGGGCCAAAATAATTAAATATGGCAAAAAATCATGAGTTATAGTGCACGAAATCACTAATTTTGGATACCGCGAAATTATTTGCCAACAGGTCAAAATCACTACAAATGGCCAAAAATCGTGAGCTATCACAAATTTGTGAATTTTGGCCTCCATAAACTTATTTTGCAAAGAGTTGAAATGACTAAAAATGGCCCAAAATCGTGAGTTATAGCCCACGAAATTAAGAATTTTGGCATTTGCGAAATTATTTGACAACGGGTCGAAACGACTAAAATGGCCAAAAATCATGAGTTATAGCTCCCGAAATCGTGAATTTTGGACTCCACTAAATTATTTGCCCACATGTCCAAATAACTAAAAATGGCCAAAAATTATGGATTATGGCTCACGAAATTGTGAATTTTGTCCTCCGTGAAATTATTTGATAACGGGTTGAAACTGCTAGAAATGGCCAAAAATCGTGGTTTACAGCTCACAAAATCTTTAATTTGGCATGCACAAAAAATATTTGCCAATGGGTTGAAACAATTAAAAATGGCAAAAACTTATGAGATATAGCTCACGAAATTGCGAATTTTGGATATCGTAAAATTATTTGTCAACGGGTCGAAATGACTAAAAATGGCCGAAAATTGTGAATTTAGGTCTCTATGAAATTATTTGCCAATGGGTCGAAATGACTAAAAATGGCTAAAAATCATGGGTTATATCTCATAAAATCAAAAGTTTTGCCCAACGTGAAATGATTTCCCAACGAGTCGAAACACCTAAAAATGGCCAAAAATCGTGGGTTATAGCTCACGAAATTATAAATTTACGAGAGCTATAAATCACAATGTTTTGCCATTTTAGCCATTTCGACCCGTTGTCAAATAATTTCACGTAAGCTAAAATTAAAGATTTCATAAGCCAAAATGCATGATTTTTGGCAATTTTTAGTCATTTTGACTCGTTGTCAAATAATTTCACTGTGGTAAAAATTCACGATTTCGTGAGCTATATAATCCATGATTTGTGGCAATTTCTATTCATTTCGGCCCATTGGGAAAAAATTTCATAGAAGCTAAAATGGTGATTTCGTGAGCTATAATTCACGATTTTTGGCCATTTTTATTCGTTTCAACCCATTAGCAAATAAATTTGCAGAGGCCAAAATTGAAGATTTTATCAGCAATAACCCATGAATTTTGTCCTTCGTAAAATTATTTAACAACGGATCAAAATGACTAAAAGTAGCCAAAAATCAAGGATTATAGCTAATGAAATTTAAATTTTGTCCTTTGTGAAATTGTTTGCCAACGGGCCAAAATGATTAAAAATGGCAAAAAATCGTGAGTAGCTCACAAAATCATAAATTTTGGCCTCAATATAATTATTTGGCAAAGAATTGAAATGACTAAAAATGGCCAAAAATTATGAGTTATAGCGCACGAAATCGTGAATTTTGGATACTACGAAATTATTTGCCAACGGGTCGAAATGACTACAAATGGCCAAAATCTGTGAGTTATAGCTCACAAAATCAAGAATTTTGGCCTCAGTAAAATTATTTGGCAAAGACGTGAAACAACTAAAAATGGCCAAAAATCACGAGTTATAGTGCACGAAATTGTGAAATTTGAATACCATAAAATGATTTACAAATGACAACAAATGGCCAAAAATCGTGGGTTCCCGAAATCATGAATTTTGGCCCCAGAAAAATTATTTGGCAAAGAGTTGAAACGACTAAAAATGACCAAAAATCATGAGTTATAGCTCACAAAACCATGAATTTTGGCATTTGCGAAATTATTTGACAACGGGTCGAAACGATCAAAAATGGCCAAAATTTGTGGGCTATAGCTCACAAATTTGTGAATTTTTGCCATGGCGAAATTATTTTACAACTGGTCAAAATGATAAAAATGGCCAGAACTTGTGGGTTATAGCTTCTAAAATCTTTAAATATGGCCTCCGTGAAACTATCTAATAACGGATCAAAACATGGGTTATCGCTCACGAAATCGTGAATTTTGGTCTCTGCGAAATTATTTCCCCATGGGTTGAAACAACTAAAAATAGCCAAAAATCATAGATTATAGCACATGAAATCACGAATTTTAGCCTCTGGGAAGTTATTTGACAACGGGACAAAAAGACTAAAAATGACCAAAAATCATTGGTAGCTCATGAAATTGTGAATTTTGACCTCCGCCAAATTATTTGTCAATGGGTTGTAATAATTACAAATGGCAAAAAATAATGAGTTATAGTTTAGGAAATTGTGAATTTTGGATATCACAAAATTATTTGTCAATAGGTTGAATCAAAGAAAAATGGCGAAAAATCGTGAATTTTGACCTCTACGAAATTATTCGGTAATGGGACGAATTAACTAAAAATGGCCAAAAATCATAGGTTATAGCTTATGAAATTGTGACTTACGGCATCCACTAAATTATTTACCGACGGGTCAAAATGACTAAAAATGGCCAAAAATCGTGGGTTATAGCTCACGAAATCTTAAATTTTGGATACCATGAAATTATTTGCCAATGGGTTGAAATGACTAAAAATGGCAAACAAATTGTTAGTTATAGTCGACTAAATTGTAAATTTTGGACCCTACAAATCTATTTTACAACTGGTCGAAACAACTAAAAATAGCCAAAAATCATGGCTTAGAGCTCACAAAATCATGACTTTTGCCACAGTGAAATTATTTGACAACGAGTCGAAATGAATAAAAATAGCCAAAAATCATGGGCTAGCTCATAAAATCTTTAACTTTAGCCTCCAAGAAATTATTTAACAACAGGTCGAAACGACTAAAAATGGCCAAAAATCGTAGATAATAGCACACGAAATTGTGACTTTTTTCCTCCGCGAAATTATTTCTAGCAGGTCGAAACGACTATAAACGGCCAAAATTCATGAATTTTAGCTTTTACGAAATTATTTACCATTGGGTTGAAACGGCTTAAAATGTCCAAAATCCGTGGGTTATAGCTCATGAAATTGTGAGTTCTAGCACGCGTGAAATTATTTGCCAATTGGTAGAAAAGACTAAAAATGGTCAAAAATCGTTAGTTATAGCTTATGTAATCATGAATTCGGATACCATAAAATTATTTTTCAATGAGTCAAAATGACTAAAAATGGGAAAGAAACTCATGAATTATATCTCACGAAATCGTGAATTTTTCCCACCGCAAAATTAATTGACATCTAGTGGAAATGATTAAAAATGGCCAAAAAACTTGGGTTATAGCTCACGAAATCGTGAACTTTTGCCAGAATGGAATTATTTAACAATGGGTCAAAATGACTACAATGGGTCAAAAATCATAGGTTATTGCTCATAAAATCATTAAATTTGACATTCACAAAATTATTTGACAACGGGTCGAAACGATTAAAAATAGCCAAAAGTCATGGTTTATAGCTCACAAAATTATAAATTTTATCCTCCGCGAAATTATTTGACACTGGGTTAAAACGACTAAAGAAGGCCAAAAATCGTGAATCAAATCTCACAAAATCATGAATTTTGATCTTCGCGAAATTTTTTGACAATGGTTCAAAACGACTAAAAATGACCAAAAATCGTAGGTCATGGCTCACAAAATCTTGAAGTTTTACCTCCACGAAATATTTCTAACGGGTCGAAACAACTATAATGGCCGAAATTCGTGAATTTTGGCTACTACAAAATTATTTGCCATTCGGTTGAAATGGCTAAATATGGTCCAAAATCATGGGTAAGACCTCATAAAATTGTTAGTTATGGCATACGTGAAATCGTGAATTCAAATACCATGGAATTATTTGCCAATGGGTCGAAATGACTAAAAATGAAAGAGAAACACATGAGTTATAGCTCACGAAATCGTGAATTTTTCCCACTATGAAGTTATTTGACATCGGGTCGAAATGATTAAAAATGATAAAAAATCATAGGTTATAGCTCATGAAATCGTGAACTTTTGCCACAGTGGAATTATTTGACAATAGGTCAAAATGACAAAAAATGGCCAAAAATCATGGCTTATAGCTCATGAAATCTTTAATTTGAGCCTTCATGAAATTATTTGACAACGGGTCGGAACGATTAAAAATAGCCACAAATCTTGATTTATAGATCACGAAATTCTGCATTCTGTCCTCCATGAAACTATTTGACACCGAATCGAAATGACAAAAAATGGTCAAAAATTGTGAATCATTGCTCACGAAATCATGAATTTTGGCCTTCGCAAAATTATTTGACAACGGGTCAAAACGACTAAAATGGCCAAAAATCATGGATTATAGCTCACGAAATCGTGAATTTTTCCCACCATGAAATTATTTGCTAATGGGTCAAAATGACTAAAATGGCCAAAATTCATGAATTTTAGCCTTCACAAAATTATTTGCCATTCGGTTGAAATGGCTAAATATGGTCCAAAATCATGGGTTATAGCTCATGAAATTGTGAATTTTAGCCTTCAAATTATTTGACAATGGGTCAAAATGACTAAAATGGCCAAAAATCGTGAGTTATAGCTCATGTAATCATGAATTTTGGATACCACAAAATTATTTGCCAATGGGTCAAAATGACTAAAATGGCCAAAAATCATGAATTATAGCTCATGAAATCGTGAATTTTGGCCTCCACAAAATTATTTGACATCGGTCGAAATGATTAAAATGACCAAAACTTATGGATTATAGCTCACGAAATCATGAATTTTTCCCACCATGAAATTATTTAACAATGGGTCAAAATGACTAAAATGGCTAAAAATCATGGGTTATAGCTCATAAAATCATGAATTTTGGCTTCTACAAAATTATTTGACAACGGGTTGGAGCGACTAAAATGGCCAAAAATCATGGCTTATAGCTCATGAAATCATGAATTTTAATCTCTATGAAATTATTTGACAATGGGTCAAAATGACTAAAATGGCCAAAAATCGTGAGTTATAGCTCACAAAATCATGAATTTTAATCTCTATGAAATTATTTGACAATGGGTCAAAATGACTAAAATGGCCAAAAATCGTGGGTTATAGCTCACAAAATCATGAATTTTTCCCACCATGAAATTATTTGCTAATGGGTCGAAACGACTAAAATGGCCAAAAATCGTGAATTTTGGCTTCTACAAAATTATTTGCCAATAGGTCGAAATGACTAAAATGGCCAAAAATCATGGATTATAGCTCATAAAATCATGAGTTATAGCTCATGAAATCGTGAATTCAAATACCATGGAATTATTTGCCAATGGGTCGAAATGACTAAAAATGAAAGAGAAACACATGAGTTATAGCTCACGAAATCGTGAATTTTTCCCACTATGAAGTTATTTGACATCGGTCGAAATGATTAAAAATGATAAAAATCATAGGTTATAGCTCATGAAATCGTGAACTTTTGCCACAGTGGAATTATTTGACAATAGGTCAAAATGACAAAAAATGGCCAAAAATCATGGCTTATAGCTCATGAAATCTTTAATTTGAGCCTTCATGAAATTATTTGACAACGGGTCAAAACGACTAAAATGGCCAAAAATCATGAGTTATAGCTCACGAAATCATGAATTTTTCCCACCATGAAACTATTTGACACCGAATCGAAATGACAAAAAATGGTCAAAAATTGTGAATCATTGCTCACGAAATCATGAATTTTGGCCTTCGCAAAATTATTTGACAACGGGTCAAAACGACTAAAAATGGCCAAAAATCGGAGGTAATTGCTCACGAAATCTTGAATTTTTACATCCATAAAATTTTTTATAACAGGTCGAAATGACTATAAATGGTAAAAATTCGTGAATTTTGGCTTCTACAAAATTATGTGCCATTGGGTCAAAATGGCTCAAAGTGGCCCAAAATCGTGGGTTGTAGCTCACGTAATCGTGAATTCAGATACCGCAAAATTATTTGCTAATGGGTCAAAATGACCAAAAATGACAAAGAAACTAGTGAGTTATAGCTCACAAAATTGTGACTTTTTCCTACCGCGAAATTATTTTACATCGGGTCGAAATGATTAAAAATGACCAAAAATAGTGGGTTATAGCTCATGAAATTTTAAACTTTTGCCACAGTGAAACTATTTGACAATGGGTCAAAATGACAAAATATGGCCAAAAATCGTGAGTTATAAGTCATGAAATCTTTAATTTTAGCCTTCAAATTATTTGACAACGGGTTGGAACGACTAAAAATGGCCATAAATCTTGGTTTAGCTCACAAAATTGTGTATTTTGGCCTCCGAAAAATTATTTGATACCAGGTCGAAACAATAAAAAATGGCCAAAAATTATGGATTATAGCTCATAAAATCATGAATTTTGGCCTCCTCGAAATTATTTGACAACGGGTCAAAACAACTAAAATGGCCAAAAATCGTGGGTTATAGCTCACGAAATCATGAATTTTAATCTCTATGAAATTATTTACCAACGGGTCAAAATAACTAAAATGGCCAAAATTCATGAATTTTAGCCTTCACAAAATTATTTGCCAATGGGTCAAAATGACTAAAATGGCCAAAAATCGTGGGTTATAGCTCACGAAATCGTGAATTTTAGCATCCATGAAATTATTTGCTAATGGGTCAAAATGACTAAAATGGCAAAGAAATTCGTGAGTTATAGCTCACAAAATCATGAATTTTTCCCACCATGAAATTATTTGACATCGGTCGAAATGATTAAAATGACCAAAAATAGTGGGTTATAGCTCATGAAATCTTTAAATTTGGCCTACATCAAAATTATTTGACAATGGGTCAAAATGACAAAATATGGCCAAAAATCGTGAGTTATAAGTCATGAAATCTTTAATTTTAGCCTTCAAATTATTTGACATCGGTTTGAAACAACTAAAATGGCCATAAATCTTGGTTTAGCTCACAAAATCGTGAATTTTGGCCTCCTCGAAATTATTTGATACCAGGTCGAAACAATAAAAAATGGCCAAAAATTATGGATTATAGCTCATAAAATCATGAATTTCAGCCTTCGCAAAGTTATTTGACAACGAAGCGAAACGACTAAATATGGCCAAAATTTATAGGTAATAGCTCACGAAATCGTGTATTTTGGCCTTCGCGAAATCATTTTTAACGAGTCGAAATGACTATAAATGGCCAAAATTCATGAATTTTAGGATCTATGAAATTATTTGCTAATGGGTCGAAACGGTTAAAACTAGACAAAAACCGCTAGTTATTTGCCATGCGTGAAATTATTTGCCAACGGGTCGAAAAGACTAAAAATAGCAAAAAATTATTTGTTATAGCTCACGTAATCGTTAATTCAGATACCATGAAATTATTTGCCAGTGAATCGAAATGACTAAAAATGGCAAAGAAATTCGTGAGTTATAGCTCATGTAATCATGAATTTTTCCCACCATGAAATTACTTGACAACGGGTCGAAATGATTAAAAATGACCAAAACTTATGGATTATAGCTTATGAAAATATGAATTTTAGCCTTCACAAAATTATTTGCCGACGGACCAAAATGATTAAAAATGCCAAAAAATCATGAGTTATAGCTCATGAAATCTATAATTTACGCCGCCATGAAATTATTTGATAACGGGTCGAAACGATAAAAAATGGGCAAAAAACGTGAGTTATAGATCTTGAAATCCCACCTTTTAGCCTCCGCAAAATTTTGAAACAACTAAAAAAAGCCAAAAATCATGAGTTATAGCTCATGAAATCGTGAAATTTGGCCTCTACAAAATTATTTACCAACGGGTCAAAATAACTAAAAATGGCCAAAATCATGGATTGTAGCTCATGAAATCATGAAAATTGACCACCGCGAAATTAATTGACACCGACTCGAAACGATAAAAAATGGCCAATAATCGATTATAATAACTCATGAAATCGTGAATTTTAGCATCCGCAAAATTATTTGCCAAAGGATCAAAATGATTAAAAATGCCAAAAATCATGAGTTATAGCTCATGAAATCTTTAATTTTGGCCTCAATGAAATTATTTGCCAATGGGTGAAACAACTAAAATGGACAAAAATCATGAGTTATAGCTCATGAAATCGTGAAATTTAGCCTCGTGAAATTATTTGCCAACGGGTCAAAATGATTAAAAATAGCAAAATCATTAGTTATAGCTCACGAAATTGTGAGTTTTGGATACCACAAAATTATTTGCCAATGGGTGAAATGACTAAAAATGGCAAAGAAATTAGTGAGTTATAGCTCATGAAATCATGAATTTTTCCCACCATGAAATTACTTGACAACGGGTCAAAATAAATGAAAATGTCTAAAATTGTGGGTTATAGTCACAAAATCTTTAATTTTCGCCTCCGTGGAATTATTTGACAATGGCTCGAAATAACTAAAAATAGCCAAAAATTGTGGGTTACATATATCATAAAAATCTTAACTTTTGGTTTTCATGAAATTATTTGACAACGAATCGAAATGATTACAAATGGCTAAAAATCATGAGTTATAGCTAACGAAATCGTGATACTTTGCCTCTAGGAAAGCATTTGATCAATGAGTCGAAATGGCTAAAAACGGCCAAAAATCATGGGTTATAGCTCATGAAATCATTCGTTCTAGCCTCCGTGAAATTATTTGGCAACGGGTTGAAACGACAAAAAATTGCCTAAAATCGGAGGTTATATAGCTAAAGAAATCATGAATTTGGGATACCGTAAAATTATTTGACAATGGGTCGAAATGACTAAAAATGGCTGAAAATAGTGGGTTATAGCTCACGAAATCGTGAATTTTGTCCTTCATGAAATTAGTTGACATCGCAAAATGATAAAAACATGGCCAAAGATCATGGATTATAGCACATGAAATCTTTAATTTTGGAAATTTTTTGACACGGGTTGACGAGACTAAAAATGGCCAAAAATGGGGGGGTATAGCTCACAAAATCGTGAATTTTGGCCTCTGTAAAATTATTTTGCAACGGGTCGAAACAACTAAAAATGGACAAAAATCATGAGTTATAGCTCACGAAATTATGAATATTGGCCTCTGCAAAACTAGTTGACACCGGGTCGAAATGACTAAAAATGGCCAAAAATCAATGATAATAGCTCATGAAATCGTGAAATTTAGCCTCCGTGAAATTATTTGCCAACGGAACCAAATGATTAAAAATGGTAAAAATCATGACTTATAGCTTATGAAATCATAAATTTTGGATACCGCAAACTTATTTCCCAATGGGTCGAAACAACTAAATATGGCCGAAAATCACGAGTGATAGCTCACGAAATCGTGAATTTTAGCCTCTACAAAATTATTAACCAAGGGGTCAAAATGACTAAAAATGCCCAAAACTCGTGGGTTATAGCTCATGAAATTGTGACTTTGGCCTCCATGAAATTATTTGCTAGTGGGTCAAAATAATTTAAAATGCCCAAAAAGTGTGAATCTTATGAAATCATGAATTTTGGCCTCCGCAAAATAATTTTGCAATGGGTCAAAAAGATAAAAATGGCCAAAAATCGCCGATAAGAGCTCAAGAAATCGTGAATTTTGGCTACGTAAGATTATTTGTAACTGGTAAAATGACTAAAAGGCCAAAATTCATGGACTACGACTCACGAAATCATGAATTTGGGATACCGTAAAATTATTTGACAATGGGTCGAAATGACTAAAATGGCCAAAGATCATGGGTTATAGCTCACAAAATCATGAATTTTAATCTCTATGAAATTATTTGATACGAGTGGCGACTAAAATGGCCAAAATTCATGAGTGATAGCTCATGAAATCTTTAATTTTGGCCTCAATGAAATTATTTGACAACGGTCGAAATGACTTAAAATGGCCAAAAATCGTGGGTTATAGCTCATGAAATCTTTAAATTTGGCCTACATCAAATTAATTGACAATGGGTCGAAACGACTAAAATGGCCAAAAATCATGGGTTATATAGCCCATGAAATCATGAATTTAGCCTCTGCGAAATTATTTGACAGTGGGTCGAAAAAATTAAATATGACAAAAAAAACATGGGTAATTGCTCATGGAATCATTAATTTTGGCCTTCCGCGAAATTATTTTCAATGTGTCAAAATGACTAAAAATTGCCAAAATTCATGGACTACAGCTCACGAAATCATGAAGTTTGGATACCACAAAATTATTTGCCAATAGGTCGAAACGACCAAAAATGTGCAAATATCATGAGTTATAGCTCACAAAATCATGAATTTTAATCTCTATGAAATTATTTGATAACGAGTCGAAACGACTAAAAATGGCCAAAATTCATGAGTGATAGCTCATGAAATCTATAATTTACGCCGCCATGAAATTATTTGATAACGGGTCGAAACGATAAAAAATTGGCAAAAAACGTGAGTTATAGATCTTGAAATCCCACCTTTTAGCCTCATAAAATTTTGAAACAACTAAAATGGCCAAAAATCATGAGTTATAGCTCATGAAATCGTGAATTTTGGCCTCCACGAAATTATTTACCAATGTGTCAAAATGACTAAAATGGCCAAAAATCATGGGTTATAGCTCATGAAATCATGAATTTTGGCCTCCACGAAATTATTTGACAACGGGTTGGAGCGACTAAAATGGCCAAAATCAATGATAATAGCTCATGAAATCGTGAATTTTAGCCTCTACAAAATTATTTGCCAATGGGTCAAAATGACTAAAAATGGCTAAAAATCATGAGTTATAGCTCACGAAATCGTGAATTTTGGATACCACAAAATTATTTGCCAATGGGTCAAAATGACTAAAAATGGCTAAAATTTGTGAGTTATAGCTCACGAAATCGTGAATTTTACCACAACAAAATTATTTGACATCGGTCGAAATGACTAAAATGGCCAAAATCGTGGGCTATAGCTCATGAAATCTTTAATTTTTTCCTCCACTAAATTATTTGACAATAGGTTGAAATGACTAAATAAGCCAAAAATCATGGGTTATAGCTCATGAAATCATGAATTTTGGCCTCCACGAAATTATTTGACAACGGGTCAAAACAACTAAAAATAGCCAAAAATCATGAGTTATAGCTCACGAAATCATGAATTTTGGCCTCCATGAAATTATTTGACATCGGTCGAAATGACTAAAATGGCCAAAAATCATGGGTTATAGCTCATGAAATCATGAATTTTTCCCACCATGAAATTATTTGCCAATGGGTCAAAATGACTAAAAATAGCAAAAATTATTTGTTATAGCTCACGAAATCGTGAATTTTGGATACCACAAAATTATTTGCCAATGGGTCAAAATGACAAAAATGGCCAAAATCGTGAGTTATAGCTCACAAAATCGTGAATTTTAGCCTCTACAAAATTATTTGCCAATGGGTCAAAATGACTAAAATTGCCAAAATTCATGAGTGATAGCTCATGAAATCTTTAATTTTGGCCTCAATGAAATTATTTGACAACGGGTCGAAATGACTATAAATGGCCAAAAATCATGGGTTATAGCTAACAAAATCATGAATTTTGGCCTCCACGAAATTATTTGACAATGGGTCAAAATGACTAAAATGGCCAAAAATCATGAATTATAGCTCAAGAAATCATGAATTTTGGCCTCCACGAAATTATTTGCCAAGAGGTTGAAATGACTAAAATGGCCAAAAATAGTGGGTTATAGCTCACTAAATTGTGAATTTTGGATACCACAAAATTATTTACCAATGGGTCAAAACAACTAAAATGGACAAAATCATGAGTTATAGCTCACGAAATCGTGAATTTTAGCCTCTACAAAATTATTTGCCAATGGGTCGAAATGACTAAAATGGCCAAAAATAGTGGGTTATAGCTCACTAAATTGTGAATTTTGGATACCACAAAATTATTTACCAATGGGTCAAAACAACTAAAATGGACAAAATCATGAGTTATAGCTCATGAAATCGTGAATTTTAGCCTCTCTGAAACTATTTGCCAATGGGTCGAAATGACTAAAATGGCCAAAATTCATGAGTGATAGCTCATGAAATCGTGAATTTTGGATACCACAAAATTATTTACCAATGGGTCAAAACAACTAAAATGGACAAAATCATGAGTTATAGCTCACAAAATCATGAATTTTAATCTCTATGAAATTATTTGATAACGAGTCAAAACAAGTAAAAGTGGGCAAAATTTGTGGGTTATAGCTCATGAAATCTTTAATTTTGGCCTCAATGAAATTATTTGATAACGAGTCAAAACAAGTAAAAGTGGGCAAAATTTGTGGGTTATAGCTCATGAAATCGTGAATTTTAGCCTTCACAAAATTATTTGACAACAAGTCAAAAAGATTAATGAAGGCCAAAAATCATGAGTTATAGCTCATGAAATCGTGAAATTTGGCCTCTACAAAATTATTTACCAACGGGTCAAAATAACTAAAAATGGCCAAAATCATGGATTGTAGCTCATGAAATCATGAAAATTGACCACCGCGAAATTAATTGACACCGACTCGAAACGATAAAAAATGGCCAATAATCGATTATAATAACTCATGAAATCGTGAATTTTAGCATCCGCGAAATTATTTGCCAAAGGATCAAAATGATTAAAAATGGTAACAATCATGAGTTATAGCTCACGAAATTGCGAATTTTGGATACCGCAAAAGTATTTGCCAATGGGTCGAAAAAACTAAATATGGTTGAAAATTGCGAGTTATAGCTCACGAAATCGTGAATTTTTACCACCACGAAATTATTTGACATCGGTTTGAAACAACTAAAATTGGCCAAAAACCTTGGGTTATGGCTTATTAAATCTTTAATTTTGGCATCCACAAAATTATTTGACAACAAGTCAAAAAGATTAATGAAGGCCAAAAATCATGGTTTATAGCTCAAAAAATAATTAATTTTGGCCTCCTCGAAATTATTTGCCAACGGGTCAAAAAAAATAAAAAATAACCAAAAAATCATGAATTATAGCTCAAGAAATCATGAATATTAGCCTTCATGAAATAAATTGGCATCGGGTCAAAACGACTAAAAATGGTAAAAATCAATGGTAATGCTCATGAAATCGTAAATTTTAACCTACACGAAATTATCTGCCAACGGGTCAAAATGATTAAAAATAGCAAAAATCATTAGTTATAGCTCACGAAATTGTGAGTTTTGGATACCACAAAATTATTTGCCAATGGATCAAAACAACAAAAAATAACCAAAAATCGTGAGTTATAGCTCAAAAAATCGTGAATTTTAGCCTCTACGAAACTATTTGCCAATGGGTGGAAATGTCTAAAATTGGACAAAAATAGTGAGTCATGACTCATGAAATTGTGACTTTGGCCTCCACATAACTATTTGCCAATGGGTCGAAATGACTTAAAATGGCCAAAAATCGTGGGTTACAACTCATAAAATTTTTAATTTTCACCTCAACGAAATAATTTGACAACCCGTTGAAACGACTATAAACGGCTAAAAATCTTAGATTATAGCTTACAAAATTATGAATTTTAGCCTACACAAAATAATTCTATAACGGGTCAAAACGATTAAAAATGGCCATAAATCGTGAATAAAAGCTCAAGAAATCGTGAATTTTTGGCCTACGTAAGATTATTTCTAAGAGGTCAAAATGACTAAAAATGGCCAAAATTCGTGGTTATAGCCCACTAAATCGTGAATTTTGGATACATCAAAATTATTTACAAATGGGTCAAGACAACTAAAATGGATAAAAATCGTGAGTTATAGCTCACGAAATCCTGAATTTTGGCCTCCGTAAAATTATCTGACAATGAGTCAAAATAACTAAAAATGGCCAAAGATAGTGGGTTATAGCTCACGAAATTGTGGATTTTTGCCAGAACAAAATTATTTGACAACGGGTCAAAATAAATGAAAATGTCTAAAATTGTGGGTTATAGTCACAAAATCTTTAATTTTCGCCTCCGTGGAATTATTTGACAATGGCTCGAAATAACTAAAAATAGCCAAAAATTGTGGGTTACATATATCATAAAAATCTTAACTTTTGGTTTTCATGAAATTATTTGACAACGAATCGAAATGATTACAAATGGCTAAAAATCATGAGTTATAGCTAACGAAATCGTGATACTTTGCCTCTAGGAAAGCATTTGATCAATGAGTCGAAATGGCTAAAAACGGCCAAAAATCATGGGTTATAGCTCATGAAATCATTAGTTCTAGCCTCAGTGAAATTATTTGCCAATGGGTCGAAATGACTAAAATGGCCAAAAATCATGGTTTATAGCTCAAAAATCGTGAATTTTGGATACCGCAAAATTATTTGACAATGGGTGAAATGACTAAAATGGTGAAAATAGTGGGTTATAGCTCACGAAATCGTGAATTTTGTCCTTCATGAAATTAGTTGACATCGCAAAATGATAAAAACATGGCCAAAGATCATGGATTATAGCACATGAAATCTTTAATTTTGGAAATTTTTTGACACGGGTTGATGAGACTAAAAATGGCCAAAATGGGGGTATAGCTCACAAAATCGTGAATTTTGGCCTCTGTAAAATTATTTGACAACGGGTCGAAACAACTAAAAATGGACAAAAATCATGAGTTATAGCTCACGAAATTATGAATATTGGCCTCTGCAAAACTAGTTGACACCGGGTCGAAATGACTAAAAATGGCCAAAAATCAATGATAATAGCTCATGAAATCGTGAAATTTAGCCTCCGTGAAATTATTTGCCAACGGAACCAAATGATTAAAAATGGTAAAAATCATGACTTATAGCTTATGAAATCATAAATTTTGGATACATAAACTTATTTCCCAATGGGTGAAACAACTAAATATGGCCGAAAATCACGAGTGATAGCTCACGAAATCGTGAATTTTAGCCTCTACAAAATTATTAACCAAGGGGTCAAAATGACTAAAAATGCCCAAAACTCGTGGGTTATAGCTCATGAAATTGTGACTTTGGCCTCCATGAAATTATTTGCTAGTGGGTCAAAATAATTTAAAATGCCCAAAAAGTGTGAATCTTATGAAATCATGAATTTTGGCCTCCGCAAAATAATTTTGCAATGGGTCAAAAAGATAAAAATGGCCAAAAATTGTGGATAGGAGCTCGAGAAATTGTGAAGTTTGGCCTACGTAAGATTATATCTAACGGGTAAAAATGACTAAAAAAGGCCAAAATTCATGGGTTACATCCCACAAAATCATGAATTTTTGATACTGCGAAATTATTTGCCAATACGTCAAAACAACTAAAAATGGACAAAAATCATGAGGTATAGCTAACGAAATCATGAATTTTGGCCTCTGTGAGATTAGAAAATGAGTCGAAACAACTAAAAATGGCCAAAGATCATGGGTTATAGTTCACGAAGTCGTGAATTTTTACCACAGCAAAATTATTTACCAATGTGTCAAAACAAATAAAAATGACCAAAATCATGTATTATAGCTCATGAAATCTTTAATTTTGGCCTCAATGAAATTATTTGACAATGGCTCGAAATAACTAAAAATGGACAAAAATTGTGGGTTATATATATCATAAAAATCTTGACTTTTGGTTTCTGCGAAATTATTTGGCAACGGGTCAAATCGATTAAAAATAGCTAAAATTCATGAGTTATAGCTCATGAAATGGTGAAACTTTGCCTCTATGAAAATATTTGCCAATGAGTCGAAACGACAAAAAATGTCCAAAAATCACGGGTTATAGCTCGTGAAATCATTAGTCCTGGCCTCTGTGAAATTATTTGCCAAGAGGTTGAAATGACTAAAAATTACCAAAAATCATGGGTTATAGCTAACAAAATCATGAATTTTGGACATAGCAAAATTATTTGACAATGGGTCGAAACAACTAAAAATGGCCAAAAATAGTGGGTTATTGCTCATGAAATTGTGAATTTTTACCACCGCGAAATTATTTGACATCGGGTCGAAATGACTAAAAATGGCCAGTAATCATGGGTTATAGCTCATGAAATATTTAATTTTTGAAATTATTTGGTACAGTCAAAGAGACTAAAATGGACAAAAATGGTGCGCTATAGCTCACAAAATCCAGAAGTTTGGCTTCCTCAAAATTATTTTCCAACAGATCGAAACAACTAAAAATGGCCAAAAATCATGAGTTATAGCCCACGAAATCATGAATGCTGGACTTCTAAAAATTAATTGACACCAAGTCAAATTGATAAAAAAAATGGCTGGAATCGATGGTACAAGCTCATGAAATCGTGAAATTAGCCTCCGCGAAATTATTTGCCAGCTGGCCAAATCAATTAAAAAATGTTAAAAATCTTGACTTATATCTCACAAAATCATGAATTTTGGATACCACAAACTTATTTTCCAATGGGTCGAGACAACTAAATATGGCTGAAAATCATGAGTTATAGCTCACAAAATCGTGAATTTTGGTCTTTAAGAAATTATTTGCCAATGAGTCAAAAGACTAAAATTGCCCAAAATTGTGGGCTATAGCTCACAAAATTGTGACTTTTGGCCTCTGTGAAATTATTTGCCAATAGGTGGAAATAATTTAAAACGGTCAAAAATCGTAGGTTATAGCTCATGAAAACTTTAATTCTGGCCTCTACGAAATTATTTGACAATGGCTCGAAATAACTAAAATGGACAAAAATTGTGGGTTATATATATCATAAAATCTTGACTTTTGGTTTTCATGAAATTATTTGACATCGGTCGAAATGATTAAAAAGCTAAAATCGTAAGTTATAGCTCATGAAATGGTGAAACTTTGCCTCTATGAAAATATTTGCCAATGAGTGAAGCGACAAAAATGTCCAAAATCACGGGTTATAGCTCGTGAAATCATTAGTCCTGGCCTCTGTGAAATTATTTGCCAAGAGGTTGAAATGACTAAAAATTACCAAAAATCATGGGTTATAGCTAACAAAATCATGAATTTTGGACATAGCAAAATTATTTGACAATGGGTCGAAACAACTAAAAATGGCCAAAAATAGTGGGTTATTGCTCATGAAATTGTGAATTTTTACCACCGCGAAATTATTTGACATCGGGTCGAAATGACTAAAAATGGCCAGTAATCATGGGTTATAGCTCATGAAATATTTAATTTTTGAAATTATTTGGTACAGGTCAAAGAGACTAAAAATGGACAAAAATGGTGCGCTATAGCTCACAAAATCCAGAAGTTTGGCTTCCTCAAAATTATTTTCCAACAGATCGAAACAACTAAAAATGGCCAAAAATCATGAGTTATAGCCCACGAAATCATGAATGCTGGACTTCTAAAAATTAATTGACACCAAGTCAAATTGATAAAAAAAATGGCTGGAATCGATGGTACAAGCTCATGAAATCGTGAAATTAGCCTCCGCGAAATTATTTGCCAGCTGGCCAAATCAATTAAAAAATGTTAAAAATCTTGACTTATATCTCACAAAATCATGAATTTTGGATACCACAAACTTATTTTCCAATGGGTCGAGACAACTAAATATGGCTGAAAATCATGAGTTATAGCTCACAAAATCGTGAATTTTGGTCTTTAAGAAATTATTTGCCAATGAGTCAAAAAGACTAAAATTGCCCAAAAATTGTGGGCTATAGCTCACAAAATTGTGACTTTTGGCCTCTGTGAAATTATTTGCCAATAGGTGGAAATAATTTAAAACGGTCAAAAATCGTAGGTTATAGCTCATGAAAACTTTAATTCTGGCCTCTACGAAATTATTTGACAGCGCGTCGCAATGACTATAAATGGCCAAAAATCATGGTTTATAGCTTACGAACTCGTGAATTTTGGCCTCCACGAAATTATTTACCAGCGAATTGAAACAACTAAAATGGCCAAAGTTTATGGATTATATAGCACGAAATGATAAATTCGGCCTCCACAAAATTATTTACCAACGGGTCAATACGATTAAAAATAGCTAAAATCGTAAATAAGAGCTCACGAAATCGTGAATTTTGGCCAATATAAAACTATTTCTAAAGGGTCAAAATGACTAAAAATGGTGAAATTTGTGGATCCCATGAAATAGTGAATTTTGGATACCACAAACTTATTTTCCAATGGGTCGAGACAACTAAATATGGTGAAAATCATGAGTTATAGCTCATGAAATCACAAATTTTCCCTCAGTAAATTATTTTACAACAAGTTGAAAAAACTAAAAATGTCGAGAAAATCATGGGTCATAGCTCACGAAATCATAAATTTTTGTCACCGTTAAATTATTTGACAATTGGTCAAAATGAATAAAATGGCTAAAATCATGGGTCATAACTCATGAAATCTTTAATGATAGCCTCAATGAAATTATTTAACAATGGCATGAAACAAGTAAAATGGTAAAAATTATGGGTTATATAGATCATAAAATCTTGACTTTTGGTTTTCATGAAATTATTTGACAACGGTTCGAAATGATTAAAAAGCTAAAATCGTAAGTTATAGCTCATGAAATCGTGAATTTTGGCCTCCACGAAATTATTTACCAATGTGTCAAAACAAATAAAAATGACCAAAATCATGTATTATAGCTCATGAAATCTTTAATTTTGGCCTCAATGAAATTATTTGACAATGGCTCGAAATAACTAAAATGGACAAAAATTGTGGGTTATATATATCATAAAATCTTGACTTTTGGTTTTCATGAAATTATTTGACAATGGGTCGAAATGACTAAAATGGCCAAAAATCATGAGTTATAGCTCATGAAATGGTGAAACTTTGCCTCTATGAAAATATTTGCCAATGAGTGAAGCGACAAAAATGTCCAAAATCACGGGTTATAGCTCGTGAAATCATTAGTCTGGCCTCTGTGAAATTATTTGCCAAGAGGTTGAAATGACTAAAATTACCAAAAATCATGGGTTATAGCTAACAAAATCATGAATTTTGGACATAGCAAAATTATTTGACAATGGGTGAAACAACTAAAATGGCCAAAAATAGTGGGTTATTGCTCATGAAATTGTGAATTTTACCACGAAATTATTTGACATCGGTCGAAATGACTAAAATGGCCAAAAATCATGGGTTATAGCTCATGAAATATTTAATTTTGAAATTATTTGGTACAGGTCAAAGAGACTAAAATGGACAAAAATGGTGCTTATAGCTCACAAAATCGAAGTTTGGCTTCCTCAAAATTATTTTCCAACAGTCGAAACAACTAAAATGGCCAAAAATCATGAGTTATAGCCCACGAAATCATGAATCTTTGGACTTCTAAAATTAATTGACACCAAGTCAAATTGATAAAAAAATGGTTTGGAATCGATGGTACAAGCTCATGAAATCGTGAAATTAGCCTCCATGAAATTATTTGCCGGTGGCCAAATCAATTAAAAATGTTAAAAATCTTGACTTATATCTCACAAAATCATGAATTTTGGATACCACAAACTTATTTTCCAATGGGTCGAGACAACTAAATATGGTGAAAATCATGAGTTATAGCTCACAAAATGCGTGAATTTTGGTCTTTAAGAAATTATTTGCCAATGAGTCAAAAAGACTAAAATTGCCCAAAAATTGTGGGCTATAGCTCACAAAATTGTGACTTTTGGCCTCTGTGAAATTATTTGCCAATAGGTGGAAATAATTTAAAACGGTCAAAAATCGTAGGTTATAGCTCATGAAAACTTTAATTCTGGCCTCTACGAAATTATTTGACAGCGCGTCGCAATGACTATAAATGGCCAAAAATCATGGTTTATAGCTTACGAACTCGTGAATTTTGGCCTCCACGAAATTATTTACCAACGGGTCGAAACAACTAAAAATGGCCAAAGTTTATGGATTATATAGCACACGAAATGATAAATTCTGGCCTCCACAAAATTATTTACCAACGGGTCAATACGATTAAAAATAGCTAAAATCGTAAATAAGAGCTCACGAAATCGTGAATTTTGGCCAATATAAAACTATTTCTAAAGGGTCAAAATGACTAAAAATGGCTGAAATTTGTGGATCCCATGAAATAGTGAATTTTGGATACCGCGAAACTATTTACCAGTGGATCGAAACAACTTAAAATGGACAAAAATTGTGAATTATAGCTCATGAAATCACAAATTTTCCCTCCGTAAATTATTTTACAACAAGTTGAAAAAACTAAAAATGTCAGAAAATCATGGGTCATAGCTCACGAAATCATAAATTTTTGTCACCGTTAAATTATTTGACAATTGGTCAAAATGAATAAAATGGCTAAAAATCATGGGTCATAACTCATGAAATCTTTAATGATAGCCTCAATGAAATTATTTAACAATGGCATGAAACAAGTAAAAATGGTAAAAAATTATGGGTTATATAGATCATAAAATCTTGACTTTTGGTTTTCATGAAATTATTTGACAACGGTTCGAAATGATTAAAAAAAGCTAAAAATCGTAAGTTATAGCTCATGAAATCGTGAATTTTTACCTGTACAGAATTATTTTCCAATGAGTCAAAATGACTAAAATGGCCAAAAATCATGGGTTATAGCCCATGAAATCGTTAGTTCTGGCCTCTGCAAAATTATTTGCAAAGGGGTCGAAAAGACTAAAAATGGTCCAAAATTGTGGGTTATAGCTTACGAAATCGTGAATTTTTTATACCGAAAAATTATTTGACAATGGGTACACGACTAAAAGTGGCCAAAAATCATGGGTTATATAGCTCACGAAATTGTGAATTTTGGATACCGCAAAATTTTTTGACAACGGGTCAACACGACTAAAAATGGCCCAAAACCATGGGTTATAGCTCACAAAATCGTGAATTTTTTCCACTGCCAAATTATTTATTAGGTCGAAATGATTAAAACTGGCCCAAAATCATGGGTTATTGTTGACGAAATCTTTAATTTTGGCTCACGAATTTATTTGACAATGGGTCGAAATGACTAAAAATCGTGGGTTATACCTCATGAACTAGTGAATGTCAGCCTCGACGAAATTACTTGACAATAGGTCGAAACAACTAAAAATGGCCCAAAATCGTGTATTTTAACCTTAGCAAAATTATTTTACACCGGCTTAGCCAAAAATTGATGGTAATAGCTCATGAATTCTTGAATTTCGGCCTCCGCAAAATTATTTGACAATGGGTCGAAAAAAGTAAATATGGCCAAAAATCATGGGTAATTGCTCATGGAATCGTTAATTTTGGCCTCCACGAAATTATTTCCAATGCGTCAAAATGACTAAATATGGCCAAAATTCATGGACTACAGCCCACAAAATTATGAAGTTTGGATACCACGAAAATATTTGCCAATGGGTCACAACGATCAAAAATGTGCAAAAATCATGAATTATAGCTCACTAAACCGTGAATTTTAACCTCCGCGAAATTATTTGATAACAAGTCGAAATGACTAACAATGGCCAAAATCATGAGTTATAACTCATGAAATCTTTAATTTGGGCCGCCATGAAATTATTTGACAGTGGGTCAAAATGATAAAAAAAAAAGGGGCAAAGATCGTGAGTTATAGATCTCGAAATCTTAACTTTTAGCCTCCGCAAAATTTAGAAACGACTAAAAAAAGCAAAAAATCATGAGTTATAGCTCATGAAATCATGAAATTTAGCCTCTACAAAATTATTTACCAATGGTAAAATAACAAAAAATGGCCAAAAAGCATGGATTGTAGCTCACAAAATAATAAAAATTGGCCACCGTGAAATTATTTGACACCGGGTCGAAACGATAAAAAATGGCCAAAAATCGATGATAATAGCTCATGAAATCGTGAACTTTAGCATCCGTAAAATTATTTGCCAAAGGACCAAAATGATTAAAAATGGTAAAAATTGTGAGTTATAGCTCATGAAATCGTGAATTTTGGATACAACAAAAGTATTTGCCAATGGGTCGAAACAACTAAATATGGCTAAAAATTGCAAGTTATAGCTCACTAAATTGTGAATTTTGGCATCTACAAAATTATTTGCCAATGGGTCGAAATGACCAAAAATCGTGGGTTATAGTGCATTAAATAGTGACATTTAGCCTCCGTGAAACTATTTGCCAATGATTCAAAAAGATTTAAAATGGCAAAAAATCATGGGTTATAGTTCATAAAAACTTTAATTTTTCCCTCTACAAAATTATTTGATAACAAGTCGAAATGACTAAAATGGCCAAAAATTATGGATTATAGCTTATGAAATCGTGAATTTTGGCGTATACAAAATTATTTACCAAAGGGTTGAAATGACTAAAAATGGCCAAAAATTATGGATTATAGCTTGCGAAATTATAAATTTTTGGCCTCCACGAAATTATTTAACAACGAGTCAAAGCGAATAAAATGGCCAATAATCATGGATAAGAGCTCATG
This sequence comes from Asparagus setaceus, assembly GCA_012295165.1. Taxonomy (NCBI): domain Eukaryota; kingdom Viridiplantae; phylum Streptophyta; class Magnoliopsida; order Asparagales; family Asparagaceae; genus Asparagus; species Asparagus setaceus. Next base: position 4,914,011 of record CM022705.1, read on the forward strand.
AAATCGTGAATTTTGGCATCTACAAAATTATTTGCCAAAGGACCAAAATGATTAAAAATGGTAAAATTGTGAGTTATAGCTCATGAAATCGTGAATTTTGGATACAACAAAAGTATTTGCCAATGGGTCGAAACAACTAAATATGGCTAAAAATTGCAAGTTATAGCTCACTAAATTGTGAATTTTGGCATCTACAAAATTATTTGCCAATGGGTCGAAATGACCAAAAATCGTGGGTTATAGTGCATTAAATAGTGACATTTAGCCTCCGTGAAACTATTTGCCAATGATTCAAAAAGATTTAAAATGGCAAAAAATCATGGGTTATAGTTCATAAAAACTTTAATTTTTCCCTCTACAAAATTATTTGATAAGGCGTCGAAACGACAATGAATGACTTGTGATTTATAGCTTATGAAATCGTGAATTTTGGCGTACACAAAATTATTTACCAAAGGGTTGAAATGACTAAAAATGGCCAAAAATTATGGATTATAGCTTGCGAAATTATAAATTTTTGGCCTCCACGAAATTATTTAACAACGAGTCAAAACGAATAAAAATGGCCAATAATCATGGATAAGAGCTCGCGAAATCGTGAATTTTGGCCTACTTAAAATTATTTCTAATGGGCCAAAATTGACTAAAAATGGCCTAATTTTGTGGATTATAGCCCGCAAAATCATGAATTTTGGATACCATGAATTTATTTGCCAATGGGTGTTTGGGTCGAAAGTTGCTTCCATTTGTAAAACTTGAGAAAATTACACTTTTGGTTCTCAGTTACAAAGAAATTTAAATAACTCTCTCACAAATTCGAACAAAAGACGCTACAAGTGTAGATCTCTTATTTTCGTGGGACTTTGCTGTCTTGGGGGCCGTGTCAGTGGACCACCGAGCAACAATCGTCGAATCGGCGGGGTTTAGTTGATGCTTCAAAGGAAACAAGAACTTCAGCAAATATCTTAGCAAAGTAAGATATCTACTCTTCTCAAGAATAAGTCAAAGCTTAAACTTCGAGGAATCTCCGTGTGGATCGTGTTCTTGAACTCAGGAAGCTTGGATCTCGATTGCCCTTCGATGGCCGACCCACCCAAGTGGGCGTGGGAGGGTATTTATAGTCTTTGGAAGCGTGCCCTCTGAAGAAACACAAGTGTCATAAGTGCTTGACATTTATAGTTAGCGGCATTTCGGCATCAGCCCTTGGCTACCTAAACTCGCTGGCGAGGCGATTATGGCTACCTCGGCCAGCGTAGTAGTATGGTACCTCGGCCTTCGGCGGTGTCATCCCCTCATTTGTTGTAGCGGTTTATTTGCTTTTTAGGCGCGATTAAATGCCCTAAAATCACGCCTAGTGGTATTTTCAGCGTGTAACCGCTCATTAAAGTATCTGAGCGTCTCTGCGTTGATAAAGTCAAGTGGGCCCCATCGGCATTGATTTAGACCCTTCAAGAGCTCGTTTCAAGTATTACGGGTGTCTCGCCTTTGGCGAGCACCTAAAGATCACCTCGCCTATAGCGAGGCACAAACAAGTGTCTCGCTTCGTGGCGAGGCACAAACAAGTGTCTCGCTTCGTGGCGAGGCACAAACAAGTGTCTCGCTTGTGGCGAGACACAATCTTCCATATGTTGACTTCTTGAGATTTTGGCGGCGTTATCCTTCGATCTTCTCATAATTTAGTCATATTTGAGGTTCTTGACAATTTTTGATGCCTACGGATACCCCTCCAAAGTTTTGGACTCCTCGTATTTTATCGAAGTGCGGAATACTTTGGATAAGATCTTGCTTACGTTAAGCGTTGAACTTTGTAGAAGAGGCCCATGTTTTACTTGGTTTCTCAAACCACGGAGTGCGATGTAGCTATCCATATTCTGAGTTCAATAACTGTTGCATTTGTATTTGAATGGATTGAAATGTCGAAGTCGATTTTGGACTAATCATCTTCATCTTGAAAGTCACCACTTGGGTTGTAATTGAGATGCCTTGAGAATCATTCAGCGTCGTCTGGTTTTCTGAACATCAGATTTCCAGGAAAGCTTCTATATGGAATATGGAACCGATTTGTTTTGAATATACTGCCTTGAGCCTCAGAGTTGCCGAGACAGTTTGGAATTGTGTCTTCTCTTGGGGCGAAAACTAACCCGTTGTGTTTTCTCTTGGGGCGAAAACGAACACAACTTGGGGCGAAAACGAACCCGTTGTGTTTTCTCTTGGGGCGAAAATGAACCCTGTTATTGGAGTAGACCTCTCATTCGTAAAAGGAATCAAGAGGGGATTTTGATTATGGTCCTAACTGTAGGAAGGTTTGACCAGGATAGGAATTTTTTGAGACAATCCTAACTGTCGGAAGGTTTGATCGCTCAATCTGGAAGTGGACCTCTCGTTCATGGAAGGAATCGAGAGGGGATTTTGACCGTGGTCCTAAGCGTAGGAAGGTTTGACCGGGATAGGAATTTTGAGACAATCCTAAGCGTAGGAAGGTTTGATCGCTCAACACGAAAGTGGACCTCTCGTTCATAAAAGGAATCGAGAGGGGATTTTGACCGTGGTCCTAACTGTAGGAAGGTTTGATCACTCAATCCTGAAAGTGGTCCTCTTGTTCATAAAAAGAATCGAGAGGGGATTTTGATTGTGGTCCTAACTGTAGGAAGGTTTGACCAGGATAGGAATTTTTGAGACAATCCTAACTGTCGGAAGGTTTGATCGCTCAATCTGGAAGTGGACCTCTCGTTCATAAAAGGAATCGAGAGGGATTTTGACCGTGGTCCTAAGCGTAGGAAGGTTTGACCAGATAGGAATTTTGAGACAATCCTAATCAGAGGAAGGTTTGATCGCTCAACACGAAAGTGGACCTCTCGCTCATAAAAGGAATCGAGAGGGATTTTGACCGTGGTCCTAATCAGAGGAAGGTTTGATCGCTCAATCTGGAAGTGGACCTCTCGTTCATAAAAGGAATCGAGAGGGATTTTGATTGTGGTCCTAGCGTAGGAAGGTTTGACCAGATAGGAATTTTGAGACAATCCTAAGCGTAGGAAGGTTTGATCGCTCAATCTGAAAGTGGACCTCTCGTTCATGGAAGGAATCGAGAGGGGATTTTGACCGTGGTCCTAACTGTAGGAAGGTTTGACCAGGATAGGAATTTTGAGACAATCCTAACTGTAGGAAGGTTTGATCGCTCAACCTGAAAGTGGACCTCTCGTTCATAAAAGGAATCGAGAGGGGATTTTGACCGTGGTCCTAACTGTAGGAAGGTTTGATCACTCAATCCTGAAAGTGGTCCTCTTGTTCATAAAAAGAATCGAGAGGGGATTTTGATTGTGGTCCTAACTGTAGGAAGGTTTGACCAGGATAGGAATTTTTGAGACAATCCTAACTGTCGGAAGGTTTGATCGCTCAATCTGGAAGTGGACCTCTCGTTCATAAAAGGAATCGAGAGGTGATTTTGACCGTGGTCCTAACTGTAGGAAGGTTTGACCAGGATAGGAATTTTGAGACAATCCTAACTGTAGGAAGGTTTGATCGCTCAACCTGAAAGTGGACCTCTCGTTCATGGATTATCCACCCCCACTTTCTTTGCAAAACTGGGCTGCATTCATTTAGAATAGTTTATACTCATATTCCTATTGGAGTAAGAAGGAGAAGCAGTTTAACCTCTTGTACTCATCGGAGGAACTTCTCATTCGGCTTATTTCGGCGTTAAGACGCCGGCTTCGACCAAGGCTTGGATGATGGCCTTGAGAGCTAAGCAATCCTTAGTAGGATGGAGGATCCTCGTAGTGCATACGGTATTTAGGGTCCGAAGTCTTGTCAGCCTCCTCCTGATTTGTAATAGGTGGCAACTTGATTTTGTTGTTATCAAGGAGGTGTTTGAAGATGACCGGAACTTCTTCGTCTCTGAAAGAGTATGTCTGTGAAATTCGATTTAGAAGCTTTTGGCGATCGTTGTTGCGGCGTTTGACTAACGGCGATCCGGATGCCTTTCCTCTATTACGAGAGGAAAAATTTACTTCGAGGGTCGACCATCTTTTAGCCTCTTCGGCTTTCTTCCTTTTGAGGAAGCGTTGGCTTGTTCTCCTCCTATTTTGAGATCTTTCTATGTAGTTGGTGGGGCGACCCCATGACTTCCAACAGATCAATGGAGATTATTGTGCACGTCTGCAATATGAATTTCGGTGATTGGATCTTTGCGGTTTATGGCCTTATTGCGGAAGCGCTTAACAAAAGTGTCAATTGTCTCCCTATTCTTACGCTTTTCATCCAAGAGGGTTCCAATCGAGACTTGATGTCGTCATCGAAGAAGTTCTTTGAGGAACAAGCTTTCCATATCATTCCAGGTTGATGCTCCGGCCTTGAGTCTTGATACCAATCGAAGGCGACCCCATGAGTTCCAACGAATGACCGAATCATCAAAGGCTCATTTCCCGAGATCACCCCCAAATGAGACTTGAAATAGATCAAGTGCTGTGTAGGCGAACCTCTCCCGTCAAATGGCGTGAAGTTGATCAAATTGAATTTGGTGGTAGGAATTGAATCCCACTCTCTAGGATACGGACACGGGATACCAGTCCTTTTGACTTCCTGTGCGGACATCAAAGCATTGATTTTATCTTCAAGCTCTTTCATCCTTTCGCCATCATCCTCCCCCTGTTTTGGATTACTTCCAATAGGAAGAATTGGACCATTTCCACCTTGAGCACCAGATGTAGCTTTCTTTGGAGGTTGATCAGCGTAAATGTGTTCATCAATCTCCGAATCGCTGTCTTCGATATTATGGGCATTATGGTGGGTAACTCCACCTTGTTGGCTGGATTCAGGGTGTTGACTGGATCCAGGTTGTGCAACCGTATGGGTTTGCAACTCCCTCATCTGTTGCATGGCTAGCTCCATCTCTGTTCTCATTTCGGCCTTAAGCTCTTCTCTTTGCTTGGCTAAGGCTTCTTGTAACATTTGAGCCAGGACATCGGGAGTAATGGTAAAAGCCTCCCTATGATGACGACTCATACTTGAAACAGTATCGTCTGAAGCTATTGCCGAGCAGGCGTCGAAAATTTCATCTTCGGATGATTCTCCTTCATGCATTCTTCTATAGTCAATGCGTCGCGTAGCTCGCAATTGTAACCGAGACATTCTTTGAGAAATCTGAGACCCAATCTTTCCTCCAGGAGTGAAGTCGGGATGCATCCGTCGCCGGTCCTTTCCTTTGTTCACCATGTTGATAGTCGCCGGAAACTCATCAAATTGGATGGATGATCTCTTTCTTCTTCGATGTCGTCTTGGTGGCCCGGATCTTCCGTTCGGCGTGGGAAAGCCGTTCGAATCTTGAAGCTCTTTGTGGGTGGCGTTAGACTCGAAACGGGCACATCGATAACAACGTCTTAATCAATTTTGCACATGAGCAAGAACAATCTATTTCGTCGATCTTCCTCTTTCGTGTGTTGCCACCCCCAGCCTGATGATGTGGTTGGTGTGAGTTATTGCAAATAATATTTCCACCCCCAGATGTAACTTGATTCTTGAGTGGAGGACAAGTCTTCTTTTGGGGCATCGACTATTGGAAGTTGCTTACGCATGAATAATAAGCGTTTGATCGCCTTTAGTGACTTTGCGAATCACAGCCGTTTTGTCTTTATCGGCGGACTCACGGACCCCTTAGGGATACTCAAGCGAGGCATAGCGGGAACTCTTTTAGTTTGGTATCGTCGGATGGTTCGGCGGTCTTGAACATCATTTGGAATTTGGGTACGCCCCCAACCCGTCGTTGTTTATGAATCGGGTGACCCAAATGTTCCATTACCGTGTTTTGGCTTTAGTTCTCGATGGTGGACCAAGGCGACTAAACACCGAAGTTAAAACTTCTCGGTTGATGGATTTCGGACTTAATGGTTGATACCTCGGTAGGAGAAGTGGAAGAAAGGCGGAAAAGTCAATTTTTAATAAGGATGGAGGATCCGCCTGGCCAGGTAGCTTCGTCGTCACCGACGCTGAGACAGCTTTACACTATCTCGCTGTTGGCGAGGCAGCTTAGGCTGTCTTGCTAGCGCGAGGCAGCTCGAGCCGCTCTACCAAGACCGATGGTGATGCGGACTCTTGAGCGATTTTGATGTCGACTTGGGACCCAAATTTTGTGATTTTGGGTCCATTCCTTGATGATTTCGACTCCTGCACCTTGCGAACAACGGCACGTGCACGGCGGCAGCGTGCCGCGATGCTTTAGGCGCTCCTTCCTTGTCAATCGAGTCCTTTTGACAAGAACCCATTCTTCCTTGTCGAGTCTTGGCGGGTTGAGAGGTTGCGGTTTGTTGATGCACGTGATTATCACGAGTTAGCGATAATGAACTCCATCCGTCGACTCGGGGCCTTGGCTGGTGGCGAGCCATCTTTTGGCGTCGTCTCGGCGAGCCCTCTTCGTCGAGGCGGTTGAGATCTTGTTGAATGGCTCCTTCTTACGAAAGAGTCAACTTGGCGAGCTCCGGCTTTGAGATCCACCGGGGTGTTGTTGAGAGGGGAAATCGCCTCTGTCACAAGCGAACGAGAATCTTTGCGCATTACAACAGAACGAACCTCCCTCTTAGGAGATGATATCCTCCGATGTTTGCGGGGTGAAGAGGACTTCGATGAGGAAGAGGAGAGATATTCTTCGAACTTGGCTTGATCGAAGAAGTAATCCAGTCCATCGACCATGAGGTCGGCTTGATCGCTGCAAGGCTGCGACACAACGATCTCGGGCTCGAGACCGTTAGCTCCCACTGTGGTCGCCATCGTGTTTGGGTCGAAAGTTGCTTCCATTTGTAAAACTTGAGAAAATTACACTTTTGGTTCTCAGTTACAAAGAAATTTAAATAACTCTCTCACAAACTCGAACAAAAGACGCTACAAGTGTAGATCTCTTGTTTTCGTGGGACTTTGCTGTCTTGGGGGCCAGCGTAATCCGTGGACCACCGAGCAGCGATCATCGAATCGACGGGGTTTAGTTGATGCTTCGCAAAGGAAACAAGAACTTCAGCAAATATCTTAGCAAAGTAAGATATCTACTCTTCTCAAGAATAAGTCAAAGCTTAAACTTCGAGGAATCTCCGTGTGGATCGTCTTCTTGAACTTGGAAGCTTGGATCTCGATTGCCCTTCGATGGCCGACCCCACCCAAGTGGGCGTAGGAGGGTATTTATAGTCTTTGGGAAGCGTGCCCTCTGAAGAAACACAAGTGTCATAAGTGCTTGACATTTATAGTTAGCTGGCAGCCGAAAGCCGCCTCGCTACCAAGCCGCTCGCCACCGGGCGACAAGATGAGCCGCTACCGTAGGGTCGAAAAAAGTTTATTGATTGAATGAATGTGTTACAATCAAATTCTCTCGATTACAGAGGAAGAGAATATTGATTTGACTTCTCTTTTAAGGTGGGTTCTCGGTAGCGATGGGATGCTTCACTCAATGCTCACGTTGAGATTGCTTCCCGTTGACGATCAGAACAGAGTTGCAGATGATCTTGAGATTGCTGATGAAGAGCTTGATCTCTTTCTCGTGCACAAGTGTTGATCTCTCCAAATTCCAAAAAGCTCCAACCGCCTCTCTTGAAGCTCCCCTGAAGCTCCAACAGCCCCCCTCTTCCATAGCTGCTCACGGCTATTTAAAGGGTTTTTAGCATGTAACTATCATGCTAGAATTGTGGAAACGTGGGTTAATCCACGTGGGCATAACTGATGCCCACTACTTAACCCACGTAGTTGTTGTGACTTTCGTGGCCTTGGGTTCGCTACAGTAAAAATGCCCACAGTGAACGAGGGGGTGCTACAGTAAGCGGAGCCGCTGCAGTAATCGTGAGGTCGCTACAAGAACGCCGGCCGCTACAAAGACGCGGAACCGCTACAAGAACGCCGGGCCGCCGCAAGAACGCGGGTGGCGAGCCTCGTCAAACTTTGGTGTTGTGGGCGAGCCTCGTCGAACCACTGTTGTGGGCGAGCCTCGTCAAACCACTGTTGTGGGCGAACCTCGTCAGAATGAAGGGCTTCGCTACTTGGCGAACCTCGTCGAGAATGAAGGGCTTCGCTACTTGGCGAACCTCGATGCGAATGGAGAGTTTAAGCTACTTGGCGAACCTCGTGCGAATGGAGAGTTTAAGCTACTTGGCGAACCTCGGTTGAATGTTGAGATTCGCTGCGTAGGTGAACCTCGGTTGAATGTTGAGATTCGCTGCGTAGGTGAACCTCGGTTGAATGTTGAGATTCGCTGCGTAGGTGAACCTCGGTTGAATGTTGAGATTCGCTGCGTAGGTGAACCTCGGTTGAATGTTGAGATTCGCTGCGTAGGTGAACCTCGGTTGAGTGTCGAGCCATTTGCTTGGCGATCCTCGTTCGACTTTGATCTTTGCAGGCGAGCCTCGTCAAACTACTATTGTGGCGAGCCTCGTCAAACTACTATTGTGGCGAGCCTCGTCAAACTTTGGTGTTGTGGGCGAGCCTCGTCAAACTTTGGTGTTGTGGGCGAGCCTCGGCAAACTTTGAGGTTGTGGCGATTTTGGCCTATCGCGAGGCGAGCTTCAAGCACGCAGCGAAGCTCCAAGTCTTCATCGCGAGTGCTTGAGGCGAGCTAAGCTCCTTTGCAGCGAAGCTTGCTCTACGGGCGAAGCTTGAACATGCTACGAAGAGCGGGTCGTAACTTTCAAACCGTATGTCGAATTGGGCCGAATTATATATGAAAATTGACTATCTCGGCGAGGCAGACCAACCAAACTGACCCAAAGGGTTTGGTTTGCTCGGTCATTTTAAATTCCTTCGGTTTAGGAGATATCGACACTTTGTCTATTTTGTAAAGTCAAGCATTGGTGAACTTAACCTTTAGGCGGGCGACTTCACTCGAGAGAGACCCTTAAGCTCTTTTGCTCATTCAGGAGTTCTTTGTTTAGGGATTAAGGCAATTTTCTGCCTACAAAACCCCTCAAAGTTTTGAGACTTGAATGCGGTTGAATGGAGTCACGGAACACTTTGGATATGAACTTGTAAAATGGTGGCCGTCTGCGAGGCGGGCGAGGAACCTTCTAACGAACACGGTAAATTTGAATTCTTCACTTGCGGCTAATGTTAGCCCTCTAGGATTTTTAGCAAATCCCGACTATCAGCAGTTTGATGTGCCTTTACCGATTCTGGTTTGAATCGGGCTAGCCATACTTTTCCCCTCGGTATGGTGAGTTTGCGAGGAGTTTCTTTTAGGCTTAGTGCTAAAATCTCCCCTCTATCCTTAGCCGTTCAAGGCGTTGGATTAAAAGATAAGGGCAAATCGCCTGGTAGGCCATCATGAGGAAATGATCGAATCGTTCAGTGACATGAAAGTATAACGATCGCGATCAAAAGCAATCAAGTTGTTGATGGCGTGAGAGTATAACAACGGTGATTCTGAACAAAATCATTTAGAGGAATGATCATGTGGGAGTAGTCAAGTCGTTCGATGACATGGGAGTATAGCGACTATGGCTAAAATAGAGGCACATCGCATGATAGGCCACTATTAGGAAATGATCGAATCGTTCGATGACATGGGAGTATAGCGACTATGGCTAAAATAGAGGCACATCGCATGATAGGCCACTATTAGGAAATGATCGAATCGTTCGATGACATGGGAGTATAGCGACTATGGCTAAAATAGAGGCACATCGCATGATAGGCCACTATTAGGAAATGATCGAATCGTTCGATGACATGGGAGTATAGCGACTATGGTTGAAATAGAGGCACATCGCATGATAGGCCACTATTAGGAAATGATCGAATCGTTCGGTGACATGAAAGTATAACGATCGCGATCAAAAGCAATCAAGTTGTTGATGGCGTGAGAGTATAACAACGGTGATTCTGAACAAAATCATTTAGAGGAATGATCATGTGGGAGTAGTCAAGTCGTTCGATGACATGGGAGTATAGCGACTATGGTTGAAATAGAGGCACATCGCATGATAGGCCACTATTAGGAAATGATCGAATCGTTCGATGACATGGGAGTATAGCGACTATGGTTGAAATAGAGGCACATCGCATGATAGGCCACTATTAGGAAATGATCGAATCGTTCGATGACATGGGAGTATAGCGACTATGGTTGAAATAGAGGCACATCGCATGATAGGCCACTATTAGGAAATGATCGAATCGTTCGATGACATAAAAGTATAACGATCGCGATCAAAAGCAATCAAGTTGTTGATGGCGTGAGAGTATAACAACGGTGATTCTGAACAAAATCATTTAGAGGAATGATCATGTGGGAGTAGTCAAGTCGTTCGATGACATGGGAGTATAGCGACTATGGCTAAAATAGAGGCACATCGCATGATAGGCCACTATTAGGAAATGATCGAATCGTTCGATGACATGGGAGTATAGCGACTATGGTTGAAATAGAGGCACATCGCATGGTAGGCCACTATTAGGAAATGATCGAATCGTTCGATGACATGGGAGTATAGCGACTATGGTTGAAATAGAGGCACATCGCATGGTAGGCCACTATTAGGAAATGATCGAATCGTTCGATGACATGGGAGTATAGCGACTATGGTTGAAATAGAGGCACATCGCATGGTAGGCCACTATTAGGAAATGATCGAATCGTTCGATGACATGGGAGTATAGCGACTATGGTTGAAATAGAGGCACATCGCATGGTAGGCCACTATTAGGAAATGATCGAATCGTTGATGACATGGGAGTATAGCGACTATGGTTGAAATAGAGGCACATCGCATGATAGGCCACTATTAGGAAATGATCGAATCGTTCGGTGACATGAAAGTATAACGATCGCGATCAAAAGCAATCAAGTTGTTGATGGCGTGAGAGTATAACAACGGTGATTACGAACAAAATCATTTAGAGGAATGATCATGTGGGAGTAGTCAAGTCGTTCGATGACATGGGAGTATAGCGACTATGGTTGAAATAGAGGCACATCGCATGGTAGGCCACTATTAGGAAATGATCGAATCGTTGATGACATAAAAGTATAGCGATCGTGATCAAAAGCAATCAAGTTGTTGATGGCGTGAGAGTATAACAACGGTGATTCTGAACAAAATCATTTAGGAAATGACTCGTGGGGGTAGGCGAGTCGTTCGGTGACATAAGAGTATAGCGACTATGGCTAAAATAGAGGCACATCGCATGATAGGCCACTATTAGGAAATGATCGAATCGTTCGGTGACATAAAAGTATAACGATCGCGATCAAAAGCAATCAAGTTGTTGATGGCGTGAGAGTATAACAACGGTGATTACGAACAAAATCATTTAGAAAATGACTTAGTGGGGTTAGGCGAGTCGTTCGATGACATGGGAGTATAACGACTATGGTTGAAATAGAGGCACATCATGGTAGGCCACTATTAGGAAATGATCGAATCGTTCGATGACATAAAAGTATAGCGATCGTGATCAAAAGCAATCAAGTTGTTGATGGCGTGAGAGTATAACAACGGTGATTACGAACAAAATCATTTAGGAAATGACTCGTGGGGGTAGGCGAGTGGTTCGGTGACATAAAAGTATAGCGACTATGGCTAAAATAGAGGCACATCGCATGATAGGCCACTATTAGGAAATGATCGAATCGTTGATGACATAAAAGTATAACGATCGCGATCAAAAGCAATCAAGTTGTTGAGTGACGTGAGAGTATAACAACAGTGATTACGAACAAAATCATTTAGAAAATGACTTCGTGGGGTTAGCTGAGTCGTTCAGTGACATGGGAGTATAACGACTATGGTTGAAATAGAGGCACATCGCATGGTAGGCCACTATTCGGTGAGGGAGTTGATAGGGGTATATTGCTTGGTTAACCACTATCTAACCCAAAGTCACTCGGACAAGTGACGATATGGAAATGATCAGGTCGTTCAGTGACATAGAAGTATAACGACTGTGATCGAAAAACAATCAAGTTGTTCAGTGACATAGAAGTATAACAACTATGATAGGGTAGTAGATATCGTTTGTGGTAATTTGACAAACTGGCACAACACTTGGTAGGCCACTACCAAACGACAATGTGGAATTGATCAAATCGTTCAGTGACACGGAAGTATGACGACATATGACCAAGAAGAATCTAGTTGTTCAGTAACTCGGAAGTATAACAACTATGATGGGAATAGGGGTATGATGACTTGATTGGACAACGTCATTTGCGGGAATAGCGGTCGCGGACTATCGAGGTGATTGTTAACATGATAGTTTTGGGAACCCACCATCCTATTGGCGAGGATTGGAAGGAGTTTGTCAAAGGTGATTGTTAACATGACAAGAATTTGTTGCGGCTGGGGCAACTTTGAGGACTCACCATCCCATTGAAGAGGATTAGTAAGTTAATTTGCGAGGTAAAATGTTAACATGACAAGATTGTCGCTGACGGGCGACTTTGAGGACTACCATCCCATTGAAGAGGATTGGTAAGTTGATTTGTCGAGGTGTAATATTAACATGGCGGTGGGGGTGGTCAAGTCATCCTATTTGAGAGGATTGTGGAGGAAATCTTGAGGGAACTATCGAGGTGATTGTTAACATGATAGTTTTGGGAACCCACCATCCTATTGAGGATTGGCGGAGGAATTTAGAAAATTAGTTATCGGATGTATTTGTTAACATGATAACTTAGTGGGAGTTTGAAAGACTACGGGTAGTACTTCTTTAAAATTTATCGTCGGATCTTTGGTCCTCTGGCGATTGATGCATATAAGCATCAACGATCATCTTTGGCCGATCGTAGCCCGGTCATCTGATCGGTCCCATAGCTTGGTTCAGCGTTGGCGAGCTCGGCGAGTGCCATCGGGGGCTTACTTGAAAGAGTTTTGATGAGGAAGCGGTCGCCACCACCAAGTTATCTTGGTCGTCACCTCCTCGAAATTCAAATAGCTCTTCAACCTCCATGCGGCAGGCATGCTCGACTTGTTCTCCTTGGCGGGTTAAGTCTTTCCACGAGCGAGCTCACGGCCCATATTAGGCGAGAATGTTGATGGAGAGATTGTTCAGACACATCTCGATGAGAGTGGCCTCGGAAATCGATCCGCGGGCACCACGTCGGTTCTGAATCTCTTGACAAAGTTGCTTCTGGACTCTTTCTTCCTGCTTTAGAGCTAGCGGGGTTGCCATAGATACTCTGTGTCATCGTCAAAGAATCGGCCATGAAGAGCCTTTCCATGTCCTTCCGGCGGTGATGGACCCGAGTTCTAATCTGCGAAACCATTCAAAAGCAACCCCTTGAGGGTGCCAATGAACAACCGAGTCTGGCAGGATCATTTCCCATTATGTGTCGGTTCTGAATCTCTTGACAAAGTTGCTTCTGAGACTCTTTCTTCCTGCTTTAGAGCTAGCGGGGTTGCCATAGATACTCTGTGTCATCGTCAAAGAATCGGCCATGAAGAGCCTTTCCATGTCCTTCCGGCGGTGATGGACCCGAGTTCTAATCTGCGAAACCATTCAAAAGCAACCCCTTGAGGGTGCCAATGAACAACCGAGTCTGGCAGGATCATTTCCCATTATGTGTCGGTTCTGAATCTCTTGACAAAGTTGCTTCTGGACTCTTTCTTCCTGCTTTAGAGCTAGCGGGGTTGCCATAGATACTCTGTGTCATCGTCAAAGAATCGGCCATGAAGAGCCTTTCCATGTCCTTCCGGCGGTGATGGACCCGAGTTCTAATCTGCGAAACCATTCAAAAGCAACCCCTTGAGGGTGCCAATGAACAACCGAGTCTGGCAGGATCATTTCCCATTATGTGTCGGTTTGCTTTGGAAGTAGTAAATGTGTTGGGTAGGAGAACCCTTGCCATCGAGCTGCGGGAGGTCGGTGGCTTGAATTTGGAGGATATGAGACATCATCCCATTCTATAGGATACGGCCTCGCCACCTCCATTATATATTGCTCTTGGAGTTTGAGAGCATCCAAGCTGCTTTGGAAATCCATAGCGTATGATCTTGCTCTTTTGTACGCGGATTGGACTCCGCTTCAGATGACATTGAGTGGACATCATGATCTCCCTTGTAGCCTTCTCGCTTCGATTTGGATCCTCCTTCGTCCGCCTTCTTCTTGCCGACAAGTTTCTCCATCATCACTTCTAAGCGTCTGATAGACTCTTGTTGAGCAAGAATAAGAGCTTGTTGCTCTTCGATCTTCTTTGCCATCTCTTCCTCTTTATTAGCCATGAGGGCCGGCGATCACTTATATCGGTGTTTGAAGGTTGAGATGTGGCAATCTGGGAGTTCTCAAATTCTTGAGTACCCCAACCAATTGGCTATAGTCAAGCGGGATTGCGCTCGATGCGAAGGCGGGTGCCGATAGGTGGCTTGACTATTGATTAATCGCCTCGTAACCACGGGAATACCGAGTCGGGCGATTCGGGGTACTGTTGGGGTCTTGCTCCCACTTCTCCCAACCATGTTAATAGTCACTCGGGGAATGACCACCGCGGGCGCTTGTTTCTTATGGCGAAACCGCCGTCTAGTTGGCCGGGTGGATAATCGCTCAAATGCGAAGGCGTGGTGTCGATGAACATTGAGCGCATCGCGAAATAAGCTTCTCCGCAGCGGCAATGAGATTGCATATGACTAGCATCAGCTTGCGAGTGGGGTAATCACGGAGACGAAGTGGGTGTACCCCATTTGATTCGACAAGCGAGCCTCATATGAGAGGCTCCCGAGTGAGTTTGGCGAACATGGCGAGGTTGCCGTTTCCTTTGGTTACGGCGGCGAGGTTATTTGTTTGAGCGAGTTCATCGGTTTAGAATAGACCTCATGTTGGCGAAGTTCATTGCTTGGGCGAGGTTCATCCCTTTAGAGGGACCTCATGTTCTTGGCGAGATTAGCCACTCAAGCGAGCTCATCCTTCAAGGGGACCTCACGTTGTGGCGAGGTTAGCCACTTGGACAAGGCTTCGCTTGGCGGCGTTAGTCTTGTAGGCGAGGTTATTTGTTTGAGCGAGTTCATCGGTTTAGAATAGACCTCATGTTGTTGGGTAGGTTCAAAATGGCGAGGTTCATCATTTTGATGCTTGCTATGGCGAAGTTAGATCAGCAGGCGAGCCGTCTTGCTTTGATGGCGCCCATGTCGAGGTTCATGATGGCGAGGTTCGTCATTTTGATGCTGCTATGGCGAAGTTAGATCAGCAGGCGAGCCGTCTTGCTTTGATGGCGCCCATGTCGAGGTTCATGATGGCGAGGTTCATCCCTTTAGAGGGACCTCATGTTGGCGAAGTTCATTGCTTGGGCGAGGTTCATCATTTTGATGCTGCTATGGCGAAGTTAGATCAGCAGGCGAGCCGTCTTGCTTTGATGGCGCCCATGTCGAGGTTCATGATGGCGAGGTTCGTCATTTTGATGCTTGCTATGGCGAGGTTCGTGGCGTTCCTTGTCGATTCGACCCTCGATTCGTTTGACCATCTTTGGGCGATAGTAAAACCCGTCCAGCGAGACCAAAGCTTCGAGCCCTACGAGCTTGGTTGTCATGGGCCTTGCTTGCCTTGTCGTCGTGAAATTGGACCTTTGGCGAGATCCTTCCTTTCCACGGGCTGGCGAGGTTAGCCTTGAGAAGCAAAGTTTGGCTAATGGCCTCGAAGTTGGGATGGGCTGCTTAACCACCCACTTCTTAGCTTTGTTGGCAAGCTCTTGGAGCCTTGTCAAGAGACATAGGCTGGTTCTCGAGATTAGCTCGAGAAGATTCAACACGAGCCACGGGGCTGAAGTCTCATCTGAGACTTCGTCGACACTAGCGTGTCTTCAGGTTAGATACCCGGAGGAGAGGAACTCCTCATGCTTACTCGATCAAACTCAAGGACCAAGGTTTGAACCTCGGTTCCAGCGCAACCTTAATGCGATTAGCCACCACCAGTTCATCGGAATGAATGGTTGCTCCCCTTGTGGTCGCCATCTTACGTAGGGTCGAAAAAGTTTATTGATTGAATGAATGTGTTACAATTAAATTCTCGATTCTGAGAGGAAGAAGATTGATTTGACTTCTCTTTTAAGGTGGGTTCGGTAGCGATGGGATGCTTCACTCAATGCTCACGTTGAGATTGCTTCCGTTGGCGATCGAAACGAGTTGCGGATGATCTTGAGATTGCGATGAAGAGCTTGATCTCTTTCGTGCACAAGTGTTGATCTCTCCAAATTCCAAAAGCTCCAACGCCTCTCTTGAAGCTCCTGAGCTCCAGCGGCCCCCTCTTCCATAGGCGCTCCACGACTATTTAAAGGTTTTAGCATGTAACTATCATGCTAGAATTGTGAAGCGTGGGTTAATCCGCGTGGGCATAGCGATGCCCACTACTTAACCCACGTAGTTGTTGTGACTTTCGTGGCCTTGGGTTCGCTCTGATGCGCCCGGTGAGCCGATGAACATTGGGCACGATCGCTAAATAAGCTTCTCCGCAAAGAATGAGATTGCATATGACTAGCATCACGCTATGAAAGTGGGGTAATCACCGAGACCGGTGTACCCCATTTGATTCTCGACAAACGAGCCTCATATGAGAGGCTCGAGTCGAAGCTGGCTAACATGGCGAGGTTGCCGCTTGGTTCTCAAGGGCAGGTTCGCCGCTCGCCGAGGTTCGCCCCCCGCTTAGAGGAGACCTCATGTTGGCGGTTCATTGCTTGGACGAGGTTCATCCCTTTAGAGGGGACCTCATGTTGCCGCGAGATTCGCCACTCAAACGAGGCTCATCCTTCAAGGGGACCTCACGCTAAAGCAGGTTCGCCACTTGGACAAGGTCGCAGCTAGGCTTACGCTCGCCTTTGCATCAGGTTCGCTTGAACGAGGTTCATCCGGGTTTAGAATAGACCTCATGTTGTTGGGTAGGTTCAAAATGACGAGGTTCATCATTTTGATGCTTGCTATGACGGTTCGCCAACGAGCGAAGCCTTTGCTTTGATGACTTCCATGTCGAGGTTCATGATGACGAGGTTCGTCATTTTGATGCTTGCTATGACGAAGTTCGTCAACAGAGCGAGATTCGCCAATCAGACGAGGCTCATCTCTTTTGGAGGGGACCTCACATTGACGGCGAGGTTCGCCATGTGGACGAGGTTCGCAGCTGGGGCGACGTTCGTCTTGTTTTGAATGAACCCTTAGATGAAGACGAGGTTCACGACTTGGGGTGCAATGACGAGGTTCGTGACGTTCCTTGTCAGTTCGACCCTCAGTTCGTTTGACCATCTTTGGACGATAGTAAAACCCGTCCAACGAGACCAAAGCTCGAGCCCTACGGCGAGCTTGGTTCTGTCATGGACGCTGCTTGGCACGTCGTGAAATTGGACCTTTGGCAGATCCTTCCTTTCCACGGGCTAGGCGAGGTTCGCCCGCAGAAGCCAAAGTTTGGCTAATGGCCTCCGAAGTTGGGATGGGCTGCTTAACCACCCACTTCTTAGCCTGTTGGCAAGCTCTTGGAGCCTTGTCAAGAGACATAGGCTGGTTCTCGAGATTCGCTCGAGAAGATTCAACACGAGCCACGGGGGCTGAAGTCTCATACGAGACTCGTCGACACTTGCGTGTCTTCACTGGGTTAGATACCCCAGAGGAGAGGAACTCCTCATGCTTACTCTGATCAAACTCAAGGACCAAGGTTTGAACCTCGGTTCCAACTGCAACCTTGTCTGATTGCGCCACCACCAGTTCATCGGAATGAATGGTTGCTCCCACTGTGGTCGCCATCTTCTGTAGGGTCGAAAAAAGTTTATTGATTGAATGAATGTGTTACAATTAAATTCTCTCGATTACAGAGGAAGAGAAGATTGATTTGACTTCTCTTTTAAGGTGGGTTCCCGGTAGCGATGGGATGCTTCACTCAATGCTCACGTTGAGATTGCTTCCCGTTGACGATCAGAACAGAGTTGCAGATGATCTTGAGATTGCTGATGAAGAGCTTGATCTCTTTCTCGTGCACAAGTGTTGATCTCTCCAAATTCCAAAAAGCTCCAACCGCCTCTCTTGAAGCTCCCCTGAAGCTCCAACAGCCCCCCTCTTCCATAGCCGCCACGCCTATTTAAAGGTTTTAGCATGTAACTATCATGCTAGAATTGTGGAAACGTGGGTTAATCCACGTGGGCATAACTGATGCCCACTACTTAACCCACGTAGTTGTTGTGACTTTCGTGGCCTTGGGTTCGCTATGCGAAAAACGCCCACAAAGGAACGAGGGGTGCTACAAGAAGCGGAGCCGCCGCAGAATCGTGAGGTCGCAGTTACGGCGCCGCTACCAAGAACGCTGCCGGGCCGCAGCGCGGCGAGCCTCGCCAAACTTTGGTGTTGTGGGCGAGCCTCATCAAACCGGCGTTGTGGGCGAGCCTCGTCAAACCACTGTTGTGGGCGAACCTCGTCAGAATGAAGGGCTTCGCTACTTGGCGAACCTCGTCTGAATGGAGAGTTTCGCTACTTGGGCGAACCTCGCTCGAATGGAGAGTTTCGCCATCGGGCTTAACCTCGCTGAATGTCGAGGTTCACCGTAGGCTAACCTCGTTGAATGTTGAGATTCACCGCTGTAGGTGAACCTCGGTTGAATGTCGGTTCACCGCTATAGGCTAACCTCGGTTGAATGTCGAGGTTCACCGCCGTAGGCTAACCTCGTTGAATGTCGAGGTTCACCGTAGGCTAACCTCGGTTGAGTGTCGAGCCATTGCTTGGCGATCCTCGTTCGACTTTGATCTTTGCGGGCGAGTCTCGTCAAACTACTATTGTAGGCGAGCCTCGCCAAACTTTGGTGTTGTAGGCGAGCCTCGTCGAACTTCGACGTTGTGGGCGAGCCTCATCAAACTTCGACGTTGTGGGCGAGCCTCGGCAAACTTTGAGGTTGTGGGCGATTTTGGCCTATGCAGACGAGCTTCAAGCACGCAGGCGAGCTCCAAGTCTTCATGCGAGTGCTTGAGGCGAGCTAAGCTCCTTTGCAGGCGAGCTTGCTCTACGGGCGAGCTTCAGAACATGCTACGAAGAACGGGTCGTAACTTTCAAACCGTATGTCGGAATTGGACGAATTATATACGAAAATCGACTATCTCGACGAGACGGAGCCACTGCTGTAGGCGAACCTCGGTTGAATGTCGAGGTTCACCGCCAGAGGCTAACCTCGGTTGAGTGTCGAGCCATTGCTTGGCGATCCTCGTTCGACTTTGATGCTGCGGGCGAGTCTCGTCAAACTACTATTGTAGGCGAGCCTCGTCAAATTACTGTTGTAGGCGAGCCTCGTCGAACTTCGACGTTGTGGGCGAGCCTCATCAAACTTCGACGTTGTGGGCGAGCCTCGGCAAACTTTGAGGTTGTGGGCGATTTTGGCCTATGCAGACGAAGCTTCAAGCACGCAGCGAAGCTCCAAGTCTTCATGCGAGTGCTTGAGGCGAGCTAAGCTCCTTTGCAGGCGAGCTTGCTCTACGGGCGAGCTTCAGAACATGCTACGAAGAACGGGTCGTAACTTTCAAACCGTATGTCGGAATTGGACGAATTATATACGAAAATCGACTATCTCGACGACGGAGCCATCGCTGTAGGCGAACCTCGGTTGAATGTCGAGGTTCACCGTAGGCTAACCTCGGTTGAATGTCGAAGTTCAGCGCTATGGCGAACCTCGGTTGAGTGTCGAGCCATTGCTTGGCGATCCTCGTTCGACTTTGATCTTTGCGGGCGAGTCTCGTCAAACTACTATTGTGGCGAGCCTCGTCAAATTCTTGTTGTAAGCGAGCCTCGTCGAACCGGCGTTGTGGGCGAAACCTCATCAAACCGGCGTTGTGGGCGAGCCTCGGCAAACTTTGAGGTTGTGGGCGATTTTGGCCTATGCGAGGCGAGCTTCAAGCAGGCGAGCTCAAGTCTTCATCGCGAGTGCTTGAGGCGAGCTAAGCTCCTTTGCGGCGAGCTTGCTCTGGCGAGCTTGAGAACATGCTACGAAGAACGGGTCGTAACTTTCAAACCGTATGTCGGAATTGGACGAATTATATACGAAAATCGACTATCTCGACGAGACGGAGCCACTGCTGTAGGCGAACCTCGGTTGAGCGTCGGGGTTCACTGCTGTAGGCGAACCTTGGTTGAATGTCGAGCCTCGCTGCAATGACGAACCTCGGTTGAATGTCGAGCCTCGCTGCAATGACGAACCTCGGTTGAATGTCGAGCCTCGCTGCAATGATGTGGTAGGCGAGCCTCGCCAAACTTTGAGGTTGTGGGCGATTTTGGCCTATGCAGACGAGCTTCAAGCACGCAGGCGAGCTCTAAGTCTTCACGCGAGCTTGTGCTTGAGGCGAGCTAAGCTCCCTTGCAGGCGAGCTTGCTCTGGCGAGCTTGAGAACATGCTACGAAGAACGGGTCGTAACTTTCAAACCGTATGTCGGAATTGGACGAATTATATATGAAAATCGACTATCTCGACGAGACGGAGCCAACCAAACTGACCCGAAGGGTTCGGTTTGCTCCGGTCATTTTGCCAAATTCCTTCCGGTTTAGGAGATATCGACACTTTTGTCTATTTTGTAAAGTCAAGCATTGGTGAACTTAACCTTTAGGCGGCCTCGACTTCACTCGAGGGACCCTTAAGCTCTTTTGCTCATTCCGAGTTCTTTGTGTAGGGATTAAGGCAATTTTACGCCTCTGTGGCCGAAGGATATGTTGCCTCATTGTTGGCGAGGCGTTGTCGCCCTCTAGCCGTTGTAACGGTTTCACGCTTTTAGGCACGATTAAATGCCCTAAAATCACGCCTAGTGGGCGTATTTTCAGCGTGTAACCGCTCATTAAAGTATCTGAGCGTCTCTGCGTTGATAAAGTCAAGTGGGCCCCATCGGCATTGATTTAGACCCTTCAAGAGCTCGTTTCAAGTATTACGGGTGTCTGCGCCTTTGGCGAGAACACAGAATGCCTCGCCTATAGCGAGACACATCAGGTGCCTCGCTCGTGGCGAGGCACAAACAAGTGTCTCGCCGTGGCGAGGCACAAACAAGTGTCTCGCCGTGGCGAGGCACAAACAAGTGTCTCGCCGTGGCGAGGCACAAACAAGTGTCTCGCCGTGGCGAGGCACAAACAAGTGTCTCGCCGTGGCGAGGCACAAACAAGTGTCTCGCCTTTGTGGCGAGACACAATCTTCCATATGTTGACTTCTTGAGATTTTGATGGCGTTGTCCTTGATCTTCTCATAATTTAGTCATATTTGAGGTTCTTGACAATTTTGATGCCTACAATGGGTCGAAACAACTAAAATGGACAAAATTGCACATCACGACTCATGAAATCATAAATTTTCACCTTCGTGAAATTATTTAACAACGAGTTAAAACAACTAAAATGGCCAAAGATCATGGGTTATAACTCACGAAATCATGAATTTTACCATCATGAGATTATTTAACAACAATTCAAAGCGAATAAAAATAGTCAAAAATTATGGGTTATAGCTCATGAAATCTTTAATTTTAGCCTCCATGAAATAATTTGTATTTGCTCAAAATGATTAAAAGCGGTCAAAAATCATGGGTTATATATATTATGAAATCTTGACTTTTACCTTCCGTGAAATTATTTGACAACGAGTCAAAACGAATAAAAATGCTAAAATTGTGAGTTATAGCTCATGAAATCGTGAAATTTTGCCTCTATGAAATTATTTGCCAATAAGTCAAAAGACTAAAACTAGCTAAAAATCATAGGTTATAGCTCATGAAATCGTTAGCTCTAGCCTCTCTGAAATTATTTGCAAATGGGTGAAATAACTAAAATGGCCAAAAATCTTGGGTTATAACTCACGAAATCATTAATTTTGAATCCGTGAAATTATTTGACAACGGGTTAACACAACTAAAATGGCTAAAATTTATGGGTTATAGCTCATGAAATCTTTAATTTTAGCCTATGCAGACGAAGCTTCAAGCACGCAGCGAAGCTCTAAGTCTTCACGCGAAGCTTGTGCTTGAGGCAGCTAAGCTCCTTATGTGCAGCTCGCCTTCAAGCAGCCTCGCAATACGTAAGAACGGTCGAACTTTCAAACCGTATGTCGGAATTGGACGAATTATATATGAAAATCGACTATCTCGACGAGACGGAGCCAACCAAACTGACCCGAAGGGTTCGGTTTGCTCCGGTCATTTTGCCAAATTCCTTCCGGTTTAGGAGATATCGACACTTTTGTCTATTTTGTAAAGTCAAGCATTCGTGTGAACTTAACCTTTAGGCGGCCTCGACTTCACTCGAGGGACCCTTAAGCTCTTTTGCTCATTCCGAAGTTGCCGTAGGGATTAAGGCAATTTTATCGCCTACGTACGCGGTAGGTAAGATGAGCCGCCGACCGGCGAGGCGTTGTCGCCCTCTAGCCGTTGTAACGGTTTCACGCTTTTAGGCACGATTAAATGCCCTAAAATCACGCCTAGTGGGCGTATTTTCAGCGTGTAACCGCTCATTAAAGTATCTGAACGTCTCTCTGCGTTGATAAAGTCAAGTGGGCCCCATCGGCATTGATTTAGACCCTTCAAGAGCTCGTTTCAAGTATTCTGGGTGTCTCGCCTTTGGCGACAGTAAGTGCCTCGCCTATAGCGAGACACATCAAGGTGCCTCGCCGCGGGCGAGGCACAAACAAGTGTCTCGCTCGTGGCGAGGCACAAACAAGTGTCTCGCTTGTAGCGAGACACAAGCGAGTGTCTCGCTTATAGCGAGGCACAAACAAGTGTCTCGCACTGTAGCGAGACACAATCTTCCCATATGTTGACTTCTTGAGATTTTGATGACGTTGTCCTTCGATCTTCTCATAATTTAGTCATATTTGAGGTTCTTCAGCAATTTTTGATGCCTACAATGGGTCGAAACAACTAAAAATGGACAAAAATTGCACATCACAGCTCATGAAATCATAAATTTTCACCTTCGTGAAATTATTTAACAACGAGTTAAAACAACTAAAAATGGCCAAAGATCATGGGTTATAACTCACGAAATCATGAATTTTTACCATCATGAGATTATTTAACAACAATTCAAAACGAATAAAAATAGTCAAAAATTATGGGTTATAGCTCATGAAATCTTTAATTTTAGCCTCCATGAAATAATTTGACGACTGCTCAAAATGATTAAAACTGGTCAAAAATCATGGGTTATATATATTATGAAATCTTGACTTTTACCTTCCGTGAAATTATTTGACAACGAGTCAAAACGAATAAAAAATGCTAAAAATTGTGAGTTATAGCTCATGAAATCGTGAAATTTTGCCTCTATGAAATTATTTGCCAATAAGTCAAAAAGACTAAAACTAGCTAAAAATCATAGGTTATAGCTCATGAAATCGTTAGCTCTAGCCTCTACGAAATTATTTGCAAATGGGTCGAAATAACTAAAAATGGCCAAAAATCTTGGGTTATAACTCACGAAATCATTAATTTTGAATACCGTGAAATTATTTGACAACGGGTTAACACAACTAAAAATGGCTAAAATTTATGGGTTATAGCTCACAAAATCATGAATTTTTCCCACCGTGAAATTGACATCAGGTCAAAATGATTAAAATGGTCAAAATCGTAGGTTATAGCAAATAAAATCATGAACTTTTGCCACAATGGAATTATTTGACAACGGGTCAAAATGACTAAAAATGGCCAAAAATCGTGGGTTATAGCTCATAAAATCGTGAACTTTTGCCACAATGGAATTATTTGACAACGGGTCAAAACGATTAAAAAAGGCAAAAAAAAGCATGGGTTATAGCTCATGAAATCTTTAATTTTGGCCTTTGCGAAATTATTTGACAACCGGTCGGAATGACTAAAAATGGCGAAAAAAATGTGGTATATAGCTCATGAAATCGCGAATTTGGCCACCACAAAATTATTAGCCAGCGGCCCGAAACAACTAACAATGGCCAAAAATCGTGGATTATAAGTCTCGAATTTTTGCCTCTGCAGAGTTATTTGACAACGAGTCGAAACGACTAAAAATGACCAAAAATCATGGGTGATTGCTCAGCGAATCGTTAATTTTGGCCTCCGAAAAATTATTTCCGACATGTCGAAATGACTAAAGATAGCCAAAATTCGTGGACTATAGCCCATGAAATCATGAATTTTGAATGCTGCAAAATTAGTTGCCAATGGGAAGAAATGACTAAAAATGTGCAAAAATCGTGAGTTATAGCTCACAAAACTGTGGATTTTGATCTCCACAAATTTATTTAATAACGAGCCAAAATGACTAAAAATGGCCAAAATTCAAGGGTTATAGCTCACGAAATCATGAAATTTTTCCACCACAAAATTATTTGACAAATGGTCGATAATCACAATTTAATTACAATTTTATACCCACATTACCTATTTTATATGAATAAATATCCTACTAATAACTGTTTTTATCTTAATTTGCAGGTTAATAGAATATTAATGAATAAGAGCCCAAATGACTCAAAACCTCTGATTTTCTACCAATTTTTGAAGCCCAAATATGAAGACAAACGAAGGCCCAAGATACCAAAGTGATCCAAGAAGAAATCGTTTGAAAATATGAAGAAAGATAAATTCGGTTGGAAACCAACCGGTTGGCCAACCGATTGGCTGATCGGTTGGTTCGCAACAGATTTGATCAATGGCTGATTTCAACTTCTTGATGGCCAAGTTTGATCCAATGGTTCATGTTCACTCCGTTGGGCTGTAAATAGGGGTAGATTGTGAGGGTTTTGAGTGTGAAATATTTTGTAAAAACTCCATTTGGAAAGGAGGGTTACTCTTAATTGAGAAGACCTTCCAAAAATTATAACTTTTGTTACACAATAAATAAAATTTTCACCCCTTCAATTTTCTTTCTCTTCTTCTTATCCAAGGACCAAAAGGAGGATGAGATGAAGATCAGGAGTTAATAGGTTTCTATTTTATTTCTTTTGCATTTCTTTCTTATTACTTTGTAGTTTAGATTTACTTTCATGCAATTTACTTTCATGTCTTGTCTTTAATTTGTAGTATAGATTTATTTCCTTGCAATTAGTTAGATTGTTTTTATTTCTTTTCTTCCCATTCTTTTCTCTTTTCTTTATTTCTTTGCTTTTTATTTTCCAAAGATGTGGAACTAACCTCTTGTGGGGATCTAGTTTTGCATGAAACTAGTCTAATTCTCTCTTATATTTGTGAATCACTCTCCTATGCTTAAAAGATCATGTTTTGGCTAATCAACTAGAGAACTAATCAGTAGAAGAAGAATTTGATAGTCTATGCTTTCCTTAAGTGGTTTGATAGGTTATGCTTATGAATTCTAGGATTACTATCTTGTTGTTATTCTCCTCATGAGTATTGATTTCATTTAGGTGATAATTTGATAGGTTATGCTTTTCTTAAGTGGTTTGATAGTCTATTCTTAATAAATCTAAAATGAAATGTGATAAAAGAGAATGGTTCATATCTTATAAGTAAGATTAGCTAGTGGATTCAATTCTAGATTCCATCATATCTCTAATTGAATCCTCCATCTTTTGCTTTATTAATTTTGTTTTCTTGATCTTGATTTTCCTCTACTCTCTCCCTCATCTCAATCTCGTTTTATTTCTTTGCATTTATTTTCTCACTCTCCATCTCTCCATTCTCACTTCCATTTTGATATAGCTCATGAAATGTGAATTTGGCCACCACAAAATTATTAGCCAGTGACGAAACAACTAACAATGGCCAAAAATCGTGGATTATAAGTCTCGAATTTTTGCCTCTGCGAGTTATTTGACAACGGGTCAAAATGATTAAAATGGTCAAAATCGTAGGTTATAGCTCATGAAATCGTGAAATTTTGCCTCTATGAAATTATTTGACAACGAGTCGAAGCGACTAAAATGACCAAAATCATGGGTTATAACTCACGAAATCATTAATTTTGAATCTGAGTGAAATTATTTGACAACGGGTTAACACAACTAAAATGGCTAAAATTTATGGGTTATAGCTCACAAAATCATGAATTTTTCCAAGTGAAATTGACATCAGGTCAAAATGATTAAAATGGTCAAAATCGTAGGTTATAGCTCATGAAATCTTGACTTTTACCTTAGTGAAATTATTTGACAACGAGTCAAAACGAATAAAAATGCTAAAATTGTGAGTTATAGCTCATGAAATCGTGAAATTTTGCCTCTATGAAATTATTTGCCAATAAGTCAAAAGACTAAAACTAGCTAAAAATCATAGGTTATAGCTCATGAAATCGTTAGCTCTAGCCTCTGAAATTATTTGCAAATGGGTCGAAATAACTAAAATGGCCAAAAATCGTGGGTTATAGCTCACGAAATCATTAATTTTGAATCTGAGTGAAATTATTTGACAACGGGTTAACACAACTAAAATGGCTAAAATTTATGGGTTATAGCTCACAAAATCATGAATTTTTCCAAGTGAAATTGACATCGGGTCAAAATGATTAAAATGGTCAAAATCGTAGGTTATAGCAAATAAAATCATGAACTTTGCCACAATGGAATTATTTGACAACGGGTCAAAATGACTAAAATGGCCAAAAATCGTGGGTTATAGCTCATAAAATCGTGAACTTTGCCACAATGGAATTATTTGACAACGGTCAAAGCGATTAAAAAGGCAAAAAGCATGGGTTATAGCTCATGAAATCTTTAATTTTGGCCTTTCTTGAAATTATTTGACAACCGGTCGAATGACTAAAATGGCGAAAAAATGTGGTATATAGCTCATGAAATCGCGAATTTGGCCACCACAAAATTATTAGCCGTGACGAAACAATAACAATGGCCAAAAATCGTGGATTATAAGTCTCGAATTTTGCCTCTGCGAGAGTTATTTGACAACGAGTCGAAGCGACTAAAATGACCAAAAATCATGGGTGATTGCTCAGCGAATCGTTAATTTTGGCCTCAGAAAAATTATTTCGACATGTCGAAATGACTAAAGATAGCCAAAATTAGTGGACTATAGCCCATGAAATCATGAATTTTGAATCTTTGCAAAATTAGTTGCCAATGGGAAGAAATGACTAAAATGTGCAAAAATCGTGAGTTATAGCTCATGAAATCGTGAAATTTTGCCTCTATGAAATTATTTGCCAATAAGTCAAAAGACTAAAACTAGCTAAAAATCATAGGTTATAGCTCATGAAATCGTTAGCTCTAGCCTCTCGAAATTATTTGCAAATGGGTGAAATAACTAAAATGGCCAAAAATCTTGGGTTATAACTCACGAAATCATTAATTTTGAATCTGAGTGAAATTATTTGACAACGGGTTAACACAACTAAAATGGCTAAAATTTATGGGTTATAGCTCACAAAATCATGAATTTTTCCAAGTGAAATTGACATCAGGTCAAAATGATTAAAATGGTCAAAATCGTAGGTTATAGCAAATAAAATCATGAACTTTGCCACAATGGAATTATTTGACAACGGGTCAAAATGACTAAAATGGCCAAAAATCGTGGGTTATAGCTCATAAAATCGTGAACTTTGCCACAATGGAATTATTTGACAACGGGTCAAAGCGATTAAAAAGGCAAAAAGCATGGGTTATAGCTCATGAAATCTTTAATTTTGGCCTTTCTTGAAATTATTTGACAACGGTCAAAATGACTAAAAATGGCGAAAAAATGTGGTATATAGCTCATGAAATGTGAATTTGGCCACCACAAAATTATTAGCCAGCGGCCCGAAACAACTAACAATGGCCAAAAATCGTGGATTATAAGTCTCGAATTTTTGCCTCTGCAGAGTTATTTGACAACGAGTCGAAACGACTAAAAATGACCAAAAATCATGGGTGATTGCTCAGTGAATCGTTAATTTTGGCCTCAGAAAAATTATTTCGACATGTCGAAATGACTAAAGATAGCCAAAATTAGTGGACTATAGCCCATGAAATCATGAATTTTGAATGCTGCAAAATTAGTTGCCAATGGGAAGAAATGACTAAAAATGTGCAAAAATCGTGAGTTATAGCTCACAAAACTGTGGATTTTGATCTCCACAAATTTATTTAATAACGAGCCAAAATGACTAAAAATGGCCAAAATTCAAGGGTTATAGCTCACGAAATCATGAAATTTTTCCACCACAAAATTATTTGACAAATGGTCTGATAATCACAATTTAATTACAATTTTATACCCACATTACCTATTTTATATGAATAAATATCCTACTAATAACTGTTTTTATCTTAATTTGCAGGTTAATAGAATATTAATGAATAAGAGCCCAAATGACTCAAAACCTCTGATTTTCTACCAATTTTTGAAGCCCAAATATGAAGACAAACGAAGGCCCAAGATACCAAAGTGATCCAAGAAGAAATCGTTTGAAAATATGAAGAAAGATAAATTCGGTTGGAAACCAACCGGTTATTAACCGATTGGTGATCGGTTGGTTATATGATTTGATCAATGGCTGATTTCAACTTCTTGATGGCCAAGTTTGATCCAATGGTTCATGTTCACTCCGTTGGGCTGTAAATAGGGGTAGATTGTGAGGGTTTTGAGTGTGAAATATTTTGTAAAAACTCCATTTGGAAAGGAGGGTTACTCTTAATTGAGAAGACCTTCCAAAAATTATAACTTTTGTTACACAATAAATAAAATTTTCACCCCTTCAATTTTCTTTCTCTTCTTCTTATCCAAGGACCAAAAGGAGGATGAGATGAAGATCAGGAGTTAATAGGTTTCTATTTTATTTTCTTTGCATTTCTTTCTTATTACTTTGTAGTTTAGATTTACTTTCATGCAATTTACTTTCATGTCTTGTCTTTAATTTGTAGTATAGATTTATTTCCTTGCAATTAGTTAGATTGTTTTTATTTTCTTTTCTTCCCATTCTTTTCTCTTTTCTTTATTTCTTTGCTTTTTATTTTCCAAAGATGTGGAACTAACCTCTTGTGGGGATCTAGTTTTGCATGAAACTAGTCTAATTCTCTCTTATATTTGTGAATCACTCTCCTATGCTTAAAAAGATCATGTTTTGGCTAATCAACTAGAGAACTAATCAGTAGAAGAAGAATTTGATAGTCTATGCTTTCCTTAAGTGGTTTGATAGGTTATGCTTATGAATTCTAGGATTACTATCTTGTTGTTATTCTCCTCATGAGTATTGATTTCATTTAGGTGATAATTTGATAGGTTATGCTTTTCTTAAGTGGTTTGATAGTCTATTCTTAATAAATCTAAAATGAAATGTGATAAAAGAGAATGGTTCATATCTTATAAGTAAGATTAGCTAGTGGATTCAATTCTAGATTCCATCATATCTCTAATTGAATCCTCCATCTTTTGCTTTATTAATTTTGTTTTCTTGATCTTGATTTTCCTCTACTCTCTCCCTCATCTCAATCTCGTTTTATTTTCTTTGCATTTATTTTCTCACTCTCCATCTCTCCATTCTCACTTCCATTTTGATTTATTTACACTTTCTCACCGTCACAATCTCAATCTCTCCACAACACATTTTCTTCCTCGTTTCATTTATTTTGCACATAATCCCCAATCTACTCTCTAATCTTTTCATGACCACTTTCACCATGTACATAAACTCCTAATTGTCGCGCATAATTTGAGAACCAAAACTTGAACAAACTCTTCCTACTTCCCGTTCCTCGTGGGATCGATAACTCTTTATACTATAACTTGAAGGTTGTATACTTGCAACTCTAGGACATCATTTAGTCGCCACCATGATCAAACGATAAAAAATGGCCAAAATTTAAGGATTATAGCTCATGAAATCTTTAATTTAGGCCACCATAAAATTATTTGACAACGGGTCAAAATGATAAAAATGGTCAAAAAACATGAGTTATAGATCATGAAATCTTGACTTTTGGTCTCCACAAAATTTTGAAATGACTAAAAAAGACCAAAAATCGTGAGTTATAGCTCATGAAATTGTGAAATTTGGCCTCTACAAAATTATGTACCAATGGGTCAAAACAACTAAAATTAGCCGGAAAACATGGATTATAGCTCACGAAATTGTGAATTTTAGCCTCCGTGAAATTGTTTGACAACAAGTCGAAATAACTAAAAATGGCCAATAATCGTGGCTAACAGCTCATGAAATCGTGAAATTTGGCCTACGCAAAATTATCAAACAATGGGCTGAAACGATTAAAATAGCCAAAAATCTTGTGTTGTAGCTCACAAATTGTGAATTTTTTCCACCATGAAATTATTTGACATCGGGTTGAAACAACTAAAAATGACCAAAAATCATGGGCTATAGCTCATTACATCTTTAATTTTGGCCTCCAGAAATTATTTGACAACATGTCAAAAAGATTTAAAAAGGCCAAATATCGTGGGTTATAGCTCACGAAATCTTTAATTTTGGACTCCTCGAAATTATTTACCAACGGGTCAAAATAAAAATAAATAACCAAAAATCATGAATTATAGCTCACGAAATTGTGAAGAATGACCTCCGTGAAATTAATTTTGGACTCCGCGAAATTAGCTGCCAACGCGTCAAAACGATTGAAAATGGCAAATTTCATGAGTTATAGCTCACAAAATCATGAGTTTTGGAAACCACAAAATTAATTGTCAATGGGTCGAAACAACTAAAAATGGCCGAAAATCATGAGTTATAGCTCACAAAATCGTGAATTTTGGTCTCTACAAAATTATTTGCCAATGGGTCGAAATGACTAAAAATGACCAAAAAATCGTGAGTTATAGCTCATGAAATTGTGACTTTGGCCTCCACGTAAGTATTTGCTAATGGGTCGAAATGACTTAAAATGGCCAAAAATCGTGGGTTATAGCTCATAAAATCTTTAATTTTCACCTCCGTGAAATAATTTGACAACATGTTGAAACGACTATAAACGGTCATAAAATCGTGGGTTATACTCACGAAATCATGAATTTTAGCCTCCGCAAAGTTAGTTTACAACAAGTCAAAATGACTAAAAATGGTCATAAATCGTGAATAAGAGCTCAAGAAATCATGAATTTTGGCCTCGAAATTATTTGACAACATGTCAAAAAGATTTAAAAGGCCAAATATCGTGGGTTATAGCTCACGAAATCTTTAATTTTGGACTCCTCGAAATTATTTACCAACGGGTCAAAATAAAAATAAATAACCAAAAATCATGAATTATAGCTCACGAAATTGTGAAGAATGACCTCCGTGAAATTAATTTTGGACTCCTCGAAATTATTTACCAACGGGTCAAAATGATAAAAATGGTCAAAACTCATAGGTTATACCCCACTAAATCGTGAATTTTGGATACATTAAAATTATTTACCAATGGGTCAAAACAACTAAAAATGGCGAAAATCATGAGTTATAGCTCACAAAATCGTGAATTTTGGTCTCTACAAAATTATTTGCCAATGGGTCGAAATGACTAAAAATGACCAAAAAATCGTGAGTTATAGCTCATGAAATTGTGACTTTGGCCTCCACGTAAGTATTTGCTAATGGGTCGAAATGACTTAAAATGGCCAAAAATCGTGGGTTATAGCTCATAAAATCTTTAATTTTCACCTCCGTGAAATAATTTGACAACATGTTGAAACGACTATAAACGGTCATAAAATCGTGGGTTATACTCACGAAATCATGAATTTTAGCCTCCGCAAAGTTAGTTTACAACAAGTCAAAATGACTAAAAATGGTCATAAATCGTGAATAAGAGCTCAAGAAATCATGAATTTTGGCCTGCGTAAGATTATTTCTAAGGGGTCAAAATGACTAAAATGGTCAAAACTCATAGGTTATACCCCACTAAATCGTGAATTTTGGATACATTAAAATTATTTACCAATGGGTCAAAACAATTAAAATGGACAAAAATCATAAGTTATAGCTCACGAAATCATGAATTTTTGCCTCCGTAAAATTATTTGACAACGAGCCGAAACAACTAAAAATGGCCAAAGATCATGAGTTATAGCTCACGAAATCGTGAATTTTTTTCCACAAGGAAATTATTTAACAACTGGTCAAAATAAATGAAAATGTTCACAATCATGGGGTTATAGCTCACAAAATCTTTAATTTTGGCCTCCACGAAATTATTTGACAATGGTTTGAAATGATAAAAAATAACCAAAAATTGTGGGTTATATATATCATAAAAATCTTGACTTTTGGTTTCTGCAAAATTATTTGACAACGGGTCAAAATAATTAAAAAATGACTAAAATTTATGAGTTATAGCTCATGAAATCGTGAAACTTGCCTCTATGAAAATATTTGCCAATGACTGAAATTACTAAAAGCGTCCAGAAAATCTTGGGTTATAGCTCATGAAATCGTTAGTCACGGCCTCATGAAGTTATTTACCAGCAGTTAAAAGACTAAAATTACTAAAAATCATGGGTTATAGTTAATGAAATCATGAATTTTTGCCTCAGTAAAATTATTTGACAACGGGTCAAAATAATTAAAAATGACTAAAATGGCCAAAGATCATGAGTTATAGCTCACGAAATCGTGAATTTTTTCCACAAGGAAATTATTTAACAACTGGTCAAAATAAATGAAAATGTTCACAATCATGGGGTTATAGCTCACAAAATCTTTAATTTTGGCCTCCACGAAATTATTTGACAATGGTTTGAAATGATAAAAAATAACCAAAAATTGTGGGTTATATATATCATAAAAATCTTGACTTTTGGTTTCTGCAAAATTATTTGACAACGGGTCAAAATAATTAAAAAATGACTAAAATTTATGAGTTATAGCTCATGAAATCGTGAAACTTTGCCTCTATGAAAATATTTGCCAATGACTCGAAATTACTAAAAACGTCCGAAAATCTTGGGTTATAGCTCATGAAATCGTTAGTCCTGGCCTCCGCGAAGTTATTTACCAACGGATTAAAAAGACTAAAAATTACTAAAAATCATGGGTTATAGTTAATGAAATCATGAATTTTGGACATGATTATCACATTTTAATTACATTTTATACCCTTATTACCTATGTTATATGAATAACGATATTACTAATAATCATTTTATCTTATTTTGCGGCTAATAAAGAAATAATGAATAAAAGCCCAAATGACTCAAATTCTCTGAATTTCTACCAATATTTGAAGCCCAAATCGAAGACAAACCAAGGCCCAAGATACCAAATTGATCCAAGAGAAATTCGTGAAGAAAAATCAAGAAAAGACAAATTAGGTTGGGAACCAATCGGTTGACCAACGGTTGGCTAAGGTTGGCTAACCGATCGACCAACCGATCGGTTCCCAACAATTCAGATTAATGGTAGATTTCTCTTCCTTTTGGCTAGGTTTGATCCAATGGTTCACATCAACTCCGTTGGGCTATAAATAGGGGTGAAGGTGAGTGTTTTGAGTGTGAAATATTTTGTAAAAACTCCATTTGGAGAGGAGGGTTACTCTTAATTGAGGAGACCTTCTAAAATTGTAACTTTGTTACACAATAAATGAAATTTTCACCCCTTCAATTTCCTTTCTCTTCTTCTAATCCAAGGACCAAAGGAGGATTAGATTAAGATCAGAGTTGTTGGTTTCTATTTTATTTCTTTTTCATTTTCTTTCTTGTTCATTTATTGCTTTGTAGCTTAGATTTACTTTCTTGCAATTTAATTTCATGCAATTTACTTTCATGCAATTTACTTTCATGCAATGTATTTAATTCTTGTATTTACTTTCTAGAATAGATTTTCCTTTTCTTTAATTCACCTTGAGGCTAGAACCCTCTAGGGAATTACCCTTTTCTAAGTGTGGAGCCAATATTTGTGGGATCCTAGAGATTGTTTGAAACTAGCTAACAAATCCAACTCATTCTCATGAGATTGAGATAAGCTAAGTGGATCTACTCTAGATTCCTCATATCTTTAATTAATCCTCCATACTTTACATTCTTGATTTTGCACTTATCCTTGTTTTCCATTTGTTTGTTATTTTCCTTTATTCTTGATTTTGATTTTCCTTTACTCTCTCCTCTCTCTCAATCTTGCTTTCTTTTATTTTGCACTTATTTTCTCTCAATCTCATTTTCCCTCCATGTGCATATAATCTCAAACTTAGTTTTGTTATTATGTGCATATAACCACCACCACACTCTCAACTTTATTTTTCTCCTCCTTTGCACATAATCCACAATCCACTCTCTTTTATCTCTCCACATCCACTCTCACCATTTTCTTACTTTCATTTTATTTGAATAACTCCTAATTGTCGCGCGCATAATTTGAGAACCAAAACTTGAGCAAAACTCTCCCTACTTTCCCGTTCCTCGTGGGATCGATAATCTTTTATACTATAACTTGATAAGGGTTGTATACTTGCAACTAAGGAGGTAATCATTTATTTCCCATCAAGTTTTTGGCGCCGTTGCCGGGGAACGGTGCATAAGTAGGATTTTCATTAAGTTTGGTTTTTATTTTGTGTGTTTTCTTTTGTGTAGGAACTTGGAACTTGAAGATTAAGAGTTGAAGAATCAAGATTGAAGATTTGCCTCCAACGAGGCTTTGGATAGCGATTGCGTGGGTAACTCTTCTTTCTTGTATTTTCAATTCCACCCTTTAGATAGTTCATTCACATTAGAGACAATTAGGATAAAAATTTAAAAAATTTAAAAAAAAGATTTTACCCTTGTCGACCCTAATAAACTTCATTTCTTTGATTGTCGACCATAATAAAAATAAAAAGATTTTTGTTTTGCATCCTTTTAGTTGCTTTTAATTCTTAGGGTTGCATTTCATATAATAGTAGGAATTCACCAAGTGATTTGAGCATCTTGATTTGGCACACACTTGAAAATATCTTAAGGGCAAAACCCATTAATCAAGATAAGGTGAGGGATTTCATCACCCTTTCCTTAGCCCAAAAATCACTAATTCCTCACTACACTTACCCAAGCCTCTTAAAATTTAATTAGGCGTTGGCCCCTAAGGATTCGAGCTTATTAAGGAACAATAATTTCTTAAGTGAACCGGTCCAAGTTTATTTGGATTAATTGGTGTCTAAGGCAAGGTTTAGGGGTTGCGTAAGGCGCTCCGAAAGGAAAGAGGTACTTAATTGATCTTTGATCTCTCTCTAGTACTATCCTTGCCTGGCTAATTACCCCAGTAAACTTTGATCTTTTCACTAAGGGAATTTTTGGTTAGGAGCTGGTCTAAGTCAAGTTTAGGCTTAACCCTAGAGTTAGGGTGATTGGAAAGTGATTGCCTTGATTTATTTTTAGTTAGTTTTTCCTTATTTTTTTTTTCATCGTCTTCTTCACTTTTTCTCTTATCATTTTTCAAATATAAAAAAAAAATTTGATTTTGGTGTATGCAAACTTGGGTTAGGGATAATACCAATCGTTTAATTCGTTTTGATTCATCTCTTGAACCAAGCGAAATGGCTAATACCAACCCACTGTTCTTCAAGATGTTTGTTACCCCACTAGAAATGCAATCCCCTCTTGCATAAAACTCCCGAGGTAAATGAAACCAATTTTGAACCGACCGCATTTCATAAACATGCTTCCCAAATTCTTAGGAGCCGAACCCAAGACGATACATCTTTATCTCGAATTTGAAGAAGTTTGCCTCATGATCAAGATGAGGGACTTAGCGAAGATCGCGATCAAACTCCGATTTATTCCATTTGCCCTTAAGGACAAAGCCAAAAAATGGTTGTATAGCTTGCCCACAGATTCCATCTCAACTTGGGGTGAATTTGTAACAGTTTTTCTAAAAAAATTCTTTCCTATCCATAAAACAATCAAGCTTAGAAACAGCATTCAAAATTTTAAAATTGTCCCGGGAGAACCTTTTTGGAAGTATTTTGACAAATTCAAAGATCTTCTTATCCAATGTCCTCACCATGGTCTTGAAAAGTGGCGATTATGCCAAATCATTTATGAAGGATTGGATTATTCTTCAAAAACTTTCTTAGAGTCAATGTGTCAAGGGGATTTCATGAAGAAAAATGCCGATGAAGCTTGGGACTTTTTAGAGAGTTTATCCGAGAAAACCATGCAGTGGGAACATTGTGATGACCGTGTTTCATCAGTTTCCAAGCCCAAAACCAGTGGTCTGTCCTTAGAAACAAACATAGCCTCTGAAGCAAAGATGGCGACAATCATGCGTGGGTTAGAAGCTTTAGAAGTCAAAGAACGAGCTCGGCTCAAATCAACCAAGTTTACGCCTCGAGGTTGTCATAGCTGTCTGTCTCCATCTCATGTTTGGAGGAATGTCCTCTTTTAGGATCCGTCGGCCACTAGGTCGGATAAACGCCGCATTCAAATGGCCCCGTAATGATCCATTTTCTCCAACCTACAATCCAGGTTGGAGAAGTCATCGAACTTTGCATGGAACCGGGAAACTACTCAGAAATCAAAATTTCACTCCCTCTTCAACCCAACAATTCTCTAGGGGCAATGCGGTTCCTCTAAATTATCAACAACCAATCTATCATTTCAAAATCAGTCTCCTCATCACCAATCGCAAATCACACTCCTCAAATTGCGATCATGATAAGCGTCTTAATGTTATGGAAAGGGTCTAGAAACTTTGATTAAAACCTCTACACGACCACGAACTTATTGACTCAAACATCAAACACGTTGAATTCCTTTATGCAATCAACAGGGCAAATCCTCACTTCCAACACTCAAGCCATAGCTAGGTTAGAAACCCAACTTGGTCAACTAGCTAATGCCATGAGTGAGAGAGAAAGGAACTTTTCGAGTCAACCCGTGCCCAACCCGAAGGACACGAGATCAAGTTCAACCTACCAAGTGAAGTGAATGCAATCCATTCACTACGGTCAGTAGGCAGTCGATAATCGGGTTAGAATGCCTCTAAGTGAAACCCACGAACGAGAACAAATTCTCTCTCCTTAGAAATCACACCCATCGATGACCCGAACACGAACAGAACCGAGTCTAATCAATTTAAACCGGTTGCTCCTTACAGGATAGACTCGGGCCTAGGAAGCACTCCTCTCGGGAGGAGAAAATTCTAGAGACTTTCAAGCGAGTTAAGGTCAACATTTCTCTTTAGATGTCATTGAACAAATTCCTTCTTATGCCAAATTTTTAAAGGAATTATGTACCAAAAGAGGCAAATAAATGTTCCAAAGAAAGTCTTTCTGCGCCAATATCGGTGAAGTCCTCTCAAGGTGCGTACCATTGAAACATAAGGATCGGGTTGTCCTACCATTCCATGTATCATTGGTAATACTCGTATCGATAAGGCTTTTAGACTTAGGGGCGGTGTCAACTTGCTTCGTATTCGATCTACCAACAACTAGGTGTCGGGGAACTCAAGCCAACTAGATGCACACTTGATTAGGCGATAGATCATTAAGGTTCCTATGGGTGAAATAACGGATGTCTTGATAAAGGTTGGAGACTTCATTTTTCTGTTGATTTAGTAGTCACGGAAACACAACCCGTTTCCAATCCCAAAGGACGGATACGTGATCTTAGGAAGACCGTTCTTAGCCACTTCTAATGCTCTCATCAAGCTGTAGAAGCTGGTCACATGAAGTGTCTTTTGGGAATCATTGCTGAACTTAATATTTTCAATCCAGGAAATAATATTGATAAGCGACCTTTGAAATCAATTACATCCAAGAAAGTTTAGCAGTAGAGAATGAATCGACATTAGTTTTGAAATCTTTCATGAGGCTGGAAATCTTAAAAATTCAGGTTTTATTTTTCAAAATGAGGAAGCGTGTTGAATACATGCCTCTTGAATGCAACATTCGAAGAACTCTTTTCGATGAGCTTAGATTTTTGAAAGAGCAACCAAAATGTCAAATTTTCATTAATCAAAATCTAAGTTCAAAATGCATAACACCAATAAGACCTACCTTAATTTCTGCAAAACACATTGCAAACCTTGGAATTTTTGAATTTGAGAACATCATTGATTATATCATCTTGAAATTCTTTAAATTTCGGGTAGAATTTTAGCAATAAGGTAGGATTTAATGTAGAATATGAGCTTCTCATGTTTTATCTTTTATTCTATATTTTTATTTTTGTCCCACAATAATAATAAAAGAATTTATTCTTCTCTCATGTGAGAGTTTCTTGTTCTTTTCAAAAAAAAAAAAGAAGAAAAAGAAAAAGAAAAAAAGAAAAAATAAAAGAGAGAATAAATTTTTGACTTCACCTTCTCATACCAAAGGTAATTCAGAATTTTATCATTGTTGAAGTCGTAGAACAAAGGTAAGTGCTTTCATGCTTATCTGTTTTACTTTGTGCATAATAGAATTTACATTGAGGACAATGCAAAATTTAGGTGTGGGGGTGGGAATTAGTCATTTTGCTCTTTATCTTAGTCATTTTCCTCTTCTTACCATTTTCTTTCTTTTTATGTCATTTTTTTCCTCTTTTCATAAATAAAAAAAGTCACTTGCCAACTTAATAGAGTTGATTAATAATTGATCAATTTGATAGAATTTAAGTCTTCTAATCCTTAGTTGGTTCTATACTCAAGTTTACCTTTTATGATAACTCCAAATAAATTTCTTAAGAAATGATTTTCAAAGTAATATACTTTACTTAAGTTGTAACTTAGATTTTTAATTAAAGTAATGAAATTTTGCATGCCTAACTTAGAGTTGAAAATAATTTTTCAAGTTGTCTTGATCAAATATTGTTCAGAATATATATACATATACACACATATATACTAACTTAATAAATAGAAGAAAAATTTCTCTTAAAATCATTGGTGGTTCTATTTTACTAAGCCTAAGTTGGTGAGTAATTAAGCAGGAGTATTTCTATGCTTAATGACCTAAGCCCAATTGGGTTGGGATTCATTGGCCCAAAACTTCGCTAAATGGTCACTTAGAAAGCCGATTAAAAGAACAAAACCACCAAGGAATAAAGAGTAAAAAAAAATCATACTAACCATGTTTTTGTATATAGTTATATTTGTATATGTTCTTGAAAAATAAAATGGATTAAAAGACTTGAAATTGTTTAAAACAAAGGGTTAGCATGTCCGTTTCAAAACTTTTAAATTAAATTTTTGAGTTAAACTTGGTTTTGTATAACTATAATGAAAGGATTTTCTTAAGAAAATTACATTGGAGTTATGATAAAACGTTTTCTTGAGTATTAACCAACTTCAATTGGAATGTTTGAAGATATCAAATGAATTAATTATTTTATTAACTTCTTTAAATTGGCAAATTGACTGAATTTTGTGGGTATATTCCTTGCAAACCCTCACGAGACTACAACTTCGTCCACTAGGGTAACCTAGGGGTTTAAAGGCTTGTTGTATGTGCTAAATACAACCGCGATTCTGCAAAAGTGAGTTAGGTTTTCTTTTTATTTTCTTTGCTAGAGGACTAGCAAAAGCTTAGGTGTGGGGGTATTTGATTATCACATTTTAATTACATTTTTATACCCTTATTACCTATGTTATATGAATAACGATATTACTAATAATCATTTTTATCTTATTTTCATAAATAAAAAAAAAGTCACTTGCCAACTTAATAGAGTTGATTAATAATTGATCAATTTGATAGAATTTAAGTCTTCTAATCCTTAGTTGGTTCTATACTCAAGTTTACCTTTTATGATAACTCCAAATAAATTTCTTAAGAAATGATTTTCAAAGTAATATACTTTACTTAAGTTGTAACTTAGATTTTTAATTAAAGTAATGAAATTTTGCATGCCTAACTTAGAGTTGAAAATAATTTTTCAAGTTGTCTTGATCCAAATATTGTTCAGAATATATATACATATACACACATATATACTAACTTAATAAATAGAAGAAAAATTTCTCTTAAAATCATTGGTGGTTCTATTTTACTAAGCCTAAGTTGGTGAGTAATTAAGCAGAGGAGTATTTCTATGCTTAATGACCTAAGCCCAATTGGGTTGGGATTCATTGGCCCAAAACTCGCTAAATGGTCACTTAGAAAGCCGATTAAAAGAACAAAACCACCAAGGAATAAAGAGTAAAAAAAAATCATACTAACCATGTTTTTGTATATAGTTATATTTGTATATGTTCTTGAAAAATAAAATGGATTAAAAGACTTGAAATTGTTTAAAACAAAGGGTTAGCATGTCCGTTTCAAAACTTTTAAATTAAATTTTTGAGTTAAACTTGGTTTTGTATAACTATAATGAAAGGATTTTCTTAAGAAAATTACATTGGAGTTATGATAAAACGTTTTCTTGAGTATTAACCAACTTCAATTGGAATGTTTGAAGATATCAAATGAATTAATTATTTTATTAACTTCTTTAAATTGGCAAATTGACTGAATTTTGTGGGTATATTCACTGCAAACCCTCACGAGACTACAACTTCGTCCACTAGGGTAACCTAGGGGTTTAAAGGCTTGTTGTATGTGCTAAATACAACCGCGATTCTGCAAAAGTGAGTTAGGTTTTCTTTTATTTTCTTTGCTAGAGGACTAGCAAAAGCTTAGGTGTGGGGGTATTTGATTATCACATTTTAATTACATTTTTATACCCTTATTACCTATGTTATATGAATAACGATATTACTAATAATCATTTTTATCTTATTTTGCAGACTAATAAAGAAATAATGAATAAAAGCCCAAATGACTCAAATTCTCTGAATTTCTACCAATATTTGAAGCCCAAATCTGAAGACAAACCAAGGCCCAAGATACCAAATTGATCCAAGAGAAATTCGTGAAGAAAAATCAAGAAAAGACAAATTCGGTTGGGAACCAATCGGTTGACCAACCGGTTGGCCAACCGGTTGGCTAACCGATCGGCCAACCGATCGGTTCCCAACAGATTTCAGATTAATGGTAGATTTCTCTTCCTTTTTGACTAGGTTTGATCCAATGGTTCACA
Organism: Asparagus setaceus; assembly: GCA_012295165.1. Lineage (NCBI taxonomy): Eukaryota > Viridiplantae > Streptophyta > Magnoliopsida > Asparagales > Asparagaceae > Asparagus > Asparagus setaceus. The sequence goes on from CM022705.1 coordinate 4,954,779, forward strand.
TCAACTCCGTTGGGCTATAAATAGGGGTGAAGGCTGAGTGTTTTGAGTGTGAAATATTTTGTAAAAACTCCATTTGGAGAGGAGGGTTACTCTTAATTGAGGAGACCTTCCAAAATTGTAACTTTTGTTACACAATAAATGAAATTTTCACCTTCAATTTCCTTTCTCTTCTTCTAATCCAAGGACCAAAAGGAGGATTAGATTAAGATCGAGTTGTTGGTTTCTATTTTATTTCTTTTTCATTTTCTTTCTTGTTCATTTATTGCTTTGTAGCTTAGATTTACTTTCTTGCAATTTAATTTCATGCAATTTACTTTCATGCAATTTACTTTCATGCAATGTATTTAATTCTTGTATTTACTTTCTAGAATAGATTTTCCTTTTCTTTAATTCACCTTGAGGCTAGAACCCTCTAGGGAATTACCCTTTTCTAAGTGTGGAGCCAATATTTGTGGGATCCCTAGAGATTGTTTGAAACTAGCTAACAAATCCAACTCATTCTCATGAGATTGAGATAAGCTAAGTGGATCTACTCTAGATTCCTCATATCTTTAATTAATCCTCCATACTTTACATTCTTGATTTTGCACTTATCCTTGTTTTCCATTTGTTTGTTATTTTCCTTTATTCTTGATTTTGATTTTCCTTTACTCTCTCCTCTCTCTCTCAATCTTGCTTTCTTTTATTTTGCATTTATTTTCTCTCAATCTCATTTTCCCTCCATGTGCATATAATCTCAAACTTAGTTTTGTTATTATGTGCATATAACCACCACCACACTCTCAACTTTATTTTTCTCCTCCTTTGCACATAATCCACAATCCACTCTCTTTTATCTCTCCACATCCACTCTCACCATTTTCTTATTTTCATTTTATTTTAATAAACTCCTAATTGTGTATAATTTGAGAACCAAAACTTGAGCAAAACTCTCCCTACTTTCCGTTCCTCGTGGGATCGATAATCTTTTATACTATAACTTGATAAAGGTTGTATACTTGCAACTAAGGAGGTAATCATTTATTTCCCATCGGGACCAGATAAAATTATTTGTGTATGGGTCGAAGCAAAATTAATTGACACCAATTGAAGCGACTAAAAATGGCAATAAAAATTGAGGGTAATAGCTCATGAAATTATTTGCCAATAGGTTGAAATGACTAAAATGGCCAAAAATGGTGGGTTATAGCTCATGAAATCGTGAAACTTTGTCTCTAGAAAAATATTTGCCAATGAGTTGAAATGACTAAAATGGCCAAAATTGATGGTAATAGCTAATGAAATCGTGAAACTTTGTCTCTAGAAAAATATTTGCCAATGAGTTGAAATGACTAAAATGGGCAATGATCATGGGTTATAGCTCATAAAATCTTTAATTTTGGAAATTATTTGGTACATGTCAAAGAGACTAAAATGGCCAAAATTGATGGTAATAGCTAATGAAATGATGAATTTTGGATACATAAAATTATTTGACATCGGGTCAAAATGACTAAAATGGCCAAAAATAGTGGGTTATTGCTCACGAAATCGTGAATTTTGGATACCACAAACTTATTTTCCAATGGGTCGAAACAACTAAAATGGCCAAAAATGGTGGGTTATAGCTCATAAAGCTGTGAATTTTGGCCTCCATGAAATTATTTGACAACGGGTAAAAATGACTAAAATGGCCAAAAATGGTGGGTTATAGCTCATAAAATCTTTAATTTTGGAAATTATTTGGTACATGTCAAAGAGACTAAAATGGCCAAAAATGGTGGGTTATAGCTCATGAAATTATTTGACATTTGGGTGAAAATGACTAAAATTATCAAAAAGCGGGGTTATAGCTAATGAAATCGTGAAATTTAGCCTCTGCGAAATTATTTATCAATGTGCCAAAACAATTAAAAATGGTAAAAATCATGACTTATAGCTCATAAAATCGTGAATTTTGGTCTTATAAAATTATTTGACATTTGGGTGAAAATGACTAAAATGGCCAAAAATGGTGGGTTATAGCTCATAAAGCTGTGAATTTTGGCCTCCATGAAATTATTTGCCAATAGGTTGAAATGACTAAAATGGCCAAAGATCATAGATTATAGCTCATAAAATCGTGAATTTTGGATACATAAAATTATTTTACAATGGGTGAAAATGACAAAAGGCAAAAATAATGGGTTATAGTTTGTGAAATCGTGAATTTTTGCCACCGTGAAATTATTTGACAACGGGTAAAAATGACTAAAATGGGCAATGATCATGGGTTATAGCTCATGAAATTATTTGCCAATAGGTTGAAATGACTAAAATGGCCAAAGATCATAGATTATAGCTCATAAAATCGTGAATTTTGGATACCACAAACTTATTTTCCAATGGGTCGAAACAACTAAAATGGCCAAAAATAGTGGGTTATTGCTCACGAAATCGTGAATTTTTGCCACCGTGAAATTATTTGACATCGGGTCAAAATGACTAAAATGGCCAAAAATGGTGGGTTATAGCTCACAAAATCCTGAATTTTAGGCTCCTCAAAATTATTTTCCAACAGATCGACACAACTATAAATGGAAAAAATCATGAGTTATAGCCCACAAAATCATGAATATTGGCCTCTCTGAAGTTATTTACCAATGGGTCAAAGCGACTAAAATGGCCAAAGATCATAGATTATAGCTCATAAAATCGTGAATTTTGGTCTTATAAAATTATTTGACATTTGGGTCGAAATGACTAAAATAGTCAAAATTATGGGTTCTAGCTCATGAAATTATTTGCCAATAGGTTGAAATGACTAAAATAGTCAAAATTATGGGTTCTAGCTCATGAAATGTTTAATTTTGGAAATTATTTGGTACATGTCAAAGAGACTAAAATGGCCAAAAATGGTGGGTTATAGCTCATGAAATGTTTAATTTTGGAAATTATTTGGTACATGTCAAAGAGACTAAAATGGCCAAAGATCATAGATTATAGCTCATAAAATCGTGAATTTTGGTCTTATAAAATTATTTGACAACGGGTAAAAATGACTAAAATGGGCAATGATCATGGGTTATAGCTCATAAAGCTGTGAATTTCTACCAATATTTGAAGCCCAAATCGAAGACAAACCAAGGCCCAAGATACCAAATTGATCCAAGAGAAATTCGTGAAGAAAAATCAAGAAAAGACAAATTCGGTTGGGAACCAATCGGTTGACCAACCGGTTATTAACCGGTTATTAACCGACGCCAACCGATCGGTTCCCAACAGATTTCAGATTAATGGTAGATTTCTCTTCCTTTTGACTAGGTTTGATCCAATGGTTCACATCAACTCCGTTGGGCTATAAATAGGGGTGAAGGCTGAGTGTTTTGAGTGTGAAATATTTTGTAAAAACTCCATTTGGAGAGGAGGGTTACTCTTAATTGAGGAGACCTTCCAAAATTGTAACTTTTGTTACACAATAAATGAAATTTTTCACCCCTTCAATTTCCTTTCTCTTCTTCTAATCCAAGGACCAAAAGGAGGATTAGATTAAGATCAGGAGTTGTTGGTTTCTATTTTATTTCTTTTCATTTTCTTTCTTGTTCATTTATTGCTTTGTAGCTTAGATTTACTTTCTTGCAATTTAATTTCATGCAATTTACTTTCATGCAATTTACTTTCATGCAATGTATTTAATTCTTGTATTTACTTTCTAGAATAGATTTTCCTTTTCTTTAATTCACCTTGAGGCTAGAACCCTCTAGGGAATTACCCTTTTCTAAGTGTGGAGCCAATATTTGTGGGATCCCTAGAGATTGTTTGAAACTAGCTAACAAATCCAACTCATTCTCATGAGATTGAGATAAGCTAAGTGGATCTACTCTAGATTCCTCATATCTTTAATTAATCCTCCATACTTTACATTCTTGATTTTGCACTTATCCTTGTTTTCCATTTGTTTGTTATTTTCCTTTATTCTTGATTTTGATTTTCCTTTACTCTCTCCTCTCTCTCTCAATCTTGCTTTCTTTTATTTTGCACTTATTTTCTCTCAATCTCATTTTCCCTCCATGTGCATATAATCTCAAACTTAGTTTTGTTATTATGTGCATATAACCACCACCACACTCTCAACTTTATTTTTCTCCTCCTTTGCACATAATCCACAATCCACTCTCTTTTATCTCTCCACATCCACTCTCACCATTTTCTTACTTTCATTTTATTTGAATAACTCCTAATTGTCGCTACAGATAATTTGAGAACCAAAACTTGAGCAAAACTCTCCCTACTTTCCCGTTCCTCGTGGGATCGATAATCTTTTATACTATAACTTGATAAGGGTTGTATACTTGCAACTAAGGAGGTAATCATTTATTTCCCATCAGGACACAGTAAAATTATTTGACAACGGGTAAAAATGACTAAAAATGGCCAAAAATAGTGGGTTATTGCTCACGAAATCGTGAATTTTTGCCACCGTGAAATTATTTGACATCGGGTCAAAATGACTAAAAATGGGCAATGATCATGGGTTATAGCTCATGAAATGTTTAATTTTGGAAATTATTTGGCACGGATCAAAGACTAAAAATGGCCAAAAATGGTGGGTTATAGCTCACAAAATCCTGAATTTTAGGCTCCTCAAAATTATTTTTCAACGGGTCGAAACAACTAAAATAGCCAAAATCAATGGTAATAGCTCATAAAATCATGAAATTTAGCCTCCACGAAATTATTTGCCGATGGCCAAAGCGATTAAAAATGTTTAAAATCATGAGTTATAGCTCATAAAATCATGAAACTTTGCCTCTATGAAAATATTTGCCAATGAGTCGAAACGAATAAAAATGTCGGAAAATCGTGGGTTATAACTCATAAAATCGTTAGTCCTGGCCAACTGTGAAATTATTTGCTAACGGGTTGAAATGACTAAAAATTACCAAAAATCATGGGTTATAGCTAACATAATCGTGAATTTTAGACACAGCAAAATTATTTAACAACGGGTCAAAACGACTAAAAGCGGCCAAAAATAGTGGGTTAGCTCACAAAATCGTGAAATGTTGCCACCGCGAAATTATTTGACATCGGGTCGAAATGGCTAAAAATGGCCAACGATCATGGGCTATAGCTCATGAAATCTTTAATTTTGGAAATTATTTGGCACGAGTCAAAGAGACTAAAAATGGCCAAAAATAATGGGTTATAGCTCACAAAATTCTGAATTTTGGCCTCCTCAAAATTATTTTTCAACGGGTCGAAACAACTAAAAATAGCCAAAATCAATGGTAATAGCTCATAAAATCATGAAATTTAGCCTCCACGAAATTATTTGCCAGTAGGCCAAAACGATTAAAAATGTTTAAAATCGTGACTTATAGCTCATGAAATCATGAAATTTTGGATACCACAAACTTATTTCCTAATGGGTCGAAACAACTAAATATGGCTGAAAATCATGAGTTATAGCTCACGAAATCGTGAATTTTGAAATTATTTGCTAATGGGTCGAAACGACTAAAAATACCCAAAAATTGTGGGTTATAGCTCATGAAATTGTGACTTTTGACCTCTGTGAAAATATTTGCCAACAGGTCGAAACGATTTAAAATGGCTAAAAATCATGGGTTATAGCTCTTGAAAACTTTAATTTTAGCCTCTACAAATTTATTTGACAGTGCAGCACAACAACTATAAATAGCCAAAAATTATGGTTTATAGCTTACGAACTCGTGAATTTTGGCCTCCTTAAAATTATTTACCAACAAATCAAAATAACTAAAAATAGTAAAAAATCATGAGTTATAGCTCGAAATCGTGAATTTTGATTTGAAATTATTTGACAATGAAATTATTTGACAATGAAATTATTTGACAATGAGTTGAAACAACTAAAATGGCCAAAAATTATGGGTCATAGCTCATGAAATCATGAAATTTAGCCTCCACGAAATTATTTGACAATGGCTCGAAACAATTAAAATGGCAAAAATTGTGGGTTATAGCTCATAAAATCATGAAATTTTGGATACCACAAACTTATTTCCTAATGGGTCGAAACAACTAAATATGGTGAAAATCATGAGTTATAGCTCACAAAATCGTGAATTTTGGCCTCGTAAAATTATTTCTAAAGGGTCAAAAACACTAAAATGGCCAAAAATCGTGGGTTATAGCTCATGAAATCGTGAATTTTGGCCTCCACGAAATTATTTGACAACGGTCGAAATGATTAAAAAGGCCAAAAATCGTGGGTTATAGCTCATGAAATCATGAAATTTAGCCTCCACGAAATTATTTGACAACGGTCGAAATGACTAAAATGGCCAAAAATCAATGGTAATAGCTCATAAAATCATGAAATTTTGGATACCGTGAAACTATTTGCCAATGGATCAAAACGACTTAAAATTGATAAAATTTGTGAGTTATAGCTCGAAATCGTGAATTTTGATTTGAAATTATTTGCTAATGGGTCGAAGCGACTAAAAATACCCAAAATTGTGGGTTATAGCTCACAAAATCGTGAATTTTAGACCACGACAAAATTATTTAACAACGGGTCAAAGCGACTAAAAATACCCAAAATTGTGGGTTATAGCTCATGAAATCATGAAATTTAGCCTCCACGAAATTATTTGACAATGGCTCGAAACAATTAAAATGGCAAAAATCATGGGTTATAGCTCATAAAATCATGAAATTTTGGATACCACAAACTTATTTCCTAATGGGTGAAACAACTAAATATGGTGAAAATCATGAGTTATAGCTCACAAAATCGTGAATTTTGGCCTCGTAAAATTATTTCTAAAGGGTCAAAAACACTAAAATGGCCAAAAATCGTGGGTTATAGCTCATGAAATCTTTAATTTTGGATCCATAAATTATTTGTCAATGGGTGAAATGACTAAAATCGCTAAAAATATGAGTTATAACTCAAAAATCGTGAATTTTGGCCTCCACGAAGTTATTTGACAATGGGTCGAAATGACTAAAATGGCCAAAAATCGTGGGTTATAGCTCATGAAATCTTTAATTTTGGCCTCCACGAAGTTATTTGACAATGGGTGAAACAACTAAAATGGCCAAAAATCGTGGGTTATAGCTCATGAAATCTTTAATTTTGGCCTCCTTAAAATTATTTACCAACAAATCAAAATAACTAAAATGGACAAAATTTATGGATTCTGACTCACGAAATTATAAATTGACCTCTGAAATTATTTAATAATGGGTCAAAGCGACTAAAATAGCCAAAAATTGTGGGTTATAGCTCACGAAATCGTGAATTTTGATTTGAAATTATTTGACAATGGGTCGAAACAACTAAAATGGCCAAAAATTATGGGTCATAGCTCACGAAATCATGAATTTTGGCCTCGTGAAATTATTTGACAATAGGTTGAAATAATTAAAATGGCCAAAAATCGTGGGTTATAGCTCACAAAATCGTGAATTTTGCCACAGTGAAATTATTTGACAATGGGTGAAACAACTAAAATGGCCAAAAATCGTGAGTTATAGCTCACAAAATCATAAATTTTACCTCAGTGAAATTATTTGACAATAGGTTGAAATAATTAAAATGGCCAAAAATCATGGGTTATAGCTCATGAAATCTTTAATTTTGGCCTCCGTGAAATTATTTGACAACGGTCGAAATGACTAAAATGGCCAAAAATTATGGGTCATAGCTCACGAAATCGTGAATTTTGGCCTCCACGAAGTTATTTGATAACGGGTCAAAATGACTAAAATGGCCAAAAATTATGGGTCATAGCTCACGAAATCGTGAATTTTGATTTGAAATTATTTGACAATGGGTCGAAACAACTAAAATGGCCAAAAATTATGGGTCATAGCTCACGAAATCATGAATTTTGGCCTCGTGAAATTATTTGACAACGGTCGAAATGACTAAAATGGCCAAAAATCGTGGGTTATAGCTCACAAAATCGTGAATTTTGCCACAGTGAAATTATTTGACAATGGGTGAAACAACTAAAATGGCCAAAAATCGTGAGTTATAGCTCACAAAATCATAAATTTTACCTCAGTGAAATTATTTGACAACGGTCGAAATGACTAAAATGGCCAAAAATCATGGGTTATAGCTCATGAAATCTTTAATTTTGGCCTCGTGAAATTATTTGACAATGGGTCGAAATGACTAAAATGGCCAAAAATCATGGGTTATAGCTCACAAAATCATAAATTTTACCTCAGTGAAATTATTTGACAATGGCTCGAAACAATTAAAATGGCAAAAATTGTGGGTTATAGCTCTTGAAAACTTTAATTTTAGCCTCTACAAATTTATTTGTCAATGGGTCGAAACAACTAAAATAGCCAAAATTATGGTTTATAGCTTACGAACTCGTGAATTTTGGCCTCCTTAAAATTATTTACCAACAAATCAAAATAACTAAAAATGGACAAAATTTATGGATTACAGCTCACGAAATTATAAATTCTGACCTCTACGAAATTATTTAATAATGGGTCAAAACGACTAAAAATAGCCAAAAATTGTGGATAAGAGCTCACGAAATCGTGAATTTTGGCCTACGTAAAATTATTTCTAAAGGGTCAAAAACACTAAAAATGGCCAAATTTTCTGGATTATAGCCCACGAAATAGTGAATTTTGGATACCGTGAAACTATTTGCCAATGGATCAAAACGACTTAAAATTGATAAAATTTGTGAGTTATAGCTCACAAAATCATAAATTTTTACCTCCGTGAAATTATTTGACAATGAGTTGAAACAACTAAAAATAGCCAAAGGTCGTGGGTCATAGCTCACGAAATCATGAATTTTTACCACCGTTAAATTATTTGATAACTGGTCAAAACGAATAAAAATGGCCAAAAATTATGGGTCATAGCTCATGAAATATTTAATTTTTGCCTCCGTGAAATTATTTGACAATGAAATTATTTGACAATGGCTCGAAACAATTAAAATGGCAAAAAATTGTGGGTTATATAGATCATGAAATCTTGACTTTTGGCTTTCACGAAATTATTTGACAACGGGTCGAAATGATTAAAAAAAGGCCAAAAATCGTGAGTTATAGCTCGAAATCGTGAATTTTTGATTTCGCGAAATTATTTGACAACGGGTCAACACGACTAAAAATGGCCAAAAATCGTGGGTTATAGCTCACAAACCCGTTAATTTTTCCCACTACAAAATTATTTAACATTGGGTCGAAATGATTAAAACTGGCCAAAAATCATGGGCTATTGCTGATGAAATCTTTAATTTTGGCTAAGTTATTTGACAACGGGTCGAAATGACTAAAAATTACTAAAAATCATGGGTTATAGCTCATGAACTAGTGAATGTCACCTCGGCGAAATTACTTGACAACAAGTCGAAACAACTAAAAATGGCCCAAAATCGTGGATTTTAGCCTTAACAAAATTATTTGACACCGGGTTGAAACGATTAAAAATGGCCAAAAATCAATGGTAATAGTTCATAAAATCTTGAATTTTGGCCCCCATAAAATTATTTGCCTACAGGTCGAAACAATTAATTATGGTAAAAAATCGCTACCTCACGAAATTGTGAATTTTGGATGCCGCAAAATTATTTGCCAAAGTGTTTAAACAACTAAAAATGACCAAAAATCATACATTATTGCTCACAAAATCGTGAATTTTGCCACAGTGAAATTATTTGACAACGGTCGAAATGACTAAAATGGCCAAAAATCATGGGCTATTCTGATGAAATCTTTAATTTTGGCTAAGTTATTTGACAACGGGTCAACACGACTAAAATGGCCAAAAATCATGGGTTATAGCTCACAAAATCGTGAATTTTGGCCTCCACGAAAATATTTGACAACGGTCGAAATGACTAAAATGGCCAAAAATCAATGGTAATAGTTCATAAAATCTTGAATTTTGGCCCCATAAAATTATTTGCCAAAGTGTTTAAACAACTAAAATGACCAAAAATCATACATTATTGCTCACAAAATCGTGAATTTTGGCATCTAATAAATTATTTGTCAATGGATCAAAATGACTAAAAATAAAAATCATGGGTTATAGCTCACAAAGGTGTAAGTTCTAGCCTCTATGAAATTATATGCCAATGGGTCGAAATGAATAACATGGCCAAATATCATGGGTTATAGCTCATGTCATTGAATTTTAGATCCATAAATTATTTGTCAATGGGTCGAAATGACTAAAAATCGCTAAAAAAATATGAGTTATAACTCAAAAAATCGTGAATTTTGGCCTCCACGAAAATATTTGACAACGGGCCAAAATGACTAAATGGCTAAAAATCATGGGTTATAGCTTACAAAATCGTGAATTTTTGCCACAGTGAAATTATTTGACAATAGGTTGAAATAATTAAAAATGGCCGAAAATTGTGGGTTATAGCTCATGAAATCTTTAATTTTGGCCTCCCTGAAGTTATTTGATAACGGGTCAAAATGACTAAAATGGAAAAAAAAATTGTGGGTTATAGCTCAGGAAATTGTGAATTTTAGCCTCTATGAAATTATTTATCAACAGTCGAAACAACTAAAATGGCCAAAAATCATGGGTTATAGCTCGGAAATTGTGAATTTTAGCCTCTATGAAATTATTTATCAACAGTCGAAACAACTAAAATGGCCAAGCATCGTGGATTATAAAGCTCACGAAATTGTGAATTTTAGCCTCTATGAAATTATATGCCAATGGGTCGAAATGACTAAAATGGCCAAAAATCGTGGGTTATAGCTCACAAAATCGTGAATTTTGATTTGGAAATTATTTGACAACGGGTCAACACGACTAAAATGGCCAAAAATCGTGGGTTATAGCTCACAAACCCGTTAATTTTCCCACTACAAAATTATTTAACATTGGGTGAAATGATTAAAAGCGGCCAAAAATCATGGGCTATTCTGATGAAATCTTTAATTTTGGCTAAGTTATTTGACAACGGTCGAAATGACTAAAAATTACTAAAAATCATGGGTTATAGCTCATGAACTAGTGAATGTCACCTCGGCGAAATTACTTGACAACAAGTCGAAACAACTAAAAATGGCCCAAAATCGTGGATTTTAGCCTTAACAAAATTATTTGACAGGGTTGAAGCGATTAAAATGGCCAAAAATCAATGGTAATAGTTCATAAAATCTTGAATTTTGGCCCCATAAAATTATTTGCCTCTGGTGAAACAATTAATTATGGTAAAAATCGCTACCTCACGAAATTGTGAATTTTAGCCTCTATGAAATTATATGCCAATGGGTCGAAATGACTAAAATGGAAAAAATTGTGGGTTATAGCTCACAAAATCGTGAATTTTGGCCTCCACGAAAATATTTGACAATAGGTTGAAATAATTAAAATGGCCAAAAATCGTGGGTTATAGCTCACAAAATCGTGAATTTTGCCACAGTGAAATTATTTGACAACGGGTCAACACGACTAAAATGGCCAAAAATCATGGGTTATAGCTCACAAAATCGTGAATTTTGGCCTCCACGAAGTTATTTGACAATGGGTGAAAATGACTAAATGGCTAAAAATCATGGGTTATAGCTCACAAAATCGTGAATTTTGGCCTCCACGAAAATATTTGACAACGGGCCAAAATGACTAAAATGGAAAAAATTGTGGGTTATAGCTCATGAAATCTTTAATTTTGGCCTCCACGAAGTTATTTGATAACGGGTCAAAATGACTAAAATGGAAAAAATCATGAGTTATAGCTCACAAAATCGTGAATTTTTGCCACAGTGAAATTATTTGACAATGGGTGAAACAACTAAAATGGCCAAAAATGGTGGGTTATAGCTCGGAAATTGTGAATTTTAGCCTCTATGAAATTATTTATCAACAGTCGAAACAACTAAAATGGCCAAAAATGGTGGGTTATAGCTCATGAAATCTTTAATTTTGGCCTCCACGAAGTTATTTGTGATCTGACACAACAACTATAAATAGCCAAAATTATGGTTTATAGCTTACGAACTTCGTGAATTTTGGCCTCCTTAAAATTATTTACCAACAAATCAAAATAACTAAAAATGGACAAAATTTATGGATTACAGCTCACGAAATTATAAATTCTGACCTCTACGAAATTATTTAATAATGGGTCAAAACGACTAAAAATAGCCAAAAATTGTGGATAAGAGCTCACAAAATCGTGAATTTTGGCCTACGTAAAATTATTTCTAAAGGGTCAAAAACACTAAAATGGCCAAAAATCATGAGTTATAGCTCACAAAATCGTGAATTTTGGATCTGAGTGAAACTATTTGCCAATGGATCAAAGCGACTTAAAATTGATAAAATTTGTGAGTTATAGCTCACAAAATCGTGAATTTTACCACAGTGAAATTATTTGACAATGAGTTGAAACAACTAAAATGGCCAAAAATCATGAGTTATAGCTCACAAAATCGTGAATTTTACCACCGTTAAATTATTTGATAACGGTCAAAACGAATAAAAATGGCCAAAAATCATGAGTTATAGCTCACAAAATCGTGAATTTTACCACAGTGAAATTATTTGACAATGAAATTATTTGACAATGGCTCGAAACAATTAAAATGGCAAAAATTGTGGGTTATATAGATCATGAAATCTTGACTTTTGGCTTTCACGAAATTATTTGACAACGGTCGAAATGACTAAAATGGCCAAAAATCATGAGTTATAGCTCACAAAATCGTGAATTTTGATTTGAAATTATTTGACAATGAAATTATTTGACAATGGCTCGAAACAATTAAAATGGCAAAAATTGTGGGTTATATAGATCATGAAATCTTGACTTTTGGCTTTCACGAAATTATTTGACAATTGAAATGATTAAAAAGGCCAAAATCGTGAGTTATAGCTTCGAAATCGTGAATTTTGATTTGAAATTATTTGACAACGGGTCAACACGACTAAAATGGCCAAAAATCATGGGTTATAGCTCACAAACCCGTTAATTTTTCCCACTACAAAATTATTTAACATTGGGTGAAATGATTAAAAGCGGCCAAAAATCATGGGTTATAGCTCATGAAATCTTTAATTTTGGCTAAGTTATTTGACAACGGTCGAAATGACTAAAATTACTAAAAATCATGGGTTATAGCTCATGAACTAGTGAATGTCACCTGTGAAATTACTTGACAACAAGTGAAACAACTAAAAATGGCCCAAAATCGTGGATTTTAGCCTTAACAAAATTATTTGACACCGGGTTGAAACGATTAAAAATGGCCAAAAATCAATGGTAATAGTTCATAAAATCTTGAATTTTGGCCCCCATAAAATTATTTGCCTACAGGTCGAAACAATTAATTATGGTAAAAAATCGCTACCTCACGAAATTGTGAATTTTGGATGCCGCAAAATTATTTGCCAAAGTGTTTAAACAACTAAAATGGCCAAAAATCATGAGTTATAGCTCACAAAATCGTGAATTTTGGCATCTAATAAATTATTTGTCAATGGATCAAAATGACTAAAATGGCCAAAAATCATGGGTTATAGCTCACAAAGGTGTAAGTTCTAGCCTCTATGAAATTATATGCCAATGGGTCGAAATGAATAACATGGCCAAATATCATGGGTTATAGCTCACGCAATCGTGAATTTTAGATCCCGCAAATTTATTTGTCAATGGGTCGAAATGACTAAAATTACTAAAAATCATGGGTTATAGCTCACAAAATCGTGAATTTTGGCCTCCACGAAAATATTTGACAACGGGCCAAAATGACTAAAATGGCCAAAAATCATGGGTTATAGCTCACAAAATCGTGAATTTTGGCATCTAATAAATTATTTGTCAATGGATCAAAATGACTAAAAATAAAAATCATGGGTTATAGCTCACAAAATCGTGAATTTTGGCATCTAATAAATTATTTGTCAATGGATCAAAATGACTAAAATGGCCAAAAATCATGGGTTATAGCTCACAAAGGTGTAAGTTCTAGCCTCTATGAAATTATATGCCAATGGGTCGAAATGAATAACATGGCCAAATATCATGGGTTATAGCTCACGCAATCGTGAATTTTAGATCCCGCAAATTTATTTGTCAATGGGTCGAAATGACTAAAAATCGCTAAAAAAATATGAGTTATAACTCAAAAAATCGTGAATTTTGGCCTCCACGAAAATATTTGACAACGGGCCAAAATGACTAAATGGCTAAAAATCATGGGTTATAGCTTACAAAATCGTGAATTTTTGCCACAGTGAAATTATTTGACAATAGGTTGAAATAATTAAAAATGGCCGAAAATTGTGGGTTATAGCTCATGAAATCTTTAATTTTGGCCTCCCTGAAGTTATTTGATAACGGGTCAAAATGACTAAAATGGAAAAAAAAATTGTGGGTTATAGCTCAGGAAATTGTGAATTTTAGCCTCTATGAAATTATTTATCAACAGGTCGAAACAACTAAAATGGCCAAGCATCGTGGATTATAAAGCTCACGAAATTGTGAATTTTAGCCCCCGCGAAGTTATTTGACAATGGGTCGAAACAACTAAAAGTGGATTTGAAATTTCACGATTTTCATAAGCTATAACCCATAATTTTTGTTCATTTTCTTTCGTTTCAACCCGATGGCAAATAATTTTCGAAGTTTAAATCTCACTATTTCATGAGCTATAATCCGTTTTCTATCCATTTTGTTCGTTTTGTGAAAATGAAAATAAATCATGTGAAGTTAAAAATTCATGATTTCATAGGCTATAACCCATAATTTTTGTCCATTTTCATTCGTTTCGACCAAATAGCATATAATTAATCGGAGTTCAAAATTTATGATTTCATAAGTACAAGTTGCACTTTTGTCCATTTTCATTCTTCGACCTAATGACAATAATTTAAGCGGAGTTCAAGTTTCACAATTTCATGAGCTAAAATCCATGGTTTTATTCATTTCGACCAATAAGTAGTAATTAAGCGAGCCCACAATATTTATTCATTTTCATTCATTTCGACCAATAAGTAGTAATTAAGCGAGCCCACAATATTTATTCATTTTAGTCAAAATCGACCTAATAGCAAATAATTATGTTGCATTAAAATTCATGATTTCATAAGCTTTAATCTATGATTTTCATCCATTTTCACTCATTTCGACTAAATGGAAAATAATAGCGAGTTCAAAATTCATGATTTTATGAGCTATAACCCATGATTTTTGTTCATTTCGAACCAATGGCAAATAATTATGTAGAGTTCAAAATTCATGATTTCATGAGCTCGAAACCATGACTTTTTCCTATTTTTGTTCATTTTCTTTCGTTTCAACCCGATGGCAAATAATTATGTTGCATTAAAATTCATGATTTATTGAGCTATAACCCATGATTTTTGTTCATTTTCTTTCGTTTCAACCCGATGGCAAATAATTATGTAGAGTTCAAAATTCATGATTTATTGAGCTATAACCCCAATTTTGGTTCATCTATGTTCATTTCGACTAAATGGAAAATAATAGCGAGTTCAAAATTCATGATTTCATGAGCTATAAACCATAATTTTTGTCCATTTTCATTCGTTTCAACCAATAAGAAATAAGTAGCATGAGTTCAAAATTCATGATTTCATGAGCTCGAAACCATGACTTTTTCCTATTTTTGTTCATTTTGACCAAATAGCATATAATTAATCGGAGTTCAAAATTCATGATTTCAAAAGCTATAACCCATAATTTTTGTTCATTTGAACCAATGGCAAATAATTATGTAGAGTTCAAAATTCATGATTTCATAAGCTATAACCCATGATTTTTGTCCATTTTCATTCGTTTCGACCAAATAGCATATAATTAATCGGAGTTCAAAATTCACGATTTTGTTCATTTTCTTTCGTTTCAACCCGATGGCAAATAATTATGTAGAGTTCAAAATTCATGATTTCATAAGCTATAACCCATAATTTTTGTTCATTTTGACCAAATAGCAAATAATTATGTAGAGTTCAAAATTCACGATTTTGTTCATTTTGACCAAATAGCAAATAATTATTGGAGTTCAAAATTTATGATTCTCAAGAGCTATAAGCCACAATTTTCGCACATTTTTATTTATTTCGACCAATTGGCAAATAATTATGTAGAGTTCAAAATTCATGATTTCATGAGCTCGAAACCATGACTTTTTCCTATTTTTGTTCATTTGAACCAATGGCAAATAATTATGCAAAGTTTAAAATTCACTATCTTAATGAGCTATAACCCATAATTTTTGTTCATTTTGACCAAATAGCAAATAATTATGTAGAGTTCAAAATTCATGATTTCATGAGCTATAAACCATAATTTTTGTTCATTTTGACCAAATAGCATATAATTAATCGGAGTTCAAAATTCATGATTTCATGAGCTCGAAACCATGACTTTTTCCTATTTTTGTTCATTTGAACCAATGGCAAATAATTATGTGGATTTTAAATTCATGATTTATTGAGCTATAACCCATGAGCTGCGTCTCTTTTAAAGAAAGGATCAAACCTCCTTTGCTGGCATCAACTCTCCTAGAGAGTTTAACTCGATTACAAACTTGCATGGCAAGTTCTTCTCTGCCATTCTTGGCTAAAAGGATTACTAATCCTTTTCTAAAATCAACTCTATCAAAGAGTTCTTAACTCGGTCAGAGTTCTAAACTTGCTTCTGCGAGTTATTTTTCAACCTCGTCCCACGAGTCAAGACGGTCGAATCGTCAACGGGATACAAGATTCAAGCTCCCACCGCCACCGTGAAGAACCCAGATTAAATAAAGGGAAGGGTCTCCGTTGACCTTTCTCTCTTTTGTAAATCGGGCGACCGATCGAGGAATTTGTAATTTCTTTTTATCTAAGTCAGTTAGAGAGAGAGATTGCATTCGAGAGATTGTATTCATTATTCTTCAAATAGAATAGACCAATTTTACATTTTCTCAAATTTTCCTCGCGAACAACCGCCTTTCTAGCCGGCTACGCGAGGTGTCCACTGGAATAGTAGGCCGAGTGCGGGTTGCTTGTGGAGTCGATCTAGTGTGTTGATCGACAAGTACCGCCTTTTCACTCGGCCATGAAAGTTGTCGGCCTATCGAGTCGGTCATGGGAGCAACCTGAGTCGTCTGGGCTCTGAACACATCTGATTAGGCGTGGAGCGGGACACGTGTTGGCTTTCCAGGAGAATTAACACTTAGCTTATTTGGTGGCAATAACACGCTCGTTTCAACCCAATTGCAAATATTTTTGTTCATTTTGACCAAATAGCAAATAATTATGTAGAACTCAAAATTCATGATTTCATAAGCTATAACCCATGATTTTTGTCCATTTTGTTTCTTCAGTCCAATGTCAAAAATAATGTGGAGTTTAAAATTCACAATTTCATGAGCTATAAACCATAATTTTTGTTCATTTTTGTTTGTTTTACCCAATGGGAAATAATTTTGATCATTCAAAATTTCACGATTTCTTGAACTAGAAGCCACGATTTTTTTCATTTTGTTCATTTGAACCAATGGCAAATAATTATCTGAGTTCAAAATTCATGATTTATTGAGCTATAACCCGATTTGATTTTTATTCATTTTCATTCATTTCGACCAATAAGTAGTAATTAAGCGAGCCCACAATATTTATTCATTTTCGTCAAAATCGACCTAATAGCAAATAATTATGTAGAGTTCAAAATTCATGATTTCAAAAGCTATAACCCATGATTTTTTTCATTTTGTTCATTTTGACCAAATAGCAAATAATTAACCAAAGTTTAAAATTCACTATCTTAATGAGCTATAACCCCAATTTTGGTTCATCTATGTTCATTTCGACTAAATGGAAAATAATAGCGAGTTCAAAATTCATGATTTCATGAGCTATAAACCATAATTTTTATCCATTTTATTCATTTCAACCAAATAAGAAACAATTAATTTGAATTAAAACTCACGCTTTTTATAAGTTATATAACCCATGATTTTTATTCTTTTTCATTTCAACCAAATGGCAAACAATTATGCAAAGTTCAAACTTCACAATTTTATCTCATATATATATATATATATATATATATATATATATATATATATATATATATATATATATATATATATATATATATATATATATATATATATATATAACCGCATTTTTGTCCAATTTAGTTCATTTCAAACTAATGGAAAATAATTTTGCAAAAGCTGTAATTCATAATTTTCATGAGCTAATAACCCATGATTTTTGTCCATTTTGTTTCTTCAGTCCAATGTCAAAAATAATGTGGAGTTTAAAATTCACAATTACGTAACCTACAAGCCAAGATTTTTATCTATTTTCATTCATTTGACTCAATGGGGAATAATTATTAGGTGTTAAAATCCATGTTTTCATGAGATATAAGCCACGATATTTACCCATATTTGTTTGTTTCAACCCAATTGCAAATATTTTTGTTCATTTAAAATTCACAATTGTATGTGCTATAACTTAGGACTTTTTTCATTTTATTTGTTTCAACCAAATAGCAAATAATTAAGCGAAATTCAAAATTAAAGATTTCATGGCGTATAACCCACAATTTGTGTCTATTTTCGTTCTTTTCGAACTAATAGCGAATAATTATATGTAGTTCAAAATTCACAATTGTATGTGCTATAACTTAGGACTTTTTCATTTTATTTGTTTCAACCAAATAGCAAATAATTATGTAGAGTTCAAAATTCATGATTTCATGAGCTCGAAACCATGACTTTTTCCTATTTTTGTTCATTTGAACCAATGGCAAATAATTATCTGGAGTTCAAAATTCATGATTTATTGAGCTATAACCCGATTTGATTTTTATTCATTTTCATTCATTTCAACCAATAAGTAGTAATTAAGCGAGCCCACAATATTTATTCATTTTCGTCAAAATCGACCTAATAGCAAATAATTATGTAGAGTTCAAAATTCATGATTTCAAAAGCTATAACCCATGATTTTTTTCATTTTGTTCATTTTGACCAAATAGCAAATAATTAACCAAAGTTTAAAATTCACTATCTTAATGAGCTATAACCCCAATTTTGGTTCATCTATGTTCATTTCGACTAAATGGAAAATAATAGCGAGTTCAAAATTCATGATTTCATGAGCTATAAACCATAATTTTTATCCATTTTATTCATTTCAACCAAATAAGAAACAATTAATTTGAATTAAAACTCACGCTTTTTATAAGTTATATAACCCATGATTTTTATTCTTTTTCATTTCAACCAAATGGCAAACAATTATGCAAAGTTCAAACTTCACAATTTTATCTCATATATATATATATATATATATATATATATATATATATATATATATATATATATATATATATATATATATATATATATATATATATATATATATATATAACCATTTTTGTCCAATTTAGTTCATTTCAAACTAATGGAAAATAATTTTGCAAAAGCGTAATTCATAATTTTCATGAGCTAATAACCCATGATTTTTGTCCATTTTGTTTCTTCAGTCCAATGTCAAAAATAATGTGGAGTTTAAAATTCACAATTACGTAACCTACAAGCCAAGATTTTTATCTATTTTCATTCATTTGACTCAATGGGGAATAATTATTAGGTGTTAAAATCCATGTTTTCATGAGATATAAGCCACGATATTTACCCATATTTGTTTGTTTCAACCCAATTGCAAATATTTTTGTTCATTTAAAATTCACAATTGTATGTGCTATAACTTAGGACTTTTTTCATTTTATTTGTTTCAACCAAATAGCAAATAATTAAGCGAAATTCAAAATTAAAGATTTCATGGTATAACCCACAATTTGTGTCTATTTTCGTTCTTTTCGAACTAATAGCGAATAATTATATGTAGTTCAAAATTCACGATTTTATGAGCTATAAGCATAATCCACGAGTTTTCTTTCATTTCGACCAAATAGCAATCATTTATGCGGAGTTGAAAATTCACGATTTCATAAGTTATAAGCCACGATATTTACCCATATTTGTTTGTTTCAACCCAATTGCAAATATTTTTGTTCATTTAAAATTCACAATTGTATGTGCTATAACTTAGGACTTTTTTCATTTTACTCATTTCAACCAAATAGCAAATAATTATGTAGAACTCAAAATTCATGATTTCATGGGTTAGAAGCCACGATTTTTTTCATTTTATTTGTTTCAACCAAATAGCAAATAATTATGTAGAACTCAAAATTCATGATTTCATGAGCTATAAGCATAATCCACGAGTTTTCTTTCATTTCTTTCATTTCTTTCATTTCTTTCATTTCTTTCATTTCTTTCATTTCTTTCATTTCGACCAAATAGCAATCATTTATGCGGAGTTGAAAATTCACGATTTTATGAGCTATAACCCATGATTTTTATTCTTTTTCATTTCAACCAAATAGCAAATAATTAAGCGAAATTCAAAATTTCACGATTTTCATGAGCTAATAACCCATGATTTTTGTTCATTTTTGTTTGTTTTACCCAATGGGAAATAATTTTGATCATTCAAAATTTCACGATTTTCATGAGCTATAAACCATAATTTTTATCCATTTTATTTTTTAACCCAATAGCAAATAATTATGTGAAATTTAAAATTCAAGATTTCATGTCTTTGAGCTACAATTTTCTTTTTCTATTTCGACTAAATGGAAAATAATTTTGCAAAAGCGTAATTCATAATTTTCATGAGCTAATAACCCATGATTTTTGTTCATTTTTGTTCATTTTTGTTTGTTTTACCCAATGGGAAATAATTTTGATCATTCAAAATTTCACGATTTCTTGAACTAGAAGCCACGATTTTTATCCATTTTATTCATTTCAACCAAATGGCAAACAATTATGCAAAGTTTAAAATTCACAATTACGTAACCTACAAGCCAAGATTTTTATCTATTTTCATTCATTTGACTCAATGGGGAATAATTATTAGGTGTTAAAATCCATGTTTTCATGAGATATAAGCCACGATATTTACCCATATTTGTTTGTTTCAACCCAATTGCAAATATTTTTGTTCATTTAAAATTCACAATTGTATGTGCTATAACTTAGGACTTTTTTCATTTTATTTGTTTCAACCAAATAGCAAATAATTAAGCGAAATTCAAAATTAAAGATTTCATGGTATAACCCACAATTTGTGTCTATTTTCGTTCTTTTCGAACTAATAGCGAATAATTATATGTAGTTCAAAATTCACGATTTTATGATCTATAACTCATGATATTTGTCCATTTCCATTTGTTAAAACCCAATAGAAAATAATATTAGTGGAGTTTAAAATTCACAATTTCATGCGCTATAAATCACAGTTTTGTTCATTTTTGTTCTTTTCAAGCCAATGGAAAATAATTAAGTGGTGTTCAAAATTCACGATTTTGTTCATTTTCATTTGTTTTACCCAATGGCAAATAATTATGTGGATTTTAAATTCATGATTTTATGAGCTAGGCATACAATTTTGTCCATTTTGTGTGTTTCAACCTAAAGTCAATTAATTATGTGGAGTTTAAAATTCACGATTTCATAAGTTATAAGCCACGATTTGTCCACCGTTAGTTTGGCCCTAATATCAAATAATATTATTCATTCAAAATTCATGATTTCAAGAGTTATAATCTACGATTTTTATCCATTTTATTTTTTAACCCAATAGCAAATAATTATGTAGAACTCAAAATTCATGATTTCATAAGCTATCATAAAATTTTTATCCATTTTCATTCGTTTGACCAAATAGCAAATAATTAAGCGAAATTCAAAATTTCACGATTTCTTGAACTAGAAGCCACGATTTTTATCCATTTTATTCATTTCAACCAAATGGCAAACAATTATGCAAAGTTCAAACTTCACAATTTTATCTCATATATATATATATATATATATATATATATATATATATATATATATATATATATATATATATATATATATATATATATATATATATATATATAACCGCATTTTTGTCCAATTTAGTTCATTTCAAACTAATGGAAAATAATTTTGCAAAAGCGTAATTCATAATTTTCATGAGCTAATAACCCATGATTTTTGTCCATTTTGTTTCTTCAGTCCAATGTCAAAAATAATGTGGAGTTTAAAATTCACAATTACGTAACCTACAAGCCAAGATTTTTATCTATTTTCATTCATTTCGACTCAATGGGGAATAATTATTAGGTGTTAAAATCCATGTTTTCATGAGATATAAGCCACGATATTTACCCATATTTGTTTGTTTCAACCCAATTGCAAATATTTTTGTTCATTTAAAATTCACAATTGTATGTGCTATAACTTAGGACTTTTTCATTTTATTTGTTTCAACCAAATAGCAAATAATTAAGCGAAATTCAAAATTAAAGATTTCATGGCGTATAACCCACAATTTGTGTCTATTTTCGTTCTTTTCGAACTAATAGCGAATAATTATATGTAGTTCAAAATTCACGATTTTATGATCTATAACTCATGATATTTGTCCATTTCCATTTGTTAAAACCAATAGAAAATAATATTAGTGGAGTTTAAAATTCACAATTTCATGAGCTATAAACCATAATTTTTATCCATTTTATTCATTTCAACCAAATAAGAAACAATTAATTTGAATTAAAACTCACGCTTTTTATAAGTTATATAACCCATGATTTTTATTCTTTTTCATTTCAACCAAATGGCAAACAATTATGCAAAGTTCAAACTTCACAATTTTATCTCATATATATATATATATATATATATATATATATATATATATATATATATATATATATATATATATATATATATATATATATATATATATATAACCGCATTTTTGTCCAATTTAGTTCATTTCAAACTAATGGAAAATAATTTTGCAAAAGCTGTAATTCATAATTTTCATGAGCTAATAACCCATGATTTTTGTCCATTTTGTTTCTTTAGTCCAATGTCAAAAATAATGTGGAGTTTAAAATTCACAATTACGTAACCTACAAGCCAAGATTTTTATCTATTTTCATTCATTTGACTCAATGGGGAATAATTATTAGGTGTTAAAATCCATGTTTTCATGAGATATAAGCCACGATATTTACCCATATTTGTTTGTTTCAACCCAATTGCAAATATTTTTGTTCATTTAAAATTCACAATTGTATGTGCTATAACTTAGGACTTTTTTCATTTTATTTGTTTCAACCAAATAGCAAATAATTAAGCGAAATTCAAAATTAAAGATTTCATGGTATAACCCACAATTTGTGTCTATTTTCGTTCTTTTGAACTAATAGCGAATAATTATATGTAGTTCAAAATTCACGATTTTATGATCTATAACTCATGATATTTGTCCATTTCCATTTGTTAAAACCCAATAGAAAATAATATTAGTGGAGTTTAAAATTCACAATTTCATGCTATAAATCACGTTTTTGTTCATTTTTGTTTGTTTTACCCAATGGGAAATAATTTTGATCATTCAAAATTTCACGATTTCTTGAACTAGAAGCCACGATTTTTTTCATTTTACTCATTTCAACCAAATAACAAATAATCAGCGGAGTTCAAATGTCACGATTTTCATGAGCTATAAGCATAATCCACGAGTTTTCTTTCATTTCTTTCATTTCGACCAAATAGCAAATAATTATGTAGAACTCAAAATTCATGATTTCATAAGCTATAACCCATGATTTTTGTTCATTTTTGTTCTTTTCAAGCCAATGGAAAATAATTAAGTGGTGTTCAAAATTCCGATTTTGTTCATTTTCATTTGTTTTACCCAATGGCAAATAATTATGTGGATTTTAAATTCATGATTTTATGAGCTATAACCCATGGTCTTAGTCAATTTTTATTCATTTTGACCCAACGAAAAATAAATTCTCATTCGAAATCCACAATTTCATGACTTATAACCCATATTTTTTATCCATTTTCATTCGTTTGACCAAATAGCAAATAATTATTGGAGTTCAAAATTCATGATTTCATGAGCTATAAGCATAATCCACGAGTTTTCTTTCATTTCTTTCATTTCTTTCATTTCGACCAAATAGCAAATAATTATGCAAAGTTTAAAATTCACAATTTCATGCGCTATAAATCACAGTTTTGTTCATTTTGTTTGTTTTTACTAAAAGCAAATAATTATTGGAGTTCAAAATTCATGATTTCATAAGCTATAACCCATAATTTTTGTTCATTTTCTTTCGTTTCAACCCAGTGGCAAATAATTTTGCGAAGTTTAAATCTCACTATTTCATGAGCTATAATCCACGTTTTCTATCCATTTTTGTTCGTTTCAACCTTGTTTTAGGGTCAAAAAGAGTGATGGTTTGCATTTTTTATTGCCCACAGACCCAATGATAATAAATTAAGTAAAGTTCAAATTTTAAAATTTCATGAGGTAGAAACCGCGATTTTTGCATTTATTTTGACACAATGACAAATAATTATGTTGCATTAAAAATTCATGATTTCATGAGCTCGAAACCATGACTTTTTCCTATTTTTGTTCATTTCGAACCAATGGCAAATAATTATACGGAGTTCAAAATTCATGATTTATTGAGCTATAACCCGATTTGATTTTTATTCATTTTCATTCATTTCGACCAAATAGCAATCATTTATGCGAGTTGAAAATTCACGATTTTATGAGCTAGGCGCCACAATTTTGTCCATTTTGTGTGTTTCAACCTAAAGTCAATTAATTATGTGGAGTTTAAAATTCACGATTTCATAAGTTATAAGCCACGATTTGTCCACTTCGTTAGTTTGGCCCTAATATCAAATAATATTATTCATTCAAAATTCATGATTTCAAGAGTTATAATCTCGATTTTTATCCATTTTATTTTTTAACCCAATAGCAAATAATTATGTAGAGTTCAAAATTCATGATTTCAAAAGCTATAACCCATGATTTTTTTCATTTTACTCATTTCAACCAAATAACAAATAATCAGCGGAGTTCAAATGTCACGATTTTCATGAGCTATAAGCATAATCCACGAGTTTTCTTTCATTTCTTTCATTTCGACCAAATAGCAATCATTTATGCGGAGTTGAAAATTCACGATTTTATGAGCTAGGCATACAATTTTGTCCATTTTGTGTGTTTCAACCTAAAGTCAATTAATTATGTGGAGTTTAAAATTCACGATTTCATAAGTTATAAGCCACGATTTGTCCACCGTTAGTTTGGCCCTAATATCAAATAATATTATTCATTCAAAATTCATGATTTCAAGAGTTATAATCTACGATTTTTATCCATTTTATTTTTTAACCCAATAGCAAATAATTATGTAGAACTCAAAATTCATGATTTCATAAGCTATCATAAAATTTTTATCCATTTTCATACTTTTCGACCCAATGAGAAATAATTATGCGAAATCAAAATTCATGATTTCATGGGTTAGAAGCCACGATTTTTATCCATTTTATTCATTTCTATCTTATGGTAAATAATTATGTGAAATTTAAAATTCAAGATTTCATGTCTTTGAGCTACAATTTTCTTTTTCTATTTCGACTAAATGGAAAATAATAGCGAGTTCAAAATTCATGATTTCATGAGCTATAAACCATAATTTTTATCCATTTTCATACTTTTCGACCCAATGAGAAATAATTATGCGAAATCAAAATTCATGATTTCATGGGTTAGAAGCCACGATTTTTATCCATTTTATTCATTTCAACCAAATAAGAAACAATTAATTTGAATTAAAACTCACGCTTTTTATAAGTTATATAACCCATGATTTTTTTCATTTTACTCATTTCAACCAAATAGCAAATAATTATGCAAAGTTCAAACTTCACAATTTTATCTCATATATATATATATATATATATATATATATATATATATATATATATATATATATATATATATATATATATATATATATATATATATATATATATACCATTTTTGTCCAATTTCGTTCATTTCAAACTAATGGAAAATAATTTTGCAAAAGCGTAATTCATAATTTTCATGAGCTAATAACCCATGATTTTTGTCCATTTTGTTTCTTTCAGTCCAATGTCAAAAAATAATGTGGAGTTTAAAATTCACAATTACGTAACCTACAAGCCAAGATTTTTATCTATTTTCATTCATTTCGACTCAATGGGGAATAATTATTAGGTGTTAAAATCCATGTTTTCATGAGATATAAGCCACGATATTTACCCATATTTGTTTGTTTCAACCCAATTGCAAATATTTTTGTTCATTTAAAATTCACAATTGTATGTGCTATAACTTAGGACTTTTTTCATTTTATTTGTTTCAACCAAATAGCAAATAATTAGCGAAATTCAAAATTAAAGATTTCATGGTATAACCCACAATTTGTGTCTATTTTCGTTCTTTTGAACTAATAGCGAATAATTATATGTAGTTCAAAATTCACGATTTTATGATCTATAACTCATGATATTTGTCCATTTCCATTTGTTAAAACCCAATAGAAAATAATATTAGTGGAGTTTAAAATTCACAATTTCATGCTTATAAATCACAGTTTTGTTCATTTTGTTTGTTTTACCCAATGGGAAATAATTTTGATCATTCAAAATTTCACGATTTCTTGAACTAGAAGCCACGATTTTTTCATTTTTACTCATTTCAACCAAATAGCAAATAATCAAGCGGAGTTCAAATGTCACGATTTTCATGAGCTATAAGCATAATCCACGAGTTTTCTTTCATTTCTTTCATTTCGACCAAATAGCAATCATTTATGCGGAGTTGAAAATTCACGATTTTATGAGCTAGGCATACAATTTTGTCCATTTTGTGTGTTTCAACCTAAAGTCAATTAATTATGTGGAGTTTAAAATTCGATTTCATAAGTTATAAGCCACGATTTGTCCACTTCGTTAGTTTGGCCCTAATATCAAATAATATTATTCATTCAAAATTCATGATTTCAAGAGTTATAATCTACGATTTTTATCCATTTTATTTTTTAACCCAATAGCAAATAATTATGTAGAACTCAAAATTCATGATTTCATAAGCTATAAATCACGGTTTTGTTCATTTTGTTTGTTTTACCCAATGGGAAATAATTTTGATCATTCAAAATTTCACGATTTCTTGAACTAGAAGCCACGATTTTTTTTCATTTTTACTCATTTCAACCAAATAACAAATAATCAAGCGGAGTTCAAATGTCACGATTTTCATGAGCTATAAGCATAATCCACGAGTTTTCTTTCATTTCTTTCATTTCGACCAAATAGCAATCATTTATGCGGAGTTGAAAATTCACGATTTTATGAGCTAGACGCCACAATTTTGTCCATTTTGTGTGTTTCAACCTAAAGTCAATTAATTATGTGGAGTTTAAAATTCACGATTTCATAAGTTATAAGCCACGATTTGTCCACTTCGTTAGTTTGGCCCTAATATCAAATAATATTATTCATTCAAAATTCATGATTTCAAGAGTTATAATCTACGATTTTTATCCATTTTATTTTTT
The DNA here is from genome assembly GCA_012295165.1 of Asparagus setaceus. Lineage (NCBI taxonomy): Eukaryota > Viridiplantae > Streptophyta > Magnoliopsida > Asparagales > Asparagaceae > Asparagus > Asparagus setaceus. Next base: position 4,982,273 of record CM022705.1, read on the forward strand.
TTAACCCAATAGCAAATAATTATGTAGAACTCAAAATTCATGATTTCATAAGCTATACGCCAAAATTTTTATCCATTTTCATACTTTTCGACCCAATGAGAAATAATTATGCGAAATCAAAAATTCATGATTTCATGGGTTAGAAGCCACGATTTTTATCCATTTTTATTCATTTCTATCTTATGGTAAATAATTATGTGAAATTTAAAATTCAAGATTTCATGTGCTGAGCTACAATTTTCTTTTTTCTATTTCGACTAAATGGCTAATATTTTTGTTTAATAATTTTGTTCATTCAAAACAGACGACCAACGTCGCGATGTTAGAAGTGAGCGGACTTAAAAGCTATTTGGTCGAAAATAAAAAGGCAAAAGTCATGATTTATAGCTTATAAAAATCAGACTTAATAACTATTTGGTCGAAAATAAAAAGGCAAAAGTCATGATTTATAACTTATAAAAATCGCAAATGCATGAAATCATAAATTTTAAAGTACATAATTAATTGTCATTAGATCAAAAAGTGACAAAATAATGGGTTATAGGCCATAAAAATAGAGAATTTTGATGTTCGCATACTTAATTGTCATTTGGTCGAAACTGACAAAAATGGATTAAAAAATTGTGAGCAACCTACGATAATCGTGATCTTTAAGTACCCTAATTAATTGCTATTGGGTAGAAACGTAAAAAATGATCAAAAATCGTGAATCTTTAAGCATGTATTTGTAATTACCCAAAGGCAAAAGAAACAAGACAGACAAAAATCACAAGTGTTAAACCCATGAAATCACAAATATCAAAGTATGTGCATATCTAATTATCAATAAGCCAAAACGAATAAAAAAATCACGAGTTATTAGCGTACAAAAATCACAAATTTTGAAAGGTGTACTAATAGTTATGGGGTTAAAAGCAACAAAATTAAACAAAAATCATGAATTATAAAGAACATAAAAATCATGAAGTCTAAAATAAACATACTTAATTCTCATCAAATTGAAACCAACAAGTAAAAATCGTGACTTATGGTCAAGAAAATTCCAAATTTACAGGGAAACTTAGGTTGGGATCCATTTAACTACATACATTAATCATATTAAAACCTAGCCTTACCTAGCATTTACGCAAACAAAAAGCACTGCATATAGATGCCAACCCCAGGGTTGGTGGATGAACAGGAACCATGCCCAAGTTGTAGCAGTATCAAACAGTGTTAACAAAAGAAATATTTGCAAGAGAAATGGCTAACAAGATCCAAAGTCCATGGATAACATATCCCGGTGCACACGGGTCCACAGATCCCCAACCAAACAAAACCCGGATCGGATATCTGGTAGAATAATGGAAATCCATAATATGAGAGTCAAAAGAATACGGAAAAAAAACCTGCGTTGTCAAATATATAGCATATACCACCAACATGCTTCACAGGATGAAAACTCAGACAATGGAACAAAAGCAAGAACTAACAAATTTGTCAAATTGGTTCTTAGAGAACTCCAACAGAAACGCTACTAAAATTGTCTGGACAGCAGTACTCTACTTAAGAAAATAACACCACCAGATAGAATCTAACAAAAACAGATCAAGTATTTCTTTTCAAGATGAAATTGAAGGTTTAGACTGATGGTACCCAAACAAAACAACCCCGATATCTCGCTCTCTAGTTACTGCTTAGAACACCCGGAAAGGCTTTCCCATGGAGCTCTTCAAGTATAAGCAACGGACCTGTTGATACAACATAAAATGAAAAACGATTAATCATTGTAGACAGAAATCAAGAAAAAGATCATCAAAAATTCGCAAATGAGAAGCCGATATTAAATATTAACAATAGCATAACTTGAAGGATTTTGTACAGTGGCATTCACAAACTACAGTATATCTGATCATGACCCATTGAAAAGGTAAAAGGATGTTTGTCACAGGATAGGCCGAGATGGACAGTAACTTATTCAAGGAAGCTACAATTCTTGACAGAAAGCAACTAAAATTCAATATATCAACTTGTTGACGCTAAACTCATGATTACACATGCAATAGAGAAGCATCCCAGACGAGCGAGAATTGAAAGAAAAGAGATGTTATTATAAATGAATGAACAAATGCAACAGAAAATATAGAGAAAAATTAAGGCTATTTTCATAAACCACCAGGCATGTACCTCCTTATCAAGCAGATAGCGTTAGAAATTATTAGTCAGTCAATATAGAACTAACATTTGAGATTCTAGGTATTCAATGTCATAAGCAGTCAAGCATTTTAGAAAAGAAATTTTAGTTACTTCTTCTCCAAGAGAAAATAACAATACAGTTCTTTCTTGGGCAGCAAACGTCAATGGGTGTTCAGAGGGCAGGACAACTTACATTTTGCCAATTCTTCTTCAGCAAAGAAACCAGGAAGTTGACACTGAGTTGCACATTCTGGAAGATTTGCTTCTCCTCCATCCCGCAGTTTCCAACAGCAACACCCATGCAAAGAACTTTCTTGAGCTGAAACTTAACCATGGCTTTGGTTTCATTAACTTTGGATTCCAGGGATTCCTGATGGGTCACTAATGTAGGGAACTTTCCTGCAGAACAATTACCACATTCACAGTGAGAAATGTTTCCAGATGAAAAGATATTCCAGCAAAGATTAGAGAAGCAAATTTCAGTGTGCATCTCACGTATAGGTAATGAGTTAACAGCCTATCATTACTGTTAATCTGATTGTACATGCCATAAGAATAAATAGGACTATGCAAAATCATATACAATTAGCTTTCTTAATTCTCAAAAAACAGTGATCAACACGGCAAGCTGTCAAAACAGCAACCAAACAGATCGAGTAGAACTTAGTAGAATCATTTACAAGTCCAATTATGGCCAACCTAAACTGATGAGTTGCAAACTAATATGAATCAGATTCAGTACCTAAGCAAAATAGTACTTGTGCAATCAAGTTGATTTGTTATTCAAATATACAAACCTGATCCGTATAGTACTTTTTGAAACAAAATTTTAACCTCTTGAATCTGGCTGGAACCAAGTGTTACTTTATTAAGCTGAGTCAGTACATGTCTTTTTTTTTTTAAGCAAATAGGTATATACCTTGATATGCCTAAAACAAATAAAATATAAATTTGTTTTACTGTGCTTCAAAAACTTGATCCAGATTTATACTACACATACAGAAAGCTTGATTTCTGTTTTTTCCAGAATATATCCCTTGTCAGCTACAAAGCACAACTCTGCGGCAAATTAGTGAGAAAACCAACTTCATGAAAAAGAAAACAGTATGCATATGGGGACAATGAATATATGCTACCATCTCATTTAGCAAAATGAACTGCCAAAAGACAAGAGTGGTGTGAATCAGTTGCTCTGTTGATCTATCTCTTAGTAGCTCATTTAACAAAATGAGCTGCCACCTCATGCCAATTTTACCAGCTACCACCTCATGCCCACTTTTATCTATAGTGGCAACTCAAATCAAATATTCGAAACCCCACCCCTACCCCCACCCCGCACCCCAACGAAAAAACCCAAAAAAAACCCACACACACATGCACACGCGGGCACGCACACACTCAGATACATGCATAGAAATGGAATCAACCCTTAAGTTTCAACAAGCAACTAACATGTACATGAGCAAATTGACTAGGATATAGAAATGGAATCAACCCTTAAGTTTCAACAAGCAACTAACATAATATGCAATTCCACCACCTCTGCCTATTTTACTTATAGGGTCAGCTCACCTCCAATATTCACAAACACACACACAAATGCACACGCGGGCACGCACACACTCATGGATACATGCATAGAAATGGAATCAACCCTTAAGTTTCAACAAGCAACTAACCTAATACGCAATTCCACCACCTCTGCCTATTTTACCTATAGGGTCAGCTCACCTCCAATATTCACAAACACACACACAAATGCACACGCGGGCACGCACACACTCATGGATACATGCATAGAAATGGAATCAACCCTTAAGTTTCAACAAGCAACTAACATGTACATGAGCAAATTGACTAGGATATAGAAATGGAATCAACCCTTAAGTTTCAACAAGCAACTAACATGTACATGAGCAAATTGACTAGGATATAGAAATGGAATCAACCCTTAAGTTTCAACAAGCAACTAACATGTACATGAGCAAATTGACTAGGATATAGAAATGGAATCAACCCTTAAGTTTCAACAAGCAACTAACATGTACATGAGCAAATTGACTAGGATATAGAAATGGAATCAACCCTTAAGTTTCAACAAGCAACTAACATGTACATGAGCAAATTGACTAGGATATAGAAATGGAATCAACCCTTAAGTTTCAACAAGCAACTAACATGTACATGAGCAAATTGACTAGGATATAGAAATGGAATCAACCCTTAAGTTTCAACAAGCAACTAACATGTACATGAGCAAATTGACTAGGATATAGAAATGGAATCAACCCTTAAGTTTCAACAAGCAACTAACATGTACATGAGCAAATTGACTAGGATATAGAAATGGAATCAACCCTTAAGTTTCAACAAGCAACTAACATGTACATGAGCAAATTGACTAGGATATAGAAATGGAATCAACCCTTAAGTTTCAACAAGCAACTAACATGTACATGAGCAAATTGACTAGGATATAGAAATGGAATCAACCCTTAAGTTTCAACAAGCAACTAACATGTACATGAGCAAATTGACTAGGATATAGAAATGGAATCAACCCTTAAGTTTCAACAAGCAACTAACATGTACATGAGCAAATTGACTAGGATATAGAAATGGAATCAACCCTTAAGTTTCAACAAGCAACTAACATGTACATGAGCAAATTGACTAGGATATAGAAATGGAATCAACCCTTAAGTTTCAACAAGCAACTAACATGTACATGAGCAAATTGACTAGGATATAGAAATGGAATCAACCCTTAAGTTTCAACAAGCAACTAACATGTACATGAGCAAATTGACTAGGATATAGAAATGGAATCAACCCTTAAGTTTCAACAAGCAACTAACATGTACATGAGCAAATTGACTAGGATATAGAAATGGAATCAACCCTTAAGTTTCAACAAGCAACTAACATGTACATGAGCAAATTGACTAGGATATAGAAATGGAATCAACCCTTAAGTTTCAACAAGCAACTAACATGTACATGAGCAAATTGACTAGGATATAGAAATGGAATCAACCCTTAAGTTTCAACAAGCAACTAACATGTACATGAGCAAATTGACTAGGATATAGAAATGGAATCAACCCTTAAGTTTCAACAAGCAACTAACATGTACATGAGCAAATTGACTAGGATATAGAAATGGAATCAACCCTTAAGTTTCAACAAGCAACTAACATGTACATGAGCAAATTGACTAGGATATAGAAATGGAATCAACCCTTAAGTTTCAACAAGCAACTAACATGTACATGAGCAAATTGACTAGGATATAGAAATGGAATCAACCCTTAAGTTTCAACAAGCAACTAACATGTACATGAGCAAATTGACTAGGATATAGAAATGGAATCAACCCTTAAGTTTCAACAAGCAACTAACATGTACATGAGCAAATTGACTAGGATATAGAAATGGAATCAACCCTTAAGTTTCAACAAGCAACTAACATGTACATGAGCAAATTGACTAGGATATAGAAATGGAATCAACCCTTAAGTTTCAACAAGCAACTAACATGTACATGAGCAAATTGACTAGGATATAGAAATGGAATCAACCCTTAAGTTTCAACAAGCAACTAACATGTACATGAGCAAATTGACTAGGATATAGAAATGGAATCAACCCTTAAGTTTCAACAAGCAACTAACATGTACATGAGCAAATTGACTAGGATATAGAAATGGAATCAACCCTTAAGTTTCAACAAGCAACTAACATGTACATGAGCAAATTGACTAGGATATAGAAATGGAATCAACCCTTAAGTTTCAACAAGCAACTAACATAATATGCAATTCCACCACCTCTGCCTATTTTACCTATAGGGTCAGCTCACCTCAATATTCACAAACACACACACAAATGCACACGCTGGCACGCACACACTCATGGATACATGCATAGAAATGGAATCAACCCTTAAGTTTCAACAAGCAACTAACATGTACATGAGCAAATTGACTAGGATATAGAAATGGAATCAACCCTTAAGTTTCAACAAGCAACTAACATGTACATGAGCAAATTGACTAGGATATAGAAATGGAATCAACCCTTAAGTTTCAACAAGCAACTAACATGTACATGAGCAAATTGACTAGGATATAGAAATGGAATCAACCCTTAAGTTTCAACAAGCAACTAACATAATATGCAATTCCACCACCTCTGCCTATTTTACCTATAGGGTCAGCTCACCTCCAATATTCACAAACACACACACAAATGCACACGCTGGCACGCACACACTCAGATACATGCATAGAAATGGAATCAACCCTTAAGTTTCAACAAGCAACTAACATGTACATGAGCAAATTGACTAGGATATAGAAATGGAATCAACCCTTAAGTTTCAACAAGCAACTAACATGTACATGAGCAAATTGACTAGGATATAGAAATGGAATCAACCCTTAAGTTTCAACAAGCAACTAACATGTACATGAGCAAATTGACTAGGATATAGAAATGGAATCAACCCTTAAGTTTCAACAAGCAACTAACATGTACATGAGCAAATTGACTAGGATATAGAAATGGAATCAACCCTTAAGTTTCAACAAGCAACTAACATGTACATGAGCAAATTGACTAGGATATAGAAATGGAATCAACCCTTAAGTTTCAACAAGCAACTAACATGTACATGAGCAAATTGACTAGGATATAGAAATGGAATCAACCCTTAAGTTTCAACAAGCAACTAACATGTACATGAGCAAATTGACTAGGATATAGAAATGGAATCAACCCTTAAGTTTCAACAAGCAACTAACATAATATGCAATTCCACCACCTCTGCCTATTTTACTTATAGGGTCAGCTCACCTCCAATATTCACAAACACACACACAAATGCACCGTGGACGCGCACACTCATGGATACATGCATAGAAATGGAATCAACCCTTAAGTTTCAACAAGCAACTAACCTAATACGCAATTCCACCACCTCTGCCTATTTTACCTATAGGGTCAGCTCACCTCCAATATTCACAAACACACGTGCGCGCACAAACACACGTACGCACCTAGGCACGCGCGCGCCACTTACTACCTACATATATACAAATACATATACCTAGAAAGTGAATTGACTCGGGCGTACACATGGAATCAATGCCTAAATTTCAACGGGCAACTTACATAATAACCAACTACATGCTATGATAAATAGGAAACTGCTTACAATGTAATGTTTACATAAGCCCAAAGTGATGCAATGAAATCCATCAAGATAGATTCACAAGTAATAATTATTCTAGGACTCCAAATTTACTCTCACAGAGTAATCATGATCCTTAAGAAGTTTTTCAGCATTTGAAGTTAATTTACATATATTCAAGTCTGTGAACATGTTTGAAGTCAAGATTTAAATTTGGGCATCGACAAATATTTCTTGTCATAAAGAAAACTAATTATCCTGTTAACAATACATTTAAAAACATACAGTAACAGCCTTGTTGACCAAAAACATATTGTTTGATTTCATATTGAGTAATTTTAGATAAAAGAAGACTATTGTAAATGAAAGAAAGAACAATAAGACAGTGCTTATTTGATGGTAATCACGTGCTAAAGACAAGGAACTAGTTGTTTATGCAGCTGCTTATCTCGACCTAATTCCCAACTCAGACCTTTCTAGCATTACTTAAAAGAAAAAAAAGTAAAGGGAGCGCAGAAGAACTATGCAATGTAAGAAAAATCATGCAAAATTACCACTATCAAAACAAAATTAATTCTATAGAGAGATAACAGCACAGGGTCCTTGCCTGCCTTGTTAAGACCAGGCCCTAGGAGACGAGGAATCTGCTTAATGACAGCTTCTGACGCAAGGAAAGCATGATACTTCTTTGCCAGCTTCTTAACAAGCTTCTTGTTCTTGTTCATCTTCTTCAGCGCTTCAACATCCATCGATTCAAGCCCAATCCTGTTTGCCTGCATAAAACAATAGCACAGTTTACCTCCAAATCCCCAGCATCTCAACATTCATAAAAATTTTATCAACACAAATATTCAAACACTGGACATCTATTTGAATGGAAATCAATAATATCAAATACGGAATTAAATTGCATAAGGGCTATGTTGCATGGGTACGAGTACAGGACACGGCAAATTTGTAAAGGGTAGGGTACGGGGACACAGCTATATAAATATTTATATACACATATATAATATATTGGAATTAATAATATTAATTTATATGACAACAAGGATGAGAATTCAATTTCCTATTACATTTTATGTCTCTTTTATATTATGGATTATAAATTTGGAAAATCAATAGTTTTTGAACTAGACATCCAAAGGACCCTTCAAAATTATAATTTGGAACCTGACCTATGTTCAATAACTTTCAAGAAGTGGATGTGAAGTGTAGGATATATATCCAAAAAATGTATGAAAATTGTTTTAAATTAAAGCATGTATTGTATAATTGACTACAGACCCAAATAAATGAATGCATATATGTAAGGAAGCGTCCAAGGAGTTTGGGTACGTAAGGAAGCGTCCAAGGAGTTTGGGTACAGGTACAGGTCCGTGTCCAGTGCAGTGCAGTGCAGTGCAGTCCGTGTCGATGCAGTGCGGCTTCAAATTAGAAGTACCCAGGAAACTTAGCATAAGGGGGAGAACAATCAATATCTACAAGCATTGAGTTGTTCTTGATGAATACCCCTTGGAGAAAACTTATTACAAGAACAAAGAGGGGGGCAAGCACTTTCATGTAAATCTTAAGTTTGAAACATGAAGCCTTCTTAGCGCATCTTCGAAAAAGAATCAGCAATGAGAGAGAATCCTCTTTATCTACCAGCTACTAGTTTGGATAAAACGGAGGGGAAGGGAGGAATTGAAGTAAACCCAAGGGGAGGGGGTGGAAAGTGAAGGGGTGAAATGTACTTAATTGTGTTTTGATAGACAACAATGGGATGGGATAGTACACTATAATATGTGTTTATTTAAAGGAAAGAAAGGGAAGGGAAGCTACTTGACCAATATGCCCTTCTAATAAAATAATAGACATTTATATTAATTATGAGTTTTGGTTTTCTCATAGGGCAATCTTGGAATTTCAATAAAATTTCACTTACAATCCCTCCCCTCTCCTCCCCTGGCTGACTAAAATGTGTAAACAAATATAAATTTAGGGGGGTTTACATTGTACCCCCCCCCCTTCTCTAAAAAACTTTATCCAAACCCAAAGGTAAAACTAGAATAGATTTCAATCAAGCTTCTTTCTACAACTAAAAACAAACAGTATACTCAGATGCCCATTTCTCTGAAGTTCCATTTTTTTAATTACTATACTTAACATAGAAACAATCCAAATCAGTTCAAAAAATAAAATTGCACTAACATATATCATCATAAAACTATACATAACCAAACAAATATACCTCTTCAACATGCTGAGCATCTCCAAGCATGCAAACCTTCATCTTGGGCCTCGGAATATGCGGCAGCTTCACAGACCCACTGAAACGCTTATCCTTCTGAGGATCATAATTCTTGAGCCCAATCTGAAGCTCAATTGTCTCCGTAAAATTACGCTTCTTCTCACGAGCATCACTCGTAATCTTAGAGATACCCTCTCTCAAAACATCACTCTGCAACTTACTACAAAGAGGCAAAACAAAATTGGAGGCTTTTAGTTAATATCCTAATTTCTCCAGTTTCTTCAAATTTAACTCATAATTCTTCATAAACTAACAATTATAGCTCGAAATGAAGTCTATAATGAAATAAAATCTTTAAATTTAATGAAAAAAATCATCCGCCAAAATCGAAAATAAACCCTAAATGATTGGGATAAGGATCTAATACCTCATGATTCAAGCGATTACTTGTGCCCTAGCTGCCAAAGGAAGAAAAGAACAGTCAGCAAATAAAAAAACGTGTTTGATTGGAGAAAATAAAACTTTAGAGAAAAAAAATTCGATCTTTGATGCGAAGATGAGTTACCTCGGAGAAGAGAATGGCGAAAGAGAGGCGGCTTCGTTTGAGGTTTTCTACTTTAAAATGTATAAACCCTAGCGAGGAGAAAGTACGATTGTACCCTTCGAGATTTAACCACAATATCGAATGTGCCCTTTAACCCGGCCCGAAACCTATTTTATAGCCGTGGGCTATAACGTCAGAGCCCAATAGACTTTGTATACATTTTGTTGGCCCATATATAGTTTGGGCTTTCATTATAACGAGCAATGCACCTCTGCGCCATCTAAGGACATCTCACATCCGTATATTAGTATGAAAACATTTTTTTTGGCTAATATGAAAACACCGGATAACTGAGGATTTTAAAGTTATTATTCAGACAATAACATGATTTGTTGAACGCAAACACTGTTGTGCTCTCGATGTTATACTCTTGATGGAGGATTAGCTTGGTGTGCCGAATTCCAACACTCAGGTTAGAGTTTTTGTATGCAACGGTTAGAGGTTTTGTATATATTTATAGAGAAGGCAATAGAACTCCTAACTTCTTCATAGCAAATCTTTCAAAATCTTAGCAATTAACAACGAAAGTTGTACAAATTTATTGGCCACAACTCATTCCAACTTCAAATAGAAGCGTGCATGCTACACACAGCAGCCAAATCACTGCAAATCTGAAAGCTAAATTGCTGAAACAAAGTAATTAAAAAAAAAAAAGTTTACATTTGTAGCTACAAAAGAATGAACATGTAGAAATCCTTCCGCATCATCTATTGACGTAGAACAGCTGAGAGTTACAACATATATATTCACTCTAAGGCAGAGCAATTTACATACAGTAACAACTTCACGTCAAACAATTTTGTCGATCAAACCAAATAAACTCTATAAATTAAATTGTGCTCTGCCGTCTTAATGGTGACTAAAGCCAAGTGTTATAAAACCAGAAAATTTATATACATCAATGGATAAAAATAGTGTACAAAAGCAACAAGAAACCCATGGAGGCAACTATATTCCGCATCTCCATTCACGACTGCATCATACATTCTCCTTGATCTTTAATCAGATGGCGGCATCAAAAGATTCCTTGAGATTTGGCTGTTTCGAAAAGAAAATTAACTTCTTAGACAAAAACTTCACAACAATAATTTCCCAAAAAAAAAAAGCGTTAACGTGCTAAATTAGAAAAGTCTACATAAACAAGCACTCAGTGACAAAAAGTTGAAAACAAAATCAAACAACAAAATTGATGGAGAGAGATTAACTGATTAAGTGTTATATAGCATGTTTAAATTGATAGCCTAACATGTCATCTAGTGTATATATGTTTCAGTCGAAAAAAAAAGTGCCTTTATAAACACATATATTTGGATGACTCATTTAAGTACTTCTTTTTCACTTGTGTAGCAGAAATAAGAATATTATGATGGATTTGTGCATATAAAGTAAAAGATAGGATAACAAATGAGTGCACTTGTCGAAGGTTGGAGGTTGCCCCTTTGAGGATAAAATGAGAGAAAATCGATTGAGATGGTTTGGCCATACAACAGAGAGCACAAAATGCAGCAATTAGGAGATATGATAAGATTGTAACTAGTTTTGATAGAGGTTAACTAAATGGATACAATAGTAGTTAACTAAATGGAGAAGTAGCCCCAAATAGAAATGAATGGAAGAATCAGATAGGGTTCACATAGCCGACCCCAAAAATTTGGGATAAAGGTTTTGTTGCTGCTGCTGTTCCTTTCAACAGTAATATTTCAATCTTTTTTTAGTGAATCTTTGATTTGACTTGATCACTACTATGTTGGAAAAGATTACTGTGAAACATAAAGTGCTGTTCTAATATGTTCTAGGAAATAAAATAGCGGCAACTGAAGAAATAAGGCATACCTTTGCTTTTACTCACAAGCTATTTTGGTATCGAAACTACTGAGGCAGATAGCAAATGCCTGGAAAGCCGATATAGGATACTGAAAGTCCATTGTAAACAAGTCCTTTCCAACTTTTCCAAATTGAAGAATAACCTTATCTTGCTCTTGGCCAGCTGCTCCATTTTCCTCCGAAGCCACCAACTGAAAATTCTTTACAGATGCAAGTGTCACTCTTCCTCTAAAATTCAAACACCAGCATTGTAGCTGCTCGTGCCACCTTGGAGCTTTGTTCTTCAACACTAAGTTTCCCTCCTTGAGACCAGAAAGAGACCCGGAGGTGCTTTGTGACCGAGATGATTTTGATCTGAAGAATGGCATAGATGAAAAGGAGTCGAGGCTGTTGATAAGGAACTCGGCCTGAGTAGGTGCTGTTCCTCCAGGTTCAATTGCTGAGGCTGGGATAGAGTTCATGATACACTGCATTCTCCTAGGACCTCTGCTGATCACATATTATATATGAGAACAAGATAAATTATATTTGATCAAAATTTGTTAAGTAATAGAGGTCTTACAGATAATTATGTGCCATAACATGGTCGGCAACATGGTAGTATGGCACAATTTTGGATATACTACCACAACCATAAGTCATAAAAACAAAACGGATAATTTACATGGGTAACAGGGTCAACCATATTTGATCAATTTTTTGTAACTAATACAGCTATTGCACGTAATAACATGCTCGGGTACATTGTACTATGGTACAATTTTTCGAAGTACTACCATAAGCATAAGTCACAAAAACAAACACATACTATTCACAGGAGATTACTTACATAGAGGACAGGCGAGGGCACTAATTGTTATGTATTTTATGTCAGTTATTGCAAGTATTATTTCAGAAACATGAATACAGGAGTCAAATCCTCCTCAAAGACATTGCTTTTTCTAAGAATAGCAGGTTTAATGAGTAAATCGAGGCGTAAAAATAAGAGAGTAACCTTTATTATCAAGTGCAATTATCATCTTACTGTGAGGCAAACCATGCAGAAGGATATGGTTTTTTCCACAAAGTTAGAAGGTTCAGGTATGTTTTCAGGTATGTTAAATTATGTAGATGGTGCCTTCCAACACCCACACCAGCAATATGAACGACCATAATTGGCAAAATTATGATAGTGCAAATCTCCAATGACATTTAGATGAAATGCAATTGTTAACATGGAGATTTCACTAGCACAGCCGCACCTAAATCTTCATCAGAATCCATTTAATCTTTGGCATTGGATTCATGTAGATCTTCTCGACCATCAAAGGAAAAACTTTGATGTGATGTGATGTGATTATATAGTAATCCATGGAACCTGGATTATAGCTCACTTTCCAAAGTGAAGATGTTTGATTTTCAAATCAATACCCATAATTTCCTGTAATCTCAGAAACATGATTGGCAACATGGTAGTATGGCACAATTTTGGATATACTACCACAACCATAAGTCATAAAAACAAAGCGGATAATTTACATGGGTAACAGGGTCAACCATATTTGATCAATTTTTGTAACTAATACAGCTATTGCACGTAATAACATGCTCGGGTACATTGTACTATGGTACAATTTTTCGAAGTACTACCATAAGCATAAGTCACAAAAACAAACACATACTATTCACAGGAGATTACTTACATAGAGGACAGGCGAGGGCACTAATTGTTATGTATTTTATGTCAGTTATTGCAAGTATTATTTCAGAAACATGAATACAGGAGTCAAATCCTCCTCAAAGACATTGCTTTTTCTAAGAATAGCAGGTTTAATGAGTAAATCGAGGCGTAAAAATAAGAGAGTAACCTTTATTATCAAGTGCAATTATCATCTTACTGTGAGGCAAACCATGCAGAAGGATATGGTTTTTTTTTCCACAAAGTTAGAAGGTTCAGGTATGTTTTCAGGTATGTTAAATTATGTAGATGGTGCCTTCCAACACCCACACCAGCAATATGAACGACCATAATTGGCAAAATTATGATAGTGCAAATCTCCAATGACATTTAGATGAAATGCAATTGTTAACATGGAGATTTCACTAGCACAGCCGCACCTAAATCTTCATCAGAATCCATTTAATCTTTGGCATTGGATTCATGTAGATCTTCTCGACCATCAAAGGAAAAAACTTTGATGTGATGTGATGTGATTATATAGTAATCCATGGAACCTGGATTATAGCTCACTTTCCAAAGTGAAGATGTTTGATTTTCAAATCAATACCCATAATTTCCTGTAATCTCAGAAACATGATTGGTTCAATGAGTAGTTTGATTAAGGTATATATTCTGACTAACAGATGTAATACACACACATTCATACACACAAAGCAAAGAGTATTCAAGAACAATCCTAATAGAGCGAAAAATTATGTAGATGACTTTTAATTTATATTCAGGTTTATGAATTACGTTTCAATACCACACAGAGAAAATGAAATAGGTTACTGATACCAGTACTTTCAGAAAGATATGAACAAATAAGCATCAAGAACATCAAAAGGTTTAAAATATATATAAAATTAAATAAATAAACACTTGCTGATATTCTTATCAAAGATTTGTCCTTCTCACCTGGAACCTAAGACATTCAACTCATAAGAAATGTAGGCAACTGCGTAGTTCCCAGCGGGAACTCTTGGAGAGACTTGTCTGGAACTCAGTAGACGAGTGGATCGACTTTTTGCAATAATAGCCTCAGCATGTGGAGGCTGAGCATCATATACGGTAAATTTGGTGCCCAAAAAGTTTGATCTGTTCAGTTAAAAAAAACAAATGTTAGAATATCATCAAAGGGTTATTAAGGCCAGACAAAATTAATTACTGAAACGAAATTCTTTCACTAAAGGCTAAAGCAACCAATTCTTGTTAACGTATAAATCTTCACAAACAATTTTCATCATGAAATTACTTAATTCACCTAGAAATATCAGTTTTATGCCGATTACATAAATTATTTTCCTCCAGTAATTAGTTTTCATATTTTCCAGAACTCATGAATTTCTATAGTTGACACTTGATATCAAGCGTTAAAATTTAAAATTTGAACTAAACTATTTGTCTTCATGAAGAGAGACACAATTTGAAGGTGGATCATGTTCGCTATATGTCTTGACTTTAATTGTTAGATTTCAGAATCTTCTTTCAACTTTAACAGGTATTATTTTCCCAAAACTTATAGGAAACTATTTCCTACAGTTGGCATAGAATCCCAACATATGATGCATGCCATAAGAAACACAAATAGTCGTGTGCCTTTAAGGATCACAAACAATAAGAAACTATTGGAGTTGAGCATACCGCAGCTTTCCAATGTAAGTACCACTTCCCTTCGATATGTCATCTGCATCTAGGGAGATGATATAGTCCGTACAAGTAGCTCTTCGGCACTTACGTGCAGCAAGAAGAAATTTGCCATCATCCATCAGTGCTGCAAAGAGTAAATAAACAGTTAAAAATAACACAAAAAGGAATATGATGTCACCGCCTTTGACATATATTAAATCTAAACAGACATCTGGTTTAAACAAAGGAAATCATGTAGATATGGTAGTAAATTTTTAGAAGGTAAGACGAATATGAGAGTAGACATGGTCACTACCATAAACCCATCACAAGCATGACAAAACCAAGCTCTGGGATATATTAATAAAATGCCAGTAAAGAACTAGGGATATCGCGTTAGAAAATACACTGGTGATTTCACAAGCTTATTCCCTAGGAGATATCATTCTTATCTGTATCATAGAATAAGGTATACAATATACATTCAGGCTTGGGATTATTTCACTCATCTTTAAAAAAAATTGGTGAAGATAATTGGATTCATCAACTCTGCACAAAATGAAGCTAACAAATGGAAACCCTAAAGAAGCCCGCAACAAGTGGATTCACAAAAAACTAAGCAACCTCCTCATTCAAGCCCTAACTTGCACGGGTATGGGTACACATACTGGTACGGGTACGGGCACAGTAAATGTGTAAAAGGTAGGGTACGGGAACACGGCTATATTTTTTTATAATATGTATATTTATATGTATTAAATTAATAATTTACATAAGATCAATATTGTTTTTTCATTTACGTAGGATCAATATATAAGAAATAGATGTGAAGTGTAGGATATACGTCCAAGAAGTGTATGAGGGGTGTTTTAAATTAAAACATGTATTATATAATTGAGTATACGCCTGAATAAATATATGCATATATTCAAGAAGTTTCGGTCCGGGTGTGTGTCGGGTACGGCTTCCGATAGAAGTACCCAGGAAACTTAGCTCAAGCCTAATATCGTTTGCTACTCTACCTTTTCTTCTTCGATCAATTGTTTACATAATAATACATAAAGAGAGTAAGAGACTATCTTATCAGTCATCCTTCTCTCAGAATATTCTTGCTTTCCATACATGATCAATCAAACCCACGAATACCAAGCAAATCATAGCCTCTACTAGCACCCAAGCATACCTTGAGTTAAACCGAGGTAAAGATGGTAGGTATGATTCGTCCGGTTCCTTCTAATGAAACACTGCATAGGAAAATCCCTCGATCCCGGCTGCAAATTCATAAAACAACAAAAAATAAATCCAAGAATACCAAGCATATGCAAATAAATCGAACATAATTCCCTATAGGAATGCTCAAGAGTTGCTTCTAGCTTAAACTAAATGAGACCTTTTCAATAATGATCACAATTATTCACGAGGACAAGCAAAATCTGTACCTGCTTCAAAGAGATTGGGAACGTAATTCTCCCCTCAAACTCAGGAATCTTAACAATCTCCTTCAAGATCTCTCTCCAACTCCTACAAACCCCAGCGCAAGCGACCACCTCTCTCCTCCTCGGCCACGAGCTCTCCGACTCCTCGATCCTCATCAGCACGTCCCTCAGCAGCTCCGCCGGCATGTTCGCCCAAAGGCTGTGCTTCATCGCGTCCATCGCCGACGCCTCCGGCCGACCTCCGTCGAGTGCCGCGGCCGCCGTCGACGGCGAGCGATGAGATCGAGATCGGAGCTTGACGTCGAAACCCTTTCCCGAGATGCTCCCGATCTCGTCCCTCATGTCTTGGATTAGACTCCTGAAGGACATCGAAATGGTTTTGATTTCGCGAAAAAGTTGAGATTTTTAGGGTTTGGGAGAAGACGACAAGGATTAGTGCTCAGCAGTATCATTCTCATTATCTAATTCGTTTTATTTTTATCTAGTACTACTCTCTGTGTGATTTATTTCACAAAACCCCTTGAATTCGGACAGTTTTGCATCTGGAATTTGAGTATTGTGAAAACCCCCTGGATTTTACCTGAAGTTATGAAAAGCTCACAAACTGAAATGTTTTTTTTTTAGGTAAATTGTCAAAGAAAGTATCCCCTGATTTTTTTTTTTTCTACTTTTCTCTATCTAATTTCTTTACCGACAAATCTTAGAATGATATTTCCCTTAAATTTCAGGTGCAACTTTTTGAAAATTCAGAAGATTTATGATACTGCCCGAAGTTTCTTTAATTCTCAAAATTCGTGGAGGTTTGAAACAAATCACTCAAAAGGTCAGGTTTTTTTCCTAAAATTTACCCCAATTAATTTTTGAAAGGGAAAGTGGTATTTGGGAGCTTGGACTTTTGGAAGGAATGAGGGCCCACCACCAATTATTAGATGCTCTGACTCAGCAGCTCGTTCTTGGATATTCGTTGCTGCAGGATAATCCATTTTCATTCAATGAAGTCTTTCTTTTTTTTTTTTCTTTATAAAGAAATTATATAGTTATTACTCTATCCAAAAGGGAGGAGGGCAAAATAATGTTGGGATTTTCTTTCTCTCTACAATAATAAGTGAATGCATATCTATAGAGTGTGAGAAATAAGTAAGTACTATTGTAAGTGATCTTGTTTACAAAACTGTTACCTTTTGTGTGCAGAAGCACAAGATTTATTTTAAAATATATTTTATCTAAATAGATGTAATTATTCAATTATATACAAATGGCCAACATTGGTTTCCACTTTTTCACTTCACATAATAATAAACTTATATCTTTCATGTTAGGTGAAGGTGAAACCTCTCATGAATACAGCTGCGCAAGAGATGAAACAAAAATAAATAAATATATGTAACATTTAATTTAATAGACATGAAAATGACAATATCCTCAAAAAATAAATGAAAACTACATGCTTTTCTTAGAATATCCTAAATTGTTTCTAGTCTGAGTATAGAGCTAGAATATACCTAATTAGAACACAAACATAGAAATTGAGTCATATATATATATATATATATATATATATATATATATATATATATATATATATATATATATATATATATATATATATATATAATTTTGAAAACTTTTACTAATTTAAAGTGATCAAAATGAACAGTCTTTGCTATGATATTTAATCTTAACCCAAACCAAAAGGCCTACCTACTTATGTGTATAAAATACCTTTGGGAGGCCTTTATTGCTAACATTTAGCAATTGTCTTGTTTGATATTTTATAATAATTGCCATAGAATATTTGAAGATATTTTTAGCTTGTCATAATCATGGAAAGGACAAAGAAAGGTAGGCAAAAGAGAAGAAACGTGAGAGTTTTGGAGTTTCTAGATTAAGAATAAAAGTTTCAAATCGTATACATGATGAAGTCATGCTGTGTCGCACACGTGTGCACAATGTGTGATGATTTTATGGCCCTTTTAGAAGAAGTTGTGTATGTACCCACATGTCCACGTCTAACTTGACTTTAAAAAGCATTGTTAAAAAAAATCTCAAAAATTCATGTTCCAAGAACAATAATTGAGAATCTATCATATTTAGGAATTTGTCTTTTAGCCCTCCCTTTTGGTTTATTTAGAAAACTGAAGATACATAAGTTTGGTGCATGTTTGTCTTTATATAATGTGAAGATTGAGAAAAGAGAGATTAATGGAGGACTAGATATAATGTCCATTCAAAAAAATGAGTTACAACTTATTTAACAAAATGAGCGGCAAACGCACAACCAGTAATCTCTAGTCTTAGCGCATATCTAATTTAATCTAATCTAATATTATTATAAAAGTGCGTTGTCATGTTGAAACATTTCTTCCAAAAATACCCTCAAGTCATGTTAAAACACATACATGCATGCATAAAACATATACATAAATGCATAAAAAACATACATACATAAACCATACTCGCATGAGGAAAAATTGAGAAAATATAAAATTGGTCTATTCTATTTGAAGAATAGTGAATACAATCTCGAATGCAATCTCTCTCTAACCGACTTAGATAAAAGAAATTACAAATTCCTCGACGGTCGCCCGATTTAAAAGAGAGAAAGATCAACGGAGATCTTTCCCTTTATTTAATCTGGGTTCTTCACTGGCGGTGGGAGCTTGAATCTTGTATCCCGCTGGACGATCCGACCGCCTTAACTCGTGGGACGAGGTTGAGAACAAACTCGCGAAGCAAGTTTAGGAACCCGCAAAGCAAGTTTATAACTCTAACGAGTTTGATAACTCAAGGGATGAGTTTTGTAACTCGATGAGTTTGTATGCCTAGCTGCCAAGGGGAAGCCAATCCAAAGAAGCCAACCCAACTTCCTCCAAAAGCCGCCAATCGAGAGAGAAAAGCCCCTTCTATCTGCCGAGCCTTTGGCTATTTATAGGGTTTGGGGTGTAATCGACCTATAATCGCTCCTAAATGAGGGTTAATGGCCCTCGATCGCGTGCAAAACAGTTTGGAACTGTTAAGATCGTGTTTGAACGAGTCAAAACGCGGAGTTCGCGCTCGAGCAAGCCTCGGCCTGTTTTGAGCTTCAACGCGGGCCATGTGCTCGCATTTTGAATTGAAAGCGGGCCATGTGCTCGCATTTTGAATTGAAAGCGGGCCATGTGCTCCGCTTGGGGCTTCAACGCGGGCCATGTGTTCGCGAGGAAAATTAGAAAATTGATCTATTCTATTTGAAGAATAGTGAATACAATCTCGAATGCAATCTCTCTCTCTAACCGACTTAGATAAAAGAAATTACAAATTCCTCGATCGGTCGCCCGATTTACAAAAGAGAGAAGGATCAACGGAGAACCTTCCCTTTATTTAACTGGTTCTTCACACGGTGGGAGCTTGAATCTTGTATCCCGCTGACGATCCGACCGCCTTAACTCGTGGGACGAGGTTGGAAAAGAACTCGCAGAGCAAGTCTAAGAACTCGCAAAGCAAGTTTATAACTCTAACGAGTTTGATAACTCAAGGGATGAGTTTTGTAACTCGCACAGTTTGTATGCTGCCGCCGAAGAGAGGCCAATCCAAAGAAGCCTCCTCTAAGCCAACACAACTTCCTCCAAAAGATCGCCAATCGAGAGAGAAAAGCCCCTTTCCACCCGGAGCCTTTGGCTATTTATAGGGTTTTAAGGGTGTAACCGACCCTATAATCGCTCCTAAATGAGGGTTAATGGCCCTCGATCGTAAAACAGCTTTGGAACTGTTAAGGTCGTGTTTGAACGAGTCAAAACGCGGAGTTCGCGCTCGAGCAAGCCTCGGCTCGCTTTTGAGCTTCAACGCGGGCCATGTGCTCGCATTTTGAATTGAAAGCGGGCCATGTGCTCGCATTTTGAATTGAAAGCGGGCCATGTGCTCCGCGTTTAGCTTCAACGCGGGCCATGTGCTCGCATTTTGAATTGAAAGCGGGCCATGTGCTCGCATTTTGAATTGAAAGCGGGCCATGTGCTCGCATTTTGAATTGAAAGCGGGCCATGTGCTCGCATTTTGAATTGAAAGCGGGCCATGTGCTCGCATTTTGAATTGAAAGCGGGCCATGTGCTCGCATTTTGAATTGAAAGCGGGCCATGTGCTCGCGTTTTGCTTTGAAGAGATCAATACTTGTGATCTCTTTTCACAAGGATTGTCAACTTGTAATCCTTGTACTGAGACATTAGCTTCGATTCTCCTTTGTTATCGTGAAAGTCGCCGCCTTGTAACCTTCATCGATAGTGTTTCGGATATTATCGTCTTCGCAATTTTTTACGTACTTACAACCCTCCAAAGTTTTGAAGGTCGCGGTTGGACTGGGACGAAGCCAAATACTTTGATATCTTCTTTGTTTGACTCGAGAAGGTATTGCTCATCGTTACGTCTTCAAAAAGTTGCGTTCGCTTTTGTCCACGCTAGTCATTCGTCTTGCATGGGTGAACTCCGGCATTTTTGCCGCTTTTTAATGCAGAGGACCGTGAAGCGCCTTGAACTTTGCTATGTGAGACCGATCCTCGCGATTTGAGGTTGAAACACTGAAATGGCCATCGCGCCCTCGTGTTTAAAACGCTGACCCTCGATTTTGTGTTGAAACGCGGTCCTTCGCTTTATGAGTAAAATGCGGGATGAACCCACATTTCCAACTAAGTCTTTTAGACTTTTCTTTAAGGTGCCAAAAGTATAGTGTTAACTTGGCATGCCTTTCATACTTGTTGTTTGAACAAGCTTTTGGGACTTATCACTCTATTGCAAAGAGTTGATAAATTGGTTTTATCATCGAGGCGAATTTTTAACTTGATGATGATTTTGAGGACTTATCGCTCTATTGAAGAGAGTCGATAAGTTGATTTTATCGAGGTGTGGAGTTAACTTGATAAAGTTGAGTATTTGTGATTTGAACAAGATTTTGAGGACCTATCGCCTATTGAAGAGAGTCGATAAGTTTAGGTTTTGTCGAGGGACAAAATATAAAACCCGTGATTTGAACAAGGTTTGGGCTTGTAATGTGAACAAGGCTTTGGGCTTGTGGTTTGAACAAGGCTTGGGGCTTGTGGTTTGAACAAGGTTTTGGGCTTGTGGTTTGAACAAGGCTTGGGGCTTATGGTTTGAACAAGACTTTGGGCTTGTGGTTTAAACAAGGCTTTGGGCTTGTGGTTTTAACAAGGCTTGGGGCTTGTGGTGTTAACAAGGCTTTGGGCTTGTGGTTTAAACAAGGCTTGGGGCTTGCGGTGTGAACAAGGCTTTGGGCTTGTGGTTTGAACAAGGTTTTGGGCTTGTAATGTGAACAAGGCTTTTTGGGCTTGTGTTGTGAACAAGGTTTTAGGCTTGTAATGTGAACAAGGCTTTAGGCTTGTAATGTGAACAAGGCTTTTTAGGCTTGTGTTGTGAACAAGGCTTCGGGCTTGTGGTTTGAACCAGGTTTTGGGCTCGTAATGTGAACAAGGCTTTTTGGGCTTGTGTTGTGAACAAGGCTTTAGGCTTGTAATGTGAACAAGGCTTTTTGGGCTTGTGTTGTGAACAAGGCTTTAGGCTTGTAATGTGAACAAGACTTTTTGGGCTTGTGTTGTGAACAAGGCTTTAGGCTTGTAATGTGAACAAGGCTTTTTGGGCTTGTGTTGTGAACAAGATTTTGGGCTTGTGGTTTAAACAAGGCTTTGGGGCTTATCATCCTATTGAGGAGGGTTGATAAGTTGATTGTCGAGGTGTTAGGTTAACATGACAAGGATACGTTGCGATTGGAGCAACTTTGTGGACTTATCATCCTATTGAGGAGGATTGATAAGTTGGTTATCAAACTCACGAGGATGTGTACGATTTTGATAGGATTGTGTTGTAATTTGAACAACTTTGTGGATCTATCATTCTATTGGAAAGGAATGATGAGTTGATTGACGGGGTTTAGTTGTGATTTGAACAATTTTGAGGAACTTATCTGTAGGGAGGATTGATAAGTTGATTATATCATCGAGGTATAGTGTCGACTTGATGAAGATACGCTATGACGGAGCAACTTTGGGGACCTATCATCCTATTGAGGAGGATTGATAAGTTGATTGCGATTTAAGCAAATTTGAAGAGTTCGCCTCGCGTGGCGTTGTGCTACGATGTTGAATCGTGACTTTGTCGTCTTTACGGGTAAGAAACTAACCGCAACGCTGTTAGGCATTGACTTTAGGGTTATTGGCCAACCCCACCATCAACGGACTTGATGAGCCTTTACCGACACCGCTTGAATCGGGCTAGCATGCGATTATCTAAATCCGTTGCATGTGACGTTGTGCTAAAAGAATAAAACTCTTTAGGCTTAATGCTACGATGTTGAATCGTGAGGCTTAGTCTTTCTCACGGGAATAGACTACCCGCTGCATGTATTAGATGCGTGCTTATCTCGCTTAGGTTTCGAGATAAAATTCCCGATTTGAATTCGGTGTCTCCTTCGACGGTAGAAGACTAAACCGCAACGCAGTTAGCTGACTTACCCCTACTTAGGATTAGGGATAAAATTCCCCACCTCGTGAGGTGGATTGTGGTGTTATTAGAACAACCTTGAGGACTTATCGCTCTATTGAAGAGAGTCGATAAGTTGATTGTCAGAGGTGTTAGGTTAACATGACAAGGATACGTTGCGATTGGAGCAACTTTGTGGACTTATCATCCTATTGGAGAGGATTGATAAGTTGATTGTCGAAGAGGCCTTGCTAATAACGAGACGAGCTAATCTTAACTTTGTGGGGATTATGCTGCGATGCGAGCAACTTTGTGGGCTTATCATCCTATTGGAGAGGATTGATAAGTTGATTGTCAGAGGTGTGAGGTTAACATGACAAGGATACGTTGCGATTGGAGCAAATTTGTGGACTTATCATCCTATTGGAGAGGATTGATAAGTTGATTGTCAGAGGTGTGAGGTTAACATGACAAGGATACGTTGCGATTGGAGCAACTTTGTGGACTTATCATCCTATTGGAGAGGATTGATAAGTTGGTTGTCAGAGGTGCATTGTTAACCTGACGGGATTGTGTTACGATTTGAGCAACTTTATGGGCTTATCATCCTATTGGAGAGGATTGATAAGTTGATTTTGATGGTGCTGCTGCACGTTGAAGTGCTTACATTGTCAAAAGTGTTTTGTTAACTTGACAATGTTTGGAATTCATTATTCTACTCGGAAAATAATAAATAATCAACCCCCAGTCTTTGGGATACATGACGTATTTGGACGAAATCGACGACGTCTGTAATTATTCTAAGTTGATACTAACCGAGTCATCGGCCTCGCGATTTAGAGCCGGGTCATTAATAGCCAGGTCTTCGGAGTCAGTCTCCTCTTCTTCAGCTTCAATCCTAGCAATAATTGTTTCAGCCTGTTCGCCCTGGGAGACTAGTTGTTTCCAGGAGCGACATTTTGCAACCCCCATTCGAGCTAGGAGATTGGTTTGTAAATTGTGCCGACAGGTGTCAATCAGAGCAGACTGTGTCATACCTGTCGAGCATCGAAGAGCCATGCTTCGGAATCGTTTGACGAAGACTTTGATAGGCTCTCTCTCCTTTTGCTTAATGGCAAGGAGAGAAGTGACATGATCTCCGTGTCATCTTCAAAGAATCGCGGACAGAAGAGTCTCTAAATCGCCCATTTCGGATACATCCTGTAGGCAGTTTCATGAACCATTCAAAGGCAACCCCCTTGAGGGTGCCAATGAACAAACGAGTTGTTATGGCATCGTTTGACATCCCATTCGCAGTCTGTGACTTAAAATGGTAGATGTGTTGGTTCGGTGATCCCGCGTCGCCGAAAGCTCAGAGCGCCGGGATTTTGAATTTTGAGGATAAGGAACCGTATCCCATTCTGCAGGATACGGTCTGACAACCCCCTGATCTTGGAGCTCGCACCTATTAGCCATGGCATTGAGGCGGGCTTCCACTTCTCGCATTTTTGACGATTGAGGACTTTGCTCGTTTTCGGCCTCTTTCCCTTCTTTAGAGGAGGATTCTACGTGATGGGCTTCTTGATCGGGAGCTTCATTCACTTTTTCCTTCCATTTTGGGGATTGACTCCTCCTCCGTGATGATTCCGGCTGAGGTGTTGAGCTAGCCATGTGACCTTGAGCCCTATCTGCAACAAGTTGGGCTACCATTTCTCGAAGTTGATCGATGGACTCTTGTTGTGATCGCAGGGCTTCTTGTATCATGGCCTGATACTCTTTGAGCCTCTTCTTGAGATCTTGGCGGTCTCGTCGTGTAGGCGGTGCTCACATGCTCCACGAAAGAACTAGAGGATTGAGATTCTGCGATGGCTGAATGCTCATTATCGGACTCAATTCCTTTAGCCAACTTTTGATAGTTGACGGGGGATATGACCCCTGTTCGAGTCCGAGTATGTCGGTAAACTCCGTCGGATTCGTTCAAAGTCTCTTTCAAGCTAGGGGACCGATTTTTCTCTGACTCATCGGAGTTAGAGATTGATGGTCTCTCTATACCGATCATGTTGGAAGTGACTCCAAGGTATTCGACCTCTGAAGTCTTCTTCCTGCGAGAATATCGTCGTTCGGTGGACCAGACGATATTTGTCGATCGGTCAAACACCGACGGCTTGGCCGCATGTGAGCAGCGTTGATATGCCGATGATTTGGCATTTGGAACGCGAAGATCGCGTTTGAGCACTTGAACGCGAGGTTCAGACCCGCGTTTTAGATTGGGAACGCTAGGTTCGCGTTTGGATGCTAGAACGCGGGGTTGAGACCCGCGTCTTAGATTGGGAACGCGAGGTTCGCGTGCAACCCCTTGCTAAACGCGAGGTCCAGGTTTGAGCAATTGAACGCGGGGTTGTGACCCGCGTTTTATAGTGGGGACGCGAGGATCGCGTGCAACCCCCTGCTGAACGCGAGTTTCGCGTTTGAGCAATTGAACGCGGGGTTGTGACCCGCATTTTGACTGTGAAACGGGCCATTGAGGGTTGCATCCGGTCTGGCTTTTGCGAGGCTCGTATTCGGGCACATAAACGCGAGGCTTGCGTTCTGTAAAAGAAACGCGAAGCTCAGGATCGCGTTTTGGCTCGCAAACGCGAAGTTCGCGTTGGTTGGTCGATTGGCCATCTCGGGGCTGTGTTCTTTGGCGAGCAGCGCTCCTTTTCGCCTGATTTGAGGCTTTTGCGGCGACATCACCATCTTTACTGATTAGGTTAGCCACGGCAACTGAAGGGACTTTGGTCTTCTTAGAGGCTTTGTGGATCTTGCGCATAGCCTTGGGGCTAAGGGATCCGGAGGAGAGTGCCTCCTCGAACTTGGCTTGATCGAACTCTATGGTCAGAGTCTCAACAGTTGTCCCAATGAGCTTGACGTCGGATGCGCCACCACTTCTTCATCTGTGAAGCTAGTCCCCAGCAGAGTCGCCATCTTTTGTTCGCGAGGAAAAATTGAGAAAATATAAAATTGGTCTATTCTATTTGAAGAATAGTGAATACAATCTCTCGAATGCAATCTCTCTCTCTAACTGACTTAGATAAAAAGAAATTACAAATTCCTCGATCGGTTGCCCGATTTACAAAAGAGAGAAAGATCAACGGAGATCTTTCCCTTTATTTAATCTGGGTTCTTCACGGTGGCGGTGGGAGCTTGAATCTTGTATCCCGTTGACGATCCGACCGTCTTGACTCGTGGGACGAGGTTGAGAACAAACTCGCAGAAGCAAGTTTAGGAACCCGCAAAGCAAGTTTATAACTCTAACGAGTTTGATAACTCAAGGGATGAGTTTTGTAACTCTGGATGAGTTTGTATGCCTAGCCAAGCCAAGGGGAAGCCAATCCAAAGAAGCCAACCCAACTTCCCTCCAAAAAGCCGCGCCAATCGAGAGAGAAAAGCCCCTTCTATCTGCCGAGCCTTTGGCTATTTATAGGGGTTTTAAGGGGTGTAACTGACCCCTATAATCGCTCCTAAATGAGGGTTAATGGCCCTCAGATCGTGCAAAACAGTTTTGGAACTGTTAAGATCGTGTTTGAACGAGTCAAAACGCGGAGTTCGCGTTCTGGAGCAAGCCTCGCGTCTGCGTTTTGAGCTTCGAACGCGGGCCATGTGTGCCGCGTTTTGAGCTTCGAACGCGGGCTGTGTATGCCGCGTTTTGAGCTTCGAACGCGGGCTGCAGGCCATGTGCTCCGCGTTTGGGGCTTCGAACGCGGGCCATGTGTGTTCGCGAGGAAAATTAGAAAATTGATCTATTCTATTTGAAGAATAATGAATACAATCTCTCGAATGCAATATCTCTCTCTAAGCGACTTAGATAAAAGAAATTACAAATTCCTCGATCGGTTGCCGATTTACAAAAGAGAGAAGGATCAACGGAGAACCTTCCCTTTATTTAATCTGGGTTCTTCACGGTGGCGGTGGGAGCTTGAATCTTGTATCCCGTTGGCGATCCGACCGTCTTGACTTCGTGGGGCGAGGTTGAGAACAAACTCGCGAGAAGCAAGTTTAGGAACCCGCAAGCAAGTTTATAACTCTAACGAGTTTGATAACTCAAGGGATGAGTTTTGTAACTCTGGATGAGTTTGTATGCCTAGCCAAGCCAAGGGGAAGCCAATCCAAAGAAGCCAACCCAACTTCCCTCCAAAAAGCCGCGCCAATCGAGAGAGAAAAGCCCCTTCTATCTGCGAGCCTTTGGCTATTTATAGGGTTTTAAGGGTGTAATGACCCTATAATCGCTCCTAAATGAGGGTTAATGGCCCTCAGATCGTGCAAAACAGTTTTGGAACTGTTAAGATCGTGTTTGAACGAGTCAAAACGCGGAGTTCGCGTTCTGGAGCAAGCCTCGCGTCTGCGTTTTGAGCTTGAGCGGGCCATGTGCTCCGCGTTTGGGGCTTGACGCGGGCCATGTGCTCCGCGTTTGGGGCTTGACGCGGGCCATGTGCTCCGCGTTTGGGGCTTCGGACGCGGGCCATGTGTGTTCGCGAGGAAAATTAGAAAATTGATCTATTCTATTTGAAGAATAATGAATACAATCTCTCGAATGCAATATCTCTCTCTAAGCGACTTAGATAAAAGAAATTACAACTTCCTCGATCGGTTGCCGATTTACAAAGAGAAGGATCAGCGGAGAACCTTCCCTTTATTTAATCTGGGTTCTTCACGGTGGCGGTGGGAGCTTGAATCTTGTATCCGTTGGCGATCCGACCGTCTTAACTTCGTGGGGCGAGGTTGGAAAAGAACTTCGCGAGGAGCAAGTCTAAGAACTTCATAAAGCAAGTTTATAACTCTAACGAGTTTGATAACTCAAGATATGAGTTTTGTAACTCGATGAGTTTGTATGCCAAGCCAAGAAGAGGCCAATCAAAGAAGCCTCCTCTAAGCCAACACAACTTCCCTCCAAAAGATCGCCAATCGAGAGAGAAAAGCCCCTTTCCACCCGCCGAGCCTTTGGCTATTTATAGGAGTTTTAAGGGTGTAGCGACCCTATAATCGCTCCTAAATGAGGGTTAATGGCCCTCGATCGTGCAAAACAGTTTTGGAACTGTTAAGGTCGTGTTTGAGCGAGTCAAAAGCGGAGTTCGCGTTACGGAGCAAGCCTCGCGTCTGCGTTTTGAGCTTGAGCAGCGGGCCATGTGCTCCGCGTTTGGGGCTTGACGCGGGCCATGTGCTCCGCGTTTGGGGCTTGACGCGGGCCATGTGCTCAGCGTTTGGGGCTTGACGCGGGCCATGTGCTCCGCATTTTGAATTGAAACGCGGGCCATGTGCTCCGCATTTTGAATTGAAACGCGGGCCATGTGCTCCGCGTTTGGGGCTTGACGCGGGCCATGTGCTCCGCGTTTGGGGCTTGACGCGGGCCATGTGCTCCGCGTTTGGGGCTTGACGCGGGCCATGTGCTCCGCGTTTGGGGCTTGACGCGGGCCATGTGCTCCGCATTTTGAATTGAAACGCGGGCCATGTGCTCCGCATTTTGAATTGAAACGCGGGCCATGTGCTCCGCATTTTGAATTGAAACGCGGGCCATGTGCTCCGCATTTTGAATTGAAACGCGGGCCATGTGCTCCGCGTTTGGGGCTTGACGCGGGCCATGTGCTCCGCATTTTGAATTGAAACGCGGGCCATGTGCTCCGCATTTTGAATTGAAACGCGGGCCATGTGCTCCGCATTTTGAATTGAAACGCGGGCCATGTGCTCCGCATTTTGAATTGAAACGCGGGCCATGTGCTCCGCATTTTGAATTGAAACGCGGGCCATGTGCTCCGCATTTTGAATTGAAACGCGGGCCATGTGCTCGCGTTTGGGGCTTGACGCGGGCCATGTGCTCCGCATTTTGAATTGAAAGCGGGCCATGTGCTCGCGTTTTGGATTGAAAGCGGGCCATGTGCTCGCATTTTGAATTGAAAGCGGGCCATGTGCTCGCATTTTGAATTGAAAGCGGGCCATGTGCTCCGCATTTTGAATTGAAAGCGGGCCATGTGCTCGCGTTTTGGATTGAAAGCGGGCCATGTGCTCGCGTTTTGGATTGAAAGCGGGCCATGTGCTCGCGTTTTGGATTGAAAGCGGGCCATGTGCTCCGCATTTTGAATTGAAAGCGGGCCATGTGCTCCGCATTTTGAATTGAAAGCGGGCCATGTGCTCGCGTTTTGGATTGAAAGCGGGCCATGTGCTCGCGTTTTGGATTGAAAGCGGGCCATGTGCTCGCATTTTGAATTGAAAGCGGGCCATGTGCTCCGCATTTTGAATTGAAAGCGGGCCATGTGCTCGCGTTTTGGATTGAAAGCGGGCCATGTGCTCGCATTTTGAATTGAAAGCGGGCCATGTGCTCGCGTTTTGGATTGAAAGCGGGCCATGTGCTCGCATTTTGAATTGAAAGCGGGCCATGTGCTCGCATTTTGAATTGAAAGCGGGCCATGTGCTCGCGTTTTGGATTGAAAGCGGGCCATGTGCTCGCATTTTGAATTGAAAGCGGGCCATGTGCTCGCATTTTGAATTGAAAGCGGGCCATGTGCTCGCATTTTGAATTGAAAGCGGGCCATGTGCTCGCGTTTTGGATTGAAAGCGGGCCATGTGCTCGCATTTTGAATTGAAAGCGGGCCATGTGCTCGCATTTTGAATTGAAAGCGGGCCATGTGCTCGCGTTTTGGATTGAAAGCGGGCCATGTGCTCGCGTTTTGGATTGAAAGCGGGCCATGTGCTCGCGTTTTGGATTGAAAGCGGGCCATGTGCTCGCATTTTGAATTGAAAGCGGGCCATGTGCTCGCATTTTGAATTGAAAGCGGGCCATGTGCTCAGCGTTTTGGATTGAAAGCGGGCCATGTGCTCGCATTTTGAATTGAAAGCGGGCCATGTGCTCGCATTTTGAATTGAAAGCGGGCCATGTGCTCGCATTTTGAATTGAAAGCGGGCCATGTGCTCGCGTTTTGGATTGAAAGCGGGCCATGTGCTCGCGTTTGGGGCTTGAGCGCGGGCCATGTGCTCAGCGTTTGGGGCTTGAGCGCGGGCCATGTGCTCAGCGTTTGGGGCTTGAGCGCGGGCCATGTGCTCAGCGTTTGGGGCTTGAGCGCGGGCCATGTGCTCAGCGTTTGGGGCTTGAGCGCGGGCCATGTGCTCAGCGTTTGGGGCTTGAGCGCGGGCCATGTGCTCGCATTTTGAATTGAAGCGGGCCATGTGCTCAGCGTTTGGGGCTTGAGCGCGGGCCATGTGCTCAGCGTTTGGGGCTTGAGCGCGGGCCATGTGCTCAGCGTTTGGGGCTTGAGCGCGGGCCATGTGCTCAGCGTTTGGGGCTTGAGCGCGGGCCATGTGCTCAGCGTTTGGGGCTTGAGCGCGGGCCATGTGCTCGCGTTTGGGGCTTGAGCGCGGGCCATGTGCTCAGCGTTTGGGGCTTGAGCGCGGGCCATGTGCTCCGCATTTTGAATTGAAGCGGGCCATGTGCTCCGCGTTTTGGATTGAAAGCGGGCCATGTGCTCGCATTTTGAATTGAAGCGGGCCATGTGCTCGCATTTTGAATTGAAGCGGGCCATGTGCTCGCGTTTGGGGCTTGAGCGCGGGCCATGTGCTCCGCATTTTGAATTGAAGCGGGCCATGTGCTCGCATTTTGAATTGAAGCGGGCCATGTGCTCGCATTTTGAATTGAAGCGGGCCATGTGCTCCGCGTTTTGGATTGAAAGCGGGCCATGTGCTCGCGTTTGGGGCTTGAGCGCGGGCCATGTGCTCGCATTTTGAATTGAAGCGGGCCATGTGCTCCGCGTTTTGGATTGAAAGCGGGCCATGTGCTCCGCGTTTTGGATTGAAAGCGGGCCATGTGCTCGCATTTTGAATTGAAGCGGGCCATGTGCTCGCATTTTGAATTGAAGCGGGCCATGTGCTCCGCATTTTGAATTGAAGCGGGCCATGTGCTCAGCGTTTGGGGCTTGAGCGCGGGCCATGTGCTCGCATTTTGAATTGAAGCGGGCCATGTGCTCGCATTTTGAATTGAAGCGGGCCATGTGCTCGCGTTTGGGGCTTGAGCGCGGGCCATGTGCTCAGCGTTTGGGCTTGTAATGTGAACAATGCTTTTGGGCTTGTGTTGTGAACAAGGCTTTAGGCTTGTAATGTGAACAAGGCTTTAGGCTTGTAATGTGAACAAGGCTTTTGGGCTTGTGTTGTGAACAAGGCTTTAGGCTTGTAATGTGAACAAGGCTTTAGGCTTGTGTTGTTAACAAGACTTTAGGCTTGTAATGTGAACAAGGCTTTAGGCTTGTAATGTGAACAAGACTTTTGGGCTTGTGTTGTGAACAAGGCTTTTGGGCTTGTGTTGTGAACAAGGCTTTTGGGCTGTGTTGTGAACAAGGCTTTAGGCTTGTAATGTGAACAAGGCTTTTTGGGCTTGTGTTGTGAACAAGGCTTTAGGCTTGTAATGTGAACAAGGCTTTTTAGGCTTGTGTTGTTAACAAGACTTTAGGCTTGTAATGTGAACAAGGCTTTAGGCTTGTAATGTGAACAAGACTTTTTGGGCTTGTGTTGTGAACAAGGCTTTAGGCTTGTAATGTGAACAAGGCTTTAGGCTTGTGTTGTTAACAAGGCTTTAGGCTTGTAATGTGAACAAGGCTTTAGGCTTGTAATGTGAACAAGGCTTTAGGCTTGTAATGTGAACAAGGCTTTTTGGGCTTGTGTTGTGAACAAGGCTTTAGGCTTGTAATGTGAACAAGGCTTTAGGCTTGTAATGTGAACAAGGATTTGGACTTGTGGTGTTAACAAGGCTTTAGGGGTTATCATCCTATTGAGGAGGATTGATAAGTTGACTATCAGAGGTGTGAGGTTAACATGACAAGATTGTGTTGCAATGTGAGCAATTTTGTAGATTTATCATCCTATTGAGGAGGATTGATAAGTTGGTTATCAAACTCTGCTGAGGATGTGTACAGATTTTGATAGGATTGCGTTGTAATTTGAACAACTTTGTGGATCTATCATTCTCTTGGAAAGGAATGATGAGTTGATTGTGAGGGTTTAGTTGTGATTTGAACAATTTTGAGGAACTTATCTGTAGGGAGGATTGATAAGTTGATTATATCATCGAGGTATAGTGTTGACTTGATGAAGATCGTTGTGATCGAACAACTTTGAGGACCTATCATCCTATTGAGGAGGATTGATAAGTTGATTGCGATTTAAGCAAATTTGAGGAGTTAAGCCTGCATGCGTGGCGTTGTGCTACGATGTTGAATACGTAGACTTTGTCGTCTTTACGGGTAAGAGACTAGCAGAGCAGCGTGTTAGGCGTTGACTTTAGGGTTATTGGCCAACCCCGACCATCAACGGACTTGATGAGCCTTTACCGATTACCGTTTGAATCGGGCTAGCATGCGATTATCTAAATCCGTTCGCATGTGGCGTTGTGCTAAAAGAATAAAACTCTTTTAGGCTTAATGCTACGATGTTGAATCACGTGAAGCCGTCTTTCTCACGGGAATAGACTACGGTGCATGTATTAGATGCGGGCTTATCTGCTTAGGTTTGAGATAAAATTCCCGATTTGAATTACGGTGTCTCCTTCGATCGGTAGAAGACTAAACCGACAGCGTGTGTTAGGCGTTGACTTACCCTACTTAGGATTCGGGATAAAATTCTCCACCCCTGTGAGACGTGGATTGTGGTGTTATTAATAACAACCTTGAGGACTTATCGCTCTATTGAAGAGAGTCGATAAGGTGATTGTCGAGAGGTGTTAGGTTAACATGACAAGGATACATTGCGTCGAACAACTTTGAGGACTTATCGCTCTATTGAAGAGAGTCGATAAGTTGATTGTCAGAAGAGGTCGCCTTGCTAATAACGAGACGAGCTAATCTTAACTTTGTGGGGATTGCGTTGCGATGCGAGCAACTTTGTGGGCTTATCATCCTATTGGAGAGGATTGATAAGTTGATTGTCAGAGGTGTTAGGTTAACATGACAAGGATACATTGCGATCGGAGCAACTTTGAGGACTTATCGCTCTATTGAAGAGAGTCGATAAGTTGATTGTCAGAGGTGTTAGGTTAACATGACAAGGATACGTTGCGATTGGAGCAACTTTGTGGACTTATCATCCTATTGGAGAGGATTGATAAGTTGGTTGTCAGAGGTGCATTGTTAACCTGACTGGATCATGTCACGATTTGAGCAACTTTGTAGACTTATCATCCTATTGGAGAGGATTGATAAGTTGATTGTCGAGGTGTTAGGTTAACATGACAAGATTGTGTTGCAATGTGAGCAATTTTGTAGACTTATCATCCTATTGGAGGATTGATAAGTTGATTGTCGAAGGTGTTAGGTTAACATGACAAGATTGTGTTGCAATGTGAGCAATTTTGTAGACTTATCATCCTATTGGAGAGGATTGATAAGTTGATTGTCGAAGGTGTTAGGTTAACATGACAAGATTGTGTTGCAATGTGAGCAATTTTGTAGATTTATCATCCTATTGGAGAGTTGATAAGTTGATTGTCGAGAGGTGTTAGGTTAACATGACAAGGATACATTGCGATCGAACAACTTTGAGGACCTATCATCCTATTGGAGAGTTGATAAGTTGATTGTCGAGGTGTTAGGTTAACATGACAAGGATACATTGCGATCGAACAACTTTGAGGACCTATCATCCTATTGAGGAGGATTGATAAGTTGGTTGTCGAGGTGCATTGTTAACTTTGTTGGATCATGTCACGATTTGAGCAACTTTGTAGACTTATCATCCTATTGGAGAGGATTGATAAGTTGATTGTCGAGGTGTTAGGTTAACATGACAAGGATACGTTGCGATTGGAGCAACTTTGTGGACTTATCATCCTATTGGAAGGATTGATAAGTTGATTGTCGAGGTGTTAGGTTAACATGACAAGGATACGTTGCGATTGGAGCAACTTTGTGGACTTATCATCCTATTGGAGAGGATTGATAAGTTGATTGTCGAAGGTGTTAGGTTAACATGACAAGGATACGTTGCGATTGGAGCAACTTTGTGGACTTATCATCCTATTGGAAGGATTGATAAGTTGGTTGTCGAGGTGCATTGTTAACTTTGTTGGATCATGTCACGATTTGAGCAACTTTATAGACTTATCATCCTATTGGAAGGATTGATAAGTTGGTTGTCGAGGTGCATTGTTAACTTTGTTGGATCATGTCACGATTTGAGCAACTTTATAGACTTATCATCCTATTGGAGAGGATTGATAAGTTGGTTGTCGAGGTGCATTGTTAACTTTGTTGGATCATGTCACGATTTGAGCAACTTTGTAGACTTATCATCCTATTGGAAGGATTGATAAGTTGATTGTCGAGAGGTGTTAGGTTAACATGACAAGGATACATTGCGATCGAACAACTTTGAGGACTTATCGCTCTATTGAAGAGAGTCGATAAGTTGAATGTCGAAGGTGTTAGGTTAACATGACAAGGATACGTTGCGATTGGAGCAACTTTGTGGGCTTATCATCCTATTGGAAGGATTGATAAGTTGGTTGTCGAGGTGCATTGTTAACTTTGTTGGATCATGTCACGATTTGAGCAACTTTATAGACTTATCATCCTATTGGAAGGATTGATAAGTTGGTTGTCGAGGTGCATTGTTAACTTTGTTGGATCATGTCACGATTTGAGCAACTTTGTAGACTTATCATCCTATTGGAAGGATTGATAAGTTGATTGTCGAGGTGTTAGGTTAACATGACAAGGATACATTGCGATCGAACAACTTTGAGGACTTATCGCTCTATTGAAGAGAGTCGATAAGTTGATTGTCGAGGTGTTAGGTTAACATGACAAGGATACGTTGCGATTGGAGCAACTTTGTGGACTTATCATCCTATTGGAAGGATTGATAAGTTGATTGTCGAGGTGTTAGGTTAACATGACAAGGATACGTTGCGATTGGAGCAACTTTGTGGACTTATCATCCTATTGGAAGGATTGATAAGTTGATTGTCGAGGTGTTAGGTTAACATGACAAGGATACGTTGCGATTGGAGCAACTTTGTGGACTTATCATCCTATTGGAGAGGATTGATAAGTTGATTGTCGAGGTGTTAGGTTAACATGACAAGGATACATTGCGATCGAACAACTTTGAGGACTTATCGCTCTATTGAAGAGTCGATAAGGTGATTGTCGAGGTGTTAGGTTAACATGACAAGGATACATTGCGATCGAACAACTTTGAGGACTTATCGCTCTATTGAAGAGTCGATAAGTTGATTGTCGAGGTGTTAGGTTAACATGACAAGGATACGTTGCGATTGGAGCAACTTTGTGGGCTTATCATCCTATTGGAAGGATTGATAAGTTGGTTGTCGAGGTGCATTGTTAACTTTGTTGGATCATGTCACGATTTGAGCAACTTTATAGACTTATCATCCTATTGGAAGGATTGATAAGTTGATTTTGGCTGAAGTGTTGAGTCGGCTATCTGAAGTTGAGCTCTATCTGCAACAAGTTGGTTTATCATATCTCGAAGTTGATCGATGGACTCTTGTTGTGATCGCAGGGCTTCTTGCATCATAGCCTGATACTCTTCGAGCCTCTTCTTGAAATCTTCAGCATTCTCCGTCATGTAGACAGCGCTTACGTGCTCCAAGAAAGAACTAGAGGATTGAGATTCTGCGATGGCTGAATGCTCATCATCAGACTCAATTCCTTTAGCCAACTTTTGGTAATTGACAGGGGGTATGACCCCTGTTCGAGTCCGAGTATGTCGGTAAACTCCGTCGGAGTCATTCAAAGCCTCTTTCAAACCGGGGGACCGATTTGCCTCTGGCTCATTGGAGCTAGAGATTGACGGTCCGCCTACTCCGATCATATTAGAAGTGACTCCAAGGTATTCGACCTCTGAAGTCTCATTCCTGTGAGAATGCCGTCGTTCGGCGGACCAAATGATATTTGTCAATTGGTCAAACACCAACGGCTTGGCATGTGGCGGCGTCGATATGCCGATGATTTGGCACTTGGAGCGAAGATCGCGTTTGAGCATTTGAACGCGAGGTTCAGACCCGCGTTTTAGATTGTGAACGCTAGGTCCACGTTTGAATGCTTGGACGCGGGGTTGAGACCCGCGTCTCAGGATAGGGGCGTGAGGTTCGCTTGCAACCCCCTGCCGAACGCGAGGTCCGCGTTTGAAAAATTGAGCGGGGTTGTGACCGCGTTTTATAGTGGGGCGAGGATCGCGTGCAACTGGTGAGCGAGGTTGGCGTTTGAGCAATTGAGCGGGGTTGTGACCCGCGTTTTGGCTAATGGCAGCGCCATTGAGGTTCGCGTTGATCGGCTTTGCGAGGCTCGTGTCCGGGCACATAAGCGAGGCTTGCGTTACGTAAAAAGCATAAAGCTTCGGGATCGCGTTTTGGCTGCATAGCGAAGTTCGCGTTGGTTGGTCGATTGGCCATCTCGGTTGTGTTCTTTGGCGGCGGCTCTTTTCGCTGATTTGAGGCTTTGCGGCGACATCACCATCTTCAGCGTCGGGTTAGCCACGACAAGCGAATGGGCTTTGGCCTCCTTAGAGCTTTGTGGATCTTCGCGCATAGCCTTGGGGCTAAGGGATCCGGAGGAGAGTGCCTCCTCGAACTTGGCTTGATCGAACTCTACGGTCGAGTTTCAACGATCGTCCCGATGAGCTTGGCGTCGGATTAGCCACCACTTCTTCATCGTGAAGCTAGTCCCAGCCGAGTCGCCATCTTTTGTTCGCGAGGAAAATTAGAAAATTGATCTATTCTATTTGAAGAATAATGAATACAATCTCGAATGCAATATCTCTCTCTAAGCGACTTAGATAAAAGAAATTACAACTTCCTCGATCGGTCGCCCGATTTACAAAGAGAGAAGGATCAGCGGAGAACCTTCCCTTTATTTAATCTGGGTTCTTCACGGTGGCGGTGGGAGCTTGAATCTTGTATCCCGTTGGCGATCCGACCGTCTTAACTTCGTGGGGCGAGGTTGGAAAAGAACTTCGCGGAGCAAGTCTAAGAACTTCATAAAACAAGTTTATAACTCTAACGAGTTTGATAACTCAAGATATGAGTTTTGTAACTCTGCCGCGAGTTTGTATGCCAAGCCAAGCGAAGAGGCCAATCAAAGAAGCCTCCTCTAAGCCAACACAACTTCCCTCCAAAAGATCGCGCCAATCGAGAGAAAAAGCCCCTTTCCACTGTAGAGCCTTTGGCTATTTATAGGAGTTTTAAGGGGTGTAACTGACCCCTATAATCGCTCCTAAATGAGGGTTAATGGCCCTCAGATCGTGCAAAATAGTTTTGGAACTGTTAAGGTCGTGTTTGAACGAGTCAAAACGCGGAGTTCGCGTTCTGGAGCAAGCCTCGCGTCTGCGTTTTGAGCTTGAGCGGGCCATGTGCTCGCGTTTTGGATTGAAAGCGGGCCATGTGCTCCGCGTTTGGGGCTTGAGCAGCGGGCCATGTGCTCAGCGTTTGGGGCTTTGAGCGCGGGCCATGTGCTCAGCGTTTTGGATTGAAGCGCGGGCCATGTGCTCCGCATTTTGAATTGAAGCGGGCCATGTGCTCAGCGTTTGGGGCTTTGAGCGCGGGCCATGTGCTCGCGTTTGGGGCTTGAGCAGCGGGCCATGTGCTCGCGTTTGGGGCTTGAGCGGGCCATGTGCTCCGCGTTTGGGGCTTGAGCGGGCCATGTGCTCAGCGTTTGGGGCTTGAGCAGCGGGCCATGTGCTCCGCATTTTGAATTGAAGCGCGGGCCATGTGCTCCGCGTTTTGCTTTGAAGAGATCAATACTTGTGATCTCTTTTCACAAGATTGTCAACTTGTAATCCTTGTACTCGGAGACATTAACCGATTCTCCTTTGTTATCGTGAAAGTCGTCGGCTTGTAACCTTCATCGATAGTGTTTAGCGGATATTGGCGTCTTGATAATTTTTCTGACCTACAATGTGCTCCGCGTTTTGGATTGAAAGCGGGCCATGTGCTCGCATTTTGAATTGAAGCGCGGGCCATGTGCTCCGCGTTTTGGATTGAAAGCGGGCCATGTGCTCGCGTTTGGGGCTTGAGCGCGGGCCATGTGCTCAGCGTTTGGGGCTTGAGCGGGCCATGTGCTCGCGTTTTGGATTGAAACGCGGGCCATGTGCTCCGCATTTTGAATTGAAACGCGGGCCATGTGCTCCGCGTTTTGCTTTGAAGAGATCAATACTTGTGATCTCTTTTCACAAGGATTGTCAACTTGTAATCCTTGTACTCTGGAGACATTAGCTTCTGATTCTCCTTTGTTATCGTGAAAGTCGTCAGCTTGTAACCTTCATCGATAGTGTTTCGCGGATATTGGCTGTCTTCAGTAATTTTTTTACAGCCTACACATACCCCTTCAAATCTTTCTCATAACCACCAATTAAATTAAATGTAATAAATACACCTCCAATTTGCATTCACTACCATTAGAAAATTAATTCAATTAAACTCCTTCTCTATTATTATATAATAATAACTCAATATAATAACACTATGTAGTAGTAATAATAATAATAATATGTAATAACACAGCCTACTATACAATAGCTTCAAATTCTTATCGTAACTGCCAATTAAATATCATCATCAATTTAATAGCCCTACTAACTATAAATTAAACTCTAACCATTCATATCCCTAACCTCTCTAGGATCATTTCGGATATCCTATGATTATACAACTCAATTCACATTCTCAATCAAACAATCAAGCTCCAACCTCTCAAAGTGTAATCTCTCGCTCTCTCTCTCCCTCTCAATCTCTCTCATTCTCTACTGGCCTCCTTCGAACTCCATCAACAACCGCCTCCACCTTCTGACCTGCGCAACTAGCCGCCACAGTCCTGGCCAATTCCACTATTTGCTCTCGTGAATAGTAAATAGAAGAAGTAAAAAAGATAAATGGGTCTATTTACTTTCATTGCCATCAATCTAGAATTGGTTGGTGCAATTTCAGAGGTGGATCCAGTCATTATGATGGTTTGGTACGTTTGAATTCATGATGAGCTTCAAGTTTATGTAACTTGATATAGTAGTGACAAATTGTGCGATTTTCTTGGTGATTTTATTAGGGAGATCCAGTTTTATATGTTAGTGTGACTGGAAATGTAAAGTATTGTTGTAAGAGTGAGTTCTATGCTTTTCAGTTATGCATGAATAACTATGTACTTCATGTCTGTTTGGTGAGTGAAATTACTATTCATTGACCAAATAACTTGGTTGGTGCTATGTTTCATAGAGCTTCAGGTGGAAAGGAAATAATTACTCAAAAATGACATTTATCCTAATTCATTATTACACATTTAAATATTAATAACTACAATAAAAACATAGTTAAATTATTTATAAATCAAATTAGTAAGTTTATAAATTATTTTAATTAAAATTGGATAATTTTAAAGTTCACTTAATCATACCTAATCATCATCTACGCGCTTCGCTTTAGCCCACCAAGCAGAGTGCTGCAAATCTCCAAGTCCAGCTCATGCGATTGAATCAGAGGAAATTAGACAAAGAAATACAATGTTGACTGGACATTAAAATTTGATAGTAAATTATATATAGTCTAATTTTATATTCTTTAACAATAAAACATTTATACCTTGAACTTATAGTTTGGTGAAGATGACAAATTTATTAGTATTATGTGAATATAAATCTCTTTGTCTAACATTATTGTTAAAAATGTTTTATTGTTAAAAATCTCTTTTATTTCTAATATTAAACTTAGTATTATGTGAATAAAATTTATACTTTTCAATATATATATATATATATATATATATATATATATATATATATATATATATATATATATATATATATATATATATATATATATATATATATATATATAGAGAGAGAGAGAGAGTAAGGCTCTATGAACTTAAGTTCATAATGAATAGTGGTGCACCAACTTTTTATCCACTCATCTTGCCTTGAGATTTGTGATGCACAAATCTCAAAGTGAGCTTTATATCTTTCACGGATCCCAAAGCAAGATGAGTGGTTAGAAAAGTTGGTGCACCACTATTCATTATGAACTTAAGTTCATAGGAGCCTTACTATATATATATATATATATATATATATATATATATATATATATATATATATATATATATATATATATATATATATATATATATATATATATATATATATATATATATATATATATATATATAAATCTCTTTGTCTAACATTATTATTAAATAACTAATATTAAAATTTGTATATATATATATAATCTCTTTGTCTAACATTATTATTAAATAACTAATATTAAAATTTGTATGTGTATATATATATATATATATATATATATATATAATCTCTTTGTCTAACATTATTATTAAATAACTAATATTAAAATTTGTATGTGTATATATATATATATATAGAGAGAGAGAGAGAGAGTAAGGCTCTATGAACTTAAGTTCATGATGAATAGTGGTGCACCAACTTTTTATCCACTCATCTTGCCTTGAGATTTGTGATGCACAAATCTCAAAGTGAGCTTTATATCTTTCACGGATCCCAAAGCAAGATGAGTGGATAAAAAGTTGGTGCACCACTATTCATTATGAACTTAAGTTCATAGGAGCCTTACTATATATATATATATATATATATATATATATATATATATATATATATATATATATATATATATATATATATATATATATATATATATATATATATATATATATATATATATATATATATATATATATAGAGAGAGAGAGAGAGAGAGAGATGGGTATCTTGAGTGCTTGGTAGTTGAGGTGTATCAATCACATCCACTCCTCAAATGGGGGACCACAAGCACATGGGTTGAGGAGTGGATGTGATTGATACACCTCACTACCAAGCATCAAAAATGGTGCTTGGTACCAAGCATACCCATATTTCTCATATATATATATATATATATATATATATATATATATATATATATAGAGAGAGAGAGAGTAAGGCTCTATGAACTTAAGTTCATGATGAATAGTGGTGCACCAATTTTTTATCCACTCATCTTGTCTTGAGATTTGTGATGCACAAATCTCAAAGTGAGCTTTATATCTTTCACGGATCCCAAAGCAAGATGAGTGGTTAGAAAAGTTGGTGCACCACTATTCATTATGAACTTAAGTTCATAGGAGCCTTCTATATATATATATATATATATATATATATATATATATATATATATATATATATATATATATATATATATATATATAAGTTTAACGATTATAATACTAATCTAAATAACTCACTGTCATTATGTGATTCATTTATTTTTGAGAAAGGAAAGACCCTTCCATCCATTAATTTAAAAAAGTAGGATAACCGTTCAAAAACAAAAACAAATGAAGCTTGATAATAGAAACCTAATGTTACTAAGGTAAATATAGTATAGAGTACATTTATTAATATAATTATAATTTAGTGCATTGTAAATACTCAAGTATGTCGTCGTTGCATTACACTATACTAGTACCTCAAAGTGCAGGAAAAAAAATAAAGGATATGAGAATACAGAAAAGCAAGAGGAAACTCCTTTCTGAAATATATTACCACCAAATACAACAATACCTTACACAACTATTGTGACCTTTTATAAACAGAATGTTACTGCCATCAGCAAGGTTCTTAGTTCAGCCCCAAGATGAACATATGCAGAAATTTTCAGAAACTGTACAGAGTTTTCTATAAATAATCGAAATGACTCAAATGATCAATTACAATGCAAAAAGCATAGAGATACAAGATGTTAGCCCTACGTCAAATGGCAATAGACAATCATGAACAAATTGTGCTACAGGACCAAGATGGAAGACAACTTTGCAACAAGGCACAGCCGAAAAACATACAAAATCTCATGCACATCGACAAAAACATACAAAAATGCAAGTCTAACAGTTTTTACAACTAAATTCTGAATTTTCATTTGGAAATAAATTTCATACAATAAAAATAGAAATGTAAAAATGAAAGATTTAAGACAAATTTTTTGCAACAAATATGGCATTCCACATCTTTTTACATGCACAATTACCACATTTACAAATGATGCATATCAAACTCAAAAATTGCACCAAAGTTTTCTGAAAATAATTGAAATAACTCGAGCAATGCCATACAATACAAAAGGGTATAGATACAAGAAAAATTAGATGAACCTCTAACCCTAGTATCAAAATCTGTGGCATATAAAAAAAACAAAACAAAAGAAAAGAAAAATAAAGATGCAAATCCAACAGTTTTCCAACTACCAAACAGTGGATTTGAATTTGAAATACATTTCCCTACAACAAAAATGCATATACGCAAACAACAAATTTAGAACTACTTTCTAATTTTCTGCAACGAATGATGCATGCATCATTTGCTGCATTTATAATTGCAACATACCAAACAACCCCTACGAAATTGCAACAAAGTTTTTTATATAAATAATTGAAACAACTAGAGTAATGTCATACAATACAAAAAATTATACATACAAGATGCATCAAAACCCTAAACATAGTATCATGCACCACTCAGATTGGTGGTCTAGAACTCACAATCTCTGAAGGGAAAATATAATTTACATATGGTCGAAAGAAACTATGTTACAAGAAAGAGGTAGAGTACAACAATGCAACCAGATACACCCAAAA
Organism: Asparagus setaceus; assembly: GCA_012295165.1. NCBI lineage: Eukaryota > Viridiplantae > Streptophyta > Magnoliopsida > Asparagales > Asparagaceae > Asparagus > Asparagus setaceus. The sequence continues at coordinate 5,025,178 of CM022705.1, forward strand.
ATACATACAAAATCTCCTATAGTTAGAAAAGATCCTGCACCGCAATATATCGAAAACCCAAATTTGGGTTTCCATGGCACATGTTTTTCCCTTTTCCTATTTTCCCATCTCTTCATTGGTTCACTCCCATACATGCACGCTTTGTTCCGTTGGTGATCCAGGCACAAAAGGAACAAACCCCCTTCCCCCAAAGACAGGCCGCATAAAGCCATCGTCAAACTTGCGCCAATAGTAATGTACAGTACGACTTGGCTTCCTTAGAAACATCTGAAGGCTTGAAGGACGAATAATATCTCGCCCCTGTCCTTCTGCTTCAGGTTCGAATCCTGGTACATTCTCAAGGAGCGGTGCTGAGAGTTTCGGGGTTCCAATGTCTGATGTGAAGCTTTCTGTAATCCTTGAGCTCGGAGGCAAGAGAAGATTTATCAAAGGCTTTGTCAGCATTCCGAATACCTAAGGTAATATAGCATGGTCAAGAAAAGAAGAAAGATGAAAGAGCTACATGGTAGTTTATAATCTCCATGGAAATAAAGATATACTTAAAGATGCATAGTTAGAGCAAACTACAAATGTTTTATTTTAGGCTTGCTCAGAATGAACATTTTGGTGTCTAATTCACCCGCAAAGAAAGGAAATAATCAAAAAAGAGAAGAACATGGGCTATCCTCCTACATTACAGTCATGAATACAAAGATGCATATATGTATGCAGAAAGCATATGTGAAACTCTGTTATACTCTTTGCATTTGGAGGTGATAAAAGCCTTATTAACGAATTTTTCAGCATACCGAGTACGGAGTACCTAAGGCAATATAGTATTGTCAATAAAAAGTATACTTAAAGTTGATTTAGTTAGTTAAAACTACAAGTTTTGAAATTTTTAGGTTCGCTCGAAATGAAAATTTCAGCTTTCAATTTACCCACAGCATGCAAGAGAAGAACGTGAAGCAAGCTCATTAAAGTACCAAGATTTGGAGGGTAAATTTACAAATATGGAAGATTTGAGCGGTAATATGCACACACACAAAAAAAAAATTTTGAGACAAGAATCAAATATATTCATGGTAAGATTTTAGTCACTGAAACCTACAGCAAAGCTGTGATCATGGATTGTCCTCCTACATTTAAGGCATGCATATGCATATATGTATGTAGAAAACATATATAGAGATACAGGAGTCACAGCCTGAAGCATCATACCATTGTGCTGAAGAGGACAACTGTGATGGTGCTGGTGATCATGATCGCATTGCCCAATAGTTGAGTGTGACCGGAGCTTGTAAACTGCAAATATTCATTTATATTTGATTTGTCAGATAAAAGTAGACTATAACTACTGCAGAAATTAAAATGCCTTCACTTGTAAAACTTTTCATCTAAAAATCATATAGGATAATTGGACTATTGAGCATGTGTAATGCTAATTTACTTATGTTCATGGACATTACTTTGCAATCACTAAAAGAGCCATACTCCTTAATTTTGCAAAATAGAAACTTGAAAATGAAGAGCAATTCCAGTGAAGAAGAACTAACCGCATTCATACAGAAACCTTGCTTTGGGCAAAAAATTTCAAAATCCATTTACAATATACTAAGGATCATTATTTTTTAATTCAACACTAAATAGAAAAATGTGACTAATAAAACTTACATAAGTACCAATAAAAATAGTCTTCGTAGATCCGCCATATACTGATGTCAGGTGCATACACTGTCTAAAAATGTACACAGAAAGGGCGCATCGAGGAGCATTAACTTTTTAGTGAGTAAATTTCACAAATCCCCCTGAACTTAAATCCCCTAAACTTAGGGAATTTTGTACGAAACCCACTAAACTTCATAAATTTTAGAAACACCTCAACCTTGTCTCATTTAAGTACCATGATTAACAGCAATACTTTAACTATCATGTGCGCAGTGCGCCACATGTGACAACCTTTGGACAAGTTTACCCTTTCTACTAAATATAAGGGTTTTTTTCCTAGAAACCACCTAAAGAATAGAGTAATTATACGGAAACTACCTTTCATTTTCAATTTATAAATAAACCGCCTTTAAAGTTGGTTTTTGTCGCAATCAACCACCTCCTAGACAAAATTTTCACTAAAACCTCAAAATTACCCTTAAAAAACTCACATTCAAGACATGTGACTCATTTCTTATCGTTTAGGTCTTGTTAGGACACAACTCGCGTACCTTCAACTTGAATTTTTAACCTTATTTTTTGTTTTTTAGTAAAAAATTGATTGGGAGATGGTTGATTGCAATAAAAATTTACTTTAAAGGTGGTTAATGTATAAATTAAAATTGAAAGGTGGTTTCCGTATAATTACCCTCTTTTAAGGTGGTTTCTAGGAAAAAATCTTATATATAACTTGTCCATACCCTTTTCAAATAAAGACATGTCAAAAGTAGAAAAAGGTAGGTTAGACTTTTTACTCTATCCATTAACACCATTATGAGAATTTCAATAGTTCAGAGGGATTTAGTATAAAATTTGAAAAGTTCAGGGTTCTTTTTATGATTTATAAACGTCAGGGGTGTTTGTGCAAAATTCTCCAAACTTCAGGGAGGTTTTGTGAAATTCACACATTTTTGTTTGAAGAGAAACGAGATAAGCTTAACCCTGCACTAACATAAAAAGTCAGAGTTTTAATTAGATATTGTATATAACCTTATTGTAAGCAAGTGCAATTGATACAGCACCTCTCATCAGCCCAGCCCACCATATTACAACCTGTGCATCAAGGGGAAGGAGTTAGTGCGAGATTTTTGAGTCAATTAACTACAGAAGAAATAAATCAAAGCACCGAAACCAACTTGCTGCTTGAAGACGATCTTCTCACTCGAAGACTTCTTAGCCAAGTTGGACAAGAAAGAAAGTGGGAAGACAAAAGCAGCTCTGCCTACTAGAACCAATCCTAGAAGGATCGCACTAACACCAATAGATTTACCAGGACTGCATAGAGTAAACAATTTGCATGAGTTACCAATCAATCAATTCTTAAAACTAATCAAACTTTAGAAGTTAAGAATAATGAGCTATTATGAGTTAAAGCAAACTGAAGTACAGGAAAAACAGGGAACATTGCAGAGAGCCCCCACCCCCAACTATAACTTCAGGAGCACTTATCACCCCTGAACTATTTTAGCATCACTTATCACCCCTGAATTCAGATTTTGAGAAGGGTAAATTGCAGTTAACCCCCTCCCCTTACAAAATTGAGGGGTGAGAAGTGCTAATAAATGAGTTGAGAGTTGATAACTGCTAATGAAGCTATAGATGAGGGGGTTACCTGAAATTTACCCTAAAATGTTAATAGGTGCTTAACTGTAAAGAAATTGTGTATATAAAATTTTCTCATAAAAGACAGTTTCAGAGCGAATAAAAGAAAAATAACATTTGATAGATGATGCACTATATTAAGAAGAAAGAACCGGAAAGGGACATATATTACATATCAGACGGCTCTGCAAAAAAGTTCATCATAATAAAGATAAAAGCAGTGGGTTAGCAGCTCCTCTTGTGGTTAGAGGAAGAGAGCAGTATTAGTATCAAATATGATGAGGGAGATGATTAGAGATTAGAGAGCTCTCATGTAATATCATGCTTCCCCATATGATAGTGACGTCTCACACACTTAAAATCCCAGATGTTTCAGAAGCATGATCTCTTGTCCTTTTGATTTGTTCATCTAGTGTGTGTAGTATGTTTGGTTTTTAGGTGTCAAGATCCTGGGTATCACTGTTTATGTGCAAGAACTGCGGTAAAAATGGTGCAGATATCATAACCACAAGATTGATAATATCAATTCGTGAAACTAATCAAACTTTAGAAGTTAAGAATAATGAGCTATTATGAGTTAAAGCAAACTGAAGTACAGGAAAAACAGGGAACATTGCAGAGAGCCCCCACCCCAACTATAACTTCAGGAGCACTTATCACCCCTGAACTATTTTAGCATCACTTATCACCCCTGAATTCAGATTTTGAGAAGGGTAAATTGCAGTTAACCCCTCCCTTACAAAATTGAGGGGTGAGAAGTGCTAATAAATGAGTTGAGAGTTGATAACTGCTAATGAAGCTATAGATGAGGGGTTACCTGAAATTTACCCTAAAATGTTAATAGGTGCTTAACTGTAAAGAAATTGTGTATATAAAATTTTCTCATAAAAGACAGTTTCAGAGCGAATAAAAGAAAAATAACATTTGATAGATGATGCACTATATTAAGAAGAAAGAACCGAAAGGGACATATATTACATATCAGGCGGCTCTGCAAAAAGTTCATCATAATAAAGATAAAAGCAGTGGGTTAGCAGCTCCTCTTGTGGTTAGAGGAAGAGAGCAGTATTAGTATCAAATATGATGAGGGAGATGATTAGAGATTAGAGAGCTCTCATGTAATATCATGCTTCCCCATATGATAGTGACGTCTCACACACTTAAAATCCCAGATGTTTCAGAAGCATGATCTCTTGTCCTTTTGATTTGTTCATCTAGTGTGTGTAGTATGTTTGGTTTTTAGGTGTCAAGATCCTGGGTATCACTGTTTATGTGCAAGAACTGCGGTAAAAATGGTGCAGATATCATAACCACAAGATTGATAATATCAATTCGTGAAAATCATTCATATAATATAGGCATTTGATAAACACCTTATAAAGGAAAATCTTACACATAGGAACATGTGAATACAATTATACATGTACATGAACATATACACCTATAAACACAAACGTAGACGAACATTGATGCTTCTGCACATACCAAGGGCTTGTTGCTATTGGGAAAAAAAATTGCAAAGTATTTTCTTACTCAAAAGAAAGCCATTTCACGGGAGGTCTAACCACATGCAGAATATACAGATGGTCCAAATAATTGTCAACAAATCAGATACAAAACTCACGTATCACTGACAAATCTCCACTTTTCAATGTCTAATGCATCCATGCCAACATAAACGAACAGGAACACCTCAGCAATAAATGACAAAGTTGCAAAAGCATGCCTGAAAAAAGATAAACAAAGAAAAAAGTTATTAGCTGAAACAATGCTTATTGATCATATGAGTTAATGAAACAGCAATATCTGTTCTTCAAGCATGCAAGAAGTCAACATACTTGGTGGTAATTCTTGAACTCTCTGTCACATTATGCCAGGTATAGTGAGACATCACTATCCCACAAAAGAACACTGTAAGAATACCGCTTAGATCTAATAACTGCAATGAAATTAAGCTTCGTTAATATCTCTGAGGGCATGCAACCCTAAAAAATAAAGAAAATTCTAAAACATGTCTGATGTTATTCGAGAAGATTATCACCTCAGCCAGCATATATGAAAGGTAAGCCATGAGCATCATAAGCGCGACTTCACGATCAGTAGAATGCCTGTGGTTAAACAATGCGTTATTGGCAGTTTGTAGTGATTTCAGAAGATGTAGATGCCTTTGTAGCATAATGACCTTTTTTCAATAAACTACTATACCTGATAACTGTTAGGGTGAGTTATCTTCTGCTTTGCAAATTTCACATTTTGGACAATTTTGCCCTCATGTACTTTATACATGTTCTACATTATCCATATGAACTTTGTTGGATGATATATATAAATAAGGAAGTTTAGACTTTTTACCCAATACGTTAACATCGTTCGCAAAAATTTCCAAAATTTCATGATAATTTTCTGACGTTTTGAAAATGCATGGTAGTTTTCTCTAATAAGAAAAGTTTATGGTAGCTTCGTGTAAAACCCCAAAAGTCATGGTACTTTTGTGAAATTTAACTCTTTAATTTAAAAACAGCAAGGAAGAGTGCTTTATTATTATTTGTTCTTTTTCCTCTAAACCTCCCTATACTCTTTTAAGGGATGGAACATATCCATATCTGAGTTAGGAACATTTGTGAAGGTCTGAACTAAGGCTCATTGCAAAGAACAATCTAAAATCTCAAATAATAAATGATCCCATTGAACAAACAAGTTAGAGCAACTAGAATAGTAAGTTAGTAACAATTATATCTCTAGTTCTATGTGCAACCAAAGTATTTACCACGAACCTGCCAAAGTACAATTTTTTGATGACGTAGGCACTGAGCAATCCAGTCTGCAAATGAGACGGTTTATTAGCCAATAAACATTGAATAGAAAAGAGAGGGAGGACCAGCTTGCTCCTTGTAATCTAGCAGTAGATAAAGAACTTACACATGCTCCCAGCAGGGTGCTGGATACAAATAAATAAATGAAGTCTCCTACAAACTTCAGTACCACACCCGCATCAATATGTACAAGATCAAAGTTCTGGAGTGCATTGAAAAGCACCACTGATGTGGCATCATTGACAACACCCTCACCAAAAACCAAACTATACAGCAGAGGAGTCTCGTCCTGATTAAGAACCTATATGGAAGTAAAAGCTTTTTGATTATATCGAAAGTTTCTTTAGAAGTTACAATAATGCTACTAATTCTCAATATTGGCAAACCTGCAAGGTGCAAACAGAATCTGTTGCAGAAAAGATAGCCCCAATCGCTGCAAATATACACATATACACAGAAAGGCTGAGGAAAATACTTAAGAAATTACGTGCATTGACCAAAAAAAAGAGACAACTGTTTGCAAATAAATGAAAGACAGCACAAGTAATGAGTAGATAATTTACCAAGAAAATCTCCAATCTCCAAACCGCCTATGTCCATTTTCTTGAAGACTTCGACTGCACCTGTTTCCACATGAAAAATACACACGAGTTGGGAGAAAACGTCAAAAATTGATATCAAAGAATGTACAAGGAAAAGCAAACTCCACATACAGTCATATACGGGAAACAGAAAGCCTAAGGGATTTTTTCTGCGCCGTACCGTCAGAAAAAATTCACATATTGAGATGTGGGCCAACATTATATAAGATTATTGACACTCCCTCTCACATAGGATATCTACACCTAACAAGAAATATTAAGTATCTACTATCAATTGAAACCCAAATAATTTTAATTGATGCATCTGTGACTACAATACACCTCATAGATCTCTTTGTTAATGTTTTGGATTTTAGAACATGAAAAGCATTCACTGTAGAAATTTTTAAGCAATTGCAACTCTTCATATTAATTATTAAGCATGGTCTGATGTAACAGCATCCAACTTTCTGCCCTTTACTTTTAGTTACCTACTTGTAACTCACTTCCTTGCTTCCCAAATTTCAAGAACGGAGAAATTATCTTTGCTGTCCTGAGTACATTTGGTGCAAAACTTCACCAACCCAAATAAGTAGAACCAACTGATGGTCGCTTTTATTGTTCCATTCAGGGTTGTTCATGGCACATAGGGACGGACCTACGTCCTAAGTTGTGGGGGCACGTGCCCCCCACAAACATGGTAAAAGTTTTTGCTAAGTAGCTACATTTTTACACAGTGCCCCCCATAAGATTTATAGTGATGCCCCCAAGGACCCCAACCCAACTAGCATTTCAAATTCAGCCCACAACTATTTAAGCCCAACAGTCCATGTTCATTCAAAATTCTATACCTATTCATTTAGCACAAGTGTACAACAAGCCAATATCCCCAACAATGTTATTTCAACCCAATTAACTTGAGCTCTCCCTCTTAACTTCTTTTACCCTTTGTATCCAACTCAGAATTTCCTGTCAATTCCCCGTCAAAACTCAAAAAACGATCCTCCCCATGAAAACAAAAGAAAATCGCCGGTCCTAAGGCTTTGAAAACGCTGGTGCTCGGAGTCAGAGCGATGGATTTTAGGGCTTAATCGAGAAGAAAAGAAGGGTCTAGGGCTTCATCTCAAGGAGGATTTTCTTTGCGGACTTGCACGTTTGAGTTTTTCTTAACAACTAACTTTGAAATTGAGGAATTTTCTTGATATTCAACACCATATAACGAAAAAATTTATATGCTTAGATGATCTTTGTGATTATTGCACAATAAGTTTTCCTGTTCTTTATATATATATATATATATATATATATATATATATATATATATATATATATATATATATATATATATATATATATATATATATATATATATATATATATATATTGCGTTGAGTTTTTCTTAACAACTAACTTTGAAATTGAGGAATTTTCTTGATATTCAACACCATATAATGAAAAAATTTATATGCTTAGATGATCTTTGTGATTATTGCACAATAAGGTTTCTGTTCTTTATATATATATATATATATATATATATATATATATATATATATATATATATATATATATATATATATATATATAGAGCAAGGCTCCTATGAACTTAAGTTTATAATGAATAGTGGTGTACCAACTTTTCTAACCACTCATCTTGCTTTGGGATCCGTGAAAGATATAAAGCCCACTTTGAGATTTGTGCATCACAAATCTCAAGGCAAGATGAGTGGATAAAAAGTTAGTGCACCACTATTCATTATGAACTTAAGTTCATAGGAGCCTTGTTCTATATATATATATATATATATATATATATATATAGAGAGAGAGAGAGAGAGAGAGAAATGAAGAAACTTGGTACCAAGTTTCTCAATGGGCCTTGGTAGTGATGTGGACTAATCTAGTCCACACATCTATCATTGAGTAGATAAAGAGGAGTTGAGGTAAATTTGCAAAAAAACCCCACTTTGTTTTAAAAAAATCTGCCAATCTCTCTCTCTCCCCTCATTCATTGCCACTCTCTCTCTCCTCTCTCTCTCCCCCTCCCCCTTCTCAATCCCTCTGCCACCTGTGCTCCTCCCCTTCCAAACCCGCCACCGCCGCCGCGTGACCCGCCAGGTCGCGAACCCGCCGGCCGCCACATATCAGTCATGGCCAGGACAGCTTCTCTCCGAACCCGCGCCAGGTGATCAGGACCCGTCATGAGCCGCTTCATTGCCATTCCCCCTCCTCCGCTTATCCCTTCCAAACCCGCCCTTGCCCGGCCTACAGCCCAGCGCCTTACCCGCCCGTAGCCGACGCGCCGCCTCGCCCGGCCTGGCAGCCCTCTCCGCCGAACCCCGCCAAGGTGGCCAGCGACCCGTCAGCGGCCGCCGCCCTCAGCTCACGCCCCCTCCTCGGCTTATCCCTTCCAAACCCGCCCGCCTGCCTCTCGGCCGTTGAAAGTGAGAGAGCGGCGGCAGTTTGGAAGGGAGCGTGGCGGGTAATGGCCGTGGAAGCGATGCAGCGGCTGGGTCCTGGCGAGGCGGCGGGTTTGGAAGGGGAGGAGCAGAGCAGGAGAAGGGGGAGGGGAGAGAGAGAGAGATTGGTAGTTTTTTTTAAAAAAAGTGGGGTTTTTTTTGCAAATTTACCTTTAACTCCTCTTTGTCTACTCAATGATAGATGTGTGGACTAGATTAGTCCACATCACTACCAAGGCCCATTGAGAAACTTGGTACCAAGTTTCTCCATTTCTCTCTCTCTCTCTCTCTCTCTCTCTATATATATATATATATATATATATAGAGAGAGAGAGAGAGAGAGAGAAACTCTATAAACTTAAGTTGATAGAGTAGTGTTCACCAACTTTTATATCCATTGATCTTGCCTTGGGATGTGTGAAATCAAGAGATGCACAAATCTCAAAGATGGGCTTCATATCTTTCACGGATCCCAAGGCAACATCAATGGTCAGAAAAGTTGGTGGATGACTATTCCCTATCAACTTAAGTTTATAGGAGCCTTGCTCTCTCTCTCTCTCTCTCTCTCTCTCTATATATATATATATATATGTGTGTGTGTGTGTGTGTATTAATTGTCTTCTGCCCCCATAGGAAAAAATTTCTAGATCCGTCCCTGATGCACACCACCTGGTATCATTATTAACTGGTCACAGCTGCTTCATCACCCAAAATCAGAACTTTGTTGAGGAAAAGATGCTCATATTAACTTTTCACAATTATCATTTTATCATTACCACAGCATCCAACCTAAGTTGCAGTTTAGCAAACCTTTAACAAGATATTTCAGCAAGCAGAAAATATGTTTCTGTTACTTAGTGAACTCTATTTGCCTGGTATATTTTAAGCATTCAAAACACAACAAGCTTGTATCATAACTAGTCATGTCCAAGTTATGCCATGCACAAACAGAATCACGTTCATTATGAATCTAATGAATCATTGTCAGAATCAAGCTATAGTAAGTTTATATCAGATTGAAACTTTTTCCATTCTCGTGCAAGTTCATTTGGAAGAGAGAATTTTCAATAGGAATACATTCCAATAAGGAATCTGAAACCCAACAGCTTTGATGTCAAGATGTTGTCAGGTAATAACAGGAAAACATTTCACAAACTGTATTTTACGACTCATTTCTTTAGCTAAGAATTTATCAGCATCTGATTAGGTAGATAGAAATTATTCAAAATGCAAAAGTTAAAATCTTACCAAAAGAAATTATGGCAAAGGAGATAAGAGTACCAACTGCACCAAAGAGCATAATTGTCATGAAATTGCGGAAAAATTGCTTCTTTTTTACTTGAAACCTGATTAAGAAAACAAAAAAACCTTCAAGACAATATTAAATAATCAACAGATATTAAGTTGTAGCTAATGGAAAATCCAGTATAATGAGGCAGGTACAAGCAGCCACAACATGGAATATGACCAATTTTCAAATTTCGTTATAAAGCTCAAGTTTAAAGGCTCTCCTAATGGAAGTTTCAGAAAATGAAAAAAAAGGACACACTAAAAGCCAACTATATATATAGTTTTCAAACAAGCCTTTGTCAACCATATTATTAAAGAAGTTTATGCATTTAAGGTGAAAACCCTATAACAGATGGCATGTCCTATCCCACACGAAGGGGTTGTTTGGTTTGCTGCAAATGTAGTCGCAATGCAAGTGTAGGTGCTTTTTTTTTTTTTGCGACTGCAGTTTTAGATGCAGATGTTTGTGGATGTGCTAGGTATCAATATTTTTGGGTTTGGTTGCAACTGGACTTGCAATTTAACCCCTTTTATTTCTTAAAAGTTGTAACTACAGCTTATGTCTAAGCATGTGTAGGTCGTTAGCGCCAACTAAAGACTTTTATACAATTATAGTTCAGTAGCATGCATTTCTCATAGGCTCGTAGTGAGACAAACCATCATAACTACATAAATTAGTCATAGTGAACAAATTGTTTACAGTAGTCACATTTGTTTTCTTCTCTTTTTTTCTTGGTATATTTTAAGCATTCAAAACACAACAAGCTTGTATCATAACTAGTCATGTCCAAGTTATGCCATGCACAAACAGAATCACGTTCATTATGAATCTAATGAATCATTGTCAGAATCAAGCTATAGTAAGTTTATATCAGATTGAAACTTTTTCCATTCTCGTGCAAGTTCATTTGGAAGAGAATTTTCAATAGGAATACATTCCAATAAGGAATCTGAAACCCAACAGCTTTGATGTCAAGATGTTGTCAGGTAATAACAGGAAAACATTTCACAAACTGTATTTTACGACTCATTTCTTTAGCTAAGAATTTATCAGCATCTGATTAGGTAGATAGAAATTATTCAAAATGCAAAAGTTAAAATCTTACCAAAAGAAATTATGGCAAAGGAGATAAGAGTACCAACTGCACCAAAGAGCATAATTGTCATGAAATTGCGGAAAAATTGCTTCTTTTTACTTGAAACCTGATTAAGAAAACAAAAACCTTCAAGACAATATTAAATAATCAACAGATATTAAGTTGTAGCTAATGGAAAATCCAGTATAATGAGGCAGGTACAAGCAGCCACAACATGGAATATGACCAATTTTCAAATTTCGTTATAAAGCTCAAGTTTAAAGGCTCTCCTAATGGAAGTTTCAGAAAATGAAAAAAAAGGACACACTAAAAGCCAACTATATATATAGTTTTCAAACAAGCCTTTGTCAACCATATTATTAAAGAAGTTTATGCATTTAAGGTGAAAACCCTATAACAGATGGCATGTCCTATCCCACGAAGGGGTTGTTTGGTTTGCTGCAAATGTAGTCGCAATGCAAGTGTAGGTGCTTTTTTTGCGACTGCAGTTTTAGATGCAGATGTTTGTGGATGTGCTAGGTATCAATATTTTTGGGTTTGGTTGCAACTGGACTTGCAATTTAACCCCTTTTATTTCTTAAAAGTTGTAACTACAGCTTATGTCTAAGCATGTGTAGGTCGTTAGCGCCAACTAAAGACTTTTATACAATTATAGTTCAGTAGCATGCATTTCTCATAGGCTCGTAGTGAGACAAACCATCATAACTACATAAATTAGTCATAGTGAACAAATTGTTTACAGTAGTCACATTTGTTTTCTTCTCTTTTTTTTCTTTATATGATTAGATTATAGTGCTTCATTTAAAAATTGTCTTGAGTACAAACATAAATGGTGTATTCCAACAACAAACATTGCATAAACATATAAAAGATATGAGCTCTTCCCATTTTTCCCTGATTTCTTTTCACACTTTCTAAATGATTATTTACTGCTAACCTTAGTGGCTAATAGCAGATCGAATATCTCCATGCTGAATAAACTTCTCTTTTGCAATAAACACTACAATTTAACTTCCTTTAAGATTGCTTATCAGTTGAAGCTTTATGTAGCTCAACAGTACATAAATAAGGTCCTCGAAAGAAACTGCAAGCTAAGCCGTAAGTCTCAAAAAACCCATCTCTAGTAAAAGAATGCCACCAAACAAGTAGTCGTGATTCTCATTCTAATTCTCAATGTTGGGATTTAGCCTTGTATTTTATCCCAGAAGACAAACAATGAGTCAAAACAACAATTAATAGATGGTGACTCTGGTGTCTAGTTCTGTTCGGTTGATAATAGCACAGTCTCAGACGGTGCTGATAGGTGTCTAATATTATCTGAATTTATGGAACATGATAGGCGGCACATAGGCATCTATCAGGATACTGATTGTGTATTTCATGAAATTTGTTTGCTTAGGATTCCTGTTTTGTTTTGTATTCGGGTTCGCCCCTATAAATATGGGTCTTCCAGATTTAGGGTTAGAGAACAGAGCCAAAAGAGAGTTGCATATTGTAAAAAAGCTGTAGATAAGTAACAAAAGATGAAAAGAGAGAATTCTAAGATTTGTGAGGATCTTTTGGTGGATTGGAGAGGGTTCTTGCGGGTTTCTTGAGGAACGAAAGAAAGGCCAAAACTTGAATAATCTTTGATATAAAGAATACTCAAACCTCTCCCCATGGACGTAGGTGATTGCCAAACCGCGCAAATCTCATGTCTTTGCATATGATTACTTTTCTGCGTGGGAAACAACGAGATTTCACTATTGTGAAGTAGATTGATTGTCCTAATTAGAAGGAGCAGATCTAATTGGGAGATCCGAACACCGCGCCAATTTACAACACTTAATTCACCTCAAAGTAAAGCAAAAGAATCATCAAATTAGATCAGTGAAGCCAGGCAATTTTTATTTCAATAACTACCCACATAAATCTGACATCAGAATCAAAGCTCATGTTGCAATAAAACCAACCGGTCAAACTAATTAGATGATGTTGAATGTCTCTTCCATCACACCAAAACTCTAAAGTTGTGAAGGGGCCATAAGCTGAGCATCCTTTGTCTGAATTGAATCCTAGACTCATCCAATAATATCCTTTTCTAGTCTGCTTTTAAATTCGTGGCTAGTGGAAATTGGCCATGGGCTGCTCTAACACCAAGACAAAGGTCTCTTCCACTATACCAACACTTTGAAGTTATGGTATGGGTCAAGGGTAGTAATTTTATACTCTAACAAGTAGCATGCCTCCCCCCCATGTCGCGCACCTTTTCCATAAGCCGAAACCTACTAGACTCATGCCTTTAATTCATGGCAAATGGGATTTAAACCAGGGTTCCTCCAATTACCATGTTAAATATTTTCCACTGTACAAAAACTCTGCAGTCATGCAGAGGGTTGAGAGTTATAATTTTACACTCTAACTAATAATTATCCAAACTCTAAAATTCTTCTATTCCAAAGAAATAAATGCTAGCAACTACTAAAAATTAAGGCCCCAACCTTACCCATTGGCCATTACTCATACCTCTCTCAAATTAATTACGCACAAGAATAAACAAGTACAAATCCAACCAAACCCATCAAACTCAACTGAAAAAAAAAATTTGAGTCCAAAAAATTACCCCGCATTAAATATAATAGGCGGCAGCAGATAAGTAAAGAAGAGGTCCTCACTGAACACCAGAATATGAGAGCTCTTCCCCTTTGTAGTAAGCAAAATCACCACACCAGCGCACAAACCCTACATCAAAAAAATAAATAAACTCCTCCAAAATTCCAACTTTATTACATTTTCCACACAAAATTTAAATTATGGATGGAAATTTCTCAAAACTCACAATGATTAGAGCAGTAATTGACTCGTTCATCCATCGATTCTCCTCCAGCAAATGCCCGATCACGATGCAAGCGCAGAGGAGAGCGACGAAGAGGTTGATCGAGACAACCGACGCGTAGTCCGACGTCGACGACACGATCCCTAGACGAACCAAGTGAGCTCCGAGATCGAACCCCATGGCAAGATTCCACCTTTTTCAGCCAAAAAAGGGGGAAAAGTTGCGAACGAAGGAGAAGAAATGAGAAAGACCGAGATCTCGAGCTGCTGATTGTTAACGCGAAGCTTATCACATGAAATCAAATTAAAAATAGCTTCTTCTTCTTTTTCTTTTGGAGGAAAAAATCTACTGTAGAATCTCATCGCCAGCCTTTATTATGACCCTGTGGAATTTAGGGAGACCGGTGACACGTGGTGTTTTATGGTTTGTTCGGTGGGCTGTTTGGTGTTTTCGTGAGCAGCGGATGGGAATTTGGGCGGGCGCGGGCGGCTGTTTTAAATTGTTTATTTAGTAGTTTCTGATCGCTGTCGCCTGAACTTTGCACGGATTTCGCGGCAGGCCGTTGAATCTGATATGTCATATTATGACAAATTAATTTTAGGAAGGACAGATAATTTGCTTTCATGATAACCTTGGATCATGGTTGAAATTCTTTAAAAAATATTATTTTGTTTCATGATTGATCTCATGAATTTTGAATTTAAAAAGTACTTTTATATATATATTTGGGCATGTTATCTTGGAATAAATGACTTTCGCTATTATCCCGTAATTTCTATCTAGATAAATTCTATTTTCATGATCCAATGCATTAACATCAATGGATTCATGTCCTTTCATAAATAGAGGAATTTAAGGTATGATTGAGATTTTTTTTTTTTGAGCATCGTGCATGTCAAAATCTAGTATTAATAGTGTGTGTGTGTATATATATATATATATATATATATATATATATATATATATACTTGGTTATCATCGCAATTCATATGTTAATAAGAATATTTTTAGCATCATTAGGGGCAGTCTAGATCTTTTTTGGTAAACCATGTGATTACTACAGTAATACGAAAGTCAATGGTCCAGCTACAATAATACTATCCCAAAATAGATCCTTTTGCTGGGAATTAGCTAAATGCTGCCAACTCAGATTTTTTGTTGCCACATTAGTGTTCTATTTGTCCAAACAAACAAAGTAAAAGCTGTAATACTGTTATAGTTTGGTAGTTACTGTACCTTCCAATAAAAAAGAACCTAAAACCAAACAGACCCTTAATGTGTTGATCAGATTTTTTTTTTTTTTTTTTTTGGGTGTGTGGTGTAGGAAGGACATGTCTATTTCAAGGTAGTGTACCTGACTAATGAATAGAGATCACTTTGGTGTCACAGTATGACTCGATTCATTGCACTATTAAGGCAACAACACGTCTACGTGTGATTAGCGTATTATCGATCTCATGATTCCTGAGACAGAGTGTTGTACGTTCATTTGATGCGTGCATTATTTTCGATTCACGTGAACCCAGATTTTTGGGCCTCCTTGGGATTAGATGGGGATGGACGAACAGCAAACAGCAAACAGCAAGTGGGCGTGGGCTTTGACCGGTTCGGGTTGCTTCGGAGCCAGCGTGTCGTACCCGACTCGTGCCCTTGGACCGGACCCGAACCCACTCTGGTGAGCCTAATGAAGTTGTGGTGATAAACTTGTCTTTGTTTTATTAGCGTGGGGCCCACAATATTAGGCATTTTCCAAATTTGGGTCCAACCACGTAAATTTAATCGGCTAAATTATCAAATTGGTATTTAAAGAAGGACTACTTAACCAATAAGGTATTTAAAAAAGCTCCGGCGTCTTTATGGTATTTAAAATAGACACACTTATCCAACTAGGTCCTTTTTCACGTCGGAGATCAAATTCCGGCAGGAAAATTTATTTTAACACCCTTACCTTCCAAAATTATTAAATTTATGCCCAAAATTATCAAAAAAAAATACTTTCTCTTCCTCTCCCTCTCCTCCTCCTCCTCCTCTCCCATTCACCTATCCTCCCTCCTCCTCCTCCTCCTCCTCCTCCTCCTCCTCCTCCTCCTCCTCCTCCTCCTCCTCCTCCTCCTCCTCCTCCTCCTCCTCCTCCTCCTCCTCCTCCTCCTCCTCCTCTTCACACCCCACACGATCCCACCCTCCCCAGGTATTTAAAGTAGGATTCCTCAAGGATCAGGAGGCGAGGAGGAGGAGGAGGAGGAGGAGAGGGAGAGGAAGAGAAGGTATTTTTTTTTGATAATTTTGGGCATAAATTTAATAATTTTGGGAGGTAAAGGTGTTAAAATAAATTTTCCTGCCGGAATTTGATCTCCGGCGTGAAAAAAGACCTAGTTAGATAAGTGTGTCTACTTTAAATACCATAAAGACGCCGGAGCTTTTTTAAATACCTTATTGGTTAAGTAGTCCTACTTTAAATACCAATTTGATAATTTAGCCAAATTTAATCCACACCCGTCCCCATCAGAGATGTCGTCTAAGACTTGATTAGTATGGATTAGACAGGGATTAGCTTAATTTTATCAGATGTTGTTCTGTTTGGTGTAACTGTAGTTGTATGTAATTGAGATATTTTAGTTAATTGTAGCTTATGTCAGCTGCAATATGAAAGGTCACGAGATCAATGGATGACTTGCGCAATTTTAGGTGTAAGTAGGGATCTGATAGAAATTTCAATGATTTAATGGACTTTTTTGAAATAGCATAAGCATCGAATGACCTGATAACAATTTCAATGATTGGAGTAAGTCGTTTCAAAGTATTAAAATATTTCAAGGAAGTAATATTTAAAAAGATAAAACCTTTCAAACAACACCTGTTCAGCTAAAGGATTAATCGGGAATAAAATAGGTTTAGACCGTGATTAACACTAAATCTAATCCCTTAATTAACTAGCTAATCTCTCTTATCCACACCATTAAACTATGCAGAGGACAAAAGCACTTCCAATTAAAAGAGGGGATGGGATGGGATGAGATGAAGGAAAGATTAGGGAATCACCTTATGGGAACATGTGAAGATTGAATACATGTGACATTTTGAATATAAATTAAGTTAGAATTTGCTTCTAAAGCTAAGATTGCTTACTCTATGATTTGAAAATTGGTGCGGCCAAGATGACTGTGATTACTCTAATTAACCTGAGCTATGTACTCTGAGGTCTCTCTCTCGAGAAACAAACAATATATCTTATACAGTCTTTTAAAAAAAAAAGTAATGTTGGAGATAATTATTTTTCTTGACTAATACTATAATTAAGTGACAGAAATTTAGTCATTGACTAGGAATCCTCTCAGAAGTGTCTCTGCATGTGAGTTTTGAGCCTTACAATGGGGAGAACAATTACCAAATTACTCTCTATTTGTCACATGTAAGGCTCAGAACCACGTATAAATACACACATACGGGCGGGCGGTTATGAGGGAACTTGGACTCCTATCCAATATATAAATACACATGTAGATTTATGCATATGGCAACTTTGCCTCACCAAACGTTTGTTAGGTTAAGATTGATGTTGAAGGAAACCTAGATCTTACGATGGGGACTGATTAATGACTACTCATGCTAACACCGTATCTTTGTTTGTTTAATTATAGTCTGAATAATTCTAAGGAGACTTGCCTTAGACAAGTGTCCTTAGACACGTAAAGAGGAAAATCTCCTAACCCTAACCCCACCCAAACTTTGGGTTAGGGTTAGGGGATTTTCCCCTTTATGTGTCTCTAAGGACACTTGCCTAGTGTCCTTAGAAGGTCTCTTATAGTCTACATATCAATGGTCTCAATATCATCACTTAATACTACTAGTTGGATGATCAACGCATAATTTCTCCATCATAAACGAAGTAGGGACACGTCAGGGAACACAGTGCGCTAAAGGTCCAGGCCAATGAACGAGACATGCACCCCAAAAATGACTGGTGATTTCCAACATGATCAAAAATTAATTAATCCAAGCATTAGTTGTTGTACCTTCACCATCACCTTTTTGAGCAATTAATCAATAAATGTCATAATCCCAGCCAAAAGTAGAGGGGAGGAAGCAAAGTGTCCACTCTTTACTGGATCTTTCTTAAAAAAGAAAAAATAATACGACATATATAGTGGGTCTGAAATCTTCCGTGTTCTTCGCTATGGAGAAATCCCATAAATACTCGAGATCTATAAAATTTCTTTTTTAAGCGGATCCCATAGTCATCTAAGAAATTTTATAATTAGGAGACTCATAAAAAAAAAGATTTTATTAATCTAGATAATAAATTGTATTTACAGTCAAGTATATATCATTAGGTGGCAGAGAAATTTAGCTTCGACCCAACTTACACATATACATATGATATATACACACCTTTACTTAAGGTAAATTCACCTTACCAATTTAGGTTAAGATTGATGCTTAAGGAAACAAAACATTTTAAGATGGGACTGATGAATGACTATAAATGGTAGCACTTGTCTTAGTTTAATTTATAGTCTACATATCAATACTCTGAAAAGCATCACTCAGTGTATATTACGTTGAATTAATGAGAACTATACATTAATTTCTCCATCATAAACAAAGTAGGGACACTTAAGAGGACAGTGCTCTAAGGTCTAAATCTTGCAGGCCACAAAATAAGACAATGCACCCCAAAATGACTGGTGACTTCCAACATGGTCCAAAATTAGTCCAGGCTTTAGCTGTTGTCCTTCACTATCACCTTTTTGGGCAATTAATTGGATTATTTAGACAAATTGTGATGAGAAAATCTCTTAATCCCAGCCAAAAGTGGAGAGGAGGAAGCAAAGTGTCCACTCATTATACTGGATCTTTCTTTAAAAAAAGAAAAAAAGAAAAAAGAATACAACAGAGGGGGCTAGAAATCCCCATGTTCTTAATTACTATGGAGAAATCCATTATGGAATTTGTAAAATTTCTTTTTTCAATGGATCCCATATTCATCTAGGACATTTTTCAGTTAGGAGACTCATAAAAAAAAGATTTTATTGATCTAGACAATAAATTGTACCTTTTTTACAGTCAATTATATAGGAATTCGAAACTGATCGACAGGTCCTCTAAAGAAAATCATATATGGAAGGAGAATGTGATACGTCACGCACACATGTTTTGAAGTTAATAAATTATACTAATACAATATTCTCATTGCACCCTTATTCGAACTACTTGCGCTGATATTTATTGATTACATTCGTATGTTGTATAGATTGAACTGATTTAAAATCGATAATATGGTTAATTATAAATGACTCCCCTACAGTATTGTTGTTTTGAACTTACTAATCCTCTAAATTTATTTTTGCAAATAGACCTCTCAGGTCGTCTATTTGTCAAGAAACAATTTACTTTTTCTCCGAAGATAAAATAGTAAAGAAATCGCTAAGAGAGCCCATCTGCATAAATAAAACTAGAGGGATGCTTAGTTTAAAACAACAATACTAATTAGAATCTATGTGTCATATTTATTGATTTTCTATTGAGGTTGACCGGTTGAGTGTAGGATTTTTTTTTTCCCGCCTCTATTTCTCAAGACTCAAGAGTGCTAGAGAAATGATAAGTATCGCCTTCGAGCACCCACGAGCGTAGAAACAACTAGAGAGTTCAGTTTAAAGCTTGCCCTCTCCTTTGTTACGTAGAAAGCGTGCAACTTTGAAAAGTAGGAGGAGAGAGATTAAAGGGAGAAGGGATTGCACGAGTATCTCACCCACCTTTTTCTCAGAAAAACATTAGATTTTAATTTGTAGAAACTTATTAAGAATTTTAGTATTTGGATGAAAGTTTAGGTTGCAGGTATCACACGAGAGGATAACAAATCACTGCCGTTGTCCACTAACAAGAGTCATGGCCGAAGATGGAGCAGACTAATCTACTTGAATTCAAATTGACTCGGACATTTTGATCTTTGTTTGATCAAACTCACACATTGAACTGAATGAATACGAAAAGATCATAACACTTGAAAATATTGAAGGAAAAAAAAACCCTAAAGAGTCCCATAAGAATCCCCAGATATTTGAAAAAATCTTTTGCCAAAATAGATATATCTAAAAATTATAAAACAGCCCCTAAAGAAATAAAAAACTACAAAGAGTCCCATAAGAATCTAAAAATTACAAGCAACCCCTTGAAAAATCTCAAAACTACAAATAAAGAATTAAAAATAAATAAATTACAGTAGCCCCTGCAAAAAATTGAATTGCAACAACCCTCTACAAAATTCGCAAATTTCAAACCGCACTTGAAATTTAAAAAATATCAAACAACCCTCCGAAAAATTTGAAAATTACAACAAACCCCCTAGAAAAATTTAAAAAATACAAACAACCCCCTAAATTTCAAATGTTGCAAACAATCCTAAGAACTCCAAAAATAAAATAAAAAATCCTTTAAAGTTTGGAAGATTACAAAAAGAACTTGAAAAATATGAAAATTCCAAACATCCCCTTTAGAAATATGAAATTTACAAATAGTCCCCTAAAAATCTGAAAAATACAAACAAACTCCTGAAATACTTCGCTAATATGTAAAGAGCATCGTGGACATTTACTGTTATATTCTAATATTATACCCCTATAATGACAAGTCGCTAATCCAAACGTGGCCTTATTGCTTTAGAGTGAAACAGACAACAAGAATTGTCTTTTATGAAAGAACCAAGCCAGTATCAACAAGGATCTATTTAGATGTCGCAATATAGATTAGAAATGTGCAGAGCACAAACAAAAGCGAGCAAGACATATCTTTGTCTGATGAGCTGTTGCTCAACAAATTGATACATTATAAACCATCAAACAAACCAAAGAATCCAAAAATGAATCATTGATGTCAACAGCCTGCTATATTGTTCCTCAATGTTCTGTCAATCTTTCCCTAACATTTAGCTCTGGCTATCTTCTGACAACTGACAACATTCCTGACAGGCAATGACATCAAAGAGAATATATATGGTTGCAATAGCAGTTGCAGAAAATAAAAATAAAAATAAAATCTTCAACTGCAATCTGCAGTGGATGACTAACACAGACTTGAACACAAGAAGCAGTTGCGACATTTTTGTGTCACAAAGGGAAGTTGCAACTAGAATTGCAGTCAATCCCCAAAAAGCCCAAAAGAATCTAATATTCCAAAACAAATACTTGCAACATACAATTATAAACTACACATTTTAATTTAAATCGTGTAATTTTCAACTACAGTTGCATGTGATAACGATCGCATGCAATTGGCACGTGTATTGCAATTACAGTTGGAATGAAGCAAACGACCCCCACAGAAATTTGAGTTAAAACATCAAATACAAGAAACACATGAGCATTAGGTAACATACAGAGATGTCTCACAAATATCTCTCCTCCACTCAAAATTTATGTACAAAGATCAAAAAGATCCATAGGGAAAGGAATCGAAGCCCAAGGTTTGATAAAGTGAGTCCTTGAATAGTTCCTCTATACACAGAAAAAAATTATGATCCGTTACAAAGAAACACTGCTTTATTCTAGTATGATACTGTCAATAATAAACACTAACGAAAATTTCCAATGCTATTAATCTCTCCTAATCTACAGCTGGGTCGTGAAGATAAATCTTTCCTCGTCACTGGTGCAGAAGGTATCCAAGTGATGCACCAACAAGAGCCATGAAAACTACATACAAGAAGGGGAAGCCCACCCGAACCTTGGCAGCATATCTCCTTCGCATCAGAGCCTGAAATTAGAAAGGTCAAATATTAAAATTTTGATGGAAAAGCTAAATTTTGAGCATAAACTAAAACTCAGTTCAGATATCCAACAGACAGCATTTCTTCAAAAAAAAAAAAGGGATGTATCCTATGATAGTTTCACGGGGAAAAAATTCTTATAAATGGCTCTCTATAGAATATTGTGTAGGAAGGATGGAGATGGTGACACCTCGGAATCTCGGATACGATATTCTGTAGAGGGACTTCTAAAGGATATTCTATAGAGGGACCCCTACAGGGTCTTTTTTCCTGTCATGAGTGTCCTACGATCTTGACATTTGACACAGGGTGTATATATATATATGGACATGACTATACATGTGTCCTTCTCAGATATATGAATGCTTAACTGGATTGTTATTTTAATGTATTCAGCAAAATGATTTAGAAAACAATTAAGTTTGTCGAAAATGACGTTACATACTTCAGCTTATACATGCCCGTAAGGTGAATAATGGTTATAGACTTTTCCGTGTTGGAAATAGTGGAGATGTATATTATATCTGTTGTATCAGACACACCGATGTTTGGTCAGATGAAGTAACCAACATGGGTCTGGGTATATCATATATCATATATCATATATGTCATAAGAAACAATATCAATGGAGATGTAACCGAGAACGATATGTTTGGATTTGGTTCTCAGAGTGAAAGAGACTATATGCTATCACAGAAATCCAATGGAGTCAGAATTCATAGTATCAAACGACCAGCGCCAGTTTAATGTTTTATCAAAAGAGATGGCAATAAAACGAAAAGGAACAAAGTATGGCAGTATATCCACAATAAAAACTACTAACTCATATCTGAAATACTAAATTGGCTGGCATGATCATTAGAAAAGTAAAGGTCAGTCATCAATCACTCACCAATTCCTCCTTTAGCCCATCTCTTTCTTGTATGGCAAAGCTCTTTTCTTTCCTCAGTGTAACAATGGTCTTATCAGCCTGCAAAAGATTCAACTTCTGTTACACATGTAAACGTACATGAAGCCATCTCTAAGAATATAAATATTATGTAATAATTGGCAGATTTTCTTTCAAACAATTCCCATACACAACTGCAACTAAGTTGGAGAGACCTCATAGGTAACAGCCTTGGTCACAGACGTCCATCAATTAATTATACAAGGTAACAACAATAACAAGCCAGGCCATATTCATGCGATAAGTTGGGAGCATGGCTAACCTCAAAAAGTTTTGATTCGAGATTGCTAACCTTCAGTTTTAAATCCTCAAGATCCCTCACCTGGACAGGAGTAGAGATATACATTCAGCAAAAGGAAAACTAAATGAGATGCCAATAAATCCACAACAGATGGATAGAGCACCATTTGTTAACAGAATATATACAAGAAGCCCAAGTGCCCGACGCCTCAATAGGTATGCATTCTCATGTTAAGTAGATCATATGCAAAAAGGTATAAGGTGCAGAAGTTATAACCCTAAAAGTGCAGATATTAATACGGTATTCCATGCATGAAATGGTAACTCTTACTTGAGATGAGGGAATATCGTGGACTCCATTCAATGGTGTGCAATCTTTTGACGTAGGAGTTTCTTTCTCAACAGGAACTATAGCAGCTTCTTCCACAACAGGAAGTATAGGAGTGTCTTTCACCACAGGAGCCATTTGAGTTTCTTTCACAACAGGAGCTATATGAGTTTCTTTCACAACAGGAGATACAGGAATTTCTTTCACAACAGGAGATACAGGAATTTCTTTCACAACAGGAGCAACGGGGGTTTCTTTCCCAGGAGTTATAGGAGTTTCTTTCCCGATGGGAGCTATAGGAGTTTCTTTCAGAATAGAAGCTATCGGGGTTTCTTTCACAATGGGAGCTTCTTTAACAACGTAAGTTTCATTAGTTGTTTCCTGCTTTAATGCTCCATTAACTGGTTGTAGACCTGGAGAATGAGGTGGACTAACAAGGACTACCCTCAATTTGTTTTCTCCGATATACTTGCCATTTGCTTTTGAGAACTATGAAAGGGCAAAGAGAAGGGGAAAACACAGAGTAAGGATTCAAAGTGAATAGACCACCTCAAGTTTAGCTTTAGAGTTTAATTGCAAATAGACCACCTGTAGTATCGTTGTTTTGATTACTTCCACTGCAGTTTCATTGTTGCTAATAGACCCGCTGGTTTAATTTTTTTAGACCCTCAAGATAGACTCGCTAATTTCACCCATTGGCAATATTTATCGAAATTTCAGCCAGGTAAAGAGTCACAAACAATTTAACCCAGGGGGTTCAATCTACAACAATGAAACTAGAAGGATAGTAAGTTAACACAAAGATACTGCAGGGGGTCTATTGGCATTAATGATTAGCCCATATAAAAGTTTTATTTACTGACCAGGGCAGGTTCAATGTTCTCATCTCCACTTCCATGTGGAGCAATTGTACTTTGAATTAGGAACTTATCTTTCAATTGCATATCTGGTGGAGCTGTCTTTTGTGCTTGCATAGTGACTGGATACATTAACAATAAAAGCGTAAGGCATAAAGCAAAGCAAGTTAGATGCTAAAGCTTAATACATCAGGTACATTATGAAATCTGAATGCCCAACAAGAAACATAGAGATAAAAGGGGTAAAACAAATTATGTTCTGAAAAGCGAGAACGTCTGATGTTTTTACAAAAATAGCTGCATATATCACTAAATAATCTTTTATTTTCTAGCCTTAAGTTAATAATGAAACCATGGAAAGTACATATAGCCCAATCCAGAAAACTCGTTGCAGAATCTAATATATTCTAAAAATTTAGAACAATATTTTTGTCACAATAGGAGAACAAGTTCCAATTTCTTCAAATTAGGTTTGCATTTTTACTGTTATAACTCATGTTATTAATGGAATATGTAGAATTTAAAAGGGTAAGAACCGGTTTGGCACCAAAAAATCAATTATCTTTCTCGAAATTGATATTGTTTTTAAACAATAGCCTTCGTTTCTTGATAAAATTTTTATATCCGATTATATAATGCACTTTGGTAACTTTAGTATCAATTATACCAGCTCCGGTCGACCCTCCACACTTCCTAACTGTAAAACAGTCTTTGTACTGACTCAGTCCCCCTTCTGATTAAATTCTTCAAAACTAGATCCACATTAGATAGATTCCTGATTTCACATTGAGTCGGTGCATCAAGTAGGTTAATTGGAAAAAGGGTCTTAAAATACAACAACTCTAAACCTAGGCATTTTATAATGGATTAACAAGTAAAGGAGGCAACTTCCATCAGTTAAAGTCATTGTCTTCCAAGTGCCCTTCCTAACTACTCAACTGTTCTGTAATCTAAGGTTCATGCCTTCTTAGCATCTGGGGTAAAAAGAAATCAAGTGGAAAAATGTAAACACTAATAAGAACTTGGAAAATGGTCTTTGGCCGCAGTTAGTTGGGCACAAGTTTGAAAGAATCAAAAGGCAAAACTCACGAGGCAAAAGTTTTCAAGACAAAAAGGATAAAGGAGGCAGTGGCAGTCAAAAGGGGACAACTAAATAACTTACATCATTTAAATCCCCTATAATAAAATAACAACTTCATTGTTCATCCTAGTAATACAAGAAACAACCATACAAAAGGATACAAATAAGAATGTACCTGTAAAATCACATGTTGACCCTGGTAAGATGACGCCAGTGTTTGGTCGCACACAATATCTCTTCGGAGATGTTGTTTTAACCTAGCCGACATGAAACTTTAACTTAGTGGCTATTATGCTTTAGTTTTTTTTTCTATACTAAACAATAATATTACCTGCAATTTAAGAGTCAGAATGCGGACATCATGGTTAGAAATAATTCCACGAGAAAGGTCATGTAACTTGGTTCCGTTTCCACTAAAAAATGAATGAAAAGGGGGGAAAAATTGCTAGAGAATGTGAATGTTTGTCACCTAAAACAGTTAAAAGTTGGCCCCACCTAAAACAGTTAAAAAGTCATGTAACTTGGTCCTATTTTAACTCTCTGTTAAAAGTTCTGTTAAATAAACATTACAAGGACAATTCTATCCTTAACTCCAAAATTGAAAGGACTATGATTTAATTGAGGTAAATACTCTTTTTTTTTTGTCATCACCGTTGAGCCAGACCACTTCGACTCCTACGTCAAGGTTTTACTTTGAAGAATAAGTTAATTACCAGGTCATTGACCTCCACGACAACACAAACAAAGTGGTCTTTGCGTCATATTCGGCACTGTTTCTGGAATCCATTATACTGACAAACCTTAGAAAAAAATCAACTAGATATACATTATCATCCTCATATTTTTTCACTTTTCATGAAAAATCAGAAGATACTATAACCTATAAAGACTTCCATTTTCTTACCAAGATGATTTATTTGTACTCATATG
Organism: Asparagus setaceus; assembly: GCA_012295165.1. NCBI lineage: Eukaryota > Viridiplantae > Streptophyta > Magnoliopsida > Asparagales > Asparagaceae > Asparagus > Asparagus setaceus. Next base: position 5,051,669 of record CM022705.1, read on the forward strand.
CTTATATCTATATGAATTTGTTGATATATAACCTGGAGAGACTTTTGATTTTTTACGATGTGGGAAGGTTCATTTAAAACTTTTGTTTTTTACAATGTGGGAAGATTCATTTTCAAACGCTAGTTACATACTTCCTCTCTTCTGACCAGCCCTTAATCATTCACCTCGTAACTTGTTAGAGTAAGTAAGACAAAAATTGTCCTACACTCTTGACTATTTGAAATTTATGTTTCAGTAAGTACTAATTCCTGACATAAACTTAATGAACTTAGTTTCATGAACATTGTTAGCACGTCTAATCCTTAAAAATTTCATCTCCAACATCTTTAGGATTGTGAAATCTTCTGCCTTTTCTGTACTTGTCGTCATGATTGATCTGTGGTGTGTCCTCGTTGAACACCACCTTGCAAACATTGCCAAAGGCAAAGTGCTCGAGGACTTCATGGAGGTCGAAGGGGGTTTCTTCAAGCAACGATGGAGGAGAGGAAGGGGAGAAGCAGTAGAGGACCTCGAATCAGACATTGGCGATGATGAAGGTGCAGATGGTCTTGGTGCTGAACTCGAGGCTGGCGGTGCATTGCTGGCGCTTCTAGAATTCGGAGGTCCAAGAGCATATTGTTGCTGCGTCGCCCTTTACATAGGAGTTGAAGTGGGACTTGAAGGTGTGCTCAAAGGTGATGGTTATGCAGTGAATGTTGTATACTTGTATATTTGACAAGAAACAAGTTCATTCATTGGTGAAAAAAGAGCATTCACCTCAATAATATATATATAGCCCTTTCAATTTTGAGGAAAGATGAATTTAGAGTAAAATTGTCCTTCCAATCTTTATTTAACGGAATTTTTAACAGAAAGTTAAAATAGGACTAAGTTTACATCTAACAAGAGGTACAGTGACTAAGCTGAGAAAAAATAAAGTGGGGCGACCAATTTAAGAATGAAGTCCCAGTACAGGGACCAAATTGATCTTTTAGGGTGGGTTATTGGTTGGGACAAATTGGGGCTAAGTGGGAAAATTGTTCCAATGGGATAATTTTATCTCTTTGGGATATTTTAAGTGGGATAAAGTGGGATAAGTTGGGATAATGGGATAATTTGAAGCTTTGATTTGACAATTAATGTGGGATAATTGATGATGTGGCACCTTATTAAAATATAATATTTATTTATCAATTAAGTCTAAATTAATTTATCCAATTGGTTTAGTATATTATTTAATATGTTATTATAATATAATATACTACTTTACTTTATACTAAAATATAATATGTTATATTATAATTACTAATTAATTATAACTATGTTTAATGTTATTAATTAATATTTTATATTATATTATAATAATATGATATATTATATAATAATTGATATAATATACGAACAATATATTTAATATAATATTTCAATAATGTAATATTTAATTTAATATATATATAATATTATAATATTTTATTTTATTCAATATAACATTATTAAAAATATTATAATAATATAATATTTTATGATAATTAGTATAATTTATTTATCCAATAGATTTAATATATCATTTAGTATGTTATTATAATATAATACATTATTTTACTTTATACTAAAATATAATATAATTAATAATATTAATTATTTATTATATTATATTATAATAGTATGCCATATTATATAATAATTGATAGAATATATGAAATATGTAATATAATATTTCAATAATATAATATTTAATTTAATATATTAGAATATAGTATCATTGGTTATAATTTCTTGCAAAAATATCATAATATTTTCTTTTATTTAGTATAATATTATTTAAAATACTATATTATAATTAAATATAATATAATATTATCTGATAATTACTATAATATATACGTAATATCTAAAATATATTATATTATAGTACAATAATATATTTTATTATATCAATATAATATATGAATATAATATAATATAATCATAAGACATGATTTATATTATATTATATAATTAAATATAATATACTAACATATTCAATATTTTTAATATTATGCTATATTATATTATAATACATTATTTTATTGGTTTAATATAATACAATATAATATTATATTAACTATAGTAAAATATTAACTACAACTAATATAATATAATATATTATAATATATATTATTACATTATTATATAATATTATAATAATATAATATAACATTATAATAAATATATTGTACTATTTTATTACGATATAATATACTATGTGATATTGCATAATAATATATAACAAATATAATAGAATAAATTATACATAAAATTAAATTATAATAATATTTTATTCTATTACATGATAATATAATATCATATAATATATTGAATATATTATTATTTTATGTTTTATATATCATGGTATATATTTATAATATAATTGGAATGTATTAATTAAGTAATATAAAAATGTTTTAAAATTATCCCAATTGCCTTCAAAGTGGAACATAATTGTTCCAATATGGAGGATGGGGTAAATTTTACTATTGGGGCAAAAATTTGTATATGAGTGGGATAATTTTATCCCAAATGGTGAAATTATCCCACTAGTGTTCCAACAAACTAATAACACCAAAAGGTATTATCCTTGTTCCATTATCCCAATGAATAACACCATAAAGTAGAATCCCCAAAATTATCCCATTATCCCCAAATGTCCCAATGAATAACCCCCCCTAGCCAATTATATATGATGTAAGAGACAACTCTTACAGAGAGGGTAATGTGCAGCTCTCAATAAAAGAAAACTAGCACTGTAGAATATAGGATAGTGTACAACTCTCAAAGTGACAACTCTGACTGAAAGAATAATTGATTATTTTGGAGCACAGGTCTTGTTTATATGAAATGCAAACATGTATGGGCAAAAGAGACGAAAGAATAATGGAAGGTTATTTACCTTGAACGCCACATATTCGTTGGTCTTATTGACCAGATGCACTAAGCAGGAGCTTTGCTTCTTTACCTCGACTTTTTTAAAGAAAAGGAGAGGAAAAAAAGAAGAAGTCAATTCAAATTCAATTAGATCTATGTAAATACAGTTGCACTCGACGTGTCAGCATATCAAAATAAGTACAAATGAAGGTAAGTAAAATTCCATAGATAATAGACAAAAAAAGTGAAGTTAAAGGACGATGAAAATGATTCAAGGAAGGAGTGTCGAAGTATTGCCTTCCAAATTTAACAAATTGTTGACCACATAAATCTAAAAGAACAACCAGGAAGAAAAATGTAATTAAGTTTGGCTTTATTTGCACTTTAACACCCCAAAGTTTCCCCCCTTTTTGTAAATTTGATAAGCAGAAGTTCTATTTTTGACAATTTTGATATTCCGGCGTTTTCAAATCGACATTAATTTGACAATTTGATATGCCAAATTCCTAACTTCATTCCTCACTTTCCTCAAACTCAAAAAATGAAATTCAGTAAGTAAATTTGTTTCATTCAATTTTATAAGTTGATAAATATTCTTGAACAAAGGTGATTCCAACTTTTTGTACATTGGTATCACAATGTCAAATAGAACTTCGGGGATCAAAGTTAAAAAGAGTGAATTTTGGAAGTATTAAAATGCAAATAACCCAAAAAAAAATTCTTAATGCAAATAACCCAAAAAAAATTCTTCTTTCTGTTTCATAGGCGCTAATTACCGATTTACTTGGTTTGTTGATACACATGATACACACAGATGATCAAAGTAGTTGAAACTCAAAGATGCTTAGTTGGGTAAGTTTTATAACCAATTCCTTCTAGTTCCATTATTCCTCCTGCACAAGTGTGACCAAAAACAACATATAAGCTTGTTTATGATTTTCCAAAGAGCATTACACATAAGATGAACATGGCAGTATAATCTTACATTTTTATGTGTGTAAGAATACGTTAAGATGGCCAAAGGTTCCTTCACTTAAGAAATATATACAAAGTAGGCACACAAATTGTTGGGTTGACCTGAACCCTACTAACACCCAACTTGATTTTCTAATCTGATCGGCAGGGTGGAAACCAGATTGGTTAGGCTTGGGTACAGAAGTTTGAGTAGGAATTCTTTCTTTGTTGTGATAGATTAGCATTAATGACGATATGATCCAGTCTAAACCAAATGTTATTATACATGTGTGTGTGCGTGCACGCGCGTGTGTATGCACGCACATGTATATATGCTACTTACCTTCAACTCTAACTCCGATTTTATATCTTCTTAGATATGTTTCTAAGTTAAAGAAAGTTGGCTTTGAGCCCGTTGATGTTAGATATCTCAATGTGTTATACACGAAGAAAGTTCAACTATTTTCTTAGATGTTTGGTATTTGCTGTACTTTATAAGATTTTGATTAAAAAAAAGGCTGTGTTGGTTTCTGATAGTTCTGGTACCAGCAAATGTTTGCTTTGAATTATTAAATACGTGTAATCTGTATAGAAGTTTTTGAATTTTACTATCACGAATATGAATCAACCTAACCAACCTGAAAAACAGGACCTGAGAGATCCAACTTAGCTTAAAATTTCATTATTCTAGCAAGTATTTGAATTTTCATATCATGAAGATATATCAAACTGAACAACCATACAAATTTAGGCTCAAATCAGAAAGTATGGTTTAAGTTTAAGTTTGATTGGGTATCAGGCAGTGTATTTGGCTGTGTATTGGTCTTCAATCTTACCCAAACTAACCTGATTGCACCCCTATACAAAAGTATAAGTGAATAGTAAATTAAGACCTGCATGTTTTAGTTTCCAAGTTACTGTATCCTCTCAGCTCAGTTTTGTATTATCAGAGAGATATGCCTACTTACTGCAATAAAACAACATTATATGATTTAAGGAGCAGAATTTTCTCTACTCCTAGGATATATTCTTATCTTCTTGTCATAAGACTATCTGAGTAGTGTTTGTTGCCGACTCCCGTATATATGTCCATGCAATATTTATTTTCTCACAAATGGGATTGAGCAGTGGTGGGATTTAGGTTAGATAAATGTCACTTATCTATGCATGTTCTCATATAAAATGTGTTAGCTTTGGAGCACAAAGCTCCATGAAGGATTCAACAAGATCCAAGACCAGCTGCAAGAAGTCATCCTCTTAATTGGTGTAAAGATCTTGCCCAAGCAGAACATGGATAAGCAATAGCTAAGCTAAAGTCCTGAAAAGGGACAAGTAAGGAAAGCTGTAAAATCATAAAACCAATGAATAAGAAAACCAGAGTGAATCTTCGAGCACTAAGGATCCAACAAAGACTCTAAATCCTGCCTAAACCAAATCCCATATGAATTTAAGGCATTAAGATGGAGACAAAGTTGGCGAAAGGAAGTAGAATTTGCATTATACAATATTCACATTTGAGATTGAGTCAGAGATTTTCTATACTAAATGAGTTTCTATTGAACTACAAAATGTGGGTTTATCGGCGCAAAACACCAAAAAGAAAAAAGAAAAAAAAAATTTGATTGCATCATCCCTTCACCAATTATCAATACCCACATAAAATTCCAGTATCCTAACTCAATTCACATGTTCTATTGCAATTCTCAGCGAAATTTCGAAGCCTTTTCAACATTATAAACCTAAAAAGGTCTCCCTTTCCTCTCTAAATACCCACATTATTTTTTTAAAAAAAACAACTAAAATTCCCTCAAATAAATAACAAATTTTAAAAGTTATCCCAAAAAAATCTACTCACAAGTGAACTTGATTTCTCGAGGTTGGATTTCGAGAAGCTCGTCCGTCTCCATCGCTCCCCACTCCAAACTCGACATCAAATCTACCAAAAAAAAAAAGCATCAAAATTAGCCAAAAAAAAGTTCAATCTGATCCAAGAACAGAAACTTTCAAATGATTTCAGAAACGAGGAACGGCGGCAAACCCTAGAATTTGGGAATTTGTGCAGAAATTTCGAAGGATCGAGCGATCGGCTCTAAAATTTTATTATCGACTGAAAAGGGAAGTAAAAAGAGTGGAAAATAGCCGACAAGGGTGCAGTTACTTGAATTATTTTCCGCGATCAGAAACCGTGATTTGAACACGAAACAGCGAAAAACACAAATGATGAAGGAACGCGGTTCAGTGTATGATGGGACCCACTTCCAAGTGATGACGTGTTAGAGGATGGATTCGGTTTGTGGAGTTTGGTGTGCGGTTTGTTTTCTGTGTAGAAGCCTACGATCGAGGGAAAACGTTAAGATTTTGAGTTGATTGATACTCACACCCAGTGTTCTTATATAAAACTACTTCTTTCTTAACTTTTGGAAAGTTATATGGACTAACCTTTTGAATTTTGAAACCATAAGATCATTTGTTTCTTTTTTTTTTTCTAATGTCATTATGGAGTAAGATTATTGTTTTTTTTATTTGTTTGAGTTTCCTTCTTTTATTAGACTAGTATTAAACCCGCGCATTGCTACGGGTATTACTTATCGAGTTATATCTGTTGCCAAATTGATAATATGATTTTTATATATAACTATCTATAAAAGCGTCGTGATAATTTTTATCATGATTTACAAAGTGAATTTCCAACCAGTTCGCAAAATAATACATCAATTAGTAAGTTTTATCAATTTTCTAAAATAAACTAAGAAAAGATTTATATTTGTAAAGTGTCCTTCCTATAAAGGTTAAATTCATAATTTGCAAAAACAAAAAATTTATAAAATATTTCTTCACTTGAACAGTGGATAAAAGGCCAAAAATTCACTATAGCATATAGAGCATATTTTGAGATTCAAAAATTACACTATAGTATGAATAGTATTTAAAAGGAAAAAATCATTGTTGTGCTAACAATATCTTTATCGTTGAAATTATCTTGTATCACAAACAAGTAATTTTAATATTCTCAATCATATTGTAGCAAGAATAGTGTTTCTTGTTCTATAAATAGTAATTTTGAGGTTTTGCTTTTAAGTTAGAAGTAGTAGATGAGCATGTTATATAATATTTTGCAATATATCCAAATAAGTATATATTTTTCTTAAGTGTTGCAATAGTTATACTTACTATATGATGACTCATCTTCAAGATTCATCCATTAAATTGATGTGTGATCATGTATGATGTTATTTCCTTTATTGACTATTTTGAGTTGTCTGACAGTTATATATGTTTCAGGACTAATAGTTAAATTTATTGAACTACAGAAAATAGTATGGTAAAACATGAATATGGCTAAACACCTTGATTGATCCACATTTATTGCACTACAGAATTTATGTCTCGTAATCAAAATAAATGCAAGATCTTGTTGGAATCTAATAAAACAAGAGAATAGGAGAGTGTACATATCAATATCTGCGTCACAACTTAGCTTACACACCACATGAGGAACAACGTAACCCAAGCGGTAGAGTAGCTTCAGGGCTTCGCTGCAGCGGTTGAACCGAACATATTGGCGTATGTCAGTTCTCCGAATCCTTGATTTACTATTGTACCCTCGGGGTTTCAAACAGCCAACCGCATCAGCGAGGATAGAAAGGTAATTTGTCTAACAAGTCGAGAAAATTAATTTTAGATATTCATGATTCAGAAACTCCATTTTGTAATAGGAATGTTCTGATAAATTTTGTCTTTATTTTGTTCTGATGTGTTGTTCTGATCGATACCTCACAATTATTTATAGGAATAAGAGAAAGAATAGCACACAGATTTTTCAATGGAATATTGGGTCACCATATCACCAGTGGTGGATCTAGAATTTTTGAGAAATAAGGTCACTATATAATTATATTAATAATTAAAAAAATTTATAATTATCCCCGAAATCTTCTCATATTTTGAAAAAAGTACATAATCTCATCATTAGTAACAATACCAAATACATCTTTCTCAATACATGTCATTAAGAAATCATTGAGCTAACCATCACTCATTTTATTCCGCAACAAGCTCTTTATCAACTTTATTGTAGAAAAAGCTCTCTCCACACTTGCGTAGTCATGACGAAAATCCCCAAAAATCCTAAATTCTATACATAAAAAAACAATAATAACTCACTACAAGGGCAAAATAAGGAGCAGTCGGGGGGATATCTTACCAAAGCGGAGAAGGAGAAGTTAGGGCGGACGAGCTATGACAAAGTCGAAACTTACCGAGGGGCAGAGGAGGCGGAAAACTGAAAAAAAAAATAGTAGAGGCGGAAAAATAAAAGATTGTTCCCATTGATCACAATTAGATTGCAAGAGATTTTTTTAAGTTAGATGGGGGCAGATGGATACAGGGGTGAGTCCAGTTAGAATTTTAGTGGAATTGCTAGTCTAATTGGTGTCTTATTAGACGTGTGGAATCTATGAATTCAAATCCTCCACTACAAAAAAAGTAGTGGATGGACCACCACTTAATCACAAGCATTGACTTAGTCACAATCAATGGGTATTTAGTGGGCAATTATGATTTTTTTTCTTTGAGTGCAAATTACGAATGTGTGTAATATATGGGGTATGGTGAGTGTTAGATTTAGAATGTATCACAATCACCTACTAGATAATCAACGATTGTGATTAAAAATAATGATCTCTCTACTATTTTTTTTTGTAGTGGAAAGAATCCAAATTCAGAATCTATTGGGTCTTTTTGGATTTCGAATTGATTTTGTTCGAGTGGGATATGGATCTCTTTAGTTTTTGTAGTGGGTCACATGCCTATTAGAGTGATAAAAAATTCTAATTGGTGGGTGTTTACTAGGGTGGAGGTCCTAGTATTCCTTGAGCAAAGTAGGGTCAAGTGACCCTAACATGCTCAATGTGGATCCACACTTGCATATCATGCCTACATTGAAAAAGGATACAATGAAGCATGCAACATAGCAAATAAAATAAAGTTCAACATACAAATTAGTCATCTTAACATATAGATTAGCTAATCTTCGATACTATATTAGATGTATTATACACGAGGGTGTTCTCCTAGAAACCACATTTAAAATAGCGTAATTCTATAAAAACCACCTTTTATTTTTAATTTATACATAAATCACTTATAAACTACTTTTTGTTGCAATCAACCACCTGGACTTACTTTTCGATCGAGTTTTTTTAGGCTTTATTATAATTATTAGCCGTCAAAACCAAGCATATTAGAGAGATTATTCTTAATTAAGGTCAGGTCGGGTCCATTATCAAAAAATTTAATTGAAAATTGGGCCCAGATGGTTGATTGCAACAAAAAAGAGTTTATAGGTGGTTCATGTATAAATTGAAAATGAAATATGGTTTTCATAAAATGACCCTATTTTAAATATGGTTTCTAAGGGGAAAAAACTCTATAAATGATCTTCAACACTATAAATGCTGATATTCACACATACATTAACTGATCTTCAACACTATAGATGCAGTATTTAAGATCAGCTAATGTATATGTGACGTTATAACTGCTTTTTAACACTATAATCCCTTAAAGCCTTACTCATGCGAGCGGGTGGTTCCTATCCACACATGGGAAAGATAAAGGAATAAGTTGGTAATTTTTCCTCCTCATCTCTAGGATAAAATCTGCCCTCTTGCATGTAGGCGCTTCTGTGGGGGCTCCTATTCCTGCAACATAAGAAAATTTTTCAATGAATCCAGACTATTTCTTAGATATAGTGATCCATTTTGTTCTAAAAAGAAGAAGATCATTAAATCAATACACTTATTTAGAAAAATACGCTACTAAAAGTTATATGCTAAATAAAATTAAGGAAACTCAAAATCTAAAAGAATAACTCATTGATGTTAATAGCAATAGCTATTTAGGTTGCAATTTGGATCATCACCATTAGAAAAAAGTTGTGGAGAGACCACTATTTTTAATTCAAACCGTTAATTATATAGTGAGTGATTTTGGTACATTCTAAATCTAGCACTTACCGTACCCCGTGTATTGCACTCATTCCTAATTTACACTATAAAAAATTCATAACCATTTACTAAATAATTAATAGTTGTGATTAAGTAGCGGTCCCTCTACTTTTTTTAAATAGTGAAGAGGATCGGAATCCATCAAGTTGAGTTTAGCTCGAGATTGGTGTTTGTTTTGGGTCAACGTGCGGCAACTTCAACTCCACGTATGGGTCATTCAATTGATTCCTTGCTTGATTTTTACTCAATTTGGTGTGATTTCGAGGTGTATAATTATTAATTATTTGTAAGTAATTGAGATTAGCGTTCTTTTTTATTGATTAGCGATTACCTAATGATGATGGTAAGGTTGCTTATATTTGAATCAATCTTTATAATAGTGCTACCAAAATATATACATATCCATATATAATTGAGCTAGTATACACTTAAATGTACATATATCAGTTTTAGATGAACTGTCATCATGTAATGAGGAAGGGGTAGAATTGTTAGATTCGATCTATCAAGTCCATTGAAAGCTTAAAAATGCCGATGAGCAAAACATATTCATTAATATTATTTAAAATTTTCTTGTAAAGTGAGAATCTTAGTCAAGGGACTCCTACGCACCCATAATTTGGATAACACTTCAAAATCTAAATAAAGAGCCTAGCTACCCACCATCCTCGTGAACACTAATGAATATCATTTCGCAAATTAAATTATAACTAGATAGGAGTGGAAAATTGAACTTATTAGTTCTTCTTTTTTTTTTTTCTTTTCAACTTTTTTTTCCTAATAAGATGACAATTCATGCCCAACAAGTAAACATTTTCAACTATCGCGTGTGAAAAAAAACATCAATTAATCTCTCGAGGACCAATTTTACTTGGTTCAACAACTTTATCGATACGTACGACAACAACTCTTAAAACCTCACCGACTTTCTCCGCGCCCAGTTAAAATCCCCAAAAAGCCCCCGGTCACAGTTCCCATTGATTTGCAAAATGAGAGGGCTTTCTCGTCATTTCCCCCACCCGCAGAAGTCACGTGATCGGCACAGCCCGCAACTCATTCGAAGTTCTTCAAATACCCTCTCTCTCTCTTTTTGTCTCTACTTGCTTCTTCTCTCTTCTCTCTCTCTCTATACCGAGTTCTCCGAGTCCGTCAATGGCGTCCGTCACCGGATCGGCGATCAACATCGCGGCTGCGACTCGTTCGTCGCAGAGGAGCAAGGTACAGGTCTCTTTCTCGAGTTTGACCGAGCTCGATCTGTTATAGTTTGTGTTGTTTGATCCTCGATCTAGGGTTTTATAGTGTTGTGCAGTCAGAATTACTAAGGACCTTTTTTTTTATTGCAACTCTCTTGATGATACAATAACAAAGGAGTCTTTTTTTTTTTTGGTAGAGAAAGATTTGTTCTTTCAATGTGAAGGCGTCACTACAATATTAGCTTTTTAGATATAATGAACATATTAATGAACTCTTTTGTATCACATGAACTATATTTTTTCAATACTATCTAGTTTTCTCATATCCATTTTGTATTCGCATGCATATCCGTTTATATATCCGCATGTATATCCGTATCCGTATCCGATTTTAGCGAATATGGATATGAATTTTCCTTACCGAAATATATTTGTATCCGTATCAGAGAAGGGTAAGCGGATATGGATATTGTAAGTATCATATCCAAGCCGTATCCGGACCGAATGCACCGACTCACTAGGCATACAGAGAGGCACCACCAACAAAAATGCAATCTTTAGGTGCAGAGAAACTTCTGAATAAATGAGAACCTAATCAATTTGGCCGAAATGCATCCAGATGCACCTAGGAATGGAATTCTAGTTGAGTTAGATGTCCTAAATAGAACTCTCAACTAGGAGTCACAAATAGAATTGATTTTATAAAGATGAATTAGAGACACAAATCGTAAGAGAGTTGATGGCGAATAAGTTGATTATCTAGATATAGCTTATAATCACACAATTCGATCCACATCTGGCCTAATTTGACTGTTATGGTGATAATGATGATATGAAAATGTAACACTTTTGTGTATTTGTGCATGCTGGTATTTATTTATGTATCAGATGCGAATAATTTGTAGTTTATATTGCTATGCTACATTATCTTTTATGAGGCCATGAACTTATTTTGTGGGCTTTATAGAGAGTAGTGTCTATCCCCTTAAATAAGAGATTTGCACTTTTTATAGATTTCATTGGGTGGCCCTTTTTATTTTACAACTCTTGGCCTGTTCTCTTGTGTCCAATTGGCTTGTGGTGTTTCTGATTTGTGCTGATCATGGGTGTCTTTATTTTTTGACTCGTTTGCATATTTCAGAAAAGAAAAGAAACGATAACCCTTAAATTCTGCAACTTCATAAAACTCTAAAGTTGTGGTGAGGGTTGAGGGTTATGCTTTTATACTCTAACAACAAGCATTGCTTTGTATAAACTATGCAAATGCTCTTCATATGTACAAAAAGTAATAATATGTTTATTTTTCAACCTCCACATGTTCATTCCGTACACATTCCTTCCAAAGGAAGTTTTGTATTTCCATAATTCCATGCATTTCAATGATGAAATATTTTATTTTTCTATTTATTTATTTGCTTTTTTAGTGGAGAGAAGATAGTGCATAAATGATATGCAATGTCTGATAGATGTGGGGAACATGGGACACGCGACCCGCGACCCGCGACCTTGGTTTAGTCATCCCGAATTCATGGTGGAACACGACCCGATTCATCAACTCTAGCGACCCTATTTAAAATTCAAACCAGTTAACGTTTTGGAAAAAAATAACTCTTTTTCAAAAGACTATACAACAAAAAAACATGAAAAATTAAGCAAATAAAGTATGCAAAACTTAATTGCAACATTATTCTCAAGATTCTTTTACCATTGCTGAAATCAACTAAGCAAATTAATAGAAATGCATCCAGATGCACCTAGGAATGGAATTCTAGTTGAGTTAGATGTCGTAAATAGAACTCTCAACTAGGAGTCACAAATAGAATTGATTTTATAAAGATGAATTAGAGACACAAATCGTAAGAGAGTTGATGGCGAATAAGTTGATTATCTAGATATAGCTTATAATCACACAATTCGATCCACATCTGGCCTAATTTGACTGTTATGGTGATAATGATGATATGAAAATGTAACACTTTTGTGTATTTGTGCATGTTGGTATTTATTTATGTATCAGATGCGAATAATTTGTAGTTTATATTGCTATGCTACATTATCTTTTATGAGGCCATGAACTTATTTTGTGGGCTTTATAGAGAGTAGTGTCTATCCCCTTAAATAAGAGATTTGCACTTTTTATAGATTTCATTGGGTGGCCCTTTTTATTTTACAACTCTTGGCCTGTTCTCTTGTGTCCAATTGGCTTGTGGTGTTTCTGATTTGTGCTGATCATGGGTGTCTTTATTTTTTTTGACTCGTTTGCATATTTCAGGAAAAGAAAAGAAACGATAACCCTTAAATTCCTGCAACTTCATAAAAACTCTAAAGTTGTGGTGAGGGTTGAGGGTTATAATTTAATATTCTAACATGTCCCCGCAGGTTGAGGTCCCTTTCATGGGCCGAAACCTGGACTTATTTTGTAATATCATTTTTGTTTAATTCGCCTTAGAAATTTGTGGTGAGTAAGATTCGAATCTAGTTTGCTCTAATGCCATCTTAAAATTTATTCTACCACATCAAAACTCCAAAGTTGGGTTGAGGGCTATGCTTTTATACTCTAACAACAAGCATTGCTTTGTATAAACTATGCAAATGATCTTCATATGTACAAAAAGTAATAATATGTTTATTTTTCAACCTCCACATGTTCATTCCGTACACATTCCTTCCAAAGGAAGTTTTGTATTTCCATAATTCTATGCATTTCAATGATGAAATATTTTATTTTTCTATTTATTTATTTGCTTTTTTAGTGGAGAGAAGATAGTGCATAAATGATATGCAATGTCTGATAGATGTGGGGAACATGGGACACGCGACCCGCGACCTTGGTTCAGTCATCCCGAATTCATGGTGGAACACGACCCGATTCACCAACTCTAGCGACCCTATTTAAAATTCAAACCAGTTAACGTTTTGAAAAAAAATAACTCTTTTTCAAAAGACTATACAACAAAAAAACATGAAAAATTAAGCAAATAAAGTATGCAAAACTTAATTGCAACATTATTCTCAAGATTCTTTTACCATCGCTGAAATCAACTAAGCATTTCTTAAATTTGACTCTAGCAAACCTTTGATTCTTGCTTGTAAGAACCAAACCTAAAACGTACCACGTTCCCTAGCGTATGATATAAACGTAAGCCCTCGTACCCGATTCCTAATGAGTGGTTTACTTGGTTTCATTAAGCTAAGCACTTGGTTACTGTATTACTTGCAGGTAGATAATGGCTTCTCTGGTAAGAAACTAGTTTCTTTCTCAAGTCAGAAAAGCTTTCCATCCCTACGGTTGCAACGCCTCCAGATCTGCTGTGCTGTATGGTTCTCTAACCCTCATCTCTTATTGTTTAATATTTCATGCTGCTATCCTTTTTTTTCCCTCTTGGTATTTTTATATAGAAATCCGCTGATAATTGATATTTTTTATCATTCAGTTTTTATTATCTTATGACTCGTTTAAAACACCCTCATTGATTATTAAGCTATTTATAGATATTCTTGTAATTGCTATGAAAAGCAACAATATTACCATAGCATCAGGTCATAGATCCTATGAGCAAATGCTGATTTGATGAGTTAGTCTTGCCGATTCTTGATAGTATTACCTGATATCTTAAGCGATCTGCATGCAGCTATTTGTGGAGACGTAGTCTGGATATGTGTGTAATTATCCTTTTTGTACAATTTACTATGTACATTCATATGTTAATGGAGCAAACTAAATTTTTTGCAGTGAAATAGAATCAAATATCTTCATATGATCCTGTAACAACTAGTAGTCAGTAACATCAACAAGCCATTTGTCTCAAAAATGGGTCTAACACATAGTTTTTCCATTCATTCTTGTGAGGGATATTAGATAAATTAGCTACTACTGTGTCCTTTACTGCCAATGCAAATCTTCTTTTTTTTTTTCCTGCCTAGTTCTTTGCAGTTCCCTTAACTATTTTTCTGTCTCCATTAACCAGCACCCTCAGTTTTTCCCCACTCATCTCAAGCCATCTCAGCTAATTTTCCATTTTATTCTCTATTGAAAGTCACCTCAATGTTCTTGTAGTAACTTGTTTTATTTTTTCCATCTCTTAGTTCGTCACAACATTCTCATTTAATTTATCGTTTACAAATGTCTTTATTACCTAGCATTCTATCTAAAGCATGGTTTGATCATATTGTTTTATAATGTCTCTTCTCACATACTTTTGTATTCATTTATCATATAATACTCCAAAGAACCATCTTCTTAGCCATTTCTCCTATGTTGACATCTTTCTCAAGGTTGCTTATGATTTATCCCTTTCAACAAATCTTCTTATAGTTCATTTTACTAGATTAGCTTCTTCTATAATTTGTCTAGGAATTACAACCTAATATAAAATTTATGTTATCCAAAAATATAAATACATATGTCGCCTTGTCTCTTGTCTAGAATTTGTAGGATTCCCATGTTTATTGCCCTGCGTCTGTGTTGTAATATGACATTCGTGACCCAGTTGACAAATCATAGTTTTTTATGAGTTAGCCGGCCCCCTTCATCATTTTACAGACTCTTGGTTATAACAACTGTTCTTAGTACCATTTTCTTTGTTTAAGCAGCACCCAAAAAATGTATTTATATTCTACAATTCGTAGTAAGGAATTATTCAAAGGAAATTCTTTGGTTGCATTTTGTGTAGCCTTTTACTTTTCCCCCCTGACAATATGATCGTGCTTTTGGTTGATGACAAGGCTGATTTGTTGCACAGGCCAAACCAGAGACGGTAGAGAAAGTTTGTGAAATAGTGAAGAGTCAGCTTGCACTTACTGAGACTCCTGTTAGCGGCGAGTCAAAGTTAACTGATTTGGGCGCTGATTCACTTGACACGGTACTATGTTTTTCCTCTGACCCTGATATGTTGCTGGAAAATAACTAACCTACAGGAAAGTGCTCGGAATTTATAGTTCTGGATATCTGCTGAAAACTATGTAGTTCTGAATAACATATTCCCTATTTCTTACTTTGGGTTAATTGCGGATACAATATCTGAAGTCTGAACTATGATATTGTAAGCTATCTATGCCCCCTAAAACTAATGAGATAATTTTACTTTTCTGCCCTCTATTTAGTGAGAAATTTAACTTTTTTCCAGTTAAACTGGTTGCAAAGGTATTTTACCCGCACATGATTCTCACGTGACATCTCAACATGATCTAGAAAAATAAAGAAAAATAATGTTATTCAGAGTTAAGGGAGTTTAATTGCTGATAAAATGGTTTAGGGCGGACATCCGGATGAAATTTTGTTTTACATTGGTCATTTATGGAACTTTTGGGCTTTCTTTTTGTAGGTTGAGATTGTGATGGGTCTCGAGGAGGCATTTGACATCAGTGTGGAGGAAGACAATGCACAGAACATCACCACTGTGCAGGAGGCTGCTGATCTCATTGAGGAACTAGTAGAGGCAAAGTCATCGTCGCCATCATAAATTAAATGACTTTATCAAAATTCTTTTAAAACTTTAGTCTCTATTATTAGCTTATCTCTCAGGTTAGTGGTAAAATGTTGCCTTAGTTTTACTTGGAAAATTGTCATATGTTGTCGTCAAACTGTATTAACTTTTTAGCTAAGCTGTCGGATTTTGAGTTAAATATCCTATTCGATGCTACTGTTGAAATATTTTGAATTTAGTTGCAGTTATGAATTGTGACATGGATGATAACCATGTTATATTGCTAAGTTCTCTGGTAATTGATCTCAACAGGGATCAAAGGAGAGATATGGTCTCCCTAGCCTATTGATTTTGATGCTCTGCTTTAGAAAAATAGCGATATCCGTCTAGTAAAGAAAAATGATTGGAAAAGTGAAGCAAAGAAGTTATAGAAGAAACACGGTAGACAAGTGTTTTGAGCAGGCTGAATCTCTGTATGGCAGACAAAAAGAGAGGCAAGGTGATAATAATGTACTGATAGAAAACTGCTGAATGAAATTGAACTGAAAGTAAGGTGGAGAAAACACCAGAAAAATCATCCAAACAACTCCTGAGGACTGGAAACCAACTAACAGAATATGTGTTTTAGGGTGTGTTTATTTCAAAAGAGGATTGAGTTTGAACTAGTTTTTGCTTATTTAGGATAGAGTTGGATTATATAGAAGGTGGTCTAAAAGAAAACTAGTTTAGAGACGGGTGTGTTTGGCAATCTTTCAAAACAGGGCCAGGTTCAAACCTGGCCTAGTTTTGAAAGAGTTTTGTTGGCAAACAACAACGCTTATCCGCCCTATTTTCATAAATAGGCGGCAATGCTTTTGAACCGGAGGCCCGGTTCAAAAGAAAATTTAGTACTGAAAACAGCCAGACCGTCCCGGGTTTTGTAGTTTGTCAAACATAAAATTTGAACTAAAAAAAACTAGTTCAATTTTGGTCCAATTATTGCCAAACTAAAAATTAGCTTTTTGATCAAAATTGTACCCACTAAAAATAGTTTTGTGGAGTTGCCAAACACACCTTTAGAGTTTAGAAAGTCGAGTAGGAAGTTGTTTCAAGTGAACAAAAATTCCCAATTACGTCGGTGGCAATTTGAAGATTGCAGCAGTTCACCATGTACACAATATACATTCATGGTAACTGATGGTATGATCATTGTTTGGTTCATTTCAATTGCAAGAGTTGTAACTTCAGTTGCACACAACGTAGATATTTTGGCCCAGGTCAGCTGCATGTGTTTGTTTCACTACCAATAAATAAAGTGGCAACTAAAGTTGCCAAAAGATTGAATTATAGGTAACGACTTACATAGTTTCTCATGTAAGGTGCAGACGCAGCTTTTCTTAGACTCAATTGAGTTTCAAGTTGTAGCTAGATCCCCCACAGAAGTCGAAAAAATAACCCAATATCCGAGAAAACAAACACCAACCGTTGCAGTTACAGTTGTATAGTAAAATTCTAAAACTGGATCAAACAACTGCGACGAAAATTACTTGCGGCATAGTTACAGCAATTGCACTTGCATGCATCTACTGTTGCAGCGATGACAGTCGCAGCGAACCAAACAATCCCTCATTATAACAGTTAGATTGCATGGGGTTCAACGAATTTTCAAGAAGATACATGATAAGATTGAGATACGTTAAAACTATTTCAATTGATAATTTGGATCAAGCAGAAACATAGATTTCCTGTTTGTGTGGTCTAATAGTAGCTTCACGGGCTTCCACAGTGTTCACATGTAATTATTCTCAATCACCTGTAATTATTCTCAAACAAATGCGCCCCCAACAAAATATAGATCCAATTCTTTATATCTTTAAAAGGGTCACAACTAGTTCCAGAAAACATAGGATAAGAACTCAAGAATTAAAGGATTGATTGTTATCTTAGGCCAATTAAGATGATATAGGTATTGGTTATGAGAAGTCCAAGATCTACAGTTACGTATCAGAACACAATTATTGACTCAATCAAATGATACCCCAAAAAGGGACAAATTTCTATAATTTTATAGTACTCTCAGCTTAGCTTGAGAGCACATTTCAATCCAGCCGATCATCAATCCATCAATCGCGTAAAGACTCCTCATTTTTTTTCACACAGAGACAAGCACCCAGAACCCCACACACCCCATGTTCCAAGATACCACGTCCTTGTCACCTAGTCCAACATGCCACGCTGTCCTTTTCCTTGCCATCACCAACCACCACATGACATGTGTAAAAAAAAAACACAAATCATGGTCCCACTTCTATATGCTTGTATTCATACTTGGCACATTGGCACGTGCAAATATTCAGTTATATGATTAATCTTACATTTTTATTTAACAGTTTGATGATAATTTAATTTATGCAAGTTTATTATGGAGATCTACTTAGAAAATGTATCTAAAACTGTTATTTGGCAATTAAATCTATCCTTAACACAATTTTGTTGAGTAGTTTCCTAATTGAGGATAACATAATTACATTAAGTGATTAAAATAAAAAAGAAAAATGGGGATATCGCAATCTAATTATGTGTGTATTATCATTGCATGATTTAGAATGTTCTAGAAATAAAAATTAAAAAAGAAAATAAATGTTTCTTGAAACATTACAATCGTAATTATGTGAGTTCAAATCATATTCCCATGTCATGATTTGAATCTTCTAGAAATAAGAATGAAAATAAAGGAAAGGAAAATATCTCTCTTACAAAATGATCATTTTATCCTCCAAGTTATCTACTACTTCTACCTTAAGAGCAAAACCTCAAGATTATTATTCATGCTACAAGAAATACTATTTTAAAATATTAAATTCTTGTTTGTACTATAGTAAAATTTTCAACCTTAGCCATGCTCTTCGCTTTGTAGTGATTTTTCCCATAAACATTGTTCATATCTGATTGTAATTTTTAATCTTAAACATGCTCTATATGCTACTGATGAAAATTTTAGCACTTTATCCACTATTCAAGTCAAGTATCATTTTCTAACCTTGAAAACAGTGTTCATATCTTTTTTTTTTTGTTCTTGCAAATGATGAATTCAATCTTTACCGGACATGTCACAAATACAAATCTTTTCGGCTTTATTATAGAAAATTAATAAAACTTACTAATTTGTATATTATTTTGTTAATTGATTTGAAAATTCACTCTGTAAATAACAAGAAAAAATTATCACTGAAATTTTTATAAATAGTTATATATAAAACCATATTATCAATTTGGTGATAAATATATCTCAATAAATAATACCCACAACAGTAGCGTGGGATTAATACTAGTAATAAGAAGGAGGAAAATATCCATCACTCATCCAACTTTTACTACCCCACTATATTCATTGTATAGTAATATAGATTTGTTTTGCTATCTAAACTCGACGGTATACCTTTATTCTTCAGAATATCATGTCTCCAAATCAATTTCTCTGGAGATTTTCTTTGACTTCAAGACCCTCCTATTTACACATTTTTTGGGGAAAAAAATCCTACAGTCCTCCATAGAAAATCATACGAACAGAAAGTAGTACATTATACATATCCCAATACATATTTCAAATTAAGTTGATGATCTTACTAATACATATTTGTTTGCATTAATATTTTAATTGATCACACTAATATTTATCGATCACATTAATTTAGTGAAACACTCGTCATCTTCTCACTGTGTGATTTTCTGTAAGAGGCTCGAATTAATTATATTCAAGTATTCTATGATATAATGTAATTATACAAGTGTTTATGGAGTATGCTTATTCATACAAGTAGCTCTAATACAAACTGAATTTATCTACATAGGCAAGTGTGGGAAGAAAAAACAAACAAACTATAGGGTCACCCGTGTGATTATAATTTATCATCTCAAGGTTATCCATGTAAACATGGAGACACTAAGATGACGCGTGTAATTAATGGTACTTGAGCATAATTAATCTTTTTGAAAAAACACTTTTTCTCTCTCTCTCTTTTACTCCCTTCCCTTTAAAACTCAAAACACTTTTATCATTACTCTCCCAAAACTTATCATTTCTCCACTCACTCCCAAACCCCTCCTATTCAACACCATCACACCTTTTCTCCCCCTACCCTTTATAACCCAAAAACACTCATCATTACAAACCCCAAACCCTCTTTACCCCTCCACCCAATGGCCACTATCCTCCTCTACTCACTTATCCCCCCACTTATCCTCCTCCTATCCCTCCCTATCCCCACCCTCTCTCAAACCTCCTTCATCTCCTCCTCCCCTTCTTCCTCCTCCTCCTCCTCCTCCTCCTCGATGCCGCCGGCTCTCTCACCCGACATCATGCCGGTATTCCCTTCGCCAAAGCAGGGGTCCCCCGGCGTGGTCCCCACCATCCCGGCGAGCCCGAGCCCGCCAAATCCCGACGACATCGAGCCACATTCCGCCTTTGCCCCGTTCGGGTCGGAGCCGATCTCGTCGGCGGTGAAGGGCGGTTTTGTAAATTTGTCAGTGGGGTTTGTACTGTAGCGGCAGTGATCATGTGGTGGTTGTAGTTTCAGTTTAACATACATCATTATTCTTTGGATACTCTGTGGCCATGTTTGCTTGTTGTGTTATTTATTATAAGGTTCATACTGCATGATTTGGATTTTATTAAGGGGGTGGGGGGGTGAGCTTTTTATGTTCTAATGTTTTGTTTATACTTGTGTCCATCATTGTGAGCCTTTTCCTTGCTTTTGGATGGTGCTATTGCTTTATGTCCCCTTTTGGGCCATGGAAATTTGTGTGATGGAAAAAGTTGGCATTATGAAGAGGCTTTACTGCAATGTTTCAATAGTCTTTTATGCTTTTACTTTTTTACCTTTTACTGGGCTCTTTATGCTGTATTTGGACTGCAAAAGGTACTGATTCCATGAAGTTTCATTGATGTTTCCAAAAAGGAAGTCCTCCTTGATAAGCTCCCAAATGAATGGTGCTTTGTGCTTAGCAAATTAGCAAGCCCTTGAGTTCCTAAACCCCAGTGGAAAATGTAACATACATATTTTTTTAAAAAAGACCGTTTTTAAAAAATAATTAGCAAAAACGACCTTTTTGCTAAATAATTAGCAAAATCGACCTAAAACACACGGGACTACACCGTGTGTTTAACATTCGCTATCGACCTAAAACACACGGGACTACTAGTCCCGTGTTTAACATTCGCTATCGACCTAAAACACACGGACTACTAACATATACCCCCTCCATATTATATAATTAGTAACTTATTAACCCAAACACTTTTTTATTAACACTTTATACCCTTGATTCCAAAACGGAGTTATTTCCCGTTAGCTAGTTGTCACGTGGTTATCATGTAACATCAATGTGTTTGCAGAGATTAAAGAGACCTCTATTCTCTAACGAGTATTGAACATGCATAACCTTATCTGAACATCATAAAGCTGAAATGTTCATAAAAAAAATTTAGGTATAATGAGTAATTAACCTTTAGGGTCAGTTTGGCAAAATGGAGAAGCAAGTTAAGTTCTACACCGAACCAATTTTGAACCGGTTTAATTAAGGCCAAAAATTGGTCTATCAAAACCAGTTTTAAGTCCTAACCATGCTATTTGTGAAACTAGAGCCTTGAGTTGCCAAACAAGTCCTTATGGTACAAGAAAGTATGTATGCAGTTGACCCTAAAATAAATTGTTACCAGACTAAACTAGTCATGAACACAAGCACTCTGGTGAGAGTAAGTAAACAGAGACCAAACAAGAAAACACTCAAAATACTGCAAGAAAAACTCCCAAATGTGAACATTTTGACACCAAGAATTTCCAAATGTAGGACATGATAGGGGAATAATTGAAGCAGACATAGGGCTGGTGGGTTTTGGCTCCTTCTGCATGTGCCAGTGTTCTGAACCTAACCAATCTCCAGCCAGGCCACCCTCTGTTTTTTGGACCTTTGCAAAACTAACAGTCTTTCTTTTTTTTCTTAAAAGAAGATTCTTTAATTTCTTTCATGAAAAATATTAGCAACTTTCAAACAAAACAAGGAGAAAATATTAAGTGGGAGTTAGTAGGGAGGTGCATACTTATCACATGGCTTTGCAGTAGCTTTCACCAAAGGGTTGCTTAGTGGCTGTATAGCTTAAAATTTTGGGTTTTGGAATTTAACAAATTCAAAAAATTAGAAATTCAAATTTTCAGTTTTTTAATTAATTTTTGTTCTTGTTTGGTTGGGTGGATAGTTGAATATGGAATCAATGTCTTTTTTTTTTTTGGGTATCTACAAGAGAAGAGGATTTTAGATGTAGGAATTGCTAATGTGACAGCAAATTCTATCATTTTTCCTCAACAAGTTTCCATAAAAAACACAAATTCTGACTAACTATTTTAATCCTACCCTAATTATTGATGTGAGAGCCACATTTCCCATGGATTCTTAAACAATGATGCTCAACCCTCAGGGTTTCACCTTATGAAGAAATAAAAAAAACCATATAACAATCCCAAGAACATATGAACCCAAACTCTTAACTCAAGTTATAGGCTTTGATTGATTCACAGGCCAAAACACTTTACCTTGGGTTTCTATATCTAACTCTACTAACAACCACCCTAACTAAGCTCAAGCTTGTTGCTATAACAAGCACATCTCTCATGATTTCTGAGTGTATGGGCATATGAAAATAATTCAAAGCTTGATGAATTGTGTAAACTGAATTTTATAACTCTTGGAGTTGGATAACTGCAATTTAATAAGCCATGTCGATCGCCAAGTAGACAAAGGGCCAAGTTGACAACCTTTCGAAATGGAAAAAATGATTTAATCTTGGTTCCATTTAAACCTTTGTTGGCAAAACCGAGTCGGTCTCAACGAAGTTTCTTCCATCTGAAACGTTGCCTAAAACAGGTTCTATTTTGATCCACCCCCATCAAAATAGCTGCAATTATCTCAAAATTGGGTCAGGATCAATTCAATTGGCGACTTTGCCAAACTTACCTAAAGATTTTGCTTGGCATTTAACTATTCCATTAATTTCGCAACCACCATAGCATTTGCTTACAAAAACATCCTTTGCTCCAAAGTAGATGCTAGACGTTAATAACTATAACGATTATAAACATAAAATTTTTAAAGATAATTAAATTAAACTTCATAAAATGGGGAAATTGAAGAAAATCCACGCTCTTTATCTAAAATTACTCGATGATCGTCTTCTTCCTCCCTTTGTACACTATCTTAGCAAACGACTAGAATAAGCGCTAGATTTTCGAAAATTGAAACCCTAATTGAGGAATGAGTGCCAAAACTCAAATAGCAAGCATAGAATCCGAGATAATCGAAGCAAAATCATTGGATATAGCAACTGGTTAACTCCTAAACGTCAAATTTAAAGGAGAAAAACGTCGAAATTATTAGAAATCGAACCTCTGAGACTTATCGAAGCCCTTGATCTCAAATTACTCCATCGACTTCTTCTTCAATGGGTCGAATTTAGCTCAGAAATGATTCTTGAAGAAACCCTAGAAATGAGGGGAAGTTTTCAATTGGGGAAAGAGGCGGGAGCGCGAGCGGAAATTTTGAGATTTTGGAAAAGCGAACAGAATAAATAATTAGGCTCCAGAGCTCGAACTTTTTTTGACGCAGCCCATAATGGAAGCTGAGTCTGGGCTGGGCTACGGCCTAAACTCGGCTTATTAGGACACCTTGAATAGTAGTCTAGGACAAGGTGGTCCCCATGGGCCCTTAACATTGTGATGGCCACTGCTTATCAAGATCAAACTACTGTTGAAGGGGGGTGGAATGAATGTGAAAATATTGGCAGCATTAAGAGCAGGGGCGGAGTTAGGAATTTATAGCTGTGATGTCACAGTCTACATATAGAAATAATATTACTATTTTTTTCTCACTCTAAATAAAATTGGAAGGTTAATAAGGCACAAAATATATATTTAACTAAATGCAATTATAATTGAGTATGCGTGTCTGCTTGTTTTGAATTGTAGCATAATAACTTTATTCAAAATGCCACAAATTTTTTTTTTCCATGTAAGTTGCTAAATTTGTCGCTCATCCATTGATTCACATTGTATTATGCGAATGATTTCTTTACAATTTGCATTGCATGATAATCTTTCCACAGAAGCCATTGTAGTTGGTAATATCAATGATAACTTAATAAGCGAATATTTCAATAGATACATGATAATCTTTCTCATCCATTGATTCACATTTAAGTTAAATCAAATAAGTGGCCGAGGGAATGAAAGAATAAGTTTTCTAATACCTTTAAGTTACACCAAATAGGTTTAGATTAAATTAACTAGGCCAATAGACAACTTAACGGACAACAATTGTAGCAACACCCTGTAGAAAATTAGAAGATTATATTTTTAAGATGAGGTGAAAGGGACTTTATAAATATTTTGAGAGAGGAACTGAAAAGTGCTAAACAAGTTTACCTATTTTGATATATTTTAAAGGATTTTAAAACTATATAAAAATATCATCGTTTAGAACTATTTCGAATTATTATTTCTTTTGTGGAAAACAAAATGAATAACTTACACTTTTTAAAAAAAACCCTACCTTTTATCAAATGTTGCTCATAAAATACCCTCATTTTTAAGTGGATTCAAAAAAAAAAAATTTAAACCCAACCCGGAATTAAACCCAAGACCATAGGAGCAGTACTAGAATCTACTAACCGTCTGGATCACTCACAATGGATCGAGTGGCTTCACTTAAATACCCTAAGTTTTTAAAAGTTGCGCTGTAATAACCTTCGGTTATGCAGACGAAGGAATTTTGTGCATGCTAGTTTTTTAACATTTTTCAACCCTTGTTTCTTTTTGGTTGATAAAGTAGCTCGAAATTGAACTCAAGACCGTGGGAGCCATATTGGAATCTACTAACTGTCCGGATCACCAGCGGTGGGTGTGTTAAATCTATTGTTAAACATACCAAAATCCTATTTTAAGATAAAATTACGGTAGATCTAAAATATAATTTTGATATAACAATAAATTTAACAAAAAAAGAAGAGTTAAAAATATTCAGGAATAACATGTGAGTGTCCAATGAGAATTTTTATGGAAAATTTCTCATCTTTGTACAATTGAGGGTACTAAAGTGTAACTTCGTGAAACTTTAGAGTATTTAAGCGAAACTATTTATATGCAATTGTAAACAACCTAGTATTTAAGTGCAAATTACTTATTTGCCTCCCCCCTCCCCAGCCCCCACCAAAAGAGGGGATATATACCCCCGCTTATTACGGGTAATTATAAATTTGACTCCTGGATTTTCATAATTCTAATTTTGCCCGTCAGATTGTTCTATCTGCTAAATTGTACCCCTATCCTAGCTTAAATTACATCTGTAACCCTATTTTAATGATTTTTATTTTTAATGATTTTTAAAGGAAAAAATCAGCAGAATAGAAATAAATTCATCATTTTTATAAAATTGCATCCATTAGAAACTGT
Source organism: Asparagus setaceus (assembly GCA_012295165.1). NCBI lineage: Eukaryota > Viridiplantae > Streptophyta > Magnoliopsida > Asparagales > Asparagaceae > Asparagus > Asparagus setaceus. The sequence goes on from CM022705.1 coordinate 5,077,612, forward strand.
TATCAACCTGCACCGGACAAATTAAAAGTTGATTACCTTTGAATTAAATGAGGCTTCATTAGTTAGTAGTTACATAGATATGTATAGGTGAAATGACGGAAGAGTCATCATCCAAATCTTCATTCATTGTCCTTATCATTTACCATAAACAAATGAGAGCACTAAAACTTGACCAGCTCTTCAATGTCATTGTAAACATCCGGCACATCTAAATAATTTGGACAACATTTGTTTCCTAAAGTCTACGATTTATAAACTAGAAAGCATGTCTCATTTATACCCGGGAAAGCACTTGTCGCCTCCTCTGCCGACATGCTTCACCAGGACGACGTGGCTTGAGTTTTTCTTTCAGAGGAATTAGTAGATGCGAAAGAAAAACCGCAACGCAATCTATCCTTTGATAACGGGTTGATAATGGAGTTTACAACGGGCGTGGTTCTATAATTATGATGTATTTAGTTTTATTTTGATAATTTTTATTTAAAATTGAGGGAATAAAAGATTTTGAGGGACGTGGTTAGAGTTTTGAAGATTTGAGGGGCAAATATAAAATTATCTAAAATATTGGAGGGCATATACAACAAAACCCAAAAAAAAAAAAGGAAAAAATCCAAAAAAGGAAATAAGACAACCTCCTCTCTATTCTCTCTCCACGGAAATGTCAGAGCGGTAAAAAAGTCTCGTGTTTCCTTTCCCCAAATCTTTTTTCCCTCGCTCCATTTTCGCTTCTCGCTGCGGGCGAAGGAGTTGCAGAGCGAAGGGCCCCCCAAAAATTTCACCGCTCTCTCAATTTCTCTCTCCTCACTCTCTGAGATCTCCGATCGATCCCAAGTAAGAACTCTCTCTCTCTCTCTCTAGACTCTATTTCTAGGGTTTCGACCTCTCGAGCTTTCTTTACACCACAGCGTTTATGAATTCTCAATCTAGGTCAGGACCTAGGGTTTCGATTTGCTTCTCTAGGGTTTTTACTTGCTGGCGCGAACTCGATTCATCTGTGGAATTTGTAACCTAGGGTTTCTGATTGAGCTATTACATGCTTTGTATTGGGTTTGGTTGATGAGACGGTCTAGGTCAAAATCTCAAATCTAGGGTTTTCTAATCCTCAATGATTAAATTTATGCTGGTTGGTTTAAAGAGAGGGTTTATCTGTGAAATGTGTGCTTTTAGCTTTGAGATGAGATGCTTGATGTTGGGGAATGAACGGATTCTGATGTGCATAATGGGGATTTTCACTTTGTGAAGTTTTTGAGTTTGAGTTTTGATGGCTGTGTTTGTTGGGTTTGCTAATGAAGTGAGAAGCTGAAGACTATTCTCACCATACATTACATTTTGAAACACTAAAAGCTTCGTGTCAGTCGTTGTGATGAGCTAGTGTTATCATCGAAAGACTGATTGGATAACTATTCGGAGGTGTCTTCTTTCTTGATGAAGCTTAAGCTGACATATTTTTGTGGCTCATATGAACTTGGAAATAATTATATTGCCACTATGACTTGGATTTTTCTTTTTCATCGTGGACTAATTCAAACCCTATCTGTTTTTTATCGTTGTAATCATGGTTATTTGTTTGTGAGTCTTAAAGGATATTTCTTGATTTCAATGATATAGAATGATCAATAATCACTGATTGGTTGATCATATTAGACTAGCGTATTTCATTTGATAGGTTATGATGAGAGATGGTGGAAAATTCTGGGCAAGATTAGATTTCCATCCAAAGCGCTATCCTTCGAGGCTTGTTGACCACTTGGCCCTATGAATGTGGTAGTGGTCTATCTATATCCTTCCACTTACTACCCCTAGTATTGCCTTGGGAAACAGAGCGTTGTCTATCACAATAAATACTACACACTGTGTTAGTCTTGGCCACGATTAGGGTCTTTAATTTGCAATTATTTGGTCGGGAATCTAGGTTGGCCCAATTGACCAACTATATATTTTTGTGTTCAATGAAGATATTGAGCAGTGGATTTCTTGTGAGAATCTCATAAGATCTCACATCCTCAATAATATATGTTTGCACCCAACTTATTGCTTTAGCAGTTTGATAGTTCTACTATTCTACATTAGCAAATCAAAGTGAATCCATTAAATGGAACGGAATATGGATCTCCCATGTCTTAGAATAAAATGCACCACATATGAAAAGCTTATCTATCTTTGGCAGCACCAATGTTAGAGCCAATGTTTTATCCGACAAGTATTCATAGTCAATATGTCAATGCATTCCAAATGCATGCATTGTATTAGTGCAAGATCTTAGTTCATACTGCAGGAATCATGAATCATGATGGTTATTAAAATGCTACGTGTGTATGATAACTAACCCGATCATATCTTCGAGCTTAATTATAGTTATGAGTTAATTTTAGATAAAGTATAATAAATATCTCGCCTTCCACAATTTTACCGCTATGGTTGCTAGATATTATAGAATGCATGTTATCACATAAATTGATAATCTCATAATTTATTGAAGAAATAAGACCATTTCATACACATTAAATAATAAATATTCTTGTATTGCTGCTTATTATTAATAAACGTATGAGCTACATTTTTATTATAGTTTTATTTGAATACCTTTCACCTGAAATATGTTTGTTATATTCTATGAGTTAATTTCAATTGGTAAACTCTTTTTTTAATTTTTTTTATAGTGGCTTTGCATTTAGGTCCACAGAGTAAAATCTGCTTTGAGCGTGTATTTGCTTTATTTATACTTTGATCATAAGCTCTTGATTGGTTGTAAAACACTAAATTTTAATCTGCCAAGTTAGTATTAACATTTCATCTGTGTGTCTATTCATTAGGGTTTCTTTTGAAGACCTTAAAATGTAATCTATGTACCTGAAGAGCTGTCAAGTCTCTTGTTATCCTGCTTATGCGACTTAGGTTGGAAGAATCATATGTTGATTATTTTAAATTTACATATTCAGTTACCAATCCATGATTTTTCCTCCATAATTCAACTGATCAAAATATATGCAATTTAAGGTGTTGCGCTGTTCCTTCGTGGTGAAGTGCCATGATCCTGTAGTTTGTTTTTGATAATGTGTTAACTGGTTAGGTGTGGGGTTGAGGAGGATTAACCCTTTTTCAACTTTCCAAACACAAAAAATGTGCACAGAGAAACATAGGTTACTCCATCTCAACTTGCCAACAATGAAAATGAAAAAGAGGCTAAGATAACCCATCTAGACAGGTTCAAAGGAGCTAATTTCTCGAAATGTAGGATTTAAAGGTCAACCTCTTTAGATAGGTTAAGAAACGCTCTCTATTATAAAGAAAATGCCAATAACCGTCTTCTTTGAGAAGACCAAAGAAGAGCATAATAATTAATATGTATTTTTCTAATGTGCAACAACTAACCTTTCTTATTTTTTTTAATTTTTTAAACGGACTAACTATTTTAATCCTTTTCCTTAATCTTTCCTTAAACTAGTTTACTTTATTGTTTTCTTCTACAGGGCTGAGCTTTTGTTTATTCGGTTACATAAGATTTGGTGAATCAAAGAAGGTACGTGGAGTATTTTAACTTTTGTTAAAATAAAAAAAACTTTGTTCTTTATTTTTATTTGTTTTGGTTAGTGGCTATGTTCGTGCACTAGTTAAACCATGTTCAATCATCTAGAATTGTTGGATATTGTGCTGGTGCTGAGAAGGGTTATGGTATCGGATATTTGGATGGTTTCTTTAATGAGGCTAATTAAATATTTAGTCCATGCAGACAGATCACAAGAGGACAAGTAGGTGTAGCTTGTACTTTAAAAGCAAGACAAATAATTCCAAATGGTTGGTAAAGGAGAAAGTGTGCATGGTTAAATAAGTCACCATCTAATTGTGAAGTGTAATGGAAAGAACATCATAGTATTCTTCCAAAAGAATCTCGCTGCTGAGATCCTCTTGGACTCTTTAGGAGCTTACTCTCTATGCCAGCATGGAGTCCTTGGTCATCATCATTATCCTCATTATTGTAATAATCCTTGAACTGTAATGTTCAGTTTAACAAAATTGGATCCTAAGAGTGGTAAGGGTAATACATGACTAATTACACAATTTTCATTGTAATTTTATTCTGTGTATGCTATATGACTTAATGCCTATTTTCACTTCAACAGTTACAAATGAAAAAAGAAAAGAAAGAGAAATGTAACTTTAGTGTTGATGTGAAGGAGATCCAATTAATCATGCGACTTCCTAATTTATTATCTCCAAATTATAAGATGTGGTATTTAAAATAGACTTTAGTTACACTTTGGTATTTAAAATAACTCTGGCGTCTTTTTGATATTTAAAGTTTGGCAAAGTGGCAATAGGGTACTTTTCCGGTGAGAATCGTAATTTCTTAATGGGAAAATTTCTTTCACCCCTCGACCTCTTAAAGTTATTGTAATTTACACCCTTCTTCTCCTTTAACCTCCCCAAACTGAAATTTGTTCTACCTCTTTACCCAGTAAGACCCATTTTCACCCTCTCTTTCTCTCTCATCAATGGATCTTCCTCCTTGTTCTTCAACCTTTCCCAATTCAAGCCTAGACCCTAATGCAAACAATGGGTTTATTGGATTCGGGTTTGGGTTTGAATTGGAAGAAGTTGAAGGAGAAGGAGGTGACTCCATTGATGAGAATTATTCCCTTAACTTTATTAAGTACTTGTTTGTTCTCAATACTATACCCTCTTCCTTTCTATATTCCAGTGGCCTTTCAGTGAATCTGAAGTGAAGGACTCACTGATTACTCTGTTGAAAAAGAGCTCTAAGCCTTTGAGCAACAAGCAAAGTCTAATGGCTGATCCTCTCTCTCTTCCTTCTCCTACTATAAATTACAGCAAACCCCGAACCTCACCTCTCCTCCTTTTGTCTCCAGGGCTCTACTGGAGGCTTCTCCTCAAAGGGCAATTTTGACATTGATGCCACAGTGAGCCTGACCTCCATTCTCGAAACCAAACCCTTCACTCCAATCCGAATCCCTTTCTCCTCCGACAAAAATCCTAGAAAAGAGGTTACAAAATCGACACAAGAGCCAGTTAGGCTAGGCATTGTTGATTCATTGAAGAAGCTTTCAAAGCCTGAAAACAGAATGGTACTCAATATTCAAATCCCTTCATATAGTTTTGTTGAGTCTTTGCAATCTCCCACTATTGAATTTGGGGTTGAGAACAAGGAAGCTCAGCTTTCATTGCTCTCTCTGGCGAGGAGAAGTCCAATGGAGATTGAGAATTTGGTCTCTTAGTTGCAGTTCTAGTAGAGAGATGGAATTATCAGAGGATTATGCTTGTGTGATTGCTCATAGGCCAAACCTGAAAAACCCATATTTTGGATAATTGTATTGTGGAGAATTGTGGCAAAGGGTTTGCTTCCATGAGTCCAAGGAAGAAAGAGAGCAGAATCTCAGATAGTTTTCTAAGTTGTCATGCTCGCAAGAAGAGGTTTGGGCAAGGGAAGGACATTTTCATGTATAGGTTAGCTTTCTTGTTGAAGGGAAGAAGGGTGTAAGATACAGTAATTTTAAGAGGTCAGGGTGGTGAAAGAAATTTTCCCATTAAAAAACTACAGTTCTCGCCGAAAAAATGTTAAAATGAAGGAGTCTTTTGGGAGTCTTATGTGATCGTAGAATACATGCGAGACTAAAAAGAAAATTCTATAGGACGGTTATAAGACCAACAATACTTTATGGATCAAAATATTAAGCAATTAAAAAATAACATCTGCAAAAAAGAGTGTAGCAGAATTGAGAATGTTATGATGGTTTGGACATGTGCAATGGAGACCTCTTAGTGCACTGATTAGAAAAGGTGATATTATTGTTAATGGGGCAAAGAGATCTAGAGGTAGACCTAGGAGAACTTGGTTGGAAGCAATTAAAAAGAACATGATAATGGTTAACTTAAAAGAGGAGATGACCCAAAATAGAATGGAATGGAAGAGTAGTATTCATGTAGGTGACTCCAAACATTTGGAATAAAGACTTTGTTGTTGTTGTTTATCTCGTCGCAAAAGTACCCAATCCCCTTTGCCAAACTTTAAATACCAAAAAGACACCGGAGTTATTTTAAATACCAAAGAGGTAAATGAGGTCTATTTTAAATACCAACTTGGCAATTTAGCCAATAAACAATTGATTGCAATTGCAGATATGTGAATAGAAAAGTTACCCCAATCTTTTTCCAAATTGAACTAACAAAACAATTCAAATAAACCTTAAGAAAAAATAACTTTCTCTATTCGTGCAGTTGCCATGAGGTAATGTGACAGTAACAATATTTTAATCAAATATGCTCCCTAGTCTAAAATCCTCTTTAGCACATAAAATGACATGGTAGTCAAAATTTCTAATATAAATCTTAACTGTTCTGGAGCTACATCCTTGAAATTGACAGTCTTAGTGAGTAGTGTGAAACTGTTGTTGGGGATAAGGTCCATGTCTATTGCCCTGGGCTTGCATTAAGGGTAGCATCAAACTTCTTATCCTTTTGCTCAGGCTGTAACCGAAGGAGGATGTTTCAGTCTTCTACCAACAATTAATTGATGAAAAGAAAACATATTAGCTTTAAGGTAGGCAATTGCAAAGACTCAGTATTTCAATATAATGCATCTAAAGGATTCAGAAATAATAGCTAAATGCATACTTATGAGATGCCAAGAATTTGGGGGAAAACAAGAGCATAGCTATCGAGATGGCCAATATATCAACATATATAAAGGGGATAAGTCCTTGCTACCGGTACCAATTACTCATCAGGAAGGTGAGTTTGAACAGGATTTAGGCATAAAAGTGAAACGTGATGGTGGAAATGAAGGAAATTTTGGCCCCAATAATAGGATCTATAGGGTAATGGGTGTCTGTACACCATTCATGAATCTGAAAGAAAATTGTACGAGATGGTTAAATATACCCTGTGCTTTATGTCTCAGAATGTTTGGGGATAAACAGCAACACGTCAAGAAGTATCTTCAGGAGAATATCATGAGGGATAGGCATCCATATAAAATGGAATAGTAAATGAGGGGCTTTGCAGGCAATTAGAGGTAACCTAAATCAAGGATACTACAATGCAAATCATGTAATCTTGTTTAATCTTCCACAAACAAAGAATCATGTCATCTTGCTTAGGAAGACGGTTGGATTGCATTTGGAGGGTACTGCTAGGGCAAGGCTCACACCAAAACGGACTTAGTTGAGGGTGCTACTAGGACCAGAATCTTCAAGCTAGCCATTAATGAACTTAAAATTTTATTCAAATTCATCTTGTTTAGATTATTGACTGTGCCTGTTTAGCTTCTGCTGAACTGAGGCTTGAGCCTGGTAACTCCTTCAACCTTGAACTATCTTAAAGATCTAGTGTGATATATGGTTGCCGCCTAACTGCATCGTCCACCATCCTCTCACAAGTCAAGCATGCTGTTTATAGAAAAGGAAGGGGAAAAAGAAGGCAAGAGATCCTGTGCCTCACTCTGTTCTTACAAGGGTACTGGTGTGAGTTTTCTGATTTGACATTAGATTATTAGATCTACCTATTTTTTGGGGGTTAATTTAACCGAGAAATTATCCTTAATAGGGCTGATTGAAAAAGGGATTGATAGAGCTGACTACTATAACTTAGGATAAAGGCTTTTTTTTTCATTGTTATTTTTAGTAGAGAACCTATTTTTACGTGTAATGTTGGATGAAGTTCTGTATTCTATTAGTTTATCTGAACTTGGAATTTTCTTTATAAATGAAGTTTGAACATTTTCTCTTGATCTTATGTAGGTGCTTTGACTTTGTGAACTGCATCCAACTATTTGCCTATTATAGCAGATACTGGTTATTATTGTGACTAAGATAGATGAAATGTTTAGCTCTTCCTTATTCATGGTTTGACGACTGCCATTTGTCTCTTATTCATGGTTTGACGACTGCCATTTGTCACCATTAAGAAAAGGGTACCTTCTGTCTTGTATTCGCATCTCAGTTGAGGGAAATCAAGACATTTCTTGAAATTGAATTGCCATGGAGTGCAATAGGGAGGAAGCAATCAGAGCTAAATGCATTGCAGAAAGCAAGATGCTGAACAAAGACTTCACGGGGGCACGAAAGATTGTGCTAAAGGCCCAAAAGTTGTATCCTGACCTTGAGAATGTGTTGCAGATGTTAACCGTCTGCGAAGTGCACTGCTCTGCTGAAAATAAGGTCAACGGGGAGATAGACTGGTATGGGATTCTTCAAGTGATACCAACTGCAGACGAAGTAACCATCAAGAAGCAATACCGGAAGCTTGCTCTTTTACTTCATCCTGACAAGAACAAATTTGGAGGTGCTGAGGCTGCATTCAAATTAGTGGGAGAGGCTCATAGGACATTAACAGACAAATCAAAGCGTGTACTGCATGACATGAAAAGAGGAGTTAGTTTCAGAACAGTCTCTGCAAGGCAACCTGCCCCACATGTAAACAGATCTTCATTTACCAAGAAGCAACCTGGAGTTGCAAGCAGTTCTGCAAATGGTGCTTCTACTCAGTCCAATAATTTTAATCAGCAGCAATCAGCTCCATTCTCTAGCCATCAAACTTTCTGGACCATATGTCCTTCCTGTGGTATAAGATATCAGTATTATCAGAATATAATGAATAGATCAATTCGTTGTCAGAGTTGCAAGAAACCCTTTGTTGCCTATGATTTAAGTGCACATAGTGTGCCATCTGCAGCACCATGGAATTATACTGAGATCCCTCAGAAGGAGAACAAACCCTCTGCAGCTCATTGTGCTGCACAAAGAAGTAACTTTGGAACTGGTTCTAGTATAGATCCTCGGGGAAATGTGGGTGGAGGGTTTGGTAGCGGACCTCATAATGACTCGAACAAAGATTTTAAAGCGGACAGAGATGGTGGAACAGCTAATGATGCAAAGTTTGAAAAGGTGAAACTTCATGAAACGAGCAAGAAAGAGCAAACACGGAAACCTCCAGCTAGAAGTAGAAGTCAGAAAAGAGGAAGAAAGGCAGAAGTGGAATCTATTGAGTCGGAGAGCGGCGATAGTGATGTAATTGTTAAGGATGGTTGTCCTTCAGGGCAGAATACTGGGACCCGACGATCAACCAGGCAGAAGCAAAATATTTCTTACAATGAAATGAAAAGTGATGATGAAAACGACTTCATGACTCCAAAAAATAAAAAGTCGAGGACAGGAGGTATGTCAGTAAATGAACTGCAGAATGCCTCAAAATTTTGGGGAGGGAATGCCAACGTTGTCAATGGACAATCCAGTGGAGCTGAAAGTAAAGTTTCACCAGAGTCACCAGATTCAGACTCATTTTCTTACCCTGATCCTGAATTCTACAACTTTGAAGAGGAAAGGGATGAAAGTAAATTTTCTGCAGACCAGATCTGGGCTATCTATGATAACTTGGATGCACTGCCGCGTTTCTATGCATTGATCAGACAAGTTTACAGCCCAAAATTTAAGCTACGCTTCAACTGGTTAGAGTATGATCCCTCAGGTAAAGCTGAGACACTTTGGTATAGAGGAAATTTGCCTATTGGGTGTGGTAGCTTCAAATTGGGAAAGTCAGAGCATACACAGGAGCGTCTTATGTTCTCTCATCTTATGCCTTTGAGAAAAGGTGCAAAGAAAAATACTTATGACATATTTCCTAGAAAGAGTGAAGTTTGGGCACTGTTCAAGAATTGGGATATCAAATGGAGTTCTTGTTCAGATATTGATAGGCAATACGAGCATGAGGTCGTGGAAGTAGTATCAGATCTCACCGAGAGTGATGCGATCAGTGTTGTCCGTTTAGTTAGGATACAAGGGTTTGTGAGCTTGTTTGTGCAATCTACAGATGATGGATCAAACCCCCTGAAGATACAAATGAAAGATATACTTCAGTTTTCACATAAAGTACCCTCGTATAGATTGAAAGGAAATGAAAGAGAAGGCGTTCCTAACGGTTCCATGGAACTTGATTGTGCTTCTTTACCTCTTAATTTTGCCGAGAAATTTCCTTCCATCAGTCCTGAGAATTTTAAGGCGAAAACTGAAGATTTGAATAATGTATGTGATAACTTACCTTCTGAGCTAGCAGGCAAAGAGGAAGTTCCAAACTGTACCAGCAAGTGTAGCTCTGAATTGAACGGGGTTGCTTTTGAGGAGTTAAGGAGTGTTCAGAACCATGTAGGAAGTGAACAAACGGGAAAGGAACATGCTCAAGATCCCAGCACCAGAAAACCTGCTCTGAACGACAACTCCCAGCCATCAAGCCCTCGATATGAGTACCCTGATTCAGAATTCCATTACTTTGAAGAAGAGAGATCAACCGATAAGTTCGAAGAAGGCCAGATTTGGGCACTTTATAGTGATCTTGACAAGTACCCTAACTACTATGGTCTGATAAGTAAAGTGGAATCAGAGAGTTTTAGAGTTCATGTTACATGGCTTGAGGGTTACTGTCAGCGAGAGCAAGAGGTGAATTGGTATAAAAGACAGCTACCTGTCAGTTGTGGAGCTTTTAAGACTGTAGAAGATGGTTTTGTATCGGACACAACAGATACCTTTTCTCACCTTGTGCAGGCAACAACCAAAGGGAACCATTATGTTATATATCCACAACTTGGCCAAATTTGGGCTATCTACAAAAATTGGAGCTTTGGATGGTCATTTTCTAATGTGGAAAGTTGTGAATTTGATCTGGTGGAAATTGTCGCAGTCAGTAGTTCAGGGTTCAAAGTTCTGGTATTGTCGAAAGTAAATGGCTACAGGTGTGTTTTCACCGGTAAAGGAAGAGGGGTTCCCTCAAACATAGTGGACATACCAATTTCTGAGCAGTTGAAGTTTTCTCATAGAATTCCTGCTTTTAGACTTACAGAGGAAAGATGTGGAAAGCTGAGAGGCTGTTGGGAGCTGGATCCTGCATCAGTGCCTGATATCTTACTCTTTGCAAATTCTTGACTGAAGCATCTGATGGCTGTTCTGGTTAAGAGTGGTCTTGTGTTATTAACAAATTTTGCCTTGAACCGGAGATTCGAGTTGTTTATAACCTTCACCATGTTGATCGGTGATCTTAATGCAATGTGTATATGTTGTAGTTTTTGTTTTAAAAGTAGCTACCTGATGCCTTGGAGGTTAAAAACTGAGAAAAGGTAGAGCTTAAAACTTGGGTGAACGAAGGTGACTTGGTTTTCTCTGTATAAACCGTTACAATAGCTCTGTTTTGTTTCATTTTACGCTTTACTAACAACTGCTAGCTTCAATATGAATCCTTATACTTTTGTTCTCTGTGAAAACTGACGGCAAATTGCATACTTTTGCTTTCTACCAAAATAATTCAGAAGGAGTTTTCTGTGAAATTTTTAAGGCTTATCATTTCTTTGCTCATTGTTTCTGGAGGGAAAGAGCATAAGATTCCTAGTAATTGTTTATTCTAATTTGGGTTTTGGGCAGTAATCCATAATCCTCTTGATTCCAGGCTTTTACAAGTTACGTATTATTGATCTCATCTCTGGGCTAAAAAGACTTTAGTTTGGATTGCATTATGGTATTAGGGTAAACTCTCTTTGTAGTTGGTAATAAATTTGGTGGTCAAATCATGTTTACACTTGATTATGATTTACTCTACGAAATAGATAAAATAAACAAATGTGAAAAACTTGGGTGAATTTACTTATGTACTCAACTCTTATTTAATTTGATCATCTTTCTGTGTAATATGATCATTTTCTCTGTAATATAAACATTTCTTCCCCTCCTCTAGATTTTCCTTTTTTGTTTCACGAGAGAAAAGAAGAGGCAAATACTTTTCAAAAATTATTTGCAGGATATATGGTGGGCTTGCTGAATCATAGTCATCAACTATGGTCCAATTGCCAAATGAAACTTATATCCCAGAACAAAATAGAAAAAAAAAAAACCCTGTTAAATTATTCCGTAAACGAAAAGGGGCATTCCGAGAATCGAACTCGGGACCTCTCGCACCCAAAGCGAGAATCATACCACTAGACCAAATGCCCTTGTTGCTGTAACGTCAAGCATTAGATTAATTAACGAAAACACATACTAATTTGTTTTTCCCTCCAAAAAGGGTCTCATCACATTCCCTCCATCATACGCGAATTTCCAATTAAAAAAAAAAAAAACTCTAAAAATTTTTCTTCCTTTTATACCAGAATTTGATCTTCAAGCTCAATGGCTGGGGTCTCATGCGTTGAGATCCCATCCTTTCTCTCTTAAAATAAAAAAAATAATAAAAATTATCCGATCCTTTTTTTTTTCTTGCTCCCATTTCCCCCAATTTTCTCCAAAAAAATAAAATCTTTTCTTCAAAATTTCGTTCAATCACTATTAGCATTAGCTTTGATCAAGAATTCCAAAAATAGGTATTATCCCTCTGATTCAAACACAGCGAAATCGATCTCTTTGACAAGACCCAAGTGCTATTTAGTCTCTATTCTGCTTCAGTCGACGGTGTTTTGACGGTTGATGATGCTATTTTGAGAGAATGAATCAAGGAGAGAATTTGGACTACGTCCCAGATTCAGATGAAGAGATCCAGCAAGGTCGGTCTTTAATTACATCGAAAGAACAATCTTTTCTTACTAATCTCTAGATTATGATTTTATTTGTTCTAGTTTGGTGCTTAAAATCTTTGATTTCGTGATTAGAAATTTGGGATTTTGAAGAAAATCCTCCTAGGGTTTTAAAATTGATGCTTTCCCCCCTCATTTTCAATTTTAAGCTAAAGAGGCATAGTTTCATTTGATGTAATCATCACTCTTTTAAATAATAAGAATCATATAATTTTATTATCCTCTGATATTTGCTTTTACATCCAGGTTAATTTAGTAGAAATTAAAAGAAAGTGGCCAAAGTGTCACTTTTAAAAACTTTGTAGGATTTTCTGCAGCTAATTTATTCTTATTTTATTGGCCATTATTAATAATTCTCTTTATCTTCTCAGGGTTTTTGACAAGGAGATTAAATAAAGTTTGTGTAGCTCGTAAAACTACTGATACCAATCATCATGAAATATCTGTAGATTCTACCACTAAATTAGATGAACTGGATCATGAACTTGAGATTCTTAGGTGTTCACAAAGCTCTTATAGTGGTAAATCTCTCAGCAGAGTAAACCGATCAAGGATCAGAAAATTATATAACGAAGACGTTTTATGCGAGACGGATAATAGGTTTATTGGGTCTCAAGAGCCTGGCGAGCTGTCTCAAGCGATTGCGATGAATGTTGTGGAAAAATTAGTATGTGATAATGATGAGGGTTCATGTCAAGCTATTGATTCTACGAAAATTGTAGGGTTGAATTCACCTCCTATTTCAAGTGTAAGAGGAGCTCAACATTTGGCTAAATGGGTGAATCATAGAAGTTCAGTTAGAGAATTGAGAACATTTGACTGGGTTGAGAGTTTTGCAAATGAGGGAGGCAATGATTCAAGAGAAAGAATGATATATAAGAAAAGAGAAAATTTGGGTTGCTCTAATATAGGACATCAAAGTTACTGGGAGTCTCCAAATTTAGGCTTAATTACAGGGAGTTCATCCATCGATAAGCTACAAAAATATGAAACAGAAGAAATGATCCACTGGAAGTTACAGTTGCTGATATTGGAGATGCAGAGGAAATGTATGATATTGGTCCTAGCACTCAAATGGCAGCTGAAGCTATGGAGGCTTTAGTTCATGGATCTCCTTTAAACCATGGATTAGGGGAAGTCACAATTCCAAAAGCTTTAAATTTGAAAGTAGATTCAAACATTGTTATCTCACTCCGGAAGAGGGTTTCTCCTGCTGGTGAATTGGAAAGCAATTCGATATCCTACAAAAGAAGAAAACCAACGATCAGTGAATTAAACAAGGAGACATCTAGTTCAACATTTATTAAGGAGGCTGAAAAGTCTTCGATTCCATCAAAAGATCAAAGTTTTTCCAACAAGAGGTTCATCAAAGGGAATCATCCATTTAAGGCTATACCTGTTGCACCTCGAACTAAGGTGTCCAAACCTACAAAGGTATCAAACTGGACAAAAAAAATTAGTTTGTTGATGGAGATAGATAATCCAAGAGACAATATGGGAGATGATAAGTTTTCTGAAAATATATCCAGATCCAGGGTTTTAAAGGAAAGGATGTCAATATCGGTTTGCGAGTCAAAAGTAGGGTTGTTTGTGCAAAACCAAAAAATATTGTACAACCCTCTGAAAGGTGTGATAAGAGCATGGTCATTTTCAAAAGCTTTGATGATATCCTAGGTTCAGTGAAGAGGAAGGAGAGATCAGCTTCAATGAGAAATGTCTCATCAGTATCCAGTGTGAGGAGAATTTTTCCTCTATCTGATGCTCAGGATGGAGAGAATAATGCCAAATTAGATATAAGTTCACCAATCAGAAAGGCTCAAGAAACTCAGAAGATATCATGCAGCAAATACACAAAAAAAGTATCAACTTCTAGAGAGCTTCTTAGACTGAAAGCTACTGAACAAGAAGCAACTTGGTTATCAAAAGACTTTAGAAGAAGAAAGGATATGTCCAAGGTTCGTATTCTGTTCAGCAATCATTTGGATGTGAATGTAATCAAGCGACAGAAGAAGGTAATCTCTATATTTCATTTTCCGTTTTGGCTTAATAAGTTTATGACCATACTCAGATATAGGATTATTTGCCCTTAAATACCCATGTTTGTTTCTGCCCAAATAATCCCCAAGTTCAATAAAATTTAACTTTGATACCCCAAAGTTTCTTTTTGCCCAAAAGATACCCCAATGTTCAACAAAATTTGACTTTGATACCCAAACTTAGTTTTTTGTTAAAATTTTTGTGAAACTTTGGGGTATCAAAGTTAAATTTTGTTGAACTCAGGTACATTTTGGGCAAAAGAAAACTTTGGGGTATCAAAGTTAAACATGAGAAAACTTTCGGGTATTTTTTAGGCAAAAGAATACTTTGGTGGGTTTCAAAACTAAATAGAGTAAATTTTGACGTTTTCAAGTGCAAATAACCCCGGGATATCTGATAACTATGTTCTTTTTCTTCCTTGATAGATTTTGGCACGATTTGGAGTTCCCATAGCATCATCGATGGAAGATGCCACACATTTTATTGCAGATAGGTTCGCACGAACAAAGAACATGTTAGAAGCAATGGCTATGGGTAAACCAGTGGTTACAAAAATGTGGCTTGATAGTTGTGCAAGAACTAGCTACTTCATCGATGAGAAAAACTACTTATTAAGGGATCTGAAGAAGGAAAAAGAGATTGGTTTCAGTATGCCAGTTTCATTAGCTCGTGCATGTCGACAGCCACTTTTATAGGTGAGTGTTTCATTTGTTAATAGGGGGTTGTTTGTTATGCAACAATTGTAAATGCAGCAAATCTTGCATGAAACTAACTTCAAATCCATCTTTGGATATTTGATGCAAAATAAGTGTTTGGTGATTGCAAAAGCTGTTGGATTTGTATCTTTTGTTACAGAAAATGTATTTCCATTGGAAATCAAGTGTTTGTTTAACTGCAAATGTAAAATTTATTTACATGTATGAGTTGTATGTCATTAATTTGATGACATGAGATTATTTTTATTTATTGCAAGGAATTCAAAGTTTTTTTTCTATAAAATAGAAATCCAATTACTAGGCTCGACTATCATGTTGCATTGGAAGTAGATATTTGACTGCAACATTTAATGCTGCTGCTGCTATATTTCCTATCAACCAAACAACCCCATGTTTGTCTTATTTTATTTTCTAATATCATTGGTTACCATGGGCTGTAACATCTGGGTAATCAAGCAAACTGTAGTATTTGTTCACTCGTAGATGACTTTCTGATATACTGACCATATGACTCTCTTTTGTAGGGGAGAAGAGTGTTTATTACTCCGAATGTTAAACCGAGCATTGAAATCGTAAGAAGCTTGGTTAAAGCAGTTCATGGCCAGGTATTATAAGGCAATCCACTAGTAGTTGTTTGTACTGCTTTTTTTTTAACCCTCTTACGTTTACTGTGTAAGGTCATATGATAAATCCTTAAATATCAACTGCATTTCGATAAGCATGTCTGCCAGTTCACTATTTCAACATCATGAAAGTTGAAATGCATGAATTTAGAATGAATGATCTACATTTACAATGGTGAACTTCCTCGAATAGATTATAGAAGTCATCATGTTGTCACACATATCGATTTGAGTTTGCTGAAAAGTGGGATTTTCCCATTTACTTTCCACATGATTCAGTAAAGATCCTATCCTTCCTTTTGATTCATATATATCTAGTGAGGTAGAAGCAAACTAGCCAAAAAAAAAGGAAAAAAAAGACACCAGTCGATACAAGAAAAACTTAATTGGCACCAATGAACTGTATTTAGTGTAGATTTTGTCTTGTTTTTGTGATATGACCTTCAAGAAAAGAATACAAGGAAGATAATAGGCAAAACGACTCTCATTAAGAATTATTGTGAATGGTTATCATCAGTTTCCATAAATTCACATTTTTACCCTTCCACATAAATATTAACAAAGCAAAGTTGAAGCAGATATTATCAGAGGGAAATATTTGCAAACTTGTAACAGGGAGTGACAAAGTACCAGATGATCTTTTGGTTATTTCATGTGAAGAAGATTATGCAGTTTGCACCTCTCTCATTGATAAAGGTAAAACGCCTCTTCAGCTGTACCATTTAACTACTGACATTCATTGAACAATTTGGACTTGATAGTCGAACTTGAACCTATGGATGTATATGCAGGTGTAAGGTTTTCAGTTCTGATCTCCTACTGAATGGGATCATAATTCAGAAACTGGAGTTTGACAGGTTAGTTTTACCAATGGTTTTTTTCACGAAACTATCATGAACTTTGGGGGCTTTGCACAAAAATATCATAGATTTTTTTATTAGAAAAGGGGTTAATTGCGGATAGATCCCCTGTACAGCTGTACTATCACCCAATTGCAGATAGACCCCCTGAGTTCTATTGTTGTATATAGCCATTCTTCAGCATGAACTTTCAATGCTGTTGAAAATGTCATTAACTAGTTGCTTACAACATCAATGACTTGGATTAAAAGGTCGAAATTAACCTTGAAAATAGAAGAGGGAGATGACGATATAAAAGATATATTATCACATATATGAGAAAAAATTGTCCAAACACATCACACGTGAAGTACATACATGACAACTTAATCTAACCGTTGTCGGGCATAGTAATTTAGTGAAAGAAGTTCATGAAGTTTTCTCTAATAAAAAAAAGTTTAATTTTATGCAAAACCACCGAAAGTTCATGGTAGTTTTGTGAATTTACTATTTCCTTAATCAGGTTGTATGCATGGCAAATATATTTCTCATTCCTCTGACATAATCCTGTTCTCTGCAGGTATCAACTTTTTGTGAAGCGTGTTAAGAAAACCTGCTCATAAATCATAATATGATTAAGACGGGGAAGAATGCAGTGTTCGATGAACTTATGTGAATATCTCGTTAAGAAATTTTGATTCTCTATACACCCAAATTGGTGATACACTAGTTTTTATGGAAAAAAAAATTCGCTAATCGCGATTTGGTGGTTTTGTATATTCGCTAATCACGATTTGAAAAATGATGATTCTCTTCCTCCTTGTATTACTCTTCTAAATGAAGTTCAGAAGTTTGTCATTTTGATATTGCTGTGGGATTTATACTGCAAGCTCATCAGCTGTTAAAATCAGTTCGTTTCTTTAGCAAAGTTAATAATATTTGAAGTTAACAAATACGAGAATGATAAGTACTGGATCTATATTGGTTCCTTTTGTATCCAATAAATTGATCCCACTGAATAATTTTTCTCATAAATAAATGTGATGATGCGCAGCTACATTCTAAAGGCTTATTTGCACATAAATATCCCAAACTTTATACCATTTTTAGCTATGATACCCCTGCTAAGTCATTTTACCTTAAAGTTAAATATTCTTGAACTTTGGGGTATTTTTTAGGCGAAAAACTTCGAGGGATATCATTTTGAATCCAAATTCAACCCAGTCATCCTTCAGTCATTCATCGAATATTAATATAATTATTTTATTTCAGTTAAAAATGATTTTTAGATGACGTTAAATCCATTGTTGGAAATTCTTCTTTGTAGTGAGGTTGCATAATTCTTTAGTTTTAATTTTTATGTCAAAATTTAATTTTGGGGTTTTAAGTCTAGATTTTGGGGTTTTAAGTCTAAATATAGGATATACAATAAAAATTATAAAAAGGAAAGGTGGGTAATAACATAAATTACAAAAACCAAAGGTTTTCTTTTCCTAGAAACTACCTTAAAAATATGATCATTTTATAGAAGCCACCTTTTATTTTCAGTTTATATGTAAACCACATTTAAAGTGAATTTTTATTCTAACCAACCGCCTCCTAACCAAATATTCACTAAAAAATAAAATAAAAACAATCTTAAAAAATGCGCGTTTAAGATACGTGACTTGTATTCGAAATAGACAAAAACGTTAACAAAGTGAGTCGTGCGTCTTGATTGTGAGTTTTTAAGGGTATTTTCATGGGGTTTCAGTGATGAATTTGACCGGGATGTGGTTGATTGCAATAAAAATTTACTTTAAAATAGTTTATGTATAAATTAAAAATAAAAGATGATTTCTATTAAATAACCATATTTTAAAGGTGGCTTCTATCAAAAAACCAAGATTAAACTTTAAAAGGATTGCGGTTCGGTTTCAAAACGGGTTGACCATCAAACCCAGCTAACCCGATCCATCCCTGCTTGCAAGAGCGCATCCACGTGGGCCCGACTCCGGGACTCAAAACCCTAGCTTCTCGATCAAAATCCCTCCGCATTCCAAAAGCTGCTCTTTTTTCCCCCAATTCTTTTGAATTTAGCGTGGATTTTGATCTCTGTTAGCGTTTTCCAATTAATTGTTCTCGAGCTCTCTCATGGCCGAGCCGATCGAGCAGAACGACGGCACCGTCGAGCGCCCTAGAATCAAAGAGAGGAAGAAGCGAGCGCGAATTGGATCGGACGAGCGAGGGGTTTGCTACCTGAGCAGGGTCCCACCCCACATGGACCCCTCGAATCTCCGTCAGATTCTTTCCAGATTCGGAGAGATTCAGCGCATTTACTTGGTTCCCCAAGGTCACTCATCACCTTGATCATTTTTAGAGTATTTTGTTTCTTTAAATATATCAACATTCACAATTTTTTTAATTGTTGCTTATCGCCAATTTAGAAATGAAATGTCTCCTGTAGTGCACGCAATAGATATTTTATTTTCGTCGTGTTTTGTTCTGCATAATCTGTGTGAAATAGAGTAGCGTGTGTATCTGTGTAAACATCGCATTTGATGCATTGACATTCTTTGTTAACTATCCATATACGACTTGTAATGGTGGAGTGGTTTTTCATGGCAGATCCGACAGTTCAAGCGAAGCGTAAACAAGGCGGTGGATTTCGTGGGAAAGAGTTCTCTGAAGGGTATGCACCCGACATCTTTAATTTTTTTTCCCCGTTTAGAAGATGTAATGTGATGGGTTTAGTTAGTTTCATCGCTTTACGAAATTAGTGAACTATGCTGTTGTATGAAACTTTGTTTGGTCCTTTATTGTTTTAAAATTGCGTAAAGCGGTATTGAAAGGTTAGCTGGAAGAACTACTTTTGTTGCTCGATTTGTTCAAAAGTCAATTTCTGAGGTAGTAGGCTATTGCTTTATCTGCAAATTTTACTTGAAAAAGCGACAAATAAGCTTCGTAGAGACTTTCCTCATCAACTTGTAGGCATTTTCCCTTTCTTATCTTTTGCTATTTCAAAGTTCAAGTTTCAACTTTGTGTTATACTAATTATGCAGGTGGGTTGAATTTACAAGGAAAAGTGTTGCAAAGAGGGTTGCAAATATGCTAAATGGTGAACAAATAGGTAAATAGAATTCAACTCTGTGATCCATGAGTTTGGTTTGTACTTTAGATGATGGCAACTTCTGGGATTTTCTTTGCACAGTACATTCTATGTGATGATTTTACCTTAATTATAATAAGCAAAACTAGACTCACAGTTACCTAAGTTTGCAGACTAAAAAGGATTTATGTAGCCAAAACAGAAATTTTGGGAAAAGACCTCACTATTGTTTTTGTATTCGACTATGAAATTTATTATTGTTTCTTTATCTGTAAATTCCATTTTCTGAATCTTATCTAATACTAGTCATTTGTGTATCTAAAGTGCATAAATATCCCTAAAAGACTTAACAGTTACCTGAGATTGAGTTGTTTACTCACATATGTCTCCTATATCTATGTCTAGGCTTCCTGGATTTGTAAATTTGCATGTGTGCACAGGAACGTGATTGGCAAAATCGGTTTGCTTTGATCATGCTAGCGTGGGATGCATCAAAGCCTACATTTCTTTAAATTATGCAAATAGCCCTCTATGTAAATTGCTTACTAACTAAGCTTAAAGTGAACTTTATCTGCAATTTAACATTTTAACTACTGCCAAATTTATGATAATTTGGAACTTTGGCTCCTCATGCTAATGTTGACTCTTGTAAAGGTTGAAATAACTTTGGAGTGAGGACCAACATTCGAGAAAACTTTAATAAAATTATGTGGATGGCGAACTCGATCAATTCTAAGTTATGGCTTTCATGGATTTTTCTTCTTCTTCTGGAAACCCTGCTCTTGGCATGACTTTGTATGATCTTGCATTACTTCTTAAGTTGCAAAATTCTTGGATTTGAATTGTGGGAAATTAAGAAAATTTTGTTTTGTCTGAGTCCATTTTAAGTTGTTGCGGGCTTATGAATATTGCTCTGGATGGAGTAGTGGATACATCAATGGATAATTTGGGCAGCCATTGGAAGTCTTTCATGAGTCTCGTGTCATGATGCAGCTGGGTTCTTCTCATATCAGTTCTATGTGTTCAGACATAGAGTATACTTAATTTAACTATAATGGACCGGAATTCTACTTACGTTGTGAACTTATATTAGCTACTTTTTTCTTCTGCTAAGTATCAGGTTTCATTTTGCATGCGTAAAGTCATCTGGCTCAAACATATATAACTTGTATGCTGCAATATCTTTTAAATGTGGATGTAGCTTGTACCTGTGTATGTGTAATGAGCGTGTTTGATTTTAGGTGGCAAGAGGAGGTCATCGTTTTACTATGACACATGGAACATCAAGTATTTAAGTAAATTTAAATGGGATGATTTGACCAGTGAGACAGGTAAGTGATGCTCTGTATATGCTGTCTGGATGTTATATATACACAATTTGTTTGACACGAGGTGCTTTTGATGCAGCTGACAAGAACCACACTCGGGAACAGAAGCTAGCCTTAGAGATATCTGCTGCAAAGAGAGAGCGAGACTTCTACTTGTCAAAAGTTGATCAATCTCGTGCTTTGAAGTCCATGAAAGAACGTGTGAAGAAGGTCAGTATGCTTCATTCCTTGATTCTTGCTGCACTATGGTTCCTCTAGGTTTCTACGAATGTTCACCTGGGAATCTAGTTTATGGGTCATACTCACTGTACTTTGTTCACCTTGGAATCTAGTTTATGGGTCATACTCACTGTACTTTGTTGGAAGTTGTCCACTTCATGGGTTAGGTAAAGGTTTTACAGAAATAACTTTTCATTTATAAATATTAAACTTTTCTATTTTGGCACTAGACTAGAGAGCAGAAATATTTAGGTCATCATTATAGGGTTCTACTTGTGCCTATCTGATTGACATAAAGTGCAGAGAAGTATTTAGGTAAACTTTAAAAATTCAAAGAAACAACTTAGACGATATATAGATGAGCTTGTCGTCATAATAGAGCAAATTTGTGATTAGGTGAGGTTACTATCTCTTGAAGCTGATATAAAAAAAAATTGTAGGTTCAGGGCCACCTTTCCCATCTTTCCTCCAGTCGACTCCGCTTCCCTATGTATCTTTACTACGTTTTGTTTAAATTATCACTTAAATGTCCCTATAAGGATCCTCTAACAAGTGATAGTATTGTTCCATAGAAAATTTATCAACTTACAGAATGGATTAATAAAATTGAAAAAGTTTTTGATAAATAAGTGATTATGTAGAACATAACCAACTTCTGAGAATTATAATAGACCTTGTTCAGTTAAAAGGTTTGATAGATCAGCATGACTTTTACATTTAAATGAGCTTTTAGGTTAAAACATTTGACAGAGAAAAGTTTCTGAATGATAATATGTAGAAAAATTACCTGACAACACGTAGAAGAGCTTGGATGTTTGAGATGCTTCCCATTAAACTAATCCAAGTCTGTATAAAATGTGAGATATCAAATTGTAAAGAGTTAAAAGCATAATAAAACAGCAATCCAATAGTTAGAGTGGGATTGATATGTAGAAAAGACCTGTAGGATGTGGATATCATCTTATTTGCAAAGCAATAATTGGTTGAGCCCAACAAATTTGCATATAATAAGTTTCCTATTATCTTTTATGACATCAAGCTATAAAAAGCTGACTCTTTTTAAATAGGGATTATTGTTGTTTGTTTGGATGAGAGAGATAAGTGTCTTGTCTTTAAGATTTGAGATTTATCTTATGACTATCTTCAATCACTACTAATACAAAAGCTTTCACTCACAGAAACAGAAGATTCAAGAAACAGAGTCAAATAAAAGCGCTGGGGATGTACAAGAACCTAAGATCATTCGCAAGTTTCCACAAAACAGGCCGGTAACTGAATATACTGCTGTTCAGAGTAACACGGCGCTATCCAAAGATTTTCTGGCAGGGGTATGTTCTGTCTTTACCTTTGATCTGGTGCATACTGTTGACCGTATTGTATTTAAGGAGAAACGTCTTTTGGGCTCCGCCCACTGCATTAACGCATTAACAACGCACCAGAGGGAAGCCAACATTTGGATCAGTGCACATATCTCTAAGTATACTAAACAAATGGTTGACATCTCTTAGGTGCACCATTAGTGCAGTGTAAAAGAACCATTGTATACTTTCTCATTTTGAGATACTTACTCTCTGGGCCATTGTGAAAATCTCACAATGCTGCAGGTGTTCAGCGCTGGTTCATAAATTTCCTTGATCAAGCTCCTCATGGATATTGTGGAAAGATGCACTAAGGAGATGAATTAAAAACGTGCTGTCAAGTGTATCCTCAGAAAGTCAAAGCATATAATCTCCATTGGTTTAACTTTTCTTGGATCAAACTATAGATGTTGATCACAAAGTACAAGTAATGCGCTATTGCAGCTTCCGTTGACAGTAATTACATAATTGTAAGCTATTTTTTGTGAACTTTGAAGTCACAAGTGATATCCAATATATATATATATATATAGTAGT
The DNA here is from genome assembly GCA_012295165.1 of Asparagus setaceus. Classification (NCBI taxonomy): domain Eukaryota; kingdom Viridiplantae; phylum Streptophyta; class Magnoliopsida; order Asparagales; family Asparagaceae; genus Asparagus; species Asparagus setaceus. The sequence continues at coordinate 5,100,919 of CM022705.1, forward strand.
TGACTACAATCCACTTAAGTGGATATAGCGACTTATCCTCCTAAGTTTTCCCCCCTTGGATTTCCCTTGGGATCCATGAAACATATGAGTTCAATTTTTTATTTGTTCCTACTACAAATCTCTAGAAGATGAGTATAAAAGTTGAGTGGATGAATTGCTATATCCACTTAAGTGGATTGTAGCAATATATATATGGTATGATAATTCGCGTGCAACCTTTTTATAGCTTATTCGGGGTTTGTTAGTGTAAGAATGAGGAATATGGAGACGGATTTTATGTTGGATGGTATTTGCAACTCAATGAAATGTTGATGGTTACTCTTTATGTAAAGCAATGACCTCATTTTGCAATAACATTCTTTTGTTTTTTATTTTTATTTTATTTTATATATAATTGTAATCACCGAAATATAAGATAAGATCTATCCATTGAAGGAATATATCCTTTTTTTTCTCATCCGCTTTCGGGCATTTGTTTTTAGCTCATCATGTCGGCTTTTCTCTTTATCTGTAGTCAAGGTGCACCAACCCATAAGGTCCACTGAATCCGAGCCCATGGTCACGAAAAGCATTTTCTCTTTGATGTCTTACCAAAAAAGACGTTTGATTGCAGCAACACTCCTCTATAGCCACTTATCCGCAAACTATTTTATTAGCATTTACATATTCGACACGCAAGATTGAACACTTTTTTGTTAGGTTGATATAAGACAATAAATATCTTTTTTTTTTGTGTTGATAATTCAACCTAGAATCGAACCCAATACCGTGGGATCCATATTGAAACCTTCCTATCGTCCAGGTTTAATTTTTTTATTCTTGACTTAACTGAAAAGAGATTAAATTATCCTATAATATAACTACTAATAAATTTTTTAAATAAAACTGACCGGACCTCAGAGTATATGTATGTGTAGGTTAAACAAAAAACATTATGCTTTCTCTTCTAGAATAATTATCAAGGCTCCAGCTCCCTTGTCACCTCTGCTAAGTTTTCCTTCTAGAAGCCAAATCTTGTCCCCTGCATCATCTTTAGGTCTTGACCCCAAGAGACCCACTTTCGGACGTCTTGGGCTCACACCCACCAAGCACACGTTTTCTTAGTTCTGTCACAATCTATTATTGCAACCTCCCCTAATATCATCACATCAAGTTTAAGGGTACATTTCACAAAGCCCCTCAAAACTTTCGGACGTTTCCTTCGAAACTCTCCTCAACTTTCTTTGATCCGCTAGACCCTCTCTAAACTTTAAGGTGTCTTATGGAATAAAAAAAAAGTTCAGGAGGTTTTGTGAAATTTTCCTTCAAGTTATAACCTTATAAATGGCATATCCTCTTCTTAATTACATCTCTAGCCAATTACTCTCTATCAATGGATAGTAATCAAGATTATCAAGAAGCCCCCCATCTCATGGAAGAGTCTGGGGATTCTGAGGCCATCTTGGAGCTCAAGTCTTACCATGATGATTATGATGATGATGGTGATTATGATGATGATGATAGAGAGTCATGCAATGGTGGTTGTTTTAACGGTGTGAGCGACCACGATGAAGATGAAGCTGAGGAGGAGATGACATGGTCGACATGGATGGCGATGGCGAGGTCTGAGTGGAGGAAGAGGGAGGAGGTGGAGGAGGAGGAGAGGTCCCCGGCGGTGGTGGATCAGGAGGAGAATAGATTGTTTTGGGAGGCTTGCTTAGCTTCTGGTTTTCCTTAATGACTTTGCGCTTTGTTACTAATATTATGATTTTTTTTTCTGATGTAAAGGATTGTTATGCACTTGATTTTTGTTTTGTCAAATTAGTTAAAAGGGTAAGTTTTCAGAAAACCCCACTGAATCTTGGGGGTTTGTAACAATTATTGTGTACTTTGAAAATCTTAGAAAGTACTGTGAACTTGTCTAAACCCCCATCAGCTTGTGTGATCCGAAACGGACCAAACTAGATCCTAAAAGGTTAAAGGATTCGATCCTCTCCAAATATGTATCTTTAGTAGAGAACGCATTTTGATTATTTTTAGTTTCACCAACAACAATAAGTTATTAATACCGAATTTTCACAGCAATAAAAACACAAAATTGGAAAGTGTGTCCAACTAAAATACCAATTTGGTAATTCAGCCGCAGCTAAAAATCGATATGAATATTTTAATATTGTCAAATAAACTAAAAGTACCAAATCAGAAAGCGCGTCCTACTAAAAACCAATTTGATAATTTAGCCGGCCCTAAAATATCTCCTCCCTGTCCTTTTATTAAAGGTTTTTGTACATATACCTCTCAAAGTCTTAATTATTTTGCATATTTCTATTTAAAATTGGTTAATTCTGAATTTTTAGATTCTCCAATTTGGTAATTCAGCCGCAGCTAAAATCGATATGAATATTTTAATATTGTCAAATAAACTAAAAGTACCAAATCGAAAGCGTCCTACTAAAAACCAATTTGATAATTTAGCTCCTCACTGTCCTTTTATTCAAGGTTTTTGTACATATACCTCTCAAAGTCTTAATTATTTTGCATATTTCTATTTAAAATTGGTTAATTCTGAATTTTTAGATTCTCCAATGGATTTCTGCATATACCAACACATCTTTTCTCATAACCAGGATTCTAGCCAACTAAAACAAAATAAAATTTCGACACTTATCAATGAAACAAAACAGTTTCTTTAGTAGAGCACACATTTTGATTATTTTTAGTTTCACCAACAACAATAAGTTATTAACACCAAATTTTCACAGCAATAAAACACAAAATTGGAAAGTGTGTCCAACTAAAATACCAATTTGGTAATTCAGCCGCGGCTGAAAATCGATATGAATATTTTAATATTGTCAAATAAACTAAAAGTACCAAATCGAAAGCGTCCTACTAAAAACCAATTTGATAATTTAGCTCCTCACTGTCCTTTTATTCAAGGTTTTTGTACATATACCTCTCAAAGTCTTAATTATTTTGCATATCTCTATTTAAAATTGGTTAATCCTGATTTTTTAGATTCTCCAATTTGGTAATTCAGCCGCGGCTGAAAATCGATATGAATATTTTAATATTGTCAAATAAACTAAAAGTACCAAATCAGAAAGCATGTCCTACTAAAGAAACCACTTTGATAATTTAGCTCCTCACTGTCCTTTTTATTCAAGGTTTTTGTACATATACCTCTCAAAGTCTTAATTATTTTGCATATCTCTATTTAAAACTGGTTAATCCTGAATTTTTAGATTCTCCAATGGATCTCTGCATATACCAACACATCTTTTCTCATAACCAGGATTCTAGCCAACTAAAACAAAATAAAATTTCGACACTTATCAATGAAACAAAACAGTTTCTTTAGTAGAGCACACATTTTGATTATTTTTAGTTTCACCAACAACAATAAGTTATTAACACCAAATTTTCACAGCAATAAAAATACAAAATTGGAAAGTGTGTCCAACTAAAATACCAATTTGATTATTCAGCCGCAGCTGAAAATCGATATGAATATTTTAATATTGTCAAATAAACTAAAAGTACCAAATCAGAAAGCGCGTCCTACTAAAAAAACCAATTTGATAATTTAGCCGGCCCTAAAATATCTCCTCCCTGTCCTTTTAATTAAAGGTTTTTTGTACATATACCTCTCAAAGTCTTAATTATTTTGCATATTTCTATTTAAAATTGGTTAATTCTGATTTTTTTAGATTCTCCAATGGATTTCTGCATATACCAACACATCTTTTGTCATAACAAGGATTATAGCCGATTGAAACAAAATAAAATTTCGACACTTATCACTGAAACAAAACAGTTTCTTAAAACTTTTAAGGTGATTTCAACCCATGCACACAAAATGACCAAAATTTGAGGGGTAAAATTGCTGGGTAAAATTGCAAATATGAAAGATTTGAGGAGTGTATATGTGCGAAAACCCCAAAAAATTAATAAATAAATTTATAAAATAGGGCCCAACCGGGTTCGAACCGGTGACCTATTGATCTGCAGTCAATTGCTCTACCACTGAGCTATGGACCCGATGTATATCAACAATTTTTTGTTTTCATATGATAGTAAGTTATGAGCAAAAAGAAATAGATAATTAGTTGCTTTTAGATTTATCCTTTTACGTTCAATTTCCCCAATATTCAATAAAGTTTAACATTTGGTCAAATGGACAAAAATCATTAGTTATAGATCATATAAATCGTAATTTTTCAAGTACATGTACTTAATTTTATAGCCTATGAAATTCGCAGAGTTTCGAGATACACATACTTAATTGTCATAATTGTCATCGGGTCAATACGAAACGAAATGAACTAGAATATTGGGTTATGAATTTTCAAAATGTGTATTTAATTGACATTAGTTCGAGACTAACAAAATTCGACAATCGTTGCGTGCTTGTCCACAAAAATCGTGAAATTTATTTTACACGTATTGTTATTTAAAAAAACTTATTTCCACTCGAGAAAGATGTTTAATCTTCAAACTTTTACCTCAGATTGACCTGAGTTTGACACTAGATTCTAAATATATTAATACTAAACTTAGACTACGAAATAGCTCAATTATTTTAACTGACTAATGTTTAATTATTAATTAGGAGCCTACTTTCAAATAAATCAAAGGATTTGAAACTAAAATTTAAAATAGTAAAATGTAAGGATCAAATATTAATAAATCAGCGTTAACTTTGGGATCACATACCAGAAAAAACTACATTTGTTTTAACGTTACTATTTCCATGTACGATTTTAACCTCCGCTTAATTTTAACGCTGAAAAAACATTTTGTTTTACAATTTTAACCTCCGCGTAATTTTAAAGCTAATTTTTTTTTTTTTAACGATTTTAACCTCCGCTTAGATTTAACGCGAGCGCGTATCTGAGAATATCACCGCCTCGCTCCTCTATAAATAAGAGGACGCCATTGCCTCCTCTTTCAGTTCAAATCTTGCCCAAAAAAAAAAGGTAAATTTCTCCCTTTTTCTCATCTGCCCTAGTTTTTTTTTTCCCGTATTTTTTAAAAAATGTTGTAGTTTCTTCATTTCCTTTCTGTACAAGTTACTATCTTGAGAATCATAGCAGAATTCTTCATTTTTTCCGTTTTATAAGAGTAATTTGTTGAGAAGATAGGTTTTTCATAAATTTCTGATTTTGTTTGATGATTTTATGTCAGATAGGGTTTTTGGATTTATTTGATTTTTAGTCTATTGGTTCCCAAAGATTGCATCTTTGATAAGGTAATGTCCTAGTTTCTATTTGGAAACAGCAGATTTGTTTGATTAATCTCACATTTGTTTGACTAATTCTTCTTTCTTTCGTTTTACAGCGGAGTTTGTCTAGAAGAAGGATGGAGATGAAGAAAATAAAACCCTAATTATCGAGTAAAGACATTCATGGTAAAATTCTAGTTCCTTTACTTACTATATAGTTTCCTTTCTTTTATTAAAACCGTAATTTTGTTTGATGATTTTATATCTGGTAGGTTCATTGTGAGTTTCTCTGGTGATTAGCCTCTTGCTTCGCAGAGATCGCATCTCTGCTAAAGTAATGTCTTAGTTTCTATTTGGGAAATCACAGCAGATTCTGAAAGGAATCAATCAATCTCACATTTGTTTGACTAATTTTTAGTTATCTTTTTGTTTTTCAGAGGAATTTGTCTAGAAGAAGTACAGAGATGAAGAAAAGAGAACCCTTGTTACTGAGTAAAAGACATTTTTGGTAAGATTATGGTTTCTCTAATTACTAGCTTTTTCTGTAAAATCCTTTTTTTTTTACCTCATAGGTTTTTGTGAGTTTCTCTGGTCTTCAGTCTCTTGGTTCCTAAAGATGGCATCTTTGCTAAGGTAATGTCTTGGATGAAAGGGATCAATTAATCTCACATTTGTTTAATTCTTCATTTTTTCACATTTTTTTATGTAGGAATCTGTTGAAGGGCGGAGAAGAAGAAAACTAAACGTCAATTACCAAGAGCCATTACTAGTAAGATTCTGGTTCCTTTACTTACTATATTGTTTCCCTTTTTTTTCATAAAACCTTAATTAAGTTTTATGATTTCATATCTGATAGGTTCCTTTGTGGATTTTGCTGATCTTTAGTCTCTTGGTTCCCAAAGATTGCTTCTTTCTCAAGGTATTCCCTAATCTTTCCCTTAATCTTGATTTTTGAGCATTATGGTTCTTATTCTATTATCTCTACATGAATTTGAGAAGAAAATATCATCTGGAGACTTGGATTTCGTAGGGTTCACCAGGGAGCTGCAATCCAGTTGGAAAAAGAGCAGAATGTTTACATTCTCAGGTATCTCTGGTTTAGAGTGTATTTTTTGTTCTTTAATCTATATATTCTCTCATTTGTATCAACTAAATTTCTGGTTTATAAGATTATTTGAAAGGTCTTCTCGGATGCTCCACGAGCTATGGTCCCTACTTGTTTTAGTTGTTTCTTGAAAATTCGGTTAACTTCAACCTGGAGTAGATCTTAGAGTGAACTAATCGTAAAAGAGTCTTCAAACATATCTCTCAATACCTTGAAATTTTGCCTTCTTTTCCATATTAAGAAGAACCACCTGCAGGTTTGGGAATTTATTGTCCTACGTTTACAGATTCCCTCTTTTCATTTGCAATTGCAGGGGTGCTTAAGGTTTTCCTTCTTTGAAATTGACCTGCAACTTTATTTGTATGCTACTATTAAGTCTAGTTTTCTTCATTTTGAATTATAATTAGCATTAATATTCTTAGGCATAACATGCAAATAAAATGAAGAGTTTAATTGGTTTACATCTTGTTGTTTGTGCATGAATACTCTTGCCTTACTGATGAATTTCAAATTGCTAGTCTTTTGTTCCTTTTGCTGCTATAGTTGAAATTTTGAGTCATTAAAATTTAGGGACCATTTTGGAAATTTTATATGCTGTTTACTTGTATGCATGTAAATAAACCTACATATTCACTTACTCATGATTTATGCTTTTATATCCATATCTCTTGTAAATGCCCAAAATGGGTCATAAGCAAACATTCATAAAATGTGCTACCCATCTGATAGACTTTTTCCTTCCCTCCTTATACTCGAAAATTCCTCATCCCTCAAATATTGTATCTAGATGTGATTGAGTTATCTTAGTTTACAAACTCATTAGACAAGTGATATTTTCATCTTATGGGTCATAAGCAAACCTTCATAAAATGTGCTATCCCATCTGATAGACTTTTTTCTTCCCTCCTTATACTGAAAATTCCTCATCCCCCAAATATTGTATCTCGATGTGATTGAGTTATCTTAGTTTACAAACTTATTATACAAGTGATATTTTCATCTTATGGTCTGCTGAAATTCATCTCTCTTGTTATAAACTTTTTTCTAGTTTTTTTCTCACGTTGTTTTCCTTTTGTGTACAAGTTTCTATTTAGATCATCATCGCAGTAAAGATCAATTCTTAAAATTTTTACTAATTCTTAAATTTTCATTTATTGCAGAAGAATTAGTCTAGAAGAAGGGCAAGATGAAGAGAAGAAAACTATGCACCGCGTAAAACCCATTACTGGTATGATTCTGGTTCATCGCTTCAATCTCTCTTTTTAGGTAAAATCCTAATTTTGTTTGACGATTTCATCTCTTATAGGTTCTTTATGGATTTATTTGATCTTTAGTCATTTGGTTACTATAGATCGCATCTTTGCTAAGGTAATCTCTAATGTTTCTCTTAATTTTGAGTTTCTTAATTAACTAAGGTTTATTCTTTCTACATTTTTGGGACTGCTTCATCTCCGTGTATGAATCCGATTTATTTGGTTTTCCGGGGGTGGCAATACAGTGAGAAAAGGAGCAGTATTGTTGTTTATCAGGTATATCTAGGTTCCTCTATTTTATGTTACTTAATCTGTCTATTCTCTCGTTTGTATCTATGATTTAGCTGGTTTATTAGATTATTTGAAAGGCATGTGCTAATGTTCCATGAGTTATGCTCCATACATGTTTTAGTTGTTTCTTGGCAATTAGGTTAACTTCATCAACCTAGAGTGAAGGAAGCATGAAAAATTTTCAGAGAATGCCTTGAAATTTCTCTCTTTTGTATATAACGAAGAGTCTACTCCAGGCTCTGCAAGTCGTATATACAAAGAAGATAACTTACATTCTTTTAAGACCAGATGATAACGCTAATAAAGAAGGAAATGAACACGGGATAGATATGAAACTATCTCACAGTCAACCTGTATTTTGAAGCAAGCTCTTATTTTAAAAAATACCTGCCATAAAACTAGAGATAAAAAAAAACTAACTTATATCATATCAGCCTTCATTTTGAACACCAGCACCTGCTAAGATGAAGTTTCTCCTTAGCTGCGGTTATCATCTGGTCTAACAGCATTCAATTTGAAAGCCAAAGCCTTCGATTTACTTCTTTATTAGCATTATCATTCTTGAAATCGTGTAGGTTGTCTTAGAATATTTTGGCGTTCACAGCTCAGGAGAAAGCTTATGCTGGATAACTTTATCATAGCAGGTTTTGGTGTTCAGATTGAAGGCTAATATGATTTCTTTTAGAACTTTCTTTCTTTCTTTTTTTTTCCCCAATTGCTATGCTGCTTATTTACTTTTTTAGCATTACCATCTGGTCTCAAAAACTTTCGAGTTATCTTGTTGTAGGATTCAGGCAGTTGCAGCTTCAGGAGAATCTGCTCATTTACTAGTAGCATATGTATATGATTTTTTTGTGTTTTCCATGAAGATATTCTTTGATTGCGTTTGTAGGTTTGGACGGATGATTTCTATCATGGAGAAATACTGGAGTAGCTATAGTCTACAGGTAGCAACATTCTTTGAAGGTCTATTGGAACTATTGGCTGTATTATGCAATAGTTTTTTCAGCTCCACTTGTTAAATGAAGTCTAGCCGCAACGACAGGAATGCTTGTTATGAAGGTTCGAACTTATAATGCATATAATAACTCTTTAGAAATTTCTATATTTGTCAGTTTTAATTCCCCTCTCTGGACCTCTATGGTCCCTTAATTTGTACAAACTGCTTCCAGTACGATGCTCTTACGTTTCTGGAAGACTTTTTACTTTGCTAGTGTTCTGAAATTGAGAGAGGCTAACTACATGCTAGGGATGTTCAAAGAAATCAGGGCATGACTCTTCATCATAATAATTTCTTTGATGCTACACTGCTGAAATTACCTCTATTCCGCTTATTTCTGGTTATTACTTTTTTAGGAAGATTTCTAGTATTTTATTTGTATGTTATGTGATGCCTTGAGGCAGCAAGTTGTTCGAGGATGAAGAAATTACTCTTCTATCCATTTTGCTGTAGAATTCAAATACTCCTCTGTGCATCTTTTATATTAGGAGAAGAATATATCTTTCATATAACTTCTTCATCATAATGTTTATACCAGTTATATTTGCTTATGCTACACCACTGCAAACTTTATTCCACTAATTTCTTGTTATTACATTTTTTAAGGTAAATTTCTAGTTATTACTTGTTTATTGTTTGATGCCTTAAGTTGAATCCCTCTTATGATGACAACAGTACCCTTTCTATTAACTTTTGTTCCATGTTTTACAGTTTAACATAACTGGAATGGTCTTTCAGGTTGTTTCTATATATTTCTTATGTTAACTCTTGCTTGTTACCTGGAATAGTTTTCCCAGCAAAACGATGATAAACAATTTGACCTACATTTTGTTGTGGTGCATTTGTTTTGAGAACAATTACAGGTTATTTATATGTTGTATAAAGACAGTGTATAAGCCAGTTAAGCTACTATAAGGGTCAGTTTGAATGCAAACTAGTAGGGGCCAATCACTGGCTTTAGTTTTGTGCTAAACTGATTTTCATTTGAACCAACCCCCCCTTCCCTCCAAATGAAAACTAGTTTAGTGTCACTATTTTGGCTTAAAATGGGGCAAGGCTGGCTAAAATTTGACAAACAAGAACAACAACAATCCAATCACCCTCATTAGCAATCCCAGCTCCAACGTATTTACTATCATTCAGACTCCCAGAGTATTGAGACTTTGTAAAGTTTGTGAGCACGAGGGTTGAATCTAAGTTAGGAACACAAGCAGGCATAGTGGCTGCATCTTGTGTGACGGTAGCATTCAAATGACAGGTTTTGAGAAAATCAGGGTAATTAGGGAATTGTTCTTCGGTTCCAGGAACTGTATTGGATCCGGTAGTGTTGGTGCACGGTTGGCCCTTGAACTGCTTGGCAATTTCATCCGCTAAGCAAGCGGCATTATCGTTAGTGGTCAGTTTCGAGAGGTTGAGTGAAGTTCTGTAGCTGTTGATGCCTTCGAGGAGCTTATCATCAGTATCTGCAATGAATGTGATGAAACATATCTTTACCAGGTGCTTGTTAGCATATATTCTTTCTTAATCTACTATGTTTAGAAAGTTAAAAAATAAAAAACTTTCGCTTATTCGACATGAAAAGAAAAGAGAGTAGAACAGTTAATATTCTGTGATGCAGATCTAGTGTTGCTCCACAAGAAATGTGAAATGGATGTAATATCTAGTTTCATGTAATGCGATTAGGTCCAGTATTGCTCCGCAAGAAATGTGAAATGGATGTGATATCTAGTTTCATGTAATGCTGATTAGGTCCAGTATTGCTCCATAAGAAATGTGAAATGGATGTGATATCTAGTTTCATCTAGAGCTGATTTTAGATCCAGTATTTCTAGTTATTACTTTGTACTGGTTTTCAGGTTTCATTCGGACAAAAAAGTAAACTTGAAGTAAGCAAGAAATATCCAAAGAACTAAAAACAATGCTCCATAAGTTCCATAAGTGTAACACCCCAAGATTTAGTCCCTCATCGGGTAATGCATGAATTTGAGTGGGCTTATAAGGTAAGTCATGGGTTTCAAGTGTAGCATTGACTAGCTAATTTTAGCAGTGGTTTGAACCAAACAAAGCGCTACATTCGGTGGATCCCCCGGCTTACACCATGTCAACGGGCTCGCAGTAAGTACAGAGAAAATGGATGTGGTTAACTAGTTTCACCCAAAACTGATTAGATCCGATATTACTACTCGAATGAGGCTGACAATTTAGAGCATCTGGGCTAGATTATAATTGTTCAAACAATCAATCAAACGGGTGGCAAGCAAAAGCATTTAGATGTGGGCATATGCAATGAAAACTACTAAGAAAAATGCGACATGACCCATGATTTGAAATCTGCAATTAGTCAATAAATTCATGATCAAAGAACAAGATCTAGATTATTACCATCAGATCTGGCGAAATGGAGGAGGATCACGATGAGGAAGGTGAAGAGAAGGAGACGATGAGGACCCTCCATTTCCCTCAAACACGCCTCTCTTATCTCTCCCTCTCCCCTTCTTTCTTTCTTCTTGTTGTTGAAGATACTGGAGTCGCTGGAGCTTTGATTGAGAGGAGAGCAGCCTGTTAGCTCTCCTTTCCCCTTCCAGTGGGACCCACGCCTAGCTGACGTGGGCCCACTCGTCAGTTATGAGAGAGAGCGTGTTTGGTAGTCTCTCGCTTTCCCTTCTCTGCTTTTGCCTTTTTTTCCCTTTCTTTATAAAAAAATTGTTATAAGGTGGTAAGCGTAAGTTCACGGCACGTCAGCTGGCTGCTTTTATTTTATTTTCTTAACTGTTTTCCCTTTTTCACATTTTCTTGGCTTCACTTTGTTTTCCATTAATCTCTTAACCGTTAAGCCCTCGCTTTCTCACTAATTTAAAGTATTCAAAACTCATTGTATACTTCCATGATTTTTTTTAATATTTATGATCTGTAAAAATTTTGGATTAATTGCCAATACTCTCTGGTGCCCAAATGAACTTTTTCAACATGCATAAGATAAACAAGGTATTTGCAACACGATAAAATATCAAGATATCTCTCTGCAATTAACGTGGCGATCGTGTGACGTTGTTTCAGTTTCTTTATTTCTTTAATTATCTTCAGGTTCTAATTAACATCGACTTAGCTGCTTTATCTTTTTTTTCCTCAATACCTGGGAGATGAATGCATCATGTAATCAAGAATATAGAACATACAGAAGGAACGCTGCAAAAACTAGAAACATATAGTACCCGAAATCCACCTTAACTGCTGAAGAAACTCCTGTATATGTTGTTTCAAAGTTTCCTGTGGGAGTGTTTGTGTTCAGAACAACAACAATCCAATCACCCTCATTAGCAATCCCAGCTCCAACGTATTTACTATCATTCAGACTCCCAGAGTATTGAGACTTTGTAAAGTTTGTGAGCACGAGGGTTGAATCTAAGTTAGGAACACAAGCAGGCATAGTGGCTGCATCTTGTGTGACGGTAGCATTCAAATGACAGGTTTTGAGAAAATCAGGGTAATTAGGGAATTGTTCTTCGGTTCCAGGAACTGTATTGGATCCGGTAGTGTTGGTGCACGGTTGGCCCTTGAACTGCTTGGCAATTTCATCCGCTAAGCAAGCAGCATTATCGTTAGTGGTCAATTTTGAGAGTTTGAGTGAAGTTCTGTAGCTGTTGATGCCTTCGAGGAGCTTATCATCAGTATCTGCAATGAATGTGATGAAAAATATCTTTACCAGGTGCTTGTTAGCATATATTCTTTCTTAATCTACAATGTTTAGAAAGTTAAAAAAATAAAAAACTTTTTCTCATATCCGACATGAAAAGAAAAGAGAGAACAGGAAATATTCTGTGATGCAGATCTAGTGTTGCTCCACAAGAAATGTGAAATGGATGTAATATCTAGTTTCATGTAATGCTGATTAGGTCCAGTATTGCTCCATAAGAAATGTGAAATGGATGTGATATCTAGTTTCATCTAGAGCTGATTTTAGATCCAGTATTTCTAGTTATTACTTTGTACTGGTTTTCAGGTTTCATTCGGACAAAAAAGTAAACTTGAAGTAAGCAAGAAATATCCAAAGAACTAAAAGCAATGCTCCATAAGTCCCATAAGTGTAACACCCCAAGATTTAGTCCCTCATCGGGTAATGCATGAATTTGAGTGGGTTTATAAGGTAAGTCATGGGTTTCAAGTGTAGCATTGACTAGCCAATTTTGTCAGTGGTTTGAACCAAACAAAGCTCTACATTCGGTGGATCCCCCGGCTTACACCATGGCAACGGGCTCGCGGGCCCAGGGCATGACAGTAAGTACAACGACAATGGATGTGGTAACTAGTTTCACCCAAAACTGATTAGATCCGATATTACTACTCGAATGAGGCTGACAATTTAGAGCATCTGGGCTAGATTATAATTGTTCAAACAATCAATCAAACGGGTGGCAAGCAAAAGCATTTAGATGTGGGCATATGCAATGAAAACTACTAAGAAAAATGCGACATGACCCATGATTTGAAATCTGCAATTAGTCAATAAATTCATGATCAAAGAACAAGATCTAGATTATTACCATCAGATCTGGCGAAATGGAGGAGGATCACAATGAGGAAGGTGAAGAGAAGGAGACGATGAGGACCCTCCATTTCCCTCAACCACGCCTCTCTTATCTCTCCCTCTCCCCTTCTTTCTTTCTTTCTTCTTGTTGTTGAAGATACTGGAGTCGCTGGAGCTTTGATTGAGAGGAGAGCAGCCTGTTAGCTCTCCTTTCCCCTTCCAGTGGGACCCACGCCTAGCTGACGTGGGCCCACTCGTCAGTTATGAGAGAGAGAGAGAGCGTGTTTGGTAGTCTCTCGCTTTCCCTTCTCTGCTTTTGCCTTTTTTTTTTTCCCTTTCTTTATAAAAAAAAATTGTTATAAGGTGGTAAGCGTAAGTTCACGGCACGTCAGCTGGCTGCTTTTATTTTATTTTCTTAACTGTTTTCCCTTTTTCACATTTTCTTGGCTTCACTTTGTTTTCCATTAATCTCTTAACCGTTAAGCCCTCGCTTTCTCACTAATTTAAAGTATTCAAAACTCATTGTATACTTCCATGATTTTTTTTAATATTTATGATCTGTAAAAATTTTGGATTAATTGCCAATACTCTCTGGTGCCCAAATGAACTTTTTCAACATGCATAAGATAAATAAGGTATTTGCAACACGATGAAATATCAAGATATCTCTCTGCAATTAACGTGGCAATCATGTGACAAGTTTCAGTTTCTTTAATTCTTTAAGTATCTTCAGGTTCTAATTAACATCGACTTAGCTGATTTATCTTTTCTTTTCCCTCAATACCTGGTAGATGAATGCATCATGTAATCAAGAATTTAGGAATAGACTCATTATCAATGCATATGGAGGTTTTTTCTATTTTCCAATATAAAATGGTGAACTTATGACAATTGGCAACTTTGAGATCATTCCTCTGTAGAGTTAGGGATGTATCATATTATTTCTAGAACAAAATATCTAACGCCAACCTCTAAATATTTGGGAACGGAAACAATTTCGTATAGCTTTTAACTAGCATATGTGGTGGTATTATCGCTTATTGTAAAATGGGGCAGTTTGGATATTTCACTGCCCCCTAAATGGATGAGAACAACCCATCCACATATTAGGTTGTTCTGATAGGATTTGCACTGTTCTAATAGGATCGCACTCTTATGCTAACTAGTACTATAAACTCTGTTGTACAAGACATAAAAATGTGGAATACTTTCTCATGAAATGACATAAGAAATTATGAGTCCCTACCAAAGAAGTCATAAAGTTTGTAGTAGAGCTAGCATTACTCAAGTAGAAAGAGGATAGCGCTAATTGTACTTAAACTCCTATGCTACTTTAGTACTACAAATCAAAAGGAAAATAAATAAATAAATAGAGACAAATGGGCTATGATTGCCATTCACAGGAAACACTACACATTCTTGCGTCTTACAAGACCAAAATAGTAGTCCTAGTAGAAAGAGGATAGCGCTAATTTAAGAAACCAGAGATCCCGCCTCTAAACCTTCATCTACCAAGGTATCAGTACACTAAAACCAATCAAAATTTTCTATTGAATCTTAATACAACCACGAATTGTACAAAAGCATGTTTCAGCTAAGGATGCATGAAAACGGAGGGAAAGATTCAAGAGAATCCTTTTATTTCTTTGCATAATTGATGAGCATAGGATTCTGAGGAGTGATCTTGAAGCTCTGAAGAGCTTGCATAGCGACCGAAGCTTGCATCTCGTCCCCATACTCGACAAAAGCAATCCCTGGCTTTGCTTCGACCATCCTGACCTCCTTAAAACCGGGATATTGGCTGAAAAACATTTGCAGCATCACCGAAGAAGCATCATGAGGGAGGTTCTGAACAAACAAGATGTTGTTCGGCACAGGTGGGAGGTCTTGAAGCATAGACTTGGCTCCTCCAGGATAAGGTAGTTGAGATAGCTGAAAAATAAGACGTTAAATATTACAAAAATGGAAATCAGACGTTAAATATTACAAAATGGAAATCAGACGTTAATATTACAAAAACAAAAACCAATCAGAATTATGAACGGTATCCTACTGATGTAAATATAGACATGAAAACTTGCGTCGGTGTTGCGGTTAGAGGTTGCTCCTACTAAGGATAAATTGAGAGAAATTTTGACGGTTTGGTTACGTGGAATGGAGGTTAGAACCAACGAGGAGACATGATAAGATTATAATTAATGAGGTAAGAAGGACTGGGCGTAGGTCGACAATAACCTTTGGAAACAATTAAGAAGGATATGGTAGTTGTCAACTTAATGAAGGAGAACGTCCAAAACAGAAAGCAAAAGGAAAGATAGGATTCATGTAGCAGAATCCCAAACATTTTGTTGTTGATGTAAACTTGTATCCGTATTGTTATTGGGCATTGCTCTATATTGAATGCAATATGACAAAACCTTATCTTTCTGTTTCCTAGTGTAATAGAATAATATGTACACACGAACAAATAATGCACACCTTCTTCTTTAGCAGTCTAATAATGATAATTTAAACAAATGGCATGAAGACCTCAGGCTCTCAGGGTGAATTTTAACAAGATACATGTTAAATGTATTCCAATATGCAGGAAAATATGACGAAGAGATAAAGGTGATCCATAAGCTCCAAAAACATAGGAATGCTTACCAGTGGTACGACACCACCATAGGCACCAGCGTAAGCTGGGTTCAAACCTGCACCGGCCTGATTCGCATTTTGATCCCGGCGCTTCTTTTCAGCTGCATTGAAAGGGAAAACAAAACAATAGAATCAAAAGGATAACACAATCAAAAGCATCTAACTCAAAACAGATAATTATTTACAACTTTGCACTGATACATTTGGTGCCAAAGAACCCTACAAATTTGTTCTAAACTTTGAGGGGTTAATGGGCCTACTAGACCTCTGGCCGCAGTTCAGCTCTTTATTTTACTGATATGTTTCAAGCAAAACAAATGATGAATTAAACATCATCGCCATGATGTACTATTCCATACCTAAATTATATTTACAAGTAAATCAACTTATCGTGGGAAGTCACATTGGTAGCACGGTAAAAGCACATTTTCCCACAAAGATCGTAAAATTTCAAATAATACATTTATTAATGTCCTGAAAACATTAAAATTTCTTGATGAAGTAAAAAAATGAATGTCAGTTTACTGCTCTGATATCCCATGCTGGTTTAAAGTGATAATGTTTATAAGGTAAAAAAACACTGATCACATGTTGATGTTACTAACAGATAGACAACATAAAAACATAAACAAAGGCCACTTATAAAGAAAAAACAGTAGGTGTGATAAGCACTCCAACCTCTATCCTCATGCCTCCTCCTTTTTTCTCGAGGTGTAAAAGTACCATCAGCCTTCGCTATAACATCTGATTTGGTCTTAGCATATTGGATTCTCTGCAATATCCACACAATGAATCACATATTTAGAACGCGTCAATAACATTATGTATCGAAATGAATAAAGTATACACTATACACCAAGTAAATTATCTAGATAAAAGCAATGATTTTATAGGCAAGAGTCAAGACTATATATGCAGACAAGGATGTCAGGTAAAAAATAATAATAAAGTCTAGACATACGAGCAAGGCAAAATTATGATTTAACGACTGCTTCCCAAAATTATTTTCATTATTTTTGCATATGCATGAAATTACTAATTAACTAGGAATACAAAAATATATTTTCTATAAAAATTCATAATAACGTTAGTACCTATTCACCAAAGTGCATAAACTTTATTCACAGAATTGTTTGTTAAAAACTCTACTAGAAAAATATAATTATATTCCAATAATTAACGTATTTAACAAGTTACATAAGAATATTATTTGTAGTTACTGATACCATTTAGTGATAATTTCTAAATGACTTAGTTACTTAACAATTCTTAGACCATTTAAGAAATTTAAGAATAAAGTAAGTTCAAAAAAAGTAATTTGTCCGTTTCTTCTACCTCCCAGTACTTATATCTTAATCCTAGCTAAACCTTAACCTAATCATAAGCTGACCCCAAAATCAGTGCATTCGAATTTGGGGACACACAGGATGGAGATGGAAACAAGGGAGTCGATTGGGGTATAGTCGACCCACTTGGATTGGTACCCCTCCAGGTTTTTGATTGGGTTGAAATTGGGGTATAGTCGACCCGAACCTAACTCAATCTCAACTCTAGCTACCTTTTACCACCCCATGACTAACAAAATCCTGGAAAGCATAATCCAACCCCATCCGACGGGCACAATGGGCTGGTCAGGTTCGAATCAAGCCCAACTCAAGTTGCATACCTTATGTAAGCTTTCTTTAAAGGGCAATTTTGAAAATCTGCATACATAGTTTGTTACCGCCAAACGATCAATTAGTAGAGACTACCGTGTGAAAACTACAATGTATTATGCTCTTAAAATTATCCATTTTACTGAGCAAGGTAAGGATCTGTTTTCCAATGTATTAAGCATTTGAACATTGACCCAATAACTATTTTTATTCATCATCGAAATACAAAAATATGACATGAGCAACAGTTGAAAGCCACAAGTGAATCGACAACATTGTCGCATACCATAGGCTTGTCGTAGAACGGGAATCCTTGCATCCTCTTAAGTGCTTCGGTCGACGAAGAGACGTCCTCAAAGATAACCCATGCTTGTCCTTTATGTTTCAATGTCTTGAAGGCTAGCACTTCCAATATTTTCCCAAACTGAGAGAAAACAGCTTGCAGGGACTTTTTAAGTTCTACAAAGAAACATCTTTTATAAGAAAGTAAAATGCAAAGGTCAATAGGGTCATAAAAGAACAATCTTTTTATTTTTTAGCCCAAATTTGATTCTAAAGTCTTCCAATGCTGCAATCAAAGCATAGCACAGAATCAAACAGTTTGCAAATTAGGGTTTAGTGATAAATAAGGGGATTCGATAAACCCTAGAAGCAATTAGGGTTTTTGAGAAAGGGGGAGGAGGCGGTGAGGTTACCTTCGATCTTGATCTTCTCGTTGAGGTTGTTGATGTAGAGGGTCATGTTGGGTGCGGCGGAGGGAGCGTCACCGTCGGTGACCGTACTCATCGCTCACGATTTCGAGTTGCGGCAACTGGAGAAAGCTTCTGAATTGGGAGGGAATTGTTTATTTATGAAATAAACAGATAAAAAAAGGATTTTATTTGGTTTGGATTTATGCAGTAAACCCCCTAGAATTTATGAAAAACTGCTCTTGTTCCAGCTTCGTCCATGCTCTATACGGGTGCATTCGGTCCGGATACGGTTCGGATATGATACTTATCATATTCATATCCGCTTACCCATCTCGGATACGGATACGAATATACCTCGGTAAAGAAAATTCATATCCATATCCGCTAAAATCGGATACGGATACGGATATATAAGCGGATATGCATGCGGATACAAAACGGATATGAGAAAACTAGATAGTATTGAAAAAAATATAGTTCATGTGATACAAAAGAGTTCATTAATATGTTCATTATATCTGAAAAGCTAAGATTAGACATTTTGATCATCAAAATTAACCTCAAATCCATAATCTAAAGATTAAAACTATCATAACAATATGACTAATATGTTTTCGGATATTTCGGATACGGATCCGGATATTTCACTACAAAATCATATCCATAATCATATCCTATCGGTTATAGATTTGAGTAACCATATTTGTATCCTAACGGATACGGTTACGGATATTTCCTCTGATACAGATACGGTTTAGCACCCCTAATGCTCTACCATGATTTACAAACTAGTATTTAGATTAGGGTACATATTCCGAATTCAATTTACTAGTTTGTAAAATAATTAAGCTATTGCTTTTTTCTTTTTGATGGAATAATAAAGCTATTCAAATAAAAATATCGTTATTTTCCAATTGAAGGGGGAAACAGTCGGAAGGAAATTAAACATGACAACGATTTAGGGATAAAATTAAAAGTAGCTATAAGGTTAGGGGTATCTATGTATAGGGAAAAGAAACTCTTAAGATAAAGAGATTCGATGTTTACATAAATATCCTTAATAATTATTTGCAGCACTCTATATTTGAGCAGGAATTTAGAGAATATTTATAAATTAAGTAACTTGATGACAAGTAAAATCTTTTATATAGATTTAATATATGATTAGGGATCGTTAGTATTGAAATATTAAGATTATGTTTGTACACTGAATATGCACATGTATTTACTTTTGTAAATATTGTACATATGTCCTAATTAAATTTAATATTATACTTAAATAAATTTCAATCATAATAATCTTTCTTTTAATTGGAACTTCGTGCAGGTCCCCGATTAGACATAAAATTTTATTCATTGTTACAAAATGGTGGCCAACTGATATAATTTTAATCATAATAATTTTGAATTAGAGTTGATGAGAGATTTTCTTCACGACACAGACTTGAGTATCGGAGGAACTTTGACGAAACCAAGTCAAGTCATGTCTCCTTTATCACTTGTCCTTGGGCATAGTAAGAGAGAGCACCTAAGATTACTCAACAGTAACAAGAAGCTAACTTTAAACTCGTCTCGTTCCATGAATATCATCTAAGTTCTGTTGCTTAGATCTTTTCACGTGAACACGTGACAACTCATCTTATTCTTGGAACCTGATTTGTAGCCTTTGAGTTGGCACTTTGAATCTGAGCTATTCGACAACCCAACCGAAAGGCTCAGGCTTAGCTCACTCAAACGAACCAAATCGAATCGAGTCCAGGTTCGAAGAAAAAACGCCGCCTAAAAAATCCACCTTCTGCTTTCATTCTTTGGATCTTTGACGCATTCTGACGCACGCTTTCATCCTACAATTCTCACCGAAATCTCCACTTTTATCCTATTTTATATTATTTCCTTCTTAAATGTTTATACCAATGCAAAACTGCAATAGTATGAAATCTTAACTAAAAAAACCAAAGAAACAAGAAAAGTTTACTCTAAAGCAAAATATTGAGTTGCTTAGACTATTGCAAGTCAATCAACCCAAATCTTCTCCAATTATTAGCTCACGGTGCTCACAATTTTTTAAGATAAAAATTTTTTCTAATCTATTTTAAGCAATTCTCCGAGTAGTACAAAAAATGCAAACAAATATTACCACATGACCTTCCTACCAAAATTGACCAAAGCCCATTATGCATAAGAGTGCTACCATAGCGCAAAACCTTCATCAAACAAAACCCTAAAAATACCATCTTTTTCTCTTTTAGTTCTTCTCCATCAACAGCAAACAACCATGGCTCGTTTCCTCACCAACTCCAACCTCACCGCACTCATCTCCAGGTAAACACAATACCCGACCCGATCCATATCCAATAAGTATCAGGTTTTCAGATTCTGATCTAGGAGATGTTTTAGTCGTGGTAACTGTAATTTCAATACAAGTGTCGCTTGTACGTAATTGTAGTTGTTGCAACTGTCTCGCATGTAACTGTAATTGTTGCAACTGTTTTACATAATTAAAATTAGAGTACTTAGTTTGGTTTCACTTAAATCTTTTTAATTGACAATTAATTATAAGATAAATATCGTGAGTTTTCAATTTTTGTATTTGGAGTTGGTTTCAATTTGTAATTATACTTTAAATCCCACTTGCAACTCAAAAGAAATTGCAACTATAAACATATTATAGTCAGTATAAGTCATAGGTCGCAGCTAGAGGTTTTTTTTTTAAACTATAATTGCAACTTTGTTTTATCATTCGAAGTGAAACAAACTACTGCCATAAATCTAAGATGTCTACCGCACACTTGCAATTGCATTAATCAATTATGGTGAAATCAACCACGGCACTTAACCTAAAATATCTCAGTTACATGCAACTGCAGTTACGCCAAACCAAGCAATCCCTGACTCCTTGGTCGTTTTCTTTGCAGGAGGGGATTTGCCTCGACGACAGCAGCAATAACAAGGGCAAGCAAGAACCTTTGCAGGAGGGGATTTGCGTCGACGACAGCAGCAATAACAAGGGCAAGCAAGAACGCAGCAGAGGAGAACACCATGGCAGTGTTGAGAGGGAAAGCTGATGCGGGTGTGAGCACGGAGACGGTGTGGACTTGCTCGTGGGTTCCGGATCCTGTTACCGGGTACTATAGGCCTGCAAATGGGGTGTGAGCACGGAGACGGTGTGGACTTGCTCGTGGGTTCCGGATCCTGTTACCGGGTACTATAGGCCTGCGAATAGGGTCGGAGAGTTGGACCCAGCAGATCTCCGTCAGATTATGCTCCCTCACAAATCTTCTTGAATTCGAATGCCTGGTTTTTTTTTTCCCCCTATTTGAGAGAAGAATGCAATTTTGTTGGGCTTGATTTCGAAATGTTTATTTGCAGTAGATCTGTAGAACTATAAAAGTACTCTTAACATGTCATCAGAGATTGAATGTTACCTTCAGAGATCAAACTCTGAATTATTTTATACAACATTTGCTTTACTTCAAATTCAAGTGAATTACGAATCGGACTTCGTACATAATGAATGGTCAGAAAATTCACATTCAAAAATCTCAGTTTCCTGCAAATATACACAGCATATGGAACTTTTTGTTAATGTCAAAAGGCTTAGTACGAAGACATACTATGGCTCACAAATAAAACCTTCACCAGATTCCTTCTCTTTATTCCATTCATTCTTTCAGTAAATAGTAGAACATAATCCAAGACAACCCTCTTCTAATTCCTTCATCAGCATAAACCTAAACTATCACCACATAATGAAACTAACTGAATACTGGCAACTCTTTGAAGAAATGAGTTACATTATGTCATAAAGGAGAAAATATCAAAATAACAAACTCGTTTATGGCCGTTTTAAGAGAAAAATTGCAAAAATTTGTAATAAAAAAAAATTGCAGAAGGATACCTATTATTGCTTAAACTGATATAGAGTGAGAACAGAGCTTTGCAACAAATTTGAGAAGGCTAAATTTTTTAAAGAATCCAACAAAGGCAAGCAGATAAAACCCTACGATCAACTTCACAAGGTCATGTAAAAACCCATATTCTAGTAACAACAGCTAATCTGCCAGGGATAGTTCATAATAGAATACAAGAATGAGAAAAAGGAACTAGAACAAATATGATGTTCAACAGAGCTAAGAAAAAATTATCTAGTTGATGGTTTGAACCTGAAGTGGCTATGAGAAGAAAGTGAAGAATTTGAACAGTTGTTGGGTTGATGGGTAGCAATCTAGACCTTATAGAAGCAAATAGACTTTTGATAAGCAATCTATGTGCAATTGCGATTTTTTCACACACCTGCATAATTGCTAAGCATCGCTCCTCTAAAGACAAAAACAGGGCAACCCAACAAACCCTGTGGATGCTCTGAAATTTAACCATAAAATCAGAGAATATGCTTCTAAGGTCAACGCTGTGATATGCAGAAACCTTCTCTTGCTAAATTAGTGGATTTAAAATACCTTATTCAAACTAGCATGTCTTGCAGCAACAACAACAATGCCAATTTTGTGGTTGACATGAATCATATTCTTCCATCGATTCATATTCTTTCATTCGGTTCTGTTAAGGGTCATCTCCTCCGCTAAGTTAATCAATTATCATATTTTTCTTAATTGCTTCCTACCAAGTTTGCTTATGTCTTGACATTTTATTATTTTATCATTCGTTTTCCCTAATTGCTGCATTTAGCATGAGAGATACATGCTAAAGCATGCAAAAAGTCTCTCATGCCTACATATACTAAAAGATTATAATGACCTATATGCATTGGCATTAATTTGTTCTTTACACAGACAACTAAGATAAAGATAAAGGTAATAATACTAAACATGCTTATATCACAAATAAACATGCACATAGGTCACAATTAGACTTCATGAGTTGTGCCAGACACTCCATGTTTTTATCAGAGTATGTATTTTCTGATATCAACAAATCATAAGTTGAAACTATATTTTTCACAATATGAAGGCCGAGCACGAAGAACTACAACTGAAATTATTGAGAAGGCGCTAGGGCCATGAATGGGTAGCAACATGCAATCTAAAATACAGGTGAGCCAGAAGTCCCACCGTCTCCACTTTCTATTGTATCAATTCCCAACAATGCTTTTCGAGGTGGGAAGAGGGTGAGAAAAGATGTCATAATTTGTGTTTTTAATAAGATGACGTTCAATTTTCTATATTTCCGATAGGGAGTAGAGAGCTACTATAGGATATAAAAAGAAAAAGGAAACTAATGTGGGTGGACGTATCACGAAGATGGCTTTGCTTTTCTTTTTATTTCCAAGGTGTTGTATTTAGAAGCCATTCAGATGGATCATTGGCAGAAGAGTATTTATATTATGCTAGAACTGTACTATTCTGAAAATTATAATATATATATATATATATATATATATATATATATATATATATATATATATATATATATATATATATATATATATATATATATACCATTTGCTTTCAAAGTCAATGTTCCATGTAAAATAACAATGTAAAACTAAAATAAATAAATAAATAAATTGAGGTTCATCCTTCAAGGCTACGTCATAGTGATATAATTGGGAATCAATCATAATGTAAGCAATATCCAAAGATTCCAAACTATACAGCTTGTACTTCAATATTCAGTAACAACTAAGCCCATAGTGTAAGCAATATCCAAAGTATACAGCTTGCACTCCAATATCCTATAACAACTAAGCCCAAACAATACTGTTATAAAACCCAGAAAAAGTATCAGGTTAACTAGACTTATAAAACTGAATAATTCATCCAAACTCCACCAATAACTAACAAAGGCAACCTACTCAAGTCGTTCATGCAACCTACTCAAGTCGCTCCATGAGACGTATTAAAAATTGTAGGAATCCAAAGCAAAGCTTATACCCCACTAACTTAGAAGTATTTGGAGAATTAAAAATGCTAGATATCTTTTCTGAACCTAGAGAATCAATCTCCTCCAATGTCGAAATAAATACTAAAAACACATTCAAAATTCCAAATTGACTGCGAATACCCCATCACCAATAATCGTAGCATTATCTACTCTAAAGGGCCAAACCTTTTACTTTTTTTATTTTTTTATTTTTTAGAAATAGGACTAAAATTTTGTTGTTATCCAAAAAATTGCTACCCATTCAAGCATAATATACTAAAAGGCACTTCAATTTGCTAAACAAAAGAATAATGTTCCATGAAGTACTCAGATGAATCAAAAAAGCAGGATACTTTATCAGAACCTACAGAATCAGCCTCCTCTATTGACTTTTGTATAATAAAAAGTTCAAAATAATCAATAATCAGGCTGCAATTATCCATACCAATACCCAAACAAAAAAAAAAAGGTTTCTTTGCAATCAATTCAAACATATAATATACTAAAAGAACTCCGCTTTACTAAACATAGGCTAAATTATAAGAACAATGTAGCATAAAATCCTCTTCTAATCAAACTTAAACACATAAAAAAGCAATCTTTACCAAATCAAAACGATCCCCTCAACTTGATCTTCGTCGATTCAACTCCACCATCGTCGCAATCCATCCCGCATCCACACTGCGGGCACTCCTCGAAATTCTCCACCCCGAAATCCGCTCCGGCGATCCCAACCGAAAACTCGAGATTGTCGCCACTCCGACGAACCTCAACGATGTTGACCCAAAACAGCAGGATCTTGACGCTGATCCCTCGCAGATCGTAAAGGCGGTTCTTTGAGATCCGACCCGAGATCTTGGACCCGTAACGGAGCTGGTACGAGTTTTGGATGGAGAAGCTGCAGTCGCCGTTAAAGTTGACGGAGAACTTGCCGGTGGTGCGGTCGAGGGAGTAGGAGGTGGCGCCCTTGGGGAGGAGGCCGATGGGGAAGTTGAAGGATTCGAGGATCTCGTAGGCGGTGGGCGCGGTGGCGGCGGCGGCGGCGGCGGCGGAGATGATGAAGAGGAGGAGAGAGATTGTGGAGATTTTTGGGGCCATTGTTTTAGGAGAGTGTTTCGATGAGTTGCGGTTGAGTTTCAGTTTTTGTATTTGACTTTTGATTTTTATTTATAAACCCAAAGTTTTAGTTTTAGTGGCTATTTCATATTAGCCCCTTATATATTAATATTTTGAACTCAGTCCCTCTTTTAAATTCCGAAGACATAAAATTGTTTGAAAATAATACTCTGGATCGTTGAAAACTTGATATTAGTTCCATTGTTCTCATAATTTGTTCTAATTAATCTCTACAGTCAATCAAGAAAAACTAGTAGTGAAGCAGTCTTATAGCAACTTCAATGATTTAAATGACTGATTTGAAAATATTAAAGGTTTAAGAGGCTGATATTAGAAAACTCATAATCCAAAATATGTACAATTAACTCCCGTTTTAACTTTATCTGTTATGGGTACAACATTTAAAATTTATATTTAACAACTAAGTTTAAAATATAGTAACGTACATCAAAAATACTAATTAAAATCTTAACGTGTCGAATTAGACAAAACTATAGGGAACTTTTAACGATAAAGTGCTTAAAGTAGAGTTAAATCAAATTTGGGTGGTGCTGTGGGTCAAGAATGATTTGATTACGATTGGGTGGGCTTGGTAATAAATCAAGTTAGAACTTTGGGTTTAGTAGAAAACCTTGGATTTATTGGATGCTGTCGTGGCGGTGAGTGGAGTAGGGGAAAAGGAGAAAAGAGGACGCGTGGCTTGAAGCGGGAGTCGTGGGAAACTGCGACTCTGATGCATTAGGTTGAAATTAGTTGGATTAAAAATCATTTGTATCGTTATTTGGTATCATTATGATTATAATTCAATACAGCACATTTCGCATACGAAAATGTCATGTGAAATAATTGTTACATGAAATTACTCAAATCAAATCGTTTGTCTTATTTGCATTTTGTCGTGGAAACTATATCTCTAAATTTCGCTATATAATCTAATGAAATTTGTTGGGTTACTTCTGATATAAAAGATTTGATGAGAAAGTTACATTACGTAGCAAAACATTTTATCGAATGACAATATACATTTTGTAATTTTATTATACAAACCCATAAATTGGAAACTATTTTGAATAGTTTAATTTCGCATTAATAATTGACTTTATTATGGTTCGCACTAATGAAACTATACAGATTTATATTGTCAATAATATCACCTTAATTTATACAGATGTATTATTACTGTGGTAGCAATATCACTAATAACATCTTGAACTTTATTCAAATGGGTCAATTTTAAAATAAAGACTAACTATGAACGTAATTTGAATGGATCAGAGCTAAATAAGAGGAACTATGAACCGTAATTGGCTTGAAGTCCCTATTTTATCTATAATACATTGGAAACCCTCCAAAATTTTCTGATTTTCAATACTCCACCAATATCCCAGCAAATGCAAAACTAATTTTTTGAGGGAAAAAACTATACCAATTCTTTCACTATTCATCTTACTAGCTAAAATAGTCACACATTCCTCATATCTCTCAACATCCACATTATCAATATTGTCCACACACAACTTAGAAATCAATTTGGATTATTTTCTACAACACCTTCCTCGAGGAATCGACATCTTTTATACTGTAACTTGATAGTTGTGCATTTGCAACTTAATTTTATTTATTTCCTATCAAGTTTTTTGTATTTTATCTATAATATATTTGAACCCACTCCAAATATTTCTGGTTTTCAATATTCCACCAATATCCCAACAAACGCAAAACTAATTTTTTTGAGGAAAAAAAAAACTATACCAATTGTTTCACTGTTCATCTTACTAGCTTAATTAGCCTGTTGTACACTTCTTTATATACTATCAATGTGGCGTGTGGGGGCCACCACATGGAGGAAATCATGGAGCACGAGAGAAAACACGTTGAAAACGCGTTTTCTCTTCGTGAGAACCACTAAATGTGAGCTTGGTACTTTTCCCTATATATATACAGTATATTTTAGGGTTAGGAGGCTGAGGGGATGTTTTGGTGGCGAAATTAGGTTTTGAGCCGTCGTTTGAGAGAGAATTTGTGAGAGATTAGAGTTTATTTGAGGGTTTTATTGGTGAGATCTTGTGTGATTGTAAACCCTATTTGTATTCTCTTTCTCTCTAGTAGTAAATCTCTCCCCTCCTTGCCCGTGGGCGTAGGCAACTTAGAACCATGTAAAATTTGTGTTTTGCTATTGATTTAATTTGTAATAGCTTTTAGGTTCCTCGACGGCGGTCGTCTAGAAATGATGAGAGGAAGAGTAAATATCCCACTTTGTTGAGATATTTGCTTGATTCTTGTGTCCTTTGTGAGGCGGGAATTCTTATTGTGATCTAGCTCTCTTGTTGTGGCCATTGTTGAGAGTCTTGCAGTACTACGCCAACAAGTGGTATCGAGCCCGATTTCGGATCTAGGGTTTTGAAGTTTGGTGGAGGAAGATTCTTGTGTGAAGCTTAGTTCTTGGAGTTCTCGGCCGGTGGAGATAGCATTAGGAGTTGCCGTTGGAGATTTCGCTTTCCTCGTGTGGTTAGGAAATCTATTTGGAATCCGATCTAGGGTTCGGTTGGGTGATTCTTTAATCCTATCAAAGTCGTTCTTTCTCTACAATTTGGAGTTAGTTTGCAATGGGAGAAGAAGGTGAAAGCGACAAGTCAATGGCGATGCAGTGCAAATGCAAGTTGATTTTGAACACCAAAATTAATGTGGTGAAATGCGGCAAAATCAACTTTGGTTTGTGGATGGCGGCGTCTGAGGATCGCTCAATGCTCAAAATTTGGAGGAGACCATCATGGTCCAAGAGAGCCACCTAAATATGAAGAGGAAGTATGGGATAAGATGAATAGGAGCGTGTGGGGTGATCAGGTCTGATTTGGAGCAGGAGGCTGAAATATATATATGCTTGGGGTGGCGTGCAATGAAGATGTGGAAAATTCTCAACAATAAGTATCTCATGAAGAGTGTTGAGAACGGGATGCACTTCTGCGAAGACTCTTGGCGAGGAGGTTCAGTGTCCTCACTAGCGGCTCATGTGAACAACTATACTAAGTTGTTGTCCGACTTGGCAAATGTTGATGAGAAGATAGCGGATGAGTACAAAGGGTTATTTTCTACAACACCTTCCTCGAGAATCGACATCTTTTATCTTGTAACTTGATAGTTGTGCATTTGCAACTTAATTTTATTTATTTCCTATCAAGTTTTTGTATTTTATCTATAATATATTTGAACCCTCCAAATATTTCTGGTTTTCAATATTCCACCAATATCCCAACAAATATAAAACTTACCTTTTAGAAATGAACTATATTAACTTTTTAAAAGATTCATTTTACTGTCTCAGTTCCTCAACCAACCACTCGTAGAAATCTTTATACACTGTTCTCCGTATTAAGTGTGGTAATCATACCACGCTCATGTTGCTTGGAAAAATGATTTTCACTCCCATGACCA
Source organism: Asparagus setaceus (assembly GCA_012295165.1). Classification (NCBI taxonomy): domain Eukaryota; kingdom Viridiplantae; phylum Streptophyta; class Magnoliopsida; order Asparagales; family Asparagaceae; genus Asparagus; species Asparagus setaceus. The sequence goes on from CM022705.1 coordinate 5,129,708, forward strand.
TACGAAATTACCAATTGCATGAAACAAACTTACAGTCAGTCCATGATCGCCGGTCTGCTGCACCTCCAAAGCAAAACCCGCTCTATCGGCTCCTCCTTCTGTAGGCATCAAAATTGCGGAGAATCAATATGACTAAATCATGAGAAGATCGAAGAACAACGTCGTCGAAATCTCAAGAAGTCAACACATGGGGAGATTGTGTCTCGCTACTGATCGCGGACCTTGTTTGTCTCGCCCGCGGCGAGACACCTTGATGTGTCTCGCTATTAGCGAGACACTTGTTTGTCTCGCCCGCGGCGAGACACCTTGATGTGTCTCGCTATTAGCGAGACACTTGTTTGTCTCGCCCGCGGCGAGACACCTTGATGTGTCTCGCTATTAGCGAGACACAGTATTACTCGCGAGACACCTTGATGTGTCTCGCTATTAGCGAGACACAGTATTACTCGCGAGACACCTTGATGTGTCTCGCTATTAGCGAGACACTTGTTTGTCTCGCCCGCGGCGAGACACCTTGATGTGTCTCGCTATTAGCGAGACACTTGTTTGTCTCGCCCGCGGCGAGACACCTTGATGTGTCTCGCTATTAGCGAGACACAGTATTACTCGCGAGACACCTTGATGTGTCTCGCTATTAGCGAGGGTTTTATTGGTGAGATCTTGTGTGATTGTAAACCCTATTTGTATTCTCTTTCTCTCTAGTAGTAAATCTCTCCCCCCCTCCTTGGTGGGCGTGGCATTTGCAGAACCATGTAAAATTTGTGTTTTTTATTGATTTAATTTGTAATAGCTTTTAGGTTCCCTCGGCAATTGATCCTAGAACGATGAGAGGAAAGTAAATATCCCACTTTGTTGAGATATTTGCTTGGTCTTGTGTCCTTTGTGAGGCAGAATTCTTATTGTGATCTAGCTCTCTTGTTGTGGCCATTGTTGTGAGGTCTTTGCCAGAAATTTTCCGCCGCACAACAAGTGGTATCGAGCCCGATTTCAGATCTAGGGTTTTGAAGTTTGGTGGAGGAAGATTCTTGTGTGAAGCTTAGTTCTTGGAGTTCTCCGGGTGGAATAGCATTAGGAGTTGCCGTTGGAGATTTCGCTTTCCTCGTGTGGTTAGGAAATCTATTTGGAATCCGATCTAGGGTTCGGTTGGGTGATTCTTTAATCCTATCAAAGTCGTTCTTTCTCTACAATTTGGAGTTAGTTTGCAATGGGAGAAGAAGGTGAAAGCGACAAGTCAATGGCGATGCAGTGCAAATGCAAGTTGATTTTGAGAACACCAAAATTAATGTGGTGAAGTCACGGCAAAATCAACTTTGGTTTGTGGATGGCGGCGTCTGAGGATCGCTCAATGCTCAAAATTTGGAGGAGACCATCATGGTCCAAGAGAGGCCACCTAAATATGAAGAGGAAGTATGGGATAAGATGAATAGGAGCGTGTGGGGTGATCAGGTCTGTTTGGGCGGAATATATGATATTGCTTAGGGTGACGTCTGCAATGAAGATGTGGAAAATTCTCAACAATAAGTATCTCGCGAAGAGTGTTGAGAACGGGATGCACTGCGAAGACTCTTGAGGTTCGGTCAGGAAGCACCTCACTAGCGGCTCATGTGAACAACTATACTAAGTTGTTGTCCGACTTGGCAAATGTTGATGAGAAGATAACGGATGAGTACAAGGCGGTTATTTTATTGGGCTCCTTACGATGAGGAGTATGACACCTTTGTACTCACTTTGTTGAACGGACGTACTTCTATCGGCTATAGTGAAGTTACTAGCGCATGACCAACCATGATTTGAGGAGGAAGGACAAGGAGACTTCCGGTCACGAGTACTTGAGTGAGCCTTGTCGGCGAAGGTAAAAGCCCATATCCGAAAGGTGACAATAGAGGAGGTCAAAGTCAAGAAGGCCACCAATTGTCAAAGAACCAATGTGCGTGCGCAAAGGCGGGGGCATTGGAAGAGAGATTGTCAAAGCTCAAGGAGAAAGAAAATGGCAAGAAAAAGGGCGAAGGCCAATGAGGTGAATATTGCTAAAGGCGATGATTCCGACGATTCGTGCTATTCTCTATTGATTACTCGGAGGTGAATCATGTGGAAGCATCAGTTGGATGCTTGATTCCGCTACTTATCATGTGACCCTAAAAGGTGGTTTTGCATCTTTTGAGAAAGTCGGCCGGGTGTTGTTGTCATGGAAAATGATCAACCACATGGCATTTGTGGGATAGGTGCATGCGGATTAGGATGCGATGGAGTAGTCCGTGAGTTGAAGGAGGTGAGATTTGTTCCTGGTGAAGAAAAATCTTATCTCGGTTGGAGCTTTGGAGGCGAAGGGATTCAATGTGACTTTCAAAAGCGGTGTAGGGAAGGTTACTAAAGGATCTTTGGTGGTGATGAAGGAGTCCGTAATCAAAATTTATACTATCTGAATGGAAGCACGAGATTGGCCACGTTGCTTGAGTTGTTTGGCCAGACGGGGAAGCGAGCTTGCACTATAGGTTAGGGCACAGGTGAAAGGTCACTGCAGGGCGTTATGCAAGGGGCTATTAAAGGAGCCAAGAGTGCAAAAATTGAGTTACGTGAGCATTGTGTTCTTGGCAAGCGGACAAAGGTGAAGTTGAACGACCATCCATCGGGCGAAGGGTATTACGGACTACGTGCACCTGAGGCGTTTGGGGTCCCACCAAGGCGGCATCGCGGTGGTAGACATTGGTTCGTCACATTTGTTGATGACTATTCTAAGCGATGTTGGGTGTACACCATGGCGAAGAAGAGTGAAGTCCTAGATATATTAGGTAGGTGGAAGAAGAGATTAGAGCTGCGGTGGGAGAAAGATCAAGGCGTTGAGATCCGACAACGGTGGTGAGTATACTTTAGACCCTTCGCGACTATGTGAGGCGAGTAGTATAGAAAAGAACAATGTAGTCATTATTATTCTTATAATCTTAAGTTGTCAACTTTAGTAGTGGCAACTGGCCGTAAATAGGAACGGCGCACTAACACATCAATTTCAAAATCATTTTGCTTTTCTCACGCTGCTTTGAAATTATTATACTGTACAGGAGATAAGTATGTTGTAGCTCGAATGCAATTGGAATGTATATATGGCTCTCATTAATTCTTATCTAATGCTCATATTATTAATTATTATTGTCAGATTATTTACGAATTTTAACGCATCAGTAGCTACTCTATTTTATGGCATCCTGTTCTAGCATCTTTTGAGTTACAACAAAATTAAACAAATTAAGTGTACAAAGGAAATTATTTTTAGCTACAACAAAATAAAACAGCTTAAGCGTGCAAAGGAAATTAATATATTTGTGTAAAGTAACTCTTTTAATTTTGAACATAGATATTTCTATTGTAGTTGTGATTATAAAGTTAACATAAGTAATTATATACACGCACTTGCTTAGTAAAACAACAATACCCAGTTCAGATTTTTACAGAAATCCATAAAAATTAAAATTGTCTCAGTATTTTATTTATTGGGGACTTCACCATCTTTCTCATCTAAATTCATAAAATGATCAATATATACATAGATTCACAAAATAGAAACTATTTCAAATAGTTTAAATTCTTATCGATGGATTTCACTATCTCTGATTTCTATCATTTTTCATTAGTACACTAGTTCATTAGCATAATCGTACAACTTTACTTCATTCTTTCTTTATACAGATGTTAACGGGTTTTGATTGTGCTTGCTGTTATTGGCATCACCTTGATTATAGAAATATTAACTATTTCATTTTCACAACTTTGATTTATCTATGATACATTCCAGAAAAGTGAAAACATTCTAAATTTTCAATATCCCACCAATATCCCAACAAATATAAAACTTACCTTTTAGAAATGAACTATATTAACTTTTTAAAAAGATTCATTTTACTGTCTCAGTTCCTCAACCAACCACTCGTAGAAATCTTTATACACTGTTCTCCGTATTAAGTGTGGTAATCATACCACGCTCATGTTGCTTGGAAAAAATGATTTTCACTCCCATGACCATACGAAATTACCAATTGCATGAAACAAACTTACAGTCAGTCCATGATCGCCGGTCTGCTGCACCTCCAAAGCAAAACCCGCTCTATCTGGCTCCTCCTTCCTGTAGGCATCAAAAATTGCTGAAGAACCTCAAATATGACTAAATCATGAGAAGATCGAAGAACAACGCCGTCGAAATCTCAAGAAGTCAACACATGGGAGATTGTGTCTCGCCACGGCGAGACACCTTGATGTGTCTCGCTATTAGCGAGACACTTGTGTGTGCCTCGACGAGCGAGACACCTTGATGTGTCTCGCTATTAGCGACACTTTGTGTGTGCTCGCGACGAAGCGAGACACTTGATGTGTCTCGCTATAGGCGAGGCACTTACTTGTGTCTCGCTAACCGGGCGACACCCGTAATACTTGGAACGAGCTCTTGAAGGGTCTAAATCAATGCCGATGGGGCCTACTTGACTTTATCAATGCAGAGACGTCGTGACACGCTAATAGGTTGCTATGACGCCAAGATACCACTAGGCGTAATTCTAGGCATTTAATCATGCCTAAAAGGTGAAAACCGTTACAAGCATGGAAGGGACAGACGCTTCGCCAGCCGTACGAGGCAACCATACCGCCGCCGCCGAGTACTCTACACCGCCGCCAGGAGTTAGGCGTTTGCTGCAGGCACTTTGAGTCACGCTGCTTAACCGCAAATCTTCAAGACTTATGACACTTATGGGCACGCTTCCAAAGACTATAAATACCCTCCTACGCCCACTTGGGCAGGGTCGGCCATCGAAGGGAAAAGTCGAATCCAAGCTTCCTGAGTTCAAGAACACGATCCACGCGGAGATTCCTCGAGTTTAAGCCTTGACTTATTCTTGAGAAGAGTAGATATCTTACCTTGCTAAGATATTTCTTTGAAGTTCTTGTTTCCTTTGCGAAGCACTAACTAAACCCCGCCGATTCGACGATCGCCGCTTCTGGTCCACGGACACGCTGGCCCCCCAAGACAGCAAAGTCCCACGAAAACAAGAGATCTACACTTGTAGCGCCTTTGTTCGAAGCCAGAGAGTTACCGAAATTTCTTTGTAACCGAAAATTAAGGTGTAATTTTCTTAAGTTTTGTAATGGAAACGACAAAGAAATCAACTTTCGACCCAAACACGATGGCTAATTACAAGGAGCCAACGGTCTCGAGCCCGAGATCGTTGTGTCGCACTTTGCAACATCAGCCGACCTCATGGTTGATGGAATAGATTACTTCTTCGATCAAGCCAAATTTGAAGAGTATCTCTCATCTTCCACATCGAAGTCCTCCTCACCCCGCAAACATCGGAGGATCTCATCTCCTAAGAGGGAGGTTCGCTCGTTGTGATGTGCAACGATCTTCGCTCGCTATGCATGCAGGCGATTTCCTCTCAACAAGATCTCAACCGACCGACGAAGAGAGCTCGCCAAAGACGACGCCAAAAGAGGGCTCGCCGGCCGTTTGGGGTCCCACCAAGGCGGCATCGCGGTGGTAGACATTGGTTCGTCACATTTGTTGATGACTATTCTAAGCGATGTTGGGTGTACACCATGGCGAAGAAGAGTGAAGTCCTAGATATATTAGGTAGGTGGAAGAAGAGATTAGAGCTGCGGTGGGAGAAAGATCAAGGCGTTGAGATCCGACAAGCGGTGGTGAGTATACTTTAGACCCTTCGCGACTATGTGAGGCGAGGGCATAGAGAGACACTTCACGGTTAGTCATACACCGCTGACAAAATGGGGTGGCGAGAGAGGTTGAATCGGTCTTTCTTTGGAGAAGGTTCGATGTTTATTGGCGCATAGTGGTTTGGAGAAGATCTTTTGGTGAAACTTACATATCGACCGCCTCATCAACAGTACGCCTTCATCTGCGATTGGGGAAAGACCCTATGGAGAAGTGGTCGGAGAGCGGCCGCGAGATTATGACCAGCTCAAGGTATTTGGGTGCCACATTTTATCATGTGAAACGAATAAATTGGAGCTAGCGAGCTAGGAAGGCCATATTTGTAGGATTCAAGCGTGGTGTCAAAGGATACAAGCTATGGGATCAGTTGATAAGAAGATTGTCTTTGGTAGAGAGCGTCACATTGATGAGGCTTCTATCTTGAAGCTTCCCAACTCTCATCGAGTGGATGACCCACGAAGAGTTATCGCAGTGGTGGAATCGTCTGACTCATTGTCGAGATGGTACAATATCCATTAGAGTCACCGTGGCCTTGGCAACCGATATGACCACGGAGGATATAGTACAGATGTGCGAGATCGGGGCCAAGCGGCTCAGGTTCGGGATTCTATGCGGTCCGGAGAGCGAGAGAAACATCTGAGATGCCCGGCCAGTATCGCAAACCACGGTTGCATATGCACTTCGGTGGAAGTATCGATGAGATGATACCTACTACATTGAGAGAGGCGAAGCGAGTTGGTCGTGGCGGTAGCTATCGAGGAAGAGATGGAGTCTCTTCACAAGAACGATACATGGGAGCTTGTTGAGCTTCAAAGGGACGGAAGGCAATTGGTTGCAAGTGGGTATACACTAAGAAGGAGGGCATTGAAGGCACTCCATTGAGGTTCAAAGCTAGGTTAGTTGCGAGGGTTATGCGCGGGAGGAAGGTATTGATTATAATGAGGTCTTCTCGGTGGTGAAGCATTCGTCGATTGATTTTGCTAGCATAGATGGCCGCAGTATGGTTTGGAATTAGATCGGTTGGATGTGAAGCGGCATTTCTTCATGGTGATCTTGATGAAGAAATCTATATGACTCACCATTGGGATTCAGAGGCTGCGGGGAAAGAAAAGTTGGTTTCTGGATAAAGAAATCGCTATATGGTTTGAAAGCAGTCTCCTCAACTGATGGTATAAGCGATTCGATGGTTTTATGCTTGGTCATTCATACACTTTCGAACCGGTTTGATCCTTGCGTATATTTCGCAAGTTGAAAGGAGGTGCGTATATCTATTTGTTATTATATGTCGATGACATGTTGGTTGCCTCTATTTCAGTGCGCTATAAATGAATTGAAGGCACAACTTTCAAAAGAGTTCGAGATGAAGGATTTGGGTGAGGCTAAAGCGCATTTTGGGGATGGAGATCTACAGAGACAAGAAAAGGGTAAAATTTGTTTGACCACAGATGGCTTATTTGAAGAAGGTTCTCTGGCGGTTCCATGTTAGCATGGATCTGAAGCGATCGGTGTACCATTAGAGCCCATTTGAAGCTTTGGTGACCTTTCACCGAAGGCGATTGAAGATCGAGAGTTGATGTCGAAGACTCCATATCTGTATGATTAGGCTTGATATGCATAATGGTATGTCGAGACGAGATTTGTCCTGGCGGTGAGCATGGTTTGAATACATGCACGATCGAGGGGTGGGTCATTGGAGCAGCCGTGAAATGGATTTTGAGGTACATTGAGATGCAGCTCAATGTTGGTTTGGTTTATGGCGGGACACTCTGGTGGGCGGTTGTGCGTTAGTTATGTTGATCGGATCTGGGGATTTGGATAAACGCCGGTCTGACGAGTTATGTGTTCACTTTGACTTCGTCTGTGCGGTGTGTTGGAGATGCACCTGCGGTCTGATTTACTTTGTCAACTGAGGAGGAGAGTATATAGCAATTCTGGTATGAAAGAAGAAGCGATTTGGCCGAGGACTTTTGGAGGAACTTGGTATATCGCAACAATCGTCACCATTCATTGTGATAGCATGAGTGCTATCTATTTGGCGAAGAACCGAGCTCGTTGTGTCGCAGCCTTGCGCCATCGAGCCGACCTCATGGTTGATGGAATAGATTACTTCTTCGATCAAGCCAAATTTGAAGAGTATCTCTCATCTTCCACATCAAGTCCTCCTCACCCCGCAAACATCGGAGGATCTCATCTCCTAAGAGGGAGGTTCGCTCTGTTGTGATGTGCAACGATCTTCGCTCGCTATGCATGCAGGCGATTTCCTCTCAACAAGATCTCAACCGATTCGACGAAGAGAGCTCGCCAAAGACGACGCCAAAAGAGGGTCTCGCCACCGCCAAGGCTCGAGTCGACGGATGGAGTTCATTATCGAACTCACGTAATCAAAGGCATCAACAAAGTTCAACGTTGAAGCAAAACATGGGCCTCTTCTACAAAGTTCAACGCTGAACGTAAGGCGCATCTTATCCAAAGTATTCCGCACTTTGATAAAATACGAGGGAGTCCGAAAATTTTGGAGGGGATCTGTAGGCATCAAAATTGTCAAGAACCTCAAATATGACTAAATCATGAGAAGATCGAAGAACAACGCCGCCGAAATCTCAAGAAGTCAACACATGGGAGATTGTGTCTCACAAAGGCGAGACGTGCTCGCACGAAGCGACACCTGATGTGTCTCGCTATTAGCGAGACACTTGTGTGTGCCTCGCGACGAAGCGAGACACCTTGATGTGTCTCGCTATTAGCGAGACACTTGTGTGTGCCTCGCGACGAAGCGAGACACCTTGATGTGTCTCGCTATAGGCGAGACTTACTTGTGTCTCGCTAACCGGGCGACACCCGTAATACTTGGAACGAGCTCTTAAAGGGTCTAAATCAATGCCGATGGGGCCCACTTGACTTTATCAATGCGAGAGACGTCGAGATCGCGTTAATAAGCGTTAAGCAATAAGATACGCTACCAGGCGTAATTTAGGCATTTAATCGTGCCTAAAAGCGTGAAAACCGCTACAAAGATTCGGAAGGATTCAGACTGCCTCGCCCGGTAGTAAATGACACGCTGGCCACAATGAGGTAAATTTAATCGCCGCCAGCGAGCTTTAGCGTAGGCAAATTTCACCGGCCACGGGCTAACCGCAAATTCCAAGACTTATGACACTTGTGGGCACGTTTCCAAAGACTATAAATACCCTCCTACGCCCACTTCAAGGTGGGTCGGCCATCGAAGGGAAAAATCGAAATCCAAGCTTCCTGAGTTCAAGAACACGATCCACGCGGAGATTCCTCGAGTTTAAGCCTTGACTTATTCTTGAGAAGAGTAGATATCTTACCTTGCTAAGATATTTGTCAAGTTCTTATTTCCTTTGCGAAGCACTAACTAAATCCCCGTCGATTCGACGATCGCCGCTTCGGTGGTCCACGGATTACGCTGGGCCCCTGACAGCAAAGTCCCACGAAAACAAGAGATCTACACTTGTAGCGCCTTTTGTTCGAAGTTTGAGAGAGTTATTTAATTTTCATTATAACCGAGAACCAAAAGTGTAATTTTCTAGTTTTACAAATGGAATCAACTTTCGACCCAAACACGATGGCGACCATTAGCTGGAGCCAACGGTCTCGAGCCCGAGATCGTTGTGTCGCACTTTGCGTACCGATCAGCCAACCTCATGGTTGATGGAATAGATTACTTCTTCGATCAAGCCAAATTTGAAGAGTATCTCTCATCTTCCACATCAAGTCCTCCTCACCCCGCAAACATCTGGAGGATCTCATCTCCTAAGAGGGAGGTTCGCTCACAGATGTGCAACGATCTTCGCTCGCTATGCATGCAGGCGATTTCCTCTCAACAAGATCTCAACTGATCTGACGAAGAGAGCTCGCCAAAGACGACGTCAAAAGAGGGCCCGTCAGTTCGCCAAGGCTCTGGAGTCGACGGATGGAGTTCATTATCAGAACTCACGTAATCAAAGGCATCAACAAACTGCAATCTCTCAATCCGTCAGCACTCCTCCCAAGGAAGAATGGGTTCTCGTCAAAAGGGCCCGATTGACAAGGAAGGAGCGCGCCCAAAAGCGTCGTGCACGCGTTGCTCATGCACGTGCCATTGTTCGCAAGGCGCAAGAGTCAAAAGCAACCCAGCAAACGGCTCAAAATCGCCAAGCATGGATCCCGAAGTCGACATCAAAATCGGCTCAAGAATCTGCCTCGCCAACAACATTCACCGACAGTAACCGCCTCGCCAATGAGATTACCGAACGCTTCGCCAACAACAGGTAGCGAATCGCCTACCAGCCGGTAGATACCGAAGGCCTCACCAACAAATGGGTAAGTAAACTGCTCGCCAGCTGCCGAGATTGCTGAATCGCCGCAAAAGCGAAGGCCCTCCATGTATTGACAAAGATGGGCTTTTCCGCCTTTCTTCCACTTCTCGGATGAGGTATCAACCTTTAAGTCCGGAAATCGACAATTCGGTGTTTAGTCGTCTTGGTCCACAACCGTGAAATAAAAGCAAGGTTCCGTGAAGAAACGCTTGATTACCCAGCTCGAAGAGTCTTGAGCAAGTCGAAATATCTCGTGTCTCTAGAATTCCAATTGCATCTCGTTTGAGCATCCCACAAGGGGTCCACGAGTCTGGCGAGAAGAAGAAGTTGAGGCAAGTGACTCGCAAAATCACGAGAGATAACCGCACCCTCGCGGATTCATACGTAGCAACTTCGATGACGGCCAAGCCGACGGAAGTTGTCTCTCAAGTCAAACGGCCGACGCCCCAAAAGAAGACGTGTCCTCCACTAAGGACAACGCTACACTTGGGGTGGAAGTGCAATCGATGATAAACCACACCAACCACACCATCAGGTTGGGGGTGGCAACACACGAAAGAGGACGATCGATGAAATAGGTTGTTCTTGCTCGTGTGCACAACTAATCAAGACGTTGTTGTCAGGATGTGCCTGTTCTGAGTCGAACGCTCACCCACAAAGAGCTTCAGTATTCGAACGGCCCTCGTCGCCAACGGAAAATCAAGCCACGCCAAGACGACATCGAAGAAAAAGGAGATCATCCATCCAAATTGATGAGTTTCCCGAAGTGACCATCAACATGGTGAACAAAGGGAAAGGACCGGCGACGGATTCAGATCCTGATTTCACTCCTGCAGGAAAAGTCATCACCCGAGTTTCCCAGCAGATGTCTCGGTTACAATTGCGAGCTACCCAACACATTGACTATAGAAGGATGCATGAGGGAGAGTCATCTGATGATGAAGCTTCCGACATCAATTCGGCGATAGCTTCCGATGACACAATGTCAAGTGCTGGTCTCCATCCCAGAGAAGCTTTTACCATTACTCCTGATGTCCCGCTCAAATGTTACAAGAAGCCTTAGCTAAGCAAAGAGAAGAGCTTAAGGTCAAATGAGAACAGAGATGGAGCTAGCCATGCAACGATGAGGGAATTGCAAACCCAAATGGACATAACCGAATCCAGCCAACAAGGTGGAGTAACCCACCATAATGTTGAAGACAAATGATTCGGAGATTGATGAACACATTTACGCCGATCAACCTCCAAAGAAAGTTGCATCCGCCGCCAAGGTGGAAATGGTCCAATTCTTCCTATTGGAAGCAATCCAAAACAAGGGGAGGATGATGGCGAAAGGATGAAAGAGCTTGAAGATAAAATCAATGCTTTGATGAGATATTTCTTGGTCTTGTTTCCTTTGTGAGGCGGGAATTCTTATTGTGATCTAAATTTCTCTTGTTGTGGTAATTGTTGGTCTTTGCGAAATTTTCCGCCAGCGCACAACAATCAAAATATGATAATCATGCCACTCCTATTTTGCCTTTAAAAAAAAAATTTATTACTCCCTTGACCCCTCCCCAATTGCATGACAACCAACAGTACTCAATCCATGATCCCTGGCCTGCTCTGCTCCTCCAGAGCAAACCCGGTCTATCTGGATCCCATTCTTATCCCTCTCTCTCCTACAGAGCCCAAGCACGCATATTGTCGGTGGAAAACAAAAAATATCCTTGTAACATTAAACCAAAATTTTGACGAAAAACATTAAACTCTAATTATAAATTAAATTAATCAATAATTTCTTAAATCAGTACTCGAGGATTACAATGCGATGATTTTTGTATTATATTTATTTAAAGAACATTAAAATTTAAAAATTAATAGAGTATCTTTTACAATTTATATGATATTTCGGGTTTAAGAATAATTTTAAAAGTGAGGGTTAAAAAGTAAGTCAAGGCAGATCTTTGGGTTTGTAAATTAAAAAAACTCTTCAATTTCGGTGGTGACATGGCATTGAATTTAGTAAGAGTATATTTGGTGACGGTTAGTTGTAAGTGCATTTATAATCTGAGTAGTGATAACTACATTATTAATCCTATACTATTTGTACATTACAAGAGAGAAAAATATGGGGTCTATTCTCTTCGACTTTTTAAAAATTTGATGACTCGTCAAGAGAACTCACACTTCTCTCTTATAGTGTAGAAGTAGTATAGAAAAGAACAATGTAGTCATTATTATTCTTATAATCTTAAGTTGTCAACTTTAGTAGTGGCAACTGGCCGTAAATAGGAACGGCGCACTAACACATCAATTTCAAAATCATTTTGCTTTTCCCACGCTGCTTTGAAATTATTATACTGTACAGGGAGATAAGTATGTTGTAGCTCGAATGCAATTGGAATGTATGTATGGCTCTCATTAATTCTTATCTAATGCTCATATTATTAATTCTTATTATTGTCAGATTATTTACGAATTTTAACGCATCAGTAGCTACTCTATTTTTATGGCATCCTGTTCTAACATCTTTTTGAGTTACAACAAAATTAAACAAATTAAGTGTACAAAGGAAAATTATTTTTGAGCTACAACAAAATAAAACAACTTAAGTGTGCAAAGGAAATTAATATATTTGTGTAAAGTAACTCTTTTAATTTTGAACATATATATTTCTATTGTAGATGTGATTATAAAGTTAACATAAGTAATTATATACAGCACTGCAGTAGTAAAACAACAATACCGGTTTGTATTTTTCTGAGAAATTCATAAAAATTAAAATTGTCTCGAAATTTATTTCTTGGGGACTTCACCATCTTTCTCATCTAAATTCATAAAATGATCAACATGTACATAGATTCACAAAATAGAAACTATTTCAAATAGTTTAATTTCTCATTGAGGAACTTCACTATCTTTCTGATTTCTCTCATTTTTCATTAGTGCACTAGTTCATTAGCATAATCATGCAACTTTACTTCATTCTTTCTTTGTACAGATGCTAACATGTTTTGATTGTGCTTGCTATTATTGGCATCACCTTGATTATAGAAATATTAACTATTTCATTTTCAACTTTGATTTATCTATGATACATTCCAGAAAAGTGAAAACATTCTAAATTTTCAATATCCACCAATATCCCAACAAATATAAAACTTACCTTTTAGAAATGAACTATACTAACTTTTTCAAAAGATTCATTTTACTGTCTCAGTTCCTCAACCAACCACTCGAAGAAATCTTTATACAGTGTTCTCCGTATTAAGTGTGGTAATCATACCACTCTCATGTTGCTTGGAAAAAATGACTTGCACTCCCATGACCATACGAAATTACCAATTGCATGAAACAAACTTACACTCAGTCCATGATCGCCGGTCTGTTGCACCTCCAAAGCAAAACCCGCTCTATCTGGCTCCTCCTTCCCTCTCGTAGATAGCCCGGGCAAGCATATTGCTTTCGGTGTAAATTTAAGAAAACCCCTTTAAGTCGGGCATTTCTCAAATTTCCCCCTTAACCTTCAAAATTCACAACACTCTTAAGTTTTGTGTCTCTCAAAAACCCCTTCAACTTTCTGCATTTACCAAAAAACCCCGCTAAATAGATATGAGGCATATCCCAGCAATCTCCACCTTGGCTCATATCTACGGCACACAATGTGAATATAGCTCAACATCTTCACGGGAACTATAGGCGACATCTCCAGACACCAACCATCTGTAGACCAACAGGTCTTCGAGCTTCACATAATGGGAGGTGCTCTGATATTCTCGTCATCCACTTCTCAGACAAACACCACACATGCACAATGTTCCAACTCCCAAAATAATAAATACTATCACCATCGTCTACTAAAAGAGCACATTTGATCACTTAATCCACCACACCCTGACTATCGTGATCACACAGCGCTCCACCTTGGTCAAAACTCCTCAATCATCTTGAGGATCACACGTTCCACCTTGGTCAGAACACCATGACCAACACTGAAGATCCTCGATCATCTCTGCGATGTGTCACACTATGTCTAGAGGTAACTAACATCCACCAACTTTGAGATATATAAGCATACCTCAAACCATCGACATCATCTGTCGATTTTTGATTATCAATGTTCAATCATCCGAAACTAGCTCAAAATAGCAAAACTAGCCTAATCTGCTTCCATCATTCGTCCAACATCAAGAAACGTATGATTCAACTCGAATCAAATTAATCGCCCATAATCCATGATCTGCTAGCAAAACAAAGTGGACTGTCCGATCTGAATTTGAAACAAATGCAATTCCAACTCACACAACACCAAACAACAATGAGGCTCAAACATCAATCTAGATCATCAAAATCACCTAACCACATGATTTTCCTTTGGCACAAAACACTAGCACTCGTTTGTACGGGAATGGAGTCGAGTGAGAATAGAATGAAGGTAGGAATGGAATGGAATTGATGTGGGAATGGAATGCTCATTCCCATTCTCGTGTTTGGGTGAGATTAGAGAATTAAGTGGGAATATATTTGAGAAGGGTATATCGAGAATTAATTTTATTATTTTCATTCTCACTTAAGTGGGAATATCAATTCCTTGATAACCCATTGGGAATAACAATTCCCACGGTGGGAATTGATGAGAAGCGAGAATGACATTTCTATCATCCAAAATACATCATGTTTGGCTCTCAAGGCCATCATCCAAGCCTTGAGATGCGGGCTTTAACCGAAATAAGTTGAATCAAACTTGACTCCTGTGTATGCATGTATAACTCGCTTCCCTCAGATTCGGCTTGTATATACTAGTATAACCGCTCCCTTTCCTCCGATGAATATAAGAGGTTAAACCGCTTCCTTCTTACTTACTCCGGCTGTATACGAGTATAACCGCCCTTTCCTCCGATGAATATAAGAGGTTAAACCGCTCTTCCTTCTTACTCACCATGTTCCACTTTTAAGAAATGGGTGGATAATCCATGAACGAGGTCCACTTCCACATTGAGCAATCAAACCTTCCTACGCTTAGGATTGTCTCAAATATCCGCCTAGTCAAACCTTCCTACGCTAGGACCATGGTCAAAATCTCCTCTTGATTCCTTCCATGAACGAGGTCCACTTCCAGATTGAGCGATCAAACCTTCCGGCAGCTAGGATTGTCTCAAATATCTGCCTAGTCAAACCTTCCTACGCTTAGGACCATGGTCAAAATCTCCTCTTGATTCCTTCCATGAACGAGAGGTCCATTTCAGATTGAGCGATCAAACCTTCCTACGCTTAGGATTGTCTCAAAACTCCTATCCCATCAAACCTTCCTACGCTTAGGATCATTTTTAATTTTCACTCCCACTTGGTCAAACCTTCCTACGCTTAGGACCACGGTCAAAATCCCTCTCGATTCCTTTTATGAATGAGAGGTCTAATCCGTAATGTGGTTCGCTTCCCAAGAGAAAACACAACAGGTTCGCTTCCCAAGAGAAGACACAACGGGTTCCCAAGAGAAAACACAAATTCCACAAGCCTACGATTCAAAATCAGAGCATAGATGTCATTACCTAATGACACCTAAACTATGCTTTTATGCATAGGGATGTTATCTCGCCCCTTATCGAGATAAATCGATCTAACACATGCCGGGTAATCAATTCCGTGATAATTGATCGCTTCACGATTCAATATCAGAGCATAGATGTCATTACCTAATGACACCTAAACTATGCCTTCATGCATAGGGATATTATCTCCGCCCCTTATCGAGATAAATCAGATCTAACACATGCCGGGTAATCAATTCCGTGATAATTGACCGAGCCTACGATTCAATATTGTAGCATAAAGTCTAAGAGAATTCACTCTTTTAGCACAACGTAACATGTAGAACGGACTCGATAATCTACATGCTAGCCCAACTCAAACGGTAGTTGGTAAAGGCTCATCAAATCCGTTGATGGTGAGGGTTTGCCAAAAATCCTATATCTATCATACAAGCAATAACTTGAGACAGCGGCCCACTCACCGGGTCAAGCACTTTCTCCCACCGTGATTTTAATGCACTTTGTAACTCATTGCTAATGCAAATGTGCCATTACATCGCCTGGCTCAAGCATGCTCGCATGCATTCTCGTATGTCCTTTTGAGCGAGACACTTCTGATTGCCCCGCCGCTTCTTCAAGTGGGACAATTCCAGATATTACATATAGAAGCTTTCGAACTGATATTCAAAACCGCACGACGCTTTTCTCAATGATTCTCAAGGCATTTCAATTATAACCCAAGTGGTAACTTTCAAGATGAAGATGATTAGTCCAAAATCGACTTCACATTTCAATCAATCCAAATACAAATGCAACAGCCTATTGATCCCAAAATATGGTCACGACGCCAGAGCCGTGATTCAAGAATCAAGCAAAACATGGGCCTCTTCTACAAAGTTCAACGCTGGAACGTAAGCATCTTATCCAAAGTATTCCGCACTTCGACAAAATACGAGGAGTCTCAAAACTTTGAGGGGTATCTCAGAGGCATCAAAAATTGTCAAGAACCTCAAATATGACTAAATCATGAGAAGATCGAAGAACAACGTCGTCGAAATCTCAAGAAGTCAACACATGGGAGATTGTGTCTCGCCACAAAGGCGAGACACTTGTTTGTGTCTCGCCACGAGCGAGACATTTGATGTGTCTCGCTATTAGCGAGACATTTTGTGTGTGCCTCGCGACGAAGCGAGACATTTGATGTCTCGCTATTAGCGAGACATTTTGTGTGTGCCTCGCGACGAAGCGAGACACCTTGATGTGTCTCGCTATAGGCGAGGCACTTACTTGTGTCTCGCTAACCGGCGAGACACCCGTAATACTTGGAACGAGCTCTTGAAGGGTCTAAATCAATGCCGATGGGGCCTACTTGACTTTATCAATGCAGAGACGCTCGTGACACGCTAATAGGCGGTTACATCGCCAAGATACCACTAGGCGTAATTCTAGGCATTTAATCGTGCCTAAAAGCGTGAAAACCATGTTACCGAGGACGGTGATCGCCGCCAAATAGCAGGCATCATATCCGCCGCCACGGTAAATAACGCGCCATCGCTGAGTTTAGGTAGTTTAGCGCCGAGGCGCCTGAGCCGCTGCTAACCGCAAATCTTCAAAGACTTATGACACTTATGGGCACGTTTCCCAAAGACTATAAATACCCTCCTACGCCCACTTCAAGCGGGTCGGCCATCGAAGGGAAAAGTCGAATCCAAGCTTCCGGAGTTCAAGACCACGATCCACGCCGAGATTCCTCGAAGTTTAAGCCTTGACTTATTCTTGAGAAGAGTAGATATCTTACCTTGCTAAGATATTTGTCAGTTCTTGTTTCCTATGTAAGCACTAACTAAACCCCGCCGATTCGACGATCACGCCGGTGGTCCACGGACACGCCCCCCACAGATGCAAAGTCCCACTAAAACAAGAGATCTACACTTGTAGCGCCTTTTGTTCGAGTTTGTGAGAGAGTTACCAATTTCTGTAACTAAAATTAAGGTGTAATTTTCTTAAGTTTTGTAATGGAAACGACAAAGAAATCAACTTTCACCCAAACACTTCCCTCGTAGATAGCCCGGCAAGATATTGCTGTGTAAATTTAAGAAAACCCCTTTAAGTCGGCATTTCTCAAATTTCCCCTTAACCTTCAAAATTCACAACACTCTTAAGTTTTGTGTCTCTCAAAACCCTTCAACTTTCTCAGATTTACCAAAACCCGCTAAATAGATATGAGGCATATCCCAAAGAATCTCCACCTTGGCTCATATCTACTGCACACAATGTGAATATAGCTCAACATCTTCACGGGAACTATAGGCGACATCTCCGACACCAACCATCTGCAGACCAACAGGTCTTCGAGCTTCACATAATGGGAGGTGCTCGATATTCTCGCCATCCACTTCTCGGACAAACACCACACATGCACAATGTTCCAACTCCCAAAATAATAAATACTATCACCATCGCCTACTAAAGAGCACATTTGATCACTTAATCCACCACACTCGACTATCGTGATCACACAGCGCTCCACCTTGGTCAAAACTCCTCAATCATCTTGAGGATCACACGTTCCACCTTGGTCAGAACACCATGACCAACACTGAAGATCCTCGATCATCTCTGCGATGTGTCACACTATGTCTAGAGGTAACTAACATCCACCAACTTTGAGATATATAAGCATACCTCAAACCATCGACATCATCTGTCGATTTTTCAGACATCCGATCAATGTTCAATCATCCGAAACTAGCTCAAAATAGCAAAACTAGCCTAATCTGCTTCCATCATTGCGTCCAACATCAAGAAACGTATGATTCAACTCCCGAATCAAATTAATCGGCCCATAATCCGCCGATCTGCTAGCAAAACAAAGTGGACTGTCCGATCTGAATTTGAAACAAATGCAATTCCAACTCACACAACACCAAACAACAATGAGGCTCAAACATCAATCTAGATCATCAAAATCACCTAACCACATGATTTTCCTTTGGCAACCAAAACACTAACGCCTCGTTTGGCACGCGGGAATGGAGTCGAGTGAGAATAGAATGAAGGTAGGAATGGAATGGAATTGATGTGGGAATGGAATGCTCATTCCCATTCTCGTGTTTGGGTGAGATTAGAGAATTAAGTGGGAATATATTTGAGAAGGGTATATCCAGAATTAATTTTATTATTTTCATTCTCACTTAAGTGGGAATATCAATTCCTTGATAACCCATTGGGAATAACAATTCCCACAGTAAGTGGGAATTGATGAGAAGCGAGAATGACATTTCTATCATCCAAAAATACATCATGTTTGGTAAGCATGAATTAAAAGTTAGAATTGCATTCTATTCCCACTCATTTTCGCGTACCAAACGAGGTGTAAGGGTCTGTTTTGTTCGTCTCGTGGAAATAATTTTTTGGTATGAAATAAATAAATAAATAAATATATATATATATATATATATATATATATATATATATATATATATATATATATATATATATATATATATATATATATAGTAAAAATCAAAACATCACATGTGGGACCTACTTTCTCATCATTTTTAGCCCATTTCCTCTCAAAACAACCCAAAAATAGGTTTTAAATTTTTGTGGAACCTGCTGCATTATTAACATCTCCGAGTGTGGGTCTCATATACACTTTTCATGTTTTTCTTTGTTCCAACTAAACAAATAAAAAAAATGTGTCAGAGGAATCCTCTGACCCTATTTCCTGAGCTGGCTGCAAAACAAACTGCCTCTAAACATCTAAGAAACCAAACATCGGATCAAGAGCAACACATCGCCATCATGTGATTTCATCTTTCTCATGTGCTGCTCGTGAATAGAAAGATCATGCGACCCCGGCCTTCACTACCGCTGCTATTGCCTCTGCGGCCTCCGATGATAGCTGCCGCCAATCTCGTCCCTGCTGCCTCCTGCTGGTCAATCTCCGGCAATCTCGCATCTTCCTCGTGATATTTTCTCACAGACAATCCCACTGGAGAAACCCTAACGACCCGTGTTGACTACACCGTCAATTCTACGCCGCTCCTCCGGCAGCGCCGTCATGATCGAGGCCAACTCTGCCACCTACTGCGGTCAGCCACTGTCATCACGATCTATGATCGCGCCTCCACTACCGGATCAAGCGCTAGCCATCACAGAGCTCATCACTAGTTGCCTGAACTAACTGCTGCTATAGATCGGATCTGAGCACATCGAATCTCAGGCGTAACAACACAAATATATGATATCGTCTTTTCTTTTTCTTCTTCTTCCTCTTCACCCTTGTACAACAACCGATCTTTGATTTCACATCACAACGGCCACTACCTTGTGAACTCACCCCCGGATCCATCACCGTTGAGTTTGATACCACTTGTTGGGGAATCAACGACTCCCAATTCCAATCTCCGCAAATTGGAGATCAAATCACAAGTTCACAAGATCCAAAATAACACAAGCAAGAAGAATACCGAGATTGACATGGTTTGGTCGATCAAGTCCGATTTATACCTACGGACAACAATATAAGAATCTACTATGTATGATGGAGAATAATACAAGCTGAATCACTTGCTCTTTCTATCTCTCAACCTAATACACATAGCCTCTCTCACATATCGTCTCCAAAAATCTCTCAATCTCATCTCAACCCCTCTCACATGAGAGACTTATGTAGTGCTAAACCCTAGCGCTAACTTGTTCTAAAGTCCTAGCATGTTTAAAGCTCATTAGGTTAGATACGAAATTGATACGAGACATATCCCAACAGGAAATTGATTTCTTTAAACCGGTGCAATTTACAGCGAGCAAGTGCTCAAGCTTAATAATAATAATAATAATAATAAAGGTTTTTTTGGGGAACCACCCCTAACTTACCTCTTATTTCACTCAACCACCCCTAACTATCCGAGTTTCATAATACCACCTATAACTTCCATTTTATCATCACAAAACCACCTTTCTATTTTTCCATCCAAATTTTTTTTTCAGTTTGACCATTTTAACCCTAAAAAACGTGTATATGATTATTAGTTGGAGGAAGTAAAGGGTTTAATGCTACTACAAGGAATCCATTAAAGATTATTAGTTGGAGGAAGTAAGAGGCTTTTTGAGAAGACTTTTTTTGGATTTTCATATTTTCTTTTCCTTTATTTTTTTTTGGCCCACAACAGTCATATACACATTTTTAGGGGTAAAATGGTCAAACTAAAAAAATTTGGATGGAAAATTGGATGGAAAAGTAGAAAGGTGGTTATGTGATGACCAAATGAAAGTTAAGGGTGGTTTTCTGAAATTCGGATAGGTAAGAGTGGTTGCGTGAAATAGAAGGTAAGTTAGGGGTGATTCCCCGAAAAAAACCCTAATAATAAAAAGACCCGATTTCCCTCTCAACATACTCAGCCCTCTGATGTTTTCCCGCGCAAATTTCCCCCAACGCCTCGTCTCCACCACAACCCCTCTTTCCCCAAAGCCCTAACCCTCACCGGCGGTGCCATGACCCCCGCCGACATCATCCACCTCGCAAAAGACCCTACCGCGTCCCTCCCCTCCACAACCCCCCACTCCACTCTCCTCTCCCATCTCTCCTCCCTCCCCCCCTCGATTCCCGTCACCTCCTACCTCTCCTCTCTCCTCTCCCTCATCTCCCGCTCCCCTCCCTCCCCCTCCCTCTCCTCCCTCCTCCCCTCCCTCCTCCTCTCCTCTCTCCGCGGTAACCTCACCTCCCCCGACTCCCTCCTCCTCCTATTCTCACCCCACCTCAAATCCCTCCCCAGATCCGACCTCCCTCCAGTCCTCGACTCGATCCTCTCAGATCCCGATGCCAAATCCCTCGATCTCCTCCCTCATCTCGTAAATCAAAACACGATCGATCTCTTAATCGATAAGATTCTCTCGACCGGCTGGTCGAGGGTGATCCTTTTGAAGATCGTCCCGTTGATTAAGGACTTTCATGGGATTCCTAGGGTTAGGGTTTTGGAATTGGTTGACAAAGTGTTTGATGGGATGGGGAAGGTTGAGATCCAGGATTTGCCGGCGTTGGTGTACCAATTGCTGGTTTTGGCGTCGAAGGGGGTGAGCAGGAGGGAGATTGTGAAGGGGATTTTAGGGTTTTTCGAGGGGCTGAAGGGGCAGGGGAGGATTGTGAGGGAGGTGGAGGGGACGGTGCTGATGCACGTGAGTTTCGCGGTGAAGCAGGATTTGTCGTTGGGGAACGAGGTGATTGGCATTGTGAGGTCGGATTTTGGGGTGATTAATCATTTTGTGGTTGCTGTGGTTCTTTCGATTGCGAGGGTTAGAAGGTTTGGGGAGAGTGCGATTGGGGTTTTGAAGGCGGCGGTTGTTGGTTCGCAGAAGGATTATAGGGTTTCAAGGTGAGTGTGATGTTTTCAAGTTTAAAAGCTGCTGAGTTCTGTAGTTTGAAACGATTTTCGTGAATGTTTACACTTATTGATTACGTCCTGACTTAATGTAGTTGAAACTCTTCTTTGATTTCAACAAGCTTGAATCATGAATGACCATAACGAACCATAAAAAACACTAGGACATTAGACGATGCAAGATAACCACATAATGGCAATTTTTTCTCTCTCCATGGATGCATTGTTTCTTCTAGTTGTTAAGTAGCTAAATTGTATAGTGTGAAGCAATTTTTACGAATGTATTTTTATTTAAGCAATATAGTTCTGATCCCAACTGGTGGAAACTCTTTTTATGCCCAACAAGATGTGAATCGCCAATGACTATAGATGAGCCATAAAACGTAGGGAAATTAACCAAAATAATATAGCTGCGTGATGGCAATGACAATGAATGCTAAACTGCATCAATAAATAATGTATATTGCTTAACATAATTCTGAACTTTTTAGGGATTGCAAATGGTTGCCAGATAAAGTGAAGGAAGAATGTCTTGAAACAGCCAAATATGTGGAGAAGGCTTTTATTAAAGCTGTATGTTCTCTTTAAGGTTTTCCGCCTGTCCCTTTAAATATGCTAAATGAAGATTTAACTAATTGAAATATGGTGTGTACCTGGTTATGCTTCAGATTAATGAGAGCAACTGTGGTAGAGAGCATGTAGTACCTAGCATTGTCCAGTTCTGCTTTATCTTGCTAGAGTCAGCGAATGAGGAGAGTTGTAAAGTCGGTGATGGAGCTGAAGAACTGATGGGTATTGAAGAACTTGGGATTAAGTTGCTCAAGACTCTTTTTGAGATTCATGACATGGCAAGAAATGAGGTTAGTCAGTAGCTACTTATTTACGCTAAAGTCAGTGCAGAACTCAAACTAGAGCTTGTTGTTTCATTATGTTATGAGGGCCTGCGACTTGTATCACTGATACAGCTAAATACATATAAGAAATATTGCCCTTCAATCTTTATTAACCATAAAGTCATAGATCTTATCATACAGACATACAAGACTAATGCTAGTGTAAGCAATTATCCTTTAAGAGGGTAACAATGCATAAATCTAAGCTTACTATCGTGAGTAAATGGGTGAGAGCTATTTGTATCATGTCTGAAATAAAATAGGTGAACCAACTTGTTTGTGCAACTGCAACGTGACCAGACACCCACAATCTTTGTGCTAGATGTTGAGTATTCTTAGCTGCAGAAACAACCACATCTCCCTGACCTGCAGTTGCCTACAATGGTCTCCTAGATTTTATGGCACTTTTTTTTATCATTGCCATCCTCATCATCCTCATCATGAATATTGTCGTCATCTCCAAAATCCTTGTTTATCTACAAAAAGGAAATAGTCAGATTTGTTCTGACCAGACATTGATCTGACTCAAACCATCAATTAGATGGTGCCAAATTACAGGCAAGTTATGAATGAGGAAGGGGCGATTTCTAGGAAATCATGAGCAGGTACAGGCACATTTTGGTTACGTAGATAAGGTTAGATTTGAAAATCTCCAACATCAGGAAAAGTCTAGTAAAAAATTTTGGTGATATAGTTTGCTAAATAGAATAGCATGTATCCACGTGTTCCAAGTTTATAGCATTTAGTTTATTCCTAGTTAGCCTTGTCCAAAAGTGTAGTTTGGAGTGTTGACATAAAATGGTTAGCTTGTAAAACTCTCATTAATCGTTAGTACAGTTTCTCCATTTTGCATTGTGTTCCACAGCCTGCTCGATTATTAGGAGAGAGGCTTTAAGTGACTGTAGAACCCAGTTTTACAACATTGCTAATGATGGCTTCACCATTTAAGTGACCTTTGATTTCGCCAATGATTTACTGTGATCATGTAGTAGGAAGTCTTCTTTGATTTCAACAAGCTTGAATCATGAATGACCATAACGAACCATAAAAACACTAGGACATTAGGCGATGCAAGATAACCACATAATGGCAATTTTTTCTCTCTCCATGGATGCATTGTTTCTTCTAGTTGTTAAGTAGCTAAATTGTATAGTGTGAAGCAATTTTTACGAATGTATTTTTATTTAAGCAATATAGTTCTGATCCCAACTGGTGGAAACTCTTTTTATGCCCAACAAGATGTGAATCGCCAATGACTATAGATGAGCCATAAAACGTAGGGAAATTAACCAAAATAATATAGCTGCGTGATGGCAATGACAATGAATGCTAAATTGCATCAATAAATAATGTATATTGCTTAACATAATTCTGAACTTTTTAGGGATTGCAAATGGTTGCCAGATAAAGTGAAGGAAGAATGTCTTGAAACAGCCAAATATGTGGAGAAGGCTTTTATTAAAGCTGTATGTTTTCTTTAAGGTTTTCATCCTGTCCCTTTAAATATGCTAAATGAAGATTTAACTAATTGAAATATGGTGTGTACCTGGTTATGCTTCAGATTAATGAGAGCAACTGTGGTAGAGAGCATGTAGTACCTAGCATTGTCCAGTTCTGCTTTATCTTGCTAGAGTCAGCGAATGAGGAGAGTTGTAAAGTCGGTGATGGAGCTGAAGAACTGATGGGTATTGAAGAACTTGGGATTAAGTTGCTCAAGACTCTTTTTGAGATTCATGACATGGCAAGAAATGAGGTTAGTCAGTAGCTACTTATTTACGCTAAAGTCAGTGCAGAACTCAAACTAGAGCTTGTTGTTTCATTATGTTATGAGGGCCTGCGACTTGTATCAGTGATACAGTTAAATACATATAAGAAATATTGCCCTTCAATCTTTATTAACCATAAAGTCATAGATCTTATCATACAGACATACAAGACTAATGCTAGTGTAAGCAATTATCCTTTAAGAGGGTAACAATGCATAAATCTAAGCTTACTATCGTGAGTAAATGGGTGAGAGCTATTTGTATCATGTCTGAAATAAAATAGGTGAACCAACTTGTTTGTGCAACTGCAAGCGTGACCAGACACCCACAATCTTTGTGCTAGATGTTGAGTATTCTTAGCTGCAGAAACAACCACATCTCCCTGACCTGCAGTTGCCTACAATGGTCTCCTAGATTTTATGGCACTTTTTTTTATCATTGCCATCCTCATCATCCTCATCATGAATATTGTCGTCATCTCCAAAATCCTTGTTTATCTACAAAAAGGAAATAGTCAGATTTGTTCTGACCAGACATTGATCTGACTCAAACCATCAATTAGATGGTGCCAAATTACAGGCAAGTTATGAATGAGGAAGGGGCGATTTCTAGGAAATCATGAGCAGGTACAGGCACATTTTGGTTACGTAGATAAGGTTAGATTTGAAAATCTCCAACATCAGGAAAAAGTCTAGTAAAAAATTTTGGTGATATAGTTTGCTAAATAGAATAGCATGTATCCACGTGTTCCAAGTTTATAGCATTTAGTTTATTCCTAGTTAGCCTTGTCCAAAAAGTGTAGTTTGGAGTGTTGACATAAAATGGTTAGCTTGTAAAACTCTCATTAATCGTTAGTACAGTTTCTCCATTTTGCATTGTGTTCCACAGCCTGCTCGATTATTAGGAGAGAGGCTTTAAGTGATGACTGTAGAACCCAGTTTTACAACATTGCTAATGATGGCTTCACCATTTCGTGACCTTTGATTTCGCACCAATGATTTACTGTGATCATGTAGTAGGAAGTCTACAACGTGAGACCACAAACCAATGGTTCTAAAAACTTTAAATTGATGGTTTGGCTGAACATATGCTGCTTCATGCTCCGTCTTGCCTCTCTATAGTTCGTGCGTGGTTTGTTCATATTCAATGTCAAAAATGATCTTCATTTCTTGAATGCCTGCAGATAATTGAGCAATGCAAGTTCCGGATTCTTTCTCTGAAGCCTCAGCAAAGTATTCCCATTATAAAGTAACTAACCTGACCTTATGTATGAGAAATAATCATATTCGCATGATTTCATGATTGTTTGTATTTATGAATGTCAATTCCTTTTGATATGTTCTAAAGGTTACTCGATTGTCTGGTTCAAAGTTATCCATATTCAATGGCAGAATTTGTTTCTCGCATGAAAGAATTATTGGATTATTTCACTTTCATGCATGATGAAACTTCCATTCGTCTCGTCAAAGCTGTTCTGCCACTCATTAAGTTTAGCCGGAACCTTCAGGTATGTGCTCGATTTCGGCATTACCTAAAGTGCGAACTTCAGCATATATAAATGATTAAAAGTGAGACTTAAAAGTTTTTAAAATAACTCTCAGGATTACATTGTATTGGTAGTCCGAAAGGCTATGTTCAGAAGGGAAGATACTGTCCGTACAGCTGCTACTATTGCCATAATTGATCTTATATTTGTGGAAAATAAATCCAAGAAAAGTGGCCCAGATTCTTTACAAGATTCTTCGAGCCAAGCTAGTTGCAGCCAACAAGCTGATGTACCCTGTGGGGCGAGAGGAAGTCTCTTTCAAGAACTGAGTGGCTTGCTCCGTAGATGTCTCTCACAGAAGGTATGCAATATATGCTTAGATTTTTACTTGTGAGACATTTCTAACGGTGCATTTTAATATGGGTAGTATTCCTTATGCAGGCTAGAGTTAAAGAAGTCATGTATTACGGTCTTATGAAGCTCGTTGTTTTAGACCCTTTTATTGCTGGTTCAATCTTTGATCTTCTCTTGCCTCACTTCCTTAACTTTTATAGTGAGGTGCTTACACTCATCTCATTATTCTTTCTCTGTTTTGAATGCATTTTTATTTTCAAGATAATTTGCTTATGGATATAACATTGTTGAGGAAGCCGCAAGTGCCACTGTACTTTGAAAACATTTTACTTGACTGGCTGACTCGACATATTTTTGGAAATTGTGAGCTGACAAGAAAAATTTGATGGGCAGGATACCAAATTTCTCCTCAGACTTGATGCTTGCTTTAAGCTGGAGAATGGAAAAGTGAGCTTTCTGGAACCTCTAGACTGTCTTTTGTCCTGTGTCTCTTGGATTCTTCTCCTTCAGCCACATGACAAATCTGACAATCCATTGGAACATTCTTGGCAATGCTTCGGTTTCTCTATTTCACAAGATAATGAGGTACAGTGCTACGTATATTGACATGTTGAGGCTGTTATTATATAAAGTTTGTAGTTACATTCTTTCCTGGAACAACTGCAGGAAGGAAGGGCATCATCTGGTGAGCAGTTTTCAAATGCTTTATCAAAGATCCGAAAGAGTTTGATCAGCTGTAGATTAGAAGGTTCACATTTTTTCATCTTATGTCAAATTGTTTGTTTTTTGTACTATATATTTGAACTGAAATCTTTATGCATTTATATCATTACTTTTGATTATATTTCGATGCATTTCCTATCGTTATTTTCAATCATATTTTGACTACATTACATGTCAGATCAGATGGTCCAGGGCAGAGCCAAGATCCTGATTCTCACTCATCGGATGGAGAAAAGGCCTATTTACGAGCCTGGATTTTGCTTGGAGTGATAGAGGTCTTTGTGAATATTGTTGCTTCAGAGTTGGAGAAAGCAACAGAGAAGGTTAATCTTGAGAAAGAAATTATAGAGCTTGTTGAATCATATTGTCTTATTGAAAAGAAGGTAGAGTTGAATAGACAAGTTAGTGGCAGAAAAGGGCCTTCAAGAGCTACTACACAAGATATCCCAACTACAAGTAATAGCGAGCCAAGAGAATGTTCTCGTGCCTCTCTTTCAAAACTATCACAAACAAGGAGATCTTTCTTTGCAACCTCAAGTATTCATCAGTTACTAGTGATTGCTGCGAATTTGTACGCTGCCGTTAGTGACGTAGCTTCTCAGAATCACTCTCAATCATCTTGTAGCAAGAGATTAGATCAGAGCCTGAAGCTAATATCATTTGCTTTGAAGGCTTGCCTTCGTCATTTAAAATCAATTTCTGTGATGGAACGTGGACAAAGTGGCGACCTTTTGAATGTTTTAATTTATGGGGATGTCAAACACCTGGCACAACCTATAATGCGTCTTATTTGGTTGCTCATGTCAGGGCCAAAATTGGAGAAGGATCCAAAGAATAAGGAATCCAAAGGGAAGAAAAATGTAGGAAGTAAACAGGATCAATCCGTTCTGTCATTGTTGTGTCTAAATGAATTGTTTAAGTTGAATTCTTCCCGGGCGCACCTTACAGAAATAGTCGAGGAGTTGAACTCTATGTCCACATCAGATTGGAATCTAGAAGGTGGAACTAATGCTGCTGAGGGCACCCCTAAAGAACAAGACTTGTTAGAAAATGACCCATTTGTGAGAAGTATGCACTTGTTCTTGGAGAAGAAAATAAAGCCACTATATGCTAGATACATTTCCTGTTCAGGTTTCCAGGAATCTGAGGTAACTGAACCTTTTCTGTACTTAGTATTTCAATTTTCACCATCAGGAAAAATCAATTTTGTTTTATTATTTTATTTGTTTATCTGATGTGGCATACATGTACATATATTCAGTAGAAATTATTACACTGTTTATTTATCTATTTCATCCACTAATTTTTAACTTTGTATGTGCTTGTTCCTATGAGAGTACCCAGACCAGCGCACCCTCCATCAGTAGTAATCTGGGTGCCCTATGTACACTTGAACGTAGGACCTATGGAGGAGCATCTTTATCTAACTCCCAGCATGTTGTTTTACACTAAGTTATTTGGCATCACAAAGTCCCTTTTTCTCTCTCTATGCTCCCTACAGGTTAAACTCGAAACACTTCGAACATGAGTGACTTTTGATATAAAATATTTTAGGGATTCTACAATCTGGAAAAAAAGTGTAAAACAATGTTCATTTTATGTACCTTCCATGGTTAGTTTGTTATTTGGACATTCCCAAATTATGTGACAAATTTGAATAATGCAACAAGCCTAGGTGTTGTGAACTTTTATGATTATTTCATTTGAAATAGTAAATCAAAAGAGATTATGTTCGAAACTAGATTTTTTTAATATCTAAATACAAGGATGCCTTCTTATGTTGCATGGGTACTATCTAGAACCATACCCATGTTATACCTGTACCCAACACCGAAGCTTCAGTGGACGCTCATCATATATTTGTATACACTTATTCAAATGTGTACTCAATTATATAATACATGTTTTAGTTTAAAACATTCTTCATATACTTCTTAGGTATATATTCTACACTTCACATGCAATTCTTGAAACTTGTTGGGCATAGATCGGGTTCGTTTCATCCCATATCCAGTTCAGGAATATGATTATAAAAGGTCTTTTGGAAATCAAGTTAACAAATGAGCAATTATCTAATTTATAGATCTATTCTATATAATAAAAGAAAATATAGGAATTTTATTCCGTAGCATGTGCAATGAAAAAACAATACCGATCTCATGTAAAGTATTATTGTATATACATGTATGTGTAGCTATGTCCTCGTACCCTACCTTTTTCAAATTTGACGTGTCCCATACTTGTGCCCGCACCCATACCCGCACCCGTACCTCTATTCGTATAACTTAGATGCCATCTTATTTCCCTTTCTTCCTGAAATTGTTGTGGAAATCTCAGGAATTTTATTCTTTAACGAGTGAACACTGAACAGTTATTATGAACTCAACCTAGCTAAATAGGCTTACATCCTTGGTTAATAAAATAATACTCAATTATCCTACTATATTGAAAAGATTCTGGCAAGAATGGTTTCTGGGGAATAAGATAATTCCTGTTATTTTAAAGCTTATTTAGTTACATAAGTAGGATGAGGTGATGAATAGACTAATTTACTTGTTCCAAAGATGGAAACAAACTTGAGTAACATTTTTTGTCAGGTTCTATCTGAGTTAATGGTGACAGTTGGAAAGAAATTAGCACATGAACAACGAAAACTTTATGGGAACTGGGCAGTGGGCATATGTAGGAGCCATAAAGTTGAAAATCACAGCGCTGCACGAAGTTTAGTATCGCTTGCCCTTAATCTGTTACCAGCATCAGATGATCTGGTTATTGCACGTGAGATGGCTTCAGAGTTGCTTAAAGTTATTGGATCTGAAGATAAGGATCCTTCAGATATGTCTGAAACATTTCTAGTTATTAATCATTCAACTAAAAATGTAATTGCTACTATGATGATGCAATTGGTTGAATTTTCTATTGCCGATTTGGATTGGGCTGTATCAAGGCTGAAGGCTGTCTCCACCTTCCATCATGAATTTGCTAGCCCCAATGGGAACATTCAATTTGGCGAAAGGCTCCCTGGATTGTTGCTGGAAGAAGCAATCTATTCCAGGTCAGAAGCACTGGTGGATGTTATGTCATCATTTACAGAGATGAACCTTAAAGGTATATTTCTGGTTAAAATTACACTAAAACCCTGTGAACTTTCAGCATTTTGCAGTAAACCCCTGTGAACTTTCAGCATTTTGCAGTAAACCCCTATAAACTTTCAAAGTGGTACTAAACCCCCAATAATTTTTGCAGAAAACCCCCAATATCTTTTGGGTAAATTATACTAAACCCCAATTTACTTTTGAAATGCTTTTTATTTTGTTTTCTGGTTCTAATTTATGGGTTTATCTGCAAAATGCAGAAACTTATTGGAAGTTTTCTGCAAAATAGAAAAGTTATGGGGATTTAGTGTGATTATGAAAGTTCATAGGGGTTTACTGCAAAACGCTGAAATTTCATGGGTGTTTAGTGTAATTTACCCTAAAAATAAAGCATTCTGTACTATGCAGTTCTAATATATTCTTTACCCACAGATTCTTTAGCAGAGCAATTGTTGAAATTAAGCGCAAGATTTTACAAGCTTTTGGCTCGTATGACAAAGCTTCGGATTGCTCCGAAAGGCTGCAGACAGTTCTTGCCAGGACTTAAGTTTCAGAAGCTAGCAGAAGTAACTTGCAAAAAGCTTACCAGTCCCCTTTACAACTTCATGGCTCTAGTTCAAAGGGTAATTCTCCTGATCCATTTTAACTTTACCTTTTCACGCTCTTTGAGTAAAGCTTATTTTATGATTTGAAGCAACTTATTTCATGAATCTGAAACTAGTAATTGATTGTACCAGATTATTTTTGTTTATGATTAGGTTTTTTTGTGAAATGTTACACGATTATATAAGATTTGTACTGATTGGAGGTAAGATGCAAAAATCTTTCTACGTTGAAATGCAACAGATACAATAAAAGCGGTGGTACTAGTTTTAGGTGGTTTAGCACATCAATTCGTTTCTTGTGTTTATTTGTAAAGTGCCAAACAAATTTGTTCAGCTTTTGGCTGGGGTTCCATGTAGTTAGTTTAGGGTGGATCTTCATTATTATCATCTGAGCCTATTTCACGTTAAAAAAAAAGGTCTGTTATGACAGGACTGTAAATAGATGACAATTGTCTAACTTGAGGCAAAATTCCTGTCCAAGAATGAGCTTTCCATAAAACCTAGTAGGTCAAATTGGCAGTTAGGAAGAAGTGCCTCATAGGTGTGCTGTTTGCCCTCATGGAAGCAGGAGGAACTCCAATATTCTCCGCATTACCAAAAAAAACTTGAAGCTCGTTTTTTCTTTGTTTATGTTTTTTTCCTGAGGCTGTACTGTTTGGGGTCAGTGTGGGAGTTGGACTTTCAAATTTGTTGCTGGGAAGTTGAATTAATCTATGAGCTATATTAAAAGCCAAAAAGCTCAAATGAGAACATGGTATGTTATCTATCATAGACTCACAGTACTACTTTCACGTCTTACCAAGCGTACTTAACTGCATAGTTTGATGTTATAAGGTTTATGGTCTCCGAAAAGTTTTTATAGATCAGGTAGGACCTTCCAAGCGTACAAACCTGTATTAATAGCAATATACTATTGTAATCTTTTATTTTAGTAGTCGCCCATGCTGTCATGCTGATAATAATTGCAGATATTTCTGACTATTTAGTAGGCAATGTGCTAATGTATACTTGTTACATGGCCTTAACATGGTGAGTCCCAATAGAAATATGAGTTGTATAAAACTTTTCATACAATAATGCGTAACTATTCACATATCATATTTATTATGTTTAATACATGTTTAATAACTCCCTGAAACTCACAGAGGATCCAAGTCTGATCGTTTGGGTAGAAATATTTGTACTCAGAGATTGTTTGCACCTTGTAAATAGAACAGCAATTTGACCTTTGGAGGGAATATACATTAGCTCAATCAATCTGTAGTCTTGATCTCTGCGCATAAAATAACAATCCATCTTGTTTTACTTGTGAAACTCATGAAAGACAGGATTGTGCACTATGTAATAGCACTTTGGGTCTCACGATATACATGATTAGGAAGACTTACTACATGCCTCATTATGAAGCTTATGTAACAATTACCTTGTTAACTTAATGCTGCTGTACTGCCAGTCATCACCCGATATACAACCTTAGTGTGAAAATTAAAAAACTTGCATCTTGTAGTGCCAAGAAAAGAGTTATTCCAAAAACGAAGTCAGTAGGAGATAGACAGAGATAGACAAGTGTTAGTATCGTCAGTCCATCCAACATCCGTACATGCAAGAATCTCTAAGGATGACTTCAGCAAAAATAAGTCATTATTCCACTTACATACCAAAGAACTCAAAGAAGTGATGCTTAATGAATAAATGCATGATTACTTAGAAATTTGCTAAGAATATGTACACATGAGCACTATCAGTCTACTGATATTGAGATATACTAGTGAACCAACTTTCAAAAGTAAATTAGTTGAGGTAAAGGGTCACCATCACTTCTTCAAAGTCTTAAATTCATCTCCTTCAATCTCCGGGCATTGGAATTAGCAAGATCGGGCCACCAAAATAGACTAAAGTTATACTTTGTTGGAAAGGTAATAGCCCAAAGAATCCCATCCCTATTTTTTTGTAATGCAGAACCAGCAGGATAATACGCAGCATAAGGGAATCATCAACAAGATAAAACGAGAGAACAGATGCATTCCTGACCTAATATATCAGATTGAAGACTATGAGAGGTATCTCATTCAACTCAGCAAACTAACAAAAGTGAATCTTTTGAGGCACGCAAAACGCAGCACTGCAAGAGATTTCAAGATTATAGAGACGAAGAAGATGGATACACCTGAACAAGAACCAAGTCATTCTGGGGATGAATCTGACCAAGAATCTGCAGGTTTAGGCGAAGATAACGAACCTGAAAAGGTTGCATCGTCAGAATCTGATGGCGAGGGTGCTGATGCTGCTGAAGATACTGAGAGCGAGAAGGATGAGCAGGAGATTGTGGTACCCAAGAAGAGGGTTAAGTTGAGTAAGGTTATCCAAGACTCAGATGAAGAAGGATGATTCATGGCGATAAATGTATATATCATCCATATGATATGCAGTTTGAGTTATGTGCTGAAGGTGTATATAAGTAGAAGGCCTCTGAACATATGACTGATTGAATTTTGTTGTGAAATTTAGTACGAGAAAATATATGGTAATTTGTATGAAACAGCCAAGCTTGCGAACTCAGGAAACTGTTGCAAGAATAATGTTTGTAAAATTTATGATGATACTGCGATGAGTTCTAACTCTTAAAAATCAGAAACAATCTCTTGATAAAGAGGCAAGATTTGAGTAAAACAGAATTTGGCTGTCTCTGTTATTTTCTCTTGTATTATATATTTTTTTCTTGAACTTATTCTTCTAATTGTATTTGCATTTTGGTGAAATTATTTTGCAGATTGAAATCATTGGACTTCTCCAAAAGACTGGGCTAGATTTACTACCTTACATGAGATGACAATGAAGACCCTTAAATCCCCAAATTGTATGTGGTACAACCCCCTACCCCAAACTTTGGGGTGTATCAGAAGGACCCCCTAAACTTTCAAAATTTTCCACAGAGCCCCCTAACTGTGTTAATGGATCAACGAGCACATATTTCCTTCAAAATCAGTGTAATGACCAATGACGCCATTGGCACCGTTAGGGGCTTTATTGGTAATATTTGAAAGTTTAGGGTGTTTTTTTAGACACCTTAAAGTTCAGGAGGTTTCGTAAGAAACCCCAAGTCTAGGTTCTTTTTTTTAGATTTACCCTATTATTAATTCAGCCATTTGAGTCTGAGTAAGCTGTACAATTACAATCAGAATTAAGGTCACCGTAACTACAGCATTTGATACAAATAATGGGTTGTTTAATATTTGGGCTGGATCTAATCGGGTCAATGATTGAGCCCAACATCTGCCCCATGTGACGTGACCATCAACCGTCCAACTTGTGAAATTTTTCAGTGTAAATGGGCCCACTCCCTGTACTACCCACCGTTTAGGTCCAGTCCACCATCGACACCGATGAGCGGTAACCCTCACCCTACCCTCCACCGCGGTGACCGGATCCACTCTCACCTCCCCTATCACCCCTCGCTCTCCGCTCCACATCTTTATTTACTCCCTTTTACAATTCAAAATTCGAAATCAGTAACAAAAGAAAATTCCTTTTAACAAAACCGCACGTAGATTCCAGATCATTCTAAAGAAAAAAAAAATGGCGGAGGAGAGAAAGGGCGGTAGCGGTGGCGGAGGCGTTGGAGCGATCGCCGCCGCGGCGTACCTGAGGAGCTCCGGCGACGATCGGAAGGCCGCGGCCGCCGGCGGAGCGGCGGCGAACAAGAAGGTGATCCTGAAGAGCGCCGACATGAAGGAGGAGATGCAGAAGGAGGCGATCGACTGTGCCCTAGCTGTAC
Source organism: Asparagus setaceus (assembly GCA_012295165.1). Taxonomy (NCBI): domain Eukaryota; kingdom Viridiplantae; phylum Streptophyta; class Magnoliopsida; order Asparagales; family Asparagaceae; genus Asparagus; species Asparagus setaceus. Next base: position 5,164,330 of record CM022705.1, read on the forward strand.
GGTCATTGGTTTTATTATTATTATTATTATTATTTTATTTTGAAGTGGAAATTTGTTGATCTGCTGTTGATTTGTAGGCGTTTGAGAATAACGGAGTGGAGAAGGAGATAGCGGAGTACATCAAGAAGGAGTTCGATAAGAAGCACGGGCCCACCTGGCACTGCATTGTCGGCCGAAACTTTGGTAACCTTTTCCTTTTTCTCAAACCCTAAATGTTTAAATTGGAGTTATAATGTCATTAGATCTGCGTGTGTTGGTAAGAATTTGCTGGGGTTTTGATGGGAAGATAGATTGCTGATGCGGCGTTGGATAGTTTCTTGTGGTTGTAGTCTGATAATGTAGATGAGATTTCTTTTGGATGAGCTTTTGCCCAATTTGTTATGTTTGTTTCTCTGTTGAAGTTCTAATGTGTCGGTTTATGGTCAACTCAAACATAAACATTCAAGGGTTCTATACCTCAAGGTTCTGTAGGCTGATGGAGTATCGATAACAGGAGAGGAAGTATATAGCTAATCGAGTGCAAGGGTCATTATCGATTGGTTTGCTACCATACTCCTCATGTCATGTCTGATCTCTCTTACCCTAAGTAAAGTCATAAGTGGTTGCAGACATATTGGTTTCATATTCTTTAAACCAGTTTACGTTGGCCCGTGACTTCAAACACCTCGAAGTAATGGGAACAAAACAATTGACTTTCTTAATTCAATCATACATTTTCCTCTTTGGCCATGTTTTAATCAATTTAGGTATTTTGCATTCATTACATGTAAAAAAACGGGTGTAAAGGAAGTCATATAGCCTTGTCCTGAATCTAAGAACTTCTGTTAGCTCACCCCTTGATGACTAGTGAATGAGAATCATCTTACTGTTAAGAGAAGTTCAAATTACATTCTATTGCTTGATGCCTATATATAGTGCTTCAGTTGCTTTGGTTGGAAGTGCAGAGAAATGAGAAGTAGAGCGTGAATGGGAGGATTATTACCCGTGGCGGAACCAGGGTTCCAAGTTCGGGGAGGTCAATATATATATAGACATATGAACAAAATAAAATATTACCGCTCATATCAACTGTCAACGTATTGAATAAGTGTTAAAAATGATATAGATAATAATATAGTTGCAATGCATCAAAGGAAAATATTAATTGCTGATGCTAACTAGCTAACATTAACAATCTAACAATTTTACCTTCATCAATAGCAAATAGTGATAATTTTATCAATAAATCACAATAATTTATACATCACAATTCACAACAAACATAAATAAAGCAGTACTATCGAAAGGAGAAAAATGAAAAACAAGAACAAGCAAGATTTAAGTTTTCAACAAGCTTCAATTTGGCTCTACTACTAAAAAGAACAATAAAACTATGGTTTGACACTAAATTAGGGCAATTTTGTTTCTCAATGTTGACAAGACTACACATAAATAAATAGAACTAATAATTATATTAAACAATGAATGTAGTGATTCTTTACCTTAATCAAAAAGGCTTTAAAGATTCGACAAAAATTTGTTGGGACACCCAAGCCAAGTGAGGTGAGTCAGAATTAATGTTAGATTTGTTAAATTGATGTGAAGATAGGGAAGGGGAAGAAGAATTGAGAGACTTAGGAGTAGTTTTCGTTGAGGTTTATTGAGAGAGAACTAAAAAGGAATTAGAAAAGGGAACCCTAAGCTGCCCATAAATTTCAGAATGAACCCCAAAATTGTCCATAATTTGTAGAAGGCTCCTGAAATGTACATTATTTGCAGACAGGTCCCTGAAGTATGCAGAATTGTCGAAGGTCCCTAAAGTATGCAGAATTTGCAAAATATCCCGGCGTTGTAGAAATTAAAGAATAACCCTGAAAGTGCAGAAATTACAAAACAGTCTTTAGCAGTTGTAGAAATTAAAGAATAACCCTGAAAGTGCAGAAATTACAAAACAGTCTTTAGCAGTTGTAGAAATTAAAGAATAACCCTGAAAGTGCAGAAATTACAAAACAGTCTTTAGCAGTTGTAGAAATTAAAGAATAACCCTGAAAGTGCAGAAATTACAAAACAGTCTTTAGCAGTTGTAGAAATTAAAGAATAACCCTGAAAGTGCAGAAATTACAAAACAGTCTTTAGCAGTTGTAGAAATTAAAGAATAACCCTGAAAGTGCAGAAATTACAAAACAGTCTTTAGCAGTTGTAGAAATTAAAGAATAACCCTGAAAGTGCAGAAATTACAAAACAGTCTTTAGCAGTTGTAGAAATTACAAGACAGTCCATAAAAATTCAAAAATTGCAAAAAAAATCCAAAAGTTCAATGACTAAAAAGTTGATAAATTGAACTCAATGGCGGAAAGTTGATAAACTAAACCTCAAAATATGGTGTAGACCCGAAGTCGTTAAGTAAGATAAATGCACCGTAAAGACATGAACTTCGTTAGTGTAGAAAAATATGCACAAATAATAATCAATTGTGTTGGCTCCTAAGTCGTTAAACTAAAACAAATGCACAACTTTAATAAATTGCCAAAACAAGCAAAGCGCCAAAGTCATGAAATGATTTGTTAAAATTAGCAAAATCTAAAGTCGCCAAAATTGGTGAAATTTAAGATAGACTGTCAGGTCGTTAAACTGACAAAACCATCACAATTGGTGAAACACAAGATAGATTGCTGAGTCTCTAAAGTCTAAACTAGCAAAAGCCAAATGTAAACTGGGGTATGCCCTTGGTTAAGCCATGTGCTCGAAATAATTTGAATGCAAATAACAATTTATTTCTTTTTCTTGAGTTTCTTTTGATTTATGTATTATTGACCCTTAATCAAAGGTACCTTTTGAAAAACAAGAGGGTAAATGACAACAGACTTTTGAGTCTATTGGAAGCTACAAATCCACAATCAATAGAAACCCTATTTTAAGAGTGAATTTTGTAAATTGGTTTGCTACCATACTTCTCATGTGATGTCTGATCTCTCTTACCCTAAGTAAAGTCATAAGTGGTTGCAGACATATTGGTTTCATATTCTTTAAACCAGTTTACGTTGGCCCGTGACTTCAAACACCTCGAAGTAATGGGAACAAAACAATTGACTTTCTTAATTCAATCATACATTTTCCTCTTTGGCCATGTTTTAATCAATTTAGGTATTTTGCATTCATTACATGTAAAAACGGGTGTAAAGGAAGTCATATAGCCTTGTCCTGAATCTAAGAACTTCTGTTAGCTCACCCCTTGATGACTAGTGAATGAGAATCATCTTACTGTTAAGAGAAGTTCAAATTACATTCTATTGCTTGATGCCTATATATAGTGCTTCAGTTGCTTTGGTTGGAAGTGCAGAGAAATGAGAAGTAGAGCGTGAATGGGAGGATTATATTACGCGGAACCAGGGTTCCAAGTTCGGGAGGTCAATATATATATAGACATATGAACAAAATAAAATATTACGCTCATATCAACTGTCAACGTATTGAATAAGTGTTAAAAATGATATAGATAATAATATAGTTGCAATGCATCAAAGGAAAATATTAATTGCTGATGCTAACTAGCTAACATTAACAATCTAACAATTTTACCTTCATCAATAGCAAATAGTGATAATTTTTATCAATAAATCACAATAATTTATACATCACAATTCACAACAAACATAAATAAAGCAGTACTATCGAAAGGAGAAAAATGAAAAACAAGAACAAGCAAGATTTAAGTTTTCAACAAGCTTCAATTTGGCTCTACTACTAAAAAGAACAATAAAACTATGGTTTGACACTAAATTAGGGCAATTTTGTTTCTCAATGTTGACAAGACTACACATAAATAAATAGAACTAATAATTATATTAAACAATGAATGTAGTGATTCTTTACCTTAATCAAAAAAGGCTTTAAAGATTCGACAAAAAATTTGTTGGGACACCCAAGCCAAGTGAGGTGAGTCAGAATTAATGTTAGATTTGTTAAATTGATGTGAAGATAGGGAAGGGGAAGAAGAATTGAGAGACTTAGGAGTAGTTTTCGTTGAGGTTTATTGAGAGAGAACTAAAAAAAGGAATTAGAAAAGGGAACCCCTAAGCTGCCCATAAATTTCAGAATGAACCCCAAAATTGTCCATAATTTGTAGAAGGCTCCTGAAATGTACATTATTTGCAGACAGGTCCCTGAAGTATGCAGAATTGTCGAAGGTCCCTAAAGTATGCAGAATTTGCAAAATATCCCCGAGCGTTGTAGAAATTAAAGAATAACCCTGAAAGTGCAGAAATTACAAAACAGTCTTTAGCAGTTGTAGAAATTACAAGACAGTCCATAAAAATTCAAAAATTGCAAAAAAAATCCAAAAGTTCAATGACTAAAAAGTTGATAAATTGAACTCAATGAGCGGAAAGTTGATAAACTAAACCTCAAAATATGGTGTAGACCCCGAAGTCGTTAAGTAAGATAAATGCACCGTAAAGACATGAACTCGTTCGTGTAGAAAAATATGCACAAATAATAATCAATTGTGTTGGCTCCTAAGTCGTTAAACTAAAACAAATGCACAACTTTAATAAATTGCCAAAACAAGCAAAACTGCCAAAGTCATGAAATGATTTGTTAAAATTAGCAAAATCAAAATCAATTGCGAAAATTAGCGGGAAATCAAGATAATTCACCAAAATTGGTGAAAATCAAGATGAATTGCTAAAATTAGCAAAATCTAAAGTCGCCAAAATTGGTGAAATTTAAGATAGACTGTCAGGTCGTTAAACTGACAAAACCATCACAATTGGTGAAACACAAGATAGATTGCTGAGTCTCTAAAGTCTAAACTAGCAAATCCCGTCAAAATAGCAGAATCCAAAATAGTCTGTTAGGCCACTAGTTAATGCCGCCAAAATTGGCAAAAATCCTAGATAGACTATTGGGTCTCTAAACTAGCAAAAGCCAAATGTAAACTGGGGGTATGCCCTTGGTTAAGCCATGTGCTCCGAAATAATTTGAATGCAAATAACAATTTATTTCTTTTTCTTGAGTTTCTTTTGATTTATGTATTATTGACCCTTAATCAAAGGTACCTTTTGAAAAACAAGAGGGTAAATGACAACAGACTTTTGAGTCTATTGGAAGCTACAAATCCACAATCAATAGAAACCCTATTTTAAGAGTGAATTTTGTAAATTTAAAATATCTAATCTTTGTTTTATGCATGTTTCACATCATTTAAAATATAGAAATTAATAGAAATATATCCCTATATATTCCCACATAACAAGATAACCTCTAAAATGACGAAAAAATTAAAAAAATAATTTATAATTTCTCGATTTTGTTTCTAATTTATACCTAGTTTCACTTAGAGTCTTAGACATTGTCGATAACATAATCTATATCGACCTCGACAAAAACTGTATTAGTTTTACCATAAAGACCATCTCTTGTCAAAGTCTTTAATTGCTGAAAATGCCTGTTGATGTTCCAGGAGTTGCCCACTCATGAGTATAAACATCCGCCATTTGAGGAAGGCATTGAATACATAATGCACTTAAGTTAGATGTTTGACACATTTATACTTCTATGTTATGTTGGAGTTTCAATTTGGCTTTTTTGCTTATGAGGATTGTCAATATATGCACGGGTTAGCAGTTCTACAATAACATAAATGTCCTATGACATGGTATTTTAGTATGTCAGAGTGTTCTCATCAGGGTAAAATGTGATGAATGATAACTATAAAGGGGGAAATGTGAACCACTTTGTTTCTGAATAACATTTAAAACCTTTGTGATTTAACATGGATAGTAGATATAAAGCCTGCGATATGCACGATGTGTATACGTTCTATGAATCAACAGAAAAGCATATGTAAATATAACAAGTTTTCAATTGTTTTTCCACCTAAGCAGGAGCAACATATGAATAATGAGTGTGATCACATTGTAGAACATTTATATTTTGATGAATTACATGCATTTAGTGACTAAACATCAGGCATATAGACCAAGATAAAAATTTGACTGGTCGAAAAAAAAGTGCAAAAAATCATATCTACTAATACTACATGCATATGTATATCTCCTCCTACCATACTCCCGTTGTACTCTCATCACACTCCTTCATTAGCTCCACATGTATATTGGTTCAAAATCAGAACATACTTTCCATAATACCTCATCCTTTGTATTGCTGGCACTGCATATGGAATATTGGCATACTCCCCATGATATTCCTCAGTACTGTCACTGAACAATATGGAACCACAACATCCCATAATACTATCCTCAACACCATGTCTGAACTATCCACAATCATATCACACTCTTCACAGTATTTCATTCCTTGGCATTATACACAAGCCAGTACCAAATCATAACATGCTTCTAGACAGCCTATAACCGCTCAAGGTCATACAACATGGATAGCTAAAAAATTCCATTTGAATGTAAAATTCTGTAAGGCTATTAGCGTGAAGCTTATGGATAGCTGAATGCATGACTATCAATGCAACCATATGAGTTACAATCATATAAATATAGGTGAAACTGGCACGACCGATAATAAGTTAAAAATTCCACAATATGGATGTGATTTCTAATCTGCCAGATCTGCTATGCAAGATTGCATATTCCTGAGTGTGCTGTAGAGAGCCACACACCTATATTTTATACATGACATTATTACGCGAGTATGTGTAACACAATATGAATATAGATTATGGTAAAAGATGGATTTTGGATTGTTTACATATTGATTGATATCACAAATATGAAATAAAATAATCACTACTAGTACTCCTAGTGCATGCGATACGTGCATGACACTGTAGATTTGTGTGAAAAAATTTGATGACAATTGATGATAATAGTAATTCATTCGACATGCCAACATGCAATATATTTCCTTGCTTAAATACGAGTGTGGAAAATCACAAAATATTCATGAATTTTGAGACTTCATTCACATAATTGTAGGACAACTTTCACAGAATTAATATTTATCATTCTAAATTGTTCAATAAACTCCATTAAGCGTTCATAATCATATATTATATTATATTTTAATCATATATTGACAATTATTAACAAAATAATTAAACTGTTTCTAAATTTAAAAAACTGAACCAATCAAAGATCATAAATGAACAATCTTTAATATATTTTCAACAAAATCAACTAAATATTATATATCAAATCCTCCATGATCCCATCCTCAATATAAATATCAACAACTTATTTATTATGAGCATTTACCTCTGGCCCTCCCTTTATTAACATCTTTCATGATCCTTCACCTAACATCGAACCACATCCAACAACAAAAAACAAATGAAATTTAAAATTTACATCAACCTTAAATCAATACCATAGAGCAAAACTGGAAAAAACCGACATAAAATAGTAATAACCTTTCGATGTTGAATTGACAAAAGTACAAATAGAGATTGAGAGGAGTAGGAGAAAGAATTGATTTGAAACTGTTAGCATGAAGGATTTTTTTTTCTTTCTTTTTTTTGGGACTTTAGATTAGGTTTTTAACATTTTTAACATGATCTAATGGGGAAGAGAGAGAGAGAGATAGAGAGAGGGCAGGAGAGGGAGAGAGGTTGAGGTTAACTGTCTCACTCGATTGAGTATGTGACTTGGGGAGTTGATGTTTTTGACTTGCCTAACTTTCCCTTTCAAGGAATTTGAAATTACAACAAATTGTGTGAATGTTTCTTGGATTTTTTAAAACTGTGATAACCAAAAGGCAAGCTTCTTTTAAATGTATAGTAATAGATACCTGAATGTGACTGTTTTACTTCTTTACATTAGTATGGTTTTGTCGAAATAGCCTCCATGGGTAGTGCAATTGCGGACGTTGACAGCATTTCCAAATAGCAGTTAAAGCATTCCTTTTATTGAAGTATTTTTCTTCTTGTGTAAAAAAATTTTGAGTTACAGAATAACATCCCTCATATTAGTAATGACTGAACTGAATGCTTAATATGACTGTTTTCTCTGGCGATCATATGACATGGCTAACTTTAAAAAATTGTCATGTATATATGTTCATCCCAATCCTTGCTGTTATTGAAAACATCCTTTATAGTGTCCTTGACATCAGTCATTCACTAACTTTCCTGTGCTGTCATATGCATCCAAGAAATAAATCCCTGGCCAACAGTATCCAAGAAATAAATCCCTGGCCAACGGTCAATGTTCAGCAACTTAACACACACTCACACACACAGAGAGGAAAGGTTCAGTATCCAACAACTTTCCAGTAACTCGTCACATTCTGTAAGTACTCATGAATCATGATACTATCTGCAACCTATTCTCAAACCACATTCTAATCTCTTCCAGCACAGACCCATTCAGATCACATATCCAGTTCCCATATATGTATATTGTATACACATACTGCACATTTCATCACTCGATACCATGATCTGCATATGCCCCCATCATTCCCACTATCATTCCCCCACCAGACTTACATATGTTACATTGAAATCCCCATGAAACCAATTATACATGCAAATGCCATATAATGAGTAGCATGACACGAGTCTGAGTCATGACTTATAAGAATAAAATCAAAATTAGAAAATATCACTATAAAATTATAAATATGGATTATAGAATTTCAGGAGTTTCTTAATTAATCTCAAGTTTATGGATGAGATATGTGGATGTGAATGTCAATATGTCATATCAGTTAATACATGAAAATTCAGGTTAGAGTCTAGCTCATACCTATTATAGATTGATGATTCACATGTTCATGCTTGACCAATTTACAACAACAGGTAGCATATGAACAGTACCTATAAGCAGATAGGTTTCTTTAACTATACGAGTACAGAGTTCAAGAACTTTTAAGTGAAAACTAAGCAATACAAGCATGAGAATAGTAATGTACTACCGTACAGCTACACCATTAAAATCATAGTCATAAGGACCACATGAGGAACATTACATACTTGCACAACTTGAATGACATGAATGTTTATGGCACAACTATCCTCAATTTGAATAACAAGATTTTCATCTAGTTAAATTGATACTGATATATCATGAAGTTCATGATTTCATTGTCCTGAGTTCACTGTTTACTGTCCATTTGAATTGAACTGCTATGGCCAGATATCATAATGTAAATCTCATTAAACCTTAAAAGGTCCTAATAACATGACCATCCCACTTTATTCATACAGTCATACTTGATAAAGTTTCTCAACCGTCACACTCATCTCATAATATCCAATACATAATGAATGTGGTGAACTGCCACAATGACACGCACACACGCCACACGCATGTGCGCATAAATGTGTATACATTGGACTGGCTCAGTCTATTTAGTTTCAGTCCTTTGTCAGTGTTTGTTTAGCATGGACCAAGTAATACTAGTTTCTGGTTGATCATTTCTTTGTCATATTACATTTTTGTTTCCGCTCCTGTTTTTTGGTTTTATCACGATCATTCTAGTTACACTTTTCTCTTAAATTGTTCCAGGTTCATATGTGACGCATGAGACGAACCACTTCATCTACTTCTATTTGGACACAAAAGCAATCTTGTTATTCAAATCTGGTTGAAAACTGATGCCGGAAGCAGCAGAATTTGCTACGTCTAGCAACTTAAAAGTGTTCCACTCAAAGCTTTGGCTCGATTAATTGCATATCCCTTGTATATTCAGTGTCCATCTGTGTTCATCGTTAGCAGGAACCTGTAATTGAACTGTAGTGGCCATGTCTATGTTAAAGTTAGGGAGAAGATATGTTTGATGAATTGAGGCCACATTGAACCGTGCATTCAGTATAAGAACAATCTTTCTGCAGTGATGTCCCTCTGCTCATGCTAATGTTATATTGTGCATTATTTTCTACCATACTCAATATATGAATTGAGTACACCAAATTGAAATTTTCGCAGCTAATGCTTGGTCATGCATCAAACTTGTTAATAACGTTATTTGATCTATTTAAAATTGTCCAGACCGTAGCGTACTTTACAGGGGATGTTTTGTGGAAAGTATGAGTCAATCTATGCGGAAAAAACCTCGAAACTTTCTTATCCTTCTCAGTCTAATATAACAGAATTTGTTTGGAAATTGAGGGTGATCACTGCAAGCACCAGTGAGTCATAAATGTTTGATAAAATGAGATCTGAAATTTCTGTGTGAAAATGTAAATATTGTTGCCATATTGCTATCAAACATATTACAGATTCAAACCGCGGTACATTGCGGGATTACTCTCCCTCGAAAGTAGTCTATACTCTCCATGGCGCTTGCCACTTCTTAAGAAGTTTATCGCATAAGATGGGAGTCGTTTTGTGATTAATTATTCTGAAAATGTCAAATCATTGGAATAATAAATGCTAACAATCAGGGTTGAAAAGGGATAAAATTCTAGTGAGAGTATATGCAAGTGCATTTATTTGCAATTTATCAACAAAACAATGGCTAAATTACCAAAGTGGTATTTTATGTAACCCGACTTAATCGCTTCGGTATCAAAAGTTTCTCCGATGACTTTTGGTGTGTAAAAAAAGCCAAATGTGCAATTAAATAGTTTCTCGATGACTTTCTGGTACTCAAAGACAGTCAAATGCCTAACTAGACATTTTTTTCGCTGCTGGCGAAAAACTTGGCGGGAAAATTGCATGTGACCTCATGTCACTTAATTTCAGGGTTATTAGAACGCCGATGTGACTTTGTTTAATTGATGTGGCTAGATTTAGATGACGTGACACATAAAATTGTAGACTTTTTAACTTCTCATGTGATTTTGAAGATGCAGATGGTCAGAAGGATGATTATCCGCATTCAATTGCATGAAAACATAGTTTTTTGCTGTAAATGTGTTTGAAGTTGACAAAACTTTCCTCAAATTTTCACCAGCGGCAAAGTAAAATGCCTAATTGCAGAATGAGTGGACTTTTAATACCAAAAAGTTGCTCGAGAAACTTTTAATACCAAACTGATTAAACGGGGTTACAAAAATCACCAATTTGGTAATTTAGCCGCAAAACAATAATGAATATTAGGATTAACTTTGGAATACTGGATCCTAGAGATTGGGCCTCCAAATAACTACTGGCCTATATTGATCAAGTGGGCCACTCTAATCACACCACCTATAAAACACACTTCAAGAAATATGTAAGTTTTGATTCGGAGACTAAACCCTAGCCGCCGCGAGGCCGAGGAAGCAGCAACAGCAACACAAGCTCTCATGGTAACATTCATTCTCCTCGATCGAAACCCTAATCAAACCCTAACCCTGGCATTTTCATCATCTCCGTCTCTCTCTCTCTTTCAGGGTATCGATCTCGTCGCCGGCGGCCGGAGCAAGAAGACCAAGCGCACGGCGCCCAAATCCGACGATGTTTACCTCAAGCTCCTCGTCAAGGTTAGATCCGATCAGATCTCGGCGGATCTCGTCGATTTTTATCGAATTCGATCATTTTTGTTCTCATTTCGCGCGTTTTTGGTTCAGCTTTACAAGTTCTTGGTTCGGAGGACCGGCAGCAGCTTCAACTCGGTGATTCTGAAGAGGCTCTTCATGAGCAGGACGAACAAGCCTCCGATCTCTCTCAAGAGGCTCGTCACCTTCATGAAGGGAAAGGTACTATCTTTTTTTATTAAACTGGATTTTAGAGTATTTTTCTTGATTTTTTGGCTAATTTGTGGTGATTTCTTTTTGGAGTAGGAGAACAATATTGCGGTGATCGTGGGAACTGTGACCGATGACAAGAGGGTTTATGAGGTTCCGGCGATGAAAGTGACGGCTTTGAGGTTTACGGAGACTGCGAGGGCGAGGATCCTGAAGGCTGGGGGAGAGTGCCTGACCTTTGATCAGCTTGCTCTGCGTGCTCCCCTTGGGCAGAACACGGTAATTTATTGCTTTTTTAAATTTGTATGAAACTTCCATTTGCAGCGTTCTTCATATCCTTATTGTTTGTTTGGGAAAATTGTTACTGCTGTAATGCAGTATGTAGTGATGTATATTTATCTCTTGTTAACATTTCATGCACATTAGACTAAAGGTGAATTTTTAGATAATGGTGCAAATATACTGATAATAGATATGGTGAATAATCAAGTTCTATATACATAATCATTAATGTCTAAATGATAACTTCTTCAATCTTAGATAGCTTCCCATGTTGAAATATTGTCAGAATACAGTGGATTGCAAGAGTTTTGTTAATGATAGCTTCTTCAATTTTTACTCTTTTTTATATATGTTCTTCTTTCAATTTCAAATGTGGTCTTCGTTCGTAGGGAATAGTTTGGTCTTAAGAATACACATTGTTGTCATCCTATTAGTTCCTTCTTAACAAGGAGCAGTGACTTAGCCATCTGTCTATGAACCACAGCCCAATTGTCATTTTGAAATTATAAAATTAGGAACATATGATAAAAATTATGAGTTTAGTTTGAAAGCATTGACATTTGTGAATTTCTCTCTCTCTCTCTCTCTCTATATATATATATATATATATATATATATATATATATATATATATATATATATATATATATATATATATATATATATATATATATATATATATATATATATATATATATATATATATATATATATATATATATATATATATATATATATATATATATATATATATATATATATATATATATATATATATATATATATATATATATATATATATATATATATATATATATATATATATATATATATATATATATATATATATATATATATATATATATATATATATATATATATATATATATATATATATATATATATATATATATATATATATATATATATATATATATATATATATATATATATATATATATATATATATATATATATATATATATATATATATATATATATATATATATATATATATATATATATATATATATATATATATATATATATATATATATATATATATATATATATATATATATATATATATATATATATATATATATATATATATATATATATATATATATATATATATATATATATATATATATATATATATATATATATATATATATATATATATATATATATATATATATATATATATATATATATATATATATATATATATATATATATATATATATATATATATATATATATATATATATATATATATATATATATATATATATATATATATATATATATATATATATATATATATATATATATATATATATATATATATATATATATATATATATATATATATATATATATATATATATATATATATATATATATATATATATATATATATATATATATATATATATATATATATATATATATATATATATATATATATATATATATATATATATATATATATATATATATATATATATATATATATATATATATATATATATATATATATATATATATATATATATATATATATATATATATATATATATATATATATATATATATATATATATATATATATATATATATATATATATATATATATATATATATATATATATATATATATATATATATATATATATATATATATATATATATATATATATATATATATATATATATATATATATATATATATATATATATATATATATATATATATATATATATATATATATATATATATATATATATATATATATATATATATATATATATATATATATATATATATATATATATATATATATATATATATATATATATATATATATATATATATATATATATATATATATATATATATATATATATATATATATATATATATATATATATATATATATATATATATATATATATATATATATATATATATATATATATATATATATATATATATATATATATATATATATATATATATATATATATATATATATATATATATATATATATATATATATATATATATATATATATATATATATATATATATATATATATATATATATATATATATATATATATATATATATATATATATATATATATATATATATATATATATATATATATATATATATATATATATATATATATATATATATATATATATATATATATATATATATATATATATATATATATATATATATATATATATATATATATATATATATATATATATATATATATATATATATATATATATATATATATATATATATATATATATATATATATATATATATATATATATATATATATATATATATATATATATATATATATATATATATATATATATATATATATATATATATATATATATATATATATATATATATATATATATATATATATATATATATATATATATATATATATATATATATATATATATATATATATATATATATATATATATATATATATATATATATATATATATATATATATATATATATATATATATATATATATATATATATATATATATATATATATATATATATATATATATATATATATATATATATATATATATATATATATATATATATATATATATATATATATATATATATATATATATATATATATATATATATATATATATATATATATATATATATATATATATATATATATATATATATATATATATATATATATATATATATATATATATATATATATATATATATATATATATATATATATATATATATATATATATATATATATATATATATATATATATATATATATATATATATATATATATATATATATATATATATATATATATATATATATATATATATATATATATATATATATATATATATATATATATATATATATATATATATATATATATATATATATATATATATATATATATATATATATATATATATATATATATATATATATATATATATATATATATATATATATATATATATATATATATATATATATATATATATATATATATATATATATATATATATATATATATATATATATATATATATATATATATATATATATATATATATATATATATATATATATATATATATATATATATATATATATATATATATATATATATATATATATATATATATATATATATATATATATATATATATATATATATATATATATATATATATATATATATATATATATATATATATATATATATATATATATATATATATATATATATATATATATATATATATATATATATATATATATATATATATATATATATATATATATATATATATATATATATATATATATATATATATATATATATATATATATATATATATATATATATATATATATATATATATATATATATATATATATATATATATATATATATATATATATATATATATATATATATATAGTAGGCTGTAGGCCTTCTTCTGTTATATATTTTTCATCAAAATTTATCTAGCTTTAAAACAAAATTGTGGTCAGTTTTGGCACTTTCTTTGAGGCATCACCTACGTACGTCCTGCTTGTATCAAACGGTTTCATATTGTATAATGCATATAATGGCTAATTGAAATGTTCTGGTATATGTAATATATGTGCTTTTCTTCTTGTTTTAAGCTCAAAGAGATCTGAGCTCTTTTTTTTATATGTATTCCCTCATTTGTTATTCATGATGACTTAGATGTTGAGGCATTACTTATTTTTGGTAATATAGATTGACTGCTTCAGTTAGGTGTATGGTCATCCGCACATACAAATTTCCTGAAATGAACAGCTGTTAGCCTGTTATGTTGAAGCTTCAAAAATGTTTCTTTCACAGCCTCCTTTTGCCATCTTTTTCCCCTTTGTTTTGTATTTCCTCTGATTTTTATGCAACTTCCTGTCTGTTTTTCCTAGTGATGATGATATTGTTTAATCCCAGCTCATTATGAGTCTTTCCAAAAGGAAAGTCGGAGGAGTAGAAATCATAAACTATATCTGAGCTAGTCCTTACAATTTACTTTTTGGTCGTTACAATTCGCGTTTTGTCCTTTTATGTTCTACTAGTCTAGTGCATGTGCGTTGCACGTGGATATATTTTATGCAATTTCTTGTGAAATTTATCCAAAAGTTTGATTTTAAATGTAATCATATCAATTCTTGAGGATTTATTTGTAATTTTCTCATCATTAAAACCAAGACATACTTCATATAATTTTTTATTAGGTTTATTTTTAAGTCTATAAGGGTCAATCTATAAATCTTATATAGTTTGGGTTTCTGTTTGTAATATATGAAATTTCAGCCTTTTTCTGCAAAATTTCAAATTTATTCTATAAAATTATGAAGATTCATGTTAGTTTGTGCAAAATTTCAGGGTTTATTCTATGAAATTTACTAACTTTGGAGTTTTATAAACTGAGGACTTCTCTATAAAATTTGCAATTCTATAGAATAAGAATAGACTAATTATATTTCTTAAAACCTAAAAGACACAATTCTATTTACTTTATAATTTAAGGTACCGTATGGTATTAATAATTTTATAACTACTTGGGGTTTTATGCTAAATTTGGATATAGTTATAGCATTAGGGTACATAAAATAGCTTTTCCCCTGAAATCCCTGTTTTACGCTTGTTTTACTTAATCAAAATTTTACACAATGAATTTGACCTTGTATGTGTAGGATCTGCATGCCCACACAGTTTGATACAGGAATAGGAAAGTTGATTACAAATCATTCTTGTGCTGCCAAAAATATATCGAAATGTGAAAGTATTGGCATAAACCAAAATTTGGATATGAAATAAAGAGACTAATTTACCTTTCCTAGTAATATGAAAGGAAGAGGATTTCCGAGGAGCTGGACTTATGAGAGCATGCAAAGTATTCACAGACTACAAGAAATGATTTAAATATTATTTTAATAATTGCAGAGATGAATAACTAAAAAAACTTTTAGAGTCAAACATATAAAACTGACCTTGAAAAATCGAATACTTTTCAAGCGCTCACTTTGTGTACTACATGTACATATGTCAAGTTAGCTTGTAAGAGATTGGTTGTATTCATTTTGTAAGAGATTAGTTGTGATTTATAGCGGTATTAGAAAAATGAATAGTTGTAACGGATTTTATGATTATGATAGTGATAATTAGTAATAATTAAAAGGGGTGTAAGAAATTAATATGTTAAGATTAGTTGTGATTGATAGTGGTATTAGGAAGATGAATAGTTGCAACGGTTTTATGCCATTTTTTGTTTATAATTTCATTAAATAAGTCCTTGCCATGTTAAAGCTGCATATGTTTTCTTTATATTTCCATCCAAGATGTTTTTATTCCATGCTGTCTCTTAATCTTAAGACCTAATCTCCTTTCTTTTTTCCTTTTCATTTCTTTTCATAGCCTTTTTCTTTCTTTTTTTCCTTCCTTTTGATCTATTTTGTTCCATGTAGTTTTTTGTTAATCCCTCTAGCAATGATGATATTGTCTAATCCCAGCTCATTATGAGCTTTTCCATAAAGGAAAGGTGGAGGAGTAGAAAACATGAACGTTGTCTGAGCTATACTGTTTAACTGTTACATATCTGAAGAATTTTGCTGACTTTTGATGTCTATATTCATTTTCATCTCCTCAAATGTCATTTTATTTTTATTAATTTGTTTTAGGATTGATGATACTGTCTAATCCTAGTTTATTCTGAGTTTTTCCATAAAGGAAAGTCAGAGGAGTAGAAACCTATATATTATCTGAGTTAAATCTCAAATTCTCTCTTACCTATAATGACCCAGCTCCGTAAAACTACCACTGGTAATATGTACTCTGTAACTATGTTTGAGCTTTGGTCCCTACATAATTCTGCTTATTGCAGTTGTTACCAGATGGTAATTCAAATGAGTGAAGTGATTTTTGCCCAACTACGCACAAAAGGCTTAGGGATGATGAATTAACACCTTATGATCAGTTTTTATCCTAACATGAACATGACTTATACATGCATCATAATCCATTGTGTTTGTCCTTGTTGAAAACTTTGAATAATCTGTTGAAGCTGTGCTGTGTGCCTTTACGTTATACTTCTTGCATATTGATGCAATTATTTCTGCCTGTGCTATTAGGACAAGGACATTATGCCCCCCCAAAAAAAAAGGGTTCTGACACTTGATTATTTTCTTCTTTTCCCCTTAACAGGTTCTGCTTAGGGGCCCAAAGAACTCGAGGGAAGCAGTGAAGCACTTTGGTCCTGCTCCTGGCGTTCCTCACAGCCACACCAAGCCGTATGTCCGATCAAAGGGAAGGAAATTTGAAAAGGCTAGAGGAAGGAGAAACAGCAGAGGTTTCAGGGTTTAAGCAAAAAAGTTGTTCTTTCTGTTTAGTGAAAAATTTCGAAGCAGAACATAAAACAATTTTCTTCTGCAGTCAATTTTGGAAACATCTCTTGTGCCATTATCGAATTCTATTATGTTGTCTTAAGTTGGTTTGTGCCACTACCAAGTTCTATTATGTCTAATGTTGCACATTGATATTTGAGATTTCTTCTCGGCTCTATTATTTATCATTTTTGTTCATGTTTAGCATGATAGTGGTATATTTGGATACAACGACTATTAATTAGAGAATATGAGCAGTATATGAAAGTTTTCAAATGAGCTCACTCTTCAGTTTAAGGATTGATTAAATTCTTCTGATAGTAGTTTAAGAATTCATTGGATGTTTTTTCGGCATGTGTCTCAACATTATGAGGGTGTTTGGTAAGGTTTATCTTTAGGAGCGTATAAGTCATTGGAAGTCATATTGGATTTTTATGGCTTCTGGCTTTTATGATAAAACTCTTGTAAAAGCTGTGTGGGTGGAGTAATTATTTATTTGTTTATTTATGAGCTTATAAGCTAGTTTTAAAGTTGGGGAATCTCAACAACTAAAAAAGTTGTATGGGTAGAGTGATTATTTACTTGTTTATTTATATTAGATTTTTATGGTTTTTCTAACTTTTTAATTGAGACTTATAAACTAGCTTATAGGTAATTTACCAAATAGATAGTTATAAAAAAGCTAAATTAAAAACTCGTTTGACCAAAAAATAAGCTCTCACGGACAACCCTCTATATATGAACTGATAATATGAGATTAGCGATTCATTAAATGGTCTTTCTGCTGCTCGAAACCAATTCATCCTGCTTACTTGGGTGCAGCAATGAAATGTTAAAAGTGGTCATAACTGAGCCTATGATCATTTTTTTGAAATGTTGGGGGGCATTTTGTCATTAAGTTTGGGCAAAATATTGTCAAGGGGAAAAGAAAAACTGATAAGAAAAAAAACCAATACTGTTGAGAGTGGGATTTGAACCCACGCCCTTTCGGACCAGAACCTTAATCTGGCGCCTTAGACCAACTCGGCCATCTCAACTTATGTCGTCACTTCTCCGTATAAAGTATATAAATTCAATTTTGTTTTTTGAAATTCTATTGACAAATATAAATGTAAACCATACGCTTCTGCTGATCAATTTGCTGCCACCGAGTCATTTGCTGTCACCGCTTTGTTTTTGGCTTCGAAGACTACTATAAATCTACCCATCACGGGACATTCTCGCTGCAAACCTCAAGAGGTAGCATTTGAAGGTGATTTTATTATGTATTTATTTCTACGGGATATTAATAACAATTATCTCAAATTTAAGTCTCTTAATAAGCTTTTCTTTCTTTGTATGGTTGAATTGATCGTAGCATCATGAGTGAGCAACTTCCCCTCAGTCTTGATGCTTCTGCTGATCCACCTACCCTCTTTGATGGAACCACAAGGCAAAATTTTATTTTTCAATGTTTTACTTCATAATTTAGTGAGTTTTATATGAATCTTTCATTAAATTTTTTGTTTGGTGAATTTAAAGGTTGTATATATCCTACCGATGCCCATATGCCCAAAGAATTTGGATTGCTAGGAACTACAAGGTAGAAAAAAAAAAAATACCCATCTCCTTACTTCTCAATTTTTTGCAGTTTGTAGAAATTTATTGAAAAGTGCTGACTTGGGTTTTTTGTGATGCATGTATTTGTGTTCTATTTATATAAATTTTGGGATTAGGGTTTGCAAGACAAGATAATGTTGGTCCCAATTAATCTCCAAAATAGGCCTCACTGGTACAAGGAGAAGGTGTACCCTGTAAACAAGGTGATTCCTTGTAAATAACTGTTTTAAATTTCACCCATAATTTTTTCCCTTAAATTTAAAAAGGTTTCTGAAATTTAATACTTTTCAAATATTTGCTTGTTTTTCTTTTGTGTTGTTGCATTAGTTATAGTGGTAATTTGTATTATAGGTGCCTGCTCTGGAGCACAATAATGAAGTTAAAGGGGAGAGTTTGGATTTGCTAAAATACATTGATGAAAATTTCGAAGGCCCGAAATTGTTTCCTAATGTAAGCACCTTCCTAATTTCATAATAAGTCTAGTAATATTTGCCAAAATTGCTAACTTTTTTTGGGGGGGATTATATGTTGACTTTCAGGATCCTGTGAAGCAGCAGTTTGCAACAGAACTCTTGGATTACAGTGATAATTTCAATGCAATTAACTACTCTGCATTTGCATCTAAGGGCGATGTGCCTTATGAAGTTGGTGAGTGATGAAACATAAATGTTCAAGGGTCTCCATTAGTTGCTAATTTGAATTAATCGGTGTTTATCAGATGCCGCATTTGATAAGTTGGAAGAAGCCCTTGCTAAGTTTGATGACGGACCATTTTTCCTCGGCGAATTCAGTCTGGTAAGGAAGTGGAGGAACTTCTCCCTGGAATTTGCTTGTCTCATATATCGATCAGTTAAAATACAATTGTACTAAGGATTATTTGCAAATACACTCATCCTATGGGTTAGCCACTTAATAGCTCTGTCTTTTAGTAGCGCCTGGACCTCCGGATGCCTAACCGGAGTGGTTTTCATGTTATTTGCATCCATCATGTTGGTGTCACATGTTGTCAATATGTTGACTCTCAATTCTGTTATAGGTGCTGAACATACCATAACAAAGAGATAACTCCGTAGGGGATCTAAATGCTAATAAGAAAGTTGTGTGTGTGTGTGTGGGGGTCCTAATAAGAGATTAACATCTTTAGTTCAGGGGGTGTCGTATGGACAGTCTTTTTAATGAAATTCCACTTCTTACTGAAAAAGAATTCAAGTTGGTGTAGGACACTTCTTGCTATGTTTTTCTTTCTAAAGAGTCTGATGCAAGGGATGTGGTATGCACCCATTTTGTTAACAAAGTCTGAAAGAATGAAGTGTTAGTTCCAAGGTTGGCTAATTTCGGACTCATTCCTCTAGGCATGTTCGTATGATGCTTTCCGTGAGGAGCAATCATTTATCTCTATTTTATGCAACCATGAACTGAATTTTAGATAAGTATATATGTTCCAATACACATACAAGATGAATAAACATGTGCACAACTGTGCATGTCTACCATCATGCTTCATGTTTAGACTTTGGTTAATTGGCATACATAACAATACATCTTCAACGTTCAAGCTTGTGATGGAAGATCATTGCTTATGAAAATTTCGAGATATTTATGATGATAGTATTTCTATCACTTTGTTTGTCCAGTTGCTTATAGCTGATGGAAATTTTTGAATAGTCCGTTCTTTACGTTATTTGGTTATTAATCTTTTCT
The DNA here is from genome assembly GCA_012295165.1 of Asparagus setaceus. Lineage (NCBI taxonomy): Eukaryota > Viridiplantae > Streptophyta > Magnoliopsida > Asparagales > Asparagaceae > Asparagus > Asparagus setaceus. The sequence continues at coordinate 5,185,964 of CM022705.1, forward strand.
TTATCAGGCAATTACTTAACCTAAAGATAATTAAGATAGGATCAATACACGACCAAATAGGGGTTGGTGTTTCCCTCACATCTTGGCTGGTGTGTTGTTGACGTGGCGCACATGCAAACCATCTCGTTGTGAATCTTGTGATTTGGGTATATTATCATCAAGACTGCAGGGACCTAGATGTGTGCCTCAACACACTAGGCAAGAGTCTGGAAGAATACACCAGCCTCCATTTCCTCTTAATATGTACAATACGAATGATTATCTTGTCTTATGTTATCAGCTACAAGGTATTGCTTCGAGCATCAAGGCTATCAGTTTATTTCATCAACAAGATGCGAAGCTTTGATCTTTATTGACATCTAATCATCTTGTCGTTGTTATTAGGTGGATATTGCATATGTCCCATTTATTGAAAGGTTCCAGTGCGGCTTTCCAGTGTTAAAGAACTATGACATCACCAAGGCAGGCCCAGGCTGGCAAAATGGATAGAGGTAAGTATAGAGACATATCGAAACTCAAGAATTAATTTTTTGTATATTAAAACTTTTGTATATTAAAAATTCAGGATCATTCCTACTTGGATATTTTGCTCTTTTCTCGCTTGGAAAATGATTGCAATTTACTTTTGTATAATACGAAATGAAGCTGAAACATTAATAAGAGAGAGCCCATATACCGAACACATCGATCTTACTCAAACCCAAAAGTAGATCCTGTGAAATAAAAGCAACTGACTCTTGGCTAAAAATTTAGAGGGAAAAAGTTCATATTCTGTGCATTTGTCTTGCAAATTATGGTGTTACATAGCTCACAAATGCATTATATTCTTTTTTATTTTATTTTTTTAGGAGTTGAACAAGATTGATGCCTATACAGTAACTAAGCGCGACCCCGAAGAGTTACTTCGTGTTCTTAAGAAGAGATCTGGGGTAAATTCTTCTTCATTTTTGTATATTGTTGGATTCAGATATAGGAATTAGCATGATAACTTATTCTGTGTTCAAGCGTCTAATTCATAATTTGGAATCTTTGTTTTCAGATTGAATAAAAGGTCCTCGATGCTCCATGCAGGTTAACTATAAACTCTTGTCACCTCAGTTTATATAATTTATGAACTTGAACAAGATAATAATCATTAGACTGTGTAATTATGTTGGAGTTAATTGCATATATACCCCATGGACTATAAGGGGTTGTCATTATATGAATGTATTAATCTATGATCTGTTCACTCTTCATATTGTTTCATGGGATCTTGATGAGAAGGGAATTTTCTTTTAGAAAAAGGTAAATACTCATAAGTGCAAAGAGATGTGAGCATTATATTGGGATGAACTCTCCGCTAAATTAAGAAGTAAATTGAAACGTGAAAGTGAAATGCAAGTACTTTTCATTACAAATATTTGTTAGTGATTATAGAAAGAGAAGTGGAATGTTGAAGATTTCTTTAGAATTACTTTTTGGTTGGTATGGGAAGTTAGATAGTGGATAGTGAAAGGTGGGAAGAGAGACAAATTAATTTGTCTCTCATCTCAATTCACTTTTGGGTTAATTTCACAAAACCCCCCAAATTCCCTAAGCTTTGTTTATCTCACATAATTTCCTGAACTTTAGGGTGTCTAAAAAAATCCCATTGCACTTCAACTTTTTTCAATGGACCTCTATATATGTAATTCGCAAATAAAATTTTATTTTTTGAGAGTGAAAAAAATCCAAAATCTAGGGAAGGGGTTATTTGCTTATAAGTGACAATTGACAAATTTTGGGGTTTTCTCTCTCAACAACATTGTTGTTATTTGCAAAGTATGCGTAGGGGAGAAAATGTTAAAGCTTGTGAGGGTTGTGTGGGACACTCTAAAAGTTTAGAAGGGTTAAGTGAGATAAACATAGTGTTAGAATTAATATAAAACTATAATCCTCGACCCTCATCATAACTTCGGAGTTTTGGTGTAATGGTTAGAGTGACTAAATTTAAGATGGTATCAGAGCAACCCAGGTTCAAATCCCACCGGCCATGAATTTTAAGCGGATTTTCTAAAACTTGACACCGCTGCGTGAGTCCAGGTTTCAGCCCATAAAAAAGGTGTTCAACCTGCGGGGGCATGTTAGAATTAATATAAAACTATAATCCTCGACCCTCATCATAACTTCGGAGTTTTGGTCTAATGGTTAGAGGGACTAAATTTAAGAGTTTAGAGGGGTTATATGAAACATTCCCCAAAGATCTGGGGGGTTATGTGAAGTTAACCCTCACTTTTCATAACTTTCTCAAGAAACTTGGAGGGGGTTAAGAAAGGTCCTTTCTTTTTTCTTGCTAATAAGAAAGGTTCTTTCTTGAAGTGGGGAAAAAGGTTACGTGACAGCCGTCCATTTACTATTGCTTATAAATTATACCTACACGTAAACCACATGTAGTTCAAGCAAACTCTACTAAGTTTGAGAAAAGTTCAAGAGGGTTTGCACAAAGCACCCAAAGTTTAAATTTGTTTGTACTAAACTATTAAATTTTTTTAAATTACCTTGGACTATTTTCCATCGCTACTTGGCCCCTAAATTATTAAATTCATCCATGTGTACCTTCTAAACTATCACTTTCAGTAACTAGTTCTCACTTTTCTTGCTTATTACTCTGTGGATTTTTTTAAATTGATTTATGATATGCAAAATGATAGTTCAGAGGGTAAGTAAGGATCCGAAACCAAAAGTGTAAATTGCATATTACTCATCCTCAGTTATACATTTGTCTGCAACTTATATTATAAAAATCATAATCTAAAGATGGATAAGTGCTAATAAATTAGTTAAAGCAGAGCAGCGAGAAATTTACCCTTAACCAAATAAAAATAATAATAACTGCCGAAATCTCAGTCTCAGATGTAAATAAAAACATTAATATACTCAACAAAAGAGCACGGCCCGCGCGTGCAAAGTCTACTACCTTTGCACCGTCAATTACACATAATAATTTAGAAACGGCCCAAAGCCCAACAAAGCCCACCGACCTAACCACGTACTAACTAAATATTTACAACCTTCATTTACTCAAGCTCTAACCAATCCAAGCCGTACGTTTAAATAAATCAGTACCGCTCATCAAAGATCACGAAATCCTCAAACGACGACTCCGCTGTCTCGTGTTCCAGCCCCAACAGCGTCTCCAAGCTCGAGATCTGCTCCCTGAGCAAAACCTCATCGGCCACCTCCGCCGCCACTCTCCGCCGCTTGGTCGCCGGAGCCTCGCAGGAGAAGATGAGATCGGTCGCCGGCGGATCGCCGGGAAAGTTGAGCTTGGCTTTGGGGCCTCGGATCTCGCGGGCGGCGACGTCGTGGGCCATGGCGGCCTCCTCCGCGGTGCTGTAAGTCCCGCGCCAAACACGGGCGCCTTTGCGAGGGTCGCGGATCTCGGCCGCCCATTTGCCCCATGGACGACGCCGGATTCCTCGGTAGTTAGTTTTACGCTCTTTGCCCTTGTTCTTCGAGGTTGATGAGGTCGCGGATAGGGACTTTTTCGTCCTTATGCTACCGCATCCTATAAGAAACGAAACTATAAATCAAATCATCAGCATATCTAAATCATCATCATAACTTTTAAAGCGTAAGCATGAGATGATATGACACTTCACAATCTTGATTGGTTTTTCTATATTATGAATCAGACCACCACAATTTAGATCAATCAACACAATATCTAGATCATAATTTACAGCTCAGACGCATGATATCAATAACACACAAGTCAAGGCCATGAAGAGAACAAATTAATTCTCGTTCACCCATTTTTAAATTAGTATAGTACTTTAAGATGTTTAACACCCTAAGAAAAAAAAAGGCTACATATCATAAAACTCCCCTTAACTTTGGATGATTATCAAAAAAAAATTTCTTAACTTTGAAAATATCAAAAAAAAAAAAAACCCCTTAAGTTTAGGGGTTATCAGAAAACCCCCCCTAACTTTGAGATTTTATCACCAGCCTAAAAAAATTTTAGGAGGGTTTTCTAATAAATTCTCAAAGTTAAGGATATTTTTTTGATAAAATCTGAAAGTTAAAGGGGTTTTGTGATAATTCTGATACTTAATGGGGGTTTTCCTGATATTTTGAAAGTTAAGGGGTTTTTTTCTGATATTTTGAAAGTTAAGGGGGTTTTTTGATTATTGTCCAAAGTTAGGAGGGTTTTCTCATATTTACCCTTAAAAAAACAGCTAAAATATCAGATTGGCATTTTAAATCGACCCTAAATGACAATAGAGCATTTTAAATAGCTCCGACTACAATAAGACCTTATAATTGTTTAAATGAGACAATAAGGCCCATATTTTTACCGGAAATCATTTACTCCGGCGAACTCATGCTCCTCAGCTTCATCTCCTCCAATTCCTACTCCTCACCAATAGATCCACACTCCCCACGATCCAAGTCTCCTCCTCCTCCTCCTCTTTATCCTCCGCCTTCTCCTCCTCCCTCCCTTGGCCGTGGCCGTCGACACCTCATCGAGCGGTAGCGTTCTTCGGCGGCAATTCAATCTTCGTCTGCTCCTCCTCTTTCTCTTCTTCTATTAACTCGTCATTCTTGATGTCCTCTCGATTCTCCTCCTCCAACACCATTAACCACTTTGAGAATACGCTTCTCGACTGGGACCCACCACCAATTTCTTCTTCTTCACCGTCTTCCTCTATTAACTCGTCGACCAGTCATTCTTGGTGTCGGTCCACGAAGGGAGGGAGGAGGATAAGGCGAGGATAAAGAGGAGGAGGAGGATGAGACTGGTCGTGGGAGTGTGGATCCATTGGTGAGGAGAGGAGTTGGAGGAGATCAAGCCGAGGAGCAGGAGTTCGCCGGAGTAAATGATTTCCGGTGAAAATATGGGCCTTACTGTCTCATTTAAACAATTATAAGGCCTTATTGTAGTCGGAGCTATTTAAAATGCTCTATTGTCATTTAGGGTCCATTTAAAATGCCAATCTGGTATTTTAGCATTAAAAAAACTCATAATAATTTCTTGAATAAAAAATCTGCTCTGTTTACCTTGTTGATTGCAAGGCTTGAATGATTCATTGGATCCAAATGAATCAGAGAGACACTCGAACTCCGACGACCAACGGTCACTCTGAGTGAGATTTCTAGCTCCCTTGAACGCAATGAAGTCGGAGATTATTGCACCACCGCACATTTTGTCAGTCACCGAATAATATTACGAATGATTCACACAAATAATATAAAGAGGAGATGATCATATAAGCAACAGATAACATATGATACAGACCCAGCTCTCTCTTCCTATTTATAGTCCGATTTTTTCATTATTTTAAGCTCTTGGATGTAGTCATCCAGCAAAAGGACAAAGTCTGGGGTTTTCTAATGCATTATCTACAGTATAAGGTGCTATAGTAAGTTCTACACGTGTCAAGAATTGATTGGTTGGTTTTGCTGTGGCTGCCGTTACGGATTTGGGTGCTTTAGGTCCAGAACGTAACGGACCCGAGGATTAAAGTGGGCTTAGAGTTGGACTTATCTCTTTTAACGAAATTACCCGAGTGTTTGTGTTATTTGCGATTGTACCCTCTTCAATACGTCCAAATTTAGGCATTAATCAGCCTGATTAAACCGATCGAACCAATTCTACATGATTTTAGAATTATTCAGATTTATAAGGTCTGCGGAAGTTACAATCTGAACAGACCAAACAATCTCTCGATTCTCTAAAACCCATGTTTCTCTTTCTTTTTTGTTGGTCTAAAAATCTCATTCTCTCTTTTATTGTTTTAGTTGATTGATCTGCATCATGCTTTTATCGATCTTTAATCTATACTTTATTTTTATTTTTGGGTACTAATCTATACTTTCTTTTGAAGTTAAATAACTTATATCTTATTAAGTGTGTCCAAGCCCAAACCAAAAGGATTGGACGTTTGTTTTGAACCTACCCGATCGTTCGCTCATCACTCTTGAAATCCATTGAATGGCTTGATCGTAATAAGGCGGAAACCTTGGGAAATGATTGGACAGTTTGTTTTGGACCTACCCGATCGTTCGCTCATCACTCTTGAAATCCATTGAATGGCTTGATCGTAAATAAGGCTGAAATCCTGGGTCTTTCATTGTCCGCAAAACAATCCGAAAGGAGTGAGACGAATCCTATCAGAACGCCCCGCACAGTGCGGAGCATTCTGATAGGAACATGGGATTAATTGAGGGGCAATTACGTAATTTAAGCGACACCACCAAGGGTCAGGGTTTCCCCACACAATAAAAGGTTCTGATAGGAAAGCTAGTCAAAAGGGGCTGCTTTTCGTCTGTGTCTGTATCCAAGAATGGAAACCACGAGTCCTACAAATGCCAAAAGACGTTTCAATGGTGATGTGGGTTTAAGAGCTGATTAATGGATAGTTGAGTAGTGTTGATTTAGTAAATGATTTTTTAAAAAAAGTATTAAGTTTTTTATTCCTCTCTAGAAACCACCTTAAAAATAGGGGTCATTATACAGAAAATCACATTTTGCATTCAATTTATACATAAACCCACTTTAAAATGGATTTTGGTTCCAATCAAGCACCTCCTAGCCAAATGTTTCAACAAAAACCCAAAAAAATACCTTTAAAAACTCATATTCAAGAAATGTGACTCACTTTGTTAACGTTTGATACAAGTCACGTACCTCAAACGTGCATTTTTTAAGCATATTTTTTTTATTTTTGAGCCAAAATTTGATCAGGAAGTGGTTGATTGGAACAAAATCCCTCTTTAAATGTGATTTACGTATATTAATAAAGAGAATATTTCTTTTTCTGAAGAGTGGGGACATCAGGACATGGACGGTGGCTCGTCGATTCGAGCTTGTACCGAGAAATTCTTGCACATGCTTGATACTGTATATAAAAGAAAAGCACTCTGCCGTAACACTTTGTTAATTGATATATTTAGCCTAAATTCACATTTTGTTAGGCTGATTCCCAACAGTTTGAGTTGGTTGGATGAACCTGGTTAGAGTTCTTTTTTATCGTGATTTGCGATTTAGAATTCTCAATTAATCACGTGCTTGCCGGTTTGATTAGGACACGTGTCAAGATGACAATGTGATCAATTTGGTCTACTTGGTTCGGACTTTGACCCGCTCATTAAAAAAAAAAGATTTATTTTCGCCGCACCAAGATAGGCACATATCAATACTTTGGTGAATAGAAAACACGGATAAAAGAAAACAATAAAAGAATAATGCAAATTAACTGAAAAATAAAAAAGTTGAGGGAGCGAAAAAAATTTGCGGCGAATTCTAGAATCCAATGGTTGAGGAATCTGTGGGCTTGGGTGTATTACGACTCGAGCCAATGTTTGATGGGTTGAGTATGGGGTCTAAAATGGAATGTTCCGTTCCTGGTCTCCGTGGTCCTAGGACCCGACAGCATATTTACATAGTTTATCACACCAACAGTTAATGTATTTGTATAAGAGGAGTGTACCGACAGGGAGACTGTAGGGACACATGTCCCCCGCCACATCGTGAGTAAACCCACTCGCAGCTGTGGCTAGACTTGAGCATTTGTATAAATCTATAACGACTTTTTGATCACAAGTTCCGCGGTTCTAACAGCATATTGTCTACGGTTACATCTGCTAATGTCAAACTTAAAAGCTAATAAGTGATATATAATAGTACAATTAAGTCTACTTTTTACTTGAAAAACAATCTCAAATTTGTTAAATTGAGAGGTGATTCTGTACCTTGTTAATTGACATCAGATCTCCTCGGCCACCGTGAGCATATGGAGGTTGGTGGTGTGAAATTCAAGTCTTGTAACTAGCAAATATTTGCATATGCGTATATAAGGAGATATTGTTAGATCTTTAATAAGACTTGATTACCTCAAAGAGATTGATAAAAAACTAAAGCGGAATTATACCTGAATCCATGGTTGGGATCTAGAGTGGATTGATGGATCTTCTAATCTTAGGGCTTCTTCTCTTCCTTAGATCTCTTTTTAGATGGGGGTAAAAGAGATGAGAATTCTTATGTTAACCCTAGATTAGGGACCATAACCCCATATATATAGGTGTTGCACTTTTACAATTTGGCCCCTCATCAAATTGTAATTACAACTGGTATCTTGCACATTTATCCCATGACAATATATAAATACCCGATAACCCAACTTAATTGATCACTTTAGTGGGTTTTCTTAAGTGATAGATTTACACATTAATATAACATATGTGCCCACAAATAGATTTAATTAGATTTAAATCTAACAATCTCCCACTTGGGCACCATATGTATCCTTAAAATGTGTATTACCTTATGAGCTCAAAATCTCTATCACATACAAGGGTATTTCCAAACAATCTCGTCCATTGACAATATCAATATAGGATCAAAGCGGTTTTCGTCACATTTATCGTGACTAAACCCATCAATGGTCACATATACTAATACAGCCAAATGACATAGATCAATCATGGATGTACAGCATGAAAATTACATGCAATGTGATCTGTGCATGCCTATTTTCAACCGGTCCTACCTTAAACTTTAGTGAGGTCATCCTCAACCATAATGTAGCGAGTGTATAATCAGAATACTTTATTCGTCGGAAAATAACCAAACATAAATTTATCACGAAATTCTCATAAAGCAATAAACTCACAACTCCCACTAAAACATGATATCCTCAAATATTACAACACCCATATGAGCGGTGTGCTCATGAAAGACCTTGGGTGGTAATCCTTTAGTAAGAGGATCGGCTATCATGGAGTTTGTCCCAATATGCTTTATGGATATCCGACCACTCTGTACCCTTTCTTTCACAACTAGGAACTTAATGTCAATATGTTTTGACTTAGTTGAGCTCTGTTGTTATTGGAATACATTACTGGCGATTTATTGTCACAAAATAACTTTAGTGGTCTTTCAATATTTTCGAATGTGCATCCGGTGACAAAATTTGCAACCATATTCCATGATTGGATGCCTCATAGCAAGCTACAAATTCTCGCCATAGTGGAGGAAGCTACAAGTGTCTGTTTGACACTTTTCCATGATATAGCTCCTCCTGCTAACATATAAATGTAGCTGAAGTAGACTTTCTGTTGTCTTGACATCAAAGAAAATCGAATCGAGTACCCAATGACCTCCAACCGATCGATTTCACGTATGTGAGCATATAATCTTTTGTTTTACGAAGATACCGCATAACCCTTTTATTTGCGATCCAATGATCCATCCGGGGTTGCTTAAGTATCGCCTAACATCCCAACAATGTACGCAATATCCGGACGGCGTACATACACGAGCATACATTAGACTCCCTACGGTGAAGCATAGGGAATCTTACGCATTTCTGAATTTCAAGGTTACCTTTAGGGCATTGATTGAGACTAAACTTGTCTCCTTTAGAAGCGGGTATCACAGTGCGCAATTTTGCATGCCAAACCTTATGAGTACTTTATTGATATAGCTCTTTTGTGATAATCCAAGTATACCTCGAGCGATCTCGATGTATCCGGATTCCTAATATAAAGAGGCGTCCCCAAGATCTTTCATCTCAAAATTCTTTGATAGAAATCTCTTGGTTTCGTGCAACAAGCCTATATTATTAGTGGCAAGCAAAATGTCATCCACATACGTAACTTAAAAATATACTTACTCCCTTTGAATTTTTGATATACACAATCATCAACAATATTCATCTCAAAACCAAACGAGATAATTATTTGTTGAAACTTGTGGTACCATTGACGAGGAGCTTGCTTGAGTCCATAAATGGATTTCCTTAGTTTACAAACCATATTCTTTGGGTCTCGACACAAAGTTTTCTGTTGTACCATATAGATCATCTCATCAATGTCTCCATTGAGAAATGCGATCTTAACATCCATTTGATGTAACTTAAGATTGAAATGAGCAACAAGTGCCATGATAGTCACGAAGAGTCTTTCGATGAAACCGGAGAGAAAGTCTCGTATAGTCAATGCCTTCCTTACGAGTATAGCCTTTAGCTACAAGGCGCGCTTTATACTTTTCCACATTACCATTTGCATCCGGCTTGGTTTTAAATATCCATTTACAACCAATTGGTTTTGCACCTTCGGCAATGGGACAAGTTCCCAAACCTTATTGTCTTGCATAGACTTGTACTCCTCATTCATGGCATCAATCCACTTTTGAGAGTTAGAACTTTTCATGGCCGAAGGAAGTTGATTGGATCATCTTCCATCATTCCATTACTTTCCTCATGTTCTTGAAGAAATACAATATAATCATCCGAATAGCATTTCTCCTTTCTCTCGTGGATCTCCTTAATGGCACCGGTTCTTGAGGTTGTTGAGTTTGTTCTTCCGGACGTGGAGTTGTTCAATATTGCCTTCTTGAGGTTCGGATTCATTTCTTGAACAATAATGTATAGGTACTTGAATATTGTCGAAATGGTATGGATTGGATTTAAAGCCAATTCCTCCTCAAAGGCAATGTCTCTAACCTTATTTCTCCCCAAACTCAACATCCTCAAAGAATATTGTTGTTCCCGTCTCAAAAATATTCTGAGTGTGGGATCATAAAACTTATAGCCCCGGATCGCTCGAATACCTAAAGTAGTCGCTAAGCTGTTTTGGAGTCCAATTTCTTTTCATTTGGCCTATAAGGCCTTGCCTCACCGACATCCCCAAATATGTAAGTGCTTTAGATGGGCTTTCGACCAGTCCAAAGCTCATAAGGTGTTTTAGCAAGCGCTTTACTTGGTACTCTGTTAAGAATGTAAGGCTGCAGTCTTTAGTGCTTCTCCCTAGAGTGACTCGGTAAAGAAGAATGAGCAATCATACTTCTTACCATATCCTTAAGAGTCTGTTTAGTCTTTCGGCTACACCATTCATGCTAGGTGATCACGGCATGGTGTCTTGTGGGGCGATACGAATCCTCTAGGTATCTAGCAAATGGTCTGGGCGTTGTTCACGAACCATCATATCTGCGTAGTACTCACCACCACGATCAGATCTAACGGTTTTAATCTTTTATTGAGTTGGTTCTTCGAACGTGGAGTTGTTCAATATTGCCTTCTTGAGGTTCGGATTCATTTCTTGAACAATAGGTATAGGTACTTGAATATTGTCGAAATGGTATGGATTGGATTTAAAGCCAATTCCTCCTCAAAGGCAATGTCTCTAACCTTATTTCTCCCCAAACTCAACATCCTCAAAGAATATTGTTGTTCCCGTCTCAAAAATATTCTGAGTGTGGGATCATAAAACTTATAGCCCCGGATGGTTCGAATACCCATAAAGTAGGCTGCTAAGCTGTTTTGGAGTCCAATTTCTTTTCATTTGGCCTATAAGGCCTTGCCTCATTGGACATCCCCAAATATGTAAGTGCTTTAGGCTGGGCTTTCGACCAGTCCAAAGCTCATAAGGTGTTTTAGCAGCTGCTTTACTTGGTACTCTGTTAAGAATGTAAGGCTGCAGTCTTTAGTGCTTCTCCCTAGAGTGACTCGGTAAAGAAGAATGAGCAATCATACTTCTTACCATATCCTTAAGAGTCTGTTTAGTCTTTCGGCTACACCATTCATGCTAGGTGATCACGGCATGGTGTCTTGTGGGGCGATACGAATCCTCTAGGTATCTAGCAAATGGTCACGGGCGTTGTTCACGAACCATCATATCTGCGTAGTACTCACCACCACGATCAGATCTAACGGTTTTAATCTTTTATTGAGTTGGTTCTCAACCCGACCTTAAAAGATTTGAATCGTCGAGACTCGATTTTCTTTAATGAGATATAGGTACCCATAGCGTGAGTAATCGTCTATGAATGATATAAAATATTGTTGACCATTCCGGGATGCCGTGAGGGAATGGCCCACAAATATCTGTATGTATCAATTCTAAGGCGTCAGAAGATCTGTTGGCACCTAATCTCTTAACTTTAGTCTGTTTTCCCTTGATCTGATCAATGCATACATCAAAGTCAGTAAAATCAAGGGAATCCAAAATACCATCGGACACAAGGCGCTCAACTCTACCTTTTGAGATATGACCCAAGCTTGTGCCATAATGATCTTGAATTTTCCTTATTTAATTTACGCTTAGTACCAGTGATTCCACATTCAGGGTTTCATTATAAGAAGCAACTGTATCAAGCAAATATAGGCTATCAAAAGTACTCAAGAAACTAGTTCCCACAATATTTGAATTTAAAGATAAGCTAGCCTGATTATTTCCAAATGAACAATAATAACCTGATTTGTCCAATAAAGGAATAGAAACCAAATTCCGTCTAAAAGACGGGACTACAAAAGTATCTTTCAAATCCAAATAGGAACCAGTTCCTAACAATAACCTAAAGTGCCCAATTGCTTCCACATCTACCGATTGTCCATCGCCCACAAAGATGTGTCTTTCACCATCACTTGGCTTTCGGTAGCTCAGGCAACCCTGAATAGAAACACTTAAGTGAGTAGTAGAAGCCGAATCTAACCACCAAGTGTTTCTAGGTACTGAGACTAAATTAACCTCAGAACGGACCAAAGTAAGGAGCGTACCCTTTTGACCGCCCGGTGATATTTGGTACAATCCTTCTTTACGTGTCCATCCTTATGACAAAAGAAACAACCTATCCTTATGTTGTTTCTTTTGAACTGGACCCTTAGCAGCTTCCTTATCATTCTTTATTTTCTTGCCCTTATCCTTATGGGCAGAAGCCAAATGAGCACTTTCGTCTTATCTTGCTTCAATCTGTCTTCTTCTTGCACCGATATGAAATGAGCTCATTCGAGTCCATTTCTCCTTACAGCGTTATAACGACCTTAAATTGATTAAAGTGTGCGGGAAGAGACAAGAACACAGATGCACCAATAACTCATCACATAGATCGAGTTTGGTGCCTTAAGTTTTGAAGCAATATGAGACATTTCCATAATGTACTCTCGATATTTCCTTTGTCTTTATACTTCATTGAAATCAAGCGAGCTAATAGCGTGCTTGTTTCTACCTTATCGTTTTAGCAAAGCGTTTCTCAATTCGGCAAGGAAATCTTTGGCTTTAGTAATCCCTTCGGATTACGTTGCCCCTAAAGGCTTCGGAATGCAGCTTGATGATCATGAGACTCATGCGATTTGAACGCTCCCACCTCTCATACTCCTTCTTTGCATCGAGTGCTTTCCGCAAATGAGAGGTTGAGGTTGTTCGATCCTTAATGCAAGGTCTAGATCCATGCGACCAAGAACAATTAGAATGTTCTCTTTCCAAATCTTGAAATTAGACCCATTTAACATGGGAATTGAGTTGATGTTAGCGAAATGGTTGCGGCAGATGCATTAGCTGAAATAAACAAAGATTTCACATTAATAGCTGTAATTATTAATCAATAACATTCAAATAATGACATATCCCCATCCAAGATATCGTACAACATTAATATCAAGTCTTTGGACGTAATATTAGCGCAAGTGATATCTTGTTGCAATGATCAAACATCGACAATAACACATGTCAAACAACAAACCCCTCTTTGGATTGATTTGTTATCCACATGTAAACCTTATAATTGTCGCGTTTATCATCACGAATCGTATCTGATCTAAATAAATATTAATCTTCCTTTGGGCGATTAAATATCTACTCGAAAAAGTATACACACAACCATCTAACATCCTTCATGAACAATCTACACAAGAGAGGTTACTTTGGCAACATCTTGCTTCAATTAATCATTTAGAATGAGAGACCAACTTAATTCCTTAGTGTCATAATACTTGAATGAAATAATTGATTAACACCGAAATTTAATTGAGTTTGCACGAATTGAGCACGAGGCTCGCTTGAGTTTGAGCTGCGAGGTTCGACTTGAGTTCGAGCGGCGAGGTTCGACTTGAGTTCGAACTCGAGGTTCGACTTGAGTTGAACTACGAGGTTCGACTTGAGTTCGAACTCGAGGTTCGACTTGGCGAGGTTCGACTTGAGTTGAACTACGAGGTTCGACTTGAGTTGAACTACGAGGTTCGACTTCGACTTGAGTTCGAGCGGCAAGGTTCGATTTGAGTTTGAGCGAGTTCGACTTGGCGAGGTTCGACTTGAGTTCGAACTACGAGGTTCGACTTGAGTTGAACTACGAGGTTCGACTTGAGTTCGAACGGCGAGGTTCGACTTGGCGAGGTTCGACTTGGCGAGGTTCGACTTGGCGAGGTTCGACTTGAGTTCGAACGGCGAGGTTCGACTTGAGTTGAACTACGAGGTTCGACTTGAGTTGAACTACGAGGTTCGACTTGAGTTGAACTACGAGGTTCGACTTGAGTTGAACTACGAGGTTCGACTTGAGTTGAACTACGAGGTTCGACTTGAGTTCGAACGGCGAGGTTCGACTTGAGTTCGAACGGCGAGGTTCGACTTGAGTTCGAACGGCGAGGTTCGACTTGAGTTCGAACGGCGAGGTTCGACTTGAGTTCGAACGGCGAGGTTCGACTTGAGTTGAACGAGGTTCGCCAAAATGAACCTCGAACCTCGTCTGAACTACAGGAACCCCTTAGGGTTTAGATCTGAACCGTCAAAGCCGCTTAGGCTTTTGAACCCATTAGGGTTTATTCGTGATGGCTGCCGCCGTCACAAAACCAAAAAAAAATTTTTTTTCTTCTTAAAACTCAATCCAGATCCAAACCTTATATTAATTTTCTAAAATCATAGAAAATTTAACCAAAAATCGAAAAAGTTACTGTTCACGAACAATAATATTTTACTGTTCATCGCGGATTATTTAATTTACTGTTCATCCGAGCATAAATTACTGTTCATCCGAGATCAAACCTTTACTGGTCATCCGAAAAAGAAAAACTTTACTGTTCATCGGCCAAAAACATTCTTGTTCATCCGAACCCAAAAAATCCGAAAAAGATTTGATCTTTATTCATAAATCCACAAAAAACCATAGAAACTCAAAAAATCTCTAAGAGTTAATCAAGAGGCTCTGATACCACTTGTTAGATCTTTAATAAGACTTGATTACCTCAAAGAGATTGATAAAAAACTAAAGCGGAATTATACCTGAATCCATGGTTGGGATCTAGAGTGGATTGATGGATCTTCTAATCTTAGGGCTTCTTCTCTTCCTTAGATCTCTTTTTAGATGGGGGTAAAAGAGATGAGAATTCTTATGTTAACCCTAGATTAGGGACCATAACCCCATATATATAGGTGTTGCACTTTTACAATTTGGCCACTCATCAAATTGTAATTACAACTGAGTATCTGCACATTTATCCCATGACAATATATAAATACCGATAACCCAACTTAATTGATCACTTTAGTGGGTTTCCTTAAGTGATAGATTTACACATTAATATAACATATGTGCCCACAAATAGATTTAATTAGATTTAAATCTAATGGATATTGGATCTGAGATGGACAATTAATTTAGTAAAAGAAAAGAAAAGAATAGATACGAGGTGACAACTAATTTAGTAAAAATGAAAGAAATAGATTTATTGGGCTCAAAAAAAAAAGAAAAAAAAGGAAAAAAAAGAAAAAGATTAATGGTGAAGACATCCTACTAGTCGTATTAGAGTAGTTGAAAGCTCATTTTCTTATACTAGTAAGGCGGGCACGTGCAATGCACGTGCCAGCTTTAATGTGGGCAGTAATGTTTTTTATTGGGATAGTATTTTTGGAATTATCAACTTATCTCCTCAACACTGTCTACCTGTCATATAGTAATTCATATAAAATAAAGCTATAATCAAAGATAAAATTGCATCTTGTTTCATGACTCATGAGAGAAAATCGTACTTTTGCTTGCTAAAGCAAACAATACATCACTTGGCTTGAGATATATATATTAGGAACAATATGAAACTAATGTGCCTAATACAACTAAATAATTCTAAGGACACTTGCCCTTAGGCACATAAAGGGGAAAATCCCATAACTCTAACCCCACCCAAAGTTAAGTTTGGGTGGAGTTAGGGTTAGGGGGTTTTTCCCTTTATGTGTCTAAGGACACTTGCTTAAGGCAAGTGTCCTTAGAAGGCCTCTTACATAAATAGACTACCCAAAAAGTTTCCTCCAAAATTCTTCCAAAAGTCAGAAGAGTCAAGCCTGGTACATACTTTTAAGCTCATCTATGAGAGTAATAACCATATACTGATGTATTGTCTCATAACATCCTCGGAATTTGTAACTTTTGAGGTAGATGAAATTTTCTTGTTCGCTCAATCATTACTGAGAGATGGTATGTCGACTTTTCCCTTCCTGCTGCAATATAAGATGCTTTGTGACTAAATGTGCTATATGAAATTAAGGAGTATTTCACATGGAAAAAAAATAAAAAACAAAAACAAAATAATTACAACTTCTGGTGCAGTATCTGCGAAGGCATTTCCAGGAGGTGCAGTATTTGCAAAGGCATTTCCAAGTGTACATGTCATGAAGAAAATAATATCAAAGTGGAAAGTGTTGGCAATTGTAATCATGTTTGATATTGATTATTCAGAGTAAACAAAGGAGAAAGATCAATTAGGGAAATATCTCATTAGTATAGTCAATAAGTTGCATGCTGTTGATGGAGAAGTTTTTTGGCATTTGTCTTGAAAATAGTAGCAGCTATGATACCTGTAGTATCCTTGAGTTGTAATGTGACGCGACTTCTGCCAGAAGAAGTGCAAAAAGGAGGATCTATTTCAATAGAAAGTCAATATTATCATTGTTGAAGAATTAGCTGGCACCGGTTCACTACTTACACATGATTTGATTTGTTTGGGACTTGGTTGCAAAGTTCCACATGATATCTGATTTTGCTAACTACATCAGCCAGGCTCTGCTTCACGTGAATGTGAATGGATAGAAAGCTTAGCTTGCGCATGGATTTCAGCAGCTATCACTCTGTTAATTTGTTATAACAATATATTAGTTAAACTGGTTGTAACAATGAGATTGTGATCCCTTGATCATGGGATATCAGTTGTAATCACTGTTATATCTATATACCTACGTCGCTGCTGGAGAATCAACAAGCAGAGAAAGTTTCTCAATTAATCTATGTTCTCATACTTCCTCAAATTGTTTGCTTTTATGGTATCAGAGCTATTCTAAGACTCTGTCTTTTTCTCCTTTAGATCCATTAATCTGGTTTGTGTTCTCTCCTCAAGACACGTTCATGGCATCGTCTACGTCTTTGGTATCTGTCTCATCGAGTACTCCTTCGACCGCTGCTTCGCTCTCTTCTACTGCACCCAGTGCTAAGGCAATTCCTCCGCTCAACTTTCGCCTAGAGACGGACAACTATTTGCTATGGAAGGCTCGCCTGAAGCCTATTTTATCAGCTCATTGTTTATGGTGTTATGTCAACGGCTCCTCCCCTGCTCC
The DNA here is from genome assembly GCA_012295165.1 of Asparagus setaceus. NCBI lineage: Eukaryota > Viridiplantae > Streptophyta > Magnoliopsida > Asparagales > Asparagaceae > Asparagus > Asparagus setaceus. Next base: position 5,203,304 of record CM022705.1, read on the forward strand.
ACCACAACATACGACTTCTACTGTTGATGGTAAGTCGGTTCTTGTCTCCAATCCTGATTTTGATTCCTGGCATATTCATGATCAGATGGCTCTTGGTTGGTTATTTAACTCCATCTCCGACGATATGATGGTGCATGTTGTGGGCTTATCTCATGCCCGGGACGTTTGGCTTGAATTTGAAGCCTTATTTGCGGCGCAATGTGGGGCTCGTTATAATGCCCTTCGTACTTCGTTCCAGTCTCTCGTACAAGGGGATTCGTCCATAGCGGCATACCTTGCTCGTGCCAAACAAGTTTCTGACAACCTTACAGAAATTAATCATCCTGTGTCTCCTTCGGATCTTTGTCAACAAATTATTGTCGGTCTTAACTCTGACTTTGATGGATTACGCACAACTCTCCTCGCCACCGGCATCACACCCACTTTTGCTGAGTTGCATGGCATACTTCTGCAACATGAATCACTACAACAGTTACAAGCCACACGCCTATCCTCCCTTAATAGCCCCTTGTCTACTGCTAATGTTGCACATGTTGCTCAACAGCGTGGTCCCTCGCAGTCACGATCTACATATTCTCGCACCAACTTCGACTCACCTCCTCATGGCCACGGTCAAACTAAATCACTTTCTCTACATGGTGCAGAGTCATTTCCTTCCTCTGGCTACTCTGGTTATCGACGTAACCAGGGACGTAGGCGTACTATTAAATGCCAACTTTGCAACAAGTTTGGCCATGGTGCAATGAAGTGTTTTCAAAGGTATAATCAGGCTCCATCAAATAATTCTCTTACTCCTCAAGCTCATGTGGCTTCTACTGGGATGGCTCCTAACAACTATCAGTGGTACCCAGACTCCGGTGCTTCACACCATATCACATCGGATCTTTCCAACATGTCTCTCAATTCGAGCTATACGGGTCCCGAGCAGGTTCACATAGGGGATGGCTCAAGTTTATCCATTTCCTCTACTAGATCCTCCCTTATTCACAATCATTCTCGTTCATTTGTACTATCTGATATTCTTCATGTACCTAATATCGCTAAAAATCTTTTGTCTATTTCTAAATTTACCCGCGATAATTCGTGTTATTTTGAGTTTCATTCATCTTTTTTTCTTGTGAAGGACCTCCACACCAATCAAACTCTTCTCCGCGGTCAAGTTAAAGATGGTCTCTATTGCCTCACAAATAAAGTGGTTCCATCTCCATCTGCATTTGTCGCCTCTCGTCAAGTGACATTGTCCACTTGGCATCAACGGCTAGGTCATGCTTCCACGTCCATCGTATCCAAGGCTCTTTCTCAGGCATCTATTGTTTGTAGTAAGAATGCCACTTTCAATAATAATGAGTCCGTTTGTACTTCTTGTCAATTGGGAAAGAGTCGTGCTCAACCTTATTTTATGTCTTTTTTCCAATCAAAGATGCCTTTGGATTTAGTACATCTTGATATATGGGGTCCTTCTCCTGTATTATCTCACTTCGGTTTTCGTTATTATACTGTGTTTGTTGATGATTTTAGTCGTTATTCTTGGTTCTACCCTCTACATACTCGATCTGAGGTACTTTCTATATTTCGTAAGCTTCGTTTACATGTTGAAAACATCTTAAGCACAAAAATTAAATTCATACAAAGTTATGGTGCTAAAGAATTTTTATCACATGATTTCAATCATGAACTCTCTTCCAATGGGATTGGTCGCCGTCTATCTTGTCCACATGCCCATCAGCAAAATGGCGCAGCCGAAAGAAAACACCGCCACATCGTTGATACGGGCTTAACCTTACTTGCTCATTCTCGTCTCGCAGACAAATTTTGGGACTTGGCCTTTGAGTCTTCCGCTTTTCTCATCAACAATCTTCCCATGAAGAGTCTCCATTATCGTTCTCCTTTTGAGGTTCTTTTTTCTAGAAAATCAGATTATTCATTTTTTCGAGTTTTTGGTTGCTTATGTTTTCCATGTTTACGGCCTTATCGACAAAATAAATTAGAATACCGTTCTCTTCCGTGTATTTTTCTTGGCTATCCCACTGGTTATCATGGCTACAGGTGTTTTCATCCTCCTTCAGGTCGTATTTTTATTTCTCGAGATGTCATTTTTGATGAAATTCACTTTCCAGGATCCTCCAATAATTCATCTTCCTCTCAATTTTGGCATCTTTCTACTCCACAACCTACTCATCCACCTGAGTCGTCCCCTCGATTTTTGAACAATAGTGATACTCTCTTATCTTCTCTGAGCTCTATGCAGGATCAAATACATGTGCCATCTAACTCTCAATTATACATATTTGTTTTCAGATTGAATGAAGGTCCTCGATGCTCCATGCAGGTTAACTATAAACTCTTGTCACCTCAGTTTATATTATTTATGAACTTCCACAACATAATAATCATTAGATTCTGTAATTATGTTGGAGTTAATTGCAAATATACCCGATGGACTATAAGGTGTTGTCATTATATTATATGAATGTAATAATCTATGATCTGTTCGCTCTGCATATTGTTTCATGGGATCTTGATGAGAAGGGAATTTTCTTTTAAAAAAAGGTAAATGTGAGCATTATATTGGGATGAATTCTCCGCTAAAGTAAGAAGTAAATTGAAACGTGAAAGTGAAATGAAAGTACTTTTCATTACAAATATTTGTTAGTGATAATAGAAAGAGAAGTGGAATGTTGAAGGTTTCTTTAGAATTACTTTTTGGTTGGTATGGGAAGTTAGATAGTGGATAGTGAAAGGTGGGAAGAGAGACAAATTAATTTGTCTCTCATCTCGATTCACTTTGGGTTAATTTCACAAAACCCCCAAATTCCCTAAGCTTTGTTTATCTCACATAATTTCTGAACTTTAGGGTGTCTAAAAATCCCATTGCACTTCAACTTTTTCAATGGACCTCTATACATGTAATTCAAAATAAAATTTTATTTTTGAGAGTGAAAAAATCAAAATCTAGGGAAGGGGTTATTTGCTTATAAGTGATAATTGACAATTTTGGGGTTTTCTCTCTCAACAACATTGTAATTATTTGCAAAGTATGTGTAGGGGAGAAAATGTTAAAGCTCTTGAGGGTTGTGTGGGACACTCTAAAAGTTTAGAAGGGTTAAGTGAGATAAACATAGTTTAGAGGGGTTATATGAAACATTCCCCAAAGATCTGGGGGGTTATGTGAAGTTAACCCTCACTTTTCATAACTTTCTCAAGAAACTTGGACGGGGTTAAGAAAGGTCCTTTCTTTTTCTTGCTAATAAGAAAGGTTCTTTCTTGAAGTGGGGAAAAAGGTTACGTGACAGCCTTCCATTTACTATTGCTTATCAATTATACCTACACGGAAACCACATGTAGTTCAAGCAAACTCTACTAAGTTTGAGAAAAGTTCAAGAGGGTTTGCACAAAGCACCCAAAGTTTAAATTTGTTTGTACTAAACTATTAAAAAAAAATTAATTACCTTGAACTATTTTCCATCGCTACTTGGCCCCTAAATTATTAAATTCATCCATGTGTACCTTCTAAACTATCACTTTCAGTAACTAGTTATCACTTTTCTTGCTTATTACTCTGTGGATTTTTTAAATTGATTTATGATAGGCAAAATGATAGTTCAGAGGGTGAGTAAGGATCCGAAACCAAAAGTGTAAATTGCATATTACTCATCCTCAGCTATACAATTGTCTGCAACTTATATTATAAAAATCATAATCTAAAGATGGATAAGTGCTAATTAATTAGTTAAAGCAGAGCAGCGAGAAATTTACCCTTAACCAAATAAAAATAATAATAACTGCCGAAATCTCAGTCTCAGATGTAAATAAAAACATTAATATACTCAACAAAAGAGCACGGCCAACTTTATGCGTCCGCGCGTGCAAAGTCTACTACCTTTACACCGTCAATTACGCATAATAATTTAGAAACGGCCCAAAGCCCAACAAAGCCCACCGACCTAACCACGTACTAACTAAATATTTACAACCTTCATTTACTCAAGCTCTAACTAATCCTAGCCGTACGTTTAAATAAATCAGTACCACTCATCAAAGATCACGAAATCCTCAAACGACGACTCCGCTGTCTCGTGTTCAAGCCCCAACAGCGTCTCCAAGCTCGAGATCTGCTCCCTGAGCAAAACCTCATCGGCCACCTCCGCCGCCACTCTCCGCCGCTTGGTCGCCGGAGCCTCGCCGGAGAAGCTGAGATTGGTCGCCGGAGGATCGCCGGGAAAGTTGAGCTTGGCTTTGGGGCCTCGGATCTCGCGGGCGGCGACGTCGTGGGCCATGGCGGCCTCCTCCGCGGTGCTGTAAGTCCCGAGCCAAACACGGGCGCCTTTGCGAGGGTCGCGGATCTTGGCCGCCCATTTGCCCCATGGACCGCGTCGGATTCCTCGGTAGTTAGTTTTACGCTCTTTGTCCTTATTCTTCGAGGTTGATGAGGTCGTGGATAGGGACTTTTTCGTCCTTACGCTACCGCATCCTATAAGAAACGGAATTATAAATTAAATCATCAACATATCTAAGTCATAACTTTTAAAGCGTAAGCATGATGATATGTCACTTCATGATCTTGATTCGTTTTTGATATCATGAATCAGACCACTACAATTTAGATCATCAGCATATCTAGATCATAACTTACAGCTTAGACGCATGATATCAATAACACACAAGTTAAGACTATGAAGAGAACAAATTAGTTCCGTTCACCCATTTCTAAATGAGCATAGTACGTTAAGATATTTAACACCCAAAAAAAACTCATAATAATTTCTTTAAATTTATCCAAAGCATATTTCAAATAAAGAATCTGCTCTATTTACCTTGTTGATTGTTAGGCTTGAATAATTCATTGGATCCAAATGAATCAGAGAGAGACTCGAACTCCAACGACCAAAGGTCACTATGAGTGAGATTTCTAGCTCCCTTGAACGGAACGAAATCGGATATTATTGCACCACCGCACATTTTGTCAGTCACCGAATAATATTACGAATGATTCACACGAATAATGTAAAGAGGAGATGATCATATAAGCAACATGTAACATATGATAGAGACCCACCTCTCTCCCCTTATTTATAGTCGATTTTTTCATTATTTTACAGCCTGTTTGGATGAAGGGTAAAGAAGGGGAAGGTAGGGGAAATTTGGGGTTTAACCTTGTTTGTGAGTTTTTTGAGGAGGGTAGAGGAGGGGAAGATGAGGGAATTTTGACTAAAAATCTTACCCCCCAAATTGGGGGGTAAAGAAGGGGAAGGGAAGGAAGGGAAAAATTTTCCCTTCCTTCCATTCCCTTAGTCATCTCCAAAACACACCATTAAGCTCTTGGATGTAGTCATCCTGCAAAAAGACAAAGGTCTAGGGTTTTCTAATGCATTATCTACATTGTAGGGCTACTATAGTAAAGTTCTACACGTGTCAATAACTAATTGGATGGATTTCTTTGTGGTAGATTCTGGTTTGGGTGCTTTAGGTCGAGCGTAGCGGACCGAGGATAAAGTGGGCTCAGAGTTAAACCGATCAAACCAATTCTATATGATTTTAGAATTATTCAGATTTATAAGGTTTGCGGAAGTTACAATATGAACAGACCAAACTATCTCTTGATTCTCTAAAACCCTTGTTTCTCTTTCTTTTTTGTTGGTCTAAAAATCTCATTCTCTCTTTTATTGTTTTAGTTGATTGATCTGCATCATGCTTTTATCGATCTTTAATCTATACTTTCTTTTTTTTTTGGGTACAAATCTATACTTTCTTTTGAAGTTAAATAACTTATATCTTATTAAGTGTGTCCAAGCCCAAACCAAAAGGATTGGACCGTTTGTTTTGGACCTACCCGATCGTTCGCTCATCACTCTTGAAATCCATTGGATGGCTTGATCATAATAAGGCGGAAACCTTGGGAAAGGATTGGACCGTTTGTTTTGGACCTACGATCGTTCATTCATCACTCTTGAAATCCATTGAATGGTTTGATCGTAAATAAGGTTGAAACCCTGGGTCTTTCACTGTCCGCAAAACACTCCGAAAGGGGTGAGATGAATCTATCGAGCGCCCGCGGTCGCGAGATTCGATAGGAACATGGGATTAATTGAGGGGCAATTACGTAACTTAAGTAACACCACCAAGGGTCAAGATTTTCCCACACAATAAAAGGTTCTGATAGGAAAGCTAGTCAAAAGGGGTTTCCGTTTGTGTCTGTATCCAATAATAGAAACCACGAGTCCTACAAATGTCAAAAGACGTTTCATTGGTGATGTGGCTTTAAGTGCTGATTAATTGATAGTGGAGCAGTGTTAATTTAATGAATGATTTTTTTTATAAATATTAGGGTTTTTCCTCTCTCTAGAAACCACCTTAAAAATAGGGTTATTATACAGAAACTACTTTTCACTTTCGATTTATACATAAGGCCACTTTAAAGTGGATTTTGGTTCCAATCAACCACCTCCTAGGCAAAAGTTTCAACGAAAACCCAAAAATACCCTTAAAAACTCATTTTCAAAACATGTGACTCACTTTGTTATATTTAGGTCTAGTTACGATACAGGCCGCATAGCTCAGACATGCATCTTTTAAACAATTTTTTTGAGTGAAAATTTAATCAGGAAGCGGCTGATTAGAATAAAAACCCACTTTAATTTGTTATTTACGTATATATTGAAAATGAAAAATAATTTCTGTATAATGATCATATTTTAAGATGGTTTCCAGGGTTTAAAAAAAGCATAAATATACATTAATAAAGAGAAGATTTCTTATTGTGAAGAGCGGCAGGGACGGTGGCTTGTCGATTCGAGCTTGTAGCCTTGTACCTAGAAATTCTTGCACATGCTTGCTACTGTATATAAAAGAAAAGCACTCGCCGTAATATTTTGTTAATTTATATATTTAGCCTAAATTCACATTTTGTTAGGTTGATTCCCAACACTTTGAGTTGGTTGGATGAACCTGGTTAGAGTTCTCTCTTATCGTGATTTGCGATTTAGGATTCTCAATTAATCACGTGCATGCTGGTTTGATTAGGACACGTGTAAAGATGACAATGTGGTTAAACATGACGTGTATGTCTGAAGATTAGGAAATATTATAAGGGCCTGTTTGGTTGGGGTTTTTTGCTTGAAAGTTACTGTAACTATCAAGTTACATTAGTCTCCAAGCAATTATCTTATTTGTTTGGGCAACTTGGAGGGTGATGTAACCACTAAAAATTCTAGGTGCTAAGCTCTGTCCAATTCCATCCAAAATGGCCCGTTTTTATGGGTATTTATTGTAGCTGTCAGGTCCTAGTTGGATGATTAGTTTCCTAAGTAAACCAACTTCCAGGTGTTTTTACAAAAAAGAATGAAACAGAAGTGCGTGTACTCTGTTGATGATTAAGGTGCGAAGCATATCTCCTTGGTACAATTTGCTCTGTTTGTCTCATATCACTTTGGTTTATTTGGTTCAGACTTTGACCCACTTATTTAAAAAAACACGATTTATTTTCATTAAGAAGATAGGTACATATCAATACTTTGGTGAGCGAGAAAACACGGATAAAAAATAAAATAAAAGAATAACACAACTTAAGCGAAAAATAAAAAGTTGAGGGAGCGAAAAAATTTGTGGCGAATTCTAGAATCCAATGGTTGATGAATCTGTGGGCTTGGGTGTATTATGACTCGAGCCAAAGTTTGATGGGTTGAGTTTGGGGTCTAAAATGGGATGTTCAAGTCACGGTCTCAGTGGTCCTAGACCCGACCGATAGCATATTTACATAGTTTGTCGCACCAACAGTTAATGTATGTGTATAAATCTATAAGGACATATATATATATATATATATATATATATATATAAGTTATATAATTTTAAATCTTTAGTAGTCGACTAATAGCAATTATAGTCGACTATTCATCTTAGTATGTTAAAATATAAGTTTCTGTTTTTTACGATAGTCGACTAATCTTCATAGTAGTCGACTAATCATAGTTTTAACAGAATACTAAGTCTCATTATTTTACGATAGTCGACTAATACATAAAGTAGTCGACTACTAACCTTCAAAATAATTTTATAGATTTTCTGTCGATTCGTAGTAGCTCCACTATAATGTATATTAGTCGACTACTAAGCAATAAAATTGTTTTACAAAGAGTCGTTTAACAAAGAGTAGTCGACTAATTTAATTTATAATACCATTAAACTGTCAGCCGCTTTCAAAATTTGAATACCTAATATTGAATAGCCATTTTGAAACGCTTTTAATGGTTTAAAATTCAAATTTTCAAAGGGCTATATATAGGTGTTAACTTCGAATTTTGATAACAACTTTCATATACATAAGATTGAATTTTTATGTGCAAAACAAGGGTTCAAAATTCTCGATTTTCAAAAGTTTTCAAGAGATCAAAAGATTCCTAAGCCACCATTGCACTTCACCAACACTTCAAGGCTTATAGGAATTGTATTACTTGTTCAAAAAGGAGGCTCTCTCGGTGTGAGAGTGTGTGATCTCGGTTTGAGATTGTTGCAATTTGCGTGGACTTGCAAATTGGTCGTTTGATTTTGATTTTGTAAGTTGTTTCAAAATCATAGTGGAAACTCTCCGGGATTTGCTTTGGGACTGGATGTACACCGAGTGGTGGAACCAAGATAAAATCTCTGTTTGTGATTGTTTAAATTTGTGTTTGATGTTATTTAACTTTGCAATTTATAATCTATTTTGCATAAATTTTTATAAATACTATTCACCTCTAGTGTTTAAGTGTGATAGATCACGATCCTACATTTGGTATCGAGCAGGTTAAACATGGCATCAACACAAGATTCAACTTCACAATTTAAGGAAGGTCATTCAACCAATCGCCCACCTATGTTTGACGGTTTCAACTACAACTATTGGAAGTGCGAATGAAAATCTATCTTCAATCAATCGGATATGAACTTTGGAATGTGGTGGAAACTAAGTATGAGAAGCCATCAACACCATTTGCGAATGGACTACAACTCAAAGGAATAATGCAAATTTGGACTCAAAAGCAATGAATGCTTTGTTTTGTGCTCTTTAAAATGAGTTCAACAGGTGTCAACGGCTACTGCGATATGATATTTGGCACACACTCGAGGTAACTCATGAAGGAACTAATAAAGTTAAAGAATCTAAAATTTCGCTCTTGTACAATGTGTTTGAACTATTTAGAATGAAGGAAAACGAAACCATTGGAGAGATGTTTACAAGATTCACCGATATCACAAATTCTCTTATTTGTTTGGGCAACTTGGAGGGTGATGTAACCACTAAAAATTCTAGGTGCTAAGCTCTGTCCAATTCCATCCAAAATGGCCGTTTTATGGGTATTTATTGTTGATTTGTCGAGTCCTAGTTGGATGATTAGTTTCCTAAGTAAACCAACTTCCGTGTGTTTTACAAAAAGAATGAAACAGAAGTCGTGTACTCTGTTGATGATTAAGGTCTTGAAGCATATCTCCTTGGTACAATTTGCTCTGTTTGTCTCATATCACTTTGGTTTATTTGGTTCGGACTTTGACCCACTTATTTAAAAAACACGATTTATTTTACTTAAGAAGATAGGTACATATCAATACTTTGGTGAGCGAGAAAACAGATAAAAAATAAAATAAAAGAATAACACAACTTAAGCGAAAAATAAAAAGTTGAGGGAGCGAAAAATTTGTGGCGAATTCTAGAATCAATGGTTGATGAATCTGTGGGCTTGGGTGTATTATGACTCGAGCCAAAGTTTGATGGGTTGAGTTTGGGGTCTAAAATGGGATGTTCAAGTCACGGTCTCAGTGGTCCTAGACCCGACCGATAGCATATTTACATAGTTTGTCGCACCAACGGTTAATGTATGTGTATAAATCTATAAGGACATATATATATATATATATATATATATATATATATATATATATATATATATATATATATATATATATATATATAAGTAAAACTCTTTATGAGCTTAAGTTAAATAATGAATAATTAGTGCTTGGCTTTTTCAAGCTCATAACTGCCTTGAGATTTGTGATGCACAAATCTCAAAGTGTCCTTTATATCTTTCACGGATCCCAAAGCAAGATGAGTGGTTAGAAAAGTTGATGCACCAATGTCAGCTTAAGTTAAATAAATGCTACTATATATATATATATATATATATATATATATATATATATATATATATATATATATATATAAGTTTTGACTTTATTATCACTTTAATACCCAAGTTTTAAGCTTGGTTGTGAATCTATTCGGAAACCATCTTTTTATTTTAATAACTCAAAGTTTTTAACACTTTAATACCCCAAAATTATGAATATTTTAACTTTGATAAAACAAAGATTCATATTTTTTACATTAATACCTTAAAGTTTACATATTCTTAACAACCACGTGGGTATTAGTTTGGTGCCCAAAAAGGAAAATTGTGTCAAGGCCCCAAAAGCAAAACTTGTGTGACCGGGCCTCAACTTTGCTTGTGTGTTTTACCCTAAATAGTGCCCCGATTTATGTCCTTTTTTTAGTCATCATTGCATACCCGTAGCATGGAGAGAGAATCTGAAAAATATAAAAATACCGCTATCTCCTTCTTCCTCCTCTCATAATCCATCTCCTTCTTCCTCCTCTCCTCTCCTCTCCTCTCCTCTCCTCTCCTCTCCTCTCCTCTCCTCCTCCATCTCCTTCTTCCTCCTCTCCTCTCCTCTCCTCTCCTCTCCTCTCCTCTCCTCTCCTCTCCTCTCCTCTCCTCTCCTCTCCTCTCCTCTCCTCTCCTCTCCTCTCCTCTCCTCTCCTCTCCTCTCCTCTCCTCTCCTCTCCTCTCCTCTCCTCTCCTCTCCTCTCCTCCTCTCATAATCCATCTCCTTCTTCCTCCTCTCCTCTCCTCTCCTCTCCTCTCCTCTCCTCTCCTCCTCTCATAACCCATCTCCTTCTTCCTCCTCTCCTCTCCATCACCGGTCCCCTCAAAGTCTTTGCAGCCCCATCCCTTCTCCTTCACCATCCTGCGAAAGTACTCCATTAGAGGCCTCTACATCCTCCTCCATCACTCCGCCATCTCCTCTCCGAGTAAGTCGAGCACAGCCCTTCTCCATCTTGATCGACTGGCCTTCGTCCTCCTCCATCACCATCACTGGGCACTACTCTCATTGTCTCCTCACGCCTCCCCATGCTCTCCTCCCTCCCGCATTAGTAAACAACCACTACTCCTTCGTATATGGAATATTATTGCAGTCAAAAGCACTCCATCTCCCCTCGATTCCCTCCCTACTCCTCTTCCTCCTCGCCTCGCCTTAAGTTCTAGCACCATAGAAGTCCAGGACAGTCTTTGGAGGAGTAGAAAAAGCTTTCGAGCAAATTAAACTTAACAGCAGGTGAAATAGAACTAACATGAAGCGAATAGAATTAACATGAAGTGGAATAGAATTAACATGCAAGCGAATAGAATTAACATGAAGTTGAATAGAATTAACATGCAAGCGAATAGAATTAACATGAAGTTGAATAGAATTAACATGAAGTGAGATTGAATTAACATGAAGTGAGATTGAATTAACATGAAGTGGAATAGAATTAACATGCGATAAAATAGAATTAACATGCGATTGAAACTAACATGAACCTCAGTATTCTTGTTAAATTCAATTTGATTCATGTTAAGTCTAATTTAATTCAATTAAAAATACTAAAATGCCCTTATCTCCTCCATATTCTTGCATGTTAAGTCTAAAAACAAAATTAGTCTAAACTGCATGAACCATGTTAAGTCTATTTCAACTTATTTTTAAGTCTAATTTCATGTTAAATTCAATTTAATTCATGATAAGTCTAATTTAATTCAATTAAAAACAAAAACAAAAAATAAGTTGAAAATAGACTTAACATGAAACATGTTAAGTCTATTTCAACTTATTTTTAAGTCTAATTTCATGTTAAATTCAATTTAATTCATGTTAAGTCTAATTTAATTCAATTAAAAACAAAAACAAAAAATAAGTTGAAAATTGATTCATGTTAAGTCTAATTCGACTTGTTTTAGACTTAACATGCAAGAATATGGCCCTCCATCTCCTCCCTCTCCTCTCCTCTCCTCTCCTCTCCTCTCCTCTCCTCTCCTCTCCTCTCCTCTCCTCTCCTCTCCTCTCCTCTCCTCTCCTCTCCTCTCCTCTCCTCTCCTCTCCTCTCCTCTCCTCTCCTCTCCTCTCCTCTCCTCTCCTCTCCTCTCCTCTCCTCTCCTCTCCTCTCCTCTCCTCTCCTCTCCTCTCCTCTCCTCTCCTCTCCTCTCCTCTCCTCTCCTCTCCTCTCCTCTCCTCTCCTCTCCTCTCCTCTCCTCTCCTCTCCTCTCCTCTCCTCTCCTCTCCTCTCCTCTCCTCTCCTCTCCTCTCCTCTCCTCTCCTCTCCTCTCCTCTCCTCTCCTCTCCTCTCCTCTCCTCTCCTCTCCTCTCCTCTCCTCTCCTCTCCTCTCCTCTCCTCTCCTCTCCTCTCCTCTCCTCTCCTCTCCTCTCCTCTCCTCTCCTCTCCTCTCCTCTCCTCTCCTCTCCTCTCCTCTCCTCTCCTCTCCTCTCCTCTCCTCTCCTCTCCTCTCCTCTCCTCTCCTCTCCTCTCCTCTCCTCTCCTCTCCTCTCCTCTCCTCTCCTCTCCTCTCCTCTCCTCTCCTCTCCTCTCCTCTCCTCTCCTCTCCTCTCCTCTCCTCTCCTCTCCTCTCCTCTCCTCTCCTCTCCTCTCCTCTCCTCTCCTCTCCTCTCCTCTCCTCTCCTCTCCTCTCCTCTCCTCTCCTCTCCTCTCCTCTCCTCTCCTCTCCTCTCCTCTCCTCTCCTCTCCTCTCCTCTCCTCTCCTCTCCTCTCCTCTCCTCTCCTCTCCTCTCCTCTCCTCTCCTCTCCTCTCCTCTCCTCTCCTCTCCTCTCCTCTCCTCTCCTCTCCTCTCCTCTCCTCTCCTCTCCTCTCCTCTCCTCTCCTCTCCTCTCCTCTCCTCTCCTCTCCTCTCCTCTCCTCTCCTCTCCTCTCCTCTCCTCTCCTCTCCTCTCCTCTCCTCTCCTCTCCTCTCCTCTCCTCTCCTCTCCTCTCCTCTCCTCTCCTCTCCTCTCCTCTCCTCTCCTCTCCTCTCCTCTCCTCTCCTCTCCTCTCCTCTCCTCTCCTCTCCTCTCCTCTCCTCTCCTCTCCTCTCCTCTCCTCTCCTCTCCTCTCCTCTCCTCTCCTCTCCTCTCCTCTCCTCTCCTCTCCTCTCCTCTCCTCTCCTCTCCTCTCCTCTCCTCTCCTCTCCTCTCCTCTCCTCTCCTCTCCTCTCCTCTCCTCTCCTCTCCTCTCCTCTCCTCTCCTCTCCTCTCCTCTCCTCTCCTCTCCTCTCCTCTCCTCTCCTCTCCTCTCCTCTCCTCTCCTCTCCTCTCCTCTCCTCTCCTCTCCTCTCCTCTCCTCTCCTCTCCTCTCCTCTCCTCTCCTCTCCTCTCCTCTCCTCTCCTCTCCTCTCCTCTCCTCTCCTCTCCTCTCCTCTCCTCTCCTCTCCTCTCCTCTCCTCTCCTCTCCTCTCCTCTCCTCTCCTCTCCTCTCCTCTCTAATAATTCATGATAAGTCTAATTTAATTCAATTAAAACAAAAACAAAAAATAAGTTGAAAATAGACTTAACATGAAACATTGTTAAGTCTATTTCAACTTATTACAGAATCTATTCATGTTAAATTCAATTTAATTGTTAAGTCTAATTTAATTCAATTAAAACAAAAACAAAAAATAAGTTGAAAATTGATTCATGTTAAGTCTAATTCGACTTGTTTTAGACTTAACATGCAAGAATATGGAGGAGATAAGGGCATTTTGGCATTTTTAATTGAATTAAATTAGACTTAACATGAATTAAATTGAATTTAACAAGAATCTTTGGTTCATGTTAGTTTCCTTTGCGGGTTAATTCTATTTCGCATGTTAATTCTATTCCACTTCATGTTAATTCAATCTCACTTCATGTTAATTCTATTCAACTTCATGTTAATTCTATTCGCTTGCATGTTAATTCATTTTAGGGTTGAAAATAGAATTAACATCTGTACGATAAATTAATGAGTGAATTGGTTAACATGAAGTGTAATAAATAACATGCGATTGAAAATAAATTAACTTTGTAGTGAAAACTAACATGAACCTTGGCAATTTGATTCATGTTAAGTCTAATTTAATTCAATTAAAATGCCAAAATGCCCATGCTCCATATTCTTGCATGTTAAGTCACAAACAAGTGAGATGAAGACTTAACATGAATCTATTTTCAACTTTTGTTTTAGTGGTGAATTAGACTTATAATTAAATTAGGTAACATGAAATAGACTTTTAAAATAAGTTGAAATAGACTTGGCATGTTTCAAATGTTAAATTATTTCAACTTATTATTTTTGTTTTTGTTTTTAATTGAATTAAATTAGACTTAACATGAATTAAATTGAATTTAACATGAAATTAGAATTAAAAATGTTGAAATAGACTTAACATGTTTCATGTTAAGTCTATTTGTTCAAACTTCTGAAAATCTGGAGGAATAAGGCATTTTAATGCAATTGAATTGAAATTAGACATAGTCAGAACCAATTTAGCAAAATCGCGAAAGGTTCATTAATTTCAGCACAAAACCTGTTGCATAACCATCCTTTCGTAATGCTCACTAATGTTGACCGACAGGACATGTTCATTGGCTGCATGTTGGTTACAATTGGTTGCATGTTAATTCTATTCAACTTCATGTTAATTCTATTCAACTTCATGTTAATTCTATTTCCTTAAGCGTGTTAAGTCTGACCCTGCTATGGACTACTGATTCGCTGGCGTGTTAAGTCTGGCTGGGCGCCATTCCTTTCTTGCTCCTCGACATGGGGCTTTTCGTTGGTGAAACACGTGAAGAGGAAGGAAGGAGCAGGAATATATTAACTTTAAAACGTTAATGATATATTATATATATGCACGATGAAAGTGATATTGTTACTGCGAGTGGAATATTATTAGTACAAATGCGGCGAAACTCTGGATCATCGATCAAAAAGAATCAAACTCGTCAACTGCATCAGGATCTCTTTGTTTGAGATTGTGCGCTTTGGTCGGAGGCGCTGGATGCGCGGGCGCTTGCGAAATCATTATCAAGAAGAGGCGAACGAGCAGGAGAAGGAAGGAAAAGGCCAGGTTTATGCTCTGGATGCTTATGTAATATAAAAGTGGGACAAGTAGAAGTGTTGGAAATTTAAAGCTGCCATCAGAATTATAAAGATTAAGGTTAGTCTTGTAGTTTACTTTTAAATTTAAAAATTCAATCACCGTAATGGATTTTAGGAAAAATGATGAAAAGTCAAATAACCTGATTGAACACTTTCACCCCCCCTCATTTTGAATTTTCCATCAAACAAGGTATTATGTAATCCGTTCAATGAAAAAAAAAGTTGTTACTTCTCTTACGGAAAGAATAGAGGCTTTCGTTTCTTAATTTTTCCCTCAAGAAAACGGATTTGGGTTTTGCTCATTGCAGTCACATAAAACGATTGATGAAAATGGGAGTTTTGCATATGTACCCCTCAAATATTCGATATTTGTAAAATTGCTCTTCAAAGCGGCATATTGGATCTTTCTCTTGCTCCAACTTAAGAATATTGCTTTTAAACAATACATGTCAAATTTCACAATAGTTTATAATAGGTTTGCAGCAAATTTGTTTGCAACAATTTTTCATTTAAAACTAAAATTAGACTTTAACATGAATTAAATTGAATTTAACATGAAATTAGAATTAAAAATAAGGAAATAGACTAACAGGTTCATGTTAAGTCTTAACTAATTTTGTTTTAGACTTAACATGCAAGAATATGGAGGAGATAAGGCATTTGGCATTTTTATAATTAATTAATTTAACATTAATCAAATGAATTTAACAAGAATAATGGGTTCATGCGGTTTCACCGCATGTTAATTCTATTTTACCGCATAATTCTATTCCACTTCATGTTAATTCAATCTCACTTCATGTTAATTCTATTCGGTTGCATGTTAATTCTATTCAACTTCATGTTAATTCTATTCAACTTCATGTTAATTCTATTCAACTTCATGTTAATTCTATTCTCGCTTCATGTTAGTTCTATTTCACCGCTGTTAAGTCTATTCTCGCTTCATATTAGTTCTATTTCATCATGTGTTGTCTAACTTGCTCGAAGCCTTCTACTCTCCAAAGACTGTCCTGACTTTCCTGCAGGCTAGAACCATATGAGGGAGGAGGAGGAAGAGGAGGGAGGGAATCTGAGGGGAGATGGAGGCTTTTCGACCTGTAATAATATTCCATATGTAATGCACGGAAGGAGTATGGATTGTTTAATACCGAGGGAGGAGCATGGTGGTATATGAGAGGAGACACGCAGAGTAGTGCCGTGATGGTGATGGAGGAGGAGACGAAGGCTTGGCCTGACCTAAGATGAGAAGGGCTAGGCTTGGACCACCTGAGAGGGAGATTTAAACATGATGGAGGAGGATGTATAGGTTTATCAATGAGTACTCAGGTGATGGTGAAGGAGGAAGGACGGGGTCAGTGACTTTTGAGGGGACCAGTGGATGAGGGAGAGGGAGGAAGAAGGAGATGACAGAGATGGAGGAGGAGAGGAGAGGAGAGGAGGAAGAAGAAGATGGAGCATGAGAGGAAGGAATGGATTGAGAGTGGAGGTGAAGGTGGAGGAGGGAGGATGGATATGGGGTAAGGAGAGGAGGAAGAAGGATGGATGGAGAGAAGGAGAGGAAGGGTGGGGAAGTAAGGAAGGATATGGAATGAATGGACAAAAGGTGGACATTCGAGGTCAAAAACACAATGGCAAAAGTTGAGGGTTAGTCACACTTTTTCATATTGGACAACAATTTTACCAAAAAATTACAGAAAAATATTATTGCTAGTTTAAGGAAAATGACCGAAAGTCACCGTAACCTTACAAGAATGATTGAAACCCCTAAAATAACACTTTCACCCCCCTCATTTTGAATTTTCCATCAAACAAGGTATTATGTAATCCGTTCAATGAAAAAAAAAGTTGTTACTTCTCTTACGGAAAGAATAGATGCTCGTTTCTTAATTTTTCCTCAAGAAAACGGATTTGGGTTTTGCTCATTAAGCAGGTCACGCAAAACCTGATTGATGAAAATGGGAGTTTTTGCATATGTACCCCTCAAATATTCGATATTTGTAAAATTGCTCTTCAAAGCGGCATATTGGATCTTTCTCTGCTCCAACTTAAGAATATTGCTTTTAAACAATACATGTCAAATTTCACAATAGTTTATAATAGGTTTGCAGCAAATTTGTTTGCAACAATTTTTCATTTAAAACTAAAATTAGAAAGTGAAAGGGTAGAAATAAAATCGATGTGAGAGAATTGAAGGGCAATTTTGCAAATACCATGACTGGAAGATAATTTTACAAATATAGAAGATTTGAGGGGTATATATGCAACGACCCCACCCTCCCCAAACAAAAAAAATCAAACTCGTCAACTGCATCAGGATCTCTTTGTTTGAGATTGTGCGCTTTGGTCGGAGGCGCTGGATGCGCGGGCGCTTGCGAAATCATTATCAAGAAGAGGCGAACGAGCAGGAGAAGGAAGGAAAAGGCCAGGTTTATGCTCTGGATGCTTATGTAATATAAAAGTGGGACAAGTAGAAGTGTTGGAAATTTAAAGCTGCCATCAGAATTATAAAGATTAAGGTTAGTCTTGTAGTTTACTTTTAAATTTAAAAATTCAATCACCGTAATGGATTTAGGAAAAATGATGAAAAGTCAAATAACCTGATTGAACACTTTCACCCCCCCTCATTTTGAATTTTCCATCAAACAAGGTATTATGTAATCCGTTCAATGAAAAAAAAAGTTGTTACTTCTCTTACGGAAAGAATAGAGGCTTTCGTTTCTTAATTTTTCCTCAAGAAAACGGATTTGGGTTTTGCTCATTGCAGTCACATAAAACGATTGATGAAAATGGGAGTTTTTGCATATGTACCCCTCAAATATTCGATATTTGTAAAATTGCTCTTCAAAGCGGCATATTGGATCTTTCTCTTGCTCCAACTTAAGAATATTGCTTTTAAACAATACATGTCAAATTTCACAATAGTTTATAATAGGTTTGCAGCAAATTTGTTTGCAACAATTTTTCATTTAAAAACTAAAATTAGAAAGTGAAAGGGTAGAAATAAAATCGATGTGAGAGAATTGAAGGGCAATTTTGCAAATACCATGACTGGAAGATAATTTTACAAATATAGAAGATTTGAGGGGTATATATGCAACGACCCCCACCCTCCCCCCAAACAAAAAAAAAATCCCCCCGAAAAAAAAAAGCGTTAGTTTTAAAGCGTTATGAGGAATTGTCATTTTAGAAATCTTAGGAGGGTTTTCTATGAATTTTCTCGAGGTAAAAGAAGAGAAGAGAGATATGAAGTATTTAAAATTTTCTTCGGTGTAATGGAAATTTGGCCAAATTTTTGGTCTAGATAGAAAATATTAAATTAAAGTGTATTTTCAATACTGCTCCCTTAAGTATTTAATATTTTGAAATTAGTCCCTTAAATAATTGAAAATTCTATTAGGTCCCTCAACTCTCATTATTCCCTCAATGACATAAATTGCTATTAGGTTCTCCAAGTCTTATATTTGGGGCTAAATATCACTTTTAAATACCATAAAGTTTACTCATTCGTTACTTAAATACCATAAATTATTTTTCTGTCAAAAAATATAACAAGTTGTTTGTCGTTAGAAACCGTGGCTGCGTCAACTTTTGATATAATAACAAAATACCCCTTTCCATTATAAATTATACTCAACAATAAAAAGCTGCAAAATCCCTCATTTAATCCAAGCAAAACTCATTTCTTCTTAAATTACTTGCATTAAAAGAAAGTTGTCAATACAACATTCTTTAAAGGCACAAATCACGTCCATAATCTAACTCCATCTCCCTCAACACTTGAGCACCCAAAAAAAAATAAAAGCAACCAACACAAGTTTCAAGTTCATGGCACTGTCATCTTTTTTCCCTTGAGATCTTTCACTGTCTCCCTCAAATGAGCCTCAATTTTCTAAATTTCTCTTTCTCTATTCCTAATATTTCTTTCATTATCAAGTAATTTACTCCCCCCTCCTCTCATCCTTCAATTTCATCTTCTTATCTCTCAATTTCTCTTCTCAATTTCATCTTCTCTCTCTCTCTCTCTCTCTCTCTCTCTCTCTCTCTGCCACCCCCCTTCAATTTCTTCTTCTTCTCTCTCAACTTCTCTCTCTGTCAACATTGGTCTTCCATTCCTTAGATACACCTTTTTCACATAAAAACCTTTTAATCGCCATTTGAATTTGGGAAAAAAGGGTTTATCTGTCCACTAAAAAAATTTACACTTTGGTAACGTATGATAGTTTGGACAAAGAAAAAAATATTTTTCATAGTTCTTCATTGTCCAAGCCATCTCCATGCTTGAAATTGACGCAATAACAAATCATAGTCTCATTCTATTTACCCATACCATAGCTTGAAGCGGTACTTGTAACCACGGAGCTCGATTTAGGATTCTCAATTAATCACGTGCATGCTGGTTTGATTAGGACACGTGTAAAGATGACAATGTGGTTAAACATGACGTGTATGTCTGAAGATTAGGAAATATTATAAGGGCCTGTTTGGTCGGGGCTTTTTTGCTCGAAAGTTACTGTAGCTATCAAGTTACATCAGCCTCTAAGCAATTATCTTATTTGTTTGGGGAACTTGGAGGGTGATGTAACCACTAAAAATTCTAGGTGGCAAGCTCTGTCCAATTCCATCCAAAATGACCCGTTTTTATAGGTATTTATTATAGCTGTCAGGTCCTAGTTGGATGGTTAGTTTCCTAAGTAAACCAGCTTTCAGGTGTTTTTACAAAAAGGAATGAAACAGAAGTGCGTGTACTCTGTTGATGATTAAGGTGCGAAGCCTATCTCCTTGGTACAATTTGCTCTGTTTGTCTCATATCACTTTGGTTTATTTGGTTCAGACTTTGACCCACTTATTTAAAAAAAACACGATTTATTTTCGCCGCAATAAGATAGGTACATATCAATACTTTGGTGAACAGAAAACACAGATAAAAAAATAAAATAAAAGAATAACACAATTTAACTGAAAAATAAAAAAGTTGAGGGAGCGAAAAAATTTGTGGCGAATTCTAGAATCCAATGGTTGATGAATCTGTGGGCTTGGGTGTATTGTGACTCGAGCCAAAGTTTGATGGGTTGAGTATGGGGGTCTAAAATGGGATGCTCAAGTCCTGGTCTCCGTGGTCCTAGACCCGACCCGATAGCATATTTACATAGTTTGTCGCACCAACAGTTAATGTATGTGTATAAATCTATAAGGACTGTTATATATATATATATATATATATATATATATATATATATATATATATATATATATATATATATATATATATATATATATATATATATATATATATATATATATATAAGTTTTGACTTTATTATCACTTTAATACCCAAGTTTTAAGCTTGGTTGATGAATCCTATTATCCAAACCATCTTTTTATTTTTAATAACTCAAAGTTTTTAACACTTTAATACCCCAAAATTATGAATATTTTAACTTTTATAAAACAAAGATTCATATTTTTTACATTAATACCTTAAAGTTTACATATTCTTAACTACCACGTGGGTATTAGTTTGGTGCCCAAAAAAAAACCAAAGTAGCAATGCAAAGGATCGAACCTCAGACCTCAAACAAAGGATTGTAGGTACTAACCATCTGAGCTGTAATTCTGGTTCATCCAATGGGTATGCTTTCTAATTTTGACACTATTATGAGAGTATGATGCCACAAAAACGAGTTTTGTGGGCCCCATAAGTAGGAGAACACAAAAAATAAGCTCACAGCAGCCGTATTCTCTTTTATATATATATATATATATATAAGATATAAGATATCGTGGCAGTTCTTGAAGGAAAATACAAAAGACATCCACAGATTATAAAAATGCTTCACTCATTTCGATATTACACAAGAATAGGGAAAAAAAATTACAGAAAAATATTATTGCTAGTTTAAGGGAAAATGACCGAAAGTCACCGTAACCTTACAAGAATGATTGAAACCCCTAAAATAACACTTTCACCCCCCTCATTTTGAATTTTCCATCAAACAAGGTATTATGTAATCCGTTCAATGAAAAAAAAAATTTGTTACTTCTCTTACGGAAAGAATAGACTGCTCGTTTCTTAATTTTTCCCTCAAGAAAACGGATTTGGGTTTTTTGCTCATTAAGCAGGTCACGTAAAACCTGATTGATGAAAATAAGAGTTTTTGCATATATACCCCTCAAATATTCGATATTTGTAAAATTGCTCTTCAAAACTGGCATATTGGATCTTTCTACTGCTCCAACTTAAGAATATTACTTTTAAACAATACATGTCAAATTTCACAATAGTTTATAATAGGTTTGCAGCAAATTTGTTTGCAACAATTTTTCATTTAAAACTAAAATTAGAAAGTGAAAGGGTAGAAATAAAATCGATGTGAGAGAATTGAAGAGCAATTTTGCAAATACCATGATTGGAAGATAATTTTACAAATATAGAAGATTTGAGGGGTATATAGCAACGACACCCACCCTCCCCAAACAAAAAAAAACCCAAAAAAAAAAAGCGCTAGTTTTAAAGCGTTATGAGGAATTGTCATTTTAGAAACCTTAGGAGGGTTTTCTATGAATTTTCTCGAGTTAAAAGAAGAGAAGAGAGAGATATGAAGTATTTAAAATTTTCTTCAGTGTAATGGAAATTTGGCCAAATTTTTGGTCTAGATAGAAAATATTAAATTAAAGTGTATTTTCAATACTGCTCCTTAAGTATTTAATATTTTGAAATTAGTCCCTTAAATAATTGAAAATTCTATTAGGTCCCTCAACTCTCATTATTCCCTCAATGACGAATTGCTATTAGGTTCTCCAAGTCTTATATTTGGGGCTAAATATCACTTTTAAATACCATAAAGTTTACTCATTCTATTACTTAAATACCATAAATTATTTTTCTGTCAAAAAATATAACAAGTTGTTTGTCGTTAGAAAACTACTGAAATTATTTTTCTGTCAAAAAAATATAACAAGTTGTTTGTCGTTAGAAAACCGCTGACGCCGTCAACTTTTTGATATAATAACAAAAATACCCCTTTCCATTATAAATTATACTCAACAATAAAAAAGCTGCAAAATCCCTCATTTAATCCAAGCAAAACTCATTTCTTCTTAAATTACTTGCATTAAAAAGAAAGTTGTCAATACAACATTCTTTAAAGGCACAAATCACGTCCATAATCTAACTCCATCTCCCTCAACACTTGAGCACCAAAAAAACAATAAAAGCAACCAACACAAGTTTCAAGTTCATGGCACTGTCGTCTTTTTTCCCTTGAGATCTTTCACTGTCTCCCTCAAATGAGCCTCTATTTTCTAAATTTCTCTTTCTCTATTCCTAATATTTCTTTCATTATCAAGTAATTTACTCCCCCCTCCCTCTCATCCCCTTCAATTTCATCTTCTTATCTCTCAATTTCTCTTCTCAATTTCATCTTCTCTCTCTCTCTCTCTCTGCCACCCCCTTCAATTTCATCTTCTTCTCTCTCAATTTCTCTCTCTGTTAACATTGGTCGCCCATTCCTTAGATACACCTTTTTCACATAAAAACTTTTTAATCGCCATTTGAGTTTGGGGAAAAAAGGGCTTATCTGTCCACTAAAAAAATTTACACTTTGATAACGTATGATAGTTTGGACAAAGAAAAAAATATTTTTCATAGTTCTTCGTTGTCCAAGCCATCTCCATGCTTGAAATTGACGCAATAACAAATCATAGTCTCATTCTATTTACCCATACCATAGCTTGAAGCGGTACTTATAACCCTGGAGCTCGATTTCATGGTTCCTGCAATAAAATTAGAATGAGGAATTGTGAATTTGGGGGTTATATGTTTGAAATTTTAATCGGATAATTTTTAAATAGAGGAGGGGTTGGTAGGAATAGTAAATAAACGAATGAATAAGGTTAAGTGTAACTTAAATGTCTCATGTGAGAGGCACATGAAAATGTTCTTGGGAATATACCCAGGTGTGACTAACAGAAGGTACCATCTTGACTAACAACTGAAAATTTGTGGTATCTTTTGATAGAAAAAGCAACTTATGGTATTTAAGTGATAAAACGGGCAAACTTTATGGGTTTTAAGTGATATTTAGCATACATTTTATTTCAAATTAATATAAGATATTCATAAGAATTACGGGACTTAGTAGTAGTTTTAAGGTTTTTCCTAGAAACCACCTTAAAAGTATGGTCTTTTATATAAATTACCTTTTTTTTTCAATTCATACATAAATTTTGTTCTAAACAACCACCTCCTAGCAAGATCTTCAATAAAAATAAAAATAAAAAATAATCTTAAAAAGGTGCACATTCAAAGTACATAATTTGTATCCTAACTAGACCTAAACATTACCAATGTGTGTCATGTGTCTTGAATGTGAGTTTTTGTGGGTATTTATAGGTTTTTAATGGATGTTTTGAGAGGGAGGTGGTTAATTAAAATAAAAACCTACTTTAAATATAATTTACATATTAAAAAAAAGATTTCTATAAAATGACCCGGTGGTTTCTAGGAGAAAACCCTAGTTTCACCGATTTGAGAGACCAATTGCATAATATTAAAGATGTAAGGGACTCATGTCTAAAAAACCCCTAGTTAGATTATCCTTAATGGAGACTACGACCTATAACTAAAATGTTGACATAACGTGACAAGACTTCCTCCCATGCTGAATAATATCCTGGAAAAGTTTTTCCGCCCCTACGAACTCCAGCTGGCCGGTCTCTGACAATGGGTCCCACTATTTCAACAAATAATAAAAAATAGTTAACCCTTTTGGCCTCATTCTCCCATTTGCTTCTTCAATCTTCACCTCTCTCTCTCTATCTCTATCGATCGAAACTAGGGTTTTGACCTCCAATGGCGACTCGGACATCGGAGCTCCACAGTCGAGTCGCCGCTTCTCAGAGGTTCGACGAGGCGGCGCTGCTCCGCTACGCGATCGCCCACGTGGAGGGCTTCCCCGCCTCTCCCGCCAAATTCACGGTGTCGCAGTTCAGCCATGGCCAATCGAACCCTACCTTTCTCCTCGAGGTCGCCGGCGGCGATGGGACGGTGAATAAGTACGTTTTGAGGAAGAAGCCCCCTGGGGTTCTTCTTGAATCCGCCCACGCTGTCGAAAGAGAGTTTAAGGTGCGTGAGTTGGTTGAAATTGAGTAGAATTCTCCTGGTTTTGGTTTTTAAAGGGTTTTCTATACTATTTTTATCGTAGACCCCCCCAAATCTTTGTTCGAAATGGGGGTTTTTATTTAAAACAAGTTGATGGATTTGGGTGTGATAATTACAAATATGGAGGCGTCATTTAAAACTATACAATTACCTTTTCGTATAACTCATTAAAGTCCAAATGAAGTTGAGTAGATTTCTGCATTTTAGGGGTTTTCTTATAATAGACTGATTTCTGTGAAAGATTGGATCTTGGTTCACAAGCTATAATTTTGTTGAATTACTCGCTTCAATAGGAGGAGCGCTGCTTTTGATGGCATAAATTGAGCCTTAAGCGTTAGAGCTGAGTCAATTACAGGAAGATGGTAACTTTCGTGGCTCCACAAAGTACGGAAAGACATACCAAGATGTTGACCTTGTTATCCTTCTTAGGTAGTTGAGTTGCATTATGAACATAAGTTGCATAGAACTATATTTATTTGGAATTGTTATTTTCTTATCGGTCATCTATATTTATGCAATATTTGTGGCTAGAAGAATCGTGGACAAAAAGGGCTTTATCATCATTCTTAAAAGGTCAGTTTGCATATAGACAGCCTAAGTTGATGTGTAGTTTGGGCTTGTAAAGTCAGAAACAACCCTCTAGAGTTCAAAGCCATAAAAAAGAGTCTAGAAGAACATGAGAGTTGATTACCTTCAATTTTTAAGGTATAGGTAAAGTCAAAGAGGAAAGGTTAGGAAACATATTCAGAGGAACAGAAACTTGGATCAGAGTAAAGAGAGTTGTCATGGAATTTTTACATCACATTATCTTCTTATAGAGTTGATGGGTGAAGGGCAAGTGATTATGAACACTGGCAATGTTGCACATAAATGACTTATGCCCTGGAGATTTCTGAGCTTGTTTTTCGATTGTTGGTCACTGAGCCACTGACTATATCGTTCTCCGTATTGGAGATTTTTTTCACCTAAGTTGTTTGGTAATCTGAACAGTTGTATCATGGAAGAGATGTGCTCTAAGGTTTAAAAGCATTGAAAGAGTTTTCTTATGGTAAGTAATGTCTTGTTTTTTTAGCTCTTTGGCATTGCCAACTTAAGTACTTGCATTTGGATATCCAAATCTTTTACTTGTTAAGCTGTTTCCTGCAGTATTAGCACAATGCAAAGTCGAGGTTTTGGTTATGAGGCATTAGACTTTTTGGGTTTAAAATATTTCTACCTTTCAGTTGTGCATAGATAGGTTGATTTAGGATATTTCTATAGAGATGACCTTTATAAGGTTTAGATGGTGGATTTATCAAAGATTTTTCAGAATCTTAGTAGGTTAGTTGTCATTTTTATTGCTCAATTGTTTCCCTAGAAGAATGGTGTCTAGAAAGTAAAATAGAGCAGAATAGCTTTGGCAAAGTATCTTAGACTTGAAAAAGTAGGAGAACAAATAAGAAGGAACAGGTGCCTCTGTACAGTGCTGATGGCACCCTCATTTACTTTTCTTTCTCCTTTACTGGAAATCAGGACTTCCTAGGTGTCAATTGGATGTCTGTTTAAAAGGGTTCAGTCTCCTTTAGTCCTTTTTAACTATTCATACAAACTTTTGTTACAATTCTTGCACAGAAGATTTAATCTCTAGTGATGTTAGTATATTGCAGTTCTCTCTCATCAAGCACATGTTTTTTTTATAATATTAATTAAGATGGAAGTTTGAATTTGAGTCTGATGACAGATCAACAGCTCCCTAACCTTGATTATATCAGCTCAGGCTTAGCAGATACAGTTATTGTTAAAATAAACAACCTTTTGAGCCCACAGTTCTTTCAAGCCTTAAACATGAGCAGGGGCGGAGCCAGAAATTTAAACCAGGTAAGGCACAAATAGTTTGGTAATAAAAAATTACACAAAAAATATTACTAAAAAGCATGATTGTATTTTTCACTAAAAACAAACTATTCATTAGAACTAATAAAATGTAGAATTTAGATTGAAAGTATGCTAACATGTGAAATCATAATTAAATGGATCAAAGTCCTACAAAAACTAGGTACTAAAACCAAGTTTAAGGTAGGGCAAATGGTGCAAATATAGAAAAACTAGGTACTTTGAACCAGATTTGAGGTAGTACACTTGCCCTATCTCAAGATAACCTGGCTCTGTCATGAACATGAGTTCTGACCATGACTCAGTAAAGGCTCATATGCTCCTTTAAATGCTGGATGCAGTTGTACTTAGAAACTGCATGCTTGTTTTCAATTATTTTCATGTATTTGCTTTCTTTCCATATTATAATATTCTAATTTTTCTTAATTAACAGGTCATCGAGGCATTGGGTATATCGTTCTCCGTGTGGAGATTTTTTCACCTAAGTTGTTTGGTAATCTGAACAGTTGTATCATGGAAGAGATGTGCTCTAAGGTTTAAAAGCATTGAAAGAGTTTTCTTATGGTAAGTAATGTCTTGTTTTTAGCTCTTTGGCATTGCCAACTTAAGTACTTGCATTTGGATATCCAAATCTTTTACTTGTTAAGCTGTTTCCTGCAGTATTAGCACAATGCAAAGTCGAGGTTTTGGTTATGAGGCATTAGACTTTTTGGGTTTAAAATATTTCTACCTTTCAGTTGTGCATAGATAGGTTGATTTAGGATATTTCTATAGAGATGACCTTTATAAGGTTTAGATGGTGGATTTATCAAAGATTTTTCAGAATCTTAGTAGGTTAGTTGTCATTTTTATTGCTCAATTGTTTCCCTAGAAGAATGGTGTCTAGAAAG
This sequence comes from Asparagus setaceus, assembly GCA_012295165.1. Taxonomy (NCBI): domain Eukaryota; kingdom Viridiplantae; phylum Streptophyta; class Magnoliopsida; order Asparagales; family Asparagaceae; genus Asparagus; species Asparagus setaceus. The sequence continues at coordinate 5,230,418 of CM022705.1, forward strand.
TAAAATAGAGCAGAATAGCTTTGGCAAAGTATCTTAGACTTGAAAAAGTAGGAGAACAAATAAGAAGGAACAGGTGCCTCTGTACAGTGCTGATGGCACCCTCATTTACTTTTCTTTCTCCTTTACTGGAAATCAGGACTTCCTAGGTGTCAATTGGATGTCTGTTTAAAAGGGTTCAGTCTCCTTTAGTCCTTTTAACTATTCATACAAACTTTTGTTACAATTCTTGCACAGAAGATTTAATCTCTAGTGATGTTAGTATATTGCAGTTCTCTCTCATCAAGCACATGTTTTTATAATATTAATTAAGATGGAAGTTTGAATTTGAGTCTGATGACAGATCAACAGCTCCCTAACCTTGATTATATCAGCTCAGGCTTAGCAGATACAGTTATTGTTAAAATAAACAACCTTTTGAGCCCACAGTTCTTTCAAGCCTTAAACATGAGCAGGGAAGGAAATTTAAACCAGGTAAGGCACAAATAGTTTGGTAATAAAAATTACACAAAAAATATTACTAAAAGCATGATTGTATTTTTCACTAAAACAAACTATTCATTAGAACTAATAAAATGTAGAATTTAGATTGAAAGTATGCTAACATGTGAAATCATAATTAAATGGATCAAAGTCCTACAAAAACTAGGTACTAAAACCAAGTTTAAGGTAGGGCAAATGGTGCAAATATAGAAAAACTAGGTACTTTGAACCAGATTTGAGGTAGTACACTTGCCCTATCTCAAGATAACCTGGCTCTGTCATGAACATGAGTTCTGACCATGACTCAGTAAAGGCTCATATGCTCCTTTAAATGCTGGATGCAGTTGTACTTAGAAACTGCATGCTTGTTTTCAATTATTTTCATGTATTTGCTTTCTTTCCATATTATAATATTCTAATTTTTCTTAATTAACAGGTCATCGAGGCATTGGGTATTCATACAAGTGTTCCTGTTCCCAAAGCCTTTTGCCTATGTACTGATCCTAACATAATTGGGACATCCTTCTACATTATGGAATATTTGAGGGACGATATTTTGGATAACAAGCTTCTGGTAAGATTATATATATAGATTTGTTATTTAATTTCCGTGTTTTGGCTCTGTAATAGTCTAATAATAGTGATAGAGCTGTTTTATGGGCACATCTGGTTATGGAAAGATAAATCACCTCCTATCTGCATTGCTTTTCCTGTTAATCAGTAGTATATGTTAGCGAAGTACATTCTTCATAATTTTGCAAGTACATGACTTCTGCATTATCCAGGAATAAGTCTTGAAAAGAAGGTTTATCTACTAAACAACTGCAAAAATCAATTTTCCTTTTAGTACATGCAAGTAAATAATGTTTCTGCATGATCAGGGAATAAGTCCTGAAAGGAGGAGGACCATCTATCGAGCAACTGCCAACACTCTAGCCTCCTTACATAAAGTTGATGTGGACTTTATTGGATTGCAAAATTTTGGGAGGAGGGACCACTATTGCAGGAGACAAGTAAGTTTACTTTTTGTATCTCTGAGGACCATAGATTTGTGTTTTTTAGTCATAAACATATGTATAATAATCCGGTGCCAGACTAATCTCCTTTTAGGATGACTATTTGCATCTCTGAGACCATAGGTTTTCAATTCAGTTGGTTATCTCTTTCTGATGAAAGCATGCCATATTTTATTTATTCTTTTACTCTTATGCACGTTTTGTCAAAGATGTCCCACTGTCACCTTTTTCCCAGATCGTGCATGAGGAAGTATCTCATAAGTATCTGATTCAAATCATATCAGAGAGATACAAAAAAGAAACCTTATGCAAGTTACTGCTTCTAGACATTCTTATGAGTATTTGAATATCTGGTGTCCGCAGAGTATAATGTGCATGTTCTTTTTCATTTGCAGGTAGAAAGATGGGCAAGGCAGTATCTTGCTTCAACTGCTGAGGGGAAACCTTACAGAAATCCAAAAATGCTGGAACTAATTGCTTGGCTGAAAAAAAATATCCCAGTTGAAGATTCCTCAGCAGAAAGTAGCACATGTCTTGTCCATGGAGACTTTCGGATTGATAATTTAGTTTTCCACCCAGTCGAGGTATGAATTCTGTATATCCATCTAACTTCAGCTGGTGCATTTGCCTTAATAAATATTTATGTAGTTTTAGGTCCTATCATTGTCTTATTACTAGTTATAATGTGGCATGATCCAGTGGATCTTATTCCTTACTTGAGACCTGGCATTCATTTGCAAAGCAAGATTCATGCAAGGATATTTTGGACATCGGCATTAGTTACACAAAATTGAATGGGCATATCCTGTCTTTGTGTGTCATCGCTGATTATTACATGCCCAAGTTGCAGTTAATTTTTTATCGTTTTTTCATGTCACCTAAATCCTATGCTTGTCCTATTAACATTTTTAAAACTGCAAGAGGAAAATGATATGAATTATTTTATAAGACAAGCAAATATTATACGAAACTACGTTCAAGTGCATGGCCAAAATTTAATAACGAAATAATACATGTTGAGGATTGTTTAATGTTATAACTAGTTTCAGATGTTGATCGTCAGTCTGAGAATAAATATTCTTCTTTATGATTACAAATTTATTATTTTATTATAAACCCAATCCTGATGTTTGATAGATAAGATATTGCTAGATGACTGACTATAATGATTAAATTCTGAAATAGTAATAATATGTCCAAAAGAATAACGGTTTTCTTCTCAATAGATATAGCATAATTCAATAATATAAAAAATGTTTAATCAGTTACGGTAACCAAATCTAATGCCATCAAATGTTTACAGGAAGTAGAAACCAAAATTCTCGATCTAATTTCTCAGTTTATATCATCACAATAATAGTCATGCTTTCTCCAATGACATTCCCAGAAGTTATATGGGTAAATTTCACAAATACTCGATCTAATTTCTCAGTTTATATCATCACAATAATAGTCATGCTTTCTCCAATGACATTCCCAGAAGTTATATGGGTAAATTTCACAAACCTCTGATTTCTGGAGAGTGTTGCACAAAACCCCCAACTTTATAAATCATAGAAAACCCCCAACTTTATAAATCATAGAAAACCCCCCAACTGTATAAATCATGGAAAACCCCCTTGAACTTTTTAAACTATAAGTAGTCCCTTGAACTATTGGAAATTCTCACAAACTGCTTTAACATGTAGGGTATAGAGTCTAAACTACCAATTTTACTTTTTCATACCCTTGCCCGTAAAGGGAATATAAAAGTTATATTTAGTAGATAGGTTAAGATTATCCAAAAGTTTGACAAGATAAAGTAACCTCCATTGGTCGTCGTATTTAAGTTAAACAAGTTCAACTGTTTTCTGTGATTTATATAGTTCAGCCGGCAGGGGTTGTGTAAAACCCTAGCTTTAGGGTTTTGTGAAACTTACCCAAATCTCTATGCTAGCCTAAAGTGAAAAATCTGTTCACTCCTACCAACAAAATGTAGGAGGGTGAGCTACCGTTGCACAGTAAGTAGATGAATCATCAGATAATTTTAAGTAAATATGAAGAAATGAAATAGAGATATTAATAACTGTTTCGACATAAGTATAGCATTGTTTTCGTGTGAGAAACAAGTGATGAACACTGGCAATGTTGCACATAAATGACTTATGCCCTGGAGATTTCTGAGCTTGTTTTTCGATTGTTGGTCACTGAGCCACTGACTATATCGTTCTCCGTATTGGAGATTTTTTTCACCTAAGTTGTTTGGTAATCTGAACAGTTGTATCATGGAAGAGATGTGCTCTAAGGTTTAAAAGCATTGAAAGAGTTTTCTTATGGTAAGTAATGTCTTGTTTTTTTAGCTCTTTGGCATTGCCAACTTAAGTACTTGCATTTGGATATCCAAATCTTTTACTTGTTAAGCTGTTTCCTGCAGTATTAGCACAATGCAAAGTCGAGGTTTTGGTTATGAGGCATTAGACTTTTTGGGTTTAAAATATTTCTACCTTTCAGTTGTGCATAGATAGGTTGATTTAGGATATTTCTATAGAGATGACCTTTATAAGGTTTAGATGGTGGATTTATCAAAGATTTTTCAGAATCTTAGTAGGTTAGTTGTCATTTTATTGCTCAATTGTTTCCCTAGAAGAATGGTGTCTAGAAAGTAAAATAGAGCAGAATAGCTTTGGCAAAGTATCTTAGACTTGAAAAGTAGGAGAACAAATAAGAAGGAACAGGTGCCTCTGTACAGTGCTGATGGCACCCTCATTTACTTTTCTTTCTCCTTTACTGGAAATCAGGACTTCCTAGGTGTCAATTGGATGTCTGTTTAAAAGGGTTCAGTCTCCTTTAGTCCTTTTTAACTATTCATACAAACTTTTGTTACAATTCTTGCACAGAAGATTTAATCTCTAGTGATGTTAGTATATTGCAGTTCTCTCTCATCAAGCACATGTTTTTTTTATAATATTAATTAAGATGGAAGTTTGAATTTGAGTCTGATGACAGATCAACAGCTCCCTAACCTTGATTATATCAGCTCAGGCTTAGCAGATACAGTTATTGTTAAAATAAACAACCTTTTGAGCCCACAGTTCTTTCAAGCCTTAAACATGAGCAGGGCGAGCCAGAAATTTAAACCAGGTAAGGCACAAATAGTTTGGTAATAAAAATTACACAAAAATATTACTAAAAGCATGATTGTATTTTTCACTAAAACAAACTATTCATTAGAACTAATAAAATGTAGAATTTAGATTGAAAGTATGCTAACATGTGAAATCATAATTAAATGGATCAAAGTCCTACAAAAACTAGGTACTTTGAACCAGATTTGAGGTAGTACACTTGCCCTACCTCAAGATAACCTGGCTCTGTCATGAACATGAGTTCTGACCATGACTCAGTAAAGGCTCATATGCTCCTTTAAATGCTGGATGCAGTTGTACTTAGAAACTGCATGCTTGTTTTCAATTATTTTCATGTATTTGCTTTCTTTCCATATTATAATATTCTAATTTTTCTTAATTAACAGGTCATCGAGGCATTGGGTATTCATACAAGTGTTCCTGTTCCCAAAGCCTTTTGCCTATGTACTGATCCTAACATAATTGGGACATCCTTCTACATTATGGAATATTTGGAGGGACGCATATTTTTGGATAACAAGCTTCTGGTAAGATTATATATATAGATTTGTTATTTAATTTCCGTGTTTTGGCTCTGTAATAGTCTAATAATAGTGATAGAGCTGTTTTATGGGCACATCTGGTTATGGAAAGATAAATCACCTCCTATCTGCATTGCTTTTCCTGTTAATCAGTAGTATATGTTAGCGAAGTACATTCTTCATAATTTTGCAAGTACATGACTTCTGCATTATCCAGGAATAAGTCTTGAAAAGAAGGTTTATCTACTAAACAACTGCAAAAATCAATTTTCCTTTTAGTACATGCAAGTAAATAATGTTTCTGCATGATCAGGGAATAAGTCCTGAAAGGAGGAGGACCATCTATCGAGCAACTGCCAACACTCTAGCCTCCTTACATAAAGTTGATGTGGACTTTATTGGATTGCAAAATTTTGGGAGGAGGGGCCACTATTGCAGGAGACAAGTAAGTTTACTTTTTGTATCTCTGAGGACCATAGATTTGTGTTTTTTAGTCATAAACATATGTATAATAATCCGGTGCCAGACTAATCTCCTTTTAGGATGACTATTTGCATCTCTGAGACCATAGGTTTTCAATTCAGTTGGTTATCTCTTTCTGATGAAAGCATGCCATATTTTATTTATTCTTTTACTCTTATGCGTTTTGTCAAAGATGTCCCACTGTCACCTTTTTCCCAGATCGTGCATGAGGAAGTATCTCATAAGTATCTGATTCAAATCATATCAGAGAGATACAAAAAAGAAACCTTATGCAAGTTACTGCTTCTAGACATTCTTATGAGTATTTGAATATCTGGTGTCCGCAGAGTATAATGTGCATGTTCTTTTCATTTGCAGGTAGAAAGATGGGCAAGGCAGTATCTTGCTTCAACTGCTGAGGAAACCTTACAGAAATCCAAAATGCTGGAACTAATTGCTTGGCTGAAAAAAAATATCCCAGTTGAAGATTCCTCAGCAGAAAGTAGCACATGTCTTGTCCATGGAGACTTTCGGATTGATAATTTAGTTTTCCACCCAGTCGAGGTATGAATTCTGTATATCCATCTAACTTCAGCTGGTGCATTTGCCTTAATAAATATTTATGTAGTTTTAGGTCCTATCATTGTCTTATTACTAGTTATAATGTGGCATGATCCAGTGGATCTTATTCCTTACTTGAGACCTGGCATTCATTTGCAAAGCAAGATTCATGCAAGGATATTTTGGACATCGGCATTAGTTACACAAAATTGAATGGGCATATCCTGTCTTTGTGTGTCATCGCTGATTATTACATGCCCAAGTTGCAGTTAATTTTTATCGTTTTTCATGTCACCTAAATCCTATGCTTGTCCTATTAACATTTTAAAACTGCAAGAGGAAAATGATATGAATTATTTTATAAGACAAGCAAATATTATCTGAAACTACGTTCAAGTGCATGGCCAAAATTTAATAACGAAATAATACATGTTGAGGATTGTTTAATGTTATAACTAGTTTCAGATGTTGATCGTCAGTCTGAGAATAAATATTCTTCTTTATGATTACAAATTTATTATTTTATTATAAACCCAATCCTGATGTTTGATAGATAAGATATTGCTAGATGACTGACTATAATGATTAAATTCTGAAATAGTAATAATATGTCCAAAAGAATAACGGTTTTCTTCTCAATAGATATAGCATAATTCAATAATATAAAAAATGTTTAATCAGTTACGGTAACCAAATCTAATGCCATCAAATGTTTACAGGAAGTAGAAACCAAAATTCTCGATCTAATTTCTCAGTTTATATCATCACAATAATAGTCATGCTTTCTCCAATGACATTCCCAGAAGTTATATGGGTAAATTTCACAAATACTGATCTAATTTCTCAGTTTATATCATCACAATAATAGTCATGCTTTCTCCAATGACATTCCCAGAAGTTATATGGGTAAATTTCACAAACCTCTGATTTCTGGAGAGTGTTGCACAAAACCCCAACTTTATAAATCATAGAAAACCCCAACTTTATAAATCATAGAAAACCCCCAACTGTATAAATCATGGAAAACCCCCTTGAACTTTTTAAACTATAAGTAGTCCCTTGAACTATTGGAAATTCTCACAAACTGCTTTAACATGTAGGGTATAGAGTCTAAACTACCAATTTTTACTTTTTCATACCCTTGCCCGTAAAGGGAATATAAAAGTTATATTTAGTAGATAGGTTAAGATTATCCAAAAGTTTGACAAGATAAAGTAACCTCCATTGGTCGTCGTATTTAAGTTAAACAAGTTCAACTGTTTTCTGTGATTTATATAGTTCAGCCGGCAGGGGGTTGTGTGCAAAACCCGCAAGCTTTAGGGTTTTTGTGAAACTTACCCAAATCTCTATGCTAGCCTAAAGTGAAAAATCTGTTCACTCCTACCAACAAAATGTAGGAGGGTGAGCTACCGTTGCACAGTAAGTAGATGAATCATCAGATAATTTTCGTAAATATGAAGAAATGAAATAGAGATATTAATAACTGTTTCTCGACATAAGTATAGCATTGTTTTTACGTGTGAGAGAAACAAGTGATGAACAATTTGATTTGTAATTCAGACTCCAAACAGTTATACAATGTCCTAAATCCTAATATATTTAAAATAGAGTGTTTCATCGACCATAAAGGTTTACCTAAAACCATACTCAATGTCACCCATATTCCTGTTTGAGATTAGCCACACACTGTTGTCATTATCTGTAGTAGACCACGGAATTAACAAAACAGTCATTTAGAGCCCATGCTTGGAAACACTTTTTAGATGTCCGCATCGCATGACCATAAGATTCAATTCTATACAATGACCTTGGGGTGGCATGGTGGGTCTGGTCAGGTATGGATCAGGTCATGTTTGACCAGAGCCATATAAGCTTGACCCGAACCCAACACGTTTAATGAACGGGTCATGATGGCCCGCTTATTAATCAGGTTACCCGAACCAACCCAAATTGACCTGTATAGATTCCCAATAGTGCTCAAGATATAGAGAGTTGTTTCCTGACCAATTTCAGAGCCAACAACTTTGGCAATTGGCACCTAACCAAGATAAGGGCTTGAAATTAACTCTTCGAACCATGTCAGTATTTGTCTCTCTCAAGAAACAATTCAATAATGAAGAAAAAGAAATAAAATAGATCATAAATTCTTTTCCAAAAATGCATAAGAAATAATGAAAACTTTGACAGGTTTGGAAAGAAAGCAAAAGGGCTCTTCATTTCCTTCATTTTGCAGTCAAATTGTTCACCATCCACCTTCATCCACGTATAAAAAACTCAGGCCCTCTGATCTCAAACGTAACAACAATTTTTCCTGTTCTGTGAGAAACATTAACCATCCAGTCCCTTTGATTTAGTCCCAACTCAATAACCTCTTCCCCCAAAATAGAACCTTTTTTTTATTACTCAAATTTCTTTATTGACAAGCGAAGATGAGCCCATTGCCTCCCATTTCAATCCTGACCATCAATCCGCAGTCTAGTCGAAGGTTGCAGTAAACGCTAAGCGCCCTGAGCCAAGGTGCCTAGGCAGGAGCCCGGGCGATTTTCCTATTTTTTATTTTTAAATTATAATAATTGATAATAAATGCAATAAATTCATAGAAATTGCAAAAAACTAAATAATGCTCATAGATTCATAATCAACCATGCATAAATAGACGAAATGGTAAATACTAAGAAATACCAACATAATAAGTTACTATCAATGACACATAATATCCTAAATTCAGAAGCCTAATGCTTAAAATATCAGCAAAAGCAAAAAACACGAGTAGTTAAATACACTGCAAAGTCATCAAATCTGTTTTTGTTCAACTCTAATATGTTTCTCTTCTTCATTTGGATTTGTTTTTTTTTAAGCGGCGGTGGTGGTGGAGGTTTTACTGAAGGTTGGAGGAGGTGTTCGTGGTCGGTGGAGGCGGCTGAATGAGAGTTGGAGGATGTGGAGGTGGCAAAGGAGGAAATCTTGACCAAGACCTAATCGGTGCTGTCAACCCACGCTCCCCTAGACTCCCCCAAGACATAGGCGGGCCCCTAGGTACTGCTTAGGCCTAGGCGGGCTAGGCACTTGTTTTTTAAAGCATTGGCCTAGTCACTGCCCTGAGATGTTACCCCTTTATATGATTAAATGGGTTATTAAATGGGTAGAACAAGGCATATACGGGTTGACCTCAATTAACCTGTTTAATAAATGAATAGTTCAGGTTGACCCATAAATGACTCGAACCCATATATGTCAACCCGTGCCCCTTAATAATGTGCCTAGTAAAAAATTACCCCACCCTAAAGTACAATCACACATGGTAAAGGAATTCATGGACTCAGAGAAGAGTTAATTTGGATGAGTTTTGAAATAGAAACAATAAGTATGAGTTGAAGAATAAATGAGACTGGGGATATCAGAATAAATAGGAGGGGCCTACAACAACAACAATAACAGAGCTTTTATCCCGAACTTTTGTCAGCTACATGAATCATATTCTTCCATCTTTAGGAAACTAACAAATACAGATTATCATTCTTCCATCTTGTGGAATTTGTATGCAACATTCCATTATTCATTCTTAATGTCTGTTCTTAACATATATCTTTTATTGTTTGCACTTGACCGAAATGCCCATGGGTTGCATCATTAGTTTAGATGCTAATTTGTTTACATGCATCATGAATTTAAATTCAATTTCTTGAATGTGCATGCATCATGTGTTGAAATTTAATTTCTTGAATCTGTGTCATGAATTTAAACTCAATTATCTTTCCTTCTACAGGATAAAGTGATTGGCATTCTTGATTGGGAACTCTCAACTCTGGGAAACCAGATGTGTGATGTTGCTTACAGTACCATGGTATCCTCTAGTTTCTTTACAAGCCAGGAGTATTTAACTTTGTTCAACATTTTTGAGCTTCGTCTTTATCACTTTACAGCTCTTGTTCTTCCTTTACTCTGTGTTTCTTGATTTTCACTCTGTGGCCATAATTTATTGTGAATCTTCATTTGAATGTAGTAAATGTGCTTACTTACATTTGAATTTAGAATAATAAGAATAACATGCTTTTGCAGCAATATATTGTTAACGTGGACAGCACGACGCATGAAGGATTTGAATCTTGCGGCACTCCAGAAGGCATCCCTTCGCTGGCAGAATATCTTTCAGATTACTGCTTTGCAGCTGTATGCTTGTACTTCAGTATTGCTTTTTTTTTTTTGTGTGTGTCGTTTATTCATTTCCCTCTTCTTTATTTGATTCTTCATACCCTAGATTGGCACGGGTCACATTTTCTTCTGGAATTATTCATCTTCAGGGAAAGCCTTGGCCAGTTGCAGACTGGAAGTTCTATATGGCCTTCTCTTTGTTCCGGGGTGCTTCTATCTTGGCCGGAGTTTATCGTAGATGGATTCTGGTATCCAATCAAATAATTTAAGCCCAACTATATTATTATTATTATTATTATTATTATTATTTTATTAACGTACTGATGGTAACCGCAGGGTAATGCTTCTGGTGGTGAACGCGCCAAATATGCTGAAGAACGAGCTAATATTTTAATTGATTATGCCTGGGTGCTCATTAATAAAAAAGCCGTGCTTCCTGATCAGCCTCCACTGGGTAATTCTGTTTTCTATTCTTATTGCGAACCTGATCAAACTTGAACAATTCTTTTATGCGTCTGGATTAATATGTTATTTTAATCATCAGATGCTTGAATGTCATATCTATTATTTGGTATGGAATTCAGTTTCGAGAACACTCTTTGCTGTCATTTTCTTGGTAGCAAAATGATGTCTCTTTCATTTTGTGTTTAAGGTGGCCCACTTAAAATAACTAAAGCTTCATAAAGTTGACTTCCAGATGCATTCTATCTGACTTCTTGTGGTTCTAGGACAAAGGTACTAGGTTAACAGGACTCCTACTTTTTACTGATGATGCTCTTAGTACAGTATGTGGCTAAGCTTGTCCATTGGGCATCTTTTGATGAGCTAATTTGAAATATGAGATCTTTCCAGACTTAAACTAAAATGTGGAGGTCGAGCTCTACTTTAAATGTGAAGGTGGCTATAGAGAAGAATACATGCACAAAAATTTCATTACATAAAAGATAAACTCAAGTTTTCAGATGAAAAGGCTTGGCAGCTTGGCTTCTCGCCTACTTTTTCGTTACCTATAGGCTTTTGTCGTTTGCTTCCTAATTTTTATACTTAAGGAAGATGACTTGTGGCTTCGATATATGAAGACTATGACAATCTTATACAGGTTGAATCAGTGAAGAAAAATATGTAGATTTAAATTTTGAAAGCTAAACTGTTTTCCTTATGCACATATATGATAGAACGGATTATCTCTGTGAATTTTAAATGCATACACATTCATTATATCTGTATATGTTCATGATGCTCATGCTATAAGTGAACATAAAGTCATTATGAGTCTCCTCAAAGCATATGAAACCATGAGGTGTATACTGGGCACAGATCATGAATATTCAAACTAGTAAACAGGCTTGGAATTGCTTGCTTAACCCGGATTAGTGGAAGGATGCCTCACTATGAAATACAAATGAATAAATGATTTGGACTGCATGAACGTCACCAGCTTAGGAGGCTGATATATGTTTGAGCAGCAGTCGGGCGTATTCAATCTTATGTGGGTTATTCAATTGTATTTTTCTTCACCTTCTGTGACCACATCTGATGCTTTGATTTGTTGTTGATGATTGTTCTAATTTAATATTATTTCTAGTTTTTAGTTATGAATATAAGTTGGAACTTGGAACTTGAAACTGCAGCAATACAACATAAATTTAAACCAATTCTTAGTATGTTGTAAACTATTAACATCATTAAAATGGTCTCGGGTTTGGAGTATGATGAGCTAGCTCCAAACAAGCTATAGCAAGGTTTTATAACTTGGTGTCAACACGACATCATTCTTGTTGAGGTAACTATGAGCAAGAGAGGACCATGTCCTAAAACAATGAAGGGTAAATTGTTTCAGTTAATGTTGTTAATATGCAGTTGGGCTCATATAGTCAAGCATTGTTAAAGATTTTGCAACTTCCTGAAGTCTTCGTGAATAATTTGCACATAGGAAGAAAGAGGGAACGGGATTATGTTTTATTTGTAGGTTTGGAAATGGTTCAGCTTCTCATGAATTATTCAATATAATAATTCACATATTATCTAAGGAAAATACAAATTATTAGCCGAGTTTGTTAAGTTATTACAAAAATTTAACACACCATTTATAGCAATTGAATTGGGAGTCTATAAATGTGAGATTGAATGCGCTAATAACTTTACCAAATGCTTTCTTGTGTTTTTGAACAACTATTTAGTTTTATATTGTTTAGATTTATATGCAAATCTCCTTTACAATCTTCCCAAACTATTACCTAGCAGTTCCAGATCTCTGGATACTTCCTGAACTCCAATCTTCTTATCCTCACTGTATTATTTCCGTGCACCCAAATGCCAAATTTGTAATTATGCAGCCAGGGAGTTAGCCTCATAATTCCCCTACACCATGTTGGGAGTATAGATGAAGAAGTAAGGTGATAGATGAACTGTTACCTACTACTGTTAACAACCTTCATGCGTCTGTCTTTTTTAAGATTCACATACAAATACTCCATTATCGTGAGAAAGTGATACAAAGGTTAGGGATGCAATTTCTGTACTGAATTGTAGACAGATAATGAAGGAATCTAAGCAAACGTGGTAGTGGAACAAATTAAGAAAAGTAATAAATTAGAAATGTGTAGTTTGAACTACTCTTCTAGGTCAGGCATAAGGAGGTGGCATATACAAAGCTTACTAAGCGAATACTGGTGAATTTTGAATCTGATAATTGGGGTTAATTATTCTGTTTTATCTATATGAAAACGTTTCAAGATCATTTCATGTATCATAGATGTAGCTTATTGGTGTAGATATTATTCTTATGAAGTCAGATATTATTCACTAAGTTTTGAGTCCAACTGTACTGTATTTATTTAATTTTTCTAGATGCTTATACCTGTCTAAACTGCAGTATTAGCAAGGAACATGAATTCTTTTATCATGACAAGTCACCTAGGAACATGCAAAATTTGCCAACCTTAATCTTCAACTTATCAAGCAATAGCAAAGTTTTAGAGTAGGTTGTTGATGTTTCTTTTTTAGCCATAAATGAGAGAATGAAAAAAAGTTAGTGATGCTAAATTCAATAGAGACAATCAAACAACTGCCAACAAAAGTACCTCTTCTGCGTAACTAAAGTTGAATCCTGCCTATATAAGACATGTTTTATATGTATGAAAAATAAAATAAAATGATAAGAGCCTTTTTTTACATTAAATAGGTAGAAAATTTTCTTTTATTTTGTCATGGAGTTATGCACAGTTGATACGTTACATAGTACAACCACAAAGCCTTCATCCCAATCCCCTAATTTGCGAGGTGTTATTTACATGAACATCAAAAGCATGCTTAACAGAAATATGCGGAGTTATAAACCTTCCAGCTAAGGGTGGAAACGAACCGAATCAAATCGAATACTACAATATTTGAATTCGGCTGGATTTACTACATTAGAATTCATGTTCAAATTCGGGTCGAATACTGAAACTGGATTGGAATACAATTCGAGTTAATAAGTTGCTGTTTGTTATCTATTTGCGATAGTCAATTAGCTCAACGGTATAGCATGTGCTTCTCAGGACTTTTTCTGTTTATATGGTGCATCCTGCAACTACATCTCCTGACAGGAGTTTTTCTTTGAACAATATAGTTGGTTATGCTTCTGTTTTAAGATTTTGTTTGCTAAAACCCTTCACTTTTGTGTATAAATATTCAGGTTATGCAAGATCCGTACTTTCTCAAGAGCATTTAAGCAAACACCAAACAAATCCATATGGCCTGTCTGTGCAGGGGAAATTTGTACCTAGTCAAAAGGTTTTGAATCTGCGAGCAAAGTTGTTAAAGTTCATGGAAGAGCATATTTATCCCATGGAAAATGAATTTTACAAACTAGCACAATCAAGTTCACGTTGGACGGTTCATCCAGAAGAAGAGAAGTTGAAAGAACTAGCAAAGGGAGAAGGACTATGGAACTTATGGATTCCGGTATTCTTTTTGCATAATCTCGTAACAAAAGTTTCATTACATGGAACTGCCAAATGTTTATGTTAGTTCTTGTTGCTTTTGGTCTATGTCCGGCTAAAGGTTTGTTTATTAATAACCTAGTACTCCCAGGGCATGCGACGTGTGCATATATGGTACATATTTGTGCGGAAAAAATTGTTAGCAACAACTTAATAATTTTAGAAAAAAATGATAGCCTAACCGAATGATTTTATTTAAAAAAAATTAACATGCAAGAATCTATTAGAAAATGTCAATAATCAACATCTATTAGAAAAGGTCAATAAATTGGCTATAAATAATTGCATAAAAAATGAAAAAATTGATATCACAGTATGGTAATTCATAAATTAATAATGTCCTATACACGTAATATTTTCTTAGACTTCATACGTGTTCATTGTTCACTCATTCTTACTTCACTTGCATAAAAAAACAAAAATATTTGAAACTAAATGAGGCATCCATTAATTAAATGCAAGCACAAAGTTCTTGAGGAAACTTACCTTTGGAGTCATTCTTAAGGTTGAATCGATGATATCAATGCCCATTTCAACAAAAGCGCCACTAAAAGTTAAAGGGGACACCTTATAAAGTTTTAAAGAGAGGGGCTTAAATACTCTAAACTCAAGAATCTCGAGAGATTGTAATTTACAAGCTGAGGTGATAATCCTTCTTATAATAAATCAAGCCATGGTTGGCAAACAATCAATGGCAAAAAATAAAAAATCAGAATGGTAAGGTTGTGAATAAGGAATGTGGGGGTAGTTTGGCAGTGGGAGGCAGATGTTTGAAGCGAATGCGGTGGTATTCTTTTGAGAGAAGTTATACATGTAGAGGGAGTCGGCTCTGAGATTAGTTTTTGTAACCATAAATTAGATTCTTTTTGAAAAAATTTCCCCTCTCGTATAATGTTAAGGGAGTTGTAAGTTACGAGACATTTCTTGGAATTCTTTGAACTCGTGAGTTACAAAGGGTAGAACTGAACATATTGACCAAAAGGATGGCTTTTCTTTATTAATAGTAATAAATAATTTATTCTCCTCAAATAGTTTCTTGTATACTATTTAAAACCAATTGCCAATGCTACTCGTGCTAATTTGTAGGTTGATAGCGCTGCTAGAGCAAAAAAACTGCTATTCGGTGAAAAAGATCATGTTTCTCATGGCCTTTGGAGCAGTCAAATATTAGGTGAGGGGCTTTCCAACCTCGAGTATGGATATTTATGCGAGATTATGGGTCGCTCGGCTTGGGCGCCACAAATTTTTAACTGTGGTGCACCTGACACTGGAAATATGGAGGTAATATTATACCACTTGATTAATTTCTTGTTCTACATAATCGTATGCACCTTACCTTTTAATGCTCATCATATAGAACTGACATATGAATTTTATTATTTCAAAAAGGCTTATATTCATTTGTTTTTTTTCCGTTGAGAAAGTAGGATGAGGTCTCCCCAGCTAATATCATTGCATCTAGTACTGAAATGAGAATATTGTAAAAACAGTCTAAGAAAGGAAAAGTAAAGAGTAGCAAGCAAAATTAAAAGTCACGAGAGTTTTCAAAATGTCATGAGAGTTGGAAACTTAGAAATCACCACATTGGCATTTCCTGCAGCATTATAGCCCTGTTCAGTTGTCTATAAGTGAATCAAAAAATCAATTGGAAGCATCATGGAGCGAACAAAAAGTATTTATACTGAAAATCTCTTCCATACTCCCATGGTTTCAAAGCTAGGGCATGATAAAGCAGTCCCATACCTTCCTTCAGACATTTTCGTTTCACTTTTCTTCTCCACCAAGTGGTCTTTTGATGCTAGAATGTTTACAGGCCTATCAGCAATTTTTGAATTCATCCATTTTCTTTGAAAAATACTACTGGTATAAGAACTACGCAGGAAACGAAGACAGAGGTTTTGGGGCTGTTACCTGACCGTTATCCACTTTTTCTTCCAAGTAAAAAAGACTCTTTTGAAACCATACACCTTAGGTGACATCCTGCGCTTCCAGGTAATCCTAGACACTGGACGTTTATAGTCTCGAAAAGATAAAATCCATATAAAGACTAGACATGATACTTTCCATTATTTTGAAAAGATAGCCAACTATTCAATTCTAGCAAACTAGAACAAAATCTCTCCATCTTAACATTACCAGACCACAAATATTTTCTGTATTGCATTTATTTCTGATCCCCAAACTAGAAGGTTCCAAACATCTGGGCATCTCTCTAAAAATTTTAGTAAGAACCATGAGTATGTTCTTCCCACCTCCATATACCAGAACTTCAATAATAAGAAGCAATGACAACTTAAAATCATGACAATTAGGAGAATCCATTACTTCTGCAGCCACTTACCAAGCAGACCAAATTCACCTTCCTTAAAACTAGAACAGCTAAACAGCCATACAGCTATATACAACTACCCAATTCATCAAGTAATAAAACCTGAAACATTTGCTGAAAATTTTCTCCTGACCTTTCTATATGCTTTGTCACCAAGTAGGCAACCGAAACACAGACTTCAAGTAGGACTGTAAGCAGAAAGAATGAAATGGTTGGAAAAAAAATCCATATTGTCTAGAAAGACATCTATCCACTAACTCACTTTGTCTTCTATCCACTTTTGAACTAAAGGATGCCGGTCATCAAATGAGCCATGATAGAAAGTCCCCTCTGCTACAATTGAAACAGTTTGTCAAAGTTATATGCAATTCAGGATGATCAATCACAACATTCTTGTGAACCTATGAAGCTAACAGCAAACACGTTGATGATGATGTACCAATTAATTCACTAAAGAGCAAGTATCCCACGGGTATAAATAGAAGTCTTAAGATCAATTCCTTGAAGTTTCCATCTTTCTATGAGGGCGTTGACTGTCCCTGTTACCTTTGTGTTTTTCTTTCCTCATTATATAATATTATGGTGTTTCGAGGGGAGTGAGTAACTGCATGTTCTTTGAAAAATTAGTCATTCTGATTAAATGCTTTAGCTCATTATGTGATTCCAAATCTCTGAGAGCCACTGATATATTCTCTTTAATTATCACATGACACTGATTTTTCTAGGTACTACTAAGGTATGGATCAAAGGAGCAACTACAGGAATGGCTTATTCCTTTGCTAGAAGGAAAAATTCGATCTGGATTTGCAATGACTGAACCTCAAGTTGCATCTTCTGATGCGACCAACATTGAATGTGCAATTACTAGGTAAGATCCAGTAGCAAGATGATCTCCTCTCCGTGTAAACTGCAACTTCATGTTTTTTCACCTGAAAGAATAGTGCTTACCTTTTAGATATAATGCATGCTTCTTCTGCCACTTCAGTTCTACATTTTGGCCACAGGAAGGTCAACTTTGTAGCGCCTTTACTGAAAAACATTTTCTGCGTATAGCTAACCTGCAATTCATATCGGGAACTTTGTTTGTTACTAGGACATGGTAACATGGTCATTGAAGAATGCTTATTATAGATCGTTAATTTATTCTACAAGGCATTGACTGGTTCACTCCCCTAAACTAGAAAGATAACTAATGAAAATGAACAAAAACCGTGGGTTATAGCTCATGAAAATCGTGAATTTTGAAGTACGTATAGTTAATCATTGGGTCGAAACAAATGAAAATGAAAAAAAATCATGGGTTATAATCCATGAAATTGCAAATTTTGAACTAGATTTACTTAATTGCAATTAGACTGAAATAATAAAAAAGGGCAAAAATCATGGGTTAGAGCCCATGAAAATAGTGAATTTAAAATACCTATGCTTAATACCCGTTGGATTAAAGTCCATTAAAATCACAGTTTTAAATATACATATTCAACTGCCATTTAGTCGAAGGGAACAAAATTTGCGAATTGTGAAGTACCCATACTTAATTGACATTAAAATTGCGGGTTAAAGTCCATTAAAATCACAGTTTTAAATATACATATTCAAGCGCCATTTAGTCGAAGGGAACAAAATTTGCGAATTGTGAAGTACCCATACTTAATTGCCATTTGGTTTAAACGAATAAAAAAGGACACAAATCGTGGGTTGTAGTTCCTGAAAATCGCGAAATCATGAATTTTGAAGTACACATATTTGAACAAATATCATGAATTATCATTAGGTCAAAACGAATAAAAAAGAACAAAAATCATAGGCTATAACTCATGAAATCATGAATTTTGAAGTACACATATTTAGCTGTCAGTGGGTTGAAATAAACGAAAATGAACAAAAATCATTGGTTATTGTCCATGAAATCGCGAATTTTGAAAATATGGAAATCGCGAATTTTGAAAATATGCATACTTAATTGTCAGACTCGAAACACATGGAAGTGGATAAAAATAAAATATGAAAATGACGAAAATCTTGGGTTATAGCCATAAAATTGCGAAGTTTGAACTATATATACTTAATTGCAATTAGATCGAAATAAATGAAAATGGACAAAAATCGTAGGATAGAGCTCATAAAAATAGTGAGTTTAGAATGCATATACTCAATGAAAATCGGAGGTTATACCCCATGAAAATCTTGAATTTTTAGGTACTCATACTAAATTGACATTTGGACGAAACAAACAAAAATGGATATAAATCGGGGTTATAGCTTATGAAAATCGTGAAATATTGAATTATGCATAGTTGCATACGTAATTGTCATTGGGTGATAAAGAAATGAGAATGGAACAAAAATCATGGCTTATAACCCATCAAAATCGTGATTTCTAAGTGCAGCATAATTAATTGGCAGTTGATAAAAAATGAAAAATGGAAAAAAAATTCATGAGTTATACCAAATAAAAATCATGAATTTTGAAAATATGCATAGCTAATTGTTATTAGGTCGAAGCGAATAGAAAGAACGATAATCATAGGCTATAACTTATGAAATTGTGAACTTTAAAGTATTCATACTTAGTGGTCGATGGGTTGAAATGAATGAAAATGAACAAAGATCATTAATTATTGCCCATGAAATTGCGAATTTTGAAAATATGCATACTTAATTGTCGACTCGAAACACATGGAAGTGGATAAAAATAAAATATGAAAATGACGAAAATCTTGGGTTATAGCCATAAAATTGCGAAGTTTGAACTATATATACTTAATTGCAATTAGATCGAAATAAATGAAAAATGGACAAAAATCGTAGGATAGAGCTCATAAAAATAGTGAGTTTAGAATGCATATACTCAATGAAAAATGGAGGTTATACCCCATGAAAATCTTGAATTTTTAGGTACTCATACTAAATTGACATTTGAATGAAACAAACAAAATGGATATAAATCGGGGTTATAGCTTATGAAAATCGTGAAATATTGAATTATGCATAGTTGCATACGTAATTGTCATTGGGTGATAAAGAAATGAGAATGGAACAAAATCATGGCTTATAACCCATCAAAATCGTGATTTCTAAGTGCATAATTAATTGGCAGTTGATAAAAAATGAAAAATGGAAAAAAAATTCATGAGTTATACCAAATAAAAATCATGAATTTTGAAATATCATAGCTAATTGTTATTAGGTCGAAACGAATAGAAAGAACGATAATCATAGGCTATAACTTATGAAATTGTGAACTTTAAAGTATTCATACTTAGTGGTCGATGGGTTGAAATGAATGAAAATGAACAAAGATCATTAATTATTGCCCATGAAATTGCGAATTTTGGACTATAATGCGTAATTGCAATTAGATTGAAATAAATTAAAATGGATGAACACCGAAGGTTGGAGCCATAAAAATAGTGAATTTAAAACATCTATACTTAGTACTTACTAGTTTATATAAACAGTCAAAACCAGGTTTAGTCGGCATAACATTTTGAACAATCATCCACCAAAAAGAAAAAAAAAGAAAATTGTGGGTTATAAGCATGAAAATCATGAATTTTGAAATATGCATAGCTAATTGTTATTAGGTCGAAGCGAATAGAAAGAACGATAATCATAGGCTATAACTTATGAAATTGTGAACTTTAAAGTATTCATACTTAGTGGTCGATGGGTTGAAATGAATGAAAATGAACAAAGATCATTAATTATTGCCCATGAAATTGCGAATTTTGGACTATAATGCGTAATTGCAATTAGATCGAAATAAATGAAAAATGGACAAAAATCGTAGGATAGAGCTCATAAAAATAGTGAGTTTAGAATGCATATACTCAATGAAAATCGGAGGTTATACCCCATGAAAATCTTGAATTTTTAGGTACTCATACTAAATTGACATTTGAATGAAACAAACAAAAATGGATATAAATCGGGGTTATAGCTTATGAAAATCGTGAAATATTGAATTATGCATAGTTGCATACGTAATTGTCATTGGGTGATAAAGAAATGAGAATGGAACAAAATCATGGCTTATAACCCATCAAAATCGTGATTTCTAAGTGCAGCATAATTAAGTGGCATTTGATCAAAAACAAAAATGGACAAAAATCATAGGCTATAACTCATGAAATCATGAATTTTGAAATATGCATAGCTAATTGTTATTAGGTCGAAGCGAATAGAAAGAACGATAATCATAGGCTATAACTTATGAAATTGTGAACTTTAAAGTATTCATACTTAGTGGTCAGTGGGTTGAAATGAATGAAAATGAACAAAGATCATTAATTATTGCCCATGAAATTGCGAATTTTGAAAATACGCATACTTAGTTGTCATTGACTCGAAACAAATGGAATTGGACAAAAATCATAGGTTAGAGTCTTATAGTCGTGAATTCGGAACACCAATACCTAATTGTCATAAGGTCGAAACAAAAAAAAAAAAAGAAAATTGTGGGTTATAGCGCATGAAAATCATGAATTTTGAAATATGCATAGCTAATTGTTATTAGGTCGAAGCGAATAGAAAGAACGATAATCATAGGCTATAACTTATGAAATCGATTTTTGTAGTACATATACTTAGTTGTCGTGGGTTGAAATGAGCGAAAATCGATAAAAATCGTGGTTTTGAAATACACATAATTAATTGCTATTTAGTCGAAAGGAACAAAATCGATAAAATTGTGGGTGATAACCCATGAAAATCGTGAATTTAGAAATATGAATAATTAATTGACATTAGGTTGTAATGCATGAAAAGAACAAAATTATGGGCTATAACTCATGAAATCGATTTTTGTAGTACATATACTTAGTTGTCGTGGGTTGAAATGAGCGAAAATCGATAAAAATCGTGGTTTTGAAATACACATAGTCGAAAGGAACAAAATCGATAAAATTGTGGGTGATAACCCATGAAAATCGTGAATTTTGAAATATGCATAATTGATTGTCATGAGGTCAAAACGAATGAAAAGAACAAAAATGATGGGCTATAACTCATGAAATCCTGATTTTTGTAGTACATATACTTAGTTGTCAGCGGGTTGAAATGAACGAAAATGAAAAAAAATCATTGGACATTGTCCATGAAATCACGAATTTTGAAAATACGTATATTTAACTGTCATTGGCTCGAAACAAGTGGCAACAGACAAAAACGTCGCTTAGAGTCCATTAAAATCAAGAATTTTGGAACAGCCATACCTAAATGTGAATTTTGAACTATATGTTCTTTCTTGCAATTGGATCGAAATAAATGGAAATGGACGAAAATCGTGGGTTAGAGCCCAAAAAATAGTGATTTTAAAATACCTAGACTTAATGCCTGTTGGGTCCAATGAACGAAAATCGATAAAAATCGTGGTTTTGAAATACACATAGTCGAAAGGAACAAAAATTGACGTGTATATCCCATGAAAATCGTGAATTTTAAAGTACTCATATACTTTAATTTTCAATTGGTCAAACGAACAAAAATGGACACAAATCATAGGTTATAGCTCATGGAAATCGCGAAATTTGAAGTATGCATAGTTGCATACTTAATTGCCATTGGGTCGAAAGGAATGAGAATAGAACAAAATCATGGCTTAAAGCTTATAATATTAGCGGTTTCTAATTACATAATTAATTGCTATTTAGTCGAAAGGAACAAAATCGATAAAATTGTGGGTGATAACCCATGAAAATCGTGAATTTAGAAATATGAATAATTAATTGACATTAGGTTGTAATGCATGAAAAGAACAAAATGATGGGCTATAACTCATGAAATCGATTTTTGTAGTACATATACTTAGTTGTCGTGGGTTGAAATGAGCGAAAATGAAAAAATCATTGGACATTGTCCATGAAATGTAAAATTTGAAAATAGCCATCGTAATTGTCATTGGCTCGAAACATATGGAAATAGACAAAAATCGTAGGTTAGATTACATTAAAATCTTGAATTTTGTAACACCCATACCTAATTGTCATAAGGTTGAAATAAGCGGAATGAACAAAATCGATAAAATTGTGGGTGATAACCCATGAAAATCGTGAATTTTGAAGTTTGAAGTTTGAAGTTTGCCTAGTTAATCATTGGGTCGAAAAGAGCGAGAATGGAACAAAATCATGGTTTATAGTTGTTGAAAATCACAATTTCTAAGTGCAGCATAATTAAGTGGCATTTGATCAAAAACAAAAATGGACAAAAATCGTGGGTTAGAGCCCATAAATATAGTGAATTTAAAACATCTATACTTAGTACTTACTAGTTTATATAAACAGTCAAAACCAGGTTTAGTGCGGCATAACATTTTGAACAATCATCCACCAAAAAAAAGAAAAAAAAAAAGAAAAAAGGAGGAAAAAAATGTAAACAATCATCCACAATGGGACTAAACATTTTACCTTATGAAATGATCAACACAAATAGAAAGGAGTGGAAATGGTGAAACCCATGAAACCTTAGAAATTTCATTCCTTTTCCTTTCTGATCATCAAAATCCAACTTGGTTTTTTTTAACAAAAAAGGCCAATGCAATAAGCCATTGTCAAGAACCCTTTAGTTCTCATACTTTTCCACACAATCTATTTGTGTATTTATAGTCACAGCTTCTGTGTTTCTCAAAAGTAAATTTCTTGAACCGATAAACACTAATTGAGATTATTTCAACATTTTTTTAGTGAAAAAGTAGGGCGAGATACCCCATTCATATGTATTAATAATGAAAGTTTAGAGAACCATACAACCAACAAATTACAGTATGCGAATAGATAGTTATCAAGCGTTATGTAAGAGGAATACCCACTTGCATATATTTTGGAGTGACAAGAGGATCAATTTGTCGTCGTTCACTGCTCGAAAAATATACAAATTGATGCTAGCCTGCACCCCAAGAAAACATCTTGAAACTGTAGATGATCACCTGTAAAACAAAATATTAACGAAGTTTAGGTTGTAAACACTTCAACACAGAAAAAACTAACCACATAAGGCTCTCGATCTCTTATTGTTCACTTTATTTTCAGTCATAAGAACAAATACAGTTAAGTAATTAATTGCGTGTTGGCCAGAAAATATCGACAAACTCAAACAGAGTTCAAGTTAGATGAAGCAGTTCAAATACAAATAGAGTTCAAGTTTGGATGTAAACTTATATGTTATACCTCTCTGTACCAGCAAATTTTGTTTATCTCACTTGTATTTTTGGTCCTGTTGCTGCTCAAGAAGGGGAGTTTTGCTGCCCTTACCCCTCCCCTTTTATAGCCTCCATTTTATCTGAAATGGATGTCAATCCCACACCCTTCCTCACCCATTGTCACACCCTTCCTTACAAATTACTATCCCCATCTTATCACCTCCCTATTAAGGGAAGTGGCATAGATATGGTTGAGAGAATGGATGTGGGTGAGGGAAGAAGAATGAATTTCTCTGATTGAGGAAAAGAAGTGGATCTCACTGATTTTTTTGAGAGGAAAGGAACACATAATAAAATAGAAATAACCCTCACCGATCTGAGTACAAAACCCATTCCTTTGGTTCCATCGCACGATCTTGCAACCGCTACCAACGCAGAAAAAGGGAAGGAGAAAAAGGAACGAAAGAAAGAAACAAAAAGAATTGGGTCACTGCCTAAATTGCCCTCAAGCCAATAAAGAGATAGAACAGAACAATGGGGGCAAAAGAGGAAATAATTGAATGAATAGTAAATGATGAAATTTGGCATGACCTCCCTAAAATACCCTTGAAGCCATGGTAAAATTAGACCTAGCAATAAAGGGGAAAATTGAAAATAAATTGAACAATAATGGACGGAAATGGGAGAAGGAAAAAAACTCCATCTAGCTTTTAAACAATGTTTTTTATTGGGTCGAATGAACAAAAATCGACAAAAATTGTGGTTTTGAAATACACATAATTAATTGCTATTTAGTCGAAAGGAACAAAAATCGATAAAAATTGTGGGTGATAACCCATGAAAATCGCGAATTTTGTAGTAACCACACTTAATTTCCATTTGGTCGAGACAAATAAAATGGACACAAAATCGTGAGTTATAAATCATGAAAATCACGAAATCTTGGAGTGTGCATACTTAATTGTCACTGGGTCGAAAGGAACGAGAATGGAACAAAATCATGGTTTATAGTTGTTGAAAATCACAATTTCTAAGTACGCATAATTAAGTGGCATTTGATCAAAAAAACAAAAAATGGACAAAAATCATAAGTCGTAGCCAGTAAAAATCGTGAATTTTGAAATATGCATAATTGATTGTCATGAGGTCAAAACGAATGAAAAGAACAAAAATGATGGGCTATAACTCATGAAATCCTGATTTTTGTAGTACATATACTTAGTTGTCAGCGGGTTGAAATGAACGAAAATGAAAAAAAATCATTGGACATTGTCCATGAAATCACGAATTTTGAAAATACGTATATTTAACTGTCATTGGCTCGAAACAAGTGGCAACAGACAAAAACGTCGCTTAGAGTCCATTAAAATCAAGAATTTTGGAACAGCCATACCTAATTGTGAATTTTGAACTATATGTTCTTTCTTGCAATTGGATCGAAATAAATGGAAATGGGCGAAAATCGTGGGTTAGAGCCCAAAAATAGTGATTTTAAAATACCTAGACTTAATGCTGTTGGGTCCAATGAGCGAAAATCGATAAAAATCGTGGTTTTGAAATACACATAGTCGAAAGGAACAAAAATTGACGTGTATATCCCATGAAAATCGTGAATTTTAAAGTACTCATATACTTTAATTTTCAATTGGTCAAACGAACAAAAATGGACACAAATCATAGGTTATAGC
The DNA here is from genome assembly GCA_012295165.1 of Asparagus setaceus. Classification (NCBI taxonomy): domain Eukaryota; kingdom Viridiplantae; phylum Streptophyta; class Magnoliopsida; order Asparagales; family Asparagaceae; genus Asparagus; species Asparagus setaceus. Next base: position 5,255,876 of record CM022705.1, read on the forward strand.
TCATGGAAATCGCGAAATTTGAAGTATGCATAGTTGCATACTTAATTGCCATTGGGTCGAAAGGAATGAGAATAGAACAAAATCATGGCTTAAAGCTTATAATATTCGCGGTTTCTAATTACGCATAATTAATTGGGATTCGAGTGAAAAAATAAAATAGACAAAAAATATGGGTTATAGCCAGTAAAAATCGTGAATTTAGAAATATGAATAATTAATTGACATTAGGTTGTAATGCATGAAAAGAACAAAAATTATGGGCTATAACTCGTGAAATCGTAAGTTTTGAAGTACCCATACTTAGTTGTTAGTAGTTGAAATGAGCGAAAATAAACAAATATCACTGGTAATTGTCCATGAAATCGCAAAATTTGAAAATAGCCATACGTAATTGTCATTGGCTCGAAACATATGGAAATAGACAAAAATCGTAGGTTAGATTACATTAAAATCTTGAATTTTGTAACACCCATACCTAATTGTCATAAGGTTGAAATAAACGGAATGAACAAAAACCGTGAATTATAGCTCATGAAAATTGTGAATTTTGAAGTACGCATAGCTAATCATTTGGTCGAAATAAACGAAATGACAAAAAATCGTGGGTTATAATCTATGAACTTGCAATTTTGAACTATATGTACTTAATTGCAATTAGATCGAAATAAATAAAAAGGGCAAAAATCATGGGTTAGAGCCCATAAATATAGTGAATTTAAAATACTGTTTAGTCGAATGAACGAAATCGACGAAAATTGACAAAAATTGTGATATTAAAATACTTATACTCAATTGCCATATAGTCTAAAGGAACGAAAATTAAACCCAGTCGTGGGTTATAGTTCACGAAAATCATGAATTTTGAAGTTCCTATACTTAATTTCCATTTAGTTGAAACGAATGAAAATTGACACAAATTATGGGTTATAGCTCTTGAAAATCGAGAAATCTTGAAGTATGCATGCATACTTAATTGACATTGGGTCGAAGGGAACGAGAATAGAACAAAATCATGGGCTTATAGCCCTTGAAAATCACAATTTCTAAGTTTGCATAATTTATTAGCATTTGATCGGAAAAAATTGGACAAAAATCATGGATCATACGCAATAAAAATTGGATTTTGAGATATGCATAGCATAATTAATTATTACTAGATCGAAATAGATGAAAAGAATAAAAATCATAGGCTATAACTCATGAAATCGCGAATTTTGAAGAGCAAATACTTAGTATTGAAAGGGTTAAAATGAACAAAAATAATTGGTTATTATCACGGAAATCATGAATTTTAAAAATAAGCATACTTAATTGTCATTGACTCAAAACCAATGTAAATAGACAAAAATTGTGTGTTAGAGTTCATTAAAATCGTAAAATTTTAGAGCATACATACTTAATTGTCATAAGGTTGAAACAAATGAAAATGAACAAAAATCATGGGTTATAGCTCGTGAAAATCGTGAATTTTGAAGCAACATAGTTAATCATTTGGTCGAAACAAACAAAAGTGAACAAAAATCGTTGGTTATAACCCATGAAATTGTAATTTTTTAATTATACGTGCTTACTTGCAATTAGATCGAAATAAATGAAAATGGATGAAAATCGTGGGTTAGAGCCCATAAAATAGTGAATTTAAAATATCTATACTCAATACTTGTTGCGTCGAATGAATGAAAATCAACAAAAATCATGTTTTGAAATACACATTCAATTGCCATCTAGTCGAAATGAACAAAAATCGTGAATTTTGAAGTACGAATAGTTAATTATTGGGTTGAAATGAACTAAAATGAACAAAAATCATGGGTTATAGCTCATGAAAATTAAAAAATCTTGAAGCATGCATAGTTTTATACTTAATTGTCATTGGATAGAAAAGAATGAACATGAACAAAATTATGGGTTATAGCTCGTGAAAATCGTGAATTTTGAAGTACTTATACTTAATTGTCATTGGATAGAAAAGAATGAACATGAACAAAATTATGGGTTATAGCCAATAAAAACTATGAAACTTGAAATATTCATAATTAATTGTCATTAGGTTGAAACAAACGAAAAGAACGAAAATTATGAACTATAACTCGTGAAATCTTGAATTTTGAATTATACATACTTAGTTGTCAGTGGGTTGAAATGACTGAAAATGAACAAAAATCATTAGTTATTATTGTCCATGGAATCATGAATTTTGAAAATACGCATACTTAATTGTCATTGACTCGAAATAAATTGAAATGGACGAAAATTGTGTGTTAGAGTCCACTAAAATCACGAATATTGGGACACATATACCTAATTGTCATAAGGTCGAAACAAATGAAATGAACAAAGACCGTAAATTATAGCTCATGAAAATCGTGAATTTTGAAGAACTCATAGTTAATCATTGGGTTGAAACAAAAAAAGTGGGTTATAACCCATGAAATTGTGAATTTTGAACTATATGTACGTAGTTTCAATTAAATCAAAATAAATGAAAATGGATGAAAATCGTGGGTTAGAGCCCATAAAGATAGTGAATTTAAAATATGTATACTTAATACTTGTTGGGTCGAATGAATGAAAATCAACAAAAATCATGTTTTTGAAATACACATTCAATTGCCATCTAGTCGAAATGAACAAAAATTGTCAACTGTTGTGGGTTATAGCCCATGAACATCGTGAATTTGGAAGTACCCATACTTAATTGCCATTTGGCTGAAACGAATGAAAATGTACACAAATCGTGAGTTATTAGCTCATGAAAATCGCAAAATCTTTAAGTATGCATAGTTGCATATTTAATTGCTATTGGGTTGAAATGAACGAGAACGAAACAAAATCATGGCTTATAGCCCTTGAAAATCGCACTTTCTAAGGACACATGATTAATTGGCATTTGATAAAAAAAATAAAAATGGACAGAAATGTCGGGTTATAACCAATAAAAATTGTGAAATTTGAAATATGCATAATTAATTGTCATTAGGTTTGAAAAGAACAAAAATCATGGGTTATAACTTAGGAAATCATGAATTTTGAAATCCCAAGACCAGTGGGTTGAAATGAACGAAAATAAACAAAATCCATTGGTTATTGTCCATGAAATCGAGACTTTTGAAAATACGCATACTTGATATTGACTCAAAATAAATGGAAATGGACAAAAATCGTGGGTTAGACTTCATTAAAATCGTGAATTTGAGAACACTCATACTTGTGATAAGGTCAAAACAAACGAAATTGAACATAGATCGTGGGTTATAGATGATGAAAATCGTGAATTTTGAAGTACGAATAGTTAATTATTGGGTTGAAATGAACTAAAATGAACAAAATCCTGGGTTATAACCCACAGAATTGCGAATTTTCACCTATATGTACTTATTAGTTGCAATTAGATCACAGTAAATGAAAGTGGACGAAAATCGTGGGTTAGAGCCCATAAAAATAGTGAATTTAAAATATCTATACTCAATACTTGTTGCGTCGAATGAATGAAAATGGACAAAACTGGTGGTTTTGAAATATACCTACTCAATCGCTGTTTTGTCGAAACGAAAAAATTGACAAAAGTAGTGGGTTATAAGTTATAACCCATAGAAATTGCAAAATTTAAATTGTGCAAACTTAATCGTTATTGGGTCGAAGTGAACGAAAATAGATGAAAATTGTGGGTCATAGCCAAATTTTGAAGTACACATACTTAATTGGCATTAGATTAGAACAAATGAAAATGAACAAAAATCGTGAATTAATGCTTATGAAATGACATATTTTGAAATATATGTACTTAATTGCCATTCGATCGAAAAGAACAAAAATCGTGAGCTAGAGCCCTAGAAAATCTCGAGTTTTGATGTCCCCATACTTGATTGTCATTTGGTCGAAATGAAGGAAAATGAGCAAAAAACATGGTTTTAAAATACAGACGTATATTTTATTGGGTCGAAATGAATAAAAATTGACAAACATCGAAGGTTATAGCCTATAAAACGTGAAGTTTAAAGTGTTCTAACTTAATTGTAATTGGGTGGAAACGAATGAAAATGGCAAAAATCGTGGATTGCAGCCTATAAAAATCACGAATGACACGGACAAAGTTTATGGGTTTCCTATGAAAATTGTGAATTTTGAACTATGCATACATACTTATTATTGGGTCAAAAAGAACGAAATGAACAAAGGATTGGTTATAGCCTATGAAAATAGCAAATTTTGAAGTACTTATACTTAATTGCTATTGGATCGAAATGAACGAAAATGGATAAAAAGTGTGGTTTTGTAACGCGCGTACTTAATTTTTATTGGGTCTAAATGAATGACAATAAAAATCGTATCTTATAGCCCATGAAAATTGTGGATTTTAATTTTCATTGGGTCTAAATGAGTGATAATTAACAAAAATCGTATGTTATATATAAGTTATGAATTTTTAAATACGCATACTTAATTGTCATTGGATAGAAAAGAATGAACATGAACAAAAATTATGGGTTATAGCCTATGAAAATTGTGAATTTTAAAGAATGCATATTTAATTGTCATTGGGTCGAAATGAACGAAAGAGAATAAAAGTTGTGGATGAAAATCATATAATTTTAAAGTACACATTCTCTTAAATTTCTTGAGATATCCAAAGGAACAAAAAGGGACAAAAATCGTTGGTTAGAACTTATGAAAATCGTGAATTTTGAACGTCACGTAATTAACTCCCATTTTGTTGAAGTGAAAATAGACAAAAATCATAGTTTTGAAATACAAATGCTTAATTGCCATGAAAATCTTGAATATAAGTACGTCAACTTTGTTGTCATTGGATTGAAACGAATGGATAGATAAAAATCGTGGGTAGTCCATGAAAATCACGAGTTTTGAAGCATGTATACTTAATTGTCATTTGGTCGAAACGAACGACAATGAATAAAATTGTGAGTTATAGCACATGAAACTCATGAAGTTTAAAGTATGGTACTTAATAGTCATTTGGTCGAGGCAAACGAAAATGGTAAAAAATAATGGTTTTGTAATACGTGTACTTAATTGTCATTCGATTGAAATAAACGAAATCGACAAAAGTTATAGGTACCTGGGAATTTTGAAATATGCGTAATTATAATTATTAGATCAAAACGAAAAAAATAGAAAAAAAATCATAGGATATAACTTATGAAGATCGAGAATTTTGAAATACTTATACTTAATTGCATTTGGTTGAAACGAATGAATATCGACGAAATATGTGGGTTAAAGCTCATGAAAATCGCGAAATCATGAAGTTCGTATATTAACATTCGCAATGGGTCAAAACAAATGAAAATGGAATAAAATCAAGACTTATAGGCCGTGAAGATCGCGAGTTTTGAAGTATGCATAATTAATTTCAATTGACTAGAAAAGAACGAAAATGGACGAAAGTCATGGGTTATATAGCTCATGAAAATTCTGAATTTTTTAAGTATGCATAGTTTGTTATCATTTGGTTGAACCAAACATAAATGAAAAAAAAACGTGTGTTATAAGTCATGAAATCACAAAAATTAAGTGTGCATAGTTAATTGCCACTAGGTCGAAATGTTTTTTCACCTAACTTTTTCTGCATTAATAATGCAGACAAGGAAATTCTTACATTATTAATGGCAAGAAGTGGTGGACAAGTGGAGCAATGGATCCTAGATGCAAAGTTTTGATAGTGATGGTAAGCTGTACAAATGGAGCAATATTGTTATATTTCCCTAGTACTTACTACAAATATGTTCATCTCATTCAGGGGAAAACAGATTTCACTGCAGCCAAACATAAGCAGCAGTCAATGATATTAGTAGATATTAGCACCCCTGGGGTCAATATAAAGAGGCCATTGTTGGTATTTGGTTTTGATGATGCTCCTCATGGACATGCAGAAGTAACTTTTGAAAATGTAAGGGTGCCTGTGGAAAATATCTTGCTTGGAGAAGGCCGAGGTTTTGAGATTGCACAGGTATGATTATTTTCCTTAAGAAGTTCATCAGTTTCAAGAGTTTGAGGGGATTGAAAAGAATATAAATTGGGACACTTTCTTTTTCTTTTGCTTTTGTTTCCTTTTGTTTCTTTACTCTCTGGTTTCAAGAATGTGATGGAATTGAAAGGAATGTAACTTAAAGCAATTTTTCCACTTTTGAAGAGTTGGTCATGTAATTGAAACTAATGTGAGTTGAGGAACTTCTTTCCATTTCTTTTCGCATTATTAAACAAGCTGAAAGAGAAGGAAGATGAGCATAGAATATAATCTCTATTATTAAAGTTTCCAGGTTAAGAACTTGTACAAAAAATAACCTCAGAAGATCCAATATTGTTCAACTTACTGACAGCTCTCTATCTTCGCAGGGGAGGCTTGGCCCTGGTAGGCTGCACCATTGTATGAGACTCATTGGAGCATCAGAAAGAGGCATGAAGCTGATGGTAGAAAGAGCTCTGCACCGGAGGACTTTTGGAAAATTGATTGCTGAGCATGGGTCTTTTTTGTCTGACCTTGCCAAGGTGAGTTTTGTGGTTGTTTTCTGCATGTTTTTTAAAACAAAAGTAGATTATCTATCCTTCATTTCTCTATTTATGATTCTAATAATCTAGAAAATTACAACCAGCATCCTTCAATATACGTGATGTCTGATTTTATTTTCATCATACGTTTTATGTTGAATGTATTTGCCTAAATTGAAAATGAACACCCATTTTGTTCACCGTGTTATGAGGCATCTAACTTTTGAAGCCTTAATAATGTCTCACTCTAAAGTAGCAGGAATTCGTCCTTTATCGAATACTTCTATTTTACCAGTGAAGTGCCGGCATGCATGTTTCAGCTCTATGTTTGAGGTGGAATGATTCCTTAAACAAGAGTTGTTTCATGTATCTCCTGCAAGCATTTACGACTCTGCACTACACCACTGTGTTTTTAACTGATAGGCATTTGCATTGCATTAAGTGGTGTTTGATGATTAAACCACTGCTTGTGTGATGTTATCTTCAGTTAATAATTATGCAACCTTTGTGTTGTAACCTTCGCAAAATTGCCTTTATTTTCCTTGTATGATAATAGACATCTCCTATATCTTGCAGTGCCGAATAGAACTGGAGAAATCCCGGCTCTTAGTTCTGCAAGCAGCAGATCAGCTTGATAGACATGGAAACAAAAAAGCTCGTGGCATCCTCGCCATGGCAAAGGTAAAGGAAGTTGACTAACGTTAAAAGAAGTTTAATTGCAGATACACCCTCCTGCAATTTGGTGATATAGCCACATTTACCCTTTAAGCCGTTTTATTAGCATTTATACCTCGGAACCTCAAACGGCCATATAGTTTAGAGGATAATTTATCATCACGTGATTTGTCCATGACATCTCAACCAAACAGGAGAAATAATGTCATCTCTGTGTAGGCTGTAATATATATATATATATATATATATATATATATATATATATATATATATATATATATATATATATATATATATTGTTTGTTTGTTTGTTTGTTTTGTGTGTGTGTGTGTGTTATAACTCTTATAAGTGGCTGTATCCTCATAGATATAGTTTAAAGGAAATTTGTGCAATTAACCCTTAAAAGAAACCCGAATACTCTTTAGTTCAAATGTTGCTATCTCTTTAAATTGGGAATGAAAAATAATCAAATGCACAAAATTTTCAACAGGTTGCAGCTCCAAATATGGCACTTCAAGTTCTCGACATGGCGATGCAAGTTCACGGTGGTGCTGGTGTGTCTTCAGACACAGTTTTATCGCACTTGTGGGCTACTGCAAGAACACTGAGAATTGCTGATGGCCCTGATGAAGTCCATCTTGGCACAATTGCTAAGCTTGAACTTCAAAAAGCCAGGTTGTAATAGTATGACCTTAAGCTGGGGAGCCCGTAATTCATGAAAATAAAAGGGTTCCCCCTTATATAAAGGATTATAGTAGAACTTTAATTTATCTATGTCTGTTATCAGTTACAAAATTGGAACAGCCGATTTGTAGTGTGTAACAAATAAAAGTAATAGTACCTCTTCTTTTGGTACATAGGTAATTTATCTATGTCTGTTATCAGCAAAATGACTTATACCAACAATCAACAAACATTGAGGGACTAAAAGCATCATGAGTAGAAAATAAACCATTATATTTTTCACTTATGGATATCAAAATTAGCACAATACTGCTTGAAGGGCTCAATTCACCTAAATATAAAAATGTGATATATTTTTTTCAGTTCGCAAGAAACACAAATAGTTGATACAAATTAAATGAAAGAGGGATTATTTATTATAACTCACAAACTAGAATCTCGATGCTTCAAAAATTACCTTTTGGAGTGCTAATGACAAACAATGTATATATTTACTACAAAAATTGCTCTATATTTTACTAACTATATCTTACCTGATGATTGCTTCTTTTTATTGGCAGCAGTGTAGTTGTTGCAGTAGGACTATTGCAATTTAAAGTTATTCCGATATTAGTGCCCAAGTCTTTGATATTTTGAAAATAGCCCCACAATACTTGATATTTTGGAAATAGTCTGCCAAATCTTTTAGTGTTTTAAAATCAGTTCTCAAAATATTCATATTTTGAATTAGTTCCTCAAATTTCTTAAATATTTTGATATTTAGTCCTTTTAGTTAATTTTGGTTGAAGCCTTAATAAGATTCAAGTTTTGTCTTAACCCTTGATAAATTTTGGCAGAAAACCCCAATAATGGTTGCTTGTTATTTTCAGTTTTTTTCAGCGGTTTGTTCGTAATTTTGGACTTTTAGGAGGTTATTAGTAATTTTAGATTTGTTAGGGGTTATTTAAAATTTAAAATTTCACAGAGGGTTGTTTTCAATTTCAAATTGTAAGGGTCTTTTTCAATTTTTAGATTATTTAGAGGGTTGTTTTCAATTTTGGAATTTTCAAAGGGTTGTTTGTAATTTTCAGATTTCTATGAAGTTTTTGTAATTTTTATATTTTGACAGTGATGTTTGTAAATTTTTCAATTTTTAGGGTTTGTTAGAATTTTTTTATTTTTAAGCTTTTTTATTTTTTTGCAATTTCGGATTTTGAGGGGTTATTTGTAACTTTTGATCCTTCAAGGGGTGGTTGGAAATTTTTGCGTTTTTAAGATGTTTTTGTAGTTTGAAATTTACAAAATATTTAGGGTTTGTTCTTAATTTTTTGATCTTTTAGGGGGTGTAATTATATTATCCTTTAGGGGTTGTTTGTGATTTTCATATGTTTTAAGGCTCTGTATGTAAGTTTTAAATTTTAAGTTTTAGATTTTATGGGAGCTTTTGCAAATTTTTGGGGACTATTTTAATTTTAAGATTTTTCTAGGTGATGTCTGCAATTTTTATACTTTTAAGGGGTTGTTTGTAATTATCATTTTTAGGGGTTATTTATAATTTTTGAATTGTAAGGGGCTTTTCAAATTCAAGATTTTTCAGAAAGCTATTTGTATTTATTTATGGGGCTATTTGTAAGTTTTAATTTATTAGGAGGCTCTTTGCAATTTTGTTTTCTCAAACGTTGTTTTGTAATTTTAGATTTTTGTTTAAATATAATTTCACATGTGTGCAATTTTTCATGTATAATTTTATATAGATAGACTCTCTAAATGAGTTTTTCTTTAATTTATGGACATATATGATTATTAGATTTTATGGATTGTTATAACAGAAAAATGATTAGCAAATATTTGAATACTAGAATTTTTAATTATTGATAGTTTTAGTTTAAAAATAAGATTAGGTGCTCACATGTCATCATTTGATAGAATAGAAGAACATATGCCTATTTATGATATGGCAGATGTCAGTTTGCTGTGCCTTTAGGAATGACACATGTCAATTTTTTTGGAGTTTTTCCTAGAAACCACCTTAAAAATTGGGTCATTATATAGAAACCATATTTGATTTCTAATTTATATGTAAACTACCTTTAAAATGAGTTTTTGTTCCAATTAACCACCTTCTAGTCAAATTTTCACTAAAAGATAAAAAATTCACAATATTATGAGCTATAACGCTTGAATTTTGACCATTTTTAATTGTCTCTACCCATAGACAAATAATTTTGCGAAGTCCAAAATTCGTGTCTTCATAATCTATAACCTACGATTTTTGGCAATTTTTAGTCATTTCGACCCATTGGCAAACAATTTCGTGGAGACCAAAATTCACGATTTCATGAGCTACAATGCTTGCTCGATTTTTGGCCTTTTTTAGTCATTTAGACCCTTTGGGAAATAATTTCGCAGAGACCAAAATTCACGAAATCATGAGCTATAATGCAAGATTTTTGGCTAATTTTAGTGTTTCTTCCCATCGAAAAATAAATTCACAGAGTTTAAAATTCACAATTTCATGAGCTTTAACCTATGATATTTGCTAATTTTTAGTCCTTTAGATCCTATTGGTAAACAATTTCATGGAGGCTAAAATTTATGTATCACGAGCAATATAACCCATGAATGTTGGCCATTTTTAGTTGTTTCTACCCATTGGCAAATTATTTTGCGGACTCCAAAATTCACGATTTTATGAGTTATAAACCTATAACCCGTGATTTTTGGCTATTTTTAGTCATTTCGACTCATTGGCAAAAAGTTTTGCGGAGTCTAAAATTCACGATATCATGAGCTATAACGCACGATTTTTGGCCATTTTTTTTCGTTTACACCCACTGGGAAATAATTTCATGGAGGATAAAATTCAAGATTTCATGAGTTATAATACATGATTTTTTTATCATTTTTAGTCGTTTCAACCCATTAGCAATAATTTCACGGAGGCTAAAATTCACGATATCATGAGCTATAACGCATAATTTTTGGCCATTTTTTGTCGTTTGAACCTATTGGTAAATTATTTCACAGAGTCCAAAATTCATGATTTCATGAGCTTTATCGCACTATTTTTGGCTATTTTTAGTTGTTTCTACCCATTGGAAAATAATTTTGTGGAGGCCACTTCATGATTTATTATGATACAACCCATGATTATTGGCCATTTTCATGGCAAATTATTTCGTGGAGTCTAGTATTCACAATTTCATGAGCTATTTTTAGTGGTTTCGACCTATTGGCAAATAATTTCGCGGAATTTAAAATTCATGATTTTCTGAGCTATAACGCATGATTTTTTGCCAGCTTTAGTCATTCGACTCATTGGTAAATAATTTCATGGAGGCCAAAATTTATATTTTCATGAGATATAACAAATAATTTTTGGCCATGTTAGTTATTTCAACTCATTGGGAATTAATTTTACGGAGGTTAAAATTCATAATTTCATGAGCTATATCCCATGATTTTTGGCCATTTTTAGTCGTTTCCACCCATTGGCAAATAATTCAAAGAGTTTAAAATTCTCAAATTTATGAGCTACAACCTACGGTATTTGCTAATTTTTAGTCATTTAGACCCATTGGTAAACAATTTCATGGAGGCCAAAAATTCATGTCATGAACTATATAACCCTCAAAATTTTGCCATTTTTAATCATTTCGACCCTATGGCAAATAATTTTGTGGAGTTCAAAAGTCATGATATCATGATCTATAACCTATTAATTTTGGGCATTTTTAGTTGTTTCTACCCATTGGCAACTATTTTCACAGAGTTTAAAATTCACAATATCATGTGTTATAACGCACGATTTTTGGCTATTTTACTTGTTTCAACCCATTGAAAAATTATTTTGCGGAGTCCAAAATTCATGATTTTATGAGCTATAACACACGATTTCTGACCTTTTTTTTATCGTTTTGACCCATTGGAAAATAATTACGTGGAGACCAAAATTTATTATTTTATGAGCTATAATGCATAATTTTTACATTTTTTGTCATATTGAGCCATTAGAAAATAATTTTGTGGAGTTCAAAATTCATGATTTTATAAGCTATAACCCATGATTTTTGGTCATTTTTAGTCGTTTCTACCTACTGGCAAATAATTTAGCTGAGCTCAAAATTAATAATTTCTTGAACTATAACACAATATTTTTGTCCATCTTTAGTCATTTTGACCCATTAGCAAATAATATTATGGAGGCCAAAATTCATGATTTCATGAGTTGTAACGCATGATTTTTAGCTATTTTTAGTCATTTCTATCTATTGGCAAATAATTTCTTGGAGTTCAAACTTCATAATTTTATGAGCTATAACCTATGATATTTGCTAATTTTTAGTCATTTCTATCCAATGGTGAATAATTTCACGGACTCCAAAATTTATGATTTCATGAGCAATAACCCATTATTTTGATTATTTTTAGTCGTTATAACCTACTAACAAATAATTTAATGAAGGTCAAAATTCACGATATCATAAGCTATAACACACGATCATTGGCTATTTTTAATCGTTTGACTCATTGGCAAGTAACTTCACGGAGGCCAAAATTCATGATTTCATGAGCAATATTACAGATTTTTAGCCATTTTAAGTTCTTTCAACCCATTGACAAATATTTTGTGAGTTTGAAATTTATAATTTAAAAACTAAACCTATGATTTTTGCCAATTTTTAGTCGTTAAGATACATTGATAACAACTTTATCGAAGGCTAAAATTCATGATTTCATGAGCTATTTCCCACGATATTTGGTTATTTTTATTAGTTTTGACCAATCAGCAAATAAATCCGCAAAGGCAAAAAATCACCATTTTACGAGCTATATCCATAATTTTAGGCAATTTTTAGTCATTTTGATCCATTAGCAAAAATAATTTTATGGAGGAGAAAATTCACGATTTCACGAGCTATAACGCATGATTTTTTAACCATTTTTGGTCATTTCGACCCATTGGCAAAATTCTCGATTTCATGTGCTATAATGCATAATTTTTGGCCATTTTTAGTCATTTGACCAATAGGCAAATAATTTTTTGAGGACAAAAAAATCATGATTTTATAAGCAATAATCCATGATTTTTGGTCAATTTTAGTCGTCTCTACCCAATGTCAAATAATTTCATGCACTCTAAAATTTCACAATTTTATGAGCTATATTTGATGATTTTTGGGCATTTTTAGTCCTTTCAACCCATTGATAAATATTTTTGTGGAGTTCAAAATTCACAATTTCATAAATTATTACCTACCAGTTTTGCTAATTTGTAGACATTCAGACCTATTACCAAACAATTTCGCGGAGGTCAAATTCATGGTTTCTTGAGCTATAACGCATGATTTTTGGCCATTTTTGGTTATTTTTATCCAATGACAAATAATTTCGTAGAGGTCAAATCCGCGATTTGGTGAGCTATAACACATGATTTTTTGGCCATTTTTAGTCGTTTCGAGCCATAGGCAAATAATTTCGTGGAGTCTAAAATTCACAATTTCATGAGCAATAACCCATTATTTTGATTATTTTTAGTCGTTATAACCTACTAACAAATAATTTAATGAAGGTCAAAATTCACGATATCATAAGCTATAACACACGATCATTGGCTATTTTTAATCGTTTCGACTCATTGGCAAGTAACTTCACGGAGGCCAAAATTCATGATTTCATGAGTGGTAACCAAGATATTTAGCCATTTTTAGTTATCTCGACCCATTGGCAAATAATTTTGTGTAGACCAAAATTCACGATAAGCGATACCACATGAATTTGGCCATTTTTAGTTATTTTTGCCCATTGGAAAATTAATTTAGTCATTTTTAGTTGTTTTGACCCATTGTCAAATAATGTTGCGGAGTCAAAACTTCACGATTTCATGTGATAAAACCCATGAACTTTGGTAATTTTTAGTTTTTTCTACAATTGGCAAATAATTTTGTAGATTTTGTGAGCAATAAGTCATTAATTTTGGCCATATTTAGTCGTTTCGACCAATTGGCTAATAATTTTAGGAAGGTCGAAAATCATGACCTCATGAGCTATAACGCATGAGTTTTGATAATTTTTAGTCATTTCAACCCATTGACAAATTATTTCGCAGAGGCCCACGATTTCATGAGCTATAATACATGATTTTTGGCCCTTTTTTGTTCTTTTGACTCATTGATAAATAATTTTGTGGAGTCTAAAATTCATAATTTCATGAACTATAACCCATGATTTTTGGTCGCTTTAAGTCATTTCTTACCCTTGGCAAAATTTTTTACGGAGTTCAAAATTTATTATTTCATGAGCTATAATGCATTATTTTAGACCATTTATAGCCATTTCGACCCATTGGGAAATAGTTTCAGGGAGGCCGCGATTCACGATTTTATGAGCTACAATGCATGATTTTTGGCCCTTTTTTTTATCATTTTGACCAATCAGAAAATAATTTTGTTGAGGCCAAAATTCATGATTTCATGAGTTATAACGCATGGTTTCTGGCCATTTTTAGTTGTTTTTACCCACTTACAAAAAATTTCGCGGAGTCCAAAATTCATGATTTCATGAGCTAAATTATAACTTTTGGACATTTTTAATCGTTTTGACCTATTGGTAAATAATTTTGTAAAGTCTGAAATTCACAATTTCATGAGCAATAACGCATAATTTTTTGCCATTTTTAGTCATTTTGTCCCATCAGTAAATATTTTTGAGGAGGCCAAAATTCACAATTTCATGTGCTATAACGCATGATTTTTGCTTATTTTTAGCCATTTTCACCCATTGTTAAATAATTTTGCGGAGGCCAAAATTATAATTTCATGAGTTATAACCCACTATTTTTGGCCATTTTTATTTATTTTGACCCATTGGCAAATAATTTTATAGAGTCTAAATTTTCTAATTTTATGAGCTATAACCCACGATTTTGGCTCATTTTATTCTTTTCAACCAATTGGCAATTAATTTCGAGGCCAAAATTCAAAAATTTGTGAGCTATAACACTCAATTTTTGGCTATTTTTTGTCATTTCGATCCATTGGCAAATAATTTTGTAGATGCTAATATTCATGATTTAACGAGCTATAACATATGTTCTTTGACCATTTTTAGTCGTTTTGACCCATTGCCAATAATTTTACAGAGTTAAAAATTTACGATTTCACTTAGCTATAACACACAATTTTGGTTCATTTTTAGTTATTTTGAACCATTGGCAAATATTTCACGGAGGCCATAATTCACGATATCACGAGCTGTAACACCTAAAATTTGGCCATTTTTTGTTATTTTGCCCATTGATAAATAGTTCCACAAAGTCCAAAGTTCACATTTTCATGAGCTATAACCCATGATTTTTTTCAAGTTTTTATCATTTCGACCCATTAGCAAATAATTTCATGTAGGCTAAAATTCACGATTTCATAAGCTACGACGCATAATTTTTGGCCTTTTTTTTTGTCATTTTGACTTATTGGCAAATAATTTTGCTAAGGAAAAAATTCATGATTGCATGAGCTATATCACATGAATTTTTGATATTTTTAGTCAATTAGACTCTTTGGAAAATAATTTTTCGGTGGCTAAAATTCACAAAATCAAGAGCAATAATGCATGATTTTAGCTATTTTTAGTTGTGTATACCCATTGAAAAATAATTTCGCAAAGTTTAAAATTCACAATTTTATGAGTTATAACCTATGATATTTGCTAATTTTTAGTCATTCGGACCCATTAGTAAATAATTTCACGAAAGCTAAAATTCATAATTTTATGAGCTACAACCCATGATTTTTTGCCATTTTTAATCATTTTGACCCATTGGTAAATAATTTCACAGATTTCAAAGTTCATGATATCAAGATCTATAATCCATGAATTCTAGCCATTTTTAGGTTTTTCTACCAGATGGCAAATAATTTCGCGGACTTAGAAATTCATAATTTCATGAGCTATACCCATGAATTTTAGCCATTTTTAGTTGTTTCTACCATTGGCAAATAATTTCCCAGTGTTCAAAATTCACAATATTATGTGATGTAAAACACGATTTTTGGCATTTTTAGTTGGTTTGACTCATTAGCAAATGATTTTGCGGAGTTCAAAATTCACAATTTCATGAGCTAACGCACGATTTTTGACTATTTTAAGTCATTTTGACACATTGGCAAATAATTTCACGGAGGCTAGAATTCATGATTTCATGAGCTATGACGAACAAATTTTGGTCCTTTTTGTCATCTCAACCCATTGGAAAATAATTTCGTTGAGTCCAAAATTCATGATTTCATGAGCTATAACCCATACTTTTGGTCCCTTTTGTTGTTTCTACCTATTGAAAAATATATATGTGGAGGCCAAAAGTCATGATTTGATGAGCTATAACCCATAATTTTTAATCATTTTGACCCATTGATAAATAATTTCACGGAGTTCAAAATTCACGATTTCATGAGCTATAATGCACGATTTTTGGCCATTTTATTCATTTCGACCCATTGGTAAATAATTTCATGGAGTCTAAAATACCTAATTTTATGAGCTATAACCCATAATTTTTAATCATTTTGACCCATTGGTAAATAATTTCACGATGGCTAAAATTCACGATTTTATGAGCTATAACCCATAATTTTTAATCATTTTGACCCATTGATAAATAATTTCGTGAAGTCTAAGATTCACGATTTTGTGAGCAATAACCCATTATTTTGGCTATTTTTAGTCTTTTGACCCATTGGTAAATAATTTCATGGAGTCTAAAATACCTAATTTTATGAGCAATAACCCATTATTTTTGGCCATTTGTAGTCGTTTGTAACCATTGGAAAATAATTTCACGATGGCTAAAATTCACGATTTTATGAGCTATAACCCATAATTTTTAATCATTTTTAGTCGCACCTACCGTTGGCAAATAATTTCACGGAGTTCAAAATTCACAATTTCATGAGCTATAATGCACGATTTTTGGCCATTTTAGTCACTTTGATCCATTGACAAATAATTTAAAGGAGGCCAAAATTCATGATTTTATGAGCAATAACCCATGATTTATGGCCATTTTAGTCATTTTGACCCATTGATAAATAATTTCACGGAGTTCAAAATTCACGATTTCATGAGCTTTAATGCTTGATTTTTAGCCGTTTTAATCATTTTTAGTCATTTCTAACCAATGGCAAATAATTTCTCGGACTCTAAACTTCACGATTTCATGAGCTTTAATGCTTGATTTTTAGCCGTTTTAATCATTTTGACCCATTGGTAAATAATTTCACGATGGCTAAAATTCACGATTTCATGAGCTATGACGAACAAATTTTGGTCCTTTTGTCATCTCAACCCATTGGAAAATAATTTCACGATGGCTAAAATTCACGATTTCATGGGCTATAACACATGATTTTTTATCATTTTTAGTCGCACCTACCGTTGGCAAATAATTTCTCGGACTCTAAACTTCACGATTTCATGAGCTTTAATGCTTGATTTTTAGCCGTTTTAATCATTTTGGCCGACAGGCAAATTATTTCGTATTGTTCAAAATTCACAATTTCATGAGGTATAAGGCATGAATTTTGGTTATTTTCAGTTATTTCGACCCATTGGTAAATAATTTCACGATGGCTAAAATTCACGATTTGATGAGCTATAACCCATAATTTTTAATCATTTTGACCCATTGGTAAATAATTTCACGATGGCTAAAATTCACGATTTTATGGGTTATAACCCATGATTTATGGCCATTTTAGTCATTTTGACCCATTGATAAATAATTTCACCGAGTACAAAATTCTCAATTCCATTAGTTAAAACACACGATTGTTGGCCATTTTAGTCATTTTGACCCATTGGTAAATAATTTCACGGAGTTCAAAATTCACAATTTCATGAGCTATAACCCATACTTTTGGTCCCTTTTTGTTGTTTCTACCTATTGTCAAATAATCTCTCCGAGTTTAAAATTCACAATTTCATGATCTATAACCCATTATTTTTGGCCATTTTAGTCACTTTGATCCATTGACAAATAATTTAAAGGAGGCCAAAATTCATGATTTCATGAGATATAAAGCACAATATTTGGCCATTTTTAGTCATTTTGACCCAGTGAAAAATAATTTTGTGGCGACCAAAATTCATGATTTTATGAGCAATAGCACACGATGTTTGGCTATTTTTAGTTGTTTCAACATATTGGCAAAAGAACCCAAAATTCAAGAGCTATAATGCACGATTTTTGGCTATTTTTAGTCTTTTTGACCCATTGATAAATAATTTCACCGAGTACAAAATTCTCAATTCCATTAGTTAAAACACACGATTGTTGGCCATTTTCCGTCATTTCCACCCATAGGCAAGTAATTTGCGGAGTCCAAAGTTCATAATGTCATGAGCAATAACCCATTATTTTTGGCCATTTGTAGTCGTTTGTAACCATTGGAAAATAATTTCACGATGGCTAAAATTCACGATTTCATGAGCTTTAATGCTTGATTTTTAGCCGTTTTAATCATTTTGGCCGACAGGCAAATTATTTCACAGAGGCCAAAGTTCATGATAATGCATGATTTTTGGCCATTTTAGTCATTTCTAACCAATGGCAAATAATTTCATGGAGTCTAAAATTCACGATTTCATGAGCTATAATGCACGATTTTTGGCTATTTTTAGTTGTTTCTACCATTGGCAAATAATTTTGTGGCGACCAAAAGTCATGATTTGATGAGCTATAACACATAATTATTGTCCATTTTTATTTTTTTGACTCATTGGCAAATTATTTCGTATTGTTCAAAATTCACGATTTTATGAGCTGTAACGCACAATTACTGGCCATTTTTAGTCATTTTGACTCATTGGCAAATAATTTTGCAGAGACTGAAATTCACGATTTCATGGGCTATAACACATGATTTTTTTATCATTTTTAGTCATTTCAACCCATTAGGAAATAATTTCGAGAAACCAAAATTCACGATTTGATGAGCTATAACCCATAATTTTTAATCATTTTTAGTCGCACCTACCCGTTGGCAAATAATTTCATGGAGTCTAAAAATACCTAATTTTATGAGCAATAACCCATGATTTATGGCCATTTTAGTCATTTCTAACCAATGGCAAATAATTTCTCGGACTCTAAACTTCACGATTTCATGAGCTATATTCTAGATTTTTGATCATTTTAGTTCTTTCAACCCATTAACAAATATTTTCCCAAAGTTCAAAATTTATAATTTCATAATCTAAACCTATGATTTTTGTTAATTTTTACTTGTTAAGACCCATTGATAAATAATTTCGTGAAGTCTAAGATTCACGATTTTGTGAGCAATAACCCATTATTTTGGCTATTTTTAGTCTTTTGACCCATTGATAAATAATTTCGTGGAGTTCAAATTTCACGATTTTATGAGCTATAACACATAATTATTGTCCATTTTATTTTTGACTCATTGGCAAATTATTTCGTATTGTTCAAAATTCACGATTTGATGAGCTATAACACATAATTATTGTCCATTTTATTTTTGACTCATTGGCAAATAATTTCACGGAGTTCAAAATTCACAATTTCATGATCTATAACCCATTATTTTTGGCCATTTTAGTCATTTCAACCCATTAGGAAATAATTTCGAGAAACCAAAATTCACGATTTGATGAGCTATAACCCATAATTTTTAATCATTTTTAGTCGCACCTACCCGTTGGCAAATAATTTCATGGAGTCTAAAAATACCTAATTTTATGAGCAATAACCCATGATTTATGGCCATTTTAGTCATTTCTAACCAATGGCAAATAATTTCTCAGACTCTAAACTTCACGATTTCATGAGCTATATTCTAGATTTTTGATCATTTTAGTTCTTTCAACCCATTAACAAATATTTTCCCAAAGTTCAAAATTTATAATTTCATAATCTAAACCTATGATTTTTGTTAATTTTTACTTGTTAAGACCCATTGATAAATAATTTCGTGAAGTCTAAGATTCACGATTTCGTGAGCAATAACCCATTATTTTTGGCTATTTTTAGTCGTTTTGACATATTGGCAAAGAATTTCATGGAGGCCAAAATTCAAGATTTCATAAACTATAACGCCGATTTTTGGCCATTTTATTCATTTCGACCCATTTGCAAGTAACCCATGGAGAACAAAATTCATGATTTCATAAGCTATATAACCCATGATATTATCCATTTTAGTTATTTCTACCCATTAACAAATAATTTCACATGGGCCAAAATACATGATAACATAAGTGAATAACACATGAATTTTTGCCATTTTAGTTATTTTTGAACATTGGCAAATAATTTCACGGAGTTCAAAATTCACAATTTCATGAGGTATAAGGCATGAATTTTGGTTATTTTCAGTTATTTCGACCCATTGGTAAATTATTTTGTGGAGTACAAAGTTCACGATTTTATGAGCTATAATTCACGATTTATTACCATTTTTAGTTTTTTCTACCCATATGAAAATAATATCGCGGAGGCCAAAATTCATCATTTTATGACCTAAAACACCTGATTTTTGGCCTTTTTTTTATTGTTTTGACCCGTTGTCAAATAATTTCGTGGAGTTCAAATTTCACGATTTTATGGGTTATAACCCATGATTTTTGACAAATTTTAGTTGTTTCTACAATTGGCAAATAATTTCGTGAAGTCTAAGATTCACGATTTTGTGAGCAATAACCCATTATTTTTGGCCATTTTATTCATTTTGACCGATTGTCAAATAATTTCATGAAGGCCAAAAATCATGGTTTCATGAGCTATAACGCATGATTTTTGACAAATTTTAGTTGTTTCTACAATTGGCAAATAATTTCATGGAGTCTAAAATACCTAATTTTATGAGCAATAACCCATGATTTATGGCCATTTTAGTCATTTCTAACCAATGGCAAATAATTTCTCGGACTCTAAACTTCACGATTTCATGAGCTATATTCTAGATTTTTGATCATTTTAGTTCTTTCAACCCATTAACAAATATTTTCCCAAAGTTCAAAATTTATAATTTCATAATCTAAACCTATGATTTTTGTTAATTTTTACTTGTTAAGACCCATTGATAAATAATTTCGTGAAGTCTAAGATTCACGATTTTGTGAGCAATAACCCATTATTTTTGGCTATTTTTAGTCGTTTTGACATATTGGCAAAGAATTTCATGGAGGCCAAATTCAAGATTTCATAAACTATAACGCTCGATTTTTGGCCATTTTTATTCATTTCGACCCATTTGCAAGTAACTTCGCGGAGAACAAAATTCATGATTTCATAAGCTATATAACCCATGATATTATCCATTTTTAGTTATTTCTACCCATTAACAAATAATTTCACATGGGCCAAAATACATGATAACATAAGTGAATAACACATGAATTTTTGCCATTTTTAGTTATTTTTGAACATTGGCAAATAATTTCACGGAGTTCAAAATTCACAATTTCATGAGGTATAAGGCATGAATTTTGGTTATTTTCAGTTATTTCGACCCATTGGTAAATTATTTTGTGGAGTACAAAGTTCACGATTTTATGAGCTATAATTCACGATTTATTACCATTTTTAGTTTTTTCTACCCATATGAAAATAATATCGCGGAGGCCAAAATTCATCATTTTATGACCTAAAACACCTGATTTTTGGCCTTTTTTTTTATTGTTTTGACCCGTTGTCAAATAATTTCGTGGAGTTCAAATTTCACGATTTTATGGGTTATAACCCATGATTTTTGACAAATTTTAGTTGTTTCTACAATTGGCAAATAATTTCGTGGAGTTCAAATTTCACGATTTTATAAGCTATATCGCTTGATTTTGGCCTTTTAGTCATTTTGACCGATTGTCAAATAATTTCATGAAGGCCAAAAATCATGGTTTCATGAGCTATGACATGTGATTTTTGACAATTTAAAGTCATTTCGACCTGTTGGTAAATTATGTCGCTGAGGGTAAAATTTACAATTTCATGAGTTATAGCACATGTTTTTTGGCCATTATTTTTCATTTTGACCCATTGGAAAATCATTTCGCAGGGTCTGAAATTCATGATTTCATGAGCTATAACGCATGATTTTTGACCGTAAAAATTTCGCGAAGTTCAAAATTCATTATTTCATGAGTTATAAATCCCATTATGTTTGGCCATTTATAGTTTGTTTTGACCCAATTGCAGATAGTTTTAGGGAGGCCAAAATTCACGATTTTATAAGCTATATCGCTTGATTTTTGGCCCTTTTTAGTCATTTGGACCAACTGGAAAATAATTTTGGTGAAGCAAAAATACATGATTTCATGCGCTATAACGGATGATTTTTGGTCATTTTAGAATAGGAATGTATGATGGTATCGGCAATGTCGATGTGGATGTGGATGAGTTGAGAAAGGATAAATCCAACTCATTGTTTGATGAATAGTAATACAAGTTCTAAAAAAAATGATGTGACAGGAGATTTGAATTCTTCTACTAGTGGGATCATAACATCTATACCCTTTGTGACATGCACTATATCCTAACAAGATGCATTGAGCGGAGCGAGGTGACAACTTATCCCGTTCATTTTGAGGAAGAAGAAAAAAACAAACACAACCAAAAACTCGAATCTTAGAATAATTAAACTGAGTTTTGTGTAGTCGAAAGTGTGGACATGTGTCTGTGAATAAGGATGACGGGGTAATATTGATCAACAAGACAGCGGTTAAAAGGGCTTCGGCCCAAAAAGATCAAGGAACATGTGCAGTGAGCATGAGAGCACGTGTTGTTTCAAGAATGTGACAATGTAATAGGAGTGCGATTTTGAATTATAGAATGATGAGGGGTCATGTGTTGTGAGGCACCTGAATCAAATATCCAAGGAGTTGAGTTACCGGAAGTAGTAGCAAGAGCAACAGTGTCAGAACTCAAATGAGTTTCAGTCATACCAAGATTCTGTTCAACCAGACTAGCAATGGTCGATATCTGAGCCATGGAAAGAGAGCTGGAAGGAGTAGTATTCTGAGAATCAGCTGTACTCTGAGGACGATATGAAGCCTTCATAGGATAATTTCTCAGCCAGTGTCCCCGAAGCTTACAATTGGGACATGGACTTGGAGGTGGAGCTGGGCAATCTTGCATCCAGTGTCCCTCAAGCTTGCAATTGAGACACACTCCAGAAGAACTACCCTATCGAGGTCACTGAATACGAGAATGATCACGATCCTTTCGATATTGTCCCTAGTTTGAGTTCTAAACTCGAGACTGGATAGCAAGTACCGTAGCCACAGAAGAGGGAGTAGCTTTCAGAAGACGAAGACGCGTCTCCTCAAAAATAAACTCTGCAACAGCATCTGTAAGTCATGGAAGTGGAGATCTATGAAGTATATGAGTCCTCAATGACTCAAATTCAGGACGTAGTCGCATCACAAAGTGATATAGATGCTGACGATCACGCTGAGCCTCAAATTCTCGAGTAAAGTCAGGTAATAACACTGGAACAATCACCTCCAACAGCTTGAGTTCTTCCTAGTAGTTAGAAAGAAGAGTATAGAACCCCTGAATAGACCGATCATCCTGACGAGCATCCTGGAGAACTTGATGTAATTGATATTCTCTGGTAGCTCCGATTTGCACGAACATGCGAGATAGCGTGGTCCACTTTCACGTGAAGTAGAGAGACTACCGATAGATAGTCGAATAGTACCAGATATGGATCGCATAATATATACCATAACCTGTTGATCCGTACGGTTCCACTGCTGATATGTAGGCTCGTCAGCAGCAGTAGTAGGCCCAGGTGTACTAACTGAATAATTAGTTATAGAACTCAATCCAGATGAAGCAATAATAGGAGAGGCCTGAGGAGGACATGGAAGAGAACCATCAATATATCCCTATAATGTAAAAGCACGGAGATTATACTGAATAGTTAACACCCATGTCGTGTAGTTTTCAACTCCAGTGAGTTGAATATCAACAGCGGGGAAGGTGTAAAGTCCTTGCTTGTTCATGATGATTATGATCAAGGGTGAAATCTGATATCAAGATCTGAAAATCCCAGAGTAGTGAAATTTGATACTGTGCAGTGACCTATAATATTATCAAACAGAGAAAGCTCGGTTGCTAGCAGAAGCCAAAACTTTAGGGGATGCTCGAAGGAGAGCAGAAACAAAATTTGCAACTGAGGAAAAAATTAAACATGAAAAATAACTCAGCGCACCCAAACAAGTGCAGTGCGGGCTGCTGGACTAGGCCCAGGCCTTCTTGATCACCTAAGGACAACTTCCAGGAAAAGAAAATTCGAAGGATTAATTTTGAAGCAACGCTCTCAAAGGATCCCCAATTGAAACCCTAATCTAGTCCTGCCTCCTCGAGGAGCGATTGGCTGAGACCTGCTTCAACTACAACGCCAACGGCGGTGGCGGAGCCTACACTCTGAAGTGGACCTTCAGCAATTATCTCGGCCTCGTGTTCGTTGCCGTCTACCAGCGGATTCTCAATCTCTTGTATGTTGAGGATCTTTTAATGGCGGTTTGCCGTGAATTTGAGCAGATCTATGATTCAAAGCGGGTGAAGTATGACGACAGTTGTGCGATCGAGAGCCTGCTGAGTCGTCATTGGGAGGAGAAGCAGCTGACGGATGCGGTGCAGCGGATCTCATCGACGAGAAGGGAGACGACAACGACAGTGGCCGCTGGAATCCGACGACGGCAGAGCAGTTGTCAAGACAGAGATCGACGATGACCATGAGGTCGACCGCGATGAGGTGAGGATGACGATGACGACCACGAGAGAACACTGAGCAGCTTTCCGACCTGGTCGGACTTGGTGGCTGCTGAATTAGGGTTTTGAGACTAGGGTTTGGATTGATTTGATCAATTGGATGGTTAGGATTGATTTGAGATTATGCCTCTGATCCCATATTAATTTGGAGAGTAAAATATCTGTTATTCTATATAATTGATCTCAAATCAATACAATATATATGTATAGACTATACATGCGCTCAAGCAGGTCAATAGTGGGCCTATACACCTATGCACATATACTATCTTAACAACTACTTATAGTTGTTTAGTCCCTTTGGTAAATAATTTTGTGGAGGCCACAATTCACGAAATCATGAGCTATAACAAATGATTTTCAGTCATTTTTAGTTATTTTGACTCATTGTCAAATAATTTTGCGAAGGACAAAATTCATGATTTCATGAGCTATAACATACAATTTTTTTTACCATTTTTAGTCGATTTGAACCTTTGGTAAATAATTTCATGAAGACCAAAATTCATGATTTTATGAGCTACACCGCACAAATTTTGGACATTTTTAGTCATTTTGACCCATTGATAAATAATTTAACAGTGCCAAAATTCAAGTTTTCATGAGATATAACACACGATTTTTTGCTATTTTAGTCATTTCAACTCACTGCCAAATGGTTTCGCGGAGGGAAAAGTTCAAAATTCCATCACAATTTGCTTTCCATTTTTAGTCATTTCGACCCTTTGGCAAATAATTTTGTGGAGGTCAAAATTCACAAAATCATGAGCTATGATGCATGATTTTTTGCCATTTTTAGTCATTTCGAGCCCTTTGCAAACAATTTTTTGGAGGCTAAAATTCAAGATTTGATTAACTATAACACATGATTTTGACCATTTTAGTTGTTTTGATCCAATGGTAAATAATTTCATGAAGGCCAAAATTAGAGACTTCATGAGCTATAATGCACGATTTTTTATCTTTTTTGCCGTTTCGACCCATTGCAAAATAATTTTGTGGAGAAAAAAATTCATGATTTCATGAGCTATAACGCATGACTTTTGGCCATTTTCAGTTATTTAGACCCATAGGCAAATAATTTTGGGGAGTCCAAAATTCACAATTTCATGAGCAATAACCAAACGTTTTTGTCATTTTTAGGAAATAATTTATGGAGTTTAAAATTAATAATTTATGAGCTATAACCTATTATTTTTGGCCATTTTTTATCATTTCCACCCAATGGCAAATAATTTCACAGACGCCAAAATTGATGATTTTATGAGCTATAATGCAAGATTTTTGGCTAGTTTTAGTCATTTCTACCCATGGGTTAACAATTTCATGGAGTTTAAAATTCACGATTTTATGAGCTATAACCTATGATATTTGCTAATGATTACCCATTCAGATCCATTGGTAAACTGTGACATCCCACTATGGGATGATAGTGACATTTCCAAGTTTAGTCCCACATCGGTGGGGGAATGGAAAATTAGAGTGTTTAAATAGTAAAGCCTAGGATTCAAGTGTAACATCGGCTAGTCGATTTTGGCAGTGGATTTAGCCAAATAGCACGTTACACTCGGTGGGTCCCACGGCTTGCACGCGCCAACGGGCTTGTGGGCCGGTGACATAAACAATTTCACGGAGGCCCAAATTCACAAATTGATACCTGTAACCCATGATTTTTGACCATTTTTTAGTTGTTTCGACCCATTGGTAAATAATTTCACAGAGTTCAAAATTCACGATATCATGATCTATAACGCGTGGATTTTGGCAATTTTTAGTTGTTTCTACCCATTGGCAAATAATTTCGCGGACTTTAAAATTTGCAATTTCATGAGTTATAACCCATAATTTTTTTGCCAGTTTTAGTTATTCCTACCCACTGGAAAATAATTTTGTAGAGTTTAAAATTCACAATATCATGAGCTATAACGTAAATTTTTTTGACCATTTTTAGTTTTTTGGCCCATTAGCAAATTATTTTGTGGAGTAAAAATTTCACTACTTCATAAGTTATAATGCACGATTTTAAACCATTTTTAGTCATTTTGACCCATTGAGGATAAAATTCATGAATTCATGAGCTATAACGCACAATGTTTGGCCATTTTTTGATTTGACCCATTGAAAAATAATTTAGCGGAGTTCAAAATTCACGATTTCATCAGCTATAACCCATGGATTTTGTCTATTTTTAGTCATTTCTACCTAATAGCAAATAATTTTGCAGAGTATAAAATTAACAATTTAATGAGCTATAATCCATTATTTTTGGCACTTTTAAGTCATTTTGATCCATTGGCAAATAATTTCATTTATGATAAAATTCACGATTTAATGAGCTATACCGCACAATTTCTGGCTACTTTTAGTTGTTTCTACCCATTGACAAATAATTTCACGGAGTTCAAAATTTATAATATTATGAGCTATAACCTATGATATTTGCTAATTTTTAGTCATTCAGACCAATTTGTAAAAACTTTCGTAGAGCCAAAATTCATGATTTCATGAGCTATAACCCATAATTTTGATGATTTTTAGTCGTTTTGACCCAAATGCAAATAATTTTGCAGAGTATAAAATTAACAATTTAATGAGCTATAACACATGATTTTTGGTCATTTTTAAATATTACTACCCTATGACGGATAATTTCACGGAGTTCAAAATTCACGATTTTAAGAGCTATATTTCAGATTTTGGCCATTTTAAGTTATTTCAACGTATTGACAAATATTTTGCTATATTCAAAATTCACAATTTCATAAACTAAACCTATGATTTTTGCTAATTTTTAGTCGTTAAGACCCATTGATAAGTGATTTCGTGGAGGGCAAAATTCATAATTTCATGATCTATTACCCATGATTTTTGGTCATTTTTATTCATTTCGATCCATTGGCAAATAATTTCTTGGAGACCAAAATTCACAATTTCAAATGCTATAACACACAAATTTTGGCTATTTTTAGTCATTTTGACCCATAGGCAAATAATTTTGCGGGCTCGAGAAAACAATATTTTATGAGCAAGAAATGGAATTTTTCATATGCTAAAATTCATAAAATGATAACCTATAACTCACGATTTTTGGCCATTGTTAGTCATTTTGACCAATTGGCAAATAGTTTTATTGAGGACAAAATTCGTAATTAATGAGCTATAACACATAATTTTTTATTATTTTTAGTCGTTTCGACCCATTGACAAATAATTTCACAGATGCTAAAATTTATGAAATCTTGAGCAATAACGCATGACTTTTGGTTATTTTTAGTGGTTTCAATCGTTAGAAAATAATTTCATGCAGGCCAAAATTCATGATTTCATGAGCTATAATGCATAATATCTGCCATTTTTAGTGGTTTCGACCCATTACAAAATAAATTTGTCGAGGCCAAAATTCACATTTTTATGAGTTATGACATGAGTTTTGGTCATTTTAGTCATTTAGACTCATTGGCAAATGATTTTTTAGAGGAAAAAATTCCTGATTTCATGAGCTATAACACATGATTTTTTTCAATTTATAGACGTTTCGACCCTTTGGCAAATAATTTTGTGGGGGCAATTTTTTTTGATTTTATGAGTTATAACGCACAACGTTTGGCCATTTTTTTTTATCATTTTGACCCTTTGGCAAATTATTTTGCGGAGGCTAAAATTCACGGAGACCAAAATTCACGAGCTATAATTTTTATCATTTTGACCCTTTGGCAAATTTTTTTTATCATTTTTGACCCTTTGACCCATTGACAAATAATTTTACAAAGGTAAAAATTTATAATTTCATGAGCTATATAACACATGAATTTTTTTAACCATTTTTAGTTGTTTCAATCCCTTAACAAATAATTTCACGGAGACCAAAATTTACGAAATCATGAGCTATAACACATGATTTTGGCCATTTTCAGGTATTTCGACCCATTGGATGATTATTTCATGTAGGCCAAAATTCATGGTTCATGAGTGATAATGCATAATTTTGGCCATTTTAATCATTTTAGCATTGGCAAATAATCGTGGAGGCCAAAATTCACATTTTCATGACCTATAACACACTCTTTTGGCCATTTTAGTCATTTTGACTCATTGGCACAAAATTTACAATTTCATGATCTATAATAAATGATTTGTTTTATTTTTAGTTATTTAAATCCATTGATAAATAATTTTGCGAGGCCAAAATTCACGATTTTATGAATTATGATGCGATTTTGTCCATTTTTTTGTTTGTTCGACCTTTTGGCAAATATTTTGTAGAGGTTAAAATTAACAAAATCATGATCTACATTACACAATTTTTGGCCATTTTAATCATTTTGACCCATTGACAAATAACTATGCGGAGAATAAAATTCATGATTTTATGACCAATAACATACAATTTTGTACCATTTTTATTCATTTTGACCCTTTGGCAAATAATTTCGTAAAGTCCAAAATTCATGAAATCATGAGCTCTAACTCAACATTTTTTTCGCTATATTTAGTCATTTTGATCCATTGATAAATAATTTCACGGAGGCTAAAACTTACGATTTTATGAGCTATAACATATGGTTTTATTCATTGTTTGTTGTTTTGATACTTTGGCAAATAATTTCACGGAGGCTAAAATTTATAAAATCACGAGCTATAACCCATAATTTTTGGCTATTCTTAGTCATTTTGACCCATTGACAAATAATTTTACAAAGGTAAAAATTTATAATTTCATGAGCTATAACCCATAATTTTGATGATTTTTAGTCGTTTTGACCCAAATGCAAATAATTTTGCAGCGTCTAAAAATACACGATTTCATGAGCAATAACCCATATTGTTTGGTCATTTTTAAATATTACTACCCTATGACGGATAATTTCACGGAGGCTAAAATTCACGGAGACCAAAATTCACGATTTTAAGAGCTATATTTCAGATTTTGGCCATTTTAAGTTATTTCAACGTATTGACAAATATTTTTGCTATATTCAAAATTCACAATTTCATAAACTAAACCTATGATTTTTGCTAATTTTTAGTCGTTAAGACCCATTGATAAGTGATTTCGTGGAGGGCAAAATTCATAATTTCATGATCTATTACCCATGATTTTTGGTCATTTTTATTCATTTCGATCCATTGGCAAATAATTTCTTGGAGACCAAAATTCACAATTTCAAATGCTATAACACACAAATTTTGGCTATTTTTAGTCATTTTGACCCATAGGCAAATAATTTTGCGGGCTCGAGAAAACAATATTTTATGAGCAAGAAATGGAATTTTTCATATGCTAAAATTCATAAAATGATAACCTATAACTCACGATTTTTGGCCATTGTTAGTCATTTTGACCAATTGGCAAATAGTTTTATTGAGGACAAAATTAAGTAATTAATGAGCTATAACACATAATTTTTATTATTTTTAGTCGTTTTGACCCATTGACAAATAATTTTACAAAGGTAAAAATTTATAATTTCATGAGCTATATAACACATGAATTTTTTAACCATTTTAGTTGTTTCAATCCCTTAACAAATAATTTCACGGAGACCAAAATTCTGAAATCATGAGCTATAACACATGATTTTGGCCATTTTCGTATTTCACCCATTGGATGATTATTTCATGTAGGCCAAAATTCATGGTTCATGAGTGATAATGCATAATTTTGGCCATTTTAATCATTTTAACGCATTGGCAAATAATCGTGGAGGCCAAAATTCACATTTTCATGACCTATAACACACTCTTTTGGCCATTTTAGTCATTTTGACTCATTGGCAAATGATTTTTAGAGGAAAAATTCCGATTTCATGAGCTATAACACATGATTTTTTCAATTTATAGGCGTTCGACCCTTTGGCAAATAATTTTGTGGGGGCAATTTTTTTGATTTTATGAGTTATAACGCACAAATTTTGGCTATTTTTAGTCATTTTGACCCTTTGGCAAATTATTTTGCGGAGGCTAAAATTCACGGAGACCAAAATTCACGAGCTATAATTTTTATCATTTTGACCCTTTGGCAAATTTTTTATCATTTTGACCCTTTGACCCATTGACAAATAATTTTACAAAGGTAAAAATTTATAATTTCATGAGCTATATAACACATGAATTTTTTAACCATTTTAGTTGTTTCAATCCCTTAACAAATAATTTCACGGAGACCAAAATTCTGAAATCATGAGCTATAACACATGATTTTGGCCATTTTCAGGTATTTCGACCCATTGGATGATTATTTCATGTAGGCCAAAATTCATGGTTCATGAGCGATAATGCATAATTTTTGGCCATTTTTAATCATTTTAACGCATTGGCAAATAATCGTGGAGGCCAAAATTCACATTTTCATGACCTATAACACACTCTTTTTGGCCATTTTAGTCATTTTGACTCATTGGCACAAAATTTACAATTTCATGATCTATAATAAATGATTTGTTTTTATTTTTAGTTATTTAAATCCATTGATAAATAATTTTGCGAAGGCCAAAATTCACAATTTTATGAATTATGATGCACGATTTTGTCCATTTTTTTTGTTTGTTCGACCTTTTGGCAAATATTTTGTAGAGGTTAAAATTAACAAAATCATGATCTACATTACACAATTTTTGGCCATTTTTAATCATTTTGACCCATTGACAAATAACTATGCGGAGAATAAAATTCATGATTTTATGACCAATAACATACAATTTTGTACCATTTTTATTCATTTTGACCCTTTGGCAAATAATTTCGTAAAGTCCAAAATTCATGAAATCATGAGCTCTAACTCAACATTTTTTTTCGCTATATTTAGTCATTTTGATCCATTGATAAATAATTTCACGGAGGCTAAAACTTACGATTTTATGAGCTATAACATATGGTTTTATTCATTGTTTGTTGTTTTGATACTTTGGCAAATAATTTCACGGAGGCTAAAATTTATAAAATCACGAGCTATAACCCATAATTTTTGGCTATTCTTAGTCATTTTGACCAATTGACAAATAATTTTGTGGAGGACAAAAATCACGAGTTTATGAGCTAAAACACATGATTTTTTGCTACTTTTAGTCATTTAGACGCTTTGATAATTGACAAATAACTTTGCAGAGGATAAAATTCACGAGTTTATGAGCTAAAACACATGATTTTTTGCTACTTTTAGTCATTTAACCCTTTGGCAAATAATTTCGCGGAGTCTAAAATTCACGAAATCATGAGCTATAACACACAATTTTTGACCATTTTCAGTCATTTCGACCAATTGGCAAATAGTTTTATGGAGGATAGAATTCACGATTATATGAGCTATAACACAAAATTATTTATCATTTTTAGTCATTTTGACCCATTGGAAAATAATTTCGTGAAGGCCAAAGTTAACGAAATCTTGAGCAATAACGCACGATTTCATGAGGTATAATGCATAATCCATTTTTAGTCATTTTGACCCATTAGAAAATAATTTTGCAGATGCCAAAATTCACATTTTCATGAGCTATAACGCACGATTTTTAGTCATTTACACCTAGTGGCAAAGAATTTCACGGAGTTTAAAATTTAAAATTTTTGAGCTATAACCTACGATATTTTCTAATATTTAGCCATTCAGTCCCATTGGTAACCCATGCTTTTTGATAATTTTTAGTCATTTTGACCCATTTATAAATAATTTTATGGAGTTTAAAATTCATGATATCATGATCTATAACCCATGAATTTTGGCCATTTTTAGTCAACCCATTGGCAAATAATTTCATGAGCTATGACACGATTTTTAGCCATTTTAGTCATTTCGACCAATTGGCAAATAATTTTGCAGAGTTTGAAATTCACAATATCATGAGCTATAACATATGATTTTGACCATTTTTAGTTATTTCGATGTAGTCACAAATAATTTCACAGAGGCAAAAATTCATGATTTCATGAGCTATAAGATATGATGTTTGACTATGTTTAGTCATTTCTATCCATTGGTAAATAATTTCACGGAAGCCAAAATTCACGATTCATGAGTTATAACCCATGATTTTTGATAATTTCCAGTCATTTTGACCCATTGGAAAATAATTTCGTGAAGGCCAAAGTTAACGAAATCTTGAGCAATAGCATGCGATTTCATGAGGTATAATGCATAATCCATTTTTAGTCATTTTGACCCATTAGAAAATAATTTTGCAGATGCCAAAATTCACAAAATAAAATTCATGATATCATGATCTATAACCCATGAATTTTGGCCATTTTAGTCATTTCGACCAATTGGCAAATAGTTTTATGGAGGATAGAATTCACGATTATATGAGCTATAACATATGATTTTTCCATTTTTAGTCATTTTGACCCATTGGCAAATAATTTTGTGGAAGTCAAAATTTTAGATTTTGGCCATTTTAGTCAACCCATTGGCAAATAATTTCACGGAGGCCAAAATTAATAATTTCATGAGCTATGACCCATTATTTTTGCCATTTTAAGTCATTTCGATCCAATAGCAAATAATTTCACGGAGGTTAAAATTCACGATTCATGAGCTATAACACACGATTTTTTGCTATTTTTAGTCATTTCTACTTGTAGGCAAACAATTTTGCGCATTTCAAAATTCACAATATTATGAGCTATACCCTATGATACTTGCTAATTTTTAGTTGTTCTGAGCCACTGGTAAATAATTTCACGGAAGCCAAAATTCACGATTTCATGAGTTATAACCCATGATTTTTGATAATTTCCAGTCATTTTGACCCATTGGCAAATAATTTTGTGGAAGTCAAAATTTTAGATTTTGGCCATTTTTAGCCTTTTCGATCCAATGACAAATAAATTTATAGAGGCTAAAATTCACAAAATCATGAGCAATAACCCATTATTTTCACCATTTTTAGTCATTTTGGCCCTCTAGCAAATAGTATTGTAGGGGCCAAAATTCATGAAATTATGAGCTATAATGCATGATTTTTGGTCATTTCTAATTGTTTCGACCCATTGGCAAATAATTTCACGGAGGCCAAAATTCACTATTTCATGAACTATAATGCATAAATTTGACCATTTTTAATCATATTGACCCATTGACAAATAATTTCACAGAGGCAAAAATTCACATTTTCATGAGCTATGACAAACAAATTTTGGCCATTTTAGTCGTTTCGACTCATTGGTAAATGATTTTGCGGAGGATAAAGTTCACGATTTTAGGAGCTACAACATATGATTTTTTCCATTTTTAGTCATGACTTTAGGAGCTACAACACATGAGCTATGACACACAAAATTCATGATTTCTATAATATAATTTTTTTATCATTTTTAGTTGTTTTGATCCTTTGTCAAATAATTTTGCGGAGGCAAAAATTCACGATGTCATGATTTTTGGCTATTTTTAGTCATTTCGACACATTAGTAAATAAATTTATGGAGGACAAAATTCATGATTTCATGAGCCATAACGCATGATTTTGGCCATTTTTAATTGTTTTGACTCATTGGCAAATATTTTCGCGGAGGTCAAAATTCACGATTTCATAATATATAATGCATAATTAATGGCCATTTTTAGTCATTCTGACTATTGGCAAATAATTTCATAGAGGCCAAAATTCACGTTTTCATGAGCTATGACACGATTTTTAGCCATTTTAGTCATTTCAAATTATTGGTAAATGATTTCGCGGAGGATAAAATTCATAATTTTATGAGCTATAACACACGATTTTTTCTCATTTTCAGTCATTTGGACCCATTGACAAATAATTCGCGGAGGCAAAAATTTACTAAATCATGTGCCATATAATGCACGATTTTTTTTGCAATTTTTAGTTGTTTTGACCCATGGGCAAATAGTTTTATGGAGGCTAAAATTCACTATTTTATAAGCTATAGAGCACGATTT
Organism: Asparagus setaceus; assembly: GCA_012295165.1. Taxonomy (NCBI): domain Eukaryota; kingdom Viridiplantae; phylum Streptophyta; class Magnoliopsida; order Asparagales; family Asparagaceae; genus Asparagus; species Asparagus setaceus. The sequence continues at coordinate 5,290,412 of CM022705.1, forward strand.
TTGGCTTTTTTTCGTTTCTGCCCTTTGGCAAATAAAATTGTGAAGGCTGAAATTGCAAAAAATCATGACCTATAATGCACAATTTTTGCCAATTTTTAGTCATTTGGACATTTAGGCAAATAATTTTTGGAGGCCATAATTAATTAATAAAATCACAAGCTATAAAGCATGATTTTTGGCCATTTTTAATCATTTTGATACATTAGCAAATAAATTTGTGGAGGAGAAAACTCATAATTTCATGAGCTTTAACATAAATTTTTTTTTACCATTTTTAATTGTTTCGACCCTTTGGCAAATAATTTCGCAAAGGCAAAAATTCTTTAAATCATGAGCTATAACGCACGATTTTGGCCAGTTTTAATTGTTTCGACCAATTGGCAAATAATTTTGTAGAGGCCAAAGTTCACAATTTCATGAGATATAATGCACAATTAATGGCCATTTTTAGTCATTTTGACCCATTGGCAAATAACTTCATAGAGGCCAAAATTCATGTTTTGAAGAGATATAACACACGATTTTTTGCCATTTAAGTCGTCTCGACGTAGTGGGAAATGATTTCACGGAAGAAAAATTATCTACAATCTCATGAGCTGTAGCACATAAATTTTTTTTTAGTCATTTCAACCCTTTTGGTAACTAATTCGTGGTGGCCAAAATTTAAGAAATCTTGAGCGATAATGCACAATTTTTGGCTATTTTTAGTCAATTTGACTCAATGGCAAATAACATTATGGAAGACAAAATTCATGATTTTATGAGCTATAACATATGATTATTTTTATCATTTTTAGTCATTTTACCCTTTTGGTGAATAATTTCACAGGGCCCAAAATTCACAAAATAAAATTCATGATTTCATGAGCTATAACGCGTGATTTTTGGCTATGTTTTATCATTTAAACCTTCTGGCAAATATTTTCATGAAGGCCAAAATTCACAAAATCATAAGCTATTACACACAATTTTTAGCCAGTTTTTACCATTTTGACCCAGTGATAAATAATTTTATGTAAAATTAATAATTTCATGAACTACGAAACAATATTTTACTAATTTTAATCATTTAGACCCCTTAGCAAATAATTTCGTGGAGGCCCAAATTAACAAAATCATGAGCTACAACACACGATTTCTGGCTATGTTTTATTGTTTCGACCCATTGGCTAATAATTTTGTGGAGAAAAAAATTTGTAATTTCATGAGCTGTAACATTCAAATTTTTTTATTACCATTTTTAGTTCTTTCGACCCTTTGGCAAATGATTTCACAGAGGCCAAAATTCACGAAATCATGAGCTATAATGCATGATTTTGTGTCATTTTTAGTTGCTTCAACCCACTGGCAAATAATTTTGTTGAGGCCAAAATTCAAGATTTCATGAGCTATAAAGCACAAATTTTCACCATTTTTAGTCATTTTGACCCATGGGCAAATAATTTCGCAGAGGTCAAAGTTCACGTTTCCATGAGCTATAAGACATGATTTTTTTGCCATTTTAGTCATTTTGACTAATTGGCAAGTGATTTCGTGAAGTATAAAAATTCACGATTTTATGAGCTATAACAAATGATTTTTTTATTTTTTGTCACTTCATCCCTTTGGCAAATAATTTTGTGGAGGCTTAAATTCACGAAATCATGAGCTAGGACGCAAGATTTTTCGACATTTTTAGTCATTTTGATCCATTGGAAAATAATTTCGTGGATACTAAAATTCAAGTTTTTATTAACGATAGCACATGATTTTTGGTCATTTTTAGTTTTTTTCATCCAATGGAAAATAATTTCATGGAGGCCAAAAGTCAAGACTCCATGAGCTATAATACATGATTTTTTGCCATCTTTTATCATTTAGACCCATTGGTAAATAATTTTGTGTAGTCCAAAACTCACAATTTCATGAGCTATATAACGCATGATTTTTGCCTTTTTTTCATTTTGACCCATCGGCAAATAAATTTTTTGGCTATTGGGAAATAAATTTGTGGATGCTAAAATTCACAATTTTATTGGCTATAACACACATTTTTTTGGCCATTTTAGTCATTTTGACGTATTGGCAAATGATTTCATGTAGGAAAAAATTAACGATTTCATGAGCTGTAACGTGTGATTTTTATTCATTTTTAGTTATTTCAAATTATTTTGGAGGCTAAAGTTCCCGAAATCATGGGCGATAATGCATGATTTTTTGCCATTGCTAGTCATTGCTAAAATTCCCGAAATTATTTTAGAGAGGCTAAAATTCACAAAATCTTGAGCGATTGCACACGATTTTTGGCCATATTTGGTCATTTCTACCAATTAGAAAATAATTTTGTGGAGACCAAAATTTACAATTTCATGAGCCGTAGTACTTAATTTTTGGCCATTTTTTCTCGTTTTGACCCTTTGGCAAATAAGTTTCCGAGGCTAAAATTCACGAAATCATGAGCTATAACACACAATTTTTGGTAATTTTTACTTGTTTTGACCCATTGGCAAATACTTTTATTGAGGACAAAATTCACAATTTCATGAGCTAACACATTATTTTTTATCATTTTTAGTCATTTTGACCCATTGGCAAATAATTTCATGGAGGCTAAAATTCATGAAATCATGAGCTATAATGCATGATTTTTGGCCATTTTAATTATTTCGACCCATTAGCAAATAATTTAATGGAGGTCAAAATTCACGATTTCATGAGCTGCACAAATTTGGACATTTTTTGTCATTTTGACCCTTTGATAATAGTTTTGTTGAGGCTAAGATTCACAAAATCATGATCTATAACACATGGATTTTGGCTATTTTTAGCCATTTCGACCCATTCACAGATAATTCTACTGAGGAAAAAAATTCACAATTTCATGAGATATAATTTTATAATTTTCAGTCATTTCGACACATTGGCAAATAATTTGATAGATGCAAAATTCACAACTTCATTATCTATAGCACATGATTTTTGTCCATTTTAGTCATTTTGACTCGGGCAAATGATTTCGGAGGACAAAATTCACGATTTCATAAGCTAACACATTATTTTTATCATTTTTAGTCATTTTGACCCATTGGCAAATAATTTCATGGAGGCTAAAATTCATGAAATCATGAGCTATAATGCATGATTTTTGGCCATTTTAATTATTTCGACCCATTAGCAAATAATTTAATGGAGGTCAAAATTCACGATTTCATGAGCTACAACACATGATTTTTGGCCATTTTAGTCATTTTGACCCTTTGATAATAGTTTTGTTGAGGCTAAGATTCACAAAATCATGATCTATAACACATGGATTTTGGCTATTTTTAGCCATTTCAACCTATTACAAAATAATTTTGCGGAGGATAAAATTCACAATTTCATGAGATATAATTTTATAATTTTCAGTCATTTCGACACATTGGCAAATAATTTGATAGATGCAAAAATTCACAACTTCATTATCTATAGCACATGATTTTTGTCCATTTTAGTCATTTTGACTCAGGCAAATGATTTCAGGAGGACAAAATTCACGATTTCATAAGCTATAACACATGATTTTTTCTATTTTCAGTTGCTTCGGCCAATTGGGAAAAAATTTCGTGTTGGCCAAAATTCATGAAATCATACGATATAACGCACAACTTTTGGCCACTGTTTATCATTTTGATCATTGGGCAAATAATTTCACGAAGGCCAAAATTCACAAAATCATGAGCTATAATGCATGATTTTTGGTCATTTTTGCCATTTTGATCCTTTGGTAAATTATTTCCCGAGGCTAAAATTCACAAAATAATTTTGAGGAGGCCAAAATTCACAATTCAATGAGCTATAACGCATGATTTTTGGTCATTTTTTGCCATTTTGATCCTTTGGCAAATTATTTCCCGGACGCTAAAATTCACAAAATCACGAGCTATAACACATGATTTTTAGTCATTTTTAGTTATTTCTAACCATTGGAAAATAATTTTGTAGAGCTCAAAATTCTTGATTTCGTTAGCTATAACAAACGATATTTTACTATTTTTAGTCATTTAGCCTCTTTGGCAAATAATTTCACGAAGGCCAAAATTCACAAAATCATGAGCTATAACACATGATTTTTGGTCATTTTTAGTCCTTTTGACCCACTGTGACATAATTTCTAGGAGGCTAAAATTCACGATATTATGAGCTATAACACACGATTGTTGGCCACTTTTTATCATTTTTACCCTTTGGCAAACAATTTCGCGGAGGCTAAGATTCACGAAATCACGAGCTATAACACACGATTTCTAACCATTTTTAGATATTTCAACCCATTGGGAAATAATTTTACGGAGGAGAAAATTCACGATGTCATGAGCAATGACACATAATTTTTTACCATTTTTAGTTATTTTGACCCCTTGGCAAATAATTCCTCAGAGGCTAAACTTCATGAAATCATGAGCTATAACGCATGATTTTTGGCTATTTTAGTTGTTTTGACCCATGGGCAAATAATTTCACGAAGGCCAAAATTCACGATTTCATGAGCTATAATGCAAAATTTTTTGCCCATTTTGTCATTTCGACCCTTTAGTAAATAATTTCGCGGAGGTTAAAATACACGAAAGCATGAGCTATAACACATGATTTTTCGCCAGTTTTAGTCATTTCGACCCATTGCAAATAATTTTGCGGAGGATAAAATTCACGAAAGCATGAGCTACAACACATGATTTTTGGCCATTTTTAGTCATTTCGACCCATTGCAAATAATTTTGCGGAGGATAAAATTCACAAAATAATTTTATGAAATGCCAAAATTCACAATTTCATTAGCTATAGCACACGATTTTTTGGCTATTTTAGTTATTTCAACTCATTGGCAAATGCTTTCATGGAGGGCAAAATTCACGATTTCTAGAACTATAACATGCAATTTTTTCAATTTTTAATTGTTTCAACCCATTGACAAATAATTTTGCGCAGACCAAAATTCACGAAATCATGAGCTATAACGCACGATTTTTGGCCGTTGTTTGTCATTTTGACCCTTGGGCAAATAATTTCACGGAGGCTAAAATTCTACAAATCATCAGTTATGGCGCACGACTTTTCACCATTTTTTGTCATTCCCACCAACTCGAAAATAATTTTATAAATGTTAAAATTTTTAATTTCGTAAGCTGTAACGCTTGATTTTTGCCATTTTTTGCCATTTTGATCCTTTGGTAAATTATTTCCCAGAGGCTAAAATTCAAAAAATAATGAGGTATAACACAAAATTTTTGGCCATTTTTAGTTGTTTCGATCCATTTGCAAAGAATTTTGCAGAGCACAAATATCACAATTTCATTAGTTATAACACACATTTGTTTTCTATTTCTAATCATTTAGCCCCTTTGGTAAATAATTTCATGAATGCTAAAATTCATGAATTTATGGGCTATAATGCGCAATTTTTGATAATTTTTAGTCGTTTTGACCCATTGGCAAATAATTTCTTAGCGGCTGAAATTTATGATTTCGTGAGCTATAACGCATGATTTTTTTTGCCATATTTGGTCATTCCCACCAATTAGGAAATAATTTTGTAACAGTCAAAATTCCCAATTTCATGAGCTGTAACGCTTGATTTTGGCCAATTTTTGCTGTTTTAACTATTGGTAAATAATTTTGGAGATGCCAAAATTCATAATTTCATTACCTATGGCACACGATTTCATTGGTAAATAATTTTGCAGAAGCCAAAAAAATCATAATTTCATGAGCTATAGCACTCTATTTTGGTCATTTTTTGCCATTTCGACCCTTTGGAAAATTATTTCCTAGAGGCCAAAGTTCATGAAATCATGAGCTAAAACGCATGATTTTTCACCATTTTAGTTGTTTTGATCCTTAGGCAAATAATTTTACAGAGAGCAAAATTCACAATTTCATTAGCTAAAACTGATGACTTTTTACTATTTTTAGTCATTTAGTCCCTTTCGCAAATAATTTCACGAAGGCCAAAATTCACGATTTCATGAGGTATAACGCACGATTTTTGGCCACATTTTATCATTTTTTTGGCAAATAATTTTGTTGAGGCTAAGATTCATAAAATTATGAGCTATATATAACACATGATTTCTGGCTATTTTTAGAAATTTTCATCCATTGGCAAATAATTTTACGGAGGAGAAAATTTATGATTTTATGAGCTATGACACACAATTTTTTTTACCATTTTTAATCATTGCGACCCTTTGGCAAGTAATTTCTAAAGGCTAAAATTCACAAAATCATGAGCTATAATGCACGATTTTTGGCTATTTTAGTTGTTTTGACCCATTGGAGAATTATTTCACGGAGGCCAAAATTCACGATTTCGTGAGCTATAATGAACAATTTTTGGCCTTTTTTTGTCGTTTTGACCCTTTGGTAAATAATTTTGCGGAGGCTAAAATTTAAAAACTGTTGAGCTATAACACATGAATTTTAGCCATTTTTAGCCATTTCAACCTATTACAAAATAATTTTGCAGAGGCCAAAATTTACGATTTCGTAAGCTATAACGCATGATTTTTTTTTACCAATTTAGTCATTTCGACTATCGGTAAGTAATTTTGTAGTTGCCAAAATTTACAATTTCTTTAGCTATAAGTTAGGGGTGGATACGGAGCGGATACGGCTCGGATATGGCATTTACCATATCCGTATCCGCTTTCTAAAAACGGATACGGATACGGATACAGATTCTCTTCGGTAAAAAAAAATCATAACCATATCCGCACTAAACGGAAACGGATACGGTTCGGATATTATAGAATCGGATTGGATATGATGACGAACATGAAACGGATATGATTTGGATAACTGGATGCGACAAAAAATACATATGATTGTAATATTTCGCAACAAAATAACTATAGGTTCATTGGTTTTTTTCTATGGTAGTCCCTGAATGCTCTGATATTTTGGAATTAGTCACCAAATCTTGATTTTTTAAAATTAGTTTCCCAAATTAGCCCTCCAAGTCTTCATTTTTTGAAATTAGTCCTCCAAATCTTATACGTGTTTTAAAATTAGTCCCCCATAATTTTCAATCAGATGTATAACTAGAAGGGCTAAATATACTTAAAATATTTTGGGAAACTAATTTCAAAATATAAAGATTTGATTGACTCTTTCATATCACTTAAAGATTGAGGTGACTAATTTAAAATATCAAGATGTGGGGACTAGTTGCGCAATATTAAGGATTTGGGGACTAAAATGGAACTTTTTATGTTAAAATGCGGATATCCGTATTCGTATCCGAACTTTGAAGTAATATCCGTATTCGTATCTGAAAAATATTTCGAAACCGTATCCGTATCCGAAACCATATCCGTCCGATTTTAAATTTTGCCTACCATATCTGCATCAGTTTCGGATACGGATGCGGATCGGTTCGGATAAATCCGAACCGTTTGCCACCCCTAGCTATAACACACAATATTTAGCCATTTTAGTCATTTTGACTCATTGGTAAATGATTTCATGGAGGATAAAATTTATAATTTCATGAGCTACAACCTATGATTTTTTTTATTTTTAGTTTTTTCAACCCATTGGCAAATAATTTCCCGCAGGTCATAACTCATGAAATCATGAGCTATAACTCACGATTTTTGGCAATTGTTCGTCATTTCAACCCTTGGGCAAATAATTTAATAGAGGCTAAAATTCCAAAATCATGAGCTATGGCACACGGTTTTTGACCATATTTGGTCGATTCCACCAATTAGGAAATAATTTTGTGGATGTCAAAATTTACAAATTCATGAGCTTTAATGCTCGATTTTTGGCCTTTTTGTCGTTTTGACCCTTTGGTAAATAATTTTGTGGAGGCTAAAATTTAAAAGCTGTTGAGCTATAACACATGAATTTTAGCCATTTTAGCCATTTCAACCTATTACAAAATAATTTTGCGAGGCCAAAATTCATGATTTCATGAGCTATAACACATGAATTTTAGCCATTTTAGCCATTTTAGTCATTTCGACTATCGGTAAGTAATTTTGTAGTTGCCAAAATTTACAATTTCTTTAGCTATAAGTTAGGGGTGGATCACGGGCGGATACGGCTCGGATATGGCATTTACCATATCGTATCCGCTTTCTAAAAGCGGATCACGGATCTGATTCTCTTCGGTAAAAAATCATAACCATATCCGCACTAAGCGGAAGCGGATACGGTTCGGATATTATAGAATCGGATTGGATATGATGGCGAACATGAAAGCGGATATGATTTAGATAGCTGGATGCGACAAAAATACATATGATTGTAATATTTAGCAACAAAATAACTATAGGTTCATTGGTTTTCTATGGTAGTCCACGAATGCTCGATATTTTGGAATTAGTCACCAAATCTTGATTTTTAAAATTAGTTTCCCAAATTAGCCCTCCAAGTCTTCATTTTTGAAATTAGTCCTCCAAATCTTATCGTGTTTTAAAATTAGTCCCCATAATTTTCAATCGGATGTATAACTAGAAGGGCTAAATATACTTAAAATATTTTGGGAAACTAATTTCAAAATATAAAGATTTGATTGACTCTTTCATATCACTTAAAGATTGAGGTGACTAATTTAAAATATCAAGATGTGGGGACTAGTTAGCAATATTAAGGATTTGGGGACTAAAATGGAACTTTTATGTTAAAATGCGGATATCCGTATTAGTATCCGAACTTTGAAGTAATATCCGTATTCGTATCTGAAAAATATTTCGAAACCGTATCCGTATCCGAAACCATATCCGTCCGATTTTAAATTTTGCCTACCATATCGCATCGGTTTAGGATCACGGATGCGGATCGGTTCGGATAAATCGAACCGTTTGCCACCCCTAGCTATAACACACAATATTTAGCCATTTTAGTCATTTTGACTCATTGGTAAATGATTTCATGGAGGATAAAATTTATAATTTCATGAGCTACAACCTATGATTTTTTTTATTTTTAGTTTTTTCAACCCATTGGCAAATAATTTCCCGCAGGTCATAACTCATGAAATCATGAGCTATAACTCACGAAATTGTTCGTCATTTCAACCCTTGGGCAAATAATTTAATAGAGGCTAAAATTCCAAAATCATGAGCTATGGCACACGGTTTTTGACCATATTTGGTCGATTCCACCAATTAGGAAATAATTTTGTGGATGTCAAAATTTACAAATTCATGAGCTTTAATGCTCGATTTTTGGCCTTTTTTTTGCGTTTTGACCCTTTGGCAAATAATTTTGTGGAGGCTAAAATTTACAAAATCATGAGCAATAGCTCAAGATATTTGGCTATTTTTTTGTCATTTCGACCCATTGGCAAATAAAATTACAGTGAAAAAAATTCACGATTTTATGAGCTATAATGCATAATTATTTACCATTTTAGTCATTTTGACCCTTTAGCGAATAATTTTGTATAGGCTAAAATTCATGAAATCATTAGCTATAATGCAAGATTTTTGGCCATTTTAGTTGTTTCGACCCATTGGCAAGTAATTTCACAAATGCCAAAATTTACAATTTTATGAGCTATAATGCATAAATTTTGGCCTTTTTTTATCATTTCGACCCTTTGATAAATAATTCTTGGAGGCTAAAATTCACGAAATCATGAGCTATAACACACGATTTTTGGCCATTTTAGTCATTTCGACCCATTGGCAAATAATTTTATAGAGGATAAAATTCACGATTTCATGAGCTATAATACATGATTTTTGGCCATTTTAGTTGTTTCGACCCATTGGCAAATAATTTTGTGGATGTCAAAATTTACAAATTCATGAGCTTTAATGCTCGATTTTTGGCCTTTTTTTATCATTTCGACCCTTTGGCAAATAATTTTGTGGAGGCTAAAATTTACAAAATCATGAGCAATAGCTCAAGATATTTGGCTATTTTTTTGTCATTTCGACCCATTGGCAAATAAAATTACAGTGAAAAAAATTCACGATTTTATGAGCTATAATGCATAATTATTTACCATTTTAGTCATTTTGACCCTTTAGCGAATAATTTTGTATAGGCTAAAATTCATGAAATCATTAGCTATAATGCAAGATTTTTGGCCATTTTAGTTGTTTCGACCCATTGGCAAGTAATTTCACAAATGCCAAAATTTACAATTTTATGAGCTATAATGCATAAATTTTGGCCTTTTTTTTTATCATTTCGACCCTTTGATAAATAATTCTTGGAGGCTAAAATTCACGAAATCATGAGCTATAACACACGATTTTTGGCCATTTCAGTCATTTCGACCCATTGGCAAATAATTTTATAGAGGATAAAATTCACGATTTCATGAGCTATAATACATGATTTTTTAAACCATTTTTAGTTGTTTCAATCTATTGGCAAATAATTTTTCGGATGCCAAATTCATAATATCATTAGTTGCAACACACGAATTTTGACCATTTTAGTCATTTCAACACGTTGGCAAATGATTTCAAGGAGGACAAAATTCACGATTTCATGTGCAATAACGTACAATTTTGGCCTTTTGAAGTCATTTCAACCAATTAGAAAATAATTTATGGAGGCCAAAATTCACGATTTGATTAGCTATAACCCCTGATTCGGCCATTTTTAGTCATTTTGACCTATTGGAAAAAAGGTATTGCCGGTCAAAAAGTAATGATTTCATGAGCTATAACGCACGATTTTTTGCTATTTCTAGTTGTTTCGACCCATTGGCAAATAATTTTGGGAGGCAAAAATTCACGATTTCATGAGCTATAATGAATGATTTTTGGCTATTTTCGCAGAGTCTAAAATTCACAATTTCATGAACAGTTACACATTATTTTTCATCATTTCTTGGAGGCAAAAATTCATGATTTCTTGAGGTATAGCAGATGATTTTTGGCCAAATTTTTCATTCAACTCTTTGGCAAATAATTTTGCAGAGGTTAAAATTCTCGAAATCATGAGCTATAACACACGACTTTTGGCCATTTTTACTCATTTTGACCCATTGGTAAATAATTTTGTGAAGAACATAATTCATGATTTCATGAGTTATAACACACAATTTTTCACTATTTGTAGTCATTCAACTTTTCACAAATAATTTCGCGGAGGCTAAATTTCATGAAATCATGAACTACCACACGATTTTTGGCCATTTTAGTTGGTTCGACGCATTGGCAAATAATTTCATGGAGGCTAAAATTAACGATTTCATGAGCTATAATGCATAATTTTTGGCCCTTTTTTGTCGTCTCGAACATTTGGTAAATAATTTGGCAGAGGCTAAAATTCATAAAATCATGAGCTATAATACATAATTTTTGGCTATTTTTAGTCATTTTGACCCATTGGCAAATAATTTTGCAGAGGACAAAATTCACGATTTTATGAGTTATAACACACGATTTTTTACAATATTTAGAGGGTGTTTGGGAAGACTTATTTTTTAGAACTTATAAGTTATGCTAGCTTTTAGTGGCGTTTGGCTTTTATGATAAAAATATTATAAAAATTATTTGGGTAGTATAGTAATTTGTTTGGTTAAACCTAGCTTATTTAGGTGAGCTTATAAGTTAGTTTTTTAAAAGCTGAGGTATACCAGCTTTTTAAAATGTGACTTATAAGCTAACTTATTTTGTATTTTACCAAACAGGTAAAAATGAAAAAGCTAGCTTAAAAGGTAGTTTGACCAAAAATAAGCCGCCCCAAACACCCTCTTAGTCATTTCGACCTATTGGCAAATAACTTGACGGATACTAAAATTCACAATTTCATTAGCTACATTATTTTTAGCCATTTTAGTCATTTTGGCTCATTGGCAAATGATTTCATGGAGGACAAAGTTCATAATTTCATGAGCTATTTTTAGTTGTTTCGACGCATTGGAAAATAATTTTGAGGAGACCAAATTCATGAAATCATGAGTTATAACGCACGTTTTTTGGCTATTATTTGTCATTTTGATCTTTGGGCAAATAAATTTATGGAGACTGAAATTAACAAAATCATGAGCTATGGCGCACGATTTTTGGCCATATTTGGTCGTTTCCACCAATTGGCCAATAATTTTGTGGAGGAATAAATTCACGCTTTCATGAGCTATCACATAAGATTTTTTTTGGCGTTTCTAAACATTTTGACCTTTTTATAAATAATTTCGCGGAGGCCAAAATTTTCAATTTCATGAGCTATAACGCTCGATTTTTGATCTTTTTTGGTATTTCAACCCTTTGGAAAATTATTTCTCGGGGGCTAAAATTCACAAATCATGAGCTATAACACATGATTTGTGGCCATTTTAGTTGTTTCTACCCATTGGCAAATAATTTTACAGAGCTCAAAATTCTCGATTTCGTTAGCTATAACAAACGACTTTTTACTATTTTTAGTCGTTTAGCCCCTTTGGTAAATAATTTTGTAGAGGCCAAAATTCATGAAATCATAAGCTATAACACAGGATTTGTAGCTCTTTTTAGTCATTTTGACCCGTTGCGAAATAATTTTAGGGAGGCAAAAATTCACGATTTCATGAGTTATAACTCACGATTTTTTGCCACTTTTTGTCATTTCTACCCTTAGACAAATAATTTCATGGATGCTAAGATTCATGAAATCATGAGCTATAAAACATAATTTTTGGCTATTTTTAGTCATTTTCACCCATTGGCAAATAATTTTGTGGAGGACAAAATTCACGATTTTATAAGCTATAACACATAATTTTTTTTACCATTTTAAGTCGTTTCGGCCCTTTGGCAAATCATTTCTCGGAGGCTAAAATTTATAAAATCATGAGCTATAACTCATGGTTTTTGGCTAATTTAGTTGTTTCGACCCATTGGCAAAAAATTTTATGAGGCCAAAATTCACGATTTCATGGGCTATAATGCACAATTTTTGGCCCTTTTTTTGTTGTTTCGACCCTTTGGCAAATAATTTCGTGGAGGCTAAAATTTACAAAATCATGAGCTATAACACATAATTGTTGGCCATTTTTAGTCATTTTGAACCAATTCAAATAATTTTTTGAAGGATAAAATTCACGATTTCACAAGCTATAACACACGATTTTTTTACCATTTTTAATCATTTTGACTATTAGTGAATAATTTTGCAGAAGCCAACATTCACAATTTAATTAGCTATAACAATTGATTTTTGGCAATTTTAGTCATTTTGACTCATTGATAAATTATTTGATGGAGGATAAAATTCACAATTTCATGAGCTATACCACGCAATTTTTTTTTTCCATTTTTAGTCGTTTCAACCCATTGGCAAATAATTTCATCGAGTCCAAAATTCACGAAATCATGAGCTACAAGGCACGATTTTGGCCATAGTTTATCATTTCAACCCCTGGGCAAATAATTTCACTGAGGCTAAAATTTACGAAATCATGAGCTATGACGCACGATTTTTCGCCATATTTGGTTGTTTCCACCGATTGGGAGATAATTTTATTCAGGCCAAAATTCATAATTCAATGAGCTATAGCACTCGATTTTAGTCATTTTTTGCTATTTTGATCCTTTGGTAAATTATATCTTGGAGGCAAAAATTCACAAAATAATGAGCCCTAACACACAAATTTTAGCCATTTTTAGTTGTTTCGACCCTTTGGCAAATAATTTTGCGGAGAACAAAATTCACGTAGCTATACCACACATCATTTTACTATTTTCTAATCATTTAGCCCCTTTAGCGTATAATTTAGCAGACGCTAAAATTTACGAAATCATGAGCTATAATGCATGCTTTTTGGCCATTTTTAGTCATTTCGACCCATTGGCAAATAATTTCTGGGAGGCCAAAATTCATAATTTCAAGAGCTATAATGCTTGATTTTTGGTCCTTTTTTGCCATTTCAACCCTTTTGAAAATTATTTCGTAAAGGCTAAAATTAACAAAATCATGAGTTATGACACATGATTTTTGGCCATGTTAGTTGTTTCGACCCGTTGGTAAATAATTTCATGGAGGCTGAAATTCACAATTTCATTAGCTAAAACTAATGAATTTTTACTAAATTTGGTCGTGTAGCTCCTCTGCCAAATAGTTTTGCAGTGGAGGAAATTCATGAAATAATGAGCTATAACACACGATTTTTAAAATATTTATTCATTTCGACCTATTAGCAAATAATTTAACGGATGCCAAAATTCACAAATTCATTAGCTATAACACATGACTTTTAGCCATTTTAGTCATTTTGACTCATTGAAAAATAATTTTTGGAGGACAAAATTCACAATTTCATGAGCTATAGTACACGATTTTTTTTCATTTTTAGTTAGTTCGACACATTGGGAAATAAATTCAAGGAGGCCAAAATTCGCAAAATCTTGTGTTGTAACGCATGATTTTTGGCCATTGTTTGTCATTTTGATCTTTTGGCAAATAATTTCATGGAGGCTAAAATTAATGAAATTATGAGCTATGACGCATGATTTTTGGCCATATTTGGTCATTTCCACCGATTGGCAAATAATTTTGTGGAGGAATAAATTCATGATTTCATGAGCCATCACATAAGATTTTTTGCTATTTTTAGTCTTTTTGACTTTTTGGCAAATATTTTCGCGGAGCTAAAGTTCATAATTTCATGGGCTATAACTCTCAATTTTTGATCATTTGTTGTCGTTTCGACCATTTGCAAAATTATTTCTAGGAGGCTAAAATTCACAAAATCATGAGCTATAACACACAATTTTTAGCCTTTTTTAGTTGTTTCTACCCATTGGCGAATAATTTTTATAGAGCTCAAAATTCTTGATTTCGTTAGCTACAACAAACAAACTTTTACTATTTTTTGTTGTTTAGCCCCTTTGGCAAAAAATTTCACAGAGGCCAAAATTCACGAAATCATGAGCAATAATGCATAAATTTTGGCCATTTTTGGTCATTTTGATCCATTGGCAAATAATTTCAGGCAGACCAAAATTTATATATCATGAGCCAAAACGCATGGGTTTTATCACTTTTTGTCATTTTGACCCTCAGACAAATAATTTTGCAGAGGCTAAGATTCACAAAATCATGAGCTACAACACCCGATTTCTGGCCATTTTTAGTTATTTCCATCCATTGGCAAATAATTTTATGGAGGACAAAATTCAAGATTTCATGAGCTATAACACAAGATTTTTGGCCATTTTAGTCATTTTGATCTTTTGGCAAATAATTTCATGGAGGCTAAAATTGATGAAATCATGAGCTATAACACATGATTTTTGGCCATTTTAGTTATTTCCATCCATTGGCAAATAATTTTGTGGAGGCTAAAATTCACGATATCATGAGCTATAACATATGATTTTTGATTATTTTAGTTGTTTGACCCATTGGCAAATAATTTCATGGAGGCTAAAATTCACAATTTCATGGGCTATAATGCACAAATTTTGGCCATTTTAGTCATTTTGACTCATTGGCAAATAATTTCTGGAGGCTAAAATTCACAAAATCATGAGCTATAACACACAATTTTTAGCCTTTTTAGTTGTTTCTACCCATTGGCGAATAATTTTTATAGAGCTCAAAATTCTTGATTTAGTTAGCTACAACAAACAAACTTTTACTATTTTTGTTGTTTAGCCTTTGGCAAATAATTTCTGGAGGCTAAAATTGATGAAATCATGAGCTATAACATATGATTTTTGATTATTTTAGTTGTTTGACCCATTGGCAAATAATTTCATGGAGGCTAAAATTCACAATTTCATGGGCTATAATGCACAATTTTTTGCCCTTTCTTTCGTTTCGACCATTTGGTAAATAATTTCGTGAGGCTAAAATTCACGAAATCATGAGCTATAACACATGATTTTTGGCCATTTTTAGTCATTTTGATCTATTGGAAATAATTTTTTGGAGAAAAAAATTCATGATTTCATAAGCTATAACAAATGATTTCATGGAGGCTAAAATTCACGATATCATGAGCTATAACGCGTGATTTTTTTTATTTTTAGTTGTTTCAACTCGTTGGCAAATAATTTCATGGAGGCCAATATTCATAGAATCATAAGTTATGACGCATGATTTTTAGCCATATTTGGTCGCTTCCATCAATTGAATAATAATTTTGTGGAGGCTAAAATTCACAATTCCATAGGCTGTAATGCTTGATTTTGGCCATTTTTTGCTGTTTTGATCCTTTGGCAAATTATTTCCCAGGGGCTAAAATTCACAAAATATTGAGCTATAACACATAATATTTGGCCATTTTTAGTTGTTTCAACTCATTGGCAAATAATTCTATGGAGCACAAAATTCACGTAGCTATAACACATGTTTTTTACTATTTCTAATCGTTTCGCCCCATTAGCAAACAATTTAGCAGAGGATAAAATTCAAAAAATCATGACCTATAAGGCATGATATTTGGCAATTTTAATCATTTAGACCCATTGGTAAATAATTTCTTGAAGGCCGAAATTCATGATTTCATGAGCTATAACACATGATTTTTGGCCATTTTGGTCATTTATTGCGTTTGATCCTTTGGCAAATTATTTTCCAAAGGCTAAAATTCACAAAATCATGAGATATAATGCATGATTTTTAGCCATTTTAGTTGTTTCAACTCATTGGCAAATAATTTCATGGAGGCCAAAATTCATGACTTCAATAGCTAAAACTAACGACTTTTTGCTATTTTTAATCGTTTAGCTCCTTTGGAAAATAATTTCATGGAGGCCAAAATTCATGAAATCATGAGCTATAACACACAAATTTTAGCCAATTTTAGTTGTTTCGACCAATTAGAAAATAATTTCTGGAGGCTAAAATTCACAATTTCATGAGCTATAATGCTCGATTTTGACCTTTTTGCCATTTCGACTCTTTGGCAAATAATTTTGCAAAGTCTAAATTTATGAAATCGTGAGCTATAGCACACAATTTTGAGCCATTTTAGTTGTTTCGACCCATTGGCAAATAATTTTATGGAGGACAAAATTCAAGATTTCATGAGCTATAACACATGTTTTTACTATTTCTAATTGTTTAGCCCCATTAGCAAACAATTTAGCGAGGATAAAATTCAAAAATCATGACCTATAAGGCATGATATTTGGCAATTTTAATCATTTAGACCCATTGGTAAATAATTTAGTGAGGCTAAAATTCACAATTTCATGAGCTATAATGCTCGATTTTGACCTTTTTGCCATTTCGACTCTTTGGCAAATAATTTTGCTAAGGCTAAAATTCACAAAATCATGAGCTATAACACATGATTTTTGGCCATTTTAGTTGTTTCGACCCATTGGCAAATAATTTCATGGAGGCTAAAATTCACAATTTCATTAGCTAAAACTAACGACTTTTTGCTATTTTTAATCGTTTAGCTCCTTTGGAAAATAATTTCATGGAGGCCAAAATTCATGAAATCATGAGCTATAACACATGATTTTTGGCCATTTTAGTCATTTTGACCCATTGGCAAATAATTTCATGGAGGCCAAAATTCACGAAATCATGAGCTATAACACATGATTTTTGGCCATTTTAGTCATTTTGACTCATTGGCAAATAATTTTATGGAGGACAAAATTCACAATTTCATGAGCTATAACACATGATTTTTGGCCATTTTAGTTATTTCGACCATTGGTAAATAATTTCATGGAGGCCAAAATTCACGAAATCATGAGCTATAACACATGATTTTTGGCCATTTTAGTCATTTTGATCTTTTGGCAAATAATTTCATGGAGGCTAAAATTGATGAAATCATGAGCTATAACACATGATTTTTGGCCATTTTAGTCATTTTGACCCATTGGCAAATAATTTTGTGGAGGCTAAAATTCACGATATCATGAGCTATAACATATGATTTTTGATTATTTTAGTTGTTTGACCCATTGGCAAATAATTTTGTGGAGGCTAAAATTCACAATTTCATGGGCTATAATGCACAATTTTTGCCCTTTCTTTCGTTCGACCATTTGGTAAATAATTTCATGGAGGCTAAAATTCACAAAATCATGAGCTATAACACACAATTTTTAGCCTTTTTAGTTGTTTCTACCCATTGGCGAATAATTTTTATAGAGCTCAAAATTCTTGATTTAGTTAGCTACAACAAACAAACTTTTACTATTTTTGTTGTTTAGCCTTTGGCAAAAATTTCACAGAGGCCAAAATTCACGAAATCATGAGCAATAATGCATAAATTTTGGCCATTTTTGGTCATTTTGATCCATTGGCAAATAATTTCAGGCAGACCAAAATTTATATATCATGAGCCAAAACGCATGGGTTTTATCACTTTTTGTCATTTTGACCCTCAGACAAATAATTTTGCAGAGGCTAAGATTCACAAAATCATGAGCTACAACACCCGATTTCTGGCCATTTTTAGTTATTTCCATCCATTGGCAAATAATTTTATGGAGGACAAAATTCAAGATTTCATGAGCTATAACACAAGATTTGTTTACCATCTTTAGTCGTTTCGCCCCTTTGGCAAATAATTTCTCGGAGGCTAAAATTGATGAAATCATGAGCTATAACATATGATTTTTGATTATTTTAGTTGTTTCGACCCATTGGCAAATAATTTCATGGAGGCTAAAATTCACAATTTCATGGGCTATAATGCACAATTTTTTGCCCTTTCTTTCGTTTCGACCATTTGGTAAATAATTTCGTGAGGCTAAAATTCACGAAATCATGAGCTATAACACATGATTTTTGGCCATTTTTAGTCATTTTGATCTATTGGAAATAATTTTTTGGAGAAAAAAATTCATGATTTCATAAGCTATAACAAATGATTTCATGGAGGCTAAAATTCACGATATCATGAGCTATAATGCGTGATTTTTGGCAATTTTAGTTGTTTCAACTTCGTTGGCAAATAATTTCATGGAGGCCAATATTCATAGAATCATAAGTTATGGCATGATTTTTAGCCATATTTGGTCGCTTCCATCAATTGAATAATAATTTTGTGGAGGCTAAAATTCACAATTTCATGAGCTATAATGCTTGATTTTGGCCATTTTTAGTTGTTTCGACCCTTTGGCAAATAATTTCTGGAGGCTAAAATTCACAAAATATTGAGCTATAACACATAATATTTGGCCATTTTTAGTTGTTTCAACTCATTGGCAAATAATTCTATGGAGCACAAAATTCACGTAGCTATAACACATGTTTTTTACTATTTCTAATTGTTTCGCCCCATTAGCAAACAATTTAGCAGAGGATAAAATTCAAAAAATCATGACCTATAAGGCATGATATTTGGCAATTTTAATCATTTAGACCCATTGGTAAATAATTTCTTGAAGGCCGAAATTCATGATTTCATGAGCTATAACGCTCGATTTTTGGTCATTTATTGCCGTTTCGATCCTTTGGCAAATTATTTTCCAAAGGCTAAAATTCACAAAATCATGAGATATAATGCATGATTTTTAGCCATTTTAGTTGTTTCGACCCATTGTCAATAATTTCATAGAGGCCAAAATTCATGACTTCAATAGCTAAAACTAACGACTTTTTGCTATTTTTAATCGTTTAGCTCCTTTGGAAAATAATTTCATGGAGGCCAAAATTCATGAAATCATGAGCTATAACACACAAATTTTAGCCAATTTTAGTTGTTTCGACCAATTAGAAAATAATTTCTAGGCGGCCAAAATTCACTATTTCGTGAGCTATAATGCTCGATTTTGACCTTTTTTTGCCATTTCGACTCTTTGGCAAATAATTTTGCAAAGTCTAAATTTATGAAATCGTGAGCTATAGCACACAATTTTGAGCCATTTTTAGTCATTTTGACTCATTGGCAAATAATTTGCGGAGGACAAAAGTCATGATTTTGTGAGCTATAACGCGCGATTTTTTACCATTTTTACTCATTTCGACCCTTTGGCAAATGAGTTGGTGGAGCCTAAATTTCATGAAATCTTGAGCTATAATGCGTGATTTTTGGCAATTTTAGTTGTCTTGACCCATTGGGAAATAATTTCACGAAGGCCAAAATTCACGATTTTATCAATTATAATGCACAAATTTTGGCCATTTTTTTTCGTCATGACCCTTTGGGAAATAATTTTGCGGAGGCTAAAATTTACAAAATCAAGAGTTGTAACACATGTTTTTGCCCATTTTTAGTCGTTTTGACCCATTGGCAAATAGTTTTGTGGTGGACAAAATTCATGATTTCATGAGCTATAACGCATGATTTTTTCACCATTTTTCATCGTTTCGACCCTTTGGCAAATAATTTTGCTAAGGCTAAAATTCACAAAATCATGAGCTATAATTCGTGTTTTTGGGACATTTTAGTTATTTCGACCCATTGGTAAACAATTTCACAGAGGCAAAATGTAACGGCTCCTAAAACACGACTGAGGTAGGGCTCGTGTGGTATATAAAAATTGGGCATGACCCGATCATAAGATGGAGGGTCAACCTGCTCAATTCTTATATACACTCCTATCCAAAGCATTATCAAAGTATAGAATTCCCAGAATCACAAGGTTGATAGCAGAGTCCACAGAATCCCAGAATAGCAAGAAAAGCTAAAGGTAACAATATTACACCATATAATATGATCTTACAGTTACAAAATGCATTATTACATATCCAACTACTCAAAAGTACATCAAAAGATAAACAAAAGTTTACTCCTACTTTAGCAGAGCTAGTCTTCTTTGGGGTTTGCAATCCCCTTGCCCTTTGTGGTTCGGTACTTGTGGATGGATGCAAAAATAATAGGGGTGAGCCTAAAGCCCAATAGGTAGCCAAAAATATATCGGGTGTACAATCTTGGTTGGGAAGGAATGGAAGTGTAAACATTCAAATTGAAACTTGCAGATATCAATAAGTAATTACTAAAGCTTAGAATATAATTCGACGATCGAAAGGAAACATGGTAATATATTTTAGTGAATAATCAAGCCCAATATTTAGGATTCTAAATTCCCCAATCACAGTATATATCAATAAACAGTGGGTACCTTCAAATAAAACACCCATGATGGGTAAATTTTGAGTGATTACCTTAGTTACAAGTATACAACCCTTATCAAGTTATAGTATAAAAGATTATCGATCCCACGAGGAACGGGAAGTAGGGAGAGTTTTGCTCAAGTTTTGGTTCTCAAATTATGCGCGACAATTAGGAGTTATTAAAATAAAATGAAAGTAAGAAAATGGTGAAAGTGGATGTGGAGAGGTAAGAGAGAGTGGATTGTGGATTATGTGCAAAAGAGGAGGAAATAAAGTTGAGAGTGTGGTGGTGGTTATATGCACATAATAACAAAACTAGGTTTGAGATTATATGCACATGGAGGGAAAATGAGATTGAGAGAAAATAAGTGCAAAATAAAAGAAAGCAAGATTGAGAGAGAGAGGAGAGGAAAATCAAAATCAAGAATAAAGGAAAATAACAAACAAATGAAAAATAAGGATAAGTGCAAAATCAAGAATGTAAAGTATGGAGGATTAATTAAAGATATGAGGAATCTAGAGTAGATCCACTTAGCTTATCTCAATCTCACAAGAATGAGTTGGATTTGTTAGCTAGTTTCAAACAATCTCTAGGGATCCCACGAATATTAGCTCCACACTTAGAAAAGGGTAATTCCCTAGAGGGTTCTAGCCTCAAGGTGAATTAAAGAAAAGAAAAATCTATTCTAGAAAGTAAATACAAGAATTAAATACATTGCATGAAAGTAAATTGCATGAAAGTAAATTGCATGAAATTAAATTGCATGAAAGTAAATCTAAGCTACAAAGCAATAAATGAACAAGAAAGAAAATGAAAAAGAAATAAAATAGAAACCAACAACTCCTGATCTTAATCTAATCCTCCTTTTGGTCCTTGGATTAGAAGAAGAGAAAGGAAATTGAAGGGGTGAAAAATTTCATTTATTGTGTAACAAAAGTTACAATTTTGGAAGGTCTCCTCAATTAAGAGTAACCCTCCTCTCCAAATGGAGTTTTTACAAAATATTTCACACTCAAAACACTCACCTTCACCCCTATTTATAGCCCAACGGAGTTGATGTGAACCCTTGGATCAAACCTAGCCAAAAGGAAGAGAAATCCACCATTAATCACGGAATCATTTGGGAACCGATCGGTTGGCCGATCGGTTAATAACCGATTATAACCGGTTGGTCAACCGATTGGTTCCCAACCAATTTGTCTTTTCTTGATTTTTCTTCACGAATTTCTCTTGGATCAATTTGGTATCTTGGGCCTTGGTTTGTCTTGATTTGGGCTTCAAATATTGGTAGAAATTCAGAGAATTTGAGTCATTTGGGCTTTTATTCATTATTTCTTTATTAGCACGCAAAATAAGATAAAAATGATTATTAGTAATATCGTTATTCATATAACATAGGTAATAAGGGTATAAAAATGTAATTAAAATGTGATAATCAAATACCCCCACACCTAAGCTTTTGCTAGTCCTCTAGCAAAGAAAATAAAAAGAAAAATAAGGATAAGTGCAAAATCAAGAAGGTAAAATGTGGAGGATTAATTAAAGATATGAGGAATCTATAGTAGATCCACTTAGCTTATCTCAATCTCACAAGAATGAGTTGGATTTGTTAGCTAGTTTCAAACAATCTCTAGGGATCCCACGAATATTAGCTCCACACTTAGAAAAGGGTAATTCCCTAGAGGGTTCTAGCCTCAAGGTGAATTAAAGAAAAGAAAAATCTATTCTAGAAAGTAAATACAAGAATTAAATACATTGCATGAAAGTAAATTGCATGAAAGTAAATTGCATGAAATTAAATTGCATGAAAGTAAATCTAAGCTACAAAGCAATAAATGAACAAGAAAGAAAATGAAAAAGAAATAAAATAGAAACCAATAACTCTGATCTTAATCTAATCCTCCTTTTGGTCCTTGGATTAGAAGAAGAGAAAGGAAATTGAAGGGTGAAAAATTTCATTTATTGTGTAACAAAGTTACAATTTTGGAAGGTCTCCTCAATTAAGAGTAACCCTCCTCTCCAAATGGAGTTTTACAAAATATTTCACACTCAAAACACTCGGCCTTCACCCTATTTATAGCCCAACGGAGTTGATGTGAACCCTTGGATCAAACCTAGCCAAAAGGAAGAGAAATCCACCATTAATCACGGAATGCATTTGGGAACCGATCGGTTGGCCGATCGGTTAATAACCGGTTGGTCAACCGATTGGTTCCCAACCGAATTTGTCTTTTCTTGATTTTTCTTCACGAATTTCTCTTGGATCAATTTGGTATCTTGGGCCTTGGTTTGTCTTGATTTGGGCTTCAAATATTGGTAGAAATTGAGAGAATTTGAGTCATTTGGGCTTTTATTCATTATTTCTTTATTAGCACGCAAAATAAGATAAAAATGATTATTAGTAATATCGTTATTCATATAACATAGGTAATAAGGGTATAAAAATATAATTAAAATGTGATAATCAAATACCCCCACACCTAAGCTTTTGCTAGTCCTCTAGCAAAGAAAATAAAAAGAAAACCTAACTCACTTTCTAGAATCGCGGTTGTATTTAGCGCATACAACAAGCCTTTAAACCCTAGGTTACCCTAGTGGGCGAGTTGTAGTCTCGTGAGGGTTTGCGATGAATATACCCACAAAATTCAGTCAACTTGCCAATTTAAAGAAGTTAATAAAATAATTAATTCATTTGATATCTTCAAACATTCCAATTGAAGTTGGTTAATACTCAAGAAAACGTTTTTATCATAACTCCAATGTAATTTTCTTAAGAAAATCCTTCCATTATAGTTATACAAAACTAAGTTTAACTCAAAATTTAATTTAAAAGTTTTGAAAAGGTCATGCTAACCCTTTGTTTTAAACAAACTTCAAGTCTTTTAATCCATTTTATTTTTCAAGAACATATACAAATATAACTATATACAAAAACATGGTTAGTATGATTTTTTTATTTTTATTTTTATTTTTATTTTTATTTTACTCTTTCTTCCTTGGTGGTTTTGTTCTTTTTAATTGGGCTTTCTAAGTGACCATTTAGCGAGTTTTGGGCCAATGAATCCCAACCCAATTGGGCTTAGGTCATTAAGCATAGAAATACTCCTCGGGCTTAATTACTCATCAACTTAGGCTTAGTAAAATAGAACCACCAATGATTTAAAGAGAATTTTTCTTCTATTTATTAAGTCAGTATAATATATATGTGTGTATATGTATATACATTCGAACAATATTTGGATCAAGACAACTTGAAAAATTATTTTCAACTCTAAGTTAGGCATGCAAAATTTCATTACTTTATTTAAAAATCTAAGTTACAACTTAAGTAAAGTATACTACTTTGAAAATCATTTCTTAAGAAATTTATTTGGAGTTATCATAAAAGGTAAACTTGAGTATAGAACCAACTAAGGATTAGAAGACTGAAATTCTATCAAATTGATCAATTATTAATCAACTCTATTAAGTTAGCAAGTGACTATTTTTTTTATGATGAAAAGAAGGAAAAAAATGACATAAAAGAATGGTAAGAAAAAGAAAAAAATAACTAAGATAAAGATAAAAATGACTAATTCCCACCCCCACACCTAAATTTTGCATTGTCCTCAATGCAAATTCTATTATGCACAAAGTAAAACAGATAAGAATGGAAGCACTTACATTTGTTCGGTCGACTTCGAACAATGATAAAAATTCTGTAATTACCTTTGGTAGGAGAAGGTGAAGTCAAAAATTTATTCTTTTTTTTTTTCATATGTTTATTTTTCTTTTTTTTTTTTTGAAAAGAACAAGAAACTCTCACATGAGAGAAGAATAAATTCTTTTATTATTATTGTGGGACAAAAATAAAAATAAAATGTAGAATAAAAGATGAAACATGAGAAGCTCACATTCTACATTAAATCCTACCTTATTGCTAAAAATTCTACCAGAAATTTAAAGAATTTCAAGATGATATAATCAATGATGTTCTCAAATTAGAAAATTCCAAGGTTTGCAATGTGTTTTGCGACAAATTAAGGTAGGTCTTATTGGTGTTATGCATTTTGAACTTAGATTTTTGATTAATGAAAATTTGACATTTTGGTTGCTCTTTCAAAAATCTAAGCTCATCGAAAAAGAGTTCTTGAATGTTGCATTCAAGAGGCATGTATTCAACACAGTTTCCTCATTTTGAAAAATAAAACACGAATTTTTAAGATTTCCAGTTCCTCATGAAAGATTTCCTCAAAACTAATGTCGATTCATTCTCTACTTACATTAAACTTTCTTGGGCGAAATTGATTTGAAAGTGATTATCAATATTATTTCTGGATTGAAAATATTAAGTTCGTGATTAGATTCCCAAAAGACGACTTCATGTGACCGGTTCTGATTGATGAGAGCATTAGAAGTGGCTAAGAACGGTCTTCCTAAGATCACGGTATCGTCCTTTGGGATTGGAAGCGGGTTGCGTTTCGGGACTCTGAAATCAACGGGAAAAATAAAGTCTCCAACCTTTATCAATACATCTGTTATTTCACCCATAGGGACCTTAAGATCTATCGACTAACTGAAGTGTGCATCTAGTTGGCTTGAGTTCCCGACACCTAGTTGTTGGTAGATCGAATCTGGAAGCAAGTTGACACGGCCCTAAGTCTAAAAGCCTTATCGATATGAGTATTACCAATGATACATGGGATGGTAGGACAACACGGATCCTTATGTTTCAATGGTACAGGACTTTGAGAGGACTTCAGCGATATTGGCAAGAAAGACTTTCTTTGGAACATTTATTTGCCTCTTTTGGTACATAATTCCTTTAAAATTTTGCATTGTCCTCAATGCAAATTCTATTATGCACAAAGTAAAACAGATAAGAATGGAAGCACTTACATTTGTTGATTAGACTTGAACAATGATAAAAATTCTGTAATTACCTTTGGTAGGAGAAGGTGAAGTCAAAATTTATTCTTTTTTTTTCATATGTTTATTTTTCTTTTTTTTTTTTTTTTTGAAAAGAACAAGAAACTCTCACATGAGAGAAGAATAAATTCTTTTATTATTATTGTGGGACAAAAATAAAAATAAAATGTAGAATAAAAGATGAAACATGAGAAGCTCACATTCTACATTAAATCCTACCTTATTGCTAAAAATTCTACCAGAAATTTAAAAATTTCAAGATGATATAATCAATGATGTTCTCAAATTAGAAAATTCCAAGGTTTGCAATGTGTTTTCTGACAAATTAAGGTAGGTCTTATTGGTGTTATGCATTTTGAACTTAGATTTTTGATTAATGAAAATTTGACATTTTGGTTGCTCTTTCAAAAATCTAAGCTCATCGAAAAAGAGTTCTTGAATGTTGCATTCAAGAGGCATGTATTCAACACAGTTTCCTCATTTTGAAAAATAAAACACGAATTTTTAAGATTTCCAGTTCCTCATGAAAGATTTCCTCAAAACTAATGTCGATTCATTCTCTACTTACATTAAACTTTCTTGGATGAAATTGATTTGAAAGTGATTATCAATATTATTTCACGGATTGAAAATATTAAGTTCGTGATTAGATTCCCAAAAGACGACTTCATGTGACCAGTTCTGATTGATGAGAGCATTAGAAGTGGCTAAGAACGGTCTTCCTAAGATCACGGGTATCGTCCTTTGGGATTGGAAGCGGGTTGCGTTTCGGGACTCTGAAATCAACGGGAAAAATAAAGTCTCCAACCTTTATCAATACATCTGTTATTTCACCCATAGGGACCTTAACGGATCTATCACTAAGCGAAGTGTGCATCTAGTTGGCTTGAGTTCCCGACACCTAGTTGTTGGTAGATCGAATCTGGAAGCAAGTTGACACGGCCCCTAAGTCTAAAAGCCTTATCGATATGAGTATTACCAATGATACATGGGATGGTAGGACAACACGGATCCTTATGTTTCAATGGTACAGGACTTTGAGAGGACTGGCAGATTCGAATTTAGGAAAGATTTCTCTTCCTTTTTGGCCAAGTTTGATTCAATGGTTCACATCAACTCCGTTGGGGTATAAATAGGGGTAGTATCGAGGGTTTAGAGGGTGAAATATTTTGTAAAACTCCTTTTGGAGAAAGGGTTGCTCTTGTTTTAGAGTACCTTTCATTGTAATAATTTTTCCTCAATAAATAAATATTTTCTCCCCTTCAATCCCATCTTCTTCTTCTTGTTCAAGGACCAAGGAGGATGAGTTGATGATGATGAGTTGCAGGTTTCTCTTTATTTCTCTTTATTATTTCTTTTTCTTTCTTGTTATTTATTTGCTTTGTAGTTTAGATTTATTTGCTTTGTAGTTAGATTAGTTTAGAATTTTTCTTTTCTTTTTATTTTCTTTTCTTTTTCTATTTGTTTGAATTTCCCAAGATGTTGAACTAAACTCTTGTGGGGATCTAGGTTGCATGAAACTAGTCTAATCTCTTTTGTATTTATGAATCATCTCTCTTATGCTTAAAAGATCATGTTTAGGTTAATCAACTAGAGAACTAATCGATAGAAGAATAATTTGATAGTTTATGCTTTCCTTAAGTGGTTTGATAGGCTATGCTTATGAATTCTAGGATTATTATCTTGTTATTACTCTCTTCATGAGTTTGAATTTCAATTAGGTGATAATTTGATAAGTTATGCTTTCCTTAAGTGGTTTGATAGGCTATGCTTATGAATTCTAGGATTATTATCTTGTTATTACTCTCTTCATGAGTTTGAATTTCAATTAGGTGATAATTTGATAAGTTATGCTTTCCTTAAGTGGTTTGATAGGCTATGCTTATGAATTCTAGGATTATTATCTTGTTATTACTCTCTTCATGAGTTTGAATTTCAATTAGGTGATAATTTGATAAGTTATGCTTTCCTTAAGTGGTTTGATAGGCTATGCTTATGAATTCTAGGATTATTATCTTGTTATTACTCTCTTCATGAGTTTGAATTTCAATTAGGTGATAATTTGATAAGTTATGCTTTCCTTAAGTGGTTTGATAGGCTATGCTTATGAATTCTAGGATTATTATCTTGTTATTACTCTCTTCATGAGTTTGAATTTCAATTAGGTGATAATTTGATAAGTTATGCTTTCCTTAAGTGGTTTGATAGGCTATGCTTATGAATTCTAGGATTATTATCTTGTTATTACTCTCTTCATGAGTTTGAATTTCAATTAGGTTGTTGAAAATTGAGAGGAAGCGTATTGCCCTAGAGAATTGTTGGGTTGAAGCGGAGTGAAATTTTGATTTCGGAGTAGTTTCCACGGTTCCATGCAAAATTTGGATGATTTCTCCAACCTGGATTGTAGGTTGGAGAAAATGGATCATTCAGGACGGCTAAATGCAGTTTATCGATCTAGTGGTGACCGGATCCTAAAGAGGACATTCCTCTAAAACATGAGATGGAGACAGACAGTTATGACAACTGAGGCGAAACTTGGTTGATTTGGTGGAGCTCGTTCTTTGACTTCTAAAGCTTCTAACCTACGCATGATTGTCGCCATCTTTGCTTGAGAGGCTATGTTTGTTTCTAGGACGAATACTTTGGTTTTGGGTGGAAGCCGATGAAACACGGTCATCACAATGTTCCCCTTGCATGGTTTTCTCGGATAAACTCTCTAAAAGTCCCAAGCTTCATCGGCATTTTTCTTCATGAAATCCCCTTGACACATTGACTCTAAGGAAGTTTTGAAGAATAATCCAATCCTTCATAAATGATTTGGCATAATCGCCACTTTTCAAGACCATGGTGAGGACATTGGATAAGAAGATCTTTGAATTTGTCAAAATACTTCCAAAAGGTTCTCGGGACAATTTTAAAATTTTGAATCTTTGTTTCTAAGCTTGATTGTTTTGTGGATAGGAAAGAATTTTTTAGAAAAGCATTACAAATTCACCCCAAGTTGAGATGGAATCGTGGGCAAGCTATCTGACCATTTTTGGCTTTGTCCTTAAGGACAAATGGAATAAATCGAGTTTGATCGCATCTTCAGTTAAGTCCCTCATCTTAATCATGAGGCAAACTTCTTCAAATTAGGAGATAAAGATGTATCGTCTTGGTTTGACTCCTAAGAATTTGGGAAGCATGTTTATGAAATGCGGTCGAAGTTCAAAATTAGTTTCATTTACCTCGGGGAGTTTTATGCAAGAGGGATTGCATTTCTAGTGGGGTAACAAACATCTTGAAGAACAGGTGGGTTGGTATTAGCCATTTCGTTTGGTTCAAGAGATGAATCAAAAGCAATTAAGCGATTAGTATTATCCCTAACCCAAGTTTGCATACACCAAAATCAAATTTTTTTTTTTTTGAAAAGGATAAGAGAAAAAGTTAAGAAGATGATGAGAAAAAAAATAAGGAAAAACTAACTAAAATAAATCAAGGCAATCACTTTCCAATCACCCTAACTCTAGGGTTAAGCCTAAACTTGACTTAGACCAGCTCTAACCAAAAATTCCCTTAGTGAAAAGATCAAAGTTTACTTGGGTAATTAGCAGGTAAGGATAGTACTAGAGGAGATCAAAGATCAATTAAGTACCTCTTTCCTTTCGGATATACATAACCCCTAAACCTTGCCTTAGACACCAATTAATCCAAATAAACTTGGACCGGTTCACTTAAGAAATTATTGTTCCTTAATGAGCTCGAATCCTTAGGGGCCAACGTCTAATCAATTTTAAGAGGCTTGGGTATGTGTAGTGAGGAATTAGTGATTTTGGGCTAAGGAAAGGGTGATGAAATCCCTTACCTTATCTTGATTAATGGGTTTTGCCCTTAAGATATTTTCAAGTGTGTGCCAAATCAAGATCATAAATCACTTTGGTGAATTCCTACTATTATAAGCAAATGCAACCCTAGGAATTAAAAGCAACTAAAAGGATGTAAAAATAAAATCTTTTCATTTTTATTATGGTCGACAATCAAAGAAATGAAGTTTATTAGGGTTCGACAAGGGTAAAATTTTTTTAAAATTTTTTTTAAAATTTTTTTATCCTAATTGTCTCTAATGTGAATGAACTATCTAAAGGGTGGAATTGAAAATACAAGAAAGAAGAGTTACCCACGCAATCGCTATCCAAAGCCTCGTTGGAGGCAAATCTTCAATCTTGATTCTTCAACTCTTAATCTTCAAGTTCCAAATTCCTACACAAAAGAAAAACACACAAGTTAAGGAACCAAAATTAATCAAAATCCTACTTATGCACCGTTCCCCGGCAACGGCGCCAAAAACTTGATGGGTAAATTTTGAGTGATTACCTTAGTTGCAAGTATACAACCCTTATCAAGTTATAGTATAAAAGATTATCGATCCCACGAGGAACGGGAAGTAGGGAGAGTTTTGCTCAAGTTTTGGTTCTCAAATTATGCGCGACAATTAGGAGTTATTAAAATAAAATGAAAGTAAGAAAATGGTGAAAGTGGATGTGGAGAGGTAAGAGAGAGTGGATTGTGGATTATGTGCAAAAGAGGAGGAAATAAAGTTGAGAGTGTGGTGGTGGTTATATGCACATAATAACAAAACTAGGTTTGAGATTATATGCACATGGAGGAAAATGAGATTGAGAGAAAATAAGTGCAAAATAAAAGAAAGCAAGATTGAGAGAGAGAGGAAAATCAAAATCAAGAATAAAGGAAAATAACAAACAAATGAAAAATAAGGATAAGTGCAAAATCAAGAATGTAAAGTATGGAGGATTAATTAAAGATATGAGGAATCTAGAGTAGATCCACTTAGCTTATCTCAATCTCACAAGAATGAGTTGGATTTGTTAGCTAGTTTCAAACAATCTCTAGGGATCCCACAGAATATTAGCTCCACACTTAGAAAAGGGTAATTCCCTAGAGGGTTCTAGCCTCAAGGTGAATTAAAGAAAAGAAAAATCTATTCTAGAAAGTAAATACAAGAATTAAATACATTGCATGAAAGTAAATTGCATGAAATTAAATTGCATGAAAGTAAATCTAAGCTACAAAGCAATAAATGAACAAGAAAAAAATGAAAAGAAATAAAATAGAAACCAACAACTCGATCTTAATCTAATCCTCCTTTTGGTCCTTGGATTAGAAGAAGAGAAAGGAAATTGAAGGGTGAAAAATTTCATTTATTGTGTAACAAAGTTACAATTTTGGAAGGTCTCCTCAATTAAGAGTAACCCTCCTCTCCAAATGGAGTTTTACAAAATATTTCACACTCAAAACACTCACCTTCACCCCTATTTATAGCCCAACGGAGTTGATGTGAACCCTTGGATCAAACCTAGCCAAAAGGAAGAAATCCACCATTCACGGAATCATTTGGGAACCGTCGGTTGGCGATCGGTTAATAACCGGTTGGTCAACCGATTGGTTCCCAACCAATTTGTCTTTTCTTGATTTTTCTTCACGAATTTCTCTTGGATCAATTTGGTATCTTGGGCCTTGGTTTGTCTTGATTTTTCTTCACGAATTTCTCTTGGATCAATTTGGTATCTTGGGCCTTGGTTTGTCTTGATTTGGGCTTCAAATATTGGTAGAAATTGAGAATTTGAGTCATTTGGGCTTTTATTCATTATTTCTTTATTAGCACGCAAAATAAGATAAAA
Organism: Asparagus setaceus; assembly: GCA_012295165.1. Lineage (NCBI taxonomy): Eukaryota > Viridiplantae > Streptophyta > Magnoliopsida > Asparagales > Asparagaceae > Asparagus > Asparagus setaceus. The sequence goes on from CM022705.1 coordinate 5,321,945, forward strand.
ATGATTATTAGTAATATCGTTATTCATATAACATAGGTAATAAGGGTATAAAAATGTAATTAAAATGTGATAATCAACCCACAGGCGAGCTTCCTCGTGTAAAGGGCAACGTCCCGTAGGACTACTTTTATTTGTCACCCACCGGTGAGTTAGCTCATGTAAAGGGCACTAATCACTGAATATAGGGTATAAAACTAAGAATATAGAGTATCAAACCAATAATAAATAACAAGTGTCACCAATCAAGGCAATAGAGTCGTCGAAATAAGATACGACTCATCATATCACAATCAACTTTGGAGTTTCAATAGCAGAATATTGAAAAAACGAACAAACAAAGGTACAACTATGAACAATAATCGACAATCAACTCATGCATAAAGTAATTCAATTAGGCACAACTGAACATGGAATTTTCAAGAAGGTAAACAATCAAACTCTCAACGAGTTGAGAGGGAACAAGAAAATGTTACCTAGTTTTTGTGACAACTCCTCAGCACAGTCAAATAGTTCCAAGAGGGTCGCTCCTATATATACATACATGTACATACACATAAGGGTCTATACGACTAGGTTATATATACGCTTGACAAAGATGCACATGAAGCCATATGCAATGCATGATCATGAATCAACAGTAAGGACATCGACTATGCCATAGATTGCAACAGCAAAAAGGGTAATCAAATGTTGTCTGAATTGTGTGAAGTTAGGATTGAATTATTCCTACATGAGTATACTTTCTAAAACATCAAGTGTTTCATCAATTCAGCAACCTGAGACTAAGATATAATCAAAATGTGTGACATGCATAGACTGAAAGAACATATTACATTTGAAAGATACATGTGGCTGATTAAGGATTCAAATGATGTCCTAGTTAAATGAAACTAGAGCTAAAATGTTCATAAGCAAGTCTAGTTTCTGAAACATCAATTTGTTTTAAAAAACATGAACAATATATAGGGAGATATTGTCTTAAAGTTTCATGAACATCATAATATAACAACTTACAGAAAAGAGATATATGTCCTAAATGTCCCAAGGGTGATGGTTAACAAAAATTCATTGAAACTTAATAAATATCTTACTAAAAGAATTATGATAAGTCTATTTTCTAAGTTAAAGTCCTTATCATCATATCCCAAACATTAGCAAATATATAAACAATTAAATCAGGTAGGGTCAAACTATCTGTCTAGGACACATGCATTAACGTTAACCATAGATTCGAAATAACAATTGACATCCAACTTATCACAAACCAGATTTAAAAGATAGATAATTGAGTCTAGTTTCTAAAAAATTAAATATTTATAGAAATGAACATGTATAGACAGAGATATAATCAAAATACTAACAGAGTATCCTGCTGGAAACTGAAAAATGTGGCTGAATGATAAAATTATTGACATGTAAGCTCTAGGCATATAAGTATGCTTGACAAGATAGTAACCAAAGCCATACAACCATGAATTCCATATTAAGGAGCCATCCAACTTATCTCAAACCATGAATTCCATATGAGGGTATAAAAGTGCAATGAAATATAGTGACCATCCATTTTTAGTTATTTCTACCCATTGACAAATAATTTTTTAGAGATCAAAATTCTCGATTTTGTTAGCTCTAACACACGACTTTTTACTATTTTTTGGTCATTTAGCCCCTTTGGCAAATAGTTTTGCAGAGGCCAAAGTTCATGAGATCATGAGCTATAATGCACGATTTTTAGCCATTTTTAGTTCTTTTGACCCATTGACAAATAATTTAATGGAGGCCGAAATTCACAATTTCATGTGCTATAACACATGATTTTTACCACTTTTCATCATTTCGACCCTTTAGCAAATAATTTCACGGTGGCTAAGATTCACGAAATAATGGGCTATAACACATGATTTCTGGCTGTTTTTAGTCTTTTGACCCACTGACAAACAATTTTACGGAAAAAAAAATTCACAATTTCATGAGCTATAACAGATGAATTTTTACCATTTTTAGTTGTTTCGACCCTTTGGCAATTAATTTCTCAAAGCCTAAAATTCATGAAATCATAAGCTATAATGCACGATTTTTGGTTATTTTAGTTGTTTCAACCTATTGGCAAATAATTTAATGGAGGCTAAAATTTAAGATTTTATGAGCTATAATGCACAATCTTGGCCCTTTTTTGTTATTTCGACCCGTTAGTAAATAATTTCATGGAGGCTAAAATTCATGAAATCATGAGCTATAACACATGATTTTTGGCCATTTTTATATATTTCAACCTATTGGCAAAAAATTTTGTGGAGGACAAAATTCACGATTTCATGAAATATAACACACAATTTTGCAATTTTTAGTCATTTTGACCTATTGACAAATAATTCGAAGGATGCTAAAATTCACAGTTTCATTAGCTAGAACACAATTTTTGGCCATTTTTGTCATTTTGACTCATTGGCAAATTATTTCATAGAGGACAAAATTTACATTTTTATGTGCTATAACACACGGTTTTTTTTTCATTTTTAGTTGTTTCGACCCATTGGGAAATAATTTCGAGGAGGCTAAAATTCATGAAAATCATGAGTTATAACGCATAATTTTTTGTCATTGTTTGTCATTTTGATCCTTGGGTAAATAATTTCACGGAGGATAAAATTCATGAAATCATAAGCTATGGCGCATGTTTTTTGGCTATATTTGGTTGTTTCCACCAATTGGCAAATAATTTTGTGGAGGGATAAATTCACGATTTCATGAGCTATAAGACACGAATTTTGCCACTTTTTATCATTTCGAACCCTTGGCAAATAATTTCATGAGGCCAAAATTCACAAAAACATGAGCAATAACACACAATATTTTGCCATTTTAGTTGTTTGGACCCATTAGCAAATAATTTCACGGAGTCTAAAATTCACGATTTCATGAGCTATCATGCATAACTTTTTGCCTTTTTTTTGTTGCTTTGCCCCTTTGGTAAACAATATCGTAGAGGCTAAAATTCATCAAATCATGATCTATAACACATGATTTTTTGGCTATTTTAGTCATTTTGACCCATTGGCAAATAATTTTATGGAGGATAAAATTCACAATTTCATAAGCTATAAAACACGATTTTTACCATTTTTAGTCATTTCGACCCATTGGCAAATAATTTTACGGATGCTAAAATTTACAATTCCATTAACCATAGCACATGATTTTTGACCATTTTAGTCATTTCGACATACTGGGAAATAATTTCATGGGGGACCAAATTCATGATTTAATGTGCTATAACCATATTTTTTAGCTTTTTAAAGTCATTTTGGCCAATTAAAAAATAATTTTTAGAGGCTAAAATTCATGATTTGATGAGCTATAACCTCGATTTTATTCGTTTTATCATTTTGACTCATTAGAAAAAGTATTGTGGGTCAAAAATTCATGTTTTAATGAGCTATAATGCATGATTTTTGGCTCTTTTTTGTACACATTGGCAAATAATTTTGGGAAGGCAAAAATTCACGATATCATGAGCCATAATAAATTATTTCTAGCCATTTTCAGTCATTCCAACTAGTAGGCAAGTAATTTGAAGTCTAAAATTCACGATTTCATGAGCTATAACACATGATTTTTGGCCATTTTAGTCATTTCGACATCTTGGGAAATAATTTCATGGGGACCAAATTCATGATTTAATGTGCTATAACCATATTTTTTAGCTTTTTAAAGTCATTTTGGCCAATTAAAAAATAATTTTTAGAGGCTAAAATTCATGATTTGATGAGCTATAACCTCGATTTTATTCGTTTTATCATTTTGACTCATTAGAAAAAGTATTGTGGGTCAAAATTCATGTTTTAATGAGCTATAATGCATGATTTTTGGCTCTTTTTTGTACACATTGGCAAATAATTTTGGGAAGGCAAAAATTCACGATATCATGAGCCATAATAAATTATTTCTAGCCATTTTCAGTCATTCCAACTAGTAGGCAAGTAATTTCGGGAAGTCTAAAATTCACGATTTCATGAACAATAACCCATTATTTTTCATCATTTCTTGGAGGCTGAAATTCATGATTTCATGAGCTATAGTGCGTGGGAGGCTAAAATTCATGAAATCATGAGCTATAACAATGATTTTTGGCCATGTTTCATCGTTTCGGCCCATTGGCAAATAATTTTGTGGAGGATAAAATTCATGATTTCAAGAGCTATAACCATGATTTTTTTACCATTTTCAGTCGATTCGACCCTTTGGCAAATAAATTCGCGTGGTTAAAATTCACAATCATGAGCTATAATGCATGATTTTATGCCATTTTTGTTGTTTTGACCTATTAGTAAATAATTTCACGGAGGTCAAAACTCATGATTTCATAAGCTATAGTGCACAATTTTTGGCCCTTTTTTTATTTATCGTTTTGACCCTTTGGTAAATAATTTTGCAAATGCTAAAATTCACGAAATTATGAGCTATAACACATGATTTTTGGCTATTTTTATTCATTTTGACCAATTGGCAAATAATTTTGCGGAGTAAAATTCACGATTTCATGAGCTATTTGTCATGATTTTTAATAAATTTTAGTCGTTTCGACTAGTTGGTAAATAATTTTATGGATATAAAAATTCACAATTTCATTACCTATACCACATGGTTTTTGGCCATTTTAATCTTTTTGACTCATTAGCAAATGATTTCATGGAGGACAACATTCACAATTTTATGAGTTGTAACACATAATTTTTTTTCCACTTTTAGTTGTTTTGACCCTTTGGCAAATAATTTTGCAGAGGTCGAAATTCACAAAATCATGTGCTATAAAGCATGAGTTTTGGCCATTGTGTCATTTTGATCCTTGGGTAAATAATTTTATGGAGGCTAAAATTCATAAAATCATGAACTATGGCGTGATTTTGGCAATATTTGGTTTTTTCCACCAATTGGCAAATAATTTTGTGGAGGACAATATTCACAATTTCATGCGCTATAACAATGATTTTTGGCCATTTTAGTCATTTCGACCCTTTGGCAAATAATTTTATGGAGGCTAAAATTTACAATTCCATTAACCATAGCACATGATTTTTGGCCATTTTAGTTATTTTGAACCATTGGCAAATAATTTCATGGGGACCAAATTCATGATTTCATGAGCTATAATGCATGATTTTTGGCCATTTTGTCATTTTGACCCTTTGGTAAATAATTTTATGGAGGCTAAAATTCATGAAATCATGAGCTATAATGCATGATTTTTGGCCATTTTAGTTATTCTCACCAATAGGCAAGTAATTTTGCGAGCCTAAAATTCACGATTTCTTGAACAATAACCCCTATTTTTCATCATTTCTTGGAGGCTAAAATTCACAATTTCATGCGCTATCGCATAAGATTTTTTTTTATCATTTTTAGTCATTTCGACCCTTTGGCAAATAACTTCACGGAGGCCAAAATTCACAATTTCATGAGCTATAACGCTCGATTTTTTGCCCTTTTTTGCTATTTTAACCCTATGGCAAATTATTTCTTGGAGTCTAAAATTCACAAAATCATGAGCTGTAACATATGATTTTTGGCCATTTTTAGTTATTTCTGCCCATGGCAAATTATTTTGCAGAGCTCAAAATTCTTGATTTTGTTGGCTATAACAAATGACTTTTTATAATTTTTAGTCGTTTAGCTTCTTTGACAAATAATTTCGTAGAGGTCAAAATTCGCAAAATCATGAGCTATAATGCACGATTCTGGGCCATTTTTAGTTATTTTGAACCATTGGCAAATAATTTTAGGGAGGTCAAAATTCATGATCTCATGAGCTATAACGCATGATTTTTTGTCACTTTTTAGTCATTTTGACCCATTGACAAATAATATTAGGGAGGCTAAAATTCACAAAACCATGAGCCGTGGGATATAATTTCTGGTCATTTTTAGTCATTTTGACCTATTGGCAAATATTTTTGCGGAGGAAAAAATCACGATTTCATGAGCTATATAACACATGATTTTTTACCATTTTTAGTTGACCCGTTGGCAAATAATATCATGGATGTCAAAATTCACAATTTCATTAGCTATGACACATGATTTTTGGCCATTTTTGTCATTTCGACACATTGGCAAATGATTTTACGGAGGACAATTTACGATTTCATGTGCTATAATGCATGATTTTTGGCCTTTTAAAGTCACTTTGACCAATTGGAAAATAATTTTATGGAGGGCAAAATTCATGATTTGATGAGCTATAACCCCTGATTTTGGCCATTTTAATTCATTAGAAAAAAGTACTGTGGGTTGAAATTTCATGATTTCATGAGCAATAATGCATGAATTTTGGCCATTTTTAGTCATTTAGATCTATTGGCAAACAATTTTGCGGAGGCCAAGAATCACAGTTTCATGAGCTATAATGCATGATTTTTGGCCATTTTAGTTATTCTCACCAATAGGCAAGTAATTTTGCAGAGCCTAAAATTCACGATTTCTTGAACAATAACCCCCTATTTTTCATCATTTCTTGGAGGCTAAAATTCGCAACTTCATGAGCTATGGCGCATGTTTTTGGGCCAGTTTTAGTCATTTTAACCTATTAGCAAATAATTTTGCGGAGACTAAAATTCATGAAATCATGACCTATATCCAACGATTTTCATCCAATTTTGATCGTTTGCAACCCATTGGCAAATAATTTTGCAGAGGACAAAATTTAGGATTTCGTGAGTTATTGCATACAATTCTTTTCCATTTTTAGTCCTTTCGACCTTCTAGCAAATAATTTCATGTAGGCCAACATTCATGAAATTATGAGCCATAACGCACAATTAATGTTCAAATTTTTTCATTTTGACCCATTAATAAATAATTTCACGAAGGCCGAAATTCACATTTTCATGACCTATATAATGCACGATTTTTGGCCACTTTTTATCATTTTGACCCTTTGATAAATATTTCGTGGAAGCTAAATTTCACAAAATCATGAGCTATAACACGATTTTTGGCCATTTTAGTCGTTTTGACCCATTAGCAAATAATTTTGCAGAAGACAAAATTTGTGATTTCATGAGCTATAACACACGATTTTTTTACCACTTTTAGTTATTTTGACTCTTTGGCAAATAATTTTGTGGAGGCTAAAATTCAAGAAATCATGAGTTATAACACATGATTTTTGACCAATTTAGGTTCTTCAACCAAGTGGGAGATAATTTCACAGAGACCATAATTCGTGAATTCATGAGCTATAATGCATAGTTTTTGGCCCTTTTTTTTGTCATTTTGACCCTTTGATAAATAATTTGGTGCATGCTAAAATTCATGAAATCATGAGCTATATTTCATGATTTTTAGCCATTTTTAGTCATTTTAACCCATTGAAAAATAATTTTGCGGAGAACAAACACATGATTTCTATAATACACGATTTTTAACCATTTTTTGTTATTTCAACCCATTGGGTAATTATTTTGCGGATACCCTAATTATTTTGCGGATACCAAAATTCATAATTTAATTAGCAATAACAAATGATTTTTGGTTATTTTAGTCATTTTGGCACATTGGCGAATGATTTCACGTAGGACAAAATTCACGATTTCATGTGCTATAACACACGATTGTTAGCATTTTAAAGTCATTTCAACCAATTGGAAAATAATTTTATGAAGGCCAAAATTCATGATTTGAAGAGCTATATTAATTTGGCTATTTTTAATCATTTTAACTCATTGGTAAATGTATTGCGGATAAAAAATTCATGATTTTACGAGTTATAACGCATGATTATTGGCTATTTCTAGTCTTTTTTACCCATTGGCAAATAATTTTGGTGAGGCAAAAGTCCACAGTTTCATGAGCTATTACATACAACTTTTTACCATGTTTAGTTGAAACATTTTTAGTTGTTTCGACCCATCAGCAAATAATTTCACGGAGGCTAAAATTCACGAAATCATGAACTATAGCGCATGATTTTTGGCCACTTTCGGTCATTCCGCTCATTAGCAAATAATTTTGTGGAAGACAAAATTCATGGTTTCATGAGCTATTGCATACAATTTTTTACCACTTTTAGTTGTTTCAACCTTTTGGTTAATAATTTCACATAGGCTAAAATTCATGAAATCGTAGGCTATAAGGCGCGATCTATTGCCATTTTTAGTTGTTTTGACCCATTGGTAAATAATTTCGCGTAAGCCAAAATTCACTTTTTGATCGCCTATAACGTACGATTTTTGGATACTTTTTGTCATTTCGATCCTTTGGCAAATAATTTCATGGAGGCTAAAATTTACAAGATCATAAGCTATAGCACACGATTTTCGACCATTTTTAGTCAATTCGACCCATTAGTTAATAATTTTGTGGAGGATAAAATTCATGATTTCATGAGCTATTGTACACAATTTTTGGCCATATTTGATCGTTTTGACCAGTTGGAAATAATTTCACGGAGGCTAACATTCACAAAATCATGAGCTATAACCCACGATTTGTGGACATTTTAGTTGCTTCGACCCACTAGCAAATAATTACAAGGAGGGCAAAATTCATAATTTCATGAGCTATAATGCATCATTTTTGGCCATATTTTGTCATTTTGACTCTTTGGCAGATAATTGCATGGAGGCAAATATTCACAAAATTATGAGCTATAACACACGATTTTTGGCTATTTTTAGTTGTTTCAAACCATCGGCAAATAATTTTGCGGAGCACAAAGCTCACGATTTCTTTAGCTATAACTACATCATTTTTACTATTTTTCATCATTTAGCCCGATTGATAAATTATTTTGTGGGGGCTAAAATTCATGAAATCATGAACTATAACGCACAATTTTGGCCACTTTTAGTTGTTTCGATCCATTGGTAAATAATTTCTAGGAGGTAAAAATTCACAATTTTATGAGCTATAACACATGATTTTTTATCATTTTTAATCATTTTGATCCTTTGGGAAAAAAATTTAACGGAGGCTAAAATTCACAAAATCATGAGCTATAACGAACAATTTTTGGTCATTTTAGTTGTTTCGATCCATTGTAAAAAAATTTAACAGAGGCCAAAATCCATGAAATCATGAGCTATAGTGCATAATTTTTGGCCCTTTTTTGTCGTTTCAACCCTTTGGTAAATAATTACACGGAGGTTAAAATTCATGATATCATGAACTATAACACATGCTTTTAAGCAATTTTTAGTCATTTCGATCCACTAGCAAATAATTTGGCGGAGGACAAAATTCGTGATTTCATGAGCCATTACACACGATTTTTTACAAATTTTTATCATTTTGACCTATTAGCAAGTAATTTGATGGATGCCAAAATGCACAATTTCATGAGCTATAATACACGATTTTTGGCCATTTTAGTCATTTTGACTCATTAGGAAATAATTTCATGGAGGAAAAATTTCACGATTTCTTGAGCTAGGACACATGCTTTTTTTCTATTTTTATTTGTTTCGACCCATTGGTAAATAATTTTTTGGAGGCCAAAATTCATAAAATAATATGCTCTAATGCATGATTTTTGGCCACTGTTTGTCATCTTGACCCTTGGGCAAATAATTTCACAGCGGGGGTTAAAATTCATGAAATCATGAGCTATGGTGCAAAAGTTTTGGCCATATTTGGTCGTTTTCATCAATTGCCAAATAATTTTGTGGAGGACAAAATTCATGATTTCATGAGCTATCACATAAATTTTTTTACCATTTTTAGTCTTTTTAACCCTTTGGCAAATAATTTTGCAGAGGTAAAAATTCACAATGTCATGAGCAATAACGCTCCATTTTTAGCCATTTTTTTTACCATTTTGATCCTTTAGCAAATTATTTCCCAGAGGCTAAAATTCATAAAATTGTGAGCTATAACACATGATTTTTGGCTATTTTTAGTTATTTTGATTCATTGGCAAATAATTTTGCAGAGCTCAAAATTCTCAATTTCATTAGTTATAACAAATAGCTTTTTACTATTTTTAGTCATTTAGCCCCTTCGGCAAATAACTTCACAGAGGCCAAAATTCACGAAATCATGTGCTATAACACACGATCTTTAGTTATTTTTAGTCGTTCTGGCCAACAGACAAATAATTTTGTGGAGGGCAAAATTCATGATTTCATGAGCTATAACACACAACTTTTTACCATTTTTAGTCATTTCAACCCTTTGGCAAATAATTTCGTGCATGTTAAATTAACGAAATTATGAGCTATAACACGATTTTTGGCCATTTTAGTTATTTTGACCCGTTGGCAAATAATTTCATGGAGGCCAAAATTTACGATTTCATGAGCTATAATGCACAAATTTTGGCCATTTTTTTTAATCATTTTGACCCTTTGGCAAATAATTTTATGGAGGCTAAAATTCACGAAATCATGAGCTATACCACATGATTTTGGGGCCATTTTAGTCATTTCAATCCATTGACAAATAATTTTTTGAAGGGCAAAATTCATGATTTCATGAGGTATAACTCATGATTTGTTTACCATTTTTACTAATTTCGACCCACTAGCGAATAATTTCACAGATACCGAAATTCACAATTTTATTAGCTACAACACATGATTTTTTCACTATTTTAGACATTTTGATTCTTTGGCAAATGATTTCATGGAGGACAAATTCAAGATTTCATGAGCTATAACACGTGATTTTTGGCCTTTTAAAGTCATTTCGAGCAATTGGAAAATAATTTTATGGAGGCCAAAATTTATGATTTGATGAGCTATAACCCATGATTTTTGGCCATTTTATAGTCATTTTGACTCATTGGTAAAAAGCATTGCGGGGTCAAAAATTCATGATTTCATGAGCTATAACGCACCATTTTTTGTTATTTCTAGTCGTTTCGATCCATTGCAAAATGGTTTTGGGGAGGCAAAAATTCACAATTTTCATGAGCTATAATGAATGATTTTAAGCAATTTTTCATTACATCCAAAAAATAAATAATTTCATGAAGTCTAAATTTCATGATTTCATTAACAATAACCCATTATTATTTTTATTTTTAGTCATTTCGACCCATTGGCAAATAATTTCTTGGAGGTAAAAATTCACGATTACATGTGTTACAATGCACTATTTTCGGTCATTTTTTATTGTTTTGACCCTTTGGCAAAGAATTTTGCAAAGGCTATAATTCACAAAATCATGAGCCATAACGCACGACATTTGCCCATTGTTAGTCATTTTGACCCATTCGAAAATAATTTTTTAGAGGACAAAATTCATAATTTCATGATCTATAACACATGATTTTTTTTGGTTGAAGGATGCTATTAAAGAAGTGGTGAGTCATAATCAAGGGGCTTTTATTCAAGGGTGAAGCATTATTACACACAATATTCTTTTGGCTCAAGAGATTGCAACATTATAATAGGAGAAGAGTTAGGCCAAGGTGTATGTTAAAGAAAGATATAAAGAAAGCTTATGATTCTCTAAGCTGGGATTTTTACAACAAGTAATGAGAGGGTTTGGGTTTCCTGATAAATTTATAAACTGGGTCATGAAATGTGTTTCAGGAGCTCACTATTCTGTTGTAGTAAATGGAAATAGCTGTGGATATTTTCGCTGGTAGAAGAGGATTGAGGCAAGGGGATCGTCTGTCCCTATATCTTTTCACTCTTGCTATGGAATACTTGTCACGGAGTTTAAGTGTTTTACAGGAAAATTCTAAATTCAAGTTTCATCCTAGATGCCAGAAGATGAAGATTACTCATCTCACATATGCTGATGACTTGCTTCTTTTTTGTAAAGGGGATCTCATCTCTGTTGAACTTCTTATGCAGTGTTTTAAGAAATTCTCTGACGCTTCTGGTTTGGATGCAAATAATAGTAAAAGCCAAGTTTTCTTCGGAGGTGTATCTATGCAAGTTAGAAGGAGTATTTTGGAAAAAAATTCAGTTTGAAGAAGGAGAATTACCTATTAGGTATCTTGGGGTCCCTCTTACTACAAAGTCTCCTTCTTATAGTGATTGCCGGCCTCTGACTGAAAAGATTACTTCTAGAACTCAATGTTGGCGTAATAGATATCTTTCTTATGCTGGTAGGGCTCAACTTGTGAAGTATGTTCTCCTTAGTCTCCATGTATTTTGGTCTTCGATCTTCATTCTACTAAAGAAAATTATCAAAGAAGTTGAAGCCATTTGTAGGAGGTTCTTATTGGGGGTGGGGGGGGTGGGGGCGGGAGGGCTACTAGTAATAACATGCTGCTAGTTGCTTGGAAGATTTTGTGCAGGCCCAAAAATCAGGGAGGGCTAGGTTTTCATGATGTTATAAGTGCTAATAATGCCATGATGTTAAAACACCTATGGGCTTTGATCTTGAAAACTGATTCTTTATGGGTAAAATGGATTCATGGGGTATACTTAATTGAAATAGATATATGGAGTGTTCCTTTGAAGTGTTCTCAGTCTTGGGGGTTGAAGAGGATTCTCAATTTAAGATCTCTTGCGGCAGGGCTTGTGGAGAAGGAGGGTGCATATTATAGATGGAAAGCTTCTGCTCCATCTTTTTCTTCTAGTGCAGCATATAAAGCTCTATTTATAGTATTTCCCAAAGTTGGATGGCGCAAATTAGTTTGGAGCAAAATGAATCTTCCAAGACATTCCATGATTTTGTGGCTTGCTTTTCATGAGAAGTTGCAAACTAGGGTTTTCACTAGAATGAGAGGTTTGGACATTGATACCGTGTGCCCTCTATGTACTGCTACTAAAGAATCAAGGGATCATTTCTTTTTTAATTGTGATTTTAGTAAGAGATTGTGGAGCAAAGTTTGTGACTATGTATATGAGCATCAGGTGCCATCCGATTGGAGTGTTTTCATTTCTTTTGCTATCAGAAAATGGGGTGGTAAAGGATCTAAAGCTCAGTTTTTGAGAGCTACTTTTGCAGCTACTGTTTATATGGTGTTGCAAGCAAGAAACGAGGTTGTTTTTAGAAGAGCTAATATTGATGTTGAGGGTGTTTTTCAAAGTATATTATTCTATTTGAAGATTCAACTTCATAGAATACAAAAAAATGCTGATACTGTACAGAATAGGGAGTGGTGTAGGAGATTGTGCATTTGTCCTCAGTTTATTGATGTTAAATGCTGAGGGGATGTGGTGGTTTAATGAGGGAGAAGCTGACTTTGTGTATTAGGTCTTGTGAGTTGTATACAATAGAAAGTGAGTGATGTTGTGCTATACTTTCTGAAACAGAGTGGTCGGGTTTATATTTTTAGTTTTTGGAGGATATTTTTTTGAGAGAAATTGGGTACTATACGGTGAGTTTGTATTCTCTGTCTTTTTGGTATTGAATAAAGCTAGCATTTATACCAAAAAAAACACATGATTTTTTTAATCAATTTCTGTTGTTTTGACTCTTTTGCAAATAATTCCACGGAGGCCAAAATTCATGAAATCGTGAACTATAGCACACGATTTGTCACCAATTTTAGTTATTTCGACCCATTGCCAAATAATTTTATGGAGGCCAAAATTCATGATTTCATGAGCTATAATGCATAATTTTTGGACATTTTTAGTCATTTCGACCCATTGGCAAATAATTCCTGAGATGACGAAATTCGCAATTTCATTAGCTATAATAAAAGTTTTTGCCAATTTTAGTCATTTCGAAACATTGGCAAATGATTTCTCGGAGGAGAAAATTTATGATTTCATGAGATATAACACAAGATTTGTTTTTTCATTTTTAGTTGTTTTGGTCATTGGCAAGTAATTTCGTTGAAGCTAAATTTCACAAAACCATGAGCTATTATGCTCAAATTTTGGCCATTATTTGTCATTTCAACCATTTGGCAAATAATTTTGCTGAGGCTAAAATTCATGAAATCATAAGCTATAGCGCACGATTGTCGGCCATTTTTGGTCCTTTCCACCCATTGGCAAATAATTTTGCGAAGGATAAAATTCATGATTTTTTAGGCTATCACATATGATTTTTTACCATTTTTTATCGTTTTGACCCTCTGGCAAATAGTTTCGTGTGGGCCAAAATTCATGAAATCATGAGGTGTAATGCTTGATTTTTCGCCATTTTGTACTGTTTTGACACCTTGTCAAATAATTTTTTGGAGGCTATAATTCACAAAATCATGAGCTATAACACACGAATTTTAGCTTTTTTTAGTCATTTCGACCCATTGGCAAATAATTTTACGGAGCTCAAAATTAACGATTTCATTAGCTATAACAAATGACTATTTACTATTTCTACTTGTTTGGCCCCTTTGGTAAATCATTTCACGACGGCTAAAATTCACAAAATCATGAGCTATAACGCATGATTTTTGGGCAGATTTAGTCGATTTGACTCAATGGCAAATAATTTATGAGAGACAAAAATTCATGATTTTATGAGCTATAACACATGATATTTGGCCATGTTTTTCCATTTTGACCCATTGGCAAAACATTTCATGGAGGCCAATTTTCACGATTTTATGAGCTATAGTGCTTGATTTTTGGCTATTTTAGTCATTTTGACCCATTGGCAAATAATTTTATGGAGGCCAAAATTCATGAAATCATGAGCTATAAAGCATGATTTTTGATCGTTTTAGTTGTTTCAATCCATTGGAAAATGATTTTGCATAGGAAAAGCCTCATGATTTCATGAGCTATAACACATGATTTTTGGCCATTTTAGTCATTTTGACCCTTTGGCAAATAATTTCATGGAGGCTAAAATTCACAAAATCATGAGCTATAACGCATGATTTTTGGCCATTTTAGTCATTTTGACCCATTGGCAAATAATTTATGAGAGACAAAATTCATGATTTTATGAGCTATAACACATGATATTTGGCCATGTTTTCCATTTTGACCCATTGGCAAAACATTTCATGGAGGCCAATTTTCACGATTTTATGAGCTATAGTGCTTGATTTTTGGCTATTTTTAACAGTTTCATCCCTTGGCAAATAATTTTATGGAGGCTAAAATTCATGAAATCATGAGCTATAACGCATGATTTTGGCCATTTTAGTCATTTCAACCCATTGGCAAATAATTTTATGGAGGCTAAAATTCATGATTTTTAGGCTATCACATATGATTTTTACCATTTTTATCGTTTTGACCCTCGGCAAATAGTTTCGTGTGGGCCAAAATTCATGAAATCATGAGGTGTAATGCTTGATTTTTAGCCATTTTGTACTGTTTTGACACCTTGTCAAATAATTTTTGGAGGCTATAATTCACAAAATCATGAGCTATAACACACAATTTTAGCTTTTTAGTCATTTCGACCCATTGGCAAATAATTTTCTTGAGGCTAAAATTCACAATTTCATTAGCTATAACAAATGACTATTTACTATTTCTACTTGTTTGGCCCCTTTGGTAAATCATTTCACGACGGCTAAAATTCACAAAATCATGAGCTATAGCATGATTTTGGCCATTTTAGTCATTTTGACCCATTGGCAAATAATTTATGAGAGACAAAAATTCATGATTTTATGAGCTATAACACATGATATTTGGCCATGTTTTTCCATTTTGACCCATTGGCAAAACATTTCATGGAGGCCAATTTTCACGATTTTATGAGCTATAGTGCTTGATTTTTGGCTATTTTTAACAGTTTCATCCCCTTGGCAAATAATTTTGCGAAGGCTAAAATTCCATAAATCATGAGCTATAAAGCATGATTTTTGATCGTTTTTAGTTGTTTCAATCCATTGGAAAATGATTTTGCATAGGAAAAGCCTCATGATTTCATGAGCTATAACACAATTTTTATCCAATTTTTATCATTTTGACCCTTTGGCAAATAATTTCACGGAGGCTAAAATTTAAAAAATCATGAGCTATAGCACAAAATTTGGCCATTTTAGTCATTTTGACCATTTGGCAAATACTTTCGTGGAGGCTAAACTTTACGAAATTTGTAACGCACGATTTTTGGCCATTTTAGTTGTTTTGACCAAATGGGAAATAATTACGCGGAGGCTGAAATTCACAATTTCATGAGATATAATGCACTATTTTTGGCCTTTTTTGTCATTTTGACCCTTTGGTGAATAATTTATGGAGGCTAAACTTCACGGGTTCATGAGCGATATAACACATGATGTTTTTTTCCATTTTTACTCGTTTTGACCCATGGTCAACTAATTTTGTAGAGAAGAAAATTCTTGATTATATTAGCTATAACACATGATTTATTATTATTTTTAGTTGACCCATTGGCAAATAAATTTACAGATGCCAAAATTCACAGTTTTCTTAACTATTACACTTGATTTTTAGCCATTTTAGTTGTTTCAACTCATTGACAAATTATTTCGTGAACAAAAAAATTCACGATTGCATGTGCTATAACACATAATTTTTGGCCTTTTAAAGACTTTTTGACCGATTGGAAAAGAATTTCATGGAGGCCAAAATTCATGATTTGATGAGCTATAACCCATGATTTTGGCCATTTTTAGTCGTTTTGACTTATCACTAAAAAGTGTTGCGGGGTCAAAAATTCATGATTTCATGAGCTATAACACATGCTTTTTAGCCATTTTTAGTCGCTTTGATCCATTGACAAATAATTTCACGGATGCTAAAATTCACAATTTCGTTAGCTATAACACAATTTTAAGACATTTTTGGTCATTTCCATCCATTGGTAAATAATTTTTCTGCAGGACAAAATTCACGATTACATGAGCTATCACATATGATTTTTTACTTTATTTAGCCATTTTAGCCCTTTGTCAAATAATTTCTTGGAGGCCAAAATTCACGAAATCGTGAGCTATAATGCTCGATTTTTAGCCATTTTGTGCAATTTTGACCCTTTGTCAAATAATTTTGTAGAGGCTAAAATTCACAAAATCATGAGCTAAAATAATGATTTTTGGCCATTTTTAGTCATTTTGACCTACTGGCAAATAATTTCTAGGAGGCAAACATTCACTATTTTATGAGCTATAACGCATGATTTTTAGCCGCTTTTTATCATTTTGACCCTTTGGCAAATAATTTTGTAGAAGAAAAATTCACGATTTCATCCATAATACACAATTTTTTACCATTTTTAGTCATTTTGACCCATTGGTAAATATTTTCATAGATGTCAAAATTCACAATTTCATCAGCTATAACACCTGATTTTTAGCCATTTTTGTCATTTCGACACATAGGCAAATGATTTCATGGAGGACTAAATTCATGATTTCATATGCTATAACGCATGATTTTTGGCTTTTTAAAGTTATTTGGACCAATTGAAAAATAATTTTGTGGAGACCAAAATTCATGATTAGAAGAGGTATAACCTATGATTTTGGCCATTTTAGTCATTTTGACTCGTTGGTAAAAGTATTGCGGTCAAAATTCATAATTTCATGAGCTATAATGCACGATTTTTAGCTATTTCTAGTCATTTTGACCCATTGGCAAATAATTTCAGGGAGACAAAAATTTACGATTTCATGAACTGTAATGAATTACTTTAGGCTATTTTCCTTCATTCCAACTAATACACAAGTAATTTCGTGGTGTCCGAAATTCACGATTTCATGAACAATAACCCTTTATTTTTGTCATTTCTTAGAGGTAAAAATTCACAATTTCATGAGCTATAGAGCATGATTTTGGCCATTTTAGTCGCTTTGATCCATTGACAAATAATTTCACGGATGCTAAAATTCACAATTTCGTTAGCTATAACACAATTTTAAGACATTTTTGGTCATTTCCATCCATTGGTAAATAATTTTTCTGCAGGACAAAATTCACGATTACATGAGCTATCACATATGATTTTTTACTTTATTTAGCCATTTTAGCCCTTTGTCAAATAATTTCTTGGAGGCCAAAATTCACGAAATCGTGAGCTATAATGCTCGATTTTTAGCCATTTTGTGCAATTTTGACCCTTTGTCAAATAATTTTGTAGAGGCTAAAATTCACAAAATCATGAGCTAAAATAATGATTTTTGGCCATTTTTAGTCATTTTGACCTACTGGCAAATAATTTCTAGGAGGCAAACATTCACTATTTTATGAGCTATAGCATGATTTTTAGCCGCTTTTATCATTTTGACCCTTTGGCAAATAATTTTGTAGAAGAAAAATTCGATTTCATCCATAATACACAATTTTTACCATTTTTAGTCATTTTGACCCATTGGTAAATATTTTCATAGATGTCAAAATTCACAATTTCATGAGTTATAACACATGATTTTGGCCATTTTAGTCATTTCAACCCATTGGCAAATAATTTCATGGAGGACTAAATTCATGATTTCATATGCTATAACGCATGATTTTTGGCTTTTAAAGTTATTTGGACCAATTGAAAAATAATTTTGTGGAGACCAAAATTCATGATTAGAAGAGGTATAACCTATGATTTTTGGCCATTTTAGTCATTTTGACTCGTTGGTAAAAAGTATTGCAGGTCAAAAATTCATAATTTCATGAGCTATAATGCACGATTTTTAGCTATTTCTAGTCATTTTGACCCATTGGCAAATAATTTCAGGGAGACAAAAATTTACGATTTCATGAGCTATAATGCATGATTTTTGGCCATTTTAGTCATTTCAACCCATTGGCAAATAATTTTGTGGAGACCAAAATTCATGATTTCATGAGCTATAACACATGATTTTTGGCCATTTTGTCATTTCTTAGAGGTAAAATTCACAATTTCATGAGCTATAGAGCATGATTTTTGGCCATTTTTAGTCGTTTCAACCCAGTGGCAAATAATTTTGTTGAGTGTAAAATTTAGGAAATCATGAGTTATAGCGCACGATTTTTAGCTATTTTTGATCGTTTCCACCCATTGGCAAATAATTTTGCAAAGAAAAAAATTCACAATTTTATGAGCTATCAATACAAATTTTTTTATTACCATTTTCAGTCATTTCGACCATTTGGCAAATAATTTTATTGAGGCTAAAATTCATAAAATCATGCACTATAATGCATGATTTTAGGCCATTTTTAGCACATTTGACCCATTTGAAAATAATTTTGCGGAGGCAAAAATTCACGTTTTCTTGACCTATAACTCACGATTTTTGGCCAGTTTTTGTCGTTTCAACCCTTTGGCAAATAATTTCAGGGAGGCTAAAATTCATAAAATCAAGATCTGTAACACACAATGTTTAGCCATTTTTAGTCATTTCAACCCTTTGGCAAATAATTTTGTGGAGGACAAAATTCATAATTTTATGAGCTTAAATACACGATTTGTTTTTACCATTTTTAGCTATTTTAACCCTTTAGCAAATAATTAATAGAGGCTAAAATTTAGGAAATCATGAGCTATAATGCATGATTTTCATTTCTAGCCATTGGCAAATAATTTCACGGAGGCCAAAATTCACGATTTCATGACCTATCATGTACAAAATTTGGCCATGTTTTGTCGTTTAGACCCTTTGGTAAATAATTTTATGGAGGCTAAATTTCACCAAACCGTGAGCTATACCATTAGATTTTTGACCATTTTTAGTCATTTCAACCCACTGACAAATAATTTTATGAAGGACAAAATTCATAATTTCATGAGCTATAACTCACGGTTTTTTACCATTTTATTCATTTCGACTCATTGACAAATAATTTCACAGATGCCAAAATTCGACTCATTGACAAATAATTTCACAGATGCCAAAATTCCTAATTTTATAAACTAAAATATATGATTTTTGGCCATTTTTGTCGTTTCGACTCATTGGCAAATAATTTCAAGGAGGATAAAATTCATGATTTTATGAGCTATAACACACGATTTTGGCCTTTTAAAGTTCTTCGACCCATTGACTAATAATTTCACGGAAGCTAAAATTCACAATTTCATTAGCAATAGCATACTATTTTTTTTCCATTTGAGTCTTTGCAACTCATTCGCAAATGATTGCATGGAGGAAAAAAATTCATGATTTCATGAGCTATAACATACAAATTTTCCATTTGTTGTCGTTTTGACCCATTAGCAAATAGTTTCACGAACGCCAACATTCACGAAATCATGAGCTATAATGCACAAGTTTTGGCCATTGTTTGTCATTTCAACATTGGACAAATAATTTCACAAAGGCTAAAGTTCATGAAATCATGAGATATAACACACGATTTTTGCCCTTTTTTGTCATTTCCAAC
The DNA here is from genome assembly GCA_012295165.1 of Asparagus setaceus. Classification (NCBI taxonomy): domain Eukaryota; kingdom Viridiplantae; phylum Streptophyta; class Magnoliopsida; order Asparagales; family Asparagaceae; genus Asparagus; species Asparagus setaceus. The sequence goes on from CM022705.1 coordinate 5,342,089, forward strand.
CATTGGCAAATAATTTTGTGGAGGAAGAAATTCTCGATTTTATGAGCCATTACATAAGATATTTTTATCATTTTTAATCGTTTCGACCCTTTGGCAAATAATTTCATAAAGGTTAAATTTCTCAATTTCTTGTGCCATAACGCTCTATTTTTGGCCATTTTTTTTCCATTTTGACCCTTTGGCAAATAATTTCCCGGACACTAAAATTCACAAAATTATGAGCTATAACACACTATTGTTGTCCCTTTTTAGTTGTTTCGACCCATTGGTAAATAATTTTGCGTAGGATAAAATTCATGATTTCATGGCTATCACATAAAACTTTTTACCATCTTTAGTCATTTTGACCCTTCGGCAAATAATTTTGAGAGGCCAAAATTCACGTAATCGGGAGCTGTAATGCTTGATTTTTGGTCATTTTCTCCCATTTTCACCATTTGTCAAATAATTTCACGGAGGCTAAATTCACAAAATCATGAGCTATAACATGTAATTTTTGGCCATATTTAGTTGTTTTGAACCATTGGCAAATAGTTTTGTGGAGCTCAAAACTTATGATTTTATTAGCTATAACAAATAACTTTTCACTATATTTAGTCGTTTAGCCCCTTTGGCAAATAATTTTGTAGAGGCCAAAAATCTCAAAATCATGATCTATAATGCACGAATTGTGACTAGTTTTAGTCAATTTAACCCTTTGGCAAATAATTTTATGGAGGCCAAAATTCTCAATTTCATGAGCTATAATGCTCGATTTTTAGGCATTTTTTCTCGCTATGACCCTTTGGCAAATAATTTCTCGGAGGTTAAAATTCACAAAATCATGAGCTATAATATATGAATTTTGGCTATTTTTAATTGTTTCGAGCCATTGGCAAATAATTTTGCGGAACACAAAATTCAAAATTTTATTAGCTATATAACACACATTGTTTACTATTTTTAGTCGTTTAGATCCTTTGGTAAATAATTTCCAGAGGCCAAACTTCACAAAATCATGAGCTATAATGCATGATTATTAGCCATGTTTAGTCATTTTGACCCATTGGCAAATAATCTCTAGGAGGCCAAAATACTCGATTTTCTCAGTAATAACGTATGATGTTTTGGCCATTTTTAGTCATTTCAACCCATTGGCAAATAATTTCGCAGAGGCCAAAGTTCACAATTTCATGAGCTATATCATTCATTTTTTGGCCAATGTTTGTAGTTTCATCCCATTAGCAAATAATTTTGTAGAAGCTAAAATTCACAAGATCATGAGCTATAAAACATAAATTTTAGCCATTTTTAGTTATTGTAACCCATTGGAAAATAATTTTGCATAGGAAAAAATTCACGATTTAATTAGCAATAACAAATGACTTTTTACTATTTTTAGTCGTTTAGCCCCTTTGGCAAATAAATTCACAGAGGCCAAAATTCGTGAAATCATGAGCTAGATAACGCATGATTTTTGGCCATTTTTAGTCATTTCGACCCATTAGCAAATAATTTCTAGGTGGCAAAAATTAATGATTTCATGAGTTATAACAAATAATTTTTGTCCACTTTTTATCATTTCGAACCTCTTACGGAGGCTAAAATTCACTAAATCATGAGCTATAACACACGATTTTTGCCATTTTAGTCATTTCGACCCATTAGCAAATAATTTCTAGGTGGCAAAATTAATGATTTCATGAGTTATAACAAATAATTTTTGTCCACTTTTTATCATTTCGAACCTCTTACGGAGGCTAAAATTCACTAAATCATGAGCTATAACACACGATTTTTTGCCATTTTTAGTCGTTTCGACCCATTGGTAAATAATTTCACGGAGGCTAAAATTCACGATTTTATAAGCTATAACACAAGATTTTTATCATTTTTAGTCATTTTAACCCTTTGGGAAATAATTTTGTGGAGGCTAAAATTCATGAAATCATGAGCTATAATGCAAGATTTTTGGTCATTTCGACCCATCAACGGATAATTTTACGGAGGCCAAAATTCACAATTTTATAAGCTATATTGCACAATTTTTAGACAATTTTTGTCATTTTGATGCTTTGGTAAATAATTTTGTGGAGGCTAAAATTTCACGAATTCATGTGCTATAGCATATGATTTTTGCTATTTTTAGTCATTTTGATCCATTGGCAAATAATTTTATGGAGGCCAAAATTCACGATTTTTGAGCATTTCTTTCGTTTCAATCCTTTGACAAATAATTTCTAAAATTCATGAAATCATGACTATGACACGTGATTTTGACAATTTTAAGTCATTTCAATCTGTTGGTAAATTGCTTCGTTGAGGCCAAACTTCACAAAATCATGAGCTATAACACATGATTTTTGGCCATTTTTAGTCGTTTTGACCCATTGGCAAATAATTTTGTAGAGGCCAAAATTCATGATTTTATAAGCTATAACACATGATTTTTTATCATTTTTAGTCATTTTGACCCATTGGCAAATAATTTCATGGAGGCCAAAATTCACAATTTTATAAGCTATAACACATGATTTTTGGCCATTTTTAGTTGTTTCAACCCATTGGCAAATAATTTTCTTGAACACAAAATTCAAAATTTTATTAGCTATAACACACGATTTTTGCCATTTTTAGTCGTTTTGACCCATTGGCAAATAATTTTGTGGAGGCTAAAATTCATGATTTCATGAGCTATAACACACAACTTTTACCATTTTAGTCATTTCAACCCTTTGGCAAATAATTTCTGGAGGTTAAAATTCACAAAATCATGAGCTATAACATGATTTTTGGCCATTTTAGTTATTGTAACCCATTGGAAAATAATTTTATGGAGGCCAAAATTCACAATTTCATGAGCTATAATGCATGATTTTTGGCCATTTTAGTCATTTTGACCCTTTGGCAAATAATTTTATGGAGGCTAAAATTCACGAAATCATGAGCTATAACACATGATTTTTGGCCATTTTAGTCATTTCAATCCATTGACAAATAATTTTGTGGAGGCTAAAATTCATGATTTCATGAGCTATAACACATGATTTTTGGCCATTTTAGTCATTTCGACCCATTAGCAAATAATTTCACGGAGGCTAAAATTCACAATTTTATAAGCTATAACACAAGATTTTTATCATTTTTAGTCATTTTGATCCATTGGCAAATAATTTCATGGAGGACAAAATTCAAGATTTCATGAGCTATAACACATGATTTTTGGCCATTTTAGTCATTTTGACCCATTGGCAAATAATTTCATGGAGGCCAAAATTCACAATTTCATGAGCTATAATGCATGATTTTTGGCCATTTTAGTCATTTTGACCCTTTGGCAAATAATTTTATGGAGGCTAAAATTCACGAAATCATGAGCTATAACACATGATTTTTGGCCATTTTAGTCATTTCAATCCATTGACAAATAATTTTGTGGAGGCTAAAATTCATGATTTCATGAGCTATAACACATGATTTTTGGCCATTTTAGTCATTTCGACCCATTAGCAAATAATTTCACGGAGGCTAAAATTCACAATTTTATAAGCTATAACACATGATTTTTGGCTATTTTTAGTCATTTTGATCCATTGGCAAATAATTTCATGGAGGACAAAATTCAAGATTTCATGAGCTATAACACATGATTTTTGGCCATTTTAGTCATTTCGACCCATTGGTAAATAATTTTGTGGAGGCTAAAATTCATGATTTAATGAGCTATAACCCATGATTTTTGGCCATTTTTAGTCGTTTTGACCCATTGGTAAATAATTTCACGGAGGCTAAAATTCACGATTTTATAAGCTATAACACAAGATTTTTTATCATTTTTAGTCATTTTAACCCTTTGGGAAATAATTTTGCAGAGGCTAGATTTCATGAAGTCAGGAGCTATAATGCAAGATTTTTGGTCATTTCGACCCATCAACAGATAATTTTACGGAGGCCAAAATTCACAATTTTATAAGCTATATTGCACAATTTTTAGACAATTTTTGTCATTTTGATGCTTTGGTAAATAATTTTGTGGAGGCTAAAATTTCACGAATTCATGTGCTATAGCATATGATTTTTTGCTATTTTTAGTCATTTTGATCCATTGGCAAATAGTTTTGCGTAGGAAAAAATTCACGATTTTTTGAGCATTTCTTTCGTTTCAATCCTTTGACAAATAATTTCTAAAATTCATGAAATCATGACTATGACACGTGATTTTTGACAATTTTAAGTCATTTCAATCTGTTGGTAAATTGCTTCGTTGAGGCCAAACTTCACAATGTCCTAATAACACATGTTTTTGGACATTTTTTTCATTTTAACCCATTGGCAAATAATTTCATGGAGGCCAAAATTCATGAAATCATGAGCTATATCATGACTTTATGAGCTAAAACACATGATTTTTGGCCATTTTTAGTTGTTTCTTCCCATTGGCAAAGAATTTCCTAGAGTTCAAAATTCATTATTTCATGAGCTATATCCCATTATTTTTGCCATTTATTGATCAAAATACATTGTTTTATGATATTTCATGAGCTATATCATGACTTTATGAGCTAAAACACATGATTTTTGGCATTTGTTTTATTGTTTTGACCAATTGTCAAATAATTTTGTGGATCCAAATTTCACAATTTCATGGGTTATAACTCATGATTTTTAACAATTTTAGTTGTTTCTACAATTGGCAAATAATTTCACGGAGGCTAAAATTCATGATTTTATAAGCAATAACTCATTATCTTGACCATATTTAGTCGTTTTGACCAATCGGCAAATAATTTCATGGAGGTCAAAATTCATGATTTCATGAGCTATAACACATGATTTTTGGCCATTTTTAGTCGTTTAGATCCTTTGGTAAATAATTTCACGGAGGCTAAAATTCATGATTTAATGAGCTATAACCCATGATTTTTAGTCGCTTTTAGTTGTTGCTTCCCATTGGCAAAGAATTTCCTAGAGTTCAAAATTCATTATTTCATGAGCTATATCCCATTATTTTTGCCATTTATTGATCAAAATACATTGTTTTATGATATTTCATGAGCTATATCATGACTTTATGAGCTAAAACACATGATTTTTGGCATTTGTTTTATTGTTTTGACCAATTGTCAAATAATTTTGTGGATCCAAATTTCACAATTTCATGGGTTATAACTCATGATTTTTAACAATTTTAGTTGTTTCTACAATTGGCAAATAATTTTACGAGTCTAAAATTCATGATTTTATAAGCAATAACTCATTATCTTGACCATATTTAGTCGTTTTGACCAATCGGCAAATAATTTCATGGAGGCCAATAGTCATGATTTCATGAGCTATGAGACTTGATTTTTGGCCATTTTTAGTCGTTTTGACCCATTGGCAAATAATTTCACGGAGGCTAAAATTCACAATTTTATAAGCTATAACACAAGATTTTTATCATTTTTAGTCATTTCGACCCATTGGTAAATAATTTTGAGGAGGTCAAAATTCATGATTTCATGAGCTATAACACATGATTTTTGGCCATTTTTAGTCATTTTAACCCTTTGGCAAATAATTTCATGGAGGCCAAAATTCATGAAATCATGAGCTATAACACACGATTTTTGCCATTTTTAGTCATTTTGACCCTTTGGCAAATAATTTTGTGGAGGCTAAAATTCACAAAATCATGAGCTATAATGCAAGATTTTTGGTCATTTTAGTCATTTTGACCCATTGGCAAATAATTTCTAGGTGGCAAAATTAATGATTTCATGAGTTATAACAAATAATTTTTGTCCACTTTTTATCATTTCGAACCTCTTACGGAGGCTAAAATTCACTAAATCATGAGCTATAACACACGATTTTTTGCCATTTTTAGTCGTTTCGACCCATTGGTAAATAATTTCACGGAGGCTAAAATTCACGATTTTATAAGCTATAACACAAGATTTTTTATCATTTTTAGTCATTTTAACCCTTTGGGAAATAATTTTGCAGAGGCTAGATTTCATGAAGTCAGGAGCTATAATGCAAGATTTTTGGTCATTTCGACCCATCAACAGATAATTTTACGGAGGCCAAAATTCACAATTTTATAAGCTATATTGCACAATTTTTAGACAATTTTTGTCATTTTGATGCTTTGGTAAATAATTTTGTGGAGGCTAAAATTTCACGAATTCATGTGCTATAGCATATGATTTTTTGCTATTTTTAGTCATTTTGATCCATTGGCAAATAGTTTTGCGTAGGAAAAAATTCACGATTTTTTGAGCATTTCTTTCGTTTCAATCCTTTGACAAATAATTTCTAAAATTCATGAAATCATGACTATGACACGTGATTTTTGACAATTTTAAGTCATTTCAATCTGTTGGTAAATTGCTTCGTTGAGGCCAAACTTCACAATGTCCTAATAACACATGTTTTTTGGACATTTTTTTTCATTTTAACCCATTGGCAAATAATTTCACGGAGTCTGAAATTCATGATTTAATGAGCTATAACCCATGATTTTTAGTCGCTTTTAGTTGTTGCTTCCCATTGGCAAAGAATTTCCTAGAGTTCAAAATTCATTATTTCATGAGCTATATCCCATTATTTTTTGCCATTTATTGATCAAAATACATTGTTTTATGATATTTCATGAGCTATATCATGACTTTATGAGCTAAAACACATGATTTTTGGCATTTGTTTTATTGTTTTGACCAATTGTCAAATAATTTTGTGGATCCAAATTTCACAATTTCATGGGTTATAACTCATGATTTTTAACAATTTTTAGTTGTTTCTACAATTGGCAAATAATTTTACGGAGTCTAAAATTCATGATTTTATAAGCAATAACTCATTATCTTCAGCCATATTTAGTCGTTTTGACCAATCGGCAAATAATTTCATGGAGGCCAATAGTCATGATTTCATGAGCTATGAGACTTGATTTTTGATAATTTTAATTCATTTGTACCTGTTGGTAAAATCTCGCTGAGGCTAAAATTCACAATTTCATGAGCTCTAACACATGTTTTTTAGCAATTTTTTTTATTTTGACCCATTGGCAAATAATTTCACGGAGTTTGAAATTCATGATTTCATGAGCTATAACCCCATGATTTTTGGCAGTTTTTAGTTGTTTCTTCCCATTGGCAAATCATTTTGTGGAGTTCAAAATTCATTATTTCATGAGCTATATATCCCATTATTTTTGGGCATTTATAGTTTGATTCGACCCAATTGCAAATAGTTTTAGGGAGGCCAAAATTCATGATTTTATAAGCTATAACATTTGATTTTTGGCCCTTTTTAATCATTTTGACCAATTGGAAAATAATTTTGCTGAAGCAAAAATTCATGATTTAATGCGCTATAACGCATGATTTTTGGACATTTTTAGTTGTCTTTACCCATTGACAGATAATTTCGCGGAGTGAAACATTCATGGTTTCATGAGCTAAGCTACGATATTTGGACATTTTTAGACAATTTTACCTATTGGCAAATAATTTTGCGAGTCCAAAATTCACTATTTCATGAGCTATAACCCATGATTTTTGGCCATTTTTAGTCATTTTGACCCTTTGGCAAATAATTTTGTGGAGGCTAAAATTTCACGAATTCATGTGCTATAACACACGATTTTTGCCATTTTTAGTCGTTTTGACCAATCGGCAAATAATTTCTAGGTGGCAAAATTAATGATTTCATGAGCTATAACACGATTTTTGCCATTTTTAGTCATTTCGACTCATTGACAAATAATTTCATGGAGGCCAAAATTCATGATTTCATGAGCTATAACACATGATTTTTGGCCATTTTTAGTCATTTTGACCCATTGGCAAATAATTTTATGGAGGCCAAAATTCATGATTTAATGAGCTATAACCCATGATTTTTGGCCATTTTTAGTCATTTTGACCCATTGGTAAATAATTTTGAGGAGGTCAAAATTCATGATTTCATGAGCTATAACACACAATTTTTGGCTATTTTTAGTCATTTTGATCCATTGGCAAATAGTTTTAGGGAGGCCAAAATTCACAATTTCATGAGCTATAATGAATGATTTGTGGCCATTTTAGTCATTTCGACCCATTGGCAAATAATTTTATGGAGGCCAAAATTCATGATTTCATGAGCTATAACCCCATGATTTTGGCCATTTTAGTCATTTTGACCCATTGGCAAATAATTTTGCGAGTCCAAAATTCACTATTTCATGAGCTATAACCCCATGATTTTTGGCCATTTTAGTCTCTTGAGCCATTGTTAAATAATATCGCGGAGGCTAAAATTCACTATTTCATGAGCTATAACCTACCATTTTGGCAATTTATATTTGTTTGACCCATGGATAAATAATTTCCTTGAGTCCAGAATTTCACGATTTTATGAGCTCTAGCCCACGATTTTTAGCCATTTTTATTCATTTCAACCTATTGGTAGCAACTAATCTCACGGAGACCAAAATTCATGATTTCATGAGCTATAACCCCATGATTTTTGGCGGTTTTAGTTGTTTCTTCCCATTGGCAAATCATTTTGTGGAGTTCAAAATTCATTATTTCATGAGCTATATATCCCATTATTTTTGGGCATTTATAGTTTGATTGACCCAATTGCAAATAGTTTTAGGGAGGCCAAAATTCATGATTTTATAAGCTATAACATTTGATTTTTGGCCCTTTTTAATCATTTTGACCAATTGGAAAATAATTTTGCTGAAGCAAAAATTCATGATTTAATGCTATAGCATGATTTTTGGACATTTTAGTTGTCTTTACCCATTGTGAGATAATTTGTGAGTGAAACATTCATGGTTTCATGAGCTAAGCTACGATATTTGGACATTTTTAGACAATTTTACCTATTGGCAAATAATTTTGCAGAGTCCAAAATTCACTATTTCATGAGCTATAAGCACAATTTTGGCCATTTTTAGTAGTTTCAACCCAATGACAAATAATTTTACGAAGGCCAAAATTAACGATTTCATAACCAATAACGAATAAATTTTTGTCATTTTTGTTATTTTGACCAATTGGTAAATAATTTTGAGGAGGTCAAAATTCATGATTTAATGCTATAGCATGATTTTTGGACATTTTAGTTGTCTTTACCCATTGTGAGATAATTTGTGAGTGAAACATTCATGGTTTCATGAGCTAAGCTACGATATTTGGACATTTTTAGACAATTTTACCTATTGGCAAATAATTTTGCGAGTCCAAAATTCACTATTTCATGAGCTATAAGCACAATTTTGGCCATTTTAGTCATTTCGACCCATTGGCAAATAATTTCATGGAGGCCAAAATTAACGATTTCATAACCAATAACGAATAAATTTTTTGTCATTTTTTGTTATTTTGACCAATTGGTAAATAATTTTGAGGAGGTCAAAATTCATGATTTCATGTGCTATAACGCGTGATTTGTGGCCATTTTTAGTCTCTTCGAGCCATTGTTAAATAATATCGCGGAGGCTAAAATTCACTATTTCATGAGCTATAACCTACCATTTTTGGCAATTTATATTTGTTTCGACCCATGGATAAATAATTTCCTTGAGTCCGAATTTCACGATTTTATGAGCTCTAGCCCACGATTTTTAGCCATTTTTATTCATTTCAACCTATTGGTAGCAACTAATCTCACGGAGACCAAAATTCAAAATTTCATGAACTATAACACACAATTTTTGGCTATTTTTAGTCATTTCGACTCATTGACAAATACTTTCATAGATGCTAAAATCCATGATTTCATGAGCTCTAACACATAAGTTTTGGCCATTTTCAGTCGTTTCGACCCATTGCCAAATAATTTTGATGAGTCCAAAATGCACGGTCTCACTTAGCTATAACACACAATTTTGGGCTATATTTAGTTGTTTCGAACCATTGACATTAATTTCACATAGGCCATAATTCACAATATCATGAGTTATAACGCTTGAATTTTGCCCATTTTAGTTGTTTCTTCCCATTGGCAAATAATTTTGCGAGTCCAAAATTCACTATTTCATGAGCTATAACACACAATTTTTGGCTATTTTTAGTCATTTCGACCCATTGGCAAATAATTTTATGGAGGCCAAAATTCATGATTTCATGAGCTATAACCCCATGATTTTTGGCCATTTTAGTCATTTCGACCCATTGGCAAATAATTTTGCGAGTCCAAAATTCACTATTTCATGAGCTATAACCCCATGATTTTTGGCGGTTTTAGTTGTTTCTTCCCATTGGCAAATCATTATGTGGAGTTCAAAATTCATTATTTCATGAGCTATATATCCCATTATTTTTGGGCATTTATAGTTTGATTGACCCAATTGCAAATAGTTTTAGGGAGGCCAAAATTCATGATTTTATAAGCTATAACATTTGATTTTTGGCCCTTTTAATCATTTTGACCAATTGGAAAATAATTTTCTTTGAAGCAAAATTCATGATTTAATGCTATAGCATGATTTTTGGACATTTTAGTTGTCTTTACCCATTGTGAGATAATTTGTGAGTGAAACATTCATGGTTTCATGAGCTAAGCTACGATATTTGGACATTTTTAGACAATTTTACCTATTGGCAAATAATTTTGCAGAGTCCAAAATTCACTATTTCATGAGCTATAAGCACAATTTTGGCCATTTTTAGTAGTTTCAACCCAATGACAAATAATTTTATGGAGGCCAAAATTAACGATTTCATAACCAATAACGAATAAATTTTTTGTCATTTTTTGTTATTTTGACCAATTGGTAAATAATTTTGAGGAGGTCAAAATTCATGATTTCATGTGCTATAACGCGTGATTTGTGGCCATTTTTAGTCTCTTGAGCCATTGTTAAATAATATCGCGGAGGCTAAAATTCACAAAATCATGAGCTATAACACACAATTTTTGGCTATTTTTAGTCATTTCGACCCATTGGCAAATAATTTTGAGGAGGTCAAAATTCATGATTTCATGAGCTCTAACACATGTTTTTAGCAATTTTTTATTTTGACCCATTGGCAAATAATTTCATGGAGGCCAAAATTCATGATTTCATGAGCTATAATGCATAATTTTGGACATTTTTAGTCATTTCGACCCATTGGCAAATAATTTTACGAGTCTAAAATTCATGATTTCATGAGCTATAAGCACAATTTTGGCCATTTTAGTCATTTCGACCCATTGGCAAATAATTTCATGGAGGCCAAAATTCACAAAATCATGAGCTATAACACATGATTTTTGGCCATTTTAGTCATTTCGACCCATTGGCAAATAATTTTATGGAGGACAAAATTCATGATTTCATGAGCTATAACACACAATTTTGGCCATTTTAGTCATTTCGACCCATTGGCAAATAATTTCACGGAGGCTAAAATTCACAATTTCATGAGCTATAACACACAATTTTTGGCTATTTTTAGTCATTTTGACCCATTGGCAAATAATTTCATGGAGGCCAAAATTCATGATTTTATGAGCTATAACACATGATTTTTGGCCATTTTAGTCATTTCGACTCATTGACAAATACTTTCATAGATGCTAAAATCCATGATTTCATGAGCTATAAGCACAATTTTGGCCATTTTTAGTAGTTTCAACCCAATGACAAATAATTTCACGGAGGCTAAAATTCACAATTTCATTAGCTATAACACACAATTTTGGCCATTTTAGTCATTTTGACCCATTGGCAAATAATTTCATGGAGGCCAAAATTCATGATTTCATGAGCTATAACACACAATTTTTGGCTATTTTTAGTCATTTTGACCCATTGCCAAATAATTTTGAGGAGGTCAAAATTCATGATTTTATGAGCTATAACACATGATTTTATTATTATTTTAGTTGACCCATTGGCAAATAATTTCATGGAGGCCAAAATTCATGATTTCATGAGCTATAACACATGATTTTTGGCCATTTTAGTCATTTCGACTCATTGACAAATAATTTTGAGGAGGTCAAAATTCACGATTTCATGAGCTATAACACACAATTTTTGGCTATTTTTAGTCATTTTGACCCATTGGCAAATAATTTCATGGAGGCCAAAATTCATGATTTCATGAGCTATAACACATGATTTTGGCCATTTTCGTTCTTTGATCCATTGACAAATATTTTCACTAAATTCAATTTCACAATTTCATAAACTAAACCATGATATTTTCTAATTTTTAGCGTTAAGGACCATTGATAAACAATTTTGCGGAGGACAAAATTTAAGATTTCATGAGCTATAACTTGTGATTTTTGGTCATTTTATTCATTTTGACCCATTGTCAACTAAGTTTATGGAGACCGAAATTCATGATTTCAAGTGCTATATTGATCGTTACATTTAATTGCCCTTTTATATCCTCATTATCTATTTTACTTAAATAAATATATCTACTAATAATATTTTATATTTTAATCTGTAGGTAATGAAGAATTATCGAATAAGAGCTTAAAGGAAAAAAAATTTCTCATTTTCAAGCTCATATTGTAGCCTAGAAGCCCAAAATCCCAAAAGCCCAAAGAAGATGAAGTCATATATCACACAAATTTTGCCATTTTTAGTTGTTTTGACCATAGGCAAATAATTTCACGGGATCGAGGAATTCAAGATTTCATGAGAAGGTAAATAATTTTGTGGAGACCAAAATTAACAAAATCATGAGCTTATAACATACAATTTTCGACCAATTTTAGTGGTTTCAACCCATTGGCAAATTATTTCATGGAGGCCAAAATTCATGATTTTATGAGCTATAATGATTAAGTTTTGGTCATTGTTAGTCATTTTGACCTATTAGAAAATAATTTTGCGGATGCCAAAATTCACATTTTCAGGCTACAACACAAGATTTTTGGTCATTTTAGTCATTTTGACCCATTGGCAAAATTTTGAGGCCAAAATTCATGATTTATTATTTGTAACACATGTATTTTTTATTTACATTTTTAGTTGTTTTGACCCTTTGGAAGGTGATTTCGTGGAGGTAAAATTCATAAAATCATGAGCATATGGATTTTTTGACCATTTTAGTCGTTTTGACCCATTGGCAAATAATTTCACGGAGGCTAAAATTCACAAAATCATGAGCTATAATGCATGATTTTGGCCATTTTAGTCATTTCAACCCATTGGCAAATAATTTCACGGAGGCTAAAATTCATGAAATCATGAGCTATAATGCATGATTTTGGCCATTTTAGTCATTTCAACCCATTGGCAAATAATTTTGTGGAGTCCAAAATACACGATTTCATGAGCAATGACCCAAGATTTTTGGCATTTTAAACATTTCTACCCAATAATAGATAATTTAGGACTCTAAAATTCACAATTTCATGAGCTATAATGCATGATTTTGGCCATTTTCGTTCTTTCACCCATTGACAAATATTTTCACTAAATTCAATTTCACAATTTCATAAACTAAACCATGATATTTTCTAATTTTTAGCCGTTAAGGACCATTGATAAACAATTTTGCGGAGGACAAAATTTAAGATTTCGCGAGCTATAACTTGTGATTTTTGGTCATTTTTATTCATTTTGACCCATTGTCAACTAAGTTTATGGAGACCGAAATTCATGATTTCAAGTGCTATATTGATCGTTACATTTAATTGCCCTTTTATATCCTCATTATCTATTTTACTTAAATAAATATATCTACTAATAATATTTTATATTTTAATCTGTAGGTAATGAAGAATTATCGAATAAGAGCTTAAAGGAAAAAAAATTTCTCATTTTTCAAGCTCATATTGTAGCCTAGAAGAAGCCCAAAATCCCAAAAGCCCAAAGAAGATGAAGTCATATATCACACAAATTTTGCCATTTTTAGTTGTTTTGACCATAGGCAAATAATTTCCGCGAGGATCGGAATTCAAGATTTCATGAGAAGGTAAATAATTTTGCGGAGACTAAAATTCACAAAATCATGAGCTTATAACATACAATTTTCGACCAATTTTAGTGGTTTCAACCCATTGGCAAATAATTTCACGCAGGCAAAAAATTTATAATTTTATAAGCTATAATGATTAAGTTTTGGTCATTGTTAGTCATTTTGACCTATTAGAAAATAATTTTGCGGATGCCAAAATTCACGATTTTATGAGCTATAATGCATGATTTTGGCCATTTTAGTCATTTCAACCCATTGGCAAATTATTTCATGGAGGCCAAAATTCATGATTTTATTAGTACATAACACATGTATTTTTTATTTACATTTTTAGTTGTTTTGACCCTTTGGAAGGTGATTTCGTGGAGGTAAAATTCATAAAATCATGAGCATAGTTTTGACCATTTTAGTCGTTTTGACCCATTGGCAAAATTTTGAGGCCAAAATTCACGATTTTATGAGCTATAATGCATGATTTTGGCCATTTTAGTCATTTTGACCCTTTGGCAAATAATTTATGGAGGCCAAAATTCATGAAATCATGAGCTATAATGCATGATTTTTGACCATTTTAGTCGTTTTGACCCATTGGCAAATAATTTTGCATAGGAAAAGCCTCATGATTTCATGAGCTATAACACAATTTTATCCAATTTTTATCATTTTGACCCTTTGGCAAATAATTTCACGGAGGCTAAAATTCACAAAATCATGAGCTATAATGCATGATTTTGGCCATTTTAGTCATTTTGACCATTTGGCAAATAATTTCACGGAGGCTAAAATTCACAATTTCATGAGCTATAATGCATGATTTTGGCCATTTTTAGTTGTTTTGACCATAGGCAAATAATTTCACGGAGGCTAAAATTCACAATTTCATGAGCTATAATGCATGATTTTGGCCATTTTAGTCATTTTGACCCTTTGGCAAATAATTTCATGGAGGCTAAAATTCACAATTTCATGAGCTATAATATATGATTTGTTTTCATTTTTGTTGTTTCAACCCATTGGCAAATAATTTTGTAGAGAAGAAAATTCTTGATTTTATTAGCTATAACACAATTTTAAGACATTTTGGTCATTTTAGTCATTTTGACCCTTTGGCAAATAATTTTGTAGAGGCTAAAATTCACAAAATCATGAGCTATAATGCATGATTTTTGACCATTTTAGTCATTTTGACCCTTTGGCAAATAATTTATGGAGGCCAAAATTCACGATTTCATGAGCTATAATGCATGATTTTGGCCATTTTAGTCGTTTTGACCCATTGGCAAATAATTTCACGGAGGCTAAAATTCACAAAATCATGAGCTATAATATATGATTTTGGCCATTTTAGTCATTTTGACCCATTGGCAAATTATTTCATGGAGGCTAAAATTCACAATTTCATCAGTTGTAACCTATGGTATTTGCTATTTTTGGTCGTTCGGACCCATTGGTAAACAATTTCATGGAGGCCAAAATTCACGATTTCATGAGCTATAATGCATGATTTTGGCCATTTTTAGTTGTTTTGACCATAGGCAAATAATTTTGTGGAGTCCAAAATACACGATTTCATGAGCAATGACCCAAGATTTTTGGCATTTTAAACATTTCTACCCAATAATAGATAATTTAGGACTCTAAAATTCACAATTTCATGAGCTATAATGCATGATTTTGGCCATTTTCGTTCTTTCACCCATTGACAAATATTTTCACTAAATTCAATTTCACAATTTCATAAACTAAACCATGATATTTTCTAATTTTTAGCGTTAAGGACCATTGATAAACAATTTTGCGGAGGACAAAATTTAAGATTTCATGAGCTATAACTTGTGATTTTTGGTCATTTTATTCATTTTGACCCATTGTCAACTAAGTTTATGGAGACCGAAATTCATGATTTCAAGTGCTATATTGATCGTTACATTTAATTGCCCTTTTATATCCTCATTATCTATTTTACTTAAATAAATATATCTACTAATAATATTTTATATTTTAATCTGTAGGTAATGAAGAATTATCGAATAAGAGCTTAAAGGAAAAAAAATTTCTCATTTTCAAGCTCATATTGTAGCCTAGAAGCCCAAAATCCCAAAAGCCCAAAGAAGATGAAGTCATATATCACACAAATTTTGCCATTTTTAGTTGTTTTGACCATAGGCAAATAATTTCCGCGAGGATCGGAATTCAAGATTTCATGAGAAGGTAAATAATTTTGTGGAGACCAAAATTAACAAAATCATGAGCTTATAACATACAATTTTCGACCAATTTTAGTGGTTTCAACCCATTGGCAAATAATTTCACGGAGGCTAAAATTCATGATTTTATGAGCTATAATGATTAAGTTTTGGTCATTGTTAGTCATTTTGACCTATTAGAAAATAATTTTGCGGATGCCAAAATTCACGATTTTATGAGCTATAATGCATGATTTTGGCCATTTTAGTCATTTCAACCCATTGGCAAATTATTTCATGGAGGCCAAAATTCATGATTTTATTAGTACATAACACATGTATTTTTTATTTACATTTTTAGTTGTTTTGACCCTTTGGAAGGTGATTTCGTGGAGGTAAAATTCATAAAATCATGAGCATAGTTTTGACCATTTTAGTCGTTTTGACCCATTGGCAAAATTTTGAGGCCAAAATTCACGATTTTATGAGCTATAATGCATGATTTTGGCCATTTTAGTCATTTCGACCCATTGGCAAATTATTTCATGGAGGCTAAAATTCATGAAATCATGAGTTATAGCATGATTTTTGACCATTTTAGTCACTTCCACCCGATGGCAAATAATTTTGTGAAGGTCCAAATTCGCGATTTCATAAGCTACAACACACGATTTTTACTATTTGGTAAATAATTTTGTGTGAGGCTACAATTCATGAAATCAAGAACTATAATGCATGATTTTGGCCATTTTAGTCATTTTGACCTATTAGAAAATAATTTTGCGGATGCCAAAATTCACGATTTTATGAGCTATAATGCATGATTTTGGCCATTTTAGTCATTTCGACCCATTGGCAAATTATTTCATGGAGGCCAAAATTCATGATTTCATGAGCTATAATGCATGATTTTGGCCATTTTAGTCATTTTGACCCATTGGCAAATAATTTCGTGGAGGATAAAATTCATAATTTCATGAGCTATAATATATGATTTTTGGCCATTTTAGTCATTTCAACCCATTGGCAAATAATTTCATGGAGGCCAAAATTCACGATTTCATGAGCTATAATGCATGATTTTTGGCCATTTTAGTCATTTCAACCCATTGGCAAATAATTTTGTAGAGGCTAAAATTCACAAAATCATGAGCTATAACACATGATTTTTGGCCATTTTAGTCATTTTGACCCATTGGCAAATAATTTTGTAGAGGATAAAATTCACGATTTTATGAGCTATAACACATGATTTTTGCCATTTTAGTCGTTTTGACCCATTGGCAAATAATTTCATGAAGACCAAAATTCATGATTTCATGAGCTATAATGATTAAGTTTTGGTCATTGTTAGTCATTTTGACCCATTGGCAAATAATTTCATAGGGCCAAAATTTAACTTTTCATGAGATATAACACACAATTTTTGCTATTTTAGTCATTTCAACCCATTGGCAAATATATTTGTGGAGGATAAAATTCACGATTTTATGAGCTATAACACATGATTTTTGGCCATTTTAGTCATTTCAACCCATTGGCAAATAATTTTGCGGATGCCAAAATTCACAATTTCATGAGCTATAATGCTCGATTTTTAGCCATTTTAGTCATTTTGACCCTTTGGCAAATAATTTTGTGGAGGCTAAAATTCACAATTTCATGAGCTATAACACATGATTTTTGCCATTTTAGTCGTTTTGACCCATTGGCAAATAATTTTGTAGAGGATAAAATTCACGATTTTATGAGCTATAATGCATGATTTTTGGCCATTTTAGTCATTTCAACCCATTGGCAAATTATTTCATGGAGGCTAAAATTCATGAAATCATGAGCTATAACACATGATTTTTGGCCATTTTAGTCGTTTTGACCCATTGGCAAATTATTTCATGGAGGCTAAAATTCACAAAATCATGAGCTATAATGATTAAGTTTTGGTCATTGTTAGTCATTTTGAGTAGTTGGCAAATAATTTTGTGGAGGACAAAATTCATGATTTTATGACTAAAACACATGATTATTTTGCTACTTTTAGTTGTTTAGTCCCTTTGGTAAATAATTTTGTCGAGGCCACAATTCATGAAATCATGAGCTATAACACATGATTTTTGCCATTTTAGTCGTTTTGACTCATTATCTAATAATTTTGTAGAGGATAAAATTCTTGATTTCATGAACTATAACATCACGCTTTTTACCATATTTAGTCGATCTGAGCCTTTGGTAAATAATTTCATGAAGACCAAAATTCATGATTTTATGAGCTACATCGCTGAATTTTTGGATATTTTAGTCATTTTGACCCATTGGCAAATAATTTTGTAGAGGCTAAAATTCATGAAATCATGAGCTATAACACATGATTTTTGGCCATTTTAGTCATTTCAACCCATTGGCAAAATTTTGAGGCCAAAATTCACGATTTCATGAGCTATAACACATGATTTTTGGCCATTTTAGTCATTTTGACCCATTGGCAAATTATTTCATGGAGGCTAAAATTCATGATTTCATGAGCTATAACACATGATTTTTGGCCATTTTAGTTGTTTTGACCCTTTGGCAAATAATTTTGTAGAGGATAAAATTCATAATTTCATGAGCTATAACACATGATTTTTGGCCATTTTAGTCGTTTTGACTCATTATCTAATAATTTTGTAGAGGATAAAATTCATAATTTCATGAGCTATAATGCATGATTTTTGGCCATTTTAGTCATTTTGACCATTTTAGTCATTTCAACCCATTGGCAAATTATTTCATGGAGGCTAAAATTCATGAAATCATGAGTTATAGCACATGATTTTTGGCCATTTTAGTCATTTCAACCCATTGGCAAATAATTTTGTGAAGGTCCAAATTCGCGATTTCATAAGCTACAACACACGATTTTTACTATTTGGTAAATAATTTTGTGTGAGGCTACAATTCATGAAATCAAGAACTATAATGCATGATTTTTGGCCATTTTAGTCATTTCAACCCATTGGCAAATAATTTTGTGGAGACCAAAATTCATGATTTTATGAGCTATAATGCATGATTTTTGGCCATTTTAGTCGTTTTGACCCATTGGCAAATTATTTCATGGAGGCCAAAATTCACGATTTCATGAGCTATAACACATGATTTTTGCCATATTAGACAATTTGACTCATAGGCACATAATTTCGTGGAGGATAAAATTCATAATTTCATGAGCTATAATATATGATTTGTTTTCATTTTTGTTGTTTCAACCCATTGGCAAATAATTTTGTGGAGGCTAAAATTCATGATTTCATGAGCTATAATATATGATTTGTTTTCATTTTTGTTGTTTCAACCCATTCACAAATAATTACGTGAGGCCAAAATTCATGATTTCATGAGTTATAGCATGATTTTTGGTTATTATTTGTCATTTTGACCCATTGGCAAATTATTTCATGGAGGCTAAAATTCACAAAATCATGAGTTATAGCACATGATTTTTGGCCATTTTTAGTCGTTTTGACTCATTATCTAATAATTTTGTAGAGGATAAAATTCTTGATTTCATGAACTATAACATCACGCTTTTTACCATATTTAGTCGATCTGAGCCTTTGGTAAATAATTTCATGAAGACCAAAATTCATGATTTTATGAGCTACATCGCTGAATTTTTGGATATTTTAGTCATTTTGACCCATTGGCAAATAATTTCATAGGGCCAAAATTTAACTTTTCATGAGATATAACACACAATTTTTGCTATTTTAGTCATTTTGACCCATTGGCAAATAATTTTGTGGAAGCCAAAATTCACATTTTCATGAGCTATAATATATGATTTGTTTTCATTTTTGTTGTTTCAACCCATTGGCAAATAATTTCATGAAGACCAAAATTCATGAAATCATGAGCTATAACACATGATTTTTGGCCATTTTAATCATTTTAAGTTGTTTTGACCCATTGGCAAATAATTTTGTAGAGGATAAAATTCATAATTTCATGAGCTATAACACACGATATTTTTTGCCTTTCTTAGTCATTTCAATCCTTTGGCAAATCATTTCCTAGAGACTAAAATTCATCAAATCATGTGCTATATAACACATGATTTTTGGCCATTTTTAGTCATTTTGACCCATTGGCAAATAATTTCATGAAGACCAAAATTCATGATTTCATGAGCTATAACACATGATTTTTGGCCATTTTAGTCATTTTGACCCATTGGCAAATAATTTCACGAGTTTGAAATTCATGATTTCATGAGCTATAACACATGATTTTTGGCCATTTTAGTCATTTCAACCCATTGGCAAATAATTTTGTGGAGAACAAAATTCACGATTTCATGAGCTATAACACATGATTTTTGGCCATTTTAGTCATTTTAACCCATTGGCAAATAATTTTATGGAGGCCAAAATTCATGATTTTATGAGCTATAACACATGATTTTTTTCAATTTATAGACATTTTGACCCTTTGGCAAATAATTTTTGTGGGGCAAAATTTATTATCTTATGAGTTATGAGTTATAATGCATGACTTTTGGCTATATTTTTATCATTTTGACCCTTTGGCAAATAATTTCATGGAGGCCAAAATTCATGAAATCATGAGCTATAATGCATAATTTTGGCCATTTTAAGTTGTTTTGACCCATTGGCAAATAATTTTGTGGAGAACAAAATTCACGATTTCATGAGCTATAACACACGATATTTTTTGCCTTTCTTAGTCATTTCAATCCTTTGACAAATAATTTCACGAAGACCAAAATTCATGAAATCATGAGCTATAATGCATAATTTTGGCCATTTTAGTCATTTCGACCCATTGGAAGATTATTTCATGTTGGCCAAAATTCACGGTTCATGAGCTATAATGCATAATTTTGGCCATTTTAATCATTTCAACCCATTGGCAAATAATCAGCGTAGGCCAAAATTCACGTTTTCATGACCTATAACACACTTTTTAGCACTTTAGCATTGACTCATTAGCAAATAATTTTAAGGTGCACAAACTTCACAATTTCATGATCTATAATAAATGATTTGTTTTTATTAGTTATTTAAATCCATTGACAAATAATTTCATGAAGACCAAAATTCATGATTTTATGAGCTATAACACATGATTTTTGGCCATTTTAGTCATTTTGACCCTTTGGCAAATAATTTTATGGAGGCCAAAATTCATGAAATCATGAGCTACAATACATGATTTTTGGCCATTTTAGTCATTTTAACCCATTGGCACATAATTTTGTGGAGAACAAAATTCACGATTTTATGAGCAATAGCATACAATTTTATACCATTTTTATTCATTTTGACCATTTGGCAAATAATATCGCAGAGGCCAAAATTCATGAAATCATGAGCTCTAACTCAACATTTTGCCATATTTAGTCATTTTGATCCATTGGCAAATAATTTCATGAAGACCAAAATTCATGATTTCATGAGCTATAACACATGATTTTTGGCCATTTTAGTCATTTTGATCCATTGGCAAATAATTTCATGAAGACCAAAATTCATGATTTCATGAGCTATAACACATGATTTTTGGCCATTTTAGTCATTTTAACCCATTGGCAAATAATTTTATGGAGGCCAAAATTCACGATTTCATGAGCTATAACACAAATTTTGGCCATTTTAGTCATTTCAACCCATTGGCAAATAATTTTATGGAGGCCAAAATTCACGATTTCATGAGCTATAACACATGATTTTTGGCCATTTTAGTCATTTTGACCCATTGGCAAATAATTTTGTGGAAGCCAAAATTCACAATTTCATGAGCTATAACACATGATTTTTGGCCATTTTAGTCATTTTGATCCATTGGCAAATAATTTTGTGGAAGCCAAAATTCACATTTTCATGAGCTATAATGCATAATTTTGGCCATTTTAGTCATTTCAACCCATTGGCAAATAATTTCATGAAGACCAAAATTCATGATTTTATGAGCTACATCGCACAATTTTTGGATATTTTAGTCATTTTGACCCATTGGCAAATAATTTCATAGGGCCAAAATTTAACTTTTCATGAGATATAACACACAATTTTTGCTATTTTAGTCATTTCAACCCATTGGCAAATAATTTTGTGGAGGACAAAATTCATAATTTCATGCACAATTTTCTTTCCATTTTGCGAAGGCCAAAATTTATGAAATCTTGAGCAATAATGCACAACTTTTGGCTATTTTAGTCATTTCAATCCTTTGACAAATAATTTCATGAAGACCAAAATTCATGATTTCATGAGCTATAACACATGATTTTTGGCCATTTTAGTCATTTCAACCCATTGGCAAATAATTTTATGGAGGCCAAAATTCACGGTTCATGAGCTATAACACACAATTTTTGCTATTTTAGTCATTTCAACCCATTGGCAAATAATTTCATGAAGACCAAAATTCATGATTTCATGAGCTATAACACATGATTTTTGGCCATTTTAGTCATTTTAACCCATTGGCAAATAATTTTATGGAGGCCAAAATTCACGATTTCATGAGCTATAATGCATAATTTTGGCCATTTTAGTCATTTTGACCCATTGGCAAATAATTTTGTGGAAGCCAAAATTCACATTTTCATGAGCTATAACACATGATTTTTGGCCATTTTAGTCATTTTGATCCATTGGCAAATAATTTTGTGGAAGCCAAAATTCACATTTTCATGAGCTATAATGCATAATTTTGGCCATTTTAGTCATTTCAACCCATTGGCAAATAATTTTATGGAGGCCAAAATTCACGATTTCATGAGCTATAATGCATAATTTTGGCCATTTTAGTCATTTTGACCCATTGGCAAATAATTTTGTGGAGAACAAAATTCACGATTTCATGAGCTATAACACATGATTTTTGGCCATTTTAGTCATTTTGATCCATTGGCAAATAATTTTGTGGAAGCCAAAATTCACATTTTCATGAGCTATAATGCATAATTTTGGCCATTTTAGTCATTTCAACCCATTGGCAAATAATTTTATGGAGGCCAAAATTCACGATTTCATGAGCTATAATGCATAATTTTGGCCATTTTAGTCATTTTGACCCATTGGCAAATAATTTTGTGGAGAACAAAATTCACGATTTCATGAGCTATAACACATGATTTTTGGCCATTTTAGTCATTTCAACCCATTGGCAAATAATTTCATGGAGGCTAAAATTCACAATTTCATGAGCTATAACACATGATTTTTGGCTATTTATAGTCATTTCAACCCATTGGCAAATAATTTTGTGGAGAACAAAATTCACGATTTTATGAGCTATAACACATGATTTTTGGCCATTTTAGTCATTTCAACCCATTGGCAAATAATTTTGTGGAGAACAAAATTCACGATTTTATGAGCTATAACACACGATTTTTGGCTATTTTTAGTCATTTTGACCCATTGGCAAATAATTTCATGAGCTATAATGCATGATTTCATGAGCTATAACACATGATTTTTGGCCATTTTAGTCATTTAGACCCTTTGGCAAATAATTTTATGGAGGCCAAAATTCACGGTTCATGAGCTATAACACACGATTTTTGGCTATTTTTAGTCATTTTGACCCATTGGCAAATAATTTCATGAGCTATAATGCATGATTTCATGAGCTATAACACATGATTTTTGGCCATTTTAGTCATTTAGACCCTTTGGCAAATAATTTTATGGAGGCCAAAATTCACGATTTCATGAGCTATAACACACGATTTTTGGCTATTTTTAGTCATTTTGACCCATTGGCAAATAATTTCATGGAGGTCAAAATTCATGATTTCATGAGCTATAACACATGATTTTTGGCCATTTTAGTCATTTTGACCCATTGGCAAATAATTTCATGGAGGTCAAAATTCATGATTTCATGAGCTATAACACAAATTTTGGCCATTTTAGTCATTTTGACCCATTGGCAAATAATTTCATGGAGGTCAAAATTCATGATTTCATGAGTTATAAACTATTATTTTGGCCATTTTAGTCATTTCAACCCATTGGCAAATAATTTCATGGAGGTCAAAATTCATGAAATCATGAGCTATAACACAAATTTTGGCCATTTTAGTCATTTTGACCCATTGGCAAATAATTTCATGGAGGTCAAAATTCATGATTTCATGAGCTATAACCTGCGATATTTTCTAATTTTTAGTCATTTTGATCCATTGGCAAATAATTTCATGGAGGTCAAAATTCATGAAATTTTGAGCAATAATGCATGATTTCATGAGCTATAACCTGCGATATTTTCTAATTTTTAGTCATTTCAACCCATTGGCAAATAATTTCATGGAGGTCAAAATTCATGAAATCATGAGCTATAACACATGATTTTTGGCTATTTTAGTCATTTCAACCCATTGGCAAATAATTTCATGGAGGTCAAAATTCATGAAATTTTGAGCAATAATGCATGATTTCATGAGCTATAACACAAATTTTGGCCATTTTAGTCATTTCAACCCATTGGCAAATAATTTCATGGAGGTCAAAATTCATGATTTCATGAGTTATAAACTATTATTTTGGCCATTTTAGTCATTTCAACCCATTGGCAAATAATTTCATGGAGGTCAAAATTCATGATTTCATGAGCTATATGATATGATGCTTGGCTATTTTTAGTCGTTTCTACCTATTGGCAAATAATTTCATGGAGGTCAAAATTCATGATTTCATGAGCTATAACACATGATTTTTGGCTATTTTAGTCATTTCAACCCATTAGAAAATAATTTATTAGAGGCCAAAATTCACGTTATCATGAGCTATAACACATGATTTTTGGCTATTTTTAGTCGTTTCTACCTATTGGCAAATAATTTCATGGAGGTCAAAATTCATGATTTCATGAGCTATAACCTGCGATATTTTCTAATTTTTAGTCATTTTGATCCATTGGCAAATAATTTCATGGAGGTCAAAATTCATGATTTCATGAGCTATAACACAAATTTTGGCCATTTTAGTCATTTCAACCCATTGGCAAATAATTTCATGGAGGTCAAAATTCATGATTTCATGAGCTATAACACAAATTTTGGCCATTTTTCTCATTTCAACCTATTGGCAAATAATTTCATGGAGGTCAAAATTCATGATTTCATGAGCTATAACACATGATTTTTGGCTATTTTTAGTCGTTTCTACCTATTGGCAAATAATTTCATGGAGGTCAAAATTCATGATTTCATGAGCTATAACACAAATTTTGGCCATTTTTCTCATTTCAACCTATTGGCAAATAATTTCATGGAGGTCAAAATTCATGATTTCATGAGCTATAACCTGCGATATTTTCTAATTTTTAGTCATTTTGATCCATTGGCAAATAATTTCACTGAGGCTAAAATTCACAAAATCATGAGCTATAACACAAATTTTGGCCATTTTTCTCATTTCAACCTATTAGAATTTCAAAATTCACAATTTCATGAGCTATATGATATGATGCTTGGCTATTTTAGTCATTTCAACCCATTGGCAAATAATTTTCTGAGGTCAAAATTCATGATTTCATGAGCTATAACACATGATTTTTGGCCATTTTTAGTCGTTTGACCCATTGGCAAATAATTTTCTGAGGTCAAAATTCACGATTTCAATAGGTACAATGCATAATATTTGCCATTTTTAGTTGTTTTGACCCTTTGGCAAATAATTTTCTGAGGTCAAAATTCACGATTTCAATAGGTACAATGCATAATATTTGCCATTTTTAGTCATTTCAACCCATTGGCAAATAATTTTCTGAGGTCAAAATTCATGAAATCATGAGCTATAATGCATGATTTTTGATCATTTTAGTTGTTTTGACCCTTTGGCAAATAATTTCATGGAGGTCAAAATTCACGATTTCAATAGGTACAATGCATAATATTTGCCATTTTTAGTCATTTCAACCCATTGGCAAATAATTTTCTGAGGTCAAAATTCACGATTTCAATAGGTACAATGCATAATATTTGCCATTTTTAGTCATTTCAACCCATTGGCAAATAATTTTCTGAGGTCAAAATTCATGATTTCATGAGCTATATGATATGATGCTTGGCTATTTTAGTCATTTCAACCCATTGGCAAATAATTTCATGGAGGTCAAAATTCATGATTTCATGAGCTATATGATATGATGCTTGGCTATTTTAGTTATTTCAACCCATTGGCAAATAATTTCATGGAGGTCAAAATTCACAATTTCATGAGTTATAAACTATTATTTTGGCCATTTTTAGTCATTTCAACCCATTGGCAAATAATTTTCTGAGGTCAAAATTCATGATTTCATGAGCTATAATGCATGATTTTTGATCATTTTAGTTGTTTCTACAATTGGCAAATAATTTCATGGAGGTCAAAATTCACGATTTCATGAGCTATATGATATGATGCTTGGCTATTTTAGTTATTTCAACCCATTGGCAAATAATTTCATGGAGGTCAAAATTCATGATTTCATGAGCTATATGATATGATGCTTGGCTATTTTAGTCATTTCAACCCATTGGCAAATAATTTCATGGAGGTCAAAATTCATGATTTCATGAGTTATAAACTATTATTTTGGCCATTTTTCTCATTTCAACCTATTGGCAAATAATTTCATGGAGGTCAAAATTCATGATTTCATGAGCTATATGATATGATGCTTGGCTATTTTAGTTATTTCAACCCATTGGCAAATAATTTTCTGAGGTCAAAATTCATGATTTCTCTTG
The DNA here is from genome assembly GCA_012295165.1 of Asparagus setaceus. Classification (NCBI taxonomy): domain Eukaryota; kingdom Viridiplantae; phylum Streptophyta; class Magnoliopsida; order Asparagales; family Asparagaceae; genus Asparagus; species Asparagus setaceus. Next base: position 5,368,914 of record CM022705.1, read on the forward strand.
GGGCTAAAACGAACCCGTTGTGTCTTCTCTTGGTAGCGAACCTGTTATGTTTTCTCTTGGGGTAGCGAACCACATTAGGAGTAGACCTCTCATTCATAAAAGGAATCGAGAGGGATTTTGACCGTGGTCCTAACTGTAGGAAGGTTTGACCAAGTGGGAGTGAAAATTAAAAAATGATCCTAACTGTAGGAAGGTTTGATCAAGTGGGAGTGAAAATTAAAAAATGATCCTAACTGTAGGAAGGTTTGATCGGGATAGGAGTTTTGAGACAATCCTAACTGTCGGAAGGTTTGATCGCTCAATCACGAAATGGACCTCGTTCATGGAAGGAATCAAGAGGATTTTGACCATGGTCCTAAGCGTAGGAAGGTTTGACCAGGCGGATATTTGAGACAATCTAGCGGCCGGAAGGTTTGATCGCTCAATCTGAAATGGACCTCGTTCATGGAAAGAATCGAGAGGGATTTTGACCGTGGTCCTAACTGTAGGAAGGTTTGACCGGGATAGGAATTTTGAGACAATCCTAAGCGTAGGAAGGTTTGATTGCTCAATGTGGAAGTGGACCTCTCGTTCATGGATTATCCACAGCTTTCTTACTTAATTGGGCTTTCCGGAGTGAGTAGAAGGAAGAAGCGGTTTAACCTCTTATATTCATCGGAGGAAAGGGGCGGTTTATACTTCGTACCACAACCGAGTCACGAGGAAGGGCGATTTATACTCGTATACACAATGGTCTGAAGGGGAAGCGGTTATACTCATTATACATCCGAGTGCGAGAGGAGAAGTTTATACTCGTATACGTAGTCTGAGAGGAAGCGATTTATACTCGTATACGCCGAGTCGGAAGGAAGCGATTTATACTCGTATGTCGAGATCGGAGGGAGCGGTTATACTCATTATCTGTCAGTCAAATTTGATTCGGCTTATTTCGATTAAGGCCGGCTTCAACAGGCTTGGATGATGGCCTTGACTAGCAATCCTTTGTAGGATGGAGGATCCTCACGTAGTGCGCGCCTGATTTAGGGTCCGGTTTTGGCCTCTTGATTTAATGGAGGCAACTTGATTTTGTTGTTATCAAGGAGGTGTTTACCCCAGAAGATGTGTTAGATGCGGACTTATCTCGATAAGGGGCGAGATAATATCCCTATGCATGAAGGCATAGTTTAGGTGTCATTAGGTAATGACATCTATGCTACGATATTGAATAATGTAGGCTTGATCAATTATCACGGAATTGATTACCCAAATGGTGTTAGATCGACTTATCTCCGATAAGGACGAGATAACATCCTTATGCATAAAAGTATAGTTTAGGTGTCATTAGGTAATGACATCTATGCTACGATTTTGAATCACGTGGGCTTGTGGAATTTGTGTTTTCTCTTGGGGCTAAAACGAACCCGTTGTGTCTTCTCTTGGTAGCGAACCTGTTATGTTTTCTCTTGGGGCTAAAACGAACCTCGCTATCGAGTAGACCTCTCATTCATAAAAGGAATCGAGAGGGATTTTGACCATGGTCCTAAGCGTAGGAAGGTTTGACCAAGTGGGAGTGAAAATTAAAAATGATCCTAGCGTAGGAAGGTTTGATCAAGTGGGAGTGAAAATTAAAAATGATCCTAGCGTAGGAAGGTTTGATCGGGATAGGAGTTTTGAGACAATCCTAAGCTGTCGGAAGGTTTGATCGCTCAATCTGAAATGGACCTCGTTCATGGAAGGAATCAAGAGGATTTTGACCATGGTCCTAAGCGTAGGAAGGTTTGACCAGGCGGATATTTGAGACAATCCTAAGCGTAGGAAGGTTTGATCGCTCAATCTGAAATGGACCTCGTTCATGGAAAGAATCGAGAGGGATTTTGACCATGGTCCTAAGCGTAGGAAGGTTTGACCAGATAGGAATTTTTGAGACAATCCTAAGCGTAGGAAGGTTTGATTGCTCAATGTGGAAGTGGACCTCGTTCATGGATTATCCACCCCGCCTTCGCAAAATTGGGTCAGTTTGAGTGAGTAAGAAGGAAGAGCAGCTTTAACCTCTTATATTCATCGGAGGAAAGGGAGCAGCTTATACTCAGATACCGCTTGAGGCAGAGGGAGCAGCTATATCAGATAATTCGCTTGAGTACAGAGGGAGCGCTTTTATATTGTGATACCCGCTGAGTGAGGAGAAGTTTATACTGTGATAATTGCCGGAGTACGAGGGAGCAGCTTATACTCAGATACCTGTTTGAGTCCAGAGGGAGCAGCTTTATACTTATACCCGCCGAGTCCGAGGGAGCAGCTTTATACTGTGATATTCGGCTGAGTCAAATTTGATTCAATTATTTTGCAGCAGACGCCGGCTTCAACCAAGGCTTGGATGATGGCCTTGAGAGCTAAGCAATCCTTTGTAGGATGGAGGATCCTCCGTAACGACAAGATTTAGGGTCCGGTTTTGCTAGCCTCCTCTTGATTTGTAATTGAGGCAACTTGATTTTGTTGTTATCAAGGAGGTGTTTGAAGATGATTGGAACTTCTTCGCCCTTGAAAGAGTATGTCTGTGGAATTACGATTTAGAAGCTTTTGACGCCACGTTGTTGCGACGCTTGACTAACAAGAATACAGATGCCTTTCCTCTATTACGAGAGGAAAAATTTATACGAGGGTCGGTAGTCATTTTGCCTCTTTGGCTTTCTTCCTTAGAAACATTAGGCTTGTTCTCCTCGTATTTTTAGGGTTCATCGAGTTGGTGGGATCTACCCCCATGACTTCCGGCAATTCTATAGAAAGATTGTTGTGGCAAGTCTTCAATATGAACTCTTGATGGTGGATCCACGCAATTCATAGCTTTATTGGAATCGCTAACGAAGGTGTCGATTGTCTCCCCACCTTTCTCGCTGCTAGGAGAGTTCCATTGAGACTTAGGTGTCGCCATCGAAGAAGTTGCTGAGAAAAGAACTTTCCATGTCCTCCCAAAGAAGCAATACTCCCGCCTTGAGTTCGACATACCAATCGGCAGCCCGCTAAGAGTACCGACGAATGACCGAACCATCGAGGCTCGTTCCGAGATTATCCCCAAATGTGATTTGAAGTAAATCAAGTGTTGTGAAGGTGACCCTCTCGAGTCAAATGGCGTGAAGTTGATCAAATTGAATTTCATGGTAGGGATTGAATCCCTCTCTAGGATATGGACACGGGATACGGTCCTTTTGACTTCTGTGTGGACATCAAAGCATTAATTTTATCTTCAAGCTCTTTCATCCTCTCGCTATCATCCTCCCTTGTTTTGGATTATTTCCAATAGGAAGAATTGGATCATTTCCACCTTGAGCGTGATGCGGTTTCTTTGGAGGTTGATCGGTAAATGTGTTTATCAATCTCCTAATCGCTGTCTTCGACATTATGGAGTTATGGTGGGTAGCTCCACCTTGTTGACTGGATTCAGGCTGTTGACTGGACCCAGGTTGTGCAACCGTTTGGGTTTGCAACTCCCTCATCTGTTGCATGGCTAGCTCCATCTCTGTTCTCATTTCAGCCTTAAGCTCTTCTCTTTGCTTAGCTAAGGCTTCTTGTAACATTTGAGCCAGGACATCGGGAGTAATTGTAAAAGCTTCTCTGGGATGGCTACCAACACTTGACATTGTGTCATCGGAAGCTATCGCCGAATTGCTGTCGGAAGCTTCATCTTCAAATGATTCCCCCTCATGCATCCTTCTATAGTCGATGCATTGAGTAGCTCGCAATTGCAACCGAGACATTCTCTGAAAAATCTGAGACCCAACCTTTCCTCCAGGAGTGAAGTCAGGATCTGCATCCGTCGCCGGTCCTTTCCCTTTGTTCACCATGTTGATAGTCGCCGGAAACTCATCAAATTGGATGGGCGATCTCTTTCTTCTTCGATGTCGTCTTGGTGGCCGAATCTTCGTTCTTCCGACGGGGAAAGCCGTTCGAATCTTGAAGCTCTTTGTGGTTGGCGTTTGACTCGAAGCAGGCACATCGACAACAACGTCTTGATTAGTTGTGCACACGAGCAAGAACAATTTATTTCATCGATCGTCCTCTTTTGTGTGTTGCTACCCCGGCTGATGATATGGTTGGTGTGGGTTATTACAAATTGCACTTCCACCCCAAGTGTAGCGTTGTCCTTAGTGGAGAACACGTCTTCTTTTGGGGGCGTCGACTCTTTGACTTGAGACAACTTCCGGCTAAGCCGTCATCGTAGTTGCTTACGTATGAATCCGAGGGTTTGGTCATCTCGTGATTTTGCGAGTCACTTGCCTCAACTTCTTCTTCTCGGCGGACTTCGTGGACCCCTTGTGGGATGCTCAAGCGAGGCATATGAAATTCTTCGGTTTGAGCTGCGTCGGATGGCTCGGCACATTTCGAACATCACTTGGAATTTGAGGCGGCTGACATCGTTGTTTATGGATCGGTGACCCAAGCGTTCCATTACGGTGTTTGACTTTGGTTCTCAATTGTGGACCAAAGCGTGAACACGAAGTTACGGATTTCGGACTTAACGGTTGATACCTCGGTAGGAAAAGTGGAAGAAAGGGGAAAAGCCCATTTTTGCTATGGCATGGAAGAGCGCCTGTTGTTGGCGAAGCGATTCGGCTATCTGTTGGCCAGGCAGTTCTTACCTGTTGTTGGCGGCGGCTGGTTCTACTTTGGCCTTGGTTTTACTTATCTGTTGAATGTTGTTGGCGGCCAATTCTTGAGCATTTTGATGTCGACCGGGATCCATGCTTGGCGATTTTGAGCCGTTCTTTGGGTTGCTTTTGACTCTTGCGCCTTGCGAACAACGATGCGTGCTTTCGAGCAAAGCGTACGCTGCGTTTTGGCCAGCTCCTTCCTTGTCAATCGGGTCCTTTTGACAAGAATCCATTCTTCCTTGGCGAGAGTCGCGACGTTGAGAGATTGCAGTTTGTTGATGCCTTTGATCACGTGAGTTCTGATAGTGAACTCCATCCGTCGACTCCATGGCCTTGGCTAATTGACGAGCCATCTTTTGACGTCGTCTTTGGCGAGCTCTCTTCGTCGAATCGGTTGAGATCTTGTTGAGAGGAAATCGCCTCTGCATAATGAAGCGAAGATCGTTGCACATCACAACAGAACGAACCTCCCTCTTAGGGGATGAGATCCTCCGATGTTTGCGGGGTGAGGAGAACTTCGATGAGGAAGAGGAGAGATACTCTTCGAACTTGGCTTGATCGAAGAAGTAGTCTATTCCATCAACCATGAGGTCGGCTGATTCTTTGCAAAGGCTGCGACACAACGATCTCGGGCTTGAGACCGTTGGCTCCCCTTTGTGGTCGCCATCGTGTTTGGGTCGAAGTTGATTCCATTTGTAAAACTAGAGAAAATTACACTTTTGGTTCTCGTTACAATGAAAATTAAATAACTCTCTCACAAACTCAACAAAAGACTACAAGTGTAGATCTCTTGTTTTGTGGGACTTTGCTCGCGTCGGACGCGAATCCGTGGACCACCGAGCATGATCGCCGAATCGACGGGATTTAGTTGATGCTTCGCAAAGGAAACAAGAACTTCAAAGAAATATCTTAGCAAGGTAAGATATCTACTCTTCTCAAGAATAAGTCAAGGCTTAAACTCGAGGAATCTCGCGTGGATCTGTTCTTGAACTCCGGAAGCTTGGATTCGATTTTTCCCTTTCGATGGCCGACCTCACGCCCAAGTGGGCGTAGGAGGGTATTTATAGTCTTTGGGAAGCGTGCCCTCTTGAAACACAAGTGTCATAAGTGCGTGAAATAGCCAGCGCTGCGTACCGAGCCGCCAAGACTGCCGCCGCTTAACTGGCGAGTAAGGCAGGCCGCTTCGCGGGCGCAGGCAGATACGCCCAAGCATGGGGAGGCAAGAGGTCGCCACAAGCGCAGGCAATATCGCCCCTTCACCGCCGTAACGGTTTCGCTTTTGCATGATTAAATTCCTAGAATTACGCCTTAGTGGGCGATCTTCAGCGGTAACCGCCATTAACGGTTCAACGCTTCTCTCGCTGATAAAGCCGGGGCCCCACCAAAGATTGATTTAGACCCTTCGAGAGCTCATTTTAAGTATTACGGGTGTCTCGTATTTGGCGAGACACAAGTAAAGTCTCGCTAGTCGCGAGACACATCAAGGTGTCTCGCCTGCATGCAGATAACACACAAGTAAAACTAGCATCAGACACATCAAGGTGTCTCGCCAGGCGCACATGAGCAAAAAGTTCTCGCCGCAATGAGACACATCAAAGTGTCTCGCTAGTGGCGAGGCACACATAAGTGTCTCGCGATCAGAAGCAGACACAATCTTCCCTCAGATTGGCTTCTTGAGATTTCGACGACGTTGTCTATTCCATCAACCATGAGGTCGGCTGATTCTTTGCAGGTGCGACACGATCTCGGGCTGAGGTGGCTCCCATTTGTAGTGCGCCATGATGTTTGGGTCGAAAAGTTGATTCCATTTGTAAAACTAGAAAATTACACTTTTGGTTCTCGGTTACAATGAAAATTAAATAACTCTCTCACAAACTTCGAACAAAAGCGGCGCAAGTGTAGATCTCTTGTTTTGTGGGACTTTGCTGTCTTGGGGCCAGCGTAATCCGTGGACCACCGGCGGCGATCGTCGAATCGGCGGGATTTAGTTGATGCTTCGCAAAGGAAACAAGAACTTCAAAGAAATATCTTAGCAAGGTAAGATATCTACTCTTCTCAAGAATAAGTCAAGGCTTAAACTTCGAGGAATCTCGCGTGGATCTGTTCTTGAACTCCGGAAGCTTGGATTCGATTTTTCCCTTTCGATGGCCGACCTCACGCCCAAGTGGGCGTAGGAGGGTATTTATAGTCTTTGGGAAGCGTGCCCTCTTGAAACACAAGTGTCATAAGTCGAGGAAATTTGCGATTAGCGGCGACTCGGCCTGCCACGCGCAAACTTCTCGCTAGCTGGCGGCGGTCGCGGTTTCACCTGGTTAGCGGCGGCGTTATGGGGCTACCTAAGCTAGCGGCGAAACGGTATAAAGCTACCTCGGCCGACAAAGCGAGGCAATATCATCCTTCATTTCTTTATGCGGTTTCCACGCTTTTTAGGCATGATTAAATGCCTAAATGCAGCCTAAAATGGGCGTATCTTCGGCGTGTAACCGCCAATTGCGCGTGTCACGAGCGTTTCTGCGTTGATAAAGTCAAGTGGGCCCCACCGGCATTGATTTAGACCCTTCGAGAGCTCATTTTAAGTATTACGGGTGTCTCGTATTTGGCGAGACACAAGTAAAGTGTCTCGCTAGTCGCGAGACACATCAAAGTGTCTCGCTAGTCGCGAGACACATCAAAGTGTCTCGCTAGTCGCGAGACACATCAAGGTGTCTCGCTTCGTGGCGAGGCACACATGAAATGTCTCTTCCTGTGAGAGACACATCAATCGCTAGTGGCGAGGCACACATAAGTGTCTTTCATAGCGTGGCGAGACACAATCTTCCAATATTGGGCTTCTTGAGATTTCGACGACGTTGTCCTTCGATCTTCTCATGATTTAGTCATATTTGAGGTTCTTGACAATTTTGATGCCTACAATTAATTTCACATAGGCCATAATTCACAATATCATGAGTTATAACGCTTGAATTTTGCCCATTTTTAGTTGTTTCTGCCCATTGACAAATACTTTCTTGGAGTTTAAAATCCACATTTTCATGAACTATACTAATGATTTTGGCTATTTTTAGTTATTTCAACCCATTGGCAAATAATTTTACAGAGGTCAAAATTCACGATTTCAATAGGTACAATGCATAATATTTGCCATTTTTAGTCATTTCGACTCATTGAGAAATAATTTTGCAGATGATGAAATTCACGATTCATGACCTATATCTGATGATTTTTTTTGACATTTTTAGTCATTTAGACTAAATAAAGTTTTGGAGACCAAAATTAACAAAATCATGAGCTATTATGCACGAATTTTGGCTATTGTTAGTCATGTATACCCATTGAAAAATAGTTTTGCAAAGTTAAATTTCACAATTTCATCAGTTGTAACCTATGGTATTTGCTATTTTTTGGTCGTTCAGACCCATTGGTAAACAATTTCATGGAGGCCAAAATTCAGGATTTCAAGAGCTATAACCCATAATTTTTGGCATTTTTTAGTTGTTTCGACCCATAGGCAAATAATTTTGTGGAGTCCAAAAATACACGATTTCATGAGCAATGACCCAAGATTTTTTGGCATTTTTAAACATTTCTACCCAATAATAGATAATTTCGCGGACTCTAAAATTCACAATTTCATGAGCTATATTCCAGATTTTGGCCATTTTAGTCATTTTGACCCATTGGCAAATAATTTTACAGAGGTCAAAATTCACGATTTCATGAGCTATAACATACGATTTTTACCATTTTTAGTTGTTTTGACCATAGGCAAATAATTTTGTGGAGTCCAAAATACACGATTTCATGAGCTATAACTTGTGATTTTTGGTCATTTTATTCATTTTGACCCATTGTCAACTAAGTTTATGAAGACCAAATTCATGATTTCAAGTGCTATATTGATCGTTACATTTAATTGCCCTTTTATATCCTCATTATCTATTTTACTTAAATAAATATATCTACTAATAATATTTTATATTTTAATCAGAGGTAATGAAGAATTATCGAATAAGAGCTTAAAGGAAAAAAATTTCTCATTTTTCAAGCTCATATTGTAGCCTAGAAGAAGCCCAAAATCCCAAAAGCCCAAAGAAGATGAAGTCATATATCACACAAATTTTGCCATTTTTAGTTGTTTTGACCATAGGCAAATAATTTCACGGGATCAGGAATTCAAGATTTCATGAGAAGGTAAATAATTTTGCGGAGACTAAAATTCACAAAATCATGAGCTTATAACATACAATTTTCGACCAATTTTAGTGGTTTCAACCCATTGGCAAATAATTTCGCGGAGGCCAATATTTACGTTTTCATGAGCTATAACTTGTGATTTTTGGTCATTGTTAGTCATTTTGACCTATTAGAAAATAATTTTGCAGATGCCAAAATTCACATTTTCTGGAGCTACAACACAAGATTTTTGGTCATTTTAGTCATTTCGACTTATAGACAAAAGATTTTGCGGAGGATTCATGATTTTATTAGCTGTAACACATGTATTTTTTTATTTACATTTTTAGTTGTTTTGACCCTTTGGAAGGTGATTTCGTGGAGGTAAAAATTCATAAAATCATGAGCATAACGGATTTTTTTGACCATTTTTAGTCGTTTTGACCCATTGGCAAAAATTTTGAGGCCAAAATTTACGATTTTATGAGCTAAAAAGCACGATTTTGGCCATGTTTTGTAATTTCGACCCATTGGCAAATTATTTCATGGAGGCTAAAATTCATGAAATCATGAGTTATCGCGCATGATTTTTGACCATTTTTAGTCACTTCCACCCAGTGGCAAATAATTTTGTGAAGGACCAAATTCGCGATTTCATAAGCTACAACACACGATTTTTTACTATTTGGTAAATAATTTTGTGTGAGGCTACAATTCATGAAATCAAGAACTATAATGCATGATTTTTGGCCATTTTTAGGTATCTCGACCCAGTGGAAAATAATTTTGCTGCAGCAAAATTCATGATTTTGTAAGCAATAATGCATAGTTTTTGGCCATTTTTAATCGTATCGACCCATTGGCAAATAATTTCGCGGAGGCCAATATTTACGTTTTCATGAGCTATATCACCTGATTTTTTGCCATATTAGACAATTTGACTCATAGGCACATAATTTCGTGGAGGATAAAATTCATAATTTCATGAGCTATAATATATGATTTGTTTTTATTTTTTGTTGTTTCAACCCATTGGCAAATAATTTCGCGAAGGCCAAAATTCATGATTTCATGAGCTATAATATATGATTTGTTTTCATTTTTTGTTGTTTCAACCCATTCACAAATAATTACGTGAAGGCCAAAATTCATGATTTCATGAGTTATAACGCATGATTTTTGGTTATTATTTGTCATTTTGACCCTTTGGCAAATTATTTTATGGAGATTAAAATTAACAAAATCATGAGTTATAGCACATGATTTTTGGCCATTTTTGGTCATTTCAACCCATTGGCAAATATATTTGTGGAGGATAAAATTCACGATTTCACGAGCTATAACATACGATTTTTTACCATTTTTTAGTTGTTTCAATCCTTTGGCAAATCATTTCCTAGAGACTAAAATTCATCAAATCATGTGCTATATAACACATGATTTTTGGCCATTTTTAGTCGTTTTGACCCATTGTCAAATAATTTCGCAAAGGGTAAAATTTACAAAATTATTTACTACAATAAATAATTTTTGGCTATTTTTAGTCATTTTGAGTAGTTGGCAAATAATTTTGCGGAGGGAAAAATTCATGATTTTATGACTAAAAACACATGATTATTTTGCTACTTTTAGTTGTTTAGTCCCTTTGGTAAATAATTTTGTCGAGGCCACAATTCATGAAATCAGGAGCTATAACAGACAATTTTTGGCCATTTTTAGTCGTTTTGACTCATTATCTAATAATTTTGTAGAGGATAAAATTCTTGATTTCATGAACTATAACATACGCTTTTTTTACCATATTTAGTCGATCTGAGCCTTTGGTAAATAATTTCATGAAGACCAAAATTCATGATTTTATGAGCTACATCGCACAATTTTTGGATATTTTTAGTCATTTTGACGCATTGACAAATAATTTCATAGGGCCAAAATTTAACTTTTCATGAGATATAACACACAATTTTTTGCTATTTTAGTCATTTAAACTCACTGCCAAATGATTTTGTGCAGGGAAAAATTCATAATTTCATGCACAATTTTCTTTCCATTTTGCGAAGGCCAAAATTTATGAAATCTTGAGCAATAATGCACAACTTTTGGCTATTTTTAGCGGTTTCGACCCGTTAGTAAATAATTTCACGCAGGCCAAAATTCACGATTTCATGAGCTATAATGCATAATATCTGCCATTTTTAGTGGTTTCGACCCATTACAAAATAATTTTGTGGAAGCCAAAATTCACATTTTCATGAGCTATAATACACGTTTTTGGTCATTTTAGTCATCTAGACTCATTGGCAAATGATTTTTTACAAGAAAAAAATGCATAATTTCATGAGATATAACACATTAGTTTTTTTTGAATTTATAGACATTTCGACCCTTTGGCAAATAATTTTGTACGTGTAAAAATGTATGATCTTATAAGCTATAACACATGATTTTTTTTCAATTTATAGACATTTCGACCCTTTGGCAAATAATTTTTGTGGGGGCAAAAATTTATTATCTTATGAGTTATGAGTTATAATGCATGACTTTTGGCTATATTTTTTTTTATCATTTTGACCCTTTGGCGAATTATTTCACGGAGGTTAAAATTCATGAAATCATGAGCTGTCGCGCATGATTTTTGGCCATTTTAAGTTGTTTTGACCCATTGGCAAATAATTTTGCGAAGGACAAAATATACAATTTCATGAACTATAACACACGATATTTTTTTGCCTTTCTTAGTCATTTCAATCCTTTGACAAATAATTTCACGAAGACCAAAATTCATGAAATCATGAGCTATAATGCACGATTTTTGCCTTTTTCAGGTATTTCGACCCATTGGAAGATTATTTCATGTTGGCCAAAATTCACGGTTCATGAGCTATAATGCATAATTTTTGGCCATTTTTAATCATTTCAACCCATTGGCAAATAATCGCGTAGGCCAAAATTCACGTTTTCATGACCTATAACACACTTTTTTTTAGCACTTTAGCATTTCGACTCATTAGCAAATAATTTTAAGGTGCACAAACTTCACAATTTCATGATCTATAATAAATGATTTGTTTTTATTAGTTATTTAAATCCATTGACAAATAATTTCGCGAAGGTAAAAATTCACGATTTTATGAGTTATGACGCATGATTTTTGTCCATTTTTTGTCATTTCGACCTTTTAGCAAATTATTTTATAGAGGTTAAAATTAACAAAATCATGAGCTACAATACATGATTTTTGGCCATTTTTAGTCATTTTAACCCATTGGCACATAATTTTGTGGAGAACAAAATTCACGATTTTATGAGCAATAACGTACAATTTTATACCATTTTTATTCATTTCGACCATTTGGCAAATAATATCGCAGAGGCCAAAATTCATGAAATCATGAGCTCTAACTCAACATTTTTGCCATATTTAGTCATTTTGATCCATTGGCAAATAGTTTCACGAAGGCCAAAACTTATGATTTCATGACCTATAACATACGATTTTTTCTCATTTTTTTGTTGTTTTGATACTTTGGCAAATAATTTCATGGAGGCTAAAATTTACAAAATCATGAGCTATAACACATGATTTTTGGCTATTTATAGTCATTTCAACAAATTAACAAATAAATTTGCAGAGGACAAAATTCACGTGTTTATGAGCTAAACACACAATATTTTGCTATGTTTAGTCATTTAGACCCTTTGGCAAATAATTTTGTGGAGTCCATAATTCTTGAAATCATGAGCTATAACACAAATTTTGGCCATTTCAGTCATTTCAACCAATTGGTAAATAGTTTTAGGGTTTTTTCATGGAAACCACCTTATAAGTTCAAAACTTTTATGAAAACCACATTTAAAGTTTTTTGATAGAAACCACCTTATATATGTGTTATCCTCTCAATGTCACACTTTTGGATAATTTCGCTTTAAAAATTTGAAATTACTACAATACACCTCATTCTAAATAAAAAAAGAGAGGAGGAGGAGGAGGAGGAGGAGGAGGAGGAGGAGGAGGAGGAGGAGGAGGAGGAGGAGGAGGAGGAGGAGGAGGAGGAGGAGGAGGAGGAGGAGGAGGAGGAGGAGGAGGAGGAGGAGGAGGAGGAGGAGGAGGAGGAGGAGGAGGAGGAGGAGGAGGAGGAGGAGGAGGAGGAGGAGGAGGAGGAGGAGGAGGAGGAGGAGGAGGAGGAGGAGGAGGAGGAGGAGGAGGAGGAGGAGGAGGAGGAGGAGGAGGAGGAGGAGGAGGAGGAGGAGGAGGAGGAGGAGGAGGAGGAGGAGGAGGAGGAGGAGGAGGAGGAGGAGGAGGAGGAGGAGGAGGAGGAGGAGGAGGAGGAGGAGGAGGAGGAGGAGGAGGAGGAGGAGGAGGAGGAGGAGGAGGAGGAGGAGGAGGAGGAGGAGGAGGAGGAGGAGGAGGAGGAGGAGGAGGAGGAGGAGGAGGAGGAGGAGGAGGAGGAGGAGGAGGAGGAGGAGGAGGAGGAGGAGGAGGAGGAGGAGGAGGAGGAGGAGGAGGAGGAGGAGGAGGAGGAGGAGGAGGAGGAGGAGGAGGAGGAGGAGGAGGAGGAGGAGGAGGAGGAGGAGGAGGAGGAGGAGGAGGAGGAGGAGGAGGAGGAGGAGGAGGAGGAGGAGGAGGAGGAGGAGGAGGAGGAGGAGGAGGAGGAGGAGGAGGAGGAGGAGGAGGAGGAGGAGGAGGAGGAGGAGGAGGAGGAGGAGGAGGAGGAGGAGGAGGAGGAGGAGGAGGAGGAGGAGGAGGAGGAGGAGGAGGAGGAGGAGGAGGAGGAGGAGGAGGAGGAGGAGGAGGAGGAGGAGGAGGAGGAGGAGGAGGAGGAGGAGGAGGAGGAGGAGGAGGAGGAGGAGGAGGAGGAGGAGGAGGAGGAGGAGGAGGAGGAGGAGGAGGAGGAGGAGGAGGAGGAGGAGGAGGAGGAGGAGGAGGAGGAGGAGGAGGAGGAGGAGGAGGAGGAGGAGGAGGAGGAGGAGGAGGAGGAGGAGGAGGAGGAGGAGGAGGAGGAGGAGGAGGAGGAGGAGGAGGAGGAGGAGGAGGAGGAGGAGGAGGAGGAGGAGGAGGAGGAGGAGGAGGAGGAGGAGGAGGAGGAGGAGGAGGAGGAGGAGGAGGAGGAGGAGGAGGAGGAGGAGGAGGAGGAGGAGGAGGAGGAGGAGGAGGAGGAGGAGGAGGAGGAGGAGGAGGAGGAGGAGGAGGAGGAGGAGGAGGAGGAGGAGGAGGAGGAGGAGGAGGAGGAGGAGGAGGAGGAGGAGGAGGAGGAGGAGGAGGAGGAGGAGGAGGAGGAGGAGGAGGAGGAGGAGGAGGAGGAGGAGGAGGAGGAGGAGGAGGAGGAGGAGGAGGAGGAGGAGGAGGAGGAGGAGGAGGAGGAGGAGGAGGAGGAGGAGGAGGAGGAGGAGGAGGAGGAGGAGGAGGAGGAGGAGGAGGAGGAGGAGGAGGAGGAGGAGGAGGAGGAGGAGGAGGAGGAGGAGGAGGAGGAGGAGGAGGAGGAGGAGGAGGAGGAGGAGGAGGAGGAGGAGGAGGAGGAGGAGGAGGAGGAGGAGGAGGAGGAGGAGGAGGAGGAGGAGGAGGAGGAGGAGGAGGAGGAGGAGGAGGAGGAGGAGGAGGAGGAGGAGGAGGAGGAGGAGGAGGAGGAGGAGGAGGAGGAGGAGGAGGAGGAGGAGGAGGAGGAGGAGGAGGAGGAGGAGGAGGAGGAGGAGGAGGAGGAGGAGGAGGAGGAGGAGGAGGAGGAGGAGGAGGAGGAGGAGGAGGAGGAGGAGGAGGAGGAGGAGGAGGAGGAGGAGGAGGAGGAGGAGGAGGAGGAGGAGGAGGAGGAGGAGGAGGAGGAGGAGGAGGAGGAGGAGGAGGAGGAGGAGGAGGAGGAGGAGGAGGAGGAGGAGGAGGAGGAGGAGGAGGAGGAGGAGGAGGAGGAGGAGGAGGAGGAGGAGGAGAGGTTCTGAGCTATATGATATGATGCTTGGCTATTTTCAGTCATTTCAACCCATTGGCAAATAATTTCACGGACTTTGAAATGATATTTGGCCATTTTTCATTATTTTCGCCAATTGGCAAATAATTTCAAGGAGTTTAAATTTTAAAATTTTATGAGCTATAACACAAAATTCTTTATCATTTTAGTCATTTTGACCCATTGGGAAATAATTTCGCAGAGGCCAAAATTCATGAAATTTTGAGCAATAATGCATGATTTCATGAGCTATACTGCATAATCCATTTTTAGTCATTTCAACCCATTAGAAAATAATTTATTAGAGGCCAAAATTCACGTTATCATGAGCTATAACACACGATTTTTGGCTATTTTTAGTCGTTTCTACCTATTGGCAAATAATTTCAAGGAGTTTAAATTTTAAAATTTTATGAGCTATAACCTGCGATATTTTCTAATTTTTAGTCATTCAGACCATTTGGTAACCCATGCTTTTTAACCATTTTTAGTCATTTTAACCCATTTATAAATAATTTCGTGAAGTTTAAAATTCATGATATCATGATCTACAACCCATGAATTTTAGCCTTTTTAGTCAACCCATTGGCAAATAATTTCACGGACTTTGAAATGATATTTGGCCATTTTTCATTATTTTCGCCAATTGGCAAATAATTTTGTAGAGTTCGAAGTTCACAATATCATGTGCTATATATTGCATGATTTTTGATCATTTTTAGTTGTTTCAATCAAGTCACGAATAATTTCACAGAGGCGAAATTTCACGATTTCATGAGCTATATGATATGATGCTTGGCTATTTTCAGTCATTTCTACCCATTGGTAAATAATTTTGCGCAGTTTAAAATTCACAATATTATGAGCTATAGCCTATGATATTTACTAATTTTTAGTTGTTCAGACACATTGGGAAACAATTTCGTGGAGGCCAAAATTCATGATTTCATGAGCTATAACGCACAATTTTGGCCATTTTTTCTCATTTCAACCTATTAGAATTTCAAAATTCACAATTTCATGAGTTATAACCCATGATTTTTGACCATTTTTGATAATTTCAACCTATTGGCAAACTAAATAAATAGTAGACCTTCAACCAACTTTTTGATCCTGTATCACAAACCCAATTTCCTCAAAGCCAACCTCTTTTTAAGAACATTACCTAATAATTTTGCAGAGTGTAAAATTAACAATTTCATGAGTTATAAACTATTATTTTTGGCCATTTTTAGTCATTTCGATCTAGTAGCAAATAATTTCATGGAGGTCAAAATTCTCGATTTCATGAGCTATAACACATGATTTTTGGTTATTTTTAGTCATTTCTATTCATTAGGAAATCATTTTGCGCATTTCAAGATGCATAACACTTGCTAATTTTTGGTTGTTCCGAGCCACTAGTAAACAACTTCACAGAGGTCAAAATTCATGATTTCATAAGCTGTAATCCATGATTTTTTACCATTTTCAGTAATTTTGACCTACTGGCAAATAATTTCGTGGAAGCCAAAATTTAAGATTTTTGCCATTTTTAGTCTTTTCGATCCAATGGAAAATAATTTCTCAGAGACCAAAATTCAGTGCTTCATGAGCTATAATTCGTGGTTTTTGCCTTTTTTGTCGTTACGACCCATTGGCAAATAATTTTGCATAGTCCTAAATTCACGATTTCGTGAGCTATAATGCACGATTTTTGGCCTTTTTCATTTCAACCCTTTGGCAAATAATTTTGCGGAGGCTAAATTTCACAAAATCATGAGCAATAACCCATTATTTTCACCATTTTAGTTGTTTTGACCCTTTGGCAAATAGTATTGTGGGGGCCAAAAATAATGAAATCATGAGCTATAACGCATGATTTTTGATCATTTTTAATTATTTCGATCCCTTGGCAAATATCTTCGCGGAGGCCAAAATTCACTATTTCATAAACTATAATGCATAATTTTTGACCATTTTTAATCATTTTGACCCATCGGCAAATAATTTCACAGAGGCCAAAATTCTCATTTTCATGAGCTATGACACACAATTTTTGGCTATTTTAATCGTTTCGACTGATTGGTAAATGATTTTGTGGAGGATAAAATTCACGATTTTAGTAGCTACAACACATGATTTTTTTTTTCTATTTTTAGTCATTTCAACCCATTGGCAAATAATTTGCGGAGGCCAAAATTCGCGAAATCATGTGCTACAACTCATGATTTTTTGCCATTTTTAGTTGTTTCTACACTTTGCCAAATAAAATTGTGGAGGCTAAACTTCAAAAAATCATGACTTACAATGCACGATTTTTGGTAATTTTTAGTCGTTTCGACTCATTGGCAAATAATTTAGTCGTTTAGCCCCTTTGGGAAATAATTTTGCAGAGAACAAAATTCATGAAATCATGAGCTATAATGCATGATTTTTACCCATTTTTAGTCGTTTGACCCATTGGTAAATAACTTCTAGGAGGTTAAAATTCACGATTTTATGAGCTATATCACATGATATTTTGCCACTTTTTGTCATTTTGACCCTTTTGCAAATAACTTTGTGGAGGCCAAGATTCACAAAATTATTTTTACCCATTGGCAAATAATTTTACAAAGGATAAAATTTACGATTACATGAGCAATAGCACACGATTTTTTACTATCTTTAGTCATTTTGCAACTAATTTCTTGCAGGCCGAAATTCATGAAATCATGAGCTATAACACACGATTTTTGGCTATTTTAGTTGTTTCGACCCATTAACAAATAACTTCACGGAGGCCAAAATTCGCAATTTCATAAACTATAATGCATAATTTTTGGCCCTTTTTTGTTCTTTCGAACCTTTGGTAAAACACTTCATGGAGGCTAAAATTTATGAAATCATTAGCTATAACACTTGAATTTCGGCCATTTTTAGTCATTTCGACCCATTGCAAAATAATTTTGTGGAGGAAAAAATTTGCGATTTCATAAGCTATAACACATGATTTTTGGTTATTTTTAGTCATTTCAATTTATTAGTAAATAATTTCAAAGAGATCAAAAATCATGATTTTATGAGCTAAAACACATGATTTTTGGCCATTTTTGGCATTTAGATCCATTAGTAAATAATTTCGTAGAGGCTAAAATTCACAAAATCATGAGCTATGACACACGATTTTTGGCCATTGTTTGTCATTTTGACCCTTGGGCAATAGTTTCACGGAGGCTAAAATTAACAAAATCATGAGCTATGGCGCACAATTTTTGACCATATTTGGTTGTTTCGAGGAAATAATTTTGTGGAAGCCAAAATTCACAATTTCATGAGTTGTAACGGTAGATTTTTTTCCTTTTTTTATCATTTCGATCCTTTGACAAATTATTTCCCATAGGCTAAAATTCACAAAATAATGAGCTATAATATGCGATGTTTTGCCATTTTTAGTTGGTTCAACCCATTGGCAAATAATTTTGCGAAGCAAAAAATTCATGATTTCATTAGCTATAACACACATTTTTTTACTGTTTTTAATCTTTAGCCATTTTTTTTGCCATTTTGACCATTTCAAAATTATTTACGGATGCTAAAATTCACGAAATCATAAGCTATAACACATGATTTTTGGCCATTTTAGTCATTTTGATCCATTGGCAAATAATTTTGTGGAAGCCAAAATTCACAATTTCATTAGCTATAACACATGATTTTTGGCCATTTTAGTCATTTCGACCCATTGCAAAATAATTTTGTGGAGGAAAAAATTCATGAAATCATGAGCTATAACACACAATTGTTGGCCATTTTAATCGTTTTGACCCATTGGAAAATAATTTTGGGAGGCTAAAATTCAGATTTCATGAGCTATAACGCATGATTTTTGGCTACTTTTCAACATTTTGACCCTTTGGCAAATAATTTCATGGAGGCTAAAATTCACGAAATCATGAGCTATAACACACAATTTCTAGCTATTTTTAGACATTTCGACCCATGGGGAAATAATGTTTGGGAGGATAAAATTCACGATTTCATGAACCATAACACATGATTTTGGCCATTTTATTCATTTTGACCCATTGCAAAATAATTTTGTGGAGGAAAAAATTCATGAAATCATGAGCTATAATGCATGATTTTTACCATTTTTAGTCATTTCGACCCATTGGTAAATAACTTCTAGGAGGTTAAAATTCACGATTTCATAAGCTATAACACACGATTTTTGGCCATTGTTTGTCATTTTGACCCTTGGGCAATAGTTTCACGGAGGCTAAAATTAACAAAATCATGAGCTATGGCACAATTTTTGACCATATTTGGTTGTTTCGAGGAAATAATTTTGTGGAAGCCAAAATTCACAATTTCATGAGTTGTAACGGTAGATTTTTTTCCTTTTTTTATCATTTCGATCCTTTGACAAATTATTTCCCATAGGCTAAAATTCACAAAATAATGAGCTATAATATGCGATGTTTTGCCATTTTTAGTTGGTTCAACCCATTGGCAAATAATTTTGCGAAGCAAAAAATTCATGATTTCATTAGCTATAACACACATTTTTTTACTGTTTTTAATCTTTAGCCATTTTTTTTGCCATTTTGACCATTTCAAAAATTATTTACCAGATGCTAAAATTCACGAAATCATAAGCTATAACAATCAACTTTTGGCCAATTTAGTTGTTTTGATCTATTGGCAAATAATTTCACGGAGGCCAAAATTCATGATTTCATTAGGTAAAACTAATGACTTTTTACTATTTTTAGTTGTTTGGCCCCTTTGGCAAATAATTTCACGGAGGAAAAAATTCATGAAATCATGAGCTATAACACACAATTGTTGGCCATTTTAATCGTTTTGACCCATTGGAAAATAATTTTTGGGAGGCTAAAATTCAGGATTTCATGAGCTAAAACGCATGATTTTTGGCTACTTTTCAACATTTTGACCCTTTGGCAAACAATTTCGTGGAGACTAAGATTCACGAAATCATGAGCTATAACACACAATTTCTAGCTATTTTTAGACATTTCGACCCATGGGGAAATAATGTTTCGGAGGATAAAATTCACGATTTCTTGAGCTATGACACATGATTTTTACTATATTTAATTATTTTGACCCTTTGGAAAATAATTCCTTAGAGGCTAAAATTCATGAAACCATGAGCTATAACGCATGATTTTTGCTATTTTAGTTGTTTCAACCTATTGGCAAATAATTTCACAGAGGCCTAAATTCACAATTTCATGAGCTATAATGCATAATTATTTGTCCTTTTTGTCATTTTGATCCTTGGGTAAATAATTCCACGGAGACTAAAATTCACGAAATCATAAGCTATAACATATGATTTTGGCCATTTTTATTCATTTTGACCCATTGCAAATATTTTTGGCTAGGTTAAAATTCACGATTTCATAAGCTATAACACACGATTTTTTACCATTTTTAGTCATTTTGATTATAGGTAAATAATTTTATGAATGCCAAAATTCATAATTTTATTAGCTATAACACGTTATTTTTGGCCATTTTAGTCATTTCGAGTCATTAGCAAATGATTTCATGGAGGTCAAAATTCACGATTTCATGAACCATAACACATGATTTTTTTTCATTTTTAACTGTTTCAACCCATTAGTAATAATTTGGCGAAGGCCAAAATTCATGAAATCATGAGCTATATTGCACGATTTTTTGCCATTCTTTGTCATTTCGACCCTTGGGAAATAATTTCACGGAGGCTGAAATTCACCAAATCATGAGCTATGGCGCACGATGTTTTGCCATATTTCGTCATTCCCACCAATTGGGAAATAATTTGTAAAGGCCAAAATTCACAATTTCATGAGTTGTAACGCTCGATTTTGGCCATTTTTTGCCATTTTGATCATTTGATAAATTATTTCCTTGAGGCTAAAATTCAAACAATAGTAAGCTATAATACACGCTTTTTTGCCATTATTAGTGGTTTCTACCCTTCGTGAAGGATAAAAATTCACAATTTTAAGAGCTATGACAAACGATTTTTTATTTTTAGTCATTTCGAGTCATTAGCAAATGATTTCATGGAGGTCAAAATTCACGATTTCATGAGCTAACACATGATTTTTGGCCATTTTAGTCATTTCAATCCATTGGCAAACAATTTTGTGGAGGCTCAAATTCAAGTTTTTATTAACTATCGCACATGCTTTTTGGTCATTTTAAGTCATTTTCATCCAATGGAAAATAATTTCATGGAGGCCAAAATTCAAGACTTCATGAGCTATAATACACAATTTTTTGCCATCTTTTATTGTTTCGACCTTTGGCAAATAATTTTGCGTAGTCCTAAGTTCACAATTTCATGAGGTATAACGCATGATTTTTGCCATTTTTTTCATTTCAACCCATTGGCAAATAAGTTTTATTTTGACTATTAGCAAATAAATTTGTGGATTTCAAAATTCACAATTTCATTAGCTATAACACATGATTTTTGGCCATTTTATTTATTTTGACTCATTGGCAAATGATTTTATGTAGGACAAAATTCACTATTTCATAAGCTATAACGTGTGATTTTTGGCCATTGCTTGTCATTTTGACACTTGGGCAAATAATTTCATAGAGGCTAAAATTTAAGAAATCATGAGCTAAAACACATGATTTTTGGCCATTTTTAGTTGTTTTGACCCATTAGAAATAATTTTACGGAGGACAAAATTCACGATTTCATGAGCTAACACATGATTTTTTTTACCATTTTTAGTCGTTTTTGAAACGTTGGCAAATAACTTACTGGATGCTAAAATTCCCGAAATCATGAGCTATAACGCATGATTTTTGGCCATTTTAGTTAATTTGACTCATTGGCAAATAATTTCATGAATGTCAAAATTCAAGATTTCATGAGCTATAATGCATAGTTTGGGCCATTTCTTATCACTTTGGCCCTTTAATAAATAATTATGTGGAGGCAAAAATTCACGAAATCATGAGCTAGAACACATGATTTTTGGCTAGTTTTAGTCATTTTGATCCATTGGCAAATAATTTTACAGATGAGAAAATTCATGATTTCATCAGATATAATTTTATAATTTTTAATCGTTTCAACCTATTAGCAAATAATTTGACAGATGTAAAAATTCACAATTTCATTAGCTATAGCACACCATTTTTGGCTATTTTAATCATTTTGACTCATTGGCAAATGATTTCATGAGGATAAAATTTACAATTTCATGAGCTATTGCACGATTTTTTTTCTATTTTTAGTTATTTCGACCCATTGGGAGAAAATTTCGAATAGGCCAAAATTCATTAAATCATAAGCTATGACACACAATTTATAGCCATTGTTCATCATTTTGATCCTTGGGCAAATAATTTTACAAAGGCTAAAATTTACGAAATAATGAGCATGACGCATGATTTTTGGCCATATTTGATCGTTTCCACCAATTGGCAAATAATTTCGAGGAGGCCAAAATTCACAATTTCATGAGCTATAACGCTCAACTTTTGGTCATGTTTTGCCATTTTGACCCTTTGGCAAATTATTTCCCGGAGGCTAAAATTCACAAAATCATGAGCTATAACACATGATTTTTGGTCATTTTTAGCTATTTCTACCCATTGGCAAATAATTTCACAGAGCTCAAAACTTTTATTTTCATTAGCTATAACAAATGACTTTTACTACTTTTAATCATTTGGCCCTTTTGGCAAATAATTTCATGGAGGCAAAAATTCATGAAATCATAAGCTATAACACACGATTTTTGGTTATTTTTAGTCATTTTGACCTTTGGCAAATTATTTCCCGGAGGCTAAAATTCACAAAATCATGAGCTATAACACATGATTTTTGGTCATTTTTAGCTATTTCTACCCATTGGCAAATAATTTCACAGAGCTCAAAACTTTTATTTTCATTAGCTATAACAAATGACTTTTTACTACTTTTAATCATTTGGCCCTTTTGGCAAATAATTTCATGGAGGCAAAAATTCATGAAATCATAAGCTATAACACACGATTTTTGGTTATTTTTAGTCATTTTGACCCACTGGGAAATAATTTCTAGGAGGCCAAAATTCACGATTTCATGAGCTATATTGTATGATTTTTGGCCACTTTTTGTCATATTTTGACCCTTTGGCAAACAATTTTGTGGAGGCTAAGATTCACGAAATCATGAGCTATAACACACGATTTCTAGCCATTTTTAGACATTTCGACCCATTGGGAAATAGTTTTATGGAGGACAAAATTCACGATTTCATAAGCTACACAAGATTTTTTTTACCATTTTTAATCGTTTCGACCCTTTGGCAAATAATTCCTCAGAGGCTAAAATTCACGAAATTATGAGCTATAATGCACGATTTTTTAGCTATTTTAGTTGTTTTGATCCATGGGCAAATAATTTCACGGAGTCCAAAATTCACAATTTCATTAGTTATAATGCATAATTTTTTGCCCTTTTTTATCATTTCAACCCTTTGGTAAATAATTTCATAGAGGCTAAAATTCAGGAAAGCATGAGCTATAACACATGATTTTTGGCCAGTTTTAGTCATTTCAACCAAATGCAAATATTTTATGGAGGACAAAATTCACGATTTCATAAGCTATAACACACAATTTGTTTACCATTTTTAGTCATTTTGACTATTGGCAAATAATTTTTCCAATGGCAAAATTCACAATTTCATTAGTTATAACATACGATTTTTGGCAATTTTAGTCATTTCAACTCATTGACAAATGATTTCATGGTGAAACAAATTTGTTGATTTCATGAACTATAATACGTGGTTTTTTTTATTTTTAATTGTTTCAACCCATTGGCAAATATTTTGCGGAGGTCAAAATTCACAAAATCACAAGCTATAAGCCTATAACGCACGATTTTTGGCCATTGTTTGTTATTTTTACCCTTGGGCAAATAATTTCATGTAGGCCAAAATTCACCAAATCATCAGCTATGGCACATGGTATTTCACCATATTTGGTCATTCTCACCAATTGGGAAATAATTTTGTTAATGTCAAAATTCACAATTTCATGAGTTGTAACACTCGATTTTGGCCATTTTTTAACATTTCGATCCTTTGGCAAATTATTTCTAGGAGCCTAAAATTTTAAAAAATAATGAGCTGTAACACATAAATTTTTGCTATTTTTTGTTGTTTTGATCTATTCACAAATAATTTTGCAGAGCACATATATCACGATTTTATTAGCTATAACACATGTTTTTCTTACTATTTTTAATCGTTCCATTTGGCAAATAATTTTGTGAAGGCTAAAATTCATGAAATTATGGGCTATAATGTGCGATTTTTAGCCATTTTTAGTCATTTTGACCCATTGGCAAATAAATTCTTGGAGGTCGAACTTCATGATTTCATGAGCTATAACACCAAAAGTCATGATTTTATGAGCTATAATGCGCGATTTTTCGCCAATTTTAGTCATTTAGATCAATTAGCAAATTGTTTTGTGGCATCTAAAATGCATGATTTCATGAGGTATAATGCATGATTTTTGGCTATTTTAGCTGTTCCCCCATTGGCAAATAATTTCACGGAGGCTAAAATTCATGATTTCATGAGCTATAATGCATAATTTTTTTGCCCTTTTTTGTCGTTTTGACCTTTTGGTAAAGAATTTCATGGAGGCTAAAATTTATGAAATCATGAGCTACAACACATGATATTTTGCCATTTTTAGCCATTTCGACCCATTGCAAATAATTTGGCAGAGGACAAAATTCATGATTTCATAAGCAATACCACACGATTTTTTTTACCTTTTTTAGTCGTTTCGACTAATAGCAAATAATTTTATGAATGCCCAAATTCACAATTTCATTAGCTATAACACCCGATTTTTGGTAATTTTAATCATTTCAACTCATTAGCAAATGATTTCGTGGAGGACAAAATTCACGATTTCATGACCTATAACACGTGATATTTTTCATTTTTAATTGTTTCAACCCATTGGTAAATAATTTCGCGGAGGCTAAAATTCACAAAATCATGAGCTATAATGCATAATTGTTGGCCATTATTTGTCATTTCGACCCTTGAAAAATAATTTCACGAGGCTAAAATTTACCAAATCATGAGTTATGGTGCCTGATTTTTTACCATATTTAGTCCTTCCCACCTATTATGAAATAAGTTGTAAAGGTCAAAATTCACAATTTCATGAGCTGTAATGCTCGATTTTGGCAAGTTTTTGCTGTTTTGATCCCTTGGCAAATTATTTCCCTGAGGCTAAAATTCAAAAAATAATGAGCTATAATGCATGATTTTTTACCATTTTTTCTACCATTCGTAGTGGATAAAAATTCATGATTTTCGGAGCTATGACAAATGATATATTTTTTTATTTTTACTCATTTTGACACTTTGGCAAATAATTTTATGGAGCCCAACATTCACAAAATCATGAACTAGGACGCCCAATTTTTAGACATTTTTAGTCATTTCGATCCATTGGCAAATAATTTTGTGGAGGCTGAAACTCAAGTTCGTATTAACTGTAGCACATGTTTTTTGCCATTTTTAGTTGTTTTCATCCAATGGAAAATAATTTCATGGAGGCCAAAATTCAAGACTTCATGAGCTACAGTACACGATTTTTTTGTCATCTTTCATCAATTCGACCCTTTGGCAAATAATTTTGCGTAGTCCTAAATTCACGATTTCATGAGGTATAACGCATGATTTTTGCTATTTTTTTATTTTTACCCATTGGAAAATAATTTTCATTTTGACTATTGGCAAAGAAATTTGTGGATGCCAAAATTCAAAATTTTATTAGCTATAGCACATGATTTTTAGCCATTTTAGTCATTTTGACTCGTTGGCAATTGATTTCCTATAGGATAAAATTCATGATTTCATGAGTTGTATGCATATTTTTAATTTTTAGTTGTTTCAACTTATTGGCAAATAACTTCGTGGAGGCCAAAATTCAAGTTGCTAAAATTCAAGAAATCAAGAACTATAGCGCACGATTTTTAGCCATATTTGGTTGTTTCCACCAATTGAGAAATAATTTTGTGGAGGCCAAAATTTACAATTTTATGAGCTGTAGCGATCAATATTTGGCCATTTTTTGCTATTTTGACCCTTCAACAAATAATTTCCCAGAGGCTAAAATTCACAAAACCATGAACTATAACACATGATTTTTGGCCATTTTAGTTATTTTGACCCATTGGCAAATTATTTTGTGAAGGTTAAAATTCACAATTTCATGAGATAACACACGATTATTTACCATTTTTAGTCTTCTCAACCCTTTGGCAAATAATTTCATGGAGGCTAAAATTCACAAAATCAAGAGCTATAACACATGACTTCTGGCCATTTTAGTTGTTTCGACTCATTGGTAAATAATTTCATGAAGGTCAAAATTCACGATTTCAAGAGCTATAATGCACAGTTTTGGCCCTTTTTTGTCGCTTTGGCTCTTTAATAAATAATTTTGCTTAGGCTAAAATTCATAAAATCATGAGCTGTAGCACATACTTTTTGTGCCATTTTTAGCCATTTCGACCCAATTGACAAATAATTTTGCTTAGGCTAAAATTCACAATTTCATGAGATAACACACGATTTTTACAATTTTTAGTCGTTTAGCCTTTGGCAAATAATTTGACGGATGCAAAAATTCACAATTTAATTAGCTATAGCACACAATTTTAGGCCATTTTACTCATTTTGACTCACTGGCTAAGGATTTCATGAGGACAAAATTCACGATTTCATGAGCAATAACACACGATATTTTTCTATTTTTAGTTATTTTGACCCATTGGGAAAAAATTTTGCATAGGCCAAAATTCATGAAATCACAAGCTATAACACACAACTTTTGGCCATTGTTTGTCACTTCGATCCTTGGGCAAATAATTTCATGGTGGCTAAAATTCACAAAATAATGAGTATGGCGCATGATTTTTTGCCATATTTGGTCGTTTCCACCACATGGCAAATCAATTTAAGGGGGCAAAAATTAACAATTTCATGAGCTATAACACTTGATTTTTTGTCATTCTTTGCCATTTCGACCCTTTGGCAAATTATTTCCCGGAGGCTAGAATTCACAAAATCATGAGCTATAACACAATATTTTTTGCCATTTCTAGTTGTTTCTACCCATTGGCAACTAATTTTGCAGAGCTCAAAATTCTTGATTTCATTAGCTATAACAAATGACCATTTACTATTTTTAGTCGTTTAGCCCCTTTGGCAAATAATTTTATGGAGGCCAAAATTCACGAAGTCATGAGCTATAACACACGATTTTTTGCTATTTTTAATCATTTTGACCCATTGGCAAATAATTTCTGGGAGCCAAAATTCAGGATTTAATGAACTATAACGCACGATTATTGGCACTTTTTGTCATTTTTAACCCTTTAGCAAACAATTTTGCGGAGGCTGACATTCACAAATCATAAGCTATAACGCATGATATTTGGCCAATTTAGACATTTCGACCCCTTGGAAAATAATTTTAGAAATGACAAAATTTACGATTCTTGAGCTATGACACATAATTTTTACTGTTTTTAATCGTTTCACCCATTTGGCAAATATTTCCTCAGAAGCTAAATTTCATGAATTCATGAGCTATCATGCAAGATTTTTGTCTATTTTAGTTATTTCGACCCATTGGCAAAAAATTTCACGGAGGCCAAAATTCATGATTTCATGAGCTATAATGCATAATGTTTTTCATTTATTGTCATTTTGACCCTTTGGTAAATAATTCCATGGAAGCTAAAATTCATGAAATCATGAGCTATAACACTTGATTTTTGGCCATTTTTAGTTATTTTGACCCATTGTAAATAATTTTGCGGAGGATAAATTTCACGATTTCAAAAGCTATATAACACACGATTTTTTACAATTTTTAGTCGTTTCGACTATTGGCAAATAATTTTACGGATGCCAAAATTCATAATTCCATTAGCTATAACACACAATTTTTTTCCCTTTTAGTCATTTTAGCTTATTGGCATATGACTTCATGGAGGATAAAATTCATGATTTCATGAACTAAAACATGTATTTTTTTTATTTTTAATTGTTTCAACCCATTGGTAAATAATTTCATGGAGGCCAAAATTCACGAAATCATGAGCTATAACGCACGATTTTTGGCCATTGTTTGTCATTTTGACCATTGGGAAATAATTTCAAAGAGGCTGAAATTCACCAAATCATGAGCTATAACGCATGATTTTTAGCCATTTTAGTCATTTCGACCCACTAGGAAATAATTCCTAGGAGGCCAAAATTCACGAAATCATGAGCTATATATAACACATGATTTTGGCTATTTTAGTTGTTTTGACTCATAGGCAAATAATTTTATGGAGGCCAAAATTCACAATTTCATTAGGCACACGATTTCATTAGTAAATAACTTTGCAGAAGCCAAAAAATCATGATTTCATGAGCTATAGCACTCTATTTTTGGTCATTTTTTGCCATTTCAACCCTGTGAAATTTTTTTCCTAGAGGTTAAAATTCATGAAATCATGAGCTATAACGCATGATTTTTAGCCATTTTAGTTGTTTTGACTCATAGGCAAATAATTTTATGGAGGCCAAAATTCATGATTTCATGAGCTATAACGCATGATTTTTAGCCATTTTAGTCATTTAGTCCCCTTGGCAAATAATTTTACAGATGCCAAAATTTACGAAATCATGAGTTATAACACACAATATTTGAATATTTTTAGTCATTTCGACCCACTAGGAAATAATTCCTAGGAGGCCAAAATTCACGATTTTATGAGGTACGCATGATTTTTGGCCACATTTTGTCATTTTGACCCTTTGGCAAATAATTTCACGGAGGCAAAGATTCATGAAATCATGAGCTATATATAACACATGATTTTGGCTATTTTTAGATATTTTGACCCATTGGTAAATACTTTTATGGAGGAGAAAATTCATGATTTCATGAGCTATAACACACGATTTTTACAATTTTTAGTCGTTTAGACTATTGGCAAATAATTTTACGGATGCCAAAATTCATAATTCCATTAGCTATAACACACAATTTTTTCCCTTTTAGTCATTTTAGCTTATTGGCATATGACTTCATGGAGGATAAAATTCATGATTTCATGAACTAAAACATGTATTTTTTATTTTTAATTGTTTCAACCCATTGGTAAATAATTTCATGGAGGCCAAAATTCACGAAATCATGAGCTATAGCATACGATTTTTGGCCATTGTTTGTCATTTTGACCATTGGGAAATAATTTCAAAGAGGTGAAATTCACAAAATCATGAGCTATAATGCATGATTTTTGGCCATATTTTGTCATTTCCACCAATTAGGAAATAATTTTGTGGATGAAAAATTCACAAATTCATGAGTTGTAACGATCGACTTTTGGCCGTTTTGCCATTTTAGTTGTTTCAACCCATTGGCAAATAATTTTGTAGATATGAAAATTCACAATTTCATTAGGCACACGATTTCATTAGTAAATAACTTTGCGAAGCCAAAAATCATGATTTCATGAGCTATAGCACTCTATTTTTGGTCATTTTTGCCATTTTGACCCTTTGGTAAATATTTCTATCAGGGCTAAAATTCACGAAATCATGAGCTATAACGCATGATTTTTAGCCATTTTAGTTGTTTTGACTCATAGGCAAATAATTTTACAGAGGGCAAAGTTCACAATTTCATTAGCTAAAACTAATGACTTTTTACTATTTTTAGTCATTTAGTCCCCTTGGCAAATAATTTTACAGATGCCAAAATTTACGAAATCATGAGTTATAACACACAATATTTGAATATTTTTAGTCATTTCGACCCACTAGGAAATAATTCCTAGGAGGCCAAAATTCACGATTTTATGAGGTACGCATGATTTTTGGCCACATTTTGTCATTTTGACCCTTTGGCAAATAATTTCACGGAGGCAAAGATTCATGAAATCATGAGCTATATATAACACATGATTTCTGGCTATTTTTAGATATTTTGACCCATTGGTAAATACTTTTATGGAGGAGAAAATTCATGATTTCATGAGCTATGACGCACATTTTTTACCATTTTTAGTCATTGTGACCCTTTGGCAAAGAATTTCTTAGAGGCTGAAATTCACAAAATCATGAACTATAATCCATGGTTTTTGGCTATTTTAGTTGTTTTGATCCATTGGCAAATTATATCTTGGAGGCCAAAATTGACAATTTCATGAGCAATAATGAACAATTTTTGGCCCTTTTTTGTCATTTCCCTTTGGTAAATATTTCTATCAGGGCTAAAATTCACAAAATCATAATCTATAACACATGAATTTTGGTTATTTTTAGCCATTTGCATTACAAAATAATTTTGCAGAGGACAAAATTCACAATTTCATAAGCTATAACGTATGACTTTTACCATTTTAGTCATTTCAACCTATTGGCAAATAATTTTGTAGATATGAAAATTCACAATTTCATTAGCTATATAACACATGAGTTTTAGCCATTTTAGTCATTTTGACTCATTGGCAAATGATTTCATGGAGGATAAAATTTATAATTTCATGAGCTATAATACATGATTTTTTTATTTCTAGTTATTTCAACCTAATGGCAAATAATTTCCAGCAGGTCAAAATTCATGAAAACATGAACTATAACATATGATTTTTTGCAATTGTTTATCATTTTGACCCTTGGGCAAATAATTTCATAGAGGCAAAAAATCACGAAATCATGAGCTATGGCACACGATTTTTGGCCATATTTTGTCATTTCCACCAATTAGGAAATAATTTTGTGGATGAAAAAATTCACAAATTCATGAGTTGTAACGATCGACTTTTGGCCGTTTTTGCCATTTTGACCCTTTGGCTAATAATTTTTAGGAGGCCGAAATTCACGATTTCATGAGCTATAATGCTCAATTTTTTGTCATTTATTGTTGTTTCGACCCTTTGGCAAATTATTTCCCAAAGACTAAAATTCACAAAATCATGTGCTATAACGCATGATTTTTGGCCATTTTAGTTGTTTCATCCCATTGTCAATAATTTCACGGAGGCCAAAATTCACGATTTTATTAGCTAAAACTACCGAGTTTTTACTATTTTTAGTCATTTAGCTCCTTTGGCAAATAATTTCACGGAGGCCAAAATGCATGAAATCATGAGCTATAAAGGATGATTTTTAGCCAATTTTAGTTGTTTCGGCCCATTAGAAAATAATTTCTAGGAGGCCAAAATTTATGATTTCATGAGCTGCAATGCACGATTTTGGCTTTTTTTAGTCATTTCAACCCATTGGCAAATAATTTTTAGCCATTTTTTGTCACTTCAACCCATTGGCAAATAATTTTGCAAAGTCTAAAATTTATGAAATCATGAGCTATAACATGCGATTTTTAGCCATTTTTAGTCATTTCAACCCATTGGTAAATAATTTTGCGGACGACAAAAGTCATGATTTCATGAGATATAACGCGCGATTTTTATCATTTTTACTCATTTTGACACTTTGGCAAATAAGTTCGCAGAGGCTAAATTTCATTAAATCATGAGCTATAATGCATGATTTTTGGCCATTTTAGTTGTTTTGACCCATTGGGAAATAATTTCACGAAGGTCAAAATTCACAATTTCAAGAATTATAATGCACAATTTTTGGCCATTTTTTGTCGTCTTGACCCTTTGAAAAATAATTTTGCAGAGGCCAAAATTTACAAAATCATGAGCTATAATACATAATTTTTGGCCATTTTTAGTCGTTTCGACCCATTGGCAAATAATTTTACGGTGGACAAAATTCACGATTTCAGGAGCTATAACGCACAAAATTTTTTTACCATTTTTCATCATTTTGACCCTTCGACAAATAATTTTACTGCGGCTAAAATTCACAAAATCATGAGCTATAATGCATGATTTTTGGACATTTTAGTTATTTCGACCCATTAGCAAATAATTTCACCTAGGCAAAATGTAACGAATCCCAAAACAAAACTGAGGCGGGGCCCGAGTGGTATATAAAAATTCTGATATACACTCCTTTCGAAAGCATTATCAAAGTATAGAATATGACAACAAATATTTTAGAATACCCATAATCACAAGGTTGACTGCAGAGTCCACAGAATACCAGAATAGCAAGAAAAGTTAAAGGTAACAATATTACACCATATAATATGATCTTAGAGTTACAAAATGCATTACTACATTTCCAACTACTCAAAAGTACATCAAAAGATAAAAAAAAAAGTTGACTCCTATTTTAGCTGAGCTAGTCTTCTTCGGGGTTTGCAATTCCCTTGCCCTTAACTGGTTCGGTACCTACGGATGGATGCAAAAATAATAGGCCTGAGCCTAAAGCCCAATAGGCAACCAAAAATATATTGGGTGTACAATCTTGGTTAGGAAGGAATGGAAGTGTAAACATTCAAATAGTTAAGTGAAACTAGAGCTAAAACGTTTATAAGCAAGTCTAGTTTCTGAAACATCAATTTGTTTTTAAAAAAATGAACAATGTCTTGGGAGATATTGTCTTAAAGGTTCATGAGCGTCATCATATAACAACATACAAAAAGAGATATATGTCCTAAATGTCCCAAGGAATTTGGTTAACAAAAATTCATTGAAACTTAATAAATATCTTACTAAAAGAATCATGATAAGTCTATTTTCTAATTTAAAGTCTTGATCATCATATCCCAAACATAGGCAAAGAAATAAACCATTAAATCAGGAAGCGTCAAACTATTTGTCCAGGACACATGCATTATCTTTAACCATTCAAGTAACAATTGACATCCAACTTATCTCAAACTAGATTTAAAAGATAGATAATCGAGCCTAGTTTCTAAAAAATTAAATATTTACAGAAATGAACATGTATAGAGAGAGATATAATCAAAATACTAACAGAGTATCCTGCTGGAAACTGAAAAACATGGCTGAATGATAAAATTATTGACATGCAAGCTCTAGGCATATAAGTATGCTTGACAAGATAGTAACCAGAACCATACAACTATGAATTCCATATTAAGGAGCAATAAAACTAAGAAAGATCAAAATTTTATTGGTTACAAGGTATAAAGGTGTTGGTTTTTCGACAAAGAAGGACATGCATGAGCAAAACTTCCCCAAGTCCTAATTGAATGTGCTATATCACAAAACTTGAGTATGCATGACTGAACTAAACTAACTCCATTCTATATCAATATCAGATTCAAGGTTCAAAATAAAGTATGAATGAGATAGGGTTTAAAATTATACCTAGAAGTTTCCCTAACTCCTCTTCTACCAAGAATTGCTTGGAATTTCTCCTAGAACTCGCTTTTTCTTCTTCAATTTGAGAGAGAAAGTGCTTGATGGAGAAATTGCAATGGCCTACCGAGAGAGAGAGAGAGAAGAGGGAGAGATATGGGTCTTTTTTCTCAAGAAAGAAAAATGAGGGAGAGAGATAGTGAGTGAAGGGTTTATATAGGTTGTCACGTGATAAAGGAAAAAAGAATTTGTAAAAATTGAGAGGTTTTTGTGCAAAATTCACAATGCAGTCCAAAATGACTTAAAATGCAATTATATGCTAAAGAGAAAATGTTATTTGATAGTTGGATTAGCTCTAATTAAGGTTCAAGACCATTGGTAATTAGGGTTTCATGCTAAAGGTTATTGTGGCCACTATAGCTTGATTAATTACCTTAATCTAAGCATAGGTAGACTAACATTCTCACACTTATAGGTTTCTAAACTCATGCTATCAAGATCATAAATTGCCAATTTAGATTCAAGAATCGATACCAATAATAGTATTCGACTATCAGAAAACAAGAATATTACACAAAATTCACGATTTCATGAGCTATAATGTCATAAGTTTTGGCT
Source organism: Asparagus setaceus (assembly GCA_012295165.1). Taxonomy (NCBI): domain Eukaryota; kingdom Viridiplantae; phylum Streptophyta; class Magnoliopsida; order Asparagales; family Asparagaceae; genus Asparagus; species Asparagus setaceus. The sequence continues at coordinate 5,402,549 of CM022705.1, forward strand.
ATTTTTTGTCATTTCGATCCTCTGGTAAATTATTTCGCATAGGCTAAAATTCACAAAATCATAAGCTATAATACATGATTTTTAGCTATTTTAGTTATTTCGATCCATTCGCGAATAATTTTGTGGAGGATAAATTTCATGATTTCATGAGCTATAATACATGATTTTTTTTTACCATTTGTAGTTGTTTCGATCCATTGCAAATAAATTTACAGATGTCAAAATTCACAATTTCATTAGCTATAGCATGCGATTGTTAGCTTTGACACATTGGCAAATGATTTCACGGAGGACAAAATTCATGATTTCATGTGCTATAACGTATGTTTTTTGGCTTTTTAAAGTCATTTTGACCAATTGAAAAATAATTTTTTAGAGGCAAAATTTTATTATTTGGTAAGCTATAACCCATGAATTTGCATTTTGATCATTTTGACGCATTGGAAAAAAGTATTGCGGGTAAAAACGTTCATGATTTTATGAGCTATAACACACTATTTTTAGCTATTTCTAGTTATTTCGACCCATTGGCAAATAATTTCGGGGAGGCAAAAATTCACGATTTCATGAGCCATAATGAATAATTTTTGGCCATTTTCAGTCATTGCAACCAATATGCAAGTAATTTCGCGGAGTCTAGAATTCACAATTTCATGAACAATTACCCATTATTTTTCATCATTTCTTGGAGGCATAAATTCACGATTTCATGAGGTGTAGCACATTATTTTTCGCCAATTTTGTCATTTTGACCCTTTGGCATTTTTGGCCAATTTTGTCATTTTGACCCTTTGGCAAATAATTTTGCGGAGGCTAAAATTCACGAAATCATGAGCTATAACACACGATTTTTGGCCATTTTTAGTCATTTCGACCCATTGGCAAGTACTTTTTTCGGAGGATAAAATTTATAATTTCATGAGCTATAACATGATATTTTACTATTTTTAGTCATTTTGATCCTTTGGCAAATAATTTTGCGGAGGCTAATATTCACGAAATCATGAGCTATAACGCACAATATTTTGGCCATTTTAGTTGGTTCAAACCATTGGCAAATAATTTCACGAAGGCCAAAATTCATGATTTCATGATCTATCACATAAGATTTTTTACCTTTTTTAGCCGTTTTGACCTTTTGTCAAATAATTTCGCGAAGGCTAAAATTGACAATTTCATGAGCTATAATGCTCGATTTTTTGTCATTTTTTGCCATTTCGATCCTTTGGCAAATTAGTTCCCGAAGACTCAAATTCACAAAATCATGAGCTATAATACATAATTTTTGGCCATTAATGAAAATGCAAACGTTGCTAGTGCACAACAATCAAGTTATAGTATTTAAAGATATCGATCCACGGCGAAGGAGTGTATTACAAAGAAATTTCTATTTGGGTTCTTAAATTTTGGAGGAAAAGAATGAGAGTGTGTAGTGTGTTTTGGGTTGGGGTTGTCACAAAATAAAATTCTAAAACAAGATGGAAGAATGGGAGCAAGAGAAGAATAAAATAAAAGAAACTCAAAAAGGAAATCAAATCAAAATAAGAAGCAAATAAAAGATGGAGGAAAGCAAGTAAGAATACTAGGAATCTAGGATTGGATCCACTAATTAATTTCAATTTGAATTTAAGAATTACTCTTGTTTTATTCTCATATTACTAAGAATTATTAAGCATGGACTATCAAGTTAATAAAAACAAGCAAACCTATCAAAACATATTCAAGCAATATTACTATTAATGAAAAGAAATCAACAACTAGATAGTAACCCTAAAATTAAAAAGCATAAACTATCAAGCTATTTAAGGCAAGTATAGCCTTTCAAATTCTTTTTCTATCAATTAATTCTCTAGTTGATTATCCTAAACATGATCATTTTAAGTACAAAGAGAGCAATTCAAAACTAAAAGAAAGTTAAACTAGTTTCATCTAATCCTAAAATTCTTCCACGAGATTAGATACTCATACTAGAAATGAAATGCAAGAAATTAAAATCTAAACTATAAAGCATAAAAAGATAATAAATCTAAACTATAAAGCAAGAAAAGAAAGAAAAAAATTCTACACTACAAAGCATAAAATAAAAGAGCAAGAAAATAAATCTACACTACAAAGCATAAAAAGATCTATACTACAAAGCAATAAATCTACACTACAAAACATAAAATAAAAATAAGAAATAAAACTCTAAAACACATGAATTCTAAAATAAGAAAATTAAAGAGAAAATAAAACTTACATTACAAGGGGTTGTGGCCCCTTGTGAAGCAAATCTTCATCTTCATCATCAAAAAAGAAGAAGAAAGAAAATTGAAACAGAGGAATTTTTTTATTTATTGTAAATAAAAAGTTTACAATTTCGAAGGTCTTCTCAATTAAGAGTAACACTACTTAACGGAGTTTATAAAATTTTACATATCCAAACCCCTCACTCTCTATCCCTATTTATAGCCTACAGCCTTCAACCACAACCTTTGGATCAAGCTATGGTTTCTAGTGATCAAAATCAGCCATTAATTGGTTTCTATTGCAAACTAATTGATTAGCCCATTGATTAGTTTCCAACAAAGTTCTAATAAACTTTAATGACTCTGTTAACTTCATCTTCTTTAGGCTTTTGGACTTTGTGGGCTGCTTCTAGGCTTCAAATGGGCTTTCAAAATGAGGAATTTTGATTCCTTTAAGCTCTTATTTGATAATTCTTTATTACCTGCTAATTAAAATAAAAATAATATTAGCGAGATATATTTATTTAAATTAAATAGAATATGAGGGTATAAAAGTGCAATGAAATATAGTGATCAGCAATTTTTAGTTATTTCTACCCATTGACAAATAATTTTATAGAGCTCAAAATTCTCGATTTTGTTAGCTATAACAAACGACTTTTTACTATTTTGGGTCATTTAGCCCCTTTGGCAAATAATTTTGCAGAGGCCAAAATTCACGAAATCATGAGCTATAACGCACGATTTTTGGCCATTTTTAGTTCTTTTGATCCATTGGCAAATAATTTTATGGAGGCAAAAATTCACAATTTCACGAGCTATAACATACGATTTTTTTACCACTTTTTATCATTTCGACCCTTTGGCAAATAATTTCACGGCAGCTAAGATTCATGAAATAATGAGCTATAATACATGATTTCTAGCTATTTTTAGTCTTTTTGTCCCACTGGCAAATAATTATTCGGAGGAAAAAATTTACGATCATGAGCTATAACACACGAATTTTTACAATTTTTTAATCATTTTGACCCTTTGGCAATTAATTTCTTGAAGACTAAAATTCATGAAATCATAAGCTATAATACATAGTTTTTGGTTATTTTAGTTGTTTCAACCCATTGGCAAATAATTTCATGGAGACTAAAATTTACGATTTCATGAGATATAATGCACAAATATTAACCCTTTTTTATCATTCGACCATTTAGTAAATAGTTTCACGGAGGCGAAAATTCATGAAATCATGAACTATAACACATGATTTTTGGCTATTTTAGTCATTTCAACCCATTGGACATAATTTTATGGAGGAATAAATTCACGATTTCATGAGATATAAAATTTAATTTTACAATTTTTAGTCATTTTGACCTATTGGCAAATAATTCGAGGATGCTAAAATTCACAATTTTATTAGCTCTAACACGCAATTTTGGCCATTTTAGTCATTTTGACTCATCGACAAATTATTTCATGGAGGATAAAATCCACAATTTTTGACCTATAACACATAATTTTTTTCCATTTTTAGTTGTTTCAACCCATTGGCAAATAATTTCAAGGAGGTCAAAATTCATGAAATCATGAGCTATAATGCATGATTTTTACCATTTTAGTCATTTTGACCCTTTGGCAAATAATTTCATGGAGGCTAAAATTCAAGACATCATGAGCTATGACACATGATTTTTGGCTATTTTAGTCATTTCAACCCATTGGACATAATTTTATGGAGGAATAAATTCACGATTTCATGAGCTATAACACACGATTTTTGGCCATTTTAGTCATTTTGACCCTTTGGCAATTAATTTCTTGAAGACTAAAATTCATGAAATCATAAGCTATAATACATAGTTTTGGTTATTTTAGTTGTTTCAACCCATTGGCAAATAATTTCATGGAGACTAAAATTCACGATTTCATGAGATATAATGCACAAATATTAACCCTTTTTATCATTCGACCATTTAGTAAATAATTTCATGGAGGCTAAAATTCATGAAATCATGAACTATAACACATGATTTTTGGCTATTTTAGTCATTTCAACCCATTGGACATAATTTTGCGGAGGATAAAATTCACGATTTCATGAGATATAAAATTTAATTTTTACAATTTTTAGTCATTTTGACCTATTGGCAAATAATTCGAGGATGCTAAAATTCACAATTTTATTAGCTCTAACACGCAATTTTTGGCCATTTCAGTCATTTTGACTCATCAGCAAATTATTTCATGGAGGATAAAATCCACAATTTTTTGACCTATAACACATAATTTTTTTTTCCATTTTTAGTTGTTTCGACCCAATGGGAAATAATTTCAAGGAGGTCAAAATTCATGAAATCATGAGTTACAACGCATAATTTTTTTATCATTGTTTGTCATTTTGATCGTTAGGTAAATAATTTCACGAAGGCTAAAATTCAAGACATCATGAGCTATGACACATGATTTTTGGTTATATTTGGTTGTTTCCACCAATTGGCAAATAATTTTATGGAGGAATAAATTCACGATTTCATGAGCTATAATGCACAATTTTTTGCCATTTTTTGTCATTTCGATCCTTTGGCAAATAATTTCGCGGAGGCTAAGGCTCACAAAATCTTGAGCTATACCACACAATTTTTAGCTACTTTTAGTCGTTTCGACCCATTGGCAAATAATTTTGTAGAGGACAAAATGCACAATTTCATGAGCTATAACACATTATTTTTTTTTACCATTTTTACTTGTTCCAACCCTTTGGCAAAAAATTCGTGGAGGCCAAAATTTATAATTTCATGAGCTATAACACTCGATTTTTGGCCATTTTTTACTATTTTAACCCTTTGGCAAATTATTTCCTAGAGGCTAAATTCACAAAATCATGAGCTACAACACAAGATTTTTAGCCATTTTCAGTTGTTTCCACCCATTGGCAAATAATTTTGCAAAGCTCAAAATTCTTGATCTTGTTGGCTATAACAAACAACTTTTTATTACTTTTAGTCGTTTAGCTCCTTTGGCAAATAATTTCACAGCGGCCAAAATTCACAAAATCATGAGCTATAACGCCCAATTTTTGGCCATTTTTAGTTATTTTCACCCATTGGCAAATAATTTCAGAGAGACCAAAATTCATGATCTCATGAGCAATAATGCTCAATTTTTGCCACTTTTTAGTCATTTTGACCCTTTGGCAAATAATTTTTGGGAGGCCAAAATTCACAAAAATCATGAGCTATAGGATATAATTTCTGGTCATTTTTAGTCATTTTAACCTATTGGCAAGTATTTTTGTAGAGCAAAAAAATCATGATTTCATGAGCTATATAACACAAAATATTTTACCTTTTTTAGTCGACCCATTGGCAAATAATATTGCGGATGCCAAAATTCACAATTTCATTAGCTATGACACATGATTTTTGGCCATTTTTGTCATTTCGACACATTGGCAAATGAATTTACGGGGGACAAAATTTACGATTTCATGTGTACGCATGATTTTTGGCCTTTTAAAGTCATTTCGACCAATTGAAAAATAATTTTATGGAGGCAAAATTCATGATTTGATGAGCTATAACCCGTGATTTTGACCATTTTGACTCTTTTGAAAAAAGTACTGTAGTTTGAAATTTCATGATTTCATGAGCAATAATGCATGACTTTTGGTCATTTTTAGTCATTTCGATCCATTGGTAAATAATTTCGTGGAGGCCAAGAATCACGGTTTCATGAGATTATAATACATGATTTTTGGCCATTTTTTGTTATTCCTACCAAAAGGCAAGTAATTTTTCTGAGTCTAAAATTCACGATTTCCTGAACAATAACCCCTTATTTTTCAACATTTCTTGGAGGCGAAATCACAACTTCATGAGCTACGGCGCATGTTTTTTGGCCTTAGCCTTTTTTAGTCATTTTGACCCATTGGCAAATAATTTTGCAGAGACTAAAATTCATGAAATCATGACCTATATCCCACAATTTTTGGCTTTTTTTGGTCATTTTCACCCATTAGCAAATAATTTTGCGGAGGAAGAAATTCAAGATTTCATGAGTTATTGCATACAATTTTTTTACCTTTTTTGTCGTTTCGACCTTTTGGCAAATAATTTCATGTACGCTAAAATTCATGAAATCATGAGCTATAACGCACCATTAATGGTCATTTTTAGTCATTTCGACCCATTAATAAATAATTTCACGAATGCCAAAATTCACATTTTCATGACCTACAACGCACGATTTTTAGCCACTTTTTGTCATTTTGACGCTTTGGCAAATAATTTTGTGGAGGCTAAAATTCACAAAATCATGAGCTATAACACACGATTTTTGTTTATTTTTAGTCGTTGCGACCCATTGGCAAATAATTTTGCAAATGACAAAATTCACGATTTCATGAGCTATAACACATGATTTTTTTTTACCATTTTTAGTCATTTTGACTCTTTGGTTAATAATTTTGTGGGGGCTAAAATTCAAGAAATTATGAGCTATAACACATAATTTTTTGGCCATTTTAGTTGCTTCGACCAAGTGGGAGATAATTTCAAAGAGACCATAATTCGTGAATTCATGAATTATAACACATAATTTTTTGCCCTTTTTTGTCATTTCGACCCTTTGGTAAATAATTTTGTGCATGCTAAAATTCATGAAATCATGAGCTATTTGGCCATTTTTAGTCATTTTAACCCATTGGAAAATAGTTTTGCGGAGAATGAACTCACGATTTCTAGAGATATAATACATGATTTTTTACCATTTTTTATCGTTTCGACCCATAGGCTAATAATTTTGTGGATACCTAAATTGATAATTTCATTAGCTATAACAAATGATTTTTGGTTATTTTATTCATTTTGACACATTGGCAAATGATTTCACGAAGGACAAAATTCACAATTTCATATGCTATAACACACGAGTTTTGGCCTTTTGAAGTCATTTCGACCAATTGGAAAATAATTTTATGAAGGCCAAAATTCATAAGTTGATGAGCTATAACCCATGATTTTAGCCATTTTTAGTCATTTTAACTCATTGGTAAATGTATTGTGGATAAAAAAACTCATGATTTTACGAGTTATAACGCACGATTTGTGGCTATTTCTAGTCATTTCGACCATTGGGCAAATAATTTTCGGGAGGCAAAAATCCATGATTTCATGAGCTATAGCACATGATTTTTGGCTATTTTAGTCATTTCAACCCATTGGTAAATGATTTCATGGGGGCTAAAATTCACAAAATCATGAAGTATAGTGCATGATTTTTGGCCATTTTAGTCATTTCAACCCATTGGCAAATAATTTTGTGAAGGATAAGATTCACGGTTTTATGAGCTATTGCATATAATTTTTACCATTTTTAGTTGTTTCAACCTTTTGGTAAATAATTTCATGGAGGCCAAAATTCACGATTTCATGAGCTATAGCACATGATTTTTGGCCATTTTTATTATTTTGACTCTTTGGCAAATAATTTCATGGAGGCTAAAATTCATGTTTTCATCACCTATAACACACGATTTTTGGCTATTTTAGTCATTTCAACCCATTGGCAAATAATTTCATGGAGGCTAAAATTCACAAAATCATGAGCTATAACACACGATTTTTGGCCATTTTAGTCATTTCAACCCATTGGTAAATAATTTTGTGGAGGCTAAAATTCATGTTTTCATCACCTATAACACACGATTTTTGGCCATTTTAGTCATTTTGACCCTTTGGTAAATAATTTCACGAATGCCAAAATTCACGATTTCATGAGCTATAACACACGATTTTTGGCCATTTTAGTTGTTTCAACCCATTGGTAAATAATTTTGTGGAGGCTAAAATTCACAAAATCATGAGCTATAACACATAATTTTTGCCCTTTTTGTCATTTCGACCCATTGGCAAATAATTTCATGAGCTATTGCATATAATTTTTTGCCAATTTCGCGGAGGGAAAAATTCACGATTTCATGAGCTATAATGCATAATTTTTGGCCATTTTTTATTATTTTGACTCTTTGGCAAATAATTCCATAGAGGCAAAAATTCACAAAATTATGAGCAGTAACACACGATTTTTGGCTATTTTTAGTTGTTTCAACCCACCGGCAAATAATTTTGCAGAGACTAAAATTCATGAAATCATGAGCTATAACACACAATTTTTAGCTATTTTAGTTGTTTTGACCCATTGGCAAATAATTTTATGAAGGCCAAAATTCACGAAATCATTAGCTATAACACACAAATTTCAGCCACTTTTAGTCGTTTCAATCTAGTGGAAAATAATTTCTATGAGGTAAAAATTCACGATTTCATGTGCTATAACACACGATTTTTTACCATTTTTATTCATTTTGACCCTTTGGCAAAAAATTTCGTGGAGGCTGAAATTCACAAAATCATGAGCTATAACACACGATTTTTGGCCATTTCAATTGTTTCGATCCGTTGCAAAATAATTTCACGAAGGCCAAAATCCATGAAATCATGAGCTATAGTGCACAAGTTTTGGCCCTTTTTTGTCATTTCCACCCTTTGGTAAATAATTACATTGAGGTTAAAACTTATGACATCATGAGCTATAACACATGATTTTTGGCTTTTTTTCGTCATTTCGACCCACTGGCAAATAATTTTGTGGAGGATAAAATTCCTAATTTCATGAGCCATAACGCATGATTTTTTATAATTTTTCATCATTTCGACCTAGTAGCAAATAACTTGATGGATACCAAAATTCACAATTTCATTAGCTTTAAGACATGATTTTTGGCCATTTTAGTCATTTTGACTCATTAGCAAATAATTTCACGGAGGACAAAATTCACGATTTGTCGAGCTATAACACACAATGTTTTTCATTTTTATTTATTTCGACCCATTGGCAAATAATTTTGTGGAGGCCAAAATTCATAAGTTGATGAGCTATAACCCATGATTTTAGCCATTTTAGTCATTTTAACTCATTGGTAAATGTATTGTGGATAAAAAACTCATGATTTTACGAGTTATAACGCATGATTTTTGGCTATTTTAGTCATTTCAACCCATTGGCAAATAATTTTGTGGAGGCCAAAATTCATGATTTCATGAGCTATAGCACATGATTTTTGGCTATTTTAGTCATTTCAACCCATTGGTAAATGATTTCATGGGGCTAAAATTCACAAAATCATGAAGTATAGTGCATGATTTTTGGCCATTTTAGTCATTTTGACTCATTAGCAAATAATTTCACGGAGGACAAAATTCAAGATTTCATGAGCTATAATGCACAAATTTTGGCCATTTTAGTTGTTTTGACCCATTGGCAAATAATTTTGTGGAGGACAAAATTCATAATTTCATGTGCTATAACACACGATTTTGGCCATTTTTTACCATTTCGATCCTTTAGAAAATTATTTCTGAGGCTAAAATTCACAAAATCGTGAGCTATAATACATGATTTTTGGCCATTTTTAGTTGTTTCGATTCATTGGCAAATAATTTTGCAGAGCACAAAATTCTCAATTTCATTAGCTATAACAAATACCTTTTTACTATTTTTAGTAATTTAGCCCCTTCGGTAAATAACTTCACAGAGGCCAAAATTCATGAAATCAGGGGCTATAACACATGATCTTTGGCCATTTTAGTCATTTTGACCCATTGGCAAATAATTTTGTGGAGGGTAAAAAATTTGTGGAGGGTAAAATTAACGAAATTATGAGCTATAACACATAATTTTGGCCATTTTAGTTGTTTCAACCCATTGGCAAATAATTTCACAAATACCAAAATTCACAATTTCATGAGCTATAACACATAATTTTGGCCATTTTTACCATTTTTAGTCATTTTGACCCTTTGGCAAATAATTTTGTGCATGCTAAAATTCATGAAATCATGAGCTATTTGGCCATTTTAGTCATTTCAACCCATTGGCAAATAATTTTGTGGAGGATAAAATTCCTAATTTCATGAGCTATAATACATGATTTTTACCATTTTTAGTCATTTTGACTCATTGGCAAATAATTTTGTGGATACCTAAATTGATAATTTCATTAGCTATAACAAATGATTTTTGGTTATTTTATTCATTTTGACACATTGGCAAATGATTTCATGGAGGACAAAATTCACAATTTCATATGCTATAACACACGATTTTGGCCATTTTAGTCATTTTGACCAATTGGAAAATAATTTTATGAAGGCCAAAATTCATAAGTTGATGAGCTATAACCCATGATTTTAGCCATTTTAGTCATTTTAACTCATTGGTAAATGTATTGTGGATAAAAAACTCATGATTTTTACTATTTTTGTCGTTTAGCCCCATTGGTAAATTATTTTGCGGGGCTAAAATTCACAAAATCATGAGCTATTTGGCCATTTTAGTCATTTTGACCCTTGGGCAAATAATTTTGTGGAGGCCAAAATTCATGATTTCATGAGCTATAGCACATGATTTTTGGCTATTTTAGTCATTTCAACCCATTGGTAAATGATTTCATGGGGGCTAAAATTCACAAAATCATGAAGTATAGTGCATGATTTTTGGCCACTTTCGGTCATTCCGCTCATTAGCAAATAATTTTGTGAAGGATAAGATTCACGGTTTTATGAGCTATTGCATATAATTTTTTACCATTTTTAGTTGTTTCAACCTTTTGGTAAATAATTTCACACAGGCCAAAATTCATGAAATCATAAGCTATAAGCTACGATCATTGGTCATTTTTAATTGTTTTAACCCATTGGTAAATAATTTCGTAGAGGCTAAAATTCATGTTTTCATCACCTATAACACACGATTTTGGCCATTTTAGTCATTTTGACCCTTTGGCAAATAATTTCATGGAGGCTAAAATTCACGAAATCATTAGCTATAACAAATACCTTTTACTATTTTTGTCGTTTAGCCCCATTGGTAAATAATTTTATGAAGGCCAAAATTCACAAAATCATGAGCTATAACACACAAATTTCAGCCACTTTTAGTCATTTCAATCTAGTGGAAAATAATTTCTATGAGGTAAAATTCACGATTTCATGTGCTATAACACACGATTTTTACCATTTTTAGTCATTTTGACCCTTTGGCAAATAATTTCATGGAGGATAAAATTCACAATTTCATGAGCTATAACACACGATTTTGGCCATTTTAGTTGTTTCGATTCATTGGCAAATAATTTCATGGAGGCTAAAATTCATGAAATCATGAGCTATAGTGCACAAGTTTTGGCCCTTTTTTGTCATTTCCACCCTTTGGTAAATAATTACATTGAGGTTAAAATTTATGACATCATGAGCTATAACACATGATTTTTGGCTTTTTTTCATCATTTCGACCCACTGGCAAATAATTTTGTGGAGGATAAAATTCCTAATTTCATGAGCCATAACGCATGATTTTTTATAATTTTTCATCATTTCGACCTAGTAGCAAATAACTTGATGGATACCAAAATTCACAATTTCATTAGCTTTAAGACATGATTTTTGGCCATTTTAGTCATTTTGACTCATTAGCAAATAATTTCACGGAGGACACATTTCACGATTTGTCGAGCTATAACACACAATGTTTTTCATTTTTATTTATTTCGACCCATTGGCAAATAATTTTGTGGAGGCCAAAATTCACAAAATAATATGCTATAATGCACAATTTTTTGCCATTGTTTGTCATTTCGACCCTTGGGCAAATAATGTCACAGCAGAGGTTAAAATTCACGAAATCATTTCCCCCAATTGCTAAATAATTTTGTGGAGGACAAAATTCATAATTTCATGTGCTATCACATAAGATTTTTTACCATTTTTAGTCTTTTCTACCCTTTGGCAAATAATTTTGCAGAGATAAAAATTCACAATTTCAAGAGTTATAACGCTCCATTTTTGCTATTTTAGTCATTTCGATCCATTGGCAAATAATTTCGTGGAGGCCAAAATTCACAAAATCGTGAGCTATAATACATGATTTTTGGCCATTTTTAGTTGTTTCGATTCATTGGCAAATAATTTTGCAGAGCACAAAATTCTCAATTTCATTAGCTATAACAAATACCTTTTTACTATTTTTAGTAATTTAGCCCCTTCGGTAAATAACTTCACAGAGGCCAAAATTCATGAAATCAGGGGCTATAACACATGATCTTTGGCCATTTTTAGTCATTCTGGCCAATTGACAAATAAAATTTGTGGAGGGTAAAAAAAATTTGTGGAGGGTAAAATTAACGAAATTATGAGCTATAACACACGATTTTTGGCCATTTTAGTTATTTCGACCTATTTCACGGAGGACAAAATTCAAGATTTCATGAGCTATAATGCACAAATTTTGGCCATTTTTAATCGTTTTGGCCCTTTGGTAAATAATTTCATGGAGGCTAAAATTCACGAAATCATGAGTTATACCACAGGATTTTAGGCCATTTTAGTCATTTCAATCCATTGACAAATAATTTTTTAAAGGAAAAAATTCATGATTTCATGAGGTATAACTCATGATTTTTTACTATTTTTTGTTGTTTCGACCCACTGGCGAATAATTTCACAAATACCAAAATTCACAATTTCATTAGCTATAACACATGCTTTTTGGCCATTTTAGTCATTTTGACTCTTTGGCAAATAATTTCATGGAGGACAAAATTTAAGATTTCATGAGCTATAACGCGTGATTTTTTGCCTTTTAAAGTCATTTTGACCAATTGGAAAATAATTTTATGGAGGCCAAAATTTATGATTTGATGAGCTATGACCCATGATTTTTGGCTATTTTCAATTATTTTGACACATTGGTAAAAAGTATTGTAGGGTCAAAAATTCATGATTTCATAAGCTATAACGCACCATTTTTTGCTATTTCTAGTCGTTTCTACCCATTGCAAAATAATTTTGGGGTGGCAAATTTTCACAATTTTATGAGCTATAATGAATGATTTTAAGCAATTTTTCATTCTATACAAAAATAAATAATTTCGCGAAGTCTAAATTTCATGATTTTATTAACAATAACCCATTATTTTTTGTTATTTTTAGTCTTTTCGACCCATTGGCAAATAATTTCTTGGAGGCAAAAATTCACGATTACATGTGTTATAACCCATTGTTTTTGGCCATTTTTTATTGTTTCGACCCTTTGGCAAATAATTTCGCAAAGGCTATAATTCATGAAATCATGAGCCATAACACACGATATTTGACCATTTTTAGTCGTTTCGAGCCATTCACAAATAATTTTTAGAGGAAAAATTTATAATTTCATAAGCTATAACATATGATTTTTTACCATTTTCAAATGTTTTGACTCTTTGGCAAATAATTTCATGGAGGACAAAATTTAAGATTTCATGAGCTATAACGCATGATTTTTGCCTTTTAAAGTCATTTTGACCAATTGGAAAATAATTTTATGGAGGCCAAAATTTATGATTTGATGAGCTATGACCCATGATTTTGGCTATTTTCAATTATTTTGACACATTGGTAAAAGTATTGTAGGGTCAAAATTCATGATTTCATAAGCTATAACGCACCATTTTTGCTATTTCTAGTCGTTTCTACCCATTGCAAAATAATTTTGTGGAGGCCAAAATTCACAATTTCATGAGCTATAATGAATGATTTTAAGCAATTTTTCATTCTATACAAAAATAAATAATTTTATGAAGGCTAAAATTCATGATTTTATTAACAATAACCCATTATTTTTGTTATTTTTAGTCTTTTCGACCCATTGGCAAATAATTTCATGGAGGACAAAATTCAAGATTTCATGAGCTATAACACATTATTTTTCACCACTTTTAGTTATTTCACCCATTGGCAAATAATTTTGCAAAGGCCAAAATTCATGAAATCATGAGCCATAACACACGATATTTGACCATTTTTAGTCGTTTCGAGCCATTCACAAATAATTTTTTAGAGGAAAAAATTTATAATTTCATAAGCTATAACATATGATTTTTTTACCATTTTCAAATGTTTTGACTCTTTGGCAAATAATTTTGCAAAGGCCAAAATTCATGAAATCGTGAGCTATAACACATTATTTTTCACCACTTTTAGTTATTTCGACCCATTGCCAAATAATTTTGTGGAGGCCAAACTTCACGATTTCATGAGCCATAATGCATAATTTTTGGATATTTTTAGTCATTTTGACCCGTTGGCAAATAATTTCTAGGATGATGAAATTTGCAATTTCAGTAGCTATAATAAAAGTTTTTGCCAATTTGAATCATTTCGACCCATTAACAAATGATTTCTCAGAGGAGAAAATTAGTGATTTCATGAGATCTGACACAAGATTTTTTTTCATTTTTAGCTGTTTCGGTCATTGGCAAGTAATTTCGCGGAAGCCAAAATTCACAAAATCATGAGCTATAACGCTCAATTTTTGGCCATTGTTTGTCATTTCAACCCTTTGGCAAATAATTTTGCTAAGGCTAAATTCATGAAATCATGAGCTGTAGCACATGATTTTCAGCCATCCTTTCCACCCATTGTCAAATAATTTTACGGAGGACAATATTCACAATTTTTTGGGCTATCACATATGATTTTTTGCCATTTTTAGTCGTTTCGACCCTTTGGCAAATAATTTCGTGGAGGCCAAAATTCACAAAATCATGAGCTGTAATGCTCAATATTTGACCCTTTTTATACTGTTTCGACACCATGTCAAATAATTTTATGAAGGCTATAATTCACAAAATCATGAGCTATAACACACAATTTTTAGCTATTTAAAATCATGAGCTATAACACACAATTTTTAGCTATTTTTAGTCATTTCGATCCATTGGCAAATAATTTTATGAAGGCTAAAATTCACGATTTCATGAGCTATAACACACAATTTTTAGCTATTTTAGTCATTTTGACACTTTGGCAAATAATTTCGTGGAGGCCAAAATTCACAAAATCATGAGCTATAGTGCATGCTTTTTGGGCAGTTTTAGTCATTTTGACTCATTGGCAAATAATTTCTGAGAGGCAAAAATTCATGATTTCATGAGCTATAACATATGATATTTGGCTAAGTTTAGTCATTTTGACCCTTTGGCAAATAATTTCTGACAGGCAAAAATTCATGATTTCATGAGCTATAACATATGATATTTGGCTATGTTTAGTCATTTTGACCCATTGGCAAATAATTTCGTGGAGGCCAAACTTAACGATTTTATGAGCTATGGTGCTCAATTTTTGGCCATTTTTTGCAGTTCCATCCCCTTAGCAAATAATTTTACGAATGCTAAAATTCCACGAATCATGAGCTATAAAGCATGATTTTTAGCCATTTTTAGTTGTTTCAATCCATTGGAAAATGATTTTTGCATAGCAAAGAGCTCACGATTTCATGAGCTATAACACACAATTTTTGTCCACTTTTTATCATTTTGACCCTTTGGCAAATAATTTCATGGAGGCTAAAATTCAACAAATCATGAGCTATAGCATGATTTTTGTCTGATTTTAGTCATTTTGACCCTTTGACAAATAATTTCGTGGAGGCTAAACTTCACGAAATCAGCTATAACGTACGATTTTTGACCATTCTAGCTGTTTTGACCCAATAAAAAATAATTATGCGGAGGCCAAAATTCACAATTTCATGAGATATAATGCACAATTTTTGGCCATTTTTTATTATTTTTGCCCTTTGGTAAATAATTTTATGAAGGCTAAAATTCACGGGTTCATGAGCTATATAACACACGATTTTTTTGGTATTTTTAGTCTTTTTGACCTATTGGCAAATAATTTTGCGGAGAACAAAATTTATGATTTCATGAGCTATAACACATAATTTTTATTGTTGTTAGTTGTTTTGACCCATTGGCAAATAATATTACAGATGCCAAAATTCACAGTTTTCTTAGCTATAACACTTGATTTTTCGCCATTTTAGTTGTATCAACTCATTGGCAAATTATTTCATGAACGAAAAAATTCACGATGTCATGTGATATAACGCACAATTTTTGGCCTGTTAAAGTCTTTTTGACCGATTGGAAAATAATTTTATGGAGGAGAAAATTTATGATTTGATGAACTATAACCCATGATTTTGGCCATTTTTAGCTGTTTTGACTTATTGCTAAAAAGTGTTACGGGGTCAAAAATTCATGATTTCATGAGCTATAACACATGATTTTTGGCCATTTTTAGTCAATTTGACCAATTGACAAATAATTTCCTTGATGCCAAAATTCACAATTTCATTAGCTATAACACACCATTTTTAGCCATTTTTTGTCATTTTCACCCTTTGGCAAATAATTTCGTGGAGGCCAAAATTCATGATTTCATGAGCTATAATGCCGATTTTTAGCCATTTTGTGCCATTTTGACCCTTTGTCAAATAATTTCATTGAGGCTAAAATTCACAAAATCATGAGCTATAACACGTGTTTTTTGGCCATTTTTAGTCATTTCGACCCATTGGCAAATAATTTTTACGAGACAAAAATTCACGATTTCATGAGCTATAACACATGATTTTTCACCACTTTTTGACCCTTTGGCAAATAATTTGCAGAAGAAAACATTCATGATTTCAGCCATAATACACGATTTTTTACCTTTTTAGTTATTTTGACCCATTGGCAAATATTTTAGCGGATGTCAAAATTCACAATTTCATCAACTATAACACCGAATTTTTAGCCATTTTAGTCATTTTGACACATTGGCAAATGATTTCACGGAGGACAAAATTCACCAATTCATATGTTATAACGCATGATTTTTGCCTTTTTAAAGTCATTTCGACCAATTGAAAAATAATTTTATGGATATCAAAATTCATGATTAGAGGAGGTATAACCCATGATTTTTGGCCATTTTAGTTATTTTGACTCATTGGTAAAAAGTATTGCAGGTCAAAAATTCATGACATTATGAGCGATAATGCATGATTTTTAGCTATTTCTCGTCATTTTAACCCATTGGTAAATAATATCAAGGAGACAAAACTTCACGATTTCATGAGCTATAATGAATTATTTTTGGTCATTTTCCTTCATTCCAACCAATACTCAAGTAATTTTGCAGTGTTTGAAATTCACGATTTCATGACCAATAACCCCTTATTTTTTGTCATTTATTAGAGGTAAAAATTCACAATTTCATGAGCTATAGAGCATGATTTTTGGCCATTTTTAGTTGTTTCAACCCATTAGCAAATAATTTTGTGGAGGGTAAAATTTAGGAAACCATGAGTTATAACGCATGATTTTTTCCCATTTTTTGTCGTTTCCACCCATTGGTAAATAATTTTGTGGAGGAAAAATTCACGATTTTATGAGCTATCGCGTATAATTTTTTACCATTTTCAGTCATTTCAACCATTTGGGAAATAATTTTACAGATGCCAAAATTCACGAAATCATGAGCTATATCACACGATTTTTAGCCATTTTTAATAGTTTTGACCCATTGGCAAATAATTTTGTAGAGGCAAAAATTCACATTTTCATGACCTATACTGCACGATTTTGTCACTTTTTGTCGTTACCCTTTGCAAATAATTTTGGGGAGGCTAAAATTCATGAAATCAAGAGCTGTAACACACAATTTTGGCCATTTTTAGTCGTTTTGACCTTTTGGCAAATAATTTTATGGAGGAAAAAATTCTTGATTTCATGAGCTAACACACAATTTTTTTACCATTTTTAGTTGTTTAAACCCTTTAGCAAATAATTTCGCAGCGGCCAAAATTCACAAAATCATGAGCCATAACGCATGATTTTTGGCCATTTTAGTTATTTCTAACCATTGGCAAATAATTTCATGGTGACCAAAATTCACGATTTCATGACCTATTATGCACAAATTTTGGCCATGTTTTGTCGTTTTGACCATTTGGTAAATAATTTCATGGAGGCTAAAATTCACAAAATCGTGAGCTATACCGTAGGAATTTTGGCCATTTTTAGTCATTTCAACCCATTCATAAATAATTTTATGAAGGACAAAATTCATAATTTCATGAGCTATAACGCACAATTTTTTACCATTTTTAGTCATTTTGACCCATTGGCGAATAATTTCGCAGATGCTAAATTTCACAATTTTATTAACTAAAACATATAATTTTTGGCCATGTTAGTCATTTTGACTCAATGGCAAATGATTTCAAGGGGGGCAAAATTCATGATTTTATGAGCTATAATGCATGATTTTTAGCCTTTTAAAGTCATTTCGACCCATTGACAAATAAGTTCGCGGAAGCCAAAATTCACAATTTCATTGGCTATAGCTTACTATTTTTGCCATTTGAGTCATCACGACTCATTCGTAAATGATTGCATGGAGGAAAAAATTCACAATTTCATGAGCTACAATATACGATTTATTCCATTTGTTATCGTTTTGACCCATTGGCAAATAGTTTCGCGAAGGCCAACATTCACGAAATCATGAGCTATAACACACAATTTTTGGCTAATTTTGGTCGTTTCCACCCATTGGCAAGTAATTTCGCAAAGGACAAAATTCACAATTTAATGAGCTATCATATACGATTTTTTACCATTTTTTGTCATTTTGACCTTTTGGCAAATAATTTTGCTGAGGCCAAAGCTCACAAAATCATAAGCTATGGTGCATGATTTTTGGCTATTTTAGTCATTTCCACCCATTGGCAAATAATTTCGTGGAGGCCAAAATTCATGAAATCATGAGCTATAATGCATGATTTTTAGCCATTTTAGTCATTTCGACCCATTGACAAATAATTTCATGGTGACCAAAATTCACGAAATCATGAGCTATAGAGCATGATTTTTGGCCATTTTAGTCATTTCCATCCATTGACAAATTATTTTGTGCAGGACAAAAGTCACGGTTTCATGAGCTATCTCATACAATTTTTTACCATTTTTAGTTGTTTTGACCCATTGGCAAATAATTTTATGGATATCAAAATTCATGAAATCATGAGCTATAACACATGATTTTTGGCCATTTTTAGTCTTTTGACCCATTGGCAAATAATTTCGCGAAGGCCAAAATTCACGAAATCATGAGCTATAACACATGATTTTTGGCCATTTTAGTCATTTTGACCCATTGGCAAATAATTTTATGAAGGACAAAATTCATGATTTCATGAGCTATAACACACAATTTTGGCTAATTTTGGTCGTTTCCACCCATTGGCAAGTAATTTCGCAAAGGACAAAATTCACAATTTAATGAGCTATCATATACGATTTTTTACCATTTTTTGTCATTTTGACCTTTTGGCAAATAATTTTGCTGAGGCCAAAGCTCACAAAATCATAAGCTATGGTGCATGATTTTTTGCTATTTTTAGTCATTTCCACCCATTGGCACATAATTTCGTAGAGGCCAAAATTCATGAAATCATGAGCTATAATGCAGAATTTTTAGCCATTGTTTGTCATTCTGACCCGTGACAAATAATTTCATTGAAGCTGAAAATCATGAAATCAGGAGCAACAGCGCATGATTTGGCCAATATTTATCGTTTCCATCCATTGACAAATTATTTTGTGCAGGACCAAAGTCACGGTTTCATGAGCTATCTCATACAATTTTTTACCATTTTTACTCGTTTCGACCTTTTGGCAAATAATTTTGCAGAGTTCAAAACTCGCAAAATCATAAGCTATAACACATGATTTTTGGCCATTTTTAGTCTTTTGACCCATTGGCAAATAATTTCGCGAATGCCAAAATTCACGAAATCATGAGCTATAACACATGATTTTTTGCCCAATTTTAACATTTTGGCCCGTTAGCAAATAATTATACAGAGGCCAAAATTTATGATTTTATGAGCTATAACACATGATTTTTGGCCATTTTTTTATAGTTTCAACACTTTGGTAAATAATTTTGCAGAGGCAAAAATTCATGAAATCACAACCTATAGCGCACGATTTTTAGCTATTTTTAGTCATTTCAACCCATTGGCAAATAATTTTGTGGAGGATAAAGTTCATTATTTCTTTAGCTATAACATAAGTTTTTTAGCTATTTTTAGTCTTTTCGACCCTTTGGCAAATAATTTTGTGGAGGACAAAGTTCATTATTTCTTGAGCTATAACATAAGATTTTTTGATATTTTTAGTCTTTTCGACCCTTCGGCAAATAATTTTGAAGAGGCCAAAATTCACGAAATCATGAGCTATAGCGACATTTTTAGTCGCTTCAACCCATTGGTAAATAATTTTGTGAAAATTCACATTTTCATTAGCTATAACACATGATTTGATGAGCTATAACAAATTTTTTTCCATTTTTATTCGTTTCCACCCTGTTGCAAATAATTTTGTAGAGGCGAAAACTAACGCAATCATGAGCTATAACGCAGGATTTTTGGCCATATTTTTTTGTTTTGGCCCATTGGCAAATAAGTTCAAGGAGGCTAAAATTCAGAAAATCATATGTCGACCCATTGGCAAATAATTTTATGAAGGACAAAATTCTCGATTTCATGATCTATAACATATGTTTTTTTATCATTTTTAGTCATTTTGACACTTTGACAAATAATTTCACAGATGCCAAAATTCACAAAACCATGAGCTATAACGCATGATTTTTGGCTATTTTTAGGTTTTTACCTATTGGCAAATAGTTTCACAGAGAGTGAAATTCACAATTTCATAGGCAACAATGCACAATTTTTTGCCATATTTAGTCATTTAGACCCATTGGCAAATAATTTTGAAGAGACCAAAATTCACATTTTCATGAGCTATAACACACGATTGTTTACAATATTTCCGACTCATTAGTAAATAATTTCACAGAGGATGAAATTCTAAATTTTATGAGCTATAACACCCTTTTTTCTATTTTTAGTCATTTCAACCCTTTGCAAATAAATCAAGGAGGCCAAAATTCATGAAATCATGAGCTATAACACACTGGCCATTTTTAGATGTTTCCACCCATTAGCCAATAATTTTGCAGAGGCTAAGATTCAGGAAATCATAAGCTATAGCGCATGATTTTTTTACCATTTTTAGTCGTTTCAACCCATTGGTAGATAATTTTGTGGAGACTAAAATTCACGAAACCATGAGCTATAACAAATAATTTTTTGCCACTTTTAGTCATCTCGACCCATTGGTAAATAATTTCATGGAGGCCAAACTTCACGAGATCATGAGCTATTGAGCATGATTTTTGGCCACTTTTGGTTGCTTCCAACTATTGGCAAATAATTTTGCAGAGGACAAAATTAGTTATTTCATGAGCTACCACGTACGATTTTTTACTATATTTAGTCATTCTGACAATTTTGCAAATAATTTTTCTAAGGCAAAATTTACAAAACCCATTGGCTAATAATTTTGCTGAGGACAAAATTCAAGATTTCATAAGCAATAATGCATGATTTTTTTACCATTTTCAGTCGTTTCGACCCTTTGTCAAATAATTTCGCAGAGGTTAAAATTCACATAATCATGAGCTATAGCACAAGATTTTTGGCCATTTTAAATGTTCAACCCATTGGCAAATAATTTCATGGAGGCTAAAATTCACAATTTCATAGGCCTTAAAGCATAACTTTTGGCCATTTTTAGTCGTTTCAACCTATTGATAAATAATTTTGTGGAGTCTAAAATTCACAAAATCATGAGCTATAGTGCATGATTTTTTACTAGTTTTAGTTGTTTCAACCCACTAGAAAATAATTTTATGGATGTGAAATCATGAGCTATGACGCGTGATTTTTGGCCATTGCTTGTCGTTTCGACCCTTTGGCAAATAATTTCACGGAGGCTAAAATTCATGAAATCATGAGCTATATGGCATGATTTGTGGCCATTTTTTATCATTTCCATCCATTTGCAAATAATTTAGTGAAAGACAAAATTCATGATTTTATGAGCTATCACATACGATTTTTTACCATATTTAGTCATTTCGACCTTTTGACAAATAATTTCGCTGAGGCCAAAATTCACAAAATCTTGAGCTGTAACACATGATTTTTAGCCATTTTTAGTCATTTTGACCCATTGGCAAATAATTTCGCTGAGGCTAAAATTCACATTTCCATGAGCTATAACGCATAATGTTTTGCCACAGTTTGTCATTTTGACCCTTGGCAAATAATTTCACGAAGGGTAAAATTCAAGAAACCATAAGATATAACAGACAATTTTTAGCAATTTTTAGTCATTTTGACCCATTGGCAAATAATTTTGCGGAGGACAAAATTCACGATTTCATGAGTTATGACACACAATTTTTTACCATTTTTACTTGTTTCGACCCTTTGGCAAATAACTTCGCGGAGGCTAAAATTCACAAGATCATGAGCTATAATGCATGATTTTTGGATATTTTAATTATTTCGACCCAATGGTAAATAATTTCACGGAGACCAAAATTCACGATTTAATGAGCTATAATGCATGATTTTTTGCCCTTTTTTCTCGTTTTGACCCTTTGGCAAATAATTTTACAAAAGCTAAAATTCAAAAAATCATGAGCATTAAAACTTGATTTTTGTCCATTTTTATGCGTTTCAACTCATTGACAAATAAATTTGTCGAGGATAAATTTCATGATTTCATAAGCTATAACACACGATTTTTCCATTTTTAATCATTCGGACATATTGGCAAACAATTTTGCAGATGCCAAAATTCATAATTTCATTAGCTATAACACATATTTTTTGGTCATTTTAGTCATTTCAAGTCATTAGCAAATGATTTCATGCAGGAAAAAAATTTATGATTTCATGTGCTATAGATTTTTGGTATGTTAAAGTCGTTACGACCAATTGGAAAATAATTTTATGGAGGCAAAATTCATGATTTGATGAGTTATATAACCCATGATTTTGGTCATTTTTTATCATTTTGACTTATTAGTAAAAAGTATTGAGGATCAAAAATTCATGATATCATGAGCTATAATAAAAGATTTTTGGCTATTCCTAGTTGTTTCGACCCATTAGCAAATAATTTCGGAGAGGCAAAAATTCACGATTTCATGAGCTATAATGAACGATTTTGGCCATTTTTGATCATTCCAACCAATAGGCAAATAATTTCAGAGTCTAAAATTCACAATTACATGAATAATAACCCATTATTTTTCATCATTTTTAGTCACTCGACCCACTGGCAAATAATCCCTTGGAGCAAAAATTCATGATTTCATAAGTTATAGCGCACGACTTTTGGCCAATTTTGTCATTTTGACCCATTGGCGATTAATTTCACAAATGGTAAAACTCACAAAATAATGACCTATTATTCACAATTTTTGGCCCTTTTTTTTGACCCGTTGGCAAATAAATTTTCCGAGGAGAAAATTCACAATTTCATGAGCTATATAACACACGACTTTTTACCATTTTTAGTCGTTTCAACTCTTTAGCAAATAATTTTGTAGAGTCTAAAAATCATGAAATCTTGAGCTAACACACTATTTTTAGCCATTTTAGTCGTTTCGACCCATTGGCAAATAATTTTATGAAAGACAAAATTCACATAATCATGAGCTACAGTGCAATATGTTTGGCCATTTTTAGTCGTTTTTACCCATTGGCAAATAATTTCGTGGAGGTAAAAATTCATGATTTCATGAGAAATAAACCCACGAGTTTCAGCCATTTTAGTCATTGCGACTCATTGGAAAATAATTTCATGGAGGCCAAAATTCACGATTTCATAAACTATAAAGCATAATTTTTGGTCATTTTAGTCATTTCACCCATTGGCAAATAATTTCACGGAGGCTAAAATTCACAAAATCATGAGATATAATGCATGATTTTTGCCATTTTAGTTGTTTTGACCCATTGGCAAATAATTTTGCGAAGGATAAAATTCACAATTTCATGAGCTATATAACACACGACTTTTACCATTTTTAGTCGTTTCAACTCTTTAGCAAATAATTTTGTAGAGTCTAAAATCATGAAATCTTGAGCTAACACACTATTTTTAGCCATTTTAGTCGTTTCGACCCATTGGCAAATAATTTTATGAAAGACAAAATTCACATAATCATGAGCTACAGTGCAATATGTTTGGCCATTTTTAGTCGTTTTTACCCATTGGCAAATAATTTCGTGGAGGTAAAAATTCATGATTTCATGAGAAATAAACCCACGAGTTTCAGCCATTTTAGTCATTGCGACTCATTGGAAAATGATTTGATGGAGGGCAAAATTCACAGTTTCATAACCTATAACACACAATTTTTTTCATTAGACCTTTCGACCCTTTGGAAAATAATTCACGGAGGCTAAAATTCACAAAATCATGAGATATAATGCATGATTTTTTGCCATTTTAGTTGTATTAACTCATTGGCAAATAATTTCATTGAGGCAAAAATTCACGATTTCATAAACTATAAAGCATAATTTTTGGTCATTTTTAGTCATTTTGACCAATTGGTAAATAATTTTGTGGAGGCTAAAATTCATGAAATCATGAGCTATAGACCTTGATTTTTGGCCATTTTTAGTCATTTCGACCCATATGCAAATAATTTTGCGAAGGATAAAATTCACAATTTCATGAGCTATAACATAAGATTATTTTACCATTTTTAGTCTTTTTGACCCTTCAGCAAATAGTTTCACGAAGGCCAAAATTCATGAAATTTTGAGCTATATTGCACGATTTTTAGCCATTTTAGTCATTTCACCCATTGGCAAATAATTTCATGGAGGCTAAAATTCACGATTTCATGAGCTATAATGCATGATTTTTGCCATTTTAGTTGTTTTGACCCATTGGCAAATAATTTTACAAAGCTAAAATTCAAAAATCATGAGCATTAAAACTTGATTTTTGTCCATTTTAGTTGTTTCAACCCATTGGCAAATAATTTTGTGGAGGCTAAAATTCATGATTTCATAAGCTATAACACACGATTTTTTACCATTTTTAGTCATTTTGACCTATTGGCAAATAATTTTGCAGATGCCAAAATTCATAATTTCATTAGCTATAACACATATTTTTGGTCATTTTAGTCATTTCAAGTCATTAGCAAATGATTTCATGCGAGGAAAAAATTTATGATTTCATGTGCTATAGATTTTTGGTATGTTAAAGTCGTTCGACCAATTGGAAAATAATTTTATGGAGGCAAAAATTCATGATTTGATGAGTTATATAACCCATGATTTTGGTCATTTTAGTCATTTTGACCTATTGGCAAATAATTTCATTGAGGCAAAAATTCATGATATCATGAGCTATAATAAAAGATTTTTGGCTATTCCTAGTTGTTTCGACCCATTAGCAAATAATTTCGGAGAGGCTAAAATTCACGATTTCATGAGCTATAATGAACGATTTTGGCCATTTTTGATCATTCCAACCAATAGGCAAATAATTTCAGAGTCTAAAATTCACAATTACATGAATAATAACCCATTATTTTTCATCATTTTTAGTCACTCGACCCACTGGCAAATAATCCCTTGGAGCAAAAATTCATGATTTCATAAGTTATAGCGCACGACTTTTGGCCAATTTTGTCATTTTGACCCATTGGCGATTAATTTCACAAATGGTAAAACTCACAAAATAATGACCTATTATTCACAATTTTTGGCCATTTTAGTCATTTTGACCAATTGGTAAATAATTTTGTGGAGGCTAAAATTCACAATTTCATGAGCTATATAACACACGACTTTTACCATTTTTAGTCGTTTCAACTCTTTAGCAAATAATTTTGTAGAGTCTAAAATCATGAAATCTTGAGCTAACACACTATTTTTAGCCATTTTAGTCGTTTTGACCATTGGCAAATAATTTTATGAAAGACAAAATTCACATAATCATGAGCTATAATGCATGATTTTTGGCCATTTTAGTCGTTTTACCCATTGGCAAATAATTTCGTGGAGGTAAAATTCATGATTTCATGAGCTATATAACACACGACTTTTACCATTTTTAGTCATTTCAACTCATTGACAAATAATTTCATGGAGGCTAAAATTCACAATTTCATGAGCTATAACACACAATTTTTTCATTAGACCTTTGACCCTTTGGAAAATAATTCACGGAGGCTAAAATTCACAAAATCATGAGATATAATGCATGATTTTTGCCATTTTAGTTGTATTAACTCATTGGCAAATAATTTCATTGAGGCAAAAATTCACGATTTCATAAACTATAAAGCATAATTTTTGGTCATTTTTAGTCATTTTGACCAATTGGTAAATAATTTTGTGGAGGCTAAAATTCATGAAATCATGAGCTATAGACCTTGATTTTTGGCCATTTTTAGTCATTTCGACCCATATGCAAATAATTTTGCGAAGGATAAAATTCACAATTTCATGAGCTATAACATAAGATTATTTTACCATTTTTAGTCTTTTTGACCCTTCAGCAAATAGTTTCACGAAGGCCAAAATTCATGAAATTTTGAGCTATATTGCACGATTTTTCGCCATTTTTTGTCTTTCGGCCCACTGGTAAATAATTTTGTGGAGGCCAAAATTCACATTTCCATTAACTATAACAAAAGATTTTTGGCCATTTTAGTCATTTCAACTCATTGTCCACTGTTTTCATGGACGATAAAATTTACGATTTGATGAAATATAACATACAATTTTTTCTATTTTTAATTATTTTGACCGATTGACAAATAATTTCGTGGACGCCAAAATTCGCAAAATCATGAGCTATAACACATGATTTTTGACCATTTTTATTATTTCGATCCATTGGCAAATAATTTCATAGAAGCTAAAATTTTCGAAATCATAAGCTATAAAGTGCAATTTTTTGCTCTGTTTAGTCGTGTTGACCAATTGGTAAATAATTTTGCAAATAAATTTTTTTTGATTTTATGAGCTATAACATATGATTTTTTTATTATTTTTAGTCTTTTCGACACTTTGGCAAATAATTTCACAGAGGCCAAAATTCACGAAATCATGAGCTATAACGCATGATTTTTATCCATTTTTAGTTGTTTCGACTCTTTGGCAAATAATTTTGCGGAGAGCAAAATTTAAGATTATATGGGCTATAATGCATAATTTTTGGAAAATTTTTACTCATTTTCACCCATGGGCAAATAATTTTGCGGAGGCCAAAATTTATATTTTTATGAGCTATAATACACAATTTTTGGCCATTTAAGTCCTTACGACTCATTAGAAAATGATTTTGCAAAGGATGAAATTCAAGATTTCATGAGCTATAACACATGATTTTTTTCTATTTTTAGTCATTTTGACCTATTGGCAAATAATTGGCAGAGGCCAAAATTTATGAAATCATGAGCTATAACGCATGATTTTTTACCATTTACAGTATTTTCAACCCATTAGCAAATAATTTCATGGTAAATAAAATTCACGATTTCATGAGCTATAACGTATGATTTTTTAACATTTTTAGTCATTTCGACCCTTGTGCAAATAATTTTGTGGAGGCCAAAATTCATGAAATCATGAGCTACAATGCCTAATTTTTGGTCATTTTTAGTCATTTTGACCCTTTGACAAATAATTTTGAGGAGACCAAATTCACATGAACTATAACACATGAGATATAACGCATGATTTTTGGCCATTTTTAGTTGTTTCAATCAATTTGCAAATAATTTTTTAGAAGGTAAAATTCAAGGTTTCATGAGCTGTAACGCATGATTTTTGGCCATTTTTTATCGTTTTGACCCGTGGGCAAATAATTTTACAGAGGATAAAATTCATGAAACAATGAGCTATAGCGCATGATTTTTACCCATTTCAGTCATTTCAATCCATTGGAAACTAATTTGGCGGAGGACAAAATTCACAATTTCACGAGCTATAACAAACTATTTTTGCCTATTTTTGCCATTTTAATCATTTGGCAAATAATTTCATGGAGGCTAAAATTCACAAAATCTTGAGCTATAGTGCATGATTTTTGGCCATTTTAGTCATTTTGACCCTTTGACAAATAATTTTGAGGAGACCAAATTCACATGAACTATAACACATGAGATATAACGCATGATTTTTGGCCATTTTTAGTTGTTTCAATCAATTTGCAAATAATTTTTTAGAAGGTAAAATTCAAGGTTTCATGAGCTGTAACGCATGATTTTTGGCCATTTTTTATCGTTTTGACCCGTGGGCAAATAATTTTACAGAGGATAAAATTCATGAAACAATGAGCTATAGCGCATGATTTTTACCCATTTCAGTCATTTCAATCCATTGGAAACTAATTTGGCGGAGGACAAAATTCACAATTTCACGAGCTATAACAAACTATTTTTGCCTATTTTTTGCCATTTTAATCATTTGGCAAATAATTTCATGGAGGCTAAAATTCACAAAATCTTGAGCTATAGTGAACAGTTTTTGACCATTTTTAGTCATCTGACCCACTGACTAATAATTTTGTGGAAGCCAAAATTCATGATTTTATGAGCTATAACGCACGATTTTGGCCATTTTTTATCATTTAAACCCTTGGCAAATAAACTCAACGAGGGTAAAATTCACACAATCATGAGCTATAGTGCATGATTTTTGGCTCATTTTAGTTGTTTTGACCCATTAGCAAATAATTTTGCGTAGAACAAAATTCAAGATTTCATGTGCTATAACGCAAGGTTTTTAAACATTAGTCATTTTGACACTTTGGCAAATAAATTTAGTGGGAAAAATTCATGAAATGATGAGCTATACTATACGATTTTTGGCTATTTTTAGCTATTTTGACTCATTGGTAAATAATTTCACGGAGGCAAAACTCACAATTTTATGAGCTATGCACATGATTTTGAGCCATTTTTAGCCATTTCGATCCATTAATTAATAATTTTGGAAATGCAAAATTTCATAATTTCATTAGCTGTAATACACGATTTTTGGCTATTTTAGTCATTTTGACACTTTGGCAAATAATTTCATGGAGGCCAAAATTCACAATTTCATGAGCTATAACACACGATTTTTGGCCATTTTAGTCATTTCGACCCTTTGGCAAATAATTTTATGAAGGACAAAATTCACAATTTCATGAGCTATAACACATGATTTTTGGCCATTTTAGTCATTTCAACCCATTGGTAAATAATTTTGTGGAAGCCAAAATTCATGATTTTATGAGCTATAACGCATGATTTTTGGCTATTTTAGTCATTTCAACCCATTGGCAAATAATTTTGTGGAGGCCAAAATTCATGATTTCATGAGCTATAGCGCATGATTTTTGGCTATTTTAGTCATTTCAACCCATTGGTAAATAATTTCATGGAGGCTAAAATTCACAAAATCATGAGCTATAGTGCATGATTTTTGGCCATTTTAGTCATTTCGACCCATTAGCAAATAATTTTGTGGAGGCCAAAATTCACAATTTCATGAGCTATAGTGCAATATTTTTGCCATTTTAGTTGTTTCAACCATTGGCAAATAATTTCACAGAGGCCAAAATTCATGAAATCATGAGCTATAACGCATGATTTTTGGCCATTTTAGTTGTTTTGACCCATTGGCAAATAATTTCATGGAGGCTAAAATTCACGATTTCATGAGCTATAACACACGATTTTTGGCCATTTTAGTTGTTTCAACCATTGGCAAATAATTTCATGAGCTATAGTGCAATATTTTTGCCATTTTAATCATTTGGCAAATAATTTCATGGAGGCTAAAATTCACGATTTCATGAGCTATAATGCATAATTTTGGCCATTTTAGTTGTTTCGACTCTTTGGCAAATAATTTCATGGAGGCCAAAATTCACAAAATCATGAGCTATAATACACAATTTTTGGCCATTTTAGTTGTTTCAACCCATTGGCAAATAATTTTGCAAATAATTTTGTGGAAGCCAAAATTCATGATTTCATGAGCTATAACAAACTATTTTTGCCTATTTTTGCCATTTTAGTCGTTTCAACCCATTGGTAAATAATTTCATGAAGGCTAAAATTCACGAAATCATGAGCTATAACACACGATTTTTGGCCATTTTAGTCATTTCAACCCATTGGCAAATAATTTCATGGAGGCTAAAATTCACGATTTCATGAGCTATAACACACGATTTTTTACCATTTTTAGTCATTTTGACCCTTTGGCAAATAATTTCATGGAGGCTAAAATTCACAAAATCATGAGCTATAACACACGATTTTTGGCCATTTTAGTCGTTTCGACTCATAGGCAAATTATTTTAAAGATGACAAAATTCATGAATTCATGATCTATAACACACGATTTTTTTTCCATTTTTAGTTGTTTCAACCATTGGCAAATAATTTCGCAGAGGCCGAAATTCACAAAATCTTGAGCTATAATGCTCGATTTTCTAGTCATTGTTTATTGTTTCGACCCTTTGGCAAATAATTTTGGGAGAATAAAACTTAGAAATCATGAGCTATAGTGCATGATCTTCGGGCTTTTTGTCATTTTCATCCATTGGCAAATAATTCGCGGAGACCATTTTTAGACGTTTCTACCCATTAGCCAATAATTTTGCAGAGGCTGAGATTCAGAAAATCAGAAGCTATAATGCATGACTTTTTGCCATTTTTAGTCGTTTCAACCCATTGGTAGATAATTTCATGGAGGCTAAAATTCATGAAACCATTAGCTTTAGCGCATGATTTTTGGCCACTTTTAGTCATCTCGACCAATTGACCCATTGGCGGAGGCCAAACTTTACGAATCAAGAGCTATTGCACACGATTTTTTACCATTTTTGGTCGTTTCGACCCTTCGGCAAATAACTTCACGGATGCTAAAATTCATGTAATCATGAGCTATAGTGCAATATTTTTTGCCATTTTAGTTGTTCGACCCATTGGCAAATAATTTCATGAATGCCAAAATTCACGATTTCATAGGCTATATTGGCCATTTTTAATCATTTTGACCCATTGAAAAATAATTTTGTGGAGGCTTAAATTCATGAAACCATGAGCTATGGTACAAGATTTTTGGCAAGTTTTAGTCATTTCGACCCATTGATAAATAATTTTGTGGATTCCAAAATTCATGAAATCATGAGCTATAACGCACAATTTTGTGGCCATTGTTTGACATCATGACCCTTTGGCAAAAAATTTCATGAAGGCTAAAATTCTTGAATTCAAGAGCTGTAGCGCATGATTTGTGGCCATTTTTTATCGTTTCCACCCATTGACAAATAATTTACCAAAGACAAAATTCACGAGTTTATGAGCTATCGCATACGATTTTTTACCATTTTTAGTCATTTTGACCATTAGCAAATAATTTCGCCGAGGCCTAAATTCATGAAATCTTGAGCATAACGCATGATTTTTGGCAGTTTTTACTCATTTTGACCCATTGGCAAATAATTTCATGGAGGCCAAAATTCACGTTTTCATGAGCTATAATGCATGATTTTTTGCCACTTTTTGACCCTCTAGCAAATAATTTTACAGAGGCTAAAATTCACAAAATCATGAGATATAACAGACGATTATTGGCCATTTTAGTTGTTTTGACCCATTAGCAAATAATTTTTCAGAGGACAAAATTTAGCATTTCATGAGCAATGACACGCGACTTTTTACCATTTTTACGCATTTCGAACCTTTGGCAAATAATTTCGCGGAGGCTAAAATTCACAAGATCATGAGCTACAATGCACGATTTTTGGATATTTTAGTTTATTTGACCCATTGGCAAATAATTTCACTGAGGCCAAAATTCACGATTTAATGAGCTATAATTCACAAATTTTGGCCATTTTTTATACTTTTGACCTTTTGGTAAATAATTTTGCGAAAGCTAATATTCATGAAATCATGAGCAATAAAATATGATTTTTGTCCATTTTTAGTTGTTTCAACTCATTGGCAAATAAGTTCGCCAAGGATAAAATTCATGATTTCATAAGCAATAACACATGATTTTTTACCATTTTTACTCGTTCTGACATATTGGCAAACAATTTCGCAAATGCCAAAATTCATAATTTTGTTAGCTATAACCCATAATTTTTGGCCATTTTAGTCATTTCGAGTCATTAGCAAATGATTTAATGCAGGAAAAAATTCACGATTTCATATGCTGTAACGCACGATTTTTGGTATTTTAAAGTCATTTCAACCAATGGAAAAATAATGTCATGGAGGTCAAAATTCATGATTTGATGAGCTATGACCCATCATTTTGGCTATTTTTATCATTTTAACTTATTGATAAAAAGTATTTCGGGATCAAAAATTTATGATTTCATGAGCTATAACAAACGATTTTTGGCTATTCCTAGTTATTTCGACCCATTGGTAAATAATTTTAGGAAGGCAAAAATTTATGATTTCATGAGCCATAATGAACGATTTTGGCCATTTTCGGTCATTCCAACTAATATGCAAATAATTTCGTGGAGTCTAAAATTCATGATTTCATGAACAATAACCCATTATTTTTTGTCATTTTTAGTCATTTTGACACATTGGCAAAAAATCCCTTGAAGGCAAATATTCACAATTGCATGAGTTATGATGCACCATTTTTAGCCATTTTTGTCATTTTGACCCTTTGACAAATAATTTCGCAGAGGGTAAAATACACGAAATAATGAGCTATAACACACGATTTTGGGCCATTTTTAGTTGTTTCGATCCATTAGCAAATAATTTTCGAAGGATAAAATTTACAATTTCATGAGCTATAACACACATTTTTTACCATTTTTAGTCATTTTGACCCTTTGGCAAATAATTTTGAAAAGTCTAAAAATCACGAAATCTTGAGCTAACACACTATTTTGGGTCATTTTAGTTGTTTTGACCCATTGGTGAATAATTTTACGAAAGACAAAATTCAAATAATCATGAGCTACAGTGCATAATGTTTGGCCATTTTTAGTCATTTTGTCCCATTGGCAAATAAGTTTATAAAAGACAAAATTCAAATAGACATGAGCTACAGTGCACAATGTTTGGCCATTTTTAGTCGTTTGTCCCATTGGCAAATAATTTCGTGGAGGTCAAACTTTAAGTTTTCATGAGCAATAAACCCACAATTTTTGGCTACTTTAGTCATTGTGACTCATTGGCAAATAATTTCATTCACGGAGGATAAAATTCACGGTTTCATGACCTATAACACACGATTTTTTTCCATTGTTCGACCTTTCGACCTTTTGGCAAATAATTCACGGAGGCTAAAATTCAACCCATTAGCAAATAATTTCATGGAGGCTAAAATTCATGAAATCATGAGCTATAGCGCATAATTTTTAGCCATTTTTACACATTTCGACCCATAGGCAAATAATTTTGCGGAGGATAAAATTCACGATTTCTTGACCTATAACATAAGATTTTTTACCATTTTAGTCTTTCAACCCTTTGGCAAATAATTTCACGGAGGCCAAAAGTTACGAAATCTTGACCTATTGGTAAATAATTTTTTGGAGGCTAAAATTTACATTTCTATTAGCTATAATACATGATTTTTGGCCATTTTAGTCATTTTTACTCATTGTCAATTGTTTTCACGGAGGATAAAATTCATGATTTGATGAGCTACATATAATTTTTTTTGTCATTTTTTTATTTTGACCCATTGGCAAATAATTTCATAGCGGCTAAAATTTACGAAATCATGAGCTATAAAGCACTTTTTTGGCTATTTTTTAGTCATGTTGACCCATTGGTAAATAATTTTGTAAATAATAAAATTTCTAATTTCTTAAGCTACAACATCTAATTTTTATCATTTTTAGTCTTTTCAACACTTTGACAAATAATTTCACAGAGAGCTATAACGCATGATTTTTGGCCGTTTTTAATTGTTTCGACCATTTGGCATATAATTTTACGGAGAGCAAAATTCACAATTTCTGGTCATTTTTACTCATTTACACCCATTGGCAAATAAGTTTGTGAAGGCCAAAATTCACGTTTTCATGAGGTATGACACACGATTTTTTGCCATTTTAGTCATTTTCATTCATTAGAAAATGATTTCACAAAGGACGAAATTCATGATTTCAAGAGCTATAACACACGATTTTTTTCTATTTTTTGTTATTTTGACTCTTTAGCAAATAATTTAAGAAGGCCAAATTACATGAAATCATGAGCTATAGTGCATGATTATTTGCCATTTTCAATCGTTTCAGCCAACTGGCAAATAATTTCGTGGTGAATAAAATTCGCGATTTCATGAGCTATAATGCAATATTTTTTAACACTTTTAGTCATTTCGACTCTTGTGTAAAATAATTTTGTGGAGGTCAAAATTTATGAAATTGTGAGCTGCAATGCATGATTTTTAGTCATTTCGACTCTTTGGCAAATAATTTCATGGAGGCTAAAATTCACAAAATCATGAGCTATAACACATGATTTTTGGCCATTTTAGTCATTTTGACCTATTGGTAAATAATTTTTGGAGGCTAAAATTTACATTTCTATTAGCTATAACACATGATTTTTGGCCATTTTAGTCATTTCGATCAATTGGCAAATAATTTTGTGGAGGCTAAAATTCACAAAATCATGAGCTATAACAAACTATGTTTGCCTATTTTTGCCATTTTAGTCATTTCGACCCTTTGGCAAATAATTTCATGGAGGCTAAAATTCATGAAATCATGAGCTATAACACACGATTTTTGCCATTTTAGTTGTTTTGACCCATTGGTGAATAATTTTGAAAAGACAAAATTCAAATAATCATGAGCTATAGTGCATGATTTTTGGCCATTTTAGTCATTTTGTCCCATTGGCAAATAAGTTTATAAAAGACAAAATTCAAATAGACATGAGCTACGATTGCACAATGTTTGGCCATTTTTAGTCGTTTGTCCCATTGGCAAATAATTTCGTGGAGGTCAAACTTTAAGTTTTCATGAGCAATAAACCCACAATTTTTGGCTACTTTAGTCATTGTGACTCATTGGCAAATAATTTCATTCACGGAGGATAAAATTCACGATTTCATGAGCTATAACACACGATTTTTGCCATTTTAGTCATTTCGACCCTTTGGCAAATAATTTCATGGAGGCTAAAATTCAACCCATTAGCAAATAATTTCATGGAGGCTAAAATTCATGAAATCATGAGCTATAACGCATGATTTTTGGCCATTTTAGTCATTTCGACCCTTTGGCAAATAATTTTTGGAGGCTAAAATTCATGATTTTATGAGCTATAACGCATGATTTTTACCATTTTTAGTCTTTTCAACCCTTTGGCAAATAATTTCATAGCGGCTAAAATTCACACAATCATGAGCTATAACGCATGATTTTTGGCTATTTTTGTCATTTCGACCCATTAACAAAATTCAAGATTTCATGTGCTATAACACACGATTTTTTCTATTTTTGTTATTTTGACTCTTTAGCAAATAATTTCATGAAGGCAAAATTCATGAAATCATGAGCTATAGTGCATGATTTTTGCCATTTTAGTCATTTCAACCCATTGGCAAATAATTTTGTGAAGGCTAAAATTCACGATTTCATGAGCTATAATGCAATATTTTTAACACTTTTAGTCATTTCGACTCTTGTGTAAAATAATTTTGTGGAGGTCAAAATTTATGAAATCATGAGCTATAATGCATGATTTTTAGTCATTTCGACTCTTTGGCAAATAATTTCATGGAGGCCAAAATTCACATGAACTATAACACATGATTTTTGGCCATTTTTAGTCATTTCGATCAATTGGCAAATAATTTTGGAGAGGATAAAATTCATGATTTAATGAGCTATAACGCATGATTTTTGGCCATTTTTGTCATTTCGACCCATTGGCAAATAATTTCATGGAGGCTAAAATTCACAAAATCTTGAGCTATAATGCTCGATTTTTGGCCATTGTTTGTCGTTCGACCCTTTGGCAAATAATTTTGGGAGAATAAAACTTAGAAATCATGAGCTATAGTGCATGATTTTTGGCTATTTTTGTCATTTTGACCCATTGGCAAATAATTTCATGGAGGCTAAAATTCATGATTTTATGAGCTATAACACATGATTTTTGGCCATTTTAGTCATTTCAACCCATTGGTAAATAATTTTGTGGAGGCCAAAATTCACAAAATCATGAGCTATAATGCATGATTTTTGCCATTTTAGTCATTTCAACCCATTGGTAAATAATTTCATGGAGGCTAAAATTCATGAAATCATGAGCTATAGCGCATGATTTTTGGCCATTTTAGTCATTTCGATCAATTGGCAAATAATTTTGTGGAGGCCAAAATTCACAAAATCATGAGCTATAACACACGATTTTTAAAATTTAGTCATTTCGACCCTTTGGTAAATAATTTCATAGTGGCTAAAATTCATGAAATGATGAGCTATCTTGCACAATTTTTACCATTTTTAGTCATTTTGACTCATTGGCAAATAATTTCATGAAGGCAAAATTTGATGATTTCATGAGCTATGCACATGATTTTTGGCCATTTTTGTCATTTTGACCCATTGGCAAATAATTTCATGGAGGCTAAAATTCATTAAACAATGAGCTCTAGCACATGATATTTTGCCATTTTTTGTCGTTTCAATCCATCGGCAACTAATTTTGTAAAGGATAAAATTCACAATTTCATGAGCTATAACAAACTATGTTTGCCTATTTTTTGCCGTTTCGATCCTTTGGCAAATAATTTCACGGTGGCTAAAATTCTTAAAATCATGAGCTATAGTGAACAGTTTTTGGGCTTGTTTAGTTGTTTGACCCACTGGCAAATAATTTTGTGAAGGCTAAAATTCACGATTATATAAGCTATTACCCTTGATTTTTTTCCGTTTAAACCCTTGGCAAATAAATTCATAAAGGTTAAAATTCACACAATCACGAGCTATAACGCATGATTTTTGGCTATTTTTTGTCATTTCGACCCATTAACAAAATTCAAGATTTCATGTGCTATAACACACGATTTTTAAAATTTAGTCATTTCGACCCTTTGGTAAATAATTTCATAGTGGCTAAAATTCATGAAATGATGAGCTATACTGCACAATTTTTTACCATTTTTAGCTGTTTTGACTCAATGGCAAATAATTTCATGAAGGCAAAATTTGATGATTTCATGAGCTATGCACATGATTTTTGGCCATTTTTTGTCATTTTGACCCATTGGCAAATGATTTTACAATTGCTAAATTTCATAATTTCATTAGCTATAAATACATATTTTTGGCCATTTTAGTCATTTTGACTCATGGGCAAATCATTTTACAGAGGACAAAATTCACGATTTCATGACTTATAACACACGATTTTTTTCCTTTTTTGTTGTTTCAACCATTGGTAAATAACTTTGCAGAGGCCAAAATTCACAAAATCTTGAGCTATAATGCTCGATTTTTTGGCCATTGTTTGTCGTTTCGACCCTTTGGCAAATAATTTTGCGGAGGCTAAAACTCATAAATCATGAGCTATAACACACAATTTTGGCCATTTTAGTCATTTTGACCCTTCGACAAATAATTTCATGGATGCTAAAATTCACAATTTCATGAGCTATGCACATGATTTTTGGCCATTTTAGTCATTTTGACCCTTCGACAAATAATTTCATGGAGGCTAAAATTCATGAAATCATGAGCTATAATGCTCGATTTTTGGCCATTTTAGTCATTTCGACCCTTTGGCAAATAATTTTATGGAGGCTAAAATTCATGATTTCATAAGCTATCACATACAATTTATTACCATTTTAGTCATTTCAACCCATTGGCAAATAATTTCTTGAAGGCAAAATTCACGAAAACATGAGCTATAATGCTTGATTTTTGCCCTTTTTGTCGTTTTACCCTTTGGCAAATAATTTCGTGGAGGCCAAAATTCACGATTTCATGAGCTATAATGCTCGATTTTTGGCCATTTTAGTTGTTTTGACCCATTGGCAAATAATTTCTTGAAGGCAAAATTCACAAAATCTTGAGCTATAATGCTCGATTTTTGGCCATTTTAGTCATTTTGACTCAATGGCAAATAATTTCATGGAGGCTAAAATTCATGAAATCATGAGCTATAATGCTCGATTTTTGGCCATTTTAGTCATTTTGACCCTTCGACAAATAATTTCATGGAGGCCAAAATTCACAAAATCTTGAGCTATAATGCTCGATTTTTGGCCATTTTAGTCATTTTGACCCATTGGCAAATAATTTCATGAAGGCAAAATTTGATGATTTCATGAGCTATAATGCTTGATTTTTGCCCTTTTTGTCGTTTTACCCTTTGGCAAATAATTTCATGGAGGCTAAAATTCACGAAAACATGAGCTATAATGCTCGATTTTTGGCCATTTTAGTCATTTTGACCCTTTGGCAAATAATTTCATGGATGCTAAAATTCACAAAATCTTGAGCTATAATGCTCGATTTTTGGCCATTGTTTGTCGTTCGACCCTTTGGTAAATAATTTCATGGAGGCCAAAATTCACGAAAACATGAGCTATAATGCTTGATTTTTGCCCTTTTTGTCGTTTTACCCTTTGGCAAATAATTTCATGGATGCTAAAATTCACAATTTCATGAGCTATAACACATGATTTTTGGCCATTTTAGTTGTTTTGACCCATTAGCAAATAATTTTATGGAGGCTAAAATTCACAATTTCATGAGCTATAACACATAATTTTTACCATTTTAGTCATTTTGACCCATTGGCAAATAATTTCATGGAGGCCAAAATTCACGATTTCATGAGCTATAATGCTCGATTTTTGGCCATTGTTTGTCGTTCGACCCTTTGGCAAATAATTTCTTGAAGGCAAAATTTGATGATTTCATGAGCTATAATGCTCGATTTTTGGCCATTTTAGTCATTTTGACCCTTTGGCAAATAATTTCTTGAAGGCAAAATTTGATGATTTCATGAGCTATGCACATGATTTTTGGCCATTTTAGTCATTTTGACCCTTCGACAAATAATTTCATGAAGGATAAAATTTATGATTTCATGAGCTATAATGCTCGATTTTTGGCCATTGTTTGTCGTTCGACCCTTTGGCAAATAATTTCTTGAATCGGCTGGTGGCATGCACTTTGGGATCAATCACTTTGTTTGTATTTGGATTGATTGAAATGTCAAGTCGATTTTGGACTAATCATCTTCATCTTGAAAGTCACCACTTGGGTTGTAATTGAAATGTCTTGAGAATCATTCGAGAAAAAGCGTCGTCTGTTTCTGAATATCGATTTCGAGAAAGCTTCTATATGTAATATCCGAATTGTCCCACTTAAAAAGGACCATGTGAAATTTGTCACAGGCATGCTTGAGCTTGGGATGAATATAGCATTTGCATTAGCAATGAGTTACAAAGTGTATTAAAACCATGGTAGGAGAAAGTGCTTACCCGGCAGAAAAGTGAACCAATCTCAAGTTATTGCTTGTATGATAGATATAGGATTTTGGCAAACCCTCACCATCAACGGATTTGATGAGCCTTTACCAACTACCGTTTGAGTTGGGCTAGCATATAGATTATCTGAGTCCGTTCTACATGTTACGTTGTGCTAAAAGAGTGAATTCTCTTAGACTTTATGCTACGATATTGAATCACGTAGCTTCGGTCAATTATCACGAATTGATTTTTGGCACATGTTGTTAGATCACTTATCTCGATGGGAAGAGAATAATATCCTATGCATGAAGGCATAGTTTAGGTGTCATTAGGTAATGTCATCCTACGATATTAATCGTAGGCTTGATCAATTATCACGGGGAATTGATTACCGTGATGTGTGTTAGGCGACGACTACGATAAGGGCGGAGATAACATCCCTATTCAGCATAGTTTAGGTGTCATTAGGTGGCATAGCTCGATTTTGAATCACGTGAGCTTGTGGAATTTGTGTTCTCTCCGGAAAGCGAACCCGTTGTGTCTTCTTGGGGAAAATGCCGTTTGTTGCTCTGCAGAACCTAGTGCAGGGTAGTCTCATTCATGCCTCGCGAAAAAGCCTTCGCCACCAGCGCGGCAGTGTCGGTTGCCCGCCGGGCGGCGAGGGTAGATAATGCGCTTCGCCGACCGGCGAGGCAAAGGCTGTCCTCCAGCTGGCCGTAATTTTCTGCTTTTTAGGCACGAAAATTCTAGAATTACGCCTAGTGGGCGTATCTTCAGCGGTAATCGCTATTATTAACGGTCTGAACGCCTCTCTGCATTGATAGTTTCGCGGCCCCATCAGCATTGATTTAGACCCTTCAAGAGCTCGTTCCAAGTATTCGGGTGTTCCGCCAGTTAGCGAGATAGCAAGTGCCCGCCTATAGCGAGACACATCAAGGTGTCTCGCCGCGCGGTGCACACACAAGTGTCTCGCTAATAGCGAGACAATCAAGAGGTTCTGGCCATGCGAGCATTCACAAGTGTCTCGCTAATAGCGAGACACATCAAGGTGTCTCTGCTCGTGGCGAGACACAGTGTCTCGCACTGTAGCGACACAATCTCCCATGTGTTGACTTCTTGAGATTTCGACGACGCTTGTTCTTCGATCTTCTCATGATTTAGTCATATTTGAGGTTCTTCAAAGAATTTTTGATGCCTACAGATACCTCCAAAGTTTTGGACTCCTCGTATTTTGTCGAGGGGTCTCGGAATACTTTGGATAAGATGCCTTGCTTCGTTCAACGTTGAACTTTGTAGGAGAGGCCCATGTTTTGCTTCTTCAGTTTTGAATCCTTGCCACGCTGACCATACTTTGGGATCAATAGCTGTTGCATTTGTATTTGGATTGATTGAAATGTCGAAGTCGATTTTGGACTAATCATCTTCATCTTGAAAGTCACCACTTGGGTTGTAATTGAAATGTCTTGAGAATCATTCAGAGAAAAAGCGTCGTCTGGTTTTCTGAATATCAGATTTCCAGGAAAGCTTCTATATGTAATATCTGGAATTGTCCCACTTAAAAGGACCGCCACAGAATTTGTCTGAGCATGCTTGAGCTTCCGGAGGCGATGTAATGGCACATTTGCATTAGCAATGAGTTACAAAGTGTATTAAAACCATGGTAGGAGAAAGTGCTTGACCCCGGCAGGAAGAGTGAACCCGCTGTCTCAAGTTATTGCTTGTATGATAGATATAGGATTTTTGGCAAACCCTCAGCCA
Organism: Asparagus setaceus; assembly: GCA_012295165.1. Lineage (NCBI taxonomy): Eukaryota > Viridiplantae > Streptophyta > Magnoliopsida > Asparagales > Asparagaceae > Asparagus > Asparagus setaceus. The sequence goes on from CM022705.1 coordinate 5,443,864, forward strand.
TCAACGGATTTGATGAGCCTTTACCAACTACCGTTTGAGTTGGGCTAGCATATAGATTATCTGAGTCCGTTCTACATGTTACGTTGTGCTAAAAGAGTGAATTCTCTTAGACTTTATGCTACGATATTGAATACGTAAGCTCGGTCAATTATCACGGGAATTGATTACCCGGCAGCATGTGTTAGATGCAGACTTATCTCTGATAAGGGACAGAGATAATATCCCTATGCATGAAGGCATAGTTTAGGTGTCATTAGGTAATGTCATCTATGCTACGATATTGAATACGTAGGCTTGATCAATTATCACGGGAATTGATTACCCTAAAAGATGTGTTAGATGCACTTATCTCTCGATAAGGGACAGATAACATCCCTATTCATAAAAGATAGTTTAGGTGTCATTAGGTAATGACATCTATGCTACGATATTGAATAATGAGGCTTGTGGAATTTGTGTTCTCTTGGGGCTTAAAACGAACCCGTTGTGTCTTCTCTTGGGGCAAACTAACCCGTTGTGTTTTCTCTTGGGGCTTAAAACGAACCCTGTTACCGGAGTAGACCTCTCATTCATAAAAGGAATCGAGAGGGGATTTTGACCGTGGTCCTAACTGTAGGAAGGTTTGACCAAGTGGGAGTGAAAATTAACAAAATGATCCTAACTGTAGGAAGGTTTGATCGGGATAAGAGTTTTGAGACAATCCTAACTGTCGGAAGGTTTGATCGCTCAATCCTGAAATGGACCTCTCGCTCATGGAAGGAATCAAGAGGGATTTTGACCATGGTCCTAACTCAGAGGGAAGGTTTGACCAAGATATTTATTTGAGACAATCCTAACCGTCGGAAGGTTTGATCGCCAATGTGGAAGTGGACCTCGTTCATGGATTATCCACCCCAGCTTTCGCAAATTGGGTTGCATTCATTTAGAATAGTTTATACTTATATTCTTATTGGAGTAAGAAGGAGGAGCAGTTTAACTTCTTGTACCATGGAGGAAAGGAGCAGTTTATACTCATATACCTGCCGGAGTGCAAGGGGATATGCTTATACTGATACCCTTCGGAGTCCAGAGGGAGCAGTTTATACTCGTATACCTGTCGGAGTCCAGAGGGAGCAGTTTATACTCGTATACCTGTCGGAGTCCAGAGGGAGCAGCTTATAATTTATACCATCTGGAGTCAAATTTGATTCAGCTTATTTCGGCGTTAAGACGCCGGCTTCAACCAAGGCTTGGATGATGGCCTTGAGAGCTAAGCAATCCTTTGTAGGATGGAGGATCCTCCTGTGGTACGCACAGTATTTAGGGTCCGAAGTTTCTAGCCTCCTCTTGATTTGTAATGGAGGCAACTTGATTTTGTTGTTATCAAGGAGGTGTTTGAAGATGATTGGAACTTCTTCGCCCTGAAAGAGTATGTCCTGTGGAATTCTGATTTAGCAGCTTTTGACGGCGGCGTTGTTGCGACGTTTGATCAACAGCACACAGCGATGTCTTTTTCCTCTATTACGAGAGGAAAATTTACTCGAGGGGTCAGCCATTTTTCGCCTTTCTTCCTTCAGGAAACGCTCGCTTGTTCTCCTGTATTTTTAGGTCTTTCCACGTAGTTGGTGGGGCGACCCCATGACTTCCAAATGTGATCAATGGAGAGATTATTGTGGCAAGTCTTCAATATAAACTTTTCAGAATTGGATCCCCTGCAATTCATAGCTTTATTATGGAATCGCTAACGAAGGTGTCGATTGTCTCCCCACCTTTCTCGCTGCCTAGGAGAGTTCCAATTGAGACTTCGTGTCGCTATCAAAGAAGTTGCCGAGAAAAGAACTTTCCATGTCCTCCCAAAGAATTAATACTCCCGGCCTTGAGTCTTCGATACCAATCGAAGGCAGCTCCACGAAGAGTACCGACGAATGACCGAACCATCAGAGGCTCGTTTCCCGAGATTACCCCCAAATGTGATTTGAAGTAAATCAGGTGTTGTGAAGGTGACCCTCTCCCGTCAAATGGCGTGAAGTTGATCAAATTAAATTTTGGCGGGTAAGGAATTGAATCCCACTCTCTCGGATACGGACACGGGATACCAGTCCTTTTGACTTCCTGTGTGGACATCAAAGCATTGATTTTATTTTCAAGCTCTTTCATCCTTTCGCCATCATCCTCCCCTTGTTTTGGATCGCTTCCAATAGGAAGAATTGGACCATTTCCACCTTGAGCAACAGATGCAGCTTTCTTTGGAGGTTGATCAGCGTAAATGTGTTCATCAATCTCCGAATCACTGTCTTCAACATTATGGTGGGTTACTCCACCTTGTTGATCGGTTTCGTGTCGTTGATGGACTCGTGTTGTGCAACCGTTGATTTGCAACTCCCTATCTGTTGCATGGCTAGCTCCATCTCTGTTCTCATTTCGCCTTAAGCTCTTCGCTTAGCTAAGGCTTCTTGTAACATTTGAGCCGTGACATCGAGTAATGGTAAAAGCTCGGGATGGGGACCAGACTTGACATTGTGTCATCGAAGCTATCACGAATTGATGTCGGAAGCTTCATCATCGATGACTCTCCTCATGCATCCTTCTATAGTCAATGCGTTGATAGCTCGCAATTGTACCGGACATCTGCCGGAAACTCGGTGCCAAATTTTCCTCCGTGAGTGGTCGGTCCTCGCCCATTGCTGGCCCTTTTCCTTTGTTCACCATATTAATGGTGGGGAATTCATCCCGATGAATGGCGATCTTCTTTTCTTCGGGCCGTCTTGACTGTGGTTTAGATTTTCCGCTGCTGTTTACGTGGAAACCAATAATCGCTCTTTTTGTGGGTGAGCGTCAATTCGTGAACAAGCACATCCCGACAACAACGCCTTGATTGCACACGAGCAAGAACAACCTATTTCATCGATCGCCCTCTTTGTGTTGCCACCCCCAGGCCGATGGTGTGGTTGGTGGTTTATCACAAATTGCACTTCCACCCCCAAGTGTAACGTTGTCCTTAATTGAGGACACGCTCTCTTTGGGGACGCCGACTTTTGATTTGAGAGACAACTTCATCGCCGCCATCCGAAGTTGTTTCCGTATGAATCACGGGCCTTATTATTCTCGTGATTTTGGCAGTCACTCAACTTCTTCCCTCGCAGACTCGTGGACCCCTTGTGGGATGCTCAAACGAGACGCAATGCGAATTTTTTCAGTTTGAGCTGCAATAGATAGCTCGCACATTTTCTCAACATCACTTGAATTTGGTACGCCCCTAACCTGTCGTTGTTTATGGATCGTGACCCAAACGTTCCATTACCGTGTTTTGACTTTGGTTCTCAATTGTGGACCAAGGCGTACCGAACCGGTTGACGGATTTCGCACTTTAATAGTTGATACCTCAGCCGGAAAAGTGGAAGAAAGGGGCGGAAAAGTCAAATTTTCGCTAAGGCATGGAGGACTGCCTCGCTTTTGGCGAGGCAGTTCGGACTGTCTCGCTGGCGCGAGACAGTTTACACTGCCTCGCTGTTGGCGAGGCAGCTTAGGCTGTCTCGCTGGCGCGAGGCAGCTCGAACTGTCTCGGCTGAAGAATTCTGGCGAGGCAGACTCTTGAGCCAATTTTGACGTTGACTTCGGGACCCAAACTTGGCGATTTTGAGCCGTTTGCTGGGTTGCTTTTGACTTTTGCGCCTTGCGAACAACAGCACGTGCTCGAGCAAAGCGTGCACGGTGTTTTTGAGCGCGCTCCTTCCTTGTCAATCGGGCCCTTTTGACGAGAACCCATTCTTCCTTGGGAGGAGTGCTGACGGATTGAGAGATTGCAGTTTGTTGATGCCTTTGATCACGTGAGTTCTGATAGTGAACTCCATCCGTTGACTCCAGAGCCTTGGCGAACTGACGGGCCATCTTTTGACGTCGTCTTTGGCGAGCTCTCTTTGTCAGAGCAGAGCTCTCGGCTTTGAGATCCACCGAAGTGTTACCGAGAGGGGAAATCGCCGTCAGCAGTTTTAAAATGTAACTTAACCTCCTCTTAAGAGATGATATCCTCCAATGTTTGCGGGGTGAGGAGGACTTCGGTGAGGAAGAGGAGAGATACTCTTCGAACTTGGCTTGATCGAAGAAGTAGTCAGCCCATCAACCATGAGGTCGGCTCGATCGCTGCAAGAGCTGTACACAACGATCTCGCTCGAGACCGTTGGCTCCCACTGTCGCTTTATCGTTTGGGTTTAAAGTTGATTCCATTGTAAAACTAGAGAATTACACTTTTATTCTCGTTACAAAGAATTTAGATAACTTTCTTACAAACTCAACAAAAGACACTACAAGTGTAGATCTCCTGTTTTCGTGGGTCTTGCCCGTGCGGGACGCGTAATCCGTGGACCACCGAAAATGATCGTCGAATCGACGTAATTTAGTTAGTGCCGCAAAGGAAACAAGAATCAAAGAAATATCTTAGCAAGGTAAGATATCTACTCTCAAGAATAAGTCAAGGCTTAAACTCGAGGAATCTCCGCGCGGATCGTGTTCTGAACCCGAAGCTTAATTGACTTTTCCTTCGGAGTGGGTCCTCGTCCATTGCTGGCCCTTTTCCTTTGTTCACCATATTAATGGTGACTTGAAATTCATCCAGATGAATGGCGAGATCTTCTTTTTCTTGAGTCGTCTTGGTGTGGCTTGATTTTCCGTTCGTGAGGGGAAAGCGTTCGTCTGAAGCTCTTTGTGGGTGGCGTTCGACTTCCGAGCGGGCACATCGACAACAACGTCTTGATTAGTTGTGCACACGAGCAAGAACAACCTATTTCATCGATCGTCCTCTTTAGGTGTGTTGCCACCCGGCTGATGGTGTGGTTGGTGTGGTTTATCACAAATTGCACTTCCACCCCCAAATTGTTGTCCTTAGTGGAGGACACGTCTTCTTTTGAGGGGCGTCGACTTTTGATTTGAGAGACAACTTCCATCGGCTTGGCGTCGTCATCGAAGTTGCTTCGTATGAATCACAAAGGATGCGGTTATCTCTAAATGATTTTCTGAGTCACTTGACTCAACTTCTTCTTCTCGCCAGACTCGTGGACCTTGTGGGATGCTCAAGCGAGGCGCTTGAGAAATTTTCAGTTTGAGCTGCGTTAGATAGCTTCGGCATTTCACGAACATCACTTGGAATGGAGTATTTAACATGGTTGTTTATGGATCGGGTGACCCAAGCGTTCCATTACGGTGTTTTGACTTTGGTTCTCAATTGTGGACCAAAGTTTTCCCTGAAGTTGTCAGATTTCGGACTTAATAGTTGATACCTCGGTAGGAAAAGTGGAAAGAGGCGGAAAAGTCAAATTTTCGCTAAGGCATGGAGGGCGCTACCGCTTTTGGCGATTCAGACTATCTGTGGCAGGCGATTTACAACTACCTATTTGTTGGCGGCGGCTTAAACTGTCGGCGGCGGCTCACTTGTCTCGGTGAAGAATTACGCGGCGGAATCTTGAAACAATTTTGACATTGACTTGGGACCCAAACTTGGTGATTTTGAGCGTTTCTTTGGGTTGCTTTTGACTTTTGCTCCTTGCGAACAACAGCACGTGCTCGAGCAAAGCGTGCACGGTGTTTTGAGCGCTCCTTCCTTGTCAATCGGGCCCTTTTGGCGAGAACCCATTCTTCCTTGGGAGGAGTCTTGGCGGATTGAAGTGCGGTTTGTTGATGCCTTTGATCACGTGAGTTCGATAGTGAACTCCATCCGTTGACTCGAGCCTTGGCGGCCCGGCCGAGCCATCTTTTGGCGTCGTCTTTGGCGAACTCTCTTTGTCGAGGCCGAGCTCAGGCTTTGAGATCACGAAGTGTTAGAGGGAGAATGCGCTCTGTGTAGCCAAGCAGAGCGAACCTCCCTCTTAAGAGATGATATCCTCCAATGTTTAGGTGAGGAGGACTTGGTGAGGAAGAGGAGAGATACTCTTGAACTGGCGATCGAAGAAGTAGTCTAGCCCATCAACCATGAATTGGCTGATATTTGCAAAGTGCGACACAACGATCTCGGGCTTCGAGACCGTTGGCTCCAGCGTAGTCATGTCGTGTTTGGGTCAAGTTGATTCCATTGTAAAACTAGAAATTACACTTTTATTCTCGGTTACAAGAATTTGAATAACTTTCTTACAAACTTCGAACAAAGACACTACAAGTGTAGATCTCACATTTTTGGTGGTCTTTGCACGAGGGGCAGCGTAATCCGTGGACCACCGAGCAGCGATCGTCGAATCGGCGGGGTTTAGTTAGTGCCGCCAAAGGAAACAAGAACTTCAGCAAATATCTTAGCAGGTAAGATATCTACTCTTCTCAAGAATAAGTCAAGGCTTCGAGGAATCTCCGCGTGGATCGTGTTCTTGAACTCAGGAAGCTTGGATTCGACTTTTCCCTTCACGATGGCGACCCCGCCCAAGTGGGCGTGGGAGGGTATTTATAGTCTTTGGGAAGCGTGCCCACAAATCATAAGTCTTGAAGATTTGCGATTAGCCTTGGCGTCGAACACCTGCTTGGCACCTAGCTCAGCGGCGGCGATGTCGGCTACCGGCTGGCGGCCCGGCGATATCATTTTCGCTGACGGCGGTGATCTTGAATCCTCCGGTGCTTTAGCGGTTTTCACGCTTTTAGGCACGATTAAATGCCCTAGAATTAAGCCTGGTGGTATCTTCGACGTGTAACAGCCTATTAGCGATGTTCGAGCGTCTACGCATTGATAAAGTCAAGTGGGCCCCATCGGCATGATTTAGACCCTTCAAGAGCTCGTTCAAGTATTACGGGTCTGCGAGTTAGCGAGACACAAGTAAAGATACCAAGCCTATAGCGAGACACATCAGGTGTCCGCTCGTGCGAAGAGCACACACACAATGTCACCAAGCTAATAGCGAGGACATCAAAACAATCAACCATGCGAGGAAACACACCTGAATGTCTGCGCTAGTGGCGAGACCAAACAAATATTGTCTACGCCTTTGTGGCGAGACACAATCTCTATGTGTTGACTTCTTGAGATTTCGGCGGCGTTGTTCTTCGATCTTCTCATGATTTAGTCATATTTGGGTTCTTGACAATTTGATTACTGACTAGCTCACCCGGCTTCGATGGCATGACCACCCACTCTGTTGGGGCTTCGATCGGTAGACAACTTCAGCGTAGCAGAGTGAAAAGCGGTGGTTGTCGACCCTGAAAGAATAAAGAGGCGGTAGTTACCTCGGACCCTCACTAGCCAAAATTTGCTCTTGCATTAACTACCACGACAAAATCATTATTGCTCCGGCCCTTATAGCCTTTATGACTCATCGGACCTAGTCACTCTAAGGACCTGCTATCATCCCGCATTAAAATCCTAGTGACTCACACCTTCAGCGCCACTGTGAAGAAGGTGATGACTAGGCCGCCAGCTAGACTTCGACCAAAGTTACCCATTTACCCCTCTAACCCACTATAAAAGGAGAGCGTCTTGCCTAAGGTAAGAGGATCGGGTTTTCATGCAACTTTGAACTACACTCATTTTATACTTTCCCACTCAAGATCAAATCTTGACTTGATCGTCGGAGAACAACGGAGAACACAACTCCATCCTCTCACAAGTTCTTCATGTGTAGGGAAGAACAACGGCCCCGAACCGTTAGTTTGAAGGAGATTGAGGACCCTAACACTCTCATGATCCTCACATAAAACCCTGTTTGATAACCGACATCAACACACGCCATTAGCAAATAATTTCATGAAGGATAAAATTTATGATTTCATAAGCTATCACATACAATTTATTACCATTTTTAGTCATTTCGACCCTTTGGTAAATAATTTCACGAAGGTCAAATTCACAAAATCATGAGCTATAATGCGATTTTGGCCATTTTAAGTCGTTTGACCCACCATCAAATAATTTTGCGAGGGCCAAGCGTCCACGATTTCATGAGCTATAATGCTTGATTTTGCCCTTTTTGTCGTTTTACCCTTTGGCAAATAATTTTGCGGAGGCTAAAACTCATAAATCATGAGCTACGCACAATTTTTGGCCTTTTTGGTCATTTCCTGTTGTTACAACCCCTAAAGCCACTAAATATTAATCTTCATAGAGAAGCCGACATGTGTCTTACTCCACGCCAAGTCAGACGAGTTCAAGACCGAAATAACTCCCACTGCTCCGCGCGATAAGTGACAACTCGCTATATGTCGGTGAAAGCGATATTTATCGGCCAACCTACCGCACGCAACTCTCACTTCCGACTCGACAACTGCCAGCCACCCACTCTCGCGGCCGACTCGATCAGCCGACAACTCGCGTAACCGAGTGAAAAGGCGGTGGTTGTCGGCCCTAAACTGAAAGAATAAAGAGGCGGTAGTTACCTCGGACCCCTCACTAGCCGACTGCTCTTGCATTAACTACCCTGACAAAATCATTATTGCTCCAGCCCTTATAGCCTTTATGACTCATCGGACCTAGTCAGCTCTAAGGACCTGCTATCATCCCCGCATTAAAATCCTAGCTGACTCACACCTTCCAACAGACGCCACCTGTGAAGAAGGTGATGACTAGGCCGCCAGCTAGACTCGGCCAAAGTTACCCATTTACCCCTCTAACCCACTATAAAAGGAGAACGTACTGCCTAAGGTAAGAGGATCGGAGTTTTCATGCAACTTTGAACTACACTCATTTTATACTTTCCCACTCAAGATCAAATCTTGACTTGATCGTCGGAGAACAACGGAGAACACAACTCCATCCTCTCACAAGTTCTTCATGTGTAGGGAAGAACAACGGGCCCCAGAACCAGTTAGCTGAAGGAGATTGAGGACCCTAACACTCTCATGATCCTCACATAAAACCCCTGTTTGATAACTGACATCAACACCTGCCATTAGCAAATAATTTCATGAAGGATAAAATTTATGATTTCATAAGCTATCACATACAATTTATTACCATTTTTAGTCATTTCGACCCTTTGGTAAATAATTTCACGAAGGTCAAATTCACAAAATCATGAGCTATAATGCACGATTTTGGGCCATTTTAAGTCGTTTCGACCCACCATCAAATAATTTTGCGAGGGCCAAACGTCACGATTTCATGAGCTATAATGCTTGATTTTTGCCCTTTTTTGTCGTTTTTACCCTTTGGCAAATAATTTTATGGAGGCTAAAATTCACGAATTCACGAACTATAACACCACGATTTTTGGCCATTTTAGTCATTTTGACCCATTGGCAAATGATTTTACAATTGCTAAATTTCATAATTTCATTAGCTATAAATACATATTTTTGGCCATTTTAGTCATTTTGACTCATGGGCAAATCATTTTACAGAGGACAAAATTCACGATTTCATGACTTATAACACACGATTTTTGGCCATTTTAGTTGTTTCAACCATTGGTAAATAATTTCATGGAGGCCAAAATTCACAAAATCTTGAGCTATAATGCTCGATTTTTTGGCCATTGTTTGTCGTTTCGACCCTTTGGCAAATAATTTTGCGGAGGCTAAAACTCATAAATCATGAGCTACGCACAATTTTTGGCCTTTTTGGTCATTTCCTGTTGTTACGACCCCTAAAGCCACTAAATATTAATCTTCATAGAAGCCGACATGTGTCTTACTCCGCCAAGTCGGCGAGTTCAAGACGAAATAACTCCCCACTTTGCTCGGTGACTCGATAGGCCGACAACTCGCATAGTCGAGCTGAAAGGCGATATTTATCGGCCAACCTACCGCCGCGCTTCACTTCGACTTCGACAAGCGCCGACCACCCACTCTCGCGGCCGACTTCGATCGGTAGGCAACTTCAGCGTAACCGGTGAAAGGCGGTGGTTGTCGGCCCTAAACTGAAAGAATAAAGAGGCGGTAGTTACCTCGGACCCCTCACTAGCCGACTGCTCTTGCATTAACTACCCTGACAAAATCATTATTGCTCCAGCCCTTATAGCCTTTATGACTCATCGGACCTAGTCAGCTCTAAGGACCTGCTATCATCCCCGCATTAAAATCCTAGCTGACTCACACCTTCCAACAGACGCCACCTGTGAAGAAGGTGATGACTAGGCCGCCAGCTAGACTCGGCCAAAGTTACCCATTTACCCCTCTAACCCACTATAAAAGGAGAACGTACTGCCTAAGGTAAGAGGATCGGAGTTTTCATGCAACTTTGAACTACACTCATTTTATACTTTCCCACTCAAGATCAAATACTGACTTGATCGTCAGAGGAGCAACCGGAGAACACAACTCCATCCTCTCACAAGTTCTTCATGTGTAGGGAAGAACAACGGGCCCCAGAACCAGTTAGCTGAAGGAGATTGAGGACCCTAACACTCTCATGATCCTCACATAAAACCCCTGTTTGATAACTGACATCAACACCTGCCATTAGCAAATAATTTCATGAAGGATAAAATTTATGATTTCATAAGCTATCACATACAATTTATTACCATTTTTAGTCATTTCGACCCTTTGGTAAATAATTTCACGAAGGTCAAATTCACAAAATCATGAGCTATAATGCACGATTTTGGGCCATTTTAAGTCGTTTCGACCCACCATCAAATAATTTTGCGAGGGCCAAACGTCACGATTTCATGAGCTATAATGCTTGATTTTTGCCCTTTTTTGTCGTTTTTACCCTTTGGCAAATAATTTTATGGAGGCTAAAATTCACGAATTCACGAACTATAACACACGATTTTTGGCCATTTTTTGTTGTGAAGACCCATTGCCAAATAATTTTACGGAGTTAAAAATTCACGATTTCATGAGCTATAATGCTTGATTTTGCCCTTTTTGTCGTTTTACCCTTTGGCAAATAATTTTATGGAGGCTAAAATTCACAATTTCATGAGCTATAACACACGATTTTTGGCCATTTTTTGTTGTGAAGACCCATTGCCAAATAATTTTACGGAGTTAAAAATTCACGATTTCATGAGCTATAACACATGACGTTTTACTATTTTTAGTAGTTTAGTCTCCTTGGTGGAGGCCAAAATTCACGAAAACATGAGCTATAATGCACGATTTTTAGCCATTTTTATTCGTTTTGATCATTTGGCAAATAATTTCTTGAAGGCAAAAATTCACGAAATCACGAGCTATAGCCCACGATTTTTGGCCATTTTCACTCGTTTTGACCCTTTGGCAAATAATTTTGTGGAGGAAAAAATTTACGATTTCATTAGCCATAACACACGACTTTTTACCAGTTTTATTCATTCCGACCCTTTGACAAATAATTTCATGGATGCTAAAATTCACGAAAACATGAACTATAAAAAATGATTTTTGGCTATTTTAGTCGTTTCGATCCATTGCCAAGTAATTTCTCGGATGCTAAAATTCACAATTTCATGAGCGATAATGCACAATCGTTTGCCATTTTTTATCATTTTGACCCTTCGACAAATAATTTCACGGAGGCTAAAATTCATGAAACCATGAGATATAACACACGAAGTTTGGCCATTTTTAGGCATTTTGATCCATTGGCAAATAATTTTGCGAGGGACAAAATTCAAGATTTCATAAGCTATAACACATGATTTTTCACCTTTTTTAGTCGTTTCGGCCCATTAGAAAATAATTTCTTGGATGCCAAAATTGTTAATTTCGGGGAGGTCAAAGTTCACGATTTCATGAGCGAAAACCTATGAATTTTGGCCATTGTTAGTCCTTTTGGCCCATTAGTAAATAATTTCGTGAAGGCCAAAATTAACAATTTCATGAGCTATAACGCTCAATTTTTGGCATTTTTTTGGTCACTTTGACCCTTTGGCAATATCTTCGTGGAGGATAATATTCATAATCATAAGCTATAGCGTGATTTTTGGCTATTTTTAGTCATTTCGACCAACCGGCAAATAATTTTGCGGTGAACAAAATTTAAGATTTCATGAGCTATAGCACACAAATTTTTAATATTTTTAGTCATTTCGACCATTCGGCAAATAATTTCACGGAGATCAAAATTCAAGAAATCATGAGCTATAATTCAAGATTTTTGGTAATATTTAGTTGTTTCGACCCATTAGCAAATAATTTGGTGAAGGACCAAATTCACGATTTCATGAACTATAACACATAATTTTTTACCATTTTTAGTCTTTTCGACCCTATGGCAAATCATTTCGCGGAGGCCAAAATTTATGAACTAATGAGCTATAACACATGATTTTTGGCCATTTTTACTCGTTTTGACCAATTAGCAAATAATTTTATGCAAGCTAAAACTCAGGATTTCATGTGCTATAATGCACGATTTTTTGTTATTTTTTATCATTTTGACCATTTGGCGAATAATTTTGTAGTGGCTAAAATTCACGAAACCATGTGCTATAGCACATTATTTTTCCATTTTTAGTTCTTTCGACACATTGCCAACTAATTTTGCGAAGGACAAAATTCAAGATTTCAAGAGCTTTAACATACGACTTTTGGCTATTTTTTGTCATTTCGATCATTTCACAAATAATTTTGCGGAGGCTAAAATTCACAAAATCATGAGCTATAATGATAGATTTTTGGCCATTTTTAGTCGTTTCGGCCCATTGGCAAATAGTTTTGAGGAGATAAAATTCACAATTTTATGAGCTATAATGTATGATTTTTGGCCAATTTTTCTTGTCTCCACCCTTGGCAAATAAATTTGCGGAGGCTAAAATTCACACAATCATAAGCTATAGTGTATTATTTTTGGTCATTTTTAGACCTTTCGGCCCACTAGCAAATAATTTTGAGGTGGACAAAATTCACGATTTCATGTAATATAACACGCAATTTTTTACTATTTTAGTCATTTCGACCCTTTGGCAAATAATTTCACAGAGAAGGCTAAAATTCACGAATTCATAAGCTATTACGCCTGATTTTTACCATTTTTAGTTATTTTGACCCATTGGCAAATAATTTCATGGAGGCTAAAATTCACGACTTCATGATATATAATACACAATTTTTGACTATTTTTAGTCATTTCAACCCATTGGCAATTAATTTTGCGCATACCAAAATACACAATTTTATTTGCTATAACACACAATTTTTGGCCATTTTATAAGCTATGACACACGATTTTCTCCCATTTTTAGGTTTTTGACCATTAGCACATAATTTTGCAGAGGCCAAAATTCACAAAATCATGAGCTATAATGCTTGATTTTTTGCCATTGTTTCTCATTTCGACCCTTTGGCAACTAATTTCGCACAGGATAAAATTCACGAAATCATGAGCTATAACGCATGAATTTTATCCATTTTACTTATTTTGACCCATTAGCAAATAATTTCACAGAGGCAAAATTTTCACTATTTCATGAGCTATAACGCTCAATTTTTTGCCCTTTTTACCATTTTGACCCTTTGGCAAATAATTTCACAGACGTTAAAATCCTCAAACTCATGAGACACGAATTTTAGCCATTTTTAGTTGATTTTACGCATCGGCAAATAATTTTGTGGAGCACAAAATTCATGATTTCATGAGCTATAACGCATAATTTTTGACTATTTTTAGTCATTTTAACCCTTTGGCAAATAATTTCGCGGAGGCCAAAATTTACGAAATCATGAGCTATAACGCATGGTTTTTGGCCCTTTTTAGTCATTTCGACCAATTGGCAAATAATTTTGCGGTGGCCAAATAATATTTAGCCATTTTTATCATTTCGACCCTTTAAAAAATAATTTCACAGAGGCTAAAATTCAGGAAACCTAGAGCATGATTTTCTGCCATTTTTTCTCGTTTCGAGCTATTGGCAACTAATTTTGTGGAGGACAAATTCCCAATTTCATGAGCGATAACATACGATTTTTGGCTATTTTTTGTAGTTTCGATCTTTTGCCAAATAATTTCACGCAAGCTAAAATTCACAAAATCATGAGCTATAATGAACGAGTTTTTAGTCGATTTGATCCATTTGTAAAAAATTTTGCAGAGACAAAAATTCATAATTTTATGAGCTATAACGCAAGATTTTTTCCCATCTTTTGTTGTTTTGACCCTTGGCTAATAAATTTGCAGAGGAGACAATCATGAGCTATAGCGCATGATTTATTACCATTTTTAGTCATTCCGACCCATTGGTAAATAATTTTTTGGAGGACAAAATTCACGATTTCATGTGCTATGACACATGATATTTTACCATTTTTAGTCGTTTTGACCCTTTGGCAAATAATTTCATATGCTATAACACATGGTTTTTTACCATTTTTAGTCATTTTGATCCTTTGGCAAATAATTTCACGGAGGCCAAAATTCATGAAATCATGAGCTATAACACAAGATTTTTGGCCATTTTTAGTTGTTTTGACCCATTGACAAATAAATTCACACATGTCAAAATTCACAATTTCATGAGCTATAATGTATAATTTTTTAATTATTTTAGTTGTATCAACCCATTGGTAAATTATTTCACGGATGCCAAAATTTACAATTTTATTAGCTATAACACATGATTTTTGGCCATTTTATTCAATTTGACTCATTGGCAAATGATTTCTTGGAGGAAAAATTTATAATTTCATGAGCTATAATACATGATTTTTTTTACCATTTTTAGTTATTTCGTCCATTGGCAAATAATTTCGCGGAAGCAAAAATTCATGAATTCATGAGCTATAACACTCGATTTTTTTGTCATTGTTACTCGTTTCAACCTTTTGACAAATAATTTTGTGCAGGACAAAATTCATGATTTCATGAGCTATAGCACATGATTTTTTGCCATTTTTTATCATTTTAACCCATTGGCACATAACTTCACAGAGGACAAGATTCACGATTTCATGAGCTATCACATACACTTATTTACTATTTTTAGTCATTTCGACCCTTTGCGAAATAATTTCGTGGAGGAAAAAACTCACAAAATCATGAGTTATAATGCTTGATTTTTGGCTATCTTTTGCCATTTCGACCTTTTAACAAATAATCTTGTGGAGACTAAAAGTCACAAAATCATAAGCTAAGCACATGATTTTTAGCTATTTTTAGTTGTTTTGACTCATTGGCAAATAATTGTGCGGAACTAAAAATTCAGGATTTCATTAGCTATAACAAATGAAATTTTACTATTTTTACTTGTTTAGTCTCGTTGATAAATAATTTTGTGGATGCCAAAATTCATGAAATCATGAGCTTAACGCACGATTTTGGCTATTTTTAGTCGTTTCGACCCATTAGCAAATAATTTCTGCGAGGCCAAAATTCACAATTTCATGAGCTATAACTCACATCTTTTGGCTATTTTTATTCATTTCAATGCATTTCCAAATAATTTTACGGAGGCTAAAATTTCTTGATTTCATGAACCCATTGACAAATAATCTTGCGGAGGCCAAAATTTAAGATTTCATGAGCTCAATGCATGATTTTTGTCCATTTTTTATCGTTTTGACCCATTGGAAAATAACTTCACAGATTCTATACTTTACAATTTCATGAGCTATAACACATACTTTTTGTGCATTTTTTTATGTTTTGACCCATTGGAAAAAAAATTTGCGGAGTCCATAATTCATGATTACATGAGCTATAATCCATAAATTTTTGCCATTTTTGCGGAGGCAAAAATTCATGATTTCACGAGCTATAACCCATGACTTATGCCCAATTTTATTCATGTTGACCCATTAGCAGACAATTTTACGGTGTTTAAAATTCATGATTTCATGAGCTATAACCCATGATTATTAGCCACGATTAGCACTCATTTTTAATCATTTCGACCCATTAGTAAATAATTTTGCAAAAACCAAAATTAATGATTTAATGAGCAATAACGCACCAGTTTAGACATTTCTGGTCATTTTTTACCCAGTGGTAAATACCAAAATTAATGATTTCATGAGCAATAATGCATAATTTTTGGCAATTTATAGTTATTTCGATCTATTGGTAAATAATTTTGCAGAGGCTAAAAATTCTTAATTTCATGAGCTATAACCACGATTCTGGGCTATTTTTATCCATTTTCACCCATTGGCAAACACTTTTGTGGAGGCTAAAATTCACGATTTCATGAGCTATAACCAATGATTTTTGACTATTTTTCATCGTTTCTACACATTGACAAATAATTTTCGCTGAGTTCAGCATACACGGTTTCATGAGTTATGCATGATTTTTGACCATTTTTAGTCATTTCGCCCATTGAAAAATAATTTCATGGAGGTAAAAATTCACGATTTCATAAGCTATGACGCTCGATTTTTTACCTTTTTTATCGTTTTGACCCATTGACAAATAATTTTGCGAAGGCTAAATTAATGATTTCATGAGCTTATTACCCACGACTTTTGGCCATTTTATTCATTTCAAGCCATTAGCAAATAATTTTGCAAAGGAAAATATTTACGGTTTCATGCGCTATAATCCACGGTTATTAACTATTTTTAATCGTTTGATCTCTTGACAAATAATTTTAAGGAGACCAAAATTAAAGATTTCATGAGCAATAGCATGATTTTAGATATTTTTAGTCATTTCAACCTATTGGTAAACAATTTCACAGAGGCAAAATTCACATTTACCTAAGCTATAACACGTGATTTTTGCCCATTTTTTATTTCGACCCATTAGCAAATAATTTCGCGGATGCAAAATTAATGCTTTAATGAGCTATAACCCACGATTATTAGTCATTTTTAGTCATTTTGACCTATTTACAAATAACTGCGAGGCTAAAATTCATGATTTCATGAGCTACAAACCCATGATTTTTGTCATTTTATTTATTTCGACCCATTACTAAATAATTTTGTGGAGCCTAAGAATTCATGATTTCATGAGGAAAAATGCCTTAATTTTCCTCATTTTTAGTCATTTTGACCCATTGACAAATAATTTCGTGGAGGCTAAGATTGACGATTTTATGAGCTATAATACATTATTTTTATCCATTTTTAATTGTTTTAACCCACTGAAAAATAATTTGTGAAGTCTATAATTCACAATTTCATGAGCTATAACCGGTAACATTTTTCTATTTTTATTATTTCTACCCATTAGCAAATAATTTTGCAGAGGCTAAAATTCTTAATTTCATGAGCTCTAACCACGATTCGGGCTATTTTTATCCATTTTCACCCATTGGCAAACACTTTTGTGGAGGCTAAAATTCACGATTTCATGAGCTATAACCAATGATTTTTGACTATTTTTCATCGTTTCTACACATTGACAAATAATTTTATGGAGGCTAAAATTCACGATTTCATGAGCTATAACGCATGATTTTTGGCCATTTTAGTCATTTTGACCCATTGACAAATAATTTCATGGAGGTAAAATTCACGATTTCATGAGCTATAATGCTTGATTTTTAACCATTTTAGTCATTTCGACCCTTTGGCAAATAATTTCATGGAGGCTAAAATTCATGATTTCATGAGTTATTACCCACGACTTTTGGCCATTTTATTCATTTCAAGCCATTAGCAAATAATTTTGCAAAGGAAAATATTTACGGTTTCATGCGCTATAATCCACAGTTATTAACTATTTTTAATCGTTTCGATCTCTTGACAAATAATTTTAAGGAGACCAAAATTAAAGATTTCATGAGCAATAACGCATGATTTTTAGATATTTTTAGTCATTTCAACCTATTGGTAAACAATTTCACAGAGGCAAAAATTCACATTTTCCTAAGCTATAACCTGTGATTTTTTGCCCATTTTTTTTATTTCGACCCGTAAGCAAATAATTTCGCGGATGCAAAAATTAATGCTTTAATGAGCTATAACCCACGATTATTAGTCATTTTTAGTCATTTTGACCTATTTACAAATAACTTTGCAGAGGCTAAAATTCATGATTTCATGAGCTACAAACCCATGATTTTTTGTCATTTTATTTATTTCGACCCATTACTAAATAATTTTGTGGAGCCTAAGAATTCATGATTTCATGAGGAAAAATGCCTTAATTTTCCTCATTTTTAGTCATTTTGACCCATTGACAAATAATTTCGTGGAGGCTAAGATTGACGATTTTATAAGCTATAATACATGATTTTTATCCATTTTTAATTGTTTTAACCCACTGAAAAATAATTTCGCGAAGTCTATAATTCACAATTTCATGAGCTATAACCGGTAACATTTTTCTATTTTTTATTATTTCTACCCATTAGCAAATAATTTTGCAGACGCTACAATTCATGATCCATGAGCTATAACCCATGATTTATGGCCATTTTTATTTATTTCAACCCATTAGTAAATAATTTTATGGAGTCTAAAATTCATGATTTCATGAGCTATAACCCATGATTATTAGCCACAATTAGTAGTTATTTTTAGTCATTACGACCCATTGGTAAATAATTTCGCGGAGGCCAAAATTAATGATTTCATGAGCAATAATGAATAATTTTTAGACATTTCTAGCCATTTCGACCCATTAGTAAATACCAAAATTAATGATTTCATAAGCAATGACGCATAATTTTTTACCACTTCGAGTTGTTTCGATCCATTGGTAAATAACTTCACAGAGGCTAAAAATTCATGATTTTATGAGCTAAAACTCATGATTCTTGGTTAGTTTTATCCATTTGACTCATTGCCAAATAATTTTGTGGATGCTAAAATCCATAACTTTATGAGCTATAACCCACGATTATTAGTCACTTTTAGTCGTTTCGATCCATTGGCAAATAATTTCATAGAGACCAAAATTAATGAGTTCATGAACAATAATGCATTATTTTTCGCTATTTTTACTCATTTTCACCCATTGGCAAATAATTTTTTGAAGGTCAAAATTCATGATTTTATGAGCTATAACGCATGTATTTTAGCTATTTTTAATCATTGACCCTTAGGCAAATAACTTCATGGAGGCCAAAAGTCACAATTTCATAACATATAATGTATGATTTTACGCCATTTTTTGTCATTTAAACCCCTTGACAAATAGTTTCTTTCGTAGAGTTTAAAATATACAATTTCATGAGCTATAATGCTTGATTTTTAACCATTTTTAGTCGTTTCGAGCCATTGAAATATAAATTTATGGAACAAAAAATTTATGATTTTATGAGCTATAACGCACGATTATTTACCATTTTTAGTGATTTCAACCCATTGGCAAATAATTTTATGGAGGCTAAAATTCATAATTTTATGAGTTATTACCCATAATTTTGGCCATTTTTATTTATTTCAATCCATTAGTAAATAATTTCACAAAGGTAAAAATTCGCGATTTCATGAGCAGCCCATGATTATTAACTATTTTTATTTATTTCAACCAATCCGAAAATAATTTTACGGAGGTCGGAATCAAAGATACTATGTGCAACAATACACATTATTTGACCATTTTTAGTCATTTTGACCCATTGGTAAATAATTTCATGGGGGCTAAAATTTACGATTACATGTGCTATAACCCATAATTTTTTACCACCTTTTTCGTTTCAACCCGTTGGCAAATAATTTCACGAATAAAAAATTCACGCTTTCATAAGCTATAACCCATGATTATTAGCCATTTTTAATCAGTTCGACGTATTGGCAAATAATATCGCAAAGGACAAAATTCATATGATTTTGTGAGCTATAACCCATAATTTTTTGCTATTTTTATTTATTTCGACCCATTACTAAATAATTTTGTGGAGGCTAAAAATTCATGATTTCATGAGCAATAACACCTTAGTTTTTACCATTTTAGTCATTTTGACCCATGGACAAATAATTTCGCGGAGGTCAAAACTCACGATATGATGAGCTATAATGCATGATTTTTATTCATTTTTTATCATTTTGACCCATTGAAAAATAATTTAGCGGACACCATATTTCACGATTTTATGAGCTATAACGCATGATTTTTGGCCATTTTTACTCATTTTTACCCATTGGCAAATAATTTCGCAGAGGCAAAAATTTATGATTTCACGAGAGATAACCCATGATTACCAGCCATTTTTAATCATTTCGACCCATCATTAAATAATTTTGCGGAGGCCAAAATTCACAATTTCATGGGCTATATATAACCCATGATTGTAGCTATTTTTATTCATGTTGAACTATTGGCAAATAATTTTGCAAGGTAAAAATTAATAATTTTATGAGCTATAACTCATGATTGTTGACTATTTTTATTCATTTTGACCTATTGGCAAATAATTTCGCAAGGTAAAAATTTATGATTTCATGAGCTTTAACCCATAATTATTAGCCTTTTTTCGTCAATTCGAGCCATTAGCAATTAATTTCGTGAATGCTAAAATTAATGATTTCATGAGCAATAACGCATAATTTTTGGCTATTTTAGTCATTTCAACCCATTCGTAAATAATTTTGTGCAGGCTAAAATTCACTATTCCATGAGCTATAACGCACAATTCTTTGCCATTTTAGTCATTTTGACTCATTGGCAAATAATTCGTAAAGGAAAAAATTCATGATTTCCTAAGCTATAACTCATGATTTTTGGTCATTTTTAGTCATTTCGACCCAATGTCAAATAATTTCGCGGAGGCCAAAATTCACGAAATCATGAGCTATTAGTAATGATTTTTGGCCATCAACCATTGGAAAAATAATTTCAAGAATGCCAACATTTACGATTTCATTAACTATAACCCATGATTATTAGCTATTTTTAGTCATTTTGACCTATTGACAAATAATTTTGTGCAGGCAAGAATTAAAATTTTCGTGAATAATAACGCACAATTTTTGGACATTTTTAGTCATGACGACCAATTGCTAAACAATTTCGCGACGGCTAAAATTTACTATTTTATGAGATATAATTTTGTGGATACGAAAATTCACGATTTCATGAGCTCTAACTCACGATTGTTAGCCACTTTTAGTCGTTTTGACCTATTGGCAAATAATTTCACAGAGGTCAAAATTAATGATTTCATTAGCAATAACAAATAATTTTTAGTTATTTCACCCATTGGTAAATAATTTCACAGACTAAAACTTCATGATTTCATGAGATATAACCCACGATTTTTGGCATTTTCATTCATTTCTACCCATTAGGAAATAATTTTGCGATGGTGAACATTCATGATTTCATGAGCAATAATGCATTTTTACCATTATTAGTCATTTTGATCCATTAACAAATACTTTCGCCGAGGCCAAAATTCACGAAATCATGAGCTATTAGTAATGATTTTTGGCCATCAACCATTGGAAAATAATTTCAAGAATGCCAACATTTACGATTTCATTAACTATAACCCATGATTATTAGCTATTTTAGTCATTTTGACCTATTGACAAATAATTTTGTGCGGCAAGAATTAAAATTTTCGTGAATAATAACGCACAATTTTTGGACATTTTAGTCATGACGACCAATTGCTAAACAATTTCATGACGGCTAAAATTTACTATTTTATGAGATATAATTTTGTGGATACGAAAATTCACGATTTCATGAGCTCTAACTCACGATTGTTAGCCACTTTTAGTCGTTTTGACCTATTGGCAAATAATTTCACAGAGGTCAAAATTAATGATTTCATTAGCAATAACAAATAATTTTTAGTTATTTCACCCATTGGTAAATAATTTCACAGACTAAAACTTCATGATTTCATGAGATATAACCCACGATTTTTGGCATTTTCATTCATTTCTACCCATTAGGAAATAATTTTGCGATGGTGAACATTCATGATTTCATGAGCAATAATGCATTTTTACCATTATTAGTCATTTTGATCCATTAACAAATACTTTCGCCGAGGCCAAAATTCACGAAATCATGAGCTATTAGTAATGATTTTTGGCCATCAACCATTGGAAAATAATTTCAAGAATGCCAACATTTACGATTTCATTAACTATAACCCATGATTATTAGCTATTTTTAGTCATTTTGACCTATTGACAAATAATTTTGTGCAGGCAAGAATTAAAATTTTCGTGAATAATAACGCACAATTTTTGGACATTTTTAGTCATGACGACCAATTGCTAAACAATTTCGCGACGGCTAAAATTTACTATTTTATGAGATATAATTTTGTGGATACGAAAATTCACGATTTCATGAGCTCTAACTCACGATTGTTAGCCACTTTTAGTCGTTTTGACCTATTGGCAAATAATTTCACAGAGGTCAAAATTAATGATTTCATTAGCAATAACAAATAATTTTTAGTTATTTCGACCCATTGGTAAATAATTTCACAGACTAAAACTTCATGATTTCATGAGATATAACCCACGATTTTTTGGCATTTTCATTCATTTCTACCCATTAGGAAATAATTTCGCGATGGCTGAACATTCATGATTTCATGAGCAATAATGCATTTTTTACCATTATTAGTCATTTTGATCCATTAACAAATACTTTCGCCGAGGCCAAAATTCACGATTTCATGAACCCATGATTTTTTACCATTTTTATCGTTTTGACCCATTGGAAAATAATTTCACATAGTCTATAATTCACGATTTCATAAGTTATAACCCACGATTTTTACCTACTTTTAGTCATTTTTATCTATTAGCAAATAATTTTGCGGAGGCAAAAATTCACGACTTCATGAGGTCGTTTTGATCTACTGGCAAACAATTTTGCGAATATGAAAATTTATAATTTCATGAGCTATAACCCACAATTATTAGCTATTTTTAGTCAATTCAAGCCATTGGCAAATAATTTTGCAGAGACCAAAAATAATGATTTTATGAGTAATAACGCATAATTTTTAGCTGTTTTTGTCGTTTCAACCCATTCATAAATACACGATTCAATGAGCTATAACGCACGATTTTTTGTCATTTTAGTCATTTCGACTTACTGTCAAATAATTTTGCGGAGTAAAAAATTCATGATTTCCTGAGCTATAACACGGGATTTTTGGCCATTTTTCATCATTTCTACCCATTAAAAAGTAATTTTATAAACTTCAGAATTCATAATTTTATGAGCTATAACCTGCGGTATTTGCTAATTTTTAGTCGTTGATACCCATTGGCAAACTATTTCATGATGGCCAAATTCATGATTTCATGAGCTACAATCCATGATGTTGTCATTTTTAATTATTTTGACCCATTGACAAATAATTTCGGGGAGTTCAAAATTCACTATATCATGATCTATAACCCATGAATTTTGGCATTTTTAGTTATTTTTACCCTATAACAAATAATCTCACGGACCTCCAAATTCACAGTTTCATGAGCTATAACCCATGATTTTTGGCCATTTTTAGTTGTTTCTACCCATTATTAAATAACTTCAAGGAGTTCAAAATTCACAATTTAATGAGCTATAATCATGACTTTTGGCCTTTTTTGTTGTTCCGACCCATTAGCAAATAATTTTCACGGGTTATAGATCATAAAATATCAAACATTGTGATTTTCATGGACTATAACCCATGATTTTGTCAATTTCTAATCATTTCGATCAAATGAAAATTAAGTATGTATAGTTCAAAGTTTATAATTTTCATGGGATATAACCCACGATTTTTGCAATTTTTGTTCATTTAGACCAAATGAACACTAATTATGTATACATAAGAATTTACAATTTTCAAGGACTATAACGCTTAATTTTGTCAAAAAATTCATTTTGCTAAAATGGAAATTAAGTGCATGTAGTTCAAATTTCATGATTTTCATGGGTTATAACCCATAATTTTTATAATTTCGTATGCTTCGACTAAATGGACAATAATAGTGTACATCAAAATTGTGATTTTTATGGGTTATAACCAATAATTTTTGCAATTTGTATTTGTTTCTACCTAATTGACATTAATCATATGTACATTAATATTTGCAATTTTCATGGATTACCACCAAGATTTTTGTAAAATTTTATTTATTTCAACCAAATGTCAATTAAATACACCCATAGTTCAAAATTCATGATTTTTATGGATTATAAACAATAATTTTGAAGTTTTATTCCTTTTGACCGAATAAAAATTAAGTATGTGTACATCAAAATTTATAATTTTTATGGCTATATAGCCCATGGCTTTTTTTAATTTCATTTGTTTTGACCAAATTACAATTAAGTGCATAGTTCAAAATGGATGAATTTAATAGGCTATAATCCAAACAATTTTGATAATTTTGTTCGTTTCGACCAAATAGAAATTAAGTATGTATACATCAAAGTTTTCAATTTTCATGGGATATAACCCACAGTTTTAGTCCATTTTATTCATTTCGACCAAATGAAAATTAACTACATGTAATTTAAAATTAAAGATTTTCATGAGCAATAGCCCACAATTTACGCAATTTTTGTTCGTTTGTACCAAACTTACATTAAGCATGTGTACATAAAAATTACAATTTTCATGGATTATAAACCAATATTTTTATCATTCATTTTGACCAAATTACAATTAAATCGCACTTTAAAATTCATTATTTTCATGGGCTATAACCCATGATTTTTAAAATTTTTATTTCTTGACTAAATGAAAATTAAGGATGTGTACATAAAAATTACAATTTTCATGGGATATAACCCACAGTTTTAGTCCATTTTATTCATTTCGACCAAATGAAAATTAAGTATGTGTACATCAAAATTTACAATTTTTATGGGCTATAACCAACGAGTTTTTGTCAAATTTCAATCTTTTGGACCAAATAGCAATTAAGTACACAATCAAAATTCATGATTTTTATGGATTATAAACAATAATTTTTGAAGTTTTATTCCTTTTGACCGAATAAAAATTAAGTATGTGTACATCAAAATTTACAATACAATTTTTATAGACTGTAAACTACGATTTTTTTATGTTGTTTATTTCGACCAAATGGCAATTAAATATGCATAGTTTAAAATTGTTGATTTCATGGGATTTCATGGACCATAACCCACAATTTTGCAATATTTGTCATTTCTATTTGATTGCAAATTAATCATTCTCAAATTTTAGATTCCATATCCAATATTCTTAAACAAGATCTTTGGAGAAATTAATTTGAAGTTCTTGTTTTTTCTAGAAACTCTTCAAACTTTCCCTGACCCTCAAATAAATATATTTTAGACTTTTTTTTTTTGGTAAATGAAAATATTTTTATTCATTCACTAAGTGAGAAGATAGAGAACATCCAATACTCAGGGATACTGAGAATACATCTAAAAACACTAAGCTACAAGCTCAAGCAAAGAAGCTAAAAAAGAAAAATTACGAAGAATGCACTCATTGCTCAAACTCTATAGGAATAGACCTGTTAATTAAAACAGTTAGCATATCCATGTTGATAGCTCTAAAAACCTGATCCTGCTTTCCACGGTTCCCCTCAAAATGCGTTCGTTCCTTCCAAATCTGAAAGACTAAAGTTGACAGAGCCATCCTTTTTAACTTGTCGCATATTACCTCTGCCCCGCAAGCAATTACTAAACCAGTTAATCCGAGAAAGCCAATGGCAAGATCTCCAACGAAACCCAAGCCAATCCATAACAAATTCCAAACAACAATGGAGCATTGACATTCAAAGAAGAGATGTTGATGTTCCTCAATAGAACCATTAGAACAGAGTACACATGATTTTTGAGATAACACCCCCATCTTACATTACCTATCCTGGGTGAGAAGTCTCCCTTGGACAACTAACCATAACATGAAGGAGTTTTTAAGATAATGCACAGATATTATGGGTGCTTTTAGTTTCGCTCCAACGCACCATGCACCAATAGTGGATAATACATTAGATACTCCTCCAAATTGAGTTAACGCAAGATCTGCAACCTTCAGAAGTTGTTTCCACATCCAAGGACCACCAACTTTACTTTGTACATGCCACACATCACTTGATTTTAAATAGTTACCATGAATCCATCTTATCCATAAAGTCTTATTTTTCATGTATAAACCACAAAAGTTTAAGAGCAGAAGCAAGATTCCAATTTGTAGCAGAATAGATACCAAGACCACCATGTTTAAGTTTAAGACATACCTGATTCCAAGCTACCAGAGGCACTTTCTTGCTATCTTCTAAATACACCCATAAGATCTTTTTGAGAGATCATCAATTTTAATAAGCACCTTTTTTTGGCAACACATAATTACTAGTCCAAAAGATTTGAATGCCTAAAATGACACTCTTGATAAGTTGAATCCTACCAGCATATCAAAGCTTTTTGTGTTTCATCCAAGTTTGATACTGGTTAGCCACACATATTTTAGACGCATTAGATATGAATGAGTGTGCATTAAGAGAACAATTCATATTTTTCTACTCTTGTACCAGCACAAGCCATCTGAAATGTCAATTTACTCCCACATGCTCCAACTTTCCACCAACTCATCCACCCTGGTTGACCCTGGTGTCAGTTCCAAGCAATCCAGAATACAAATACTATAGGGAGAAAAAAAAAGTAAGTCTGGCCCAAATAGCTCATTCTGACAAGCTGACGCCGTTACGGACCTTTAACCAAAAACCACAGTTAAACTCAAAACAGTTATCCGAATCTCTTTTTCGGGAGGGAGGAGGTGGCACACAAAACAAGACACAGTAATCTTCCAGGAAGAGGTACTGAGTATCCCTTATCCAGCACTCCATTTCTCTCCCTCCAATCAGCATGTTTAAGTGTCACTATAATCCCAACATGATCATTCCGCAGATCCTCACATCAGCATATATAAATCACTCACTTGAGGGTCAGAGGGGTTATGACCTGACTTCCTGACATCTATTTCATGAGCAGCCTGGTCATTAGAACAAAAATAGCTGGGCCGACTTCTGAAGGAAGCATCTTGTCTCTAACCTGCACAACCCCAATTTTTCTTTATTAATCCATCCAAGTCCCGTTGCTTGAATCTTAACATGTGCACCTGAAGATACATGACAGCCTATTTGCATTCTTGTATTAGCATCCACCACTACTGATACACATTATCACATTGCAGTAACTAAAACACAATTATGCTTTAAGTAAAGATCCTAGACTAACTTCTGAGAGGATCCATGTCCTTCAAGTCAACTCTTCTTCCCCTATTTACAGTACAACCAACCCCTCCAATCTCATAACCGACCAAATTCAAAAACACAGCAACATGTCCACCATCATTCTCCTCCATCTCCTCCTCATCTCCACCACCACCCTCTCTACCACTCCCTCCACCACCGCAGTGACCCCCGAAACCACCTGCACCTGCACCCTCCACCCGTCCTTCTGCTGAGCCATCCTCCCCACCACACCCACCCTCCCTCTCTCCAACTACACCCTCATTTCCACATCCCAATCCCCCTCCGCCTCCAGACTCCACCTCTCTATCCTTTCCTCACCCAGCACCACTCCTCCCTCCCCGAAACAGCCATCTCCTCCATCAATGACTGACTTTCCCTCGCCGATCTCACCCTCGACGCCCTTTTCCTCTCTAATCAAACCCTAAACCTGAACATATTATCACAAACCACACCCAACATGTTCACTCCTCTCTTTAACCATAACAAACCTTCAAACTTGCCTTGATGGTCTACATGCTCTTAACTGGGCCGATATTGACACCGGACTTTATGACCCAGAGTTCAACGGGACAATGATGTACAGTGTTGCACTTGATCTGTTTGTTGCAGCGTGGGTTGATGGCGATGGAGAGGGGATATTGGGAGGCCAGTGAAGGTGAGGGAGGTTGCAGTGGTGAACATGGATGGAAGCCGTAACTTAACAGCCATTTCAGATGCAGTGAGCGGGGTGCCAAATGATGCGAAAGCAAGTGACCGGTACTGTTAATATTTCTAGTATTGATGCTAATTTTTGTTTTTTAAGCTTTAATTTTCATTTATAGCTAGTATTATTTATAGACAGACAGTTCATGGGGCTTTCGAAATTTATTTTTCATGTATCAAAGTCTGGCCTTTAGCATCAATATCTTTATACTATTTGAAAAAATTCTTTTTTTCCAATTTAATTGGTAGGCAAATATATCATATTTAAATCACTTTTAACTGCCTTGAAGTTATGGTGAAGATGAAGGTTATGGTTTTATATTCAACAACCACTAATCGATTCAATATCGTCTACTGATATTAAAACATGTTCAATTTATTCCAAATCTAACGTTTATTAAGGTGTGTGTGTTCATTTCAACTTTTGACTTAATCATTCACTAATAATAGATATTATAGGTAAATTTACCTTTAATGTTTCATGAGGAAAACGATTGAAATCTACAATATGTGTATACATACAAACTATTATCATCTTCAGTTTTATAATCAAGAAGATTTTATATTTCCCTTCAAATTTTTAACAGGTACTATATGATATATGTGAAAGAAGGGGTGTATGAGGAGCACGTCTCAATACCGAAGAGAAAGAACTACGTGATGATGGTCGGAGATGGGATCAACCGGACTGTGATCACTGGCAACCGAGTATGATGGATGGCTGGACCACGTACAACACTGCAACTTTTGGTCACCTTCCCCATTGTGTCCCTTTTATTCAAGTAGCTAATTGATAGGCATATGCAAGTTTGTTGTTACGACCTGTTAGAATATAAAACTATAACCCTCAGCACTCACCATTACTTTAGAGTTTTGACGCAGTGGTAGGGACTTTAAGCTAGTACTAGAGCAATCCAGGTTCAAATTTTGCTGGCCACAAATGTCTAAAGCGTATTAAAGAAAAATGATACTGCTCAAGGCTCGACCCATGAAAAGAGCCTTCAACCTGCCCAATTTCTAAAGTGGGATTAAAGAAAAATAAAACCTCTCCGTGAGTTTAGGCTTCGACCCCATGAAAGGGCCTTCAGCCCACACGTTAGAATATATAAAACCATAATCTTTAACCCTCAAAACAACTTCTGAGTTTTGATGTAGTAACATTGACTTCAAGACTACTCTCTAGTTTTATTCTTCACATACCTTCCTGAGTAAATTTTTTGACTCTTTACCTCTAGAGAAAGAAAGAATTGTCTTATGCCATATACACCCCTGAGGGTAGAAGAGACCATGATGCTATTGCGAAATTTACCCTTCTATAAATTATTATTTCTCTTATTATTTTTCTTTTTCTTTTTACAGGTGTTGTTGCCCAAGGATTTGTGGCCAAAAACATGGCCTTCGGAACACCGCCGGAGCAATAAAGCACCAGGCGGTAGCCGTCCGCAGCAACCTCTCTGCTTTCTACCTTTGCAGCTTCAAAGGATACCAAGACACCCGATACACCCATTCCATGTGCCAGTTCTATAGCGACTATGATATCTATGGCACAACTGACTTCATCTTTGGAAATGCTGCCGTCGTCCTCCAAAATTGCAAAATCTATGCCAGGCTCCCTATCCCCAGCCAAAGTGATCCCATCACGGCCCAAGGCCGCACCAACCCAAACCAGAACACAGGAACATCCATCCATAACTGCACTGTTCTAGCCGCGCTTGAGCTTGCAACGGATAACGGCACGACAAAGACATACCTTGGTCGACCGTGTAAGGAGTACTCGAGGACTATTGTCATGCAGACATTTCTTGATGGCTTGATTGATCCTCAGGGTTGGTTGCATTGGATTGGAGATTTAGCGTTGAGTACATTGTATTATGCGGAGTATAATAATACCGGTCTGGGTTCAGATACGAGTAATCAGGTTGATTGGCCCGCGTATCATGTTATTAATGGGTCGGAAGCGATAAAATTCACAGTGGGGAAGTTTGTGATGGGGAATTTCTGGTTGCCCCGGACTGGAGTGGCTTACTTTAATGGGTTGCTTTGAACGTCAGAGTTGTTGAGATTTTAAGGTGATTTGCATTAGTAAATAAGCATGCGATACTTGAGCATTGCCGTACAAAATGAATCAGAATCTGTTATACACAATTTGAATAAATTGTACTACGGTGAACTATATAAACAAACAATACAAAATGTTGTAAATGTATTGGCTATTTCAAACAAACACATTTTATGAGTAATTATAATTTCTAGTGTTGAAAGACTCTTTAATTCAAACGCAACAACAATTTCTCTACAAGCTTTTTAATACAATAAATGAAAAGAGAAATGTCTCGTACCTACGTGATAAGACTCAAACAGCAGAATTTGAATGGAATGATGAGGTTTTCGGTGACGTTGTTGTCAGGAACGATGGACATGTTGAGAACTCAACCTTGGGAAGATAGCCAGCTGCTGTTATGAAGAATGAACAGCCTGTACTCATAGAAAGAGCGTTAAAGGGCAGTTAGTCATAACAAGAGTTAATAGAACTCGCAGTTAAAGGGAAGTTAGTCCATAACAAGAGTTTAATACAACTGGCAGAACATATACAGCCGATCACTGCCCAAATCTCCAAACCAATTGTAGGCCTGTTGTCTTTGTAAAGCCCATAAACACCTTTAATTCTCAATGAGCATATGAAGTGAATTTTAAACGGATAATGCAGGTGGCTTAGGTGAATTAGCTTCTGATCAGCCACTGAGTTGGTAATAAATGGTTAGCCCCTATAATATAGTACAGGATAAGGTCACTGGAAACAAGAAAAGAAACATGGATAAGATTCATTGTATTTAGTAATAAAACCATGCAGGCTTCAGTACACTAAACAAGAAGAGAAAAATTGGATAACATGCAGAAGTTAAAGAACTCATAGGCCATGTTAGTCATGCCCACCAATTTTTGCACAGTAAACTAAACAAGAAGCAAGAAGAGCTTCATGATTATCGCCAGAAATGCAAATATGCGTGAAGTTAACCGACGCTCCTTAATGAATCATCAGCTCGTTCCAAATAGAGATGCACATAATATATGAAAACTTTTCTACTTGAAAAGAACACATCATTAAGCAGTATAAGGCAATGTTTTGCCTGTGAAAACAAAAAACCTGTGAAGGCCTTGGCCCAGACCTGTCATGTGAATAATATGATCCAGAACAAAATCATGTCGAAAAAATGAAAAATAAAAAAAGGGAAAAAAAAAAGAAAATAATATTCTACAGTGGCAGTATAGAAAAAGTTGGTTACAGTTAAATATCAAAAATAGATCTGCATATCCCCTCATAACCATTGTGCAACCTAATATTTGGCCTTTCATGATCGGACAAAATTGCACATTCAAGATACCTTTCAAACTTAATTTTCATAGAAACTTTCTCATTACGCCTTAATACATGCAACAACACTAGCAATTTACGCCACTTAAGACGGCTGATCTTTGATTATAAAGTAATGGGGAAGAAAGAGGAAAGCCAGAAAAAAATAATCTCAAAACTATTGAAGCAGCCATAGTCTGGCACTGATACAAAAATAACCTGAAATACTGTTTCAAACTTATCTGAATTCTTCATGTAATATACCACTATTGCAGGAATTAATGTCATAATTAATATCCAAATTCTGGTAGTTTGAACATAATCATTCCAAAGTTTTTTAAAAAATGTATTGTGTGACAAGCTTCAAGCTTAGCACAACCTCTATCACCTGATTTGAACCCTGGTCAAAACATTAGAGACTTGCAGGACCTTGCATAGTTAACAAAGACTTCAATAACATGATTGTTACCCGTTACCTACGTAACTGATAACATTATCTCTAGTTAACTGCTCGTCAAGTCTATTTAGTTGAGCTGATAGAACTGGTGCAAGGAACCAAACCAAACAACAAACCAGAAAATGTTGAGGTATGCAAAGAATGCGTAAAACAACTTTTTCCCTAAAGACTACAAGGCATCAAGTACTTCGAGACAAAAAAGTTGTAAACCACGAATTTTATTCGTTTAGACCCAATGATAATTAAGTATGTCTACTTCAAAAGTCACCATTTTTATGGGTTATAATTTACGATTTATGTCGATTTTCATTTGTCTCAAACCAATCACAATTAAATATACATATTTCAAAACCAAAATCTTTGTCCATCATCAATTCCTTTCATGCCAATGACAATTAAGTACAAGTACTTCAAAATTCGCATTTTTCATGGGCTTATAACCCACAATTTTTCTACGTTTTCATTCATTTCGACCCAATGGCGATAAAGTATGCGTTAAAAATTCACGATTTTCATGGACTACACAGTCCACAACTTTTGTTCCTTTTCATTCGTTTCAATCAAAGGAAAACTAAATATGCATACTTCAAAATTCGTGATTTTCAAAGATAAACCCATGATTTTTGTCCATTTTCATTGTTCTCATCCAATGACAATATAGTTTGCCTACTTCAAAATTCATGATTTTCCTGAGTTATAACCAATAATTTTTATCAATTTTCGTTTATTTTGACACGATGCAAATAAAGTAGAAGTATTTCAAAATTGCGATTGTCCCTTGTTGTTCGCTTCAAACCAATGACAACTAAGCATGTATATCTCAAAATTTGCAATTTTCATGGCCTCTAACCAACAATTTTTGTCCATTTTTGCTTCTTTCGAGGCAAGGAAATTGAGTGCATGCATTTAAATATTCAAAATTTCATGTGCTATAACACATATTTTTGTTCATTTTATTTTGACCTAATGTCAATTAGCTATGCGAACTTCATAATTTCGCAATTTTCATGGATTAACCCACAATTTTTTTCCATTTCCATTTGTTTCAATCCATTGGCAACTAAATATCCATACTTCAAATTTCGCCATTTTCATGGGATATACCCATGACCTTTGTCCAATTTTCGTTTGTTTCTACCCAACGGCAATTTAGTTTTTCCTACTTCAAAACTTGCAACTTCAAGAGTTATAACAACTGATTTTTGTGAGTTTTCCTTCGTTTCGACCCGATGGCAATAAAGTAGGAGTATTTCAAAATAATAATTTTTGTCACATGTTTGCTTTAAAGCAATGACAACCAAATATGGTTAATTCAAATTTTGAAATTTTCATGGCCTCTAACTCATGATTTTTGTCCATTTGTTGCTATTTTTGATGAAAGGAAATTAAGTAAGCATATTTAAATATTCAAAATTTCATGGACTACGTCTTTACTAATTTTATTTCAATTTGACCCAATAGCAATTAACTGTGTAGTTCAAACTTTGCAAAATTTTATGGATTATAACCCACAATTTTTTACTCATTTTAATGATTTGACCCAATAGCAATTAAATATGTATACTTTAAATTTCACAAGTTCACGGATACCCACGATTTTTGTCCATTTTCATTCGTTTTGATCCGATATCAAGTAAATACACCTACTTCATATTTTGCAATTTCCATGAGTTAAAACTAACAATTTCTTCTATTTTTGTTTGTTTCTATTTCCGATATCAACTAAATACACGTACTTCAAAATCATGATTTTCCCTTGTTATACACTTCAAGCCAATGACACTAGATACGGGTAATTCAAAATTTGCAATTTTCATGCCCTTTACCCCACAATTTTTGTCCATTTTTCTTCTTTCGATGCAAGGAATTTAAGGACATGCACTTAAATATCTGAATTATCACGGGCTATAGCCCACGAAATTTGTTCATTTTAATCCGATACAACCCAATGGCAACTAAATATGTGTACTTCATAATTTTGCGATTTTCATGGACTATTACACACAATTTTTGTCTATTTTTATTCATTTTGATCCATGGCAACTAAATATGCATATAGTTCAGATTTTGAGATTTTCATGGGTTATAAACAATGATTTTGGTCCATTTTTCGTTTGTTCTGACCCAATGCAATTAAGTTAGTGTCCTTCAAAATTCACGATTTTCATGAGTTATAACCAACGATTTTGTGAGTTTTCACTTGTTTCGACCCGATGGGAAAAAGTAGGAGAATTTTAAAATCATGATTTTCATAGACTATAAAGTACGAGTGTTTTAAAATTTGTGAATTTCATGTTTATAACCAACAATTTTGGCCCATTTTTGTTTGTTTCTACCCAACATCAATTTAATGAAAATCGTGATTTTTGCCCCCTTGTTCTTCGCTTTAGACCAATGACAACTAAAAATGTGTATTTCAAACTTTGCAATTTCCAATTTTTGTCGATTTTTGCTTCTTTTGATGCAAGTACGCATTCAAATTTTCATAGGCTATAACCCACAAGTTTTCATTATTTTAATCTGATATGACCCAATCACAATTAAATATGCATTTTAAATTTTGCGATTTGCATGATTATCGCTTTTGTCCATTTTTATTCATTTCGACCCAATGACAACTCTATACATCAAACTTCATGATTTTATGGGTTATAACCATTGTATTAAATATCGGCCGATATATCGATTTATCAGCCGATATATCGATATATCGATATATCGGGTTTGAAATGGAGGCGATATTAATGAAAATATATCGCATTTTGGTTTTAGATATATCGGCCGATATATCGATATATCGATATATCGATATATCGGAAAACCTTTTGTCATTTTGAGTTTGGCTTGACTTTTGACATTTCATGAATTATAATGCAATTTCTTATATTTAGAATCAATAGATATGTTTAGAGTACATATTACAATGTTATGTTGTATATAATCATCATCCGATATGACAATCGATATTACATATCATTTGAATCCGATATGGATTTTGGTCGTCCGATATTCGATATTTCCAATATTTAATACCATGGTTATAACCCATTCGTCCATCTTCGATTGAATCTGTCCAATGGCAATTTAGTTTGTGTACTTCAAAATTTATGATTTTCATGAGGTCTAATTAACGATTTTTGTCAATTTTCATTTGATTCAACCCGATGGGAATAAAGTAGTACTTTAAAATCGCATCCCTTGTTCATTTCAGACTAATGACAAATAAGTATGTGAGAGCAATGACAAATAAATATAGTTATTTCAAAATTTGCAATTTTCATGGTCTAACCATAATTTTTTATCATTTGCACTTCTTTCAATGCATGAAAATTAAGTACACATTAAAATATTCAAAATTTAATGGGCTATAGTCCATGATTTTTGTTCATTAATAATTCCATACGACGCAATGGCGATTAAATATGCGTATTTCAAAATTTCGCAATTTTTATGTACTATAACCCAAAACTTTTGTCCATTTTCATTCAATTTGATCCAATGTCAACTAAATATGCACAATTCATATTTCACAATTTTAATGGGTTATAACCAACGATTTCTTCCTTGCTTGTTTTCACCCAATAACAATTTAGCTTGTGTACTGCAAAATTTGCGATTTTCATGAGTTACAACCAATAATTTTTGTCAGTTTTCGTTCGTTTCGACCCAATGGGAATAAAGTAGGAGTATTTTGTAATTGTGACTTTTGTCCCTTGTTGTTCACTTCAAATCAATAACTATGGGTATTTCCAAATTTGAAATTTTCATTGCCTCTAGCCCACATTTTTTTCCATATTTGCTTTTTTGATGCAATGAAATTAAGTATGCATATTTTAATATTCAAAATTTTATGATTATAGCCCGTGTTTTTATTTATTTAATTTGATTCGCCCAAATTGCTACTAAGTATGCGCGCTTCAAAATTTCGTGATTTTTATGGACTATATAACCCACAATTTTTGTATATTTTCATTTGTTTCGATCCAATGACAACTAAATGTGCAAAATTTTAAATTTGCGATTTTCATAGGTTATAACCCACGACTTTTTGTCCATTTTCATTTGTTTCTACCAATGGCAATTTAATTTGCATACTTCAAAACTCGCGATTTTCATGAGTTATAACTAACGATTTTAGTCAATTTTCATTCGTTTGGATCCAATACCAAAAAAATAGGAGTACGTCAAAATTGCGATTTTTGCCCTTTGTACACTTCAAACCAATGACAACTAAGTATGGGCAGCTCAAAATTTGCAATTTTCACACCCTTGTCCATTTTTGTTTCTTTAGATGCAACGAAATTAAGTACACACATTTGAATATTCAAAATTTCATGGGCTATAGCCTAAGATTTTGTTCATTTTAATCCGATATGACCTAATGGCAACTAAATATGTGTTTTTCAATTTTCATGTGTTTCAATCCAATGGCAAAAAGTATGCATACTTCAAAATTTCCGACTTTCATGATTCTAATCAATAATTTTGGTTTATTTCTACCCAATGACAATTTAGTTTCCCCACTTCAAAATTCGCGATTTCCATTGAGTTAAAACTGACGATTTTTGTCAGCTTTTTCTCGCTTCAAGCAGATGGTAATAACCCACAATTTTAATGTTATAACCCACAATTTTCGTCCATTTTCATTTGCTTATACCCAATGGCAATTTAGTTTGGGTACTTCAAAATTCGCAACTTTTATGAGTTATAACCAATGATTTTTGTTAGTTTTCGTTTGTTTTGGCCTGATAAGTATAAAGTAGGAGTTTATCAAAATCGCGATTTTTATCTTTTGTTCGCTTCAAACAAATGACAAATAAGTATGGGTATTTAAAATTTTGAAATTTTCATGGTCTCTAACAACAATTATAGTCTATTGTCGCTTCTTTCGGCAAGGAAATTAAGAATACGCATTTAAATATTCAAAATTTCATAAGCTATAAATCACGATTTTTGCTCATTTTAATTCGATACGACCCAATAGAAACTAATGATGCATATTTCAATATTCCACGATTTTTATGGACTATAACCCACAATTATTGTCCACTTTCTTTCATTTCGATCCGATGTCAACTAAATATGCACACTTCATATTTCGCAATTTTCATTAGTTATAACTAATGCTTTTCTTCCGTTTTCTTTTGTTTCTATGCAATGACAATTTAGTTTGCGTACTTCAAAATTTACGATTTTCATGAGTTATAACCAATGTTTTTCTCAATTTTCGTTTGTTTCAACAGAAATAGCAATAAAGTAGGAGTATTTCATAATCGCAACTTTCGTTCCTTATAGTTCGCTTCAGACCAATAACAATGAAGCTGGGGTATTTCAAATTTTGAAATTTTCATGGCCTCTAAACCACATTTCTTCCATTTCTGCTTTTTTGGTGCAAGGAAATTAAGTACAAATATTTTAAAACTTGAAATTTCATGGACTATAGCCCGCAATTTTTATTCAATTTAATTTGATTCGCCCATTAGCAACCAAATACAGGTCTTCAAATTTCGCAATTTTCATATACTATATAAGCCACAATTTGTCCATTTTCATTTGTTTCGATCCAATGGTAGTGAAATATGCATATATCGAAATTTGCTACGACATAATGTCAATTAAATATTTTTTTACTTCGGATTTTCGCGATTATCATGGACTAAACCCACGATTTTTGTCCATTTTTATTCTTTTCAATCCAATTTCAACAAAATATGCACACTTCATATTTCGCAATTTTCATGAGTAAAACCAATGATTTTCATCCATTTTTGTTTGTTTCCACACAATTGCAATTTAATTTGCGTACTTCAAAATTCGCGATTTTCATGAGTTATAACCAACATATTTGCTCAATTTTTGTTCGTTTCGACCCGATGGGAATAAAGTAGGACTATTTCAAAATCATGATTTTTGTTCCTTGTTCACTTCAAAACCAATGACAATTAAGTATGGAATTTGCAAGTTTCATGCCCTCTTACAACGATTTTTGTACATTTTCGCTTCTTTCGATGCAAGAAAATTAAGTACACGCATTTAAATATTCAATTGAAATTTCATGGGCTATAGCCCACGAATTTTGTTCATTTGAATCTGATACAATCCACTGGCAACCAAATATGCGTACTTAAATTTTCACGATTTTCATAGACTATAACCCACAATTTTTGTTCATTTTCATTCGTTATGATCCAATGGCAACTAAAATATGCATATACTTAAACATTTGTGATTTTCATGGTAACAAACAACGATTTTGGTCCATTTTTGTTTATTTCTACCCAATGGCAATTAAGTTTATGTACTTCAAAATTCATGATTTTCATGAGTTATAACCAATGATTTTGTCTGTTTTCATTCATTTCATACCGACGGGAATAAAGTAGGAGTATTTCAAAATTGCAATTTTCATGGACTATAAAGTAGGGAGGATTTCAAAATCGCGATTTTCATGGACTATTAAGAATTTTCAAAATTCGCAATTGCCATGGTTATGACCAACGATTTTAGTCTATTTTCGTTTGTTTATACCCAACATAAATTTAGTAAGAGTGCTTCAAATTTTGAGTTTCATACAAAATCGTGATTTTTGTCCCTTGTTGTTCACTTTAGACTAATGACAACTAAATATGGGTATTTCAAATTTTACAAATTTCATGGTCTCTAACCAATTATTTATGTCCATTTTTGCTTCTTTCGATGTAAGAAAATTAAGTACACTCATTAAAAATAATCGAATTTTCATACGCTACATATAACCCACGATTTTTGTTCATTTTAATTCAATATAACCCAATCGCAATTAAATATGCATACTTCAAAATTTTGTGATTTTTATGGATTATAACCTTTGATTTTGTCCATTTTCATTCATTTCGATCCAATGACAACTCTATACTTCAAACTTAGTGATTTTCATTCGCTTCTACCCAATAGCAATTTAGTTTGCGTGCTACAAAATTCGTGATTTTCCATGAGTTTTAACCAACGATTTTTTTCAATTTTCATTTGTTTCAACCCGATGGGAATAAAGTAGTAGTATTTCAAAATCACAATTTTTATCCATTGTTCGTTTCTGACCAATGACAAATAAGTATAGGAGACCAATGACAAATACGTATGGGTATTTCAAAATTTGCAATTTTCATGGTCCCTAACCATAATTTATTATCATTTTCGTTTATTTCGATGCAAGAAACCTAAGTACACATTAAAATATTTGAATTTCATAGGCTATAACGCACAATTTTGTTCATTCATAATTTGATGACACAATGGTAATTAAATGTGTATTTCAAAATTTTACGATTTTCATGGACTATAA
Source organism: Asparagus setaceus (assembly GCA_012295165.1). Taxonomy (NCBI): domain Eukaryota; kingdom Viridiplantae; phylum Streptophyta; class Magnoliopsida; order Asparagales; family Asparagaceae; genus Asparagus; species Asparagus setaceus. The sequence goes on from CM022705.1 coordinate 5,482,618, forward strand.
CCAACGATTTTTTTCTTTTTTTGTTTCGATCCAATGTCAACTAAATATGCACACTATATATTTCGCAATTTTCATAGATTATAACCAACAATTTCTTCCATTTTTGTTTGTTTCTACCCCAATTTAGTTTGTGTACTTCAAAACTTGCGATTTCCAGTTATAACCAACGATTGCTGTCAGTTTTCATCCACTTTGGCCCGATGGGAAGAAAGTAGGAGTATTTCATCATCATAATTTTTGTCCCTTGTTCACTTCAAACCAATAACAACTAAGTATTGGTATTTCCAAATTTGAAATTTTCATTGTCTCTAACCCATAATATTTCCATTTTTAACACAATGAAATTAAGTGCGCATATTTAGTATTTGAAATTTCATAGACTAATCCAAATATTTCCATTTTTAACGCAATTGAAATTAAGTGCGAATTTTAATTTGATTCTCCCCCAACAGATACTAAGTATGCGTGCTTCAAAATTTTGCGATTTTCATGAGCTCTATAACCCACAATTTTTGTACATTTTCATTCGTTTCAATCCAATGGCAACTAAATGAGCAATATTTCAAAATTCTCGATTTTTATGGGCTATATAACCCGCGATTTTGATCTATGTTGTTTGGTTCTGCCAATGGGAATTTAATTAGCATACTTCAAAATTCACGATTTTCATGAGTTATAACCAACGATTTTTCAACTTTTTTTCAATTTTTGTTCGTTTCAACCCGATAGCAATAAAATAGGACTATTTCAAGATCACGATTTTTGTCCCCCTTGTTTTACACTTCATATCAATGACAATTAAGTATGGGTATTTCTAAATTTGAAATTTCATGGCCTCTAACCCACATTTTTCCTTTTTTCTTTTTTTATGGAAAGAAATTAGGTACGCATATTTTAATAATCGAAATTTTGTGTACTATAATCCAACATTTTTATTCATTTTAATTTGATTCGTCCCAATGGCAACCAAGTATGTGTGCTTTCAAATTTCCCAATTTTCATGGACTACATGACCCAAAATTTTTGTACAATAACATTCATCTCGATTCAATAGCAACTAAAAATGCAATATTTCAAAATTCATGATTTTCATGAGTTATAACCAACGATTTTTCAACTTTTTTCAATTTTTGTTCGTTTCAACCCGATAGCAATAAAATAGGACTATTTCAAGATCACGATTTTTGTCCCCCTTGTTTTACACTTCATATCAATGACAATTAAGTATGGGTATTTCTAAATTTGAAATTTCATGGCCTCTAACCCACATTTTTCCTTTTTGCTTTTTTTATGGAAAGAAATTAGGTACGCATATTTTAATAATCGAAATTTCGTGTACTATAATCCAACATTTTTATTCATTTTAATTTGATTCGTCCCAATGGCAACCAAGTATGTGTGCTTTCAAATTTCCCAATTTTCATGGACTACATGACCCAAAATTTTTGTACAATAACATTCATCTCGATTCAATAGCAACTAAAAATGCAATATTTCAAAATTCATGATTTTCATGGATTATAACCCACGATTTTGATCCATTTTCATTTGTATCTACCAATGGCAATTTAGTTTGCCTACTTAAAAACTCATGATTTTCATGAGTTATAACCAACGATTTTTGTCATTTTTCATTTATTTTGCCCCGATGGCAATAAAATAGGATTGATTCAAAATCGCAATTTTTTCCCTCGCACGCTTGATACCAGTGACAACAAAGTAAGGATAATTCAAATTTTGCAATTTTCACTCCCTTTAGGCCATGATTTTTGTCCATTTTTGCTTTTTTCGATGAAAGGAAATAAAGCACATGCATTTAAATAATCAAAAGGTGATTTGTCCCTTGTAGTTCACTTCAAACCAATAGCAACTAAGTAGGGGTATTTCAAATTTGAAATTTTCATTGGGTCCAACCCGTATTATAACCACTTTAGCTTTTTTTGTTGCAAGGAAATTAAGTAGACAGTTTAATACTCGAAGTTTCATGGACTAAAGCCCACAAATTTTATTCATTTTAATTTTATTTGCCCCAATGGCAACTAAGTATCAGTGCTCCAAAGTTTCGCAATTTTTATGGACAATATAACCTACAATTTTTGTCCAATTTCATTCATTTTGATCTAATGGCACCTAAATATGCAAATATAAAAATTTGCAATTTTCATGGTTCTAGTCAACGAATTTGATCCATTTTTGTTTGTTTCTACCCAATGGCAATTTAGTTGCGTACTACAAATTCACGATTTTCATGGGTTATAACCAATGATTTTTGTCATTTTTTCATTTCGACCCGATGGTAATAAAGAGTATTTCAATGTCAAGATTTTTATCCCTTGTTCACTTCAGACCAATGATAAATAAATATGGATATTTCAACATTTACAATTTTCATGGTCTCTAACAACAATTTTTATCCATTTTTGCTCTTACAATGCAAGGAAATTAAGTACACGCATGTAAATACTCAAAATTTTATGGGCTTTAACCAATGATTTTTTATTTTAATTCAATAAAACCCAATTACAATTAAATTGCGTAGTTCAAAATTTTGCAATTTTCATAGAAATAACCATCGACTTTTGTCAATTTTTCATTCATTTCGACCCAATGGGAATAAAGTATTTCATAACCACTATTATTGTCCCTTGTTCACTTCAAACCAATAACAACAAAGTACGGGCATTACCAAATTTGAAATTTTCATGGCCCCTAACCCATATTTTTTTCTATTTTTGCTTTTATTGATGCAAGTAAATGCATATTTTAATATTAGAAATTTCGTGAACTATATAGCCCACGATTTTTATTTATTTTAATTTGATTCACCCCAATGGCCACTAAGTATGCGTGCTTCCAAATTTTGTAATTTTCATGTACTATATAACCAACAATTCTTTTACATTTTTATCTGCTTCAATCCAATGGCAACTAAATATGCAATAGTTCAAAATTCGCGATTTTCATGGGATATAACCCACAATTTTGGTATTTGGTCCATTTTTGTTTATTATTGATGGCAATTTAGTTTGCGTACTTCAAAATTTGTGATTTTCATGAGTTATAACAAATAATTTTTGTTCATTTTGCCCGGTGGTAGTAAATTAGGAGTACTTCAAAATCGCGATTTTTCCCTTGTACGCTTCAGACCAATGACAACTAAGTATAGATAATTCAAAATTTGCAATTATCACACCCTTTAACCCACAACTTTTGTCCATTGTCGCTTCTTTCGATGCAAGGATATTAAGTACACTCATTTAAATATACGAAACTTCATGGGCTATCGCCCAAAATTTTTGTTTAATTTAATCTAATATGACCCAAAGGCAACTAAATCTATGTACATCAAAATTTTGTGAAGGGCTATAAGCCACAATTCTTTTCCATTTTCATTTGTCTCCATCCAATAGCAACTAAATATACATACTTCAAAATTTGCGATTTTCATATACAAACTTCAAAATTTGCAATTTTCATGGTTCTAAACAACGATTTGGCCATTTTTGTTTGCTTATGCCTAAAGGGAATTTAGTTTGAGTGCCTCAAAATTCACGATTTTCATTAATTATAACTAATGATTTTTGTCAGTTTTCGTTCGTTTCAACCGATGGTAATGGTAATAAAGTAGGAGTACTTCAAAATCAAGATTGTTATACCCCACAATTTTCATCAATTTTATTTGTTTTGACCAAATGGCCATTTAATCTGCATGCTTCAAAATCCGCAATTTTGTGAGTTATAACTCACGATTTTAGTCCATTTTCATTCATTTCGGTCCAATGTCAACTAAATATGCACACTTCATATTTCACAATTTTCATGGGTTAACCCACGATTTTCACCCATTTTCATTTGTTTCTACCCAATTGCAATTTAGTTTGCATAATTCAAAATTCGCGATTTTCATGAGTTATAACCATCTTTGTCAATTTTCATCCGTTTTGACCTAATGGCAACAAAATAGGAGTATTTGAAAATCAGGATTTTGTCCCTTATTGTACGCTTCAGACTGATAACAGCCAAGTATAAGTAATTCAAAATTTGCAATTTTCACACCCTTTAACCCTCAGTTTTTGTGCATTTGCACTCCTTTCAAAGCAAGAAAACTAAGTACACGCATTTAGATATTTGAAATTTCATGGGCTATAGCTTAAGAATTTTATTCATTATAATCTGATACGACCCAATGGAAACTAAGTATGCATAATTCAAATTTTAGCGACTTTCATGAACTATAATCCATAAATTTGGTCCATTTTCATTCACTCGGATCCAATGGCAACTAAATATGCATACTACAAAATTTGTAATTTTCATGGTTCTAACCAACGGTTTTAGACCATTTTCGTTTGCTTCTACCCAATGGAAATCTACTTTGCGTGCTTCAAAATTCACAATTTCCATGATTTAACCAGCGAATTTTGTCAATTTCTATTTGCTTCGACCTGACGAGATTAAAGTAGCAGTATTTCAAGATCGCGATTTGCATGAATTATAACCCATGATTTTCGTCCATTTTCATTTGTTTCTGCCCAATGACAATTTAGTTTGGGTACTTCAAAATTCGCGATTTTCATGAGTTATAACACAATTTTTGTGAGTTATTGTTCGTTTTGACCTTATAGGAACAAAGTAGGAGTATTTCAAAATCATGATTTTTATCCCCTCTTTGCTTCTGACGAATGACAAATAAGCATGGGTATTTCAAAATTTGCCACTTTCATGGTCTCTAACCTCAAATTTGTCCATTTTCGCTTCTATCGATGAAAGGAAATTAAGTACACGCATTTAAATATTTGAAATTTCATAGGCTATAACCCTCTATTTTTGTTCATTTAATTCAACACAACCTAATGGCAACTCAATATGCGTATTTAATATTTTTCGATTTTCATGGACTATAGCCCACGATTTTTATCATTTTTCATTCGTTTCGATCCAATATTAACTAAATATGCACACTTCATATTATGCAATTTTCATGGGTTATAACTAATATTTTGTCTATTTTCTTTTGTTTCTGCCTAATGGCAACTTAGTTTGCACGCTTCAAAATTCACGATTTTTATAATCACAACTTTTGTTAATTTGTTAATTTTTGCTTGTTTGGACCCGATGTCAATAAAGTAGTAGTATTTCATAATCACAACTTTTGTCCGTTGTTCACAATCACTTCAAGCCAATAACAACTAAGTATGGGTATCTACAAATTTGAAATTTTCATGCCCTTTAACCCACATTTTTTTCCATTTTTGCTTTTTTTGATGCAACGAAATTAAGTACACATTTTAATACTCGAAATTTCATAGACTATAGTCCACAATTTTTATTCATTATACTGTGATTCACCCTAGAGGCAACAAAGTATGCGTGCTTCAAAATTTTGCAATTTTCGTGGACTACATAACCCACAATCTTTGTTCATTTTTATTTATTTCAACCCCATGGCAACTAAATATGCATATTTCAAAATTAGCAATTTTTATGAATTAGCCTACGATTTTGGCCCATTTTCGTTGGTTTCTACCCAACGGCAATTTAGTTTGCGTACTTCAAAATTTGCGATTTTTACGAATTATAACCAACAATTTTTGATGATTTTCATTTGTTTCGACCCGATAGCAAAAAATATGAGTATTTCAAAATCACTAATTTTGGCCCCTATTGTTTGCTTCAGACCAATGATGACTAGGTATGGATAATTCAACATTTGAACCCACGAGTTTTGTCCATTTTTGCTTCTTCCGATATAAGGAAATTAAGTACATGCATTTAAATATTCAAAGTTTCATGGGTTATAGCCCACGAATTATGTTCATTATAATCCGATATGACCCAATGGCAACTAAATATGCGTACTTCAAAATTTTACGATTTTCATGAACTATATAACCTACAAATTTTGTCCATTTTCATTTGTTTCAATCCAATTGTAACTAAATATGCATAATTCAAATTTTACGACTTTCATGGTTATAACCAACAATTTTGGTCCCTTCTGTTTGTTTCTACCCAATGGCAATTTAGTTTGTGTACTTCAAAACTCACGATTTTCATGAGTTATAACCAACGCTTTTTGTCAATTTTCGTTTGTTTCGACCAGATGGCAATAAAATAAGAGTATTTCAAAATGGGTAAATTACACTTAAATAAATATCCTAAGGTGCCCAAATTGCACCAAAATACCCTATCTTTTAAACCCGTATGGATAAATACCGAAGGTTCTAAAATATATCATGTTGATACCCTCCATTATTGAATATGCTGGGAATCTTCCCCTTTTGGCTACAAGGTGTTGGTTTGGGGCTCTCCTCTACCCGAAATTTTATCAAATTTATAGCTACTACCATCTTCCAATATGAACCTTATGTCCTTCCCTAATTTGGCCTAAAACTCATATCTTTCATTGTTTCTCTCCAATCTCATTGCAGCCAATTCATGAAGGCAAGCTCTAGAAGTTCAAGCTCTGCACCAAGCGAACACCAAAACCAGGTTTATAGTATTCAATTTAACCCATAAAACCATCATGCCAAAACCCATTATTTCAATTTTCAACACCAAAATCAAAATTAACACCCAATGTTTTAAAAAACAAGCACCAAATTACTCTTATTCACATGAGAATCTTCCCCTTTTTTTGCACAAAATAAAGGGGGAAAATTACCTAAATTAGGTCAGCCTCTAACGCAGATCCACGCAACCTTGCAAAAAAACTACCTCCAAATTGACAATGCGCGTTCAAATTACAAACTCGAGATCGAAATTTTGCCTTGGGCCGCAATCAATTTGGGGGAAGTTAGTGAAAATGCAAGGGGGATTATTAATGGTTGGGGGGGTATGTTACAGAGGGTAGGTGAATTTAATAGAGGGGTATAAATGTCACTTAACGGATTTAAATTAACATTGTCACCCTTTTTTAATGATAGAAGCTTTTGAGAACCTTAAGGTAGGTATACGTACGAGTTTAAAAGATAGGGTATTTTGGTGCAATTTGGGCAAAGCTTAGGATATCTAAAGTGCAATTTACCCTTTCAAATTTGCCATTTTCTTTTTCTTTTTCTTTTTCTTTTTCTTTTTCTTTGACAACTAAATATGGGGATTTTAAATGTTGCAATTTTCACACCCTTTAACCAACAATTTTTGGCCATTTTATCTTCATCCTAAAGAACACGGATATGTATAAATTCTTGGATACGAATATTTTGTTTACTCCTCACTATAAACTACGATTTTTGTTTATTTTAACTCAATACAGTGTTGTGACAATTAAATGTGTACTTTAAAATTTCTCGATTTTCATGGAATATAACCTATATTTTTGTTTATTTTAACTCGATACGGTCCTGTGACATAAATATGTGTGCTTCAAAATTTCGCAAATTTAATTTGATTCGACATGATTCAACTGCAATTAAGTGTGTATACTACAAATTTTGCATTTTTCATGGACTATATAACCAACGACTTTTGTCCATTTTCAATTATGTCCATCCAACGCCTACGAAATATGCATACTTCATATTTTGAGATTTTCATGGGGTATTAACCCACAGTTTTTTTCCATTATGTTTATTTCTACCCAACGGCAATTTAGTTTGTGTACTTCAAAATTCTCAATTTCATAAGTTATAACCAACGATTTTGACAATTTTTGTTGGTTTCAACCCGATGACAATAAAGTAGATGCATTTAAAAATTGCCACTTTTGTTCCTAGTTGTTCGCTTCAAACCAATAATAACTAAGTATGGATACTTCAAATTTTGAAATTTTCATGGTCTCCGACGATTTTTGTAAATTATTGTTCGTTTTGACCCGATAGCAATAAAGTAGAAGTATTTCAAAATTGCTATTTTTGTACCATTTTATTCGCTTCAAAGAATGACAACCAAGTATGGATATTTCAAAATTTACAATTTTCATGGCCTCTAACCCACAATTTTCGTTAATTTTTGCTTCTTTTAATGGAAGGAAATTAAGTATTGATATTTAAATATTCAAAATTTCAAGAACTATAAGCTGACTTTTATTCATTTTAATTCGATTTGACCCAATGACAATTAAATATTCTTACTTTAAAATTTTGTGATTTTCATGTATTATAACCCATGATGTATTATTTTTCCATGTCCATTATTTTCAATCAACTAGAAACTAAATATGTATACTTTCAAATATCGCAATTTTCATGTATATAACCCACGGTTTTTAAGAAAACCCAATGATTGTTTTAATTTTATTGTTTCTACCTAATGGCAATTTAGTTTGCGTACTTCAAAATTCACCATTTTCATGAGTTATAACTAATGATTTGTGTAATTTTTTATTTGTTTCGAGCAAATGGCAATAAAATATGAGTATTTCAAAATCGTGTTTTTTGTCCCTTGTTCACTTCAACCCAATAACAACTAAGTACATGTATTTCAAAATTTGCAATTTTCATGATCTCTACCCCGCAATTTGTCCATTTTCGCTCCTTTGATCCAAGGAAACTTTTACGTTTATTTAAGTATTAGAAATTTCATGGTCTATGACGCACGATTTTTGTTCATTTTCATTCAATTCGACCTAATGTCAACTAAATATGCATACTTCAAAATTTCGCGATTTTCATGTACCCCACGATATTTATCCATTTTCATTTGATCCAATCCAATGGCAACTAAATATGCATATTTTAAAATTCATAATTTTCATTAAATATTCATACTTCAAAATTCTCAATTTTCATAGGTTATAACTCATGATTGTTTTCCATTTTCATTTGCCCCTAATCAATGGCACTTTAAATTGCGTACTTCAAATTCGCAATTTTCATGGGTTATAACCAATATACTTTTAATTTTTATTTGTTTCGACCTGATGGCAATAAAGTAGGAGTATTTAAAAATTGTGATTTTTGTCGCTTATTGTCTGCTTTAGATCAATGACAGCTAAGCATGGGTATTTCAAAATTTGAAATTTTCATAGCCTTTGACCCACGTTTTTTTTTCCGTTTATGCTTCTTTGGTAGCAAGGAAATTAAATACATGCATTTAAATATTCAAAATTTCATCGGCTATAATCCTTAATTTTTTGTCCATTTTTATTCATTTCGATCCAATAGCAACTAAATATGCTTACTTCAAAGTTCGCGATTTTCATGAGTTATAACCCACGGTTTTCTAGCATTTTTGTTTGTTTCTACCCAAAGGCAATTAAGTTTGCGTATTTCAAAAATTCAAGATTTTCATGAGTCATGGCCAATGATTTTCGTCAATTTTCATTTGTTTTGTCCCAATGACAATAAAGTAGGTATATTTCAAAATCGCAACTTTTATCCCTTGTTTGCTTCAAACCAATAACTAAGTATGGATATTTCAAATTTTGAAATTTCCATGGCCTCACATGCCCACGATTTTTGTCCATTTTTTCTTTTTATGCAAGGAAATTAACTATCGTATTTTTATATTGCAAATTTCATGTACTATAACCGACAACTTTAGTTCATTTTAATTCTATTCGTCCCAATGCAACTAAATATGAGTACTTCAAAATTTAACAATTTTCAATGAATATAATCCACGATTTTTATTCATTTTAGTTCGATACAACCCAATGGCAATTAAATGTGTACTTCAAAATTAACGATTTCAATAAGTTATAACCAACTATTTTTGTCAATTTTCATTTATTTCGACTTGATGACAATAAAGTAGGTATATTTCAAAATTGCGATTTTTGTCCGTTGTTCGCTTCAGACAAATGACAAATAAGCATGGCTATTCAAATTTGCAACATCTATGGCCTTTAGCCCATAATTTATGTCCATTTTTGTTTGTTACAATGCAAGGAAATTACGTACATGCGTTTAATTATTCAAAATTTCATGGGTTATAACCTATGATTTTTATTCATTTTAGTTCGATACAACCCAATGGCAATTAAATGTGTACTTCAAAATATCGTGTTTTATGAACTATAACCCAAGATTTTTGTCCATTTTCAATCATTTACATCCAATGTCAACTAAATATGCACGCTTCAAATTTCGTGATTTTTAGTGGTATAATCAACGATTTTTGTCCATTTATGTTTGTTTCTACACAATGGCAATTTAGTCTGCGTACTTCAAAAATTTGCTATCTTCATGAGTTATGACGAATATTTTTTGTCAATTTTCATTTATTTCGACTTGATGACAATAAAGTAGGAGTATTTCAAAATCGCAACTTTTATCCCTTGTTTGCTTCAAACCAATAACAACTAAGTATGGATATTTCAAATTTTGAAATTTCCATGGCCTCACATGCCCACGATTTTTGTCCATTTTTTCTTTTTTATGCAAGGAAATTAACTATGCGTATTTTTATATTGCAAATTTCATGTACTATAACCGACAACTGTACTTCATTTTAATTCTATTCGTCCCAATGCAACTAAATATGAGTACTTCAAAATTTAACAATTTTCAATGAATATAATCCACGATTTTTATTCATTTTCATTCGTTTTGATCCAATGGAAGCTAAGTATGCATACTCCAAAATCCACGAGTTTCAAAATCACGATTTTTGTCTTTTGTTCGTTTCAATCCAATGACAACTAAGTACGAGTATTTCAAAATTTGCAATTTTCATAGCCTTTGACACACAATTTTGTCCCTTTCTATTTCTTTCAATGCAAGGATAGTAAGTACAACATACTTAAATATTCAAAATTTCATAGACCATAACCCACAATTTTTATTCATATTAATTTGATTCAATCCAATAGCAATTAAATATACATACTTCAAAGTTTTGCGATTTTCATGGACTATAACACACCATTTGTGCCATTTTCATTCGTTTCCATCTAATGGCAACTAAATATGCATACTTCAAATTTTGTGAGTTTCATGGGTTATATAACCCACGATTTCTGCTATTTACATTTATTTCTACTCAATGGCAATTTAATTTGTGTACTTCAAAATTAACGATTTCAATAAGTTATAACCAACTATTTTTTGTCAATTTTCGTTCGCTTTAACCCAATGGCTAAAAAGGAGTATTCAAAATCATGACTTTTGTCACTTGTTCGCTTCAAATCAATAACATCTAAGTATGGACAGTTCAAATTTTGAAATTTTCATGGCCGCTGAACCCCACCTAATGGCAATCTTGTTTGCGTATTTTAAAATTTGTGCTTTTCATGAGCTATAACCAATAATTTTTGTAAATTCCTATTCGCTTCGATCCAATGGTAATAAAGTAGGAGTATTTCAAAATCGCGATTGTTGTCCCTTGTTCACTTCAAAGCAATGTCAACTAAGTATAGGTATTTCAAATTTTGCAATTTTAATTGCCTTAAACCTATGATTTTAGTCCTTTTTCACTTCTTTCGCTCCCAGAGAAAATTAAGTGCGTGTTTAAACATTCAAATTTTCATGGGCTATAACCTACGATTTCTGTTTGTTTTAATTCGATTCCACCCAAATGGCAATTAATTATGCATGCTTAAAAATTCTTAAATTTTATGGGCTCTAACTGAAGATTTTTATCTTGTTCATTTAGAGCTAAATGGCAGTTAAATATGGGTATTCCAAAATTCACGATTTCCATGAGCTCTAGCTTATAAATTTTTTTCATTTCCATTTGTTTCGACCCAATGACAAATAAATATGCATACTTCGAAATTCGCGATTTCATAAGGTAGAAATCACCATTTTAGTCCATTTTCGTTCATTTTGACCTAATGGCTATTAAATATAGCAACTTCAAAATTCATGATTTTCATGAGCTTTGATTCATGATTTCTTCGACCTAATGGCAAGCAAGAATGCATAATTCAAAATTTGCGATTTCATGAGCAACCTATGAATTTTGTTCATTTTAATTTGTTTTGATACAAGGGCAATCAAATATGCATACCTCGAATTCACGATTTTCATAGGCTATCCACTATTTTTATACACTTTTGTTTGCTTTGACCCAATGGAAATTAAGTATCCGTACTTCAAATTTTGTGATATCTTTACTACCTTCATCTACTTCAGACTCAATAGTATGACAACTAAGCATGCATACTTCAAAATTCGTGATTTCAAGAGCTATAATCCATGATTTTTTTTCTATTTTCATTTGATTCCGGCAAAGACAATTACATAAGTGAACTTTAAAGCTCGTGATTTTTATAGAGTATAACCTACACTTTTTGTCAATTTTGTTCCTTCGAACCAATGAAAATTATATATGCATATTTAAAATTATAGTTTTTTATCCGGATCAATGGCATTTAAGCATAGGTACATCAACATTCATGATTTTAAGGGCCTATAACCCATGATGTTTGTTCGTTTTCATTCACTTCGACCCAATGGTCGCGATTTTATGGGCACTTAAAATTTTTGTTCATACTCACGATTTTTATCCATTTTTTCCGTTCGGTTCAAAATGACAATTAAGTACCGTACTTCAAATTTCACAATTTTTATGGGTTATAGCCCATAAATTTTGTTAATTTTTGCTCGTTTCGACTCAAATGTCAAATTAAGTATGCATTTCGCAAAACCACGAATTTTGACCATTTCTGTTATTTCGACCCAACGACAAGTATGGTTCCTCGAAATTCGTAATTTTCACAAACTCAATTAAGTATGGCTATTTCAAAATTTGCAATTTTCATAAGCTAACCTATGATTTTGTTCATTTTCATTCATTTTGACCTGGTGATAAATAAATATGCCTATTTCAAAATTCAAGATATTTTTTACTATTTTTGTACATTTCGACCTAATAACAATTAATTATACGAGCTTTAACATTCACAATTCTCATGCACTACAACTACGATTTTTCCTATTTTGTTCATTCTGACCCAATGGTAATTAAGTATGAGTACTTTAAAACTCGCAATTTTTGCTATAACTATGATTTCTTGTTCGTTTTTGTTTGTATCAATCGAATGGAACTCAAAGTCTAATGAGCCCCTAACTATATTCTACTTTTCTATAAAGCCCCAAAACTATCATTCTAATCTAATAAGAACCTAAACTTTCAAGTTTCAATCTATTTGGCCATTTAGCTCCAAGTGCTACCCAAAATGATACTGTAGCAAGGGTAAAAGTGGGATATTTAAAAAATGAACCCACTTGAGATATTTTATCAATCCTTGCCTCGCTGCTGCGATATGTCATATTCCTTCGACGCAACATCTTCTTTGGTTACTACCTCTTTTTGAGTCCTCTCCATATAAAAGATCATACTTTCATCCAGCAATCTTCCCATTCTAGATCAGTTCTTAAAAGTATTTACTGAAATTTTAAAATTTTTTGGGGGTAGTATCTAGGGCTTTGATCGGTTGTGTTATTCTATTGATCAAATTCCTTTCCCAAGTGAAATCTATTACTTAAACATAGAGTTTAATTTGTTTAAAGTTTCAATTCTGAATTATGCTAGTTGTTTTATATTTCTTTGATGGGAGTATACTAAACTGTGCTTGTGGACTTAGGTTTTACATCTTTCAGATGTATTTAATTTGTCTAGTTGTTAAATTTGGTGCAAAAAATAAAAAAGAAAAATTATAAGGATTGTCATGTATTTTCTTTTCAATTGTATTTTATTAAATATAGGTAGCAGTAGCAATGGACTTTAGTGTCGCATGCTCGTGTGGGTTCATTTTTTAAATATCCCAATTTTAGCTTTGCTATAGTAACATTTTGGGTAGTAGTTAGGGCTAAAGGCCCAAATAGAACGAAACTTGAAAGTTTAGGGGCTTAATAGATTAGAATGATAGTTTAGGGGCTTCATAGAAAAGTTAGGTATAGTTTAGGGGCTCTTGAGACTTTGAGCTCCGATCGAATGTCAATTAAGTATGCGTATTTCAACCTTCGCATTATATTTGACCACTTTTGTTCATTTCGATTCAATGGCAACTAACCACGCATACTATAAAATTCGTGATTTTCATTACTATAAATTATGATTTTTTTTCCATTTTCGTTTATTTCGACTTAATAGCAATTAAGTATGTGTACTCCAAAATTCACTATTTTAATAGGATATTTGCCCGTGATATTTGTTCATTTACGTTCTTTTCAACTCAATGATGATTAAGTATGCTAATTTCAAAATTCGGGATTTTAATGGACCACGCGATTTTTGTTTATTTTTGTATTTTGTTCATGTTCACCCCTTTCAACCCAATGACACCTCAAAACTCGTGATTAACATGAACTATAACCCACGATTTTGTCAATTTTCATTCATTCGACTCAATGGATATTAAGTATGAATAGTTCAAAATTCGTGATTCTCATTGGCTATGTAACTCACGATGTTTCCTCATTTTTGTTCATTTTGACCAATTGACAATAAAGTATGTATTTCAAATTCACGATGTTTATGGGCTATAACCGCAACTTTTGTAAATTTTATTTTCTTATGGCCCAATGGCAATTAAGTATGCGCATTTCAAAACCACGATTTTTCCCCCACTCCATTCAATATGATCTATTAATAGGAAAATATATTCAATATATTCCAAATCTAACATTTACTAAGTCTTAGTGTGTTCATTTCAACCTTTTACTAAAGACAAATCATAAACATTCACTAACAATAGATAATTGTAATTAAATTGCTTTTACCATTCGATAGGGAAAAGTATTCAATCTACAATATGTGTACACATACGTGTTGATATCGAAGAGAAAGAAGTATGAGATGATGATTAAAGACAGGATCAATCAGATTAAGATCACCAACAACCGGAACATGGTCGATGGCTGGACGACCTAGACCTCAGCAAGCTTTGGTCAGCTTGTTCATTTTGTCGGTTTCCTTTGTTTTGCTAGTTATTAATTAATTTAAGATAGATTTTGATAATTAATGATGATTTTATTTTGATAATTAATGATGATTTTATCTGATAATTAATGATAAATTAAGAAGATACAAATGATGTAATTAAATAATAAGTGATTCTCATTAAGATGCCCAAAATATTCCCTAAGAAGGTCTCTTGCAAATCCTATCAATCTTTTATGTACTGCTACCGGGAGTGTGTCCAGGACATAATTATGAGCAGCAGCTAAGTTGAATTCCATAATTTGATTTAAATTGTCTCTAGTGAAATTAAAAAACAGATGCCTCAAAAACAAGTCTGATGTGTCTGAGGAAACAGGTAATTTTAGCAAATGATGTAATACAATCCAATAGTTATAAGACCTTGCAATCCCTTCATTGTTAGGATAAATGGATAATGATAGATCCAAGATGGATAATTGCCCAAGGCTAATAAAATAGTCTTTGTTAAGACAGTGGCCCTAGGCTAACAAAGTAGTGGCTACTGAAGATTGAAGTAAACAAACACAAGCAGATCCCTCTCATGGGTTGTTCTGGCAATAAATTTTCTTGCAAACTAAAATGATAAATCATACATCAAAATGATAATTAAAACTAGACTAAGCACAAGCTTTCATGGGTTGTTCGTGTATACGAAAATTATTGCATAGTCTGTGCAACCATAGCAAAGCTCTTTATCATCTCAAAGGCTAAAGAAAATCATTAACTAAACTAAAATACTCAATAGAAGAAAAAGTCAATGTAGGGAGTACTTACCATAATTTGCAACACCTAATCAACAAAAATGACGATGACAAGTGACAACAACAAAAAATTTGGGATAAAGCATTTATTGTTGTTACAATACTTGAGACAATAATCATGGCCATCACCACCAACCTAGCAAACAAAAAAGGGTATTTAGATATTCTTTTGAGCTCCCACTTATAATTCAAATCAGTAGAAAGGCATTGTTTTAAATATCGGATATAGCGTAAATATCGGACAACCAACATTCATATCACATTGCGGAAATCGGGGATATATCAGAAATATGTAATAAATACTGGGATGCCATATCGGATGATGTTCATGCATAATATAACGTTCTAATATGTAATCTAAACATATTTAATGATTTCTAAAGATAAGAAATTGCATCATATATTTTTAGAATGAGTAACAAATTATAAAAACTTTCTTCTCGATTGCATCATGAAACCTTCTAAGTGCAAAACATTAAAAGAGATGTAGAGAGATCAGAGAAAGGTAGAGAGATAAAGGGGTGGAGCAAGAGAGAGGGACAAAAAAGAGAAAGGGCTGGAAAAGAGAGAGAGGGGCTAGGATATAGGGTAGAGAGAATGAGGAAGAGAGGGCGGGGAGAGAGAAAGGGAGGGAGAGAGACAAAGAAGAGAGAGGAGGGTGGAAAGAGAGAGGGAGTTTACTGGTGGAGAGAGAGAGAGAGAGAGAGAGAGAGAGAGAGAGAGAGAGAGAGAGAGAGAGAGAGAGAGAGAGAGAGAGAGAGAGAGAGAGAGAGAGAGAGAGAGAGAGAGAGAGAGAGAGAGAGAGAGAGAGAGAGAGAGAGAGAGAGAGAGAGAGAGAGAGAGAGAGAGAGAGAGAGAGAGAGAGAGAGAGAGAGAGAGAGAGAGAGAGAGAGAGAGAGAGAGAGAGAGAGAGAGAGAGAGAGAGAGAGAGAGAGAGAGAGAGAGAGAGAGAGAGAGAGAGAGAGAGAGAGAGAGAGAGAGAGAGAGAGAGAGAGAGAGAGAGAGAGAGAGAGAGAGAGAGAGAGAGAGAGAGAGAGAGAGAGAGAGAGAGAGAGAGAGAGAGAGAGAGAGAGAGAGAGAGAGAGAGAGAGAGAGAGAGAGAGAGAGAGAGAGAGAGAGAGAGAGAGAGAGAGAGAGAGAGAGAGAGAGAGAGAGAGAGAGAGAGAGAGAGAGAGAGAGAGAGAGAGAGAGAGAGAGAGAGAGAGAGAGAGAGAGAGAGAGAGAGAGAGAGAGAGAGAGAGAGAGAGAGAGAGAGAGAGAGAGAGAGAGAGAGAGAGAGAGAGAGAGAGAGAGAGAGAGAGAGAGAGAGAGAGAGAGAGAGAGAGAGAGAGAGAGAGAGAGAGAGAGAGAGAGAGAGAGAGAGAGAGAGAGAGAGAGAGAGAGAGAGAGAGAGAGAGAGAGAGAGAGAGAGAGAGAGAGAGAGAGAGAGAGAGAGAGAGAGAGAGAGAGAGAGAGAGAGAGAGAGAGAGAGAGAGAGAGAGAGAGAGAGAGAGAGAGAGAGAGAGAGAGAGAGAGAGAGAGAGAGAGAGAGAGAGAGAGAGAGAGAGAGAGAGAGAGAGAGAGAGAGAGAGAGAGAGAGAGAGAGAGAGAGAGAGAGAGAGAGAGAGAGAGAGAGAGAGAGAGAGAGAGAGAGAGAGAGAGAGAGAGAGAGAGAGAGAGAGAGAGAGAGAGAGAGAGAGAGAGAGAGAGAGAGAGAGAGAGAGAGAGAGAGAGAGAGAGAGAGAGAGAGAGAGAGAGAGAGAGAGAGAGAGAGAGAGAGAGAGAGAGAGAGAGAGAGAGAGAGAGAGAGAGAGAGAGAGAGAGAGAGAGAGAGAGAGAGAGAGAGAGAGAGAGAGAGAGAGAGAGAGAGAGAGAGAGAGAGAGAGAGAGAGAGAGAGAGAGAGAGAGAGAGAGAGAGAGAGAGAGAGAGAGAGAGAGAGAGAGAGAGAGAGAGAGAGAGAGAGAGAGAGAGAGAGAGAGAGAGAGAGAGAGAGAGAGAGAGAGAGAGAGAGAGAGAGAGAGAGAGAGAGAGAGAGAGAGAGAGAGAGAGAGAGAGAGAGAGAGAGAGAGAGAGAGAGAGAGAGAGAGAGAGAGAGAGAGAGAGAGAGAGAGAGAGAGAGAGAGAGAGAGAGAGAGAGAGAGAGAGAGAGAGAGAGAGAGAGAGAGAGAGAGAGAGAGAGAGAGAGAGAGAGAGAGAGAGAGAGAGAGAGAGAGAGAGAGAGAGAGAGAGAGAGAGAGAGAGAGAGAGAGAGAGAGAGAGAGAGAGAGAGAGAGAGAGAGAGAGAGAGAGAGAGAGAGAGAGAGAGAGAGAGAGAGAGAGAGAGAGAGAGAGAGAGAGAGAGAGAGAGAGAGAGAGAGAGAGAGAGAGAGAGAGAGAGAGAGAGAGAGAGAGAGAGAGAGAGAGAGAGAGAGAGAGAGAGAGAGAGAGAGAGAGAGAGAGAGAGAGAGAGAGAGAATTTTTACTCCTTTAAGTATCAAGAAAATTAGTAATCGAGGGTCTATCTGCACTAATTGAACTATAAGGGGTCTATTTGCCTCTACAAAACTTCTTAGAGTAAAAAAGAAAAATTAACTCAGGGGGTGTGTCTACACAATTAGAACTACGGGGGTCTATCCACAATTGGGCGATACTACAGAGGCTCTATCCGCAAGTAACCGATTAATAAAAACTTGGTTGAATGGAAGATGGATACTTACATATCCTTGCGTAAAGTTGGTGAAATTGGAATGCAATTGCAAACACCATATTATAATTGGAAAAATGATTGCGAAAGTCTTGTTTTGTAATGATGTTTAGATTCTAATCAATTGTGCTAAAAATATATATATATATGGTATCGTGTTTACTTATTTATTGGACCAGCATTGCCGAAATTTCTGGCTCCACCATCGTCTAAAGCAACAGAACATTCTACATATGGGACAAAACAGACAGTTGCATCTGCATTACAACAAGACCAAGTTGCATGTGTGCATGGACCATATTCTGACAATTAAAAGATCTTTTTTTATCTCAAGTTCACTAGGTTCAGTTCCTCTTTGACTTTATAAATTATGCTCATTCGATATCCTGAAGTTTCCTCATGTCTATCTACCTAATATAAATAACCCCAATATTTTTCATACATATTAGTGACCAGTCCGGTCATACCGTCATAGGCTGTAACAACGAAGGGAAAGGTAGAGAAGAGTAACAATATTTGAAGACAACATGACTAGATGAAAACAATATACTATTACCACATACAAAAAGGTGCTACGAGCATTAACTTTGGAAATATACTTGAACATTTGGTGAATGATAGGAAGCAGTAGGGCTATCATATTCTTTATGGAATCTGTGGTCAAATGGTCAAATTATGGACTGCATTTGAAATTTTATTGACAATATTTCAAAAGATATAGATAAGAAAATACTTTGATGAAGAAAGCAAACGCATTGGGAAGGATCTTTGCAGGGGAAGATCCATAGGGTGCTGTAGGGGGGCAGCTGCACCCCTAATTTTTTTATATTTATCTTTTCGACCCTTGTAAAATTAAAATCTGCACCCTCAAATTTAAACAATTTGCACTCAAGCCCACAGAATTCAATAGCCCACTTAGATTTAACCTATTAAAAACTTAATAGGTCCAAATACTAAAATCCCAAACACTATAAATAAAAATCAAATAGCTATTAAAAAAACACTAAATCCCAAACCCCTTACCAAAACTCTGTATTCTCTCTCTAAATCCTCCGATCCCAAAAGAACCCAAACCCTAGGACTTCTATGGAGTAGCTTCGCTTCTACTTCCTCCTGTCGTTGTTGCTGTCGCTTCTCCTGTAGCCACAGGGACCGCACTATAGTTTTATAATTTACATTTTTATTGTTAGGTAAATAGATACTTATCGTCCGCGGTCCCCCCCCCCCCAACCAAGAAGATTTTTCTGGATCTGCCACTGGATCATCTAACTGATGGAGATTATGTAGATGGTCTCTTGAGAACTTATGAAATTGTTTGATGAGAAGGGTATTAGTAAAGCTGATCTGAAGTATGTAGGTAGACTTTTTAGGAGAACAGGTTATGGAAATGGAAAGTTAAGATGGGAATAGTGCAACCATTTGCGCTGTTGATACCATCAGCAAAAGAAATAAATAGAAGTATGATTAATATAGACTATATACTATCATCTGCATCAAGGTAGCTACGATTTGTAGACACAGGGACATTTGTCTTGCTCGGAAACAAACATGGGGTTTTGAACATGGAAATTTCAAGAATCAAGACACCACGAAACATCTCTGTACACGTATTTTTTTAGATATTTCATATTTATATCTACCTAGCAAAAAATATATGCCATTAGGTTGTTATGCATACACATTATAAGCTAAAATGTTCTTCGCGTCCAAACATCAAAAGATAGGATCAACTAGTAACTGAAATGGTAACAGCAAAAATCAAGAAGTCGTCCACGTTAATCTAGACTCCATTGTCAAGCAAATTAAAAGATAAAAAGACACCAACCATTATGTGAACAAAGGGGAAATAAATAAATGAAATTTCCAAATTGACTAGAAAATTTCACTAAAGAACGAGAAAGGAATGAAGAAGACCTCAATGAAGATGCATAACAAATGTCTCCCAACTGTCCAATTCTTCAAGCTGTTATCCACCCTATCTTGACAAAATAATCTTTGCCACAAATCACCCAAGAGGAAAGGAACAACACTACCAATGGAGCAACTACAATGCAAACTAAAAGCTACATTAATTGAAAAAAAATTTAAAACAGTAACAAGAACCACGAAAAGAGAGACGGGTCTATTGCGCCTAAATTTCCTGTTGTAATTACCAACTATCTTTTCCGTAGAAAAGTTTGCTTAAAACCAGACCTCAAATTTATAGTATCCGTATTAATTGAGATTCTAATTGAAGAAAAGTTAGTCAAAGAGAAAAAAAAAAAGAACTAACCTTTATGAAGGTATCCGCCTCCTCTATAATTGATTCCCGATTCTTCAAGTAAAGAAAGAAAAACAAGGACGTCATAGAGGTGACAATCCACATGGTGTCTGTGGTGGCTCCGGTGGGGCGACAAATGGCGAGTGGCGACCGGTGCAGTAGTTCAAAGCGAGGCACAATGGACTCAGATTCGCATGTAGCGGTGAACAATGGAGGTGCAGGAGTGCGCTACAGTGAAGGGCCACTGGAGAGGCATGCAGTAGTGTGCGTGGTGATGCGTGCACGGTGGGCACACCAGTGGTGGTCGTTGACAGAGGTAGCTGGAAGAAAGCAAAATTACATGGATAAGATTAACTGTATGTACTACTAAAACCATGTTGTAAGGAATAGAAAGAGAAAAATTGGACATCATGCAAAAGTTAAAAGCAAATCATAGGTCATGTTAGTTATGCCCTCTAATTTACACAAGCTGCAGTAAACTAAACATAAGTGGTCGATGATTATGACCATAAATGCAATTATTAATGAAGTTAACTGTCAACTCCTTAATGAATCATCCATTAATTGCAATTATAGATGTGCATGATATTGGCAATTCTCTACTTGAAAAGAACACATTATTAAGCAGCAAAGATTGCCAGTGAAAAGAGAAATCTGTGAAGGCCTATGCCCAGACCTGCTGTTCATATCCTTTAATCTGGAACAAAATCATGCAAAGACAGATGCTTGTTGCTTATAAAGTAATGATGAAGAAAGAAGAAAGCCAATAAATTGATTCTAAAAAAACATAGAAATAACCATAGTCTGGCATGGAAAACTAAAGTAACCTGAAAATACCCAAAAATACCTGTTTTAATCTTATCTGAATTCTCCATTTATATATCACTATTAAAGGAATTATGTCAAAAAATCAAAGTTCTGGTTGTTTGAACAGGAAAATTCCAAAGTAAGTAAATAAATAAATAAATAATTGGTAGTAGTCGTACAGGCCAAACTAAATTCGAAATGCAGATGTAAACATAAAACTAGAGAAAAAGCCGTTAAACTTGCCTCAAGGGACTGAAATCTGAATGTCAGGATGTGGCAACGATTATGACAAGACCAAAACAGTCACTGAGGTTTTTCAAGTTTTCTTGGTTTCCAACATTGACAATTCAAGTTTCTAATCCCAATATGCTATTTTTCTTCTTTTGTTTCAAGCTCCTAATATTGAGATGGCTCCAGGGTAAGCATGCATCTGGATTGGCTCACTGAGCTATGCCTTGCCATGTGATTCCTTCAGAGAAATGAATAAATTGTAGGATTATTAGGAAAAGTAAAATGTATTGCAAAAAAATATCAATAGACCAACAATGTACTATGAAAACAACAAAATTGTACTAATTCTGCATCACAGAGCTCAATGAGAAAAAATGTTGTCCTTTACCCGTTCTTCCTCCAGAGAAGTACAAAAGAAGTTACGATAAGAATAACATGAAAAGTTTAGAAATATAAGTTATCATCTTCTTTATAAATAATTATCCCTTCTTTTTATTTGTGCTAAAAGATGAACTTTAGTTGAGAGTTCTTTTCAAACTGAGAATTTTACAACAATTTTAAAATATAAAACAAATAAGTCTTTGAATTTTGCTTGAGACTATATATACTTTAAAATATTATTATTTAATTACTAACTTGATACATAGGAAGATAGAAAATGAGCATAGCATTACTCTTTATTACTAAATTCCTTACTTTTTAGCATGAGAATTCTGTCAACTATGAACATAGCTACATAATACATGCAAGATAACAGTTTGGTTTAATTAATTTGTGAATGATGATCTGTAAATTACCTGGTTGGTCTTTACAACATTTTAAGGCTCAAATGATCTTCCACAATCATACTAAACATGACTCAGGTGAAAATATAAGCTAACAAATTACGATTCTGAAATCAATGCTTGTTACTTTGGGACCTGATCCCTAGACTCAAGCAAATTACATGGTCTAAGAGACTTTTCTTACTATTCTATCTTAGTTAACCAGGATAACCATGATAAGAAATTGAATAGTGGAAATATCTGCTTAAAGCATGTGTGCAACCTGGATGAAAGGAGAGTACATTCTAAAATATTGTTTCACACGTATAGAAAAATCAATCATATTGACAAGTAGGTTAAGCATATGCATAAGGGGCTACTAAATATATCCTTGAGAAGCAATTGAAATTCAAAACTTTGATAATTCTATAAGATGAAATACATGAAGAAACTGGTACTGATGATTTCAATTTCCAACCTCATAGACACCAGTATGCTGAATAACAATCATTCTTACCACCAAATACCAGCCATTTGCTTCACAAGCTTTATCTTTGTATGTAATCTGATCTACCTAGCTGACCCGCTGAGCTAATTTTGTTGAAGAAAAGGCTTCTGCTTAAATCCAGACCTGAATTTATAACAATCCATATTAATTAAGATTTTTATTGGTAAAAGCTAGCCACAGAGAGAGAGGCTTTTTTTGGGTGGGGGGAGAGAAGCTGACCTTTGTGAAGATATCCAACTCCTCCATGATGATCAATCCCAGATTCTTCAAGTAAATGAAAGAAAACAAAAATGAATCTACAAAAAATTTCCAACTGACGAGAAAAATTAAATAAAATTGAGAGAGAGAGAGAGAGAGAGAGAGATTACCAAATCTGACCCACATTATACAATTCTTGTTGCCTTTTCTCATCTTGCCAGATTACTGAAGAACAAAGAGGAAGAACCCAATAAAACCCTAATTGTGCTCACTGATCTGAAAACAAAGAGGAACGAAGAAAAGAGACCAAATATACAAGAAGTATCTCCCTGTTGCCAATTCTTATCGTCATTACTAGGTTTCTTGACAAAATCGTCTTTGCCCAAAATCCTGCAATTAGAAAAAGAAAAGATGCTGCCAATATATATAACGAAAATTGCCACTTTGAAAGACAAATTATTGAAATTTGGTAAAGTTAGCAAACGAGAAACTACAAAAAAAAGAGAAAAGGAAAGACCTTGGTGAAGGTACCACGCCATTTTGTCCCTTGGTGATTGCCATCATATTTTATCAACGAAATTCCCTTTGCCTAAACCCAAACTTGAAGCCGATAAGACTCGACATTAATCATGATCAGCTTTCTTTAACTAAAAGAAAATAGTAAATGAGAAAATAATGAATCAAGTCTCCACTTTGACTTGATAGGTTCAGTAAAATGAGAGAAGAAGATTACCAGAAGTCCAATTCTTCTCACCTGTGACGCATCTTTGCTTGCTTTAAAGGTGAAACCCCAAATATGAGGAAACAAATTCCTAAAACTAAGGAACCCACATATATCAGTTAAATTTCCACAGACTTGAAAATTTCATTAAAATGAGAGAAGAAGAAGATTACCATAAGTCCAATTCTTCTCGACAACCATGAAAATATTATTGTTTGTGTGACTCAGTTCGCCAGAACTCCAAAGGACACTCAGCATGCAGCTGCTAAAGATTCACATTAAAAGAAATTCATTAGTGGAAATTACTGCTTAAAGCATGTGTGCAACTGAATGAAAGGAGTACATTTTAAAATCTTGTTTGACATTTAGGGGGTGTTTGGTTCATTTTCTTGAAATTTCAAGAAATGTTTTCCACCCAAAAACATTTCCTTGTATTTCTTGAAAAATTTTGAGAAAAGTTTTGAGAAGTCAAAAGTACAAGTTTTCTTGTTTGACATTTTGTTTGTTTGGTTCAAAACAAGAAAATGAGCCCTTACTTTATAGAAATGTCAAGTTTTCTATAAAGGTTTGTTTGTTTGGTTCAAAACAAGAAAATTTGGGGTGGGAAATAGGGTATGGGTGAAGTTTTATTATTTTAATATTTGTGTTGTCGATTTCTTGGTGATTTCCTTCCATTTTAAGTGGAAGTTGATTTCTATAAATTTGGATACTTTTAGTACTTTATAGAAAACTTTTCTATAAATTTTTTTGGAACCAAACAAGATTTATAGAAATATACAGAAAATATTTATTTACCAAACTACCATTGTCGATTTTTATAGAAACCATTTCTATAAAATAGCCCAACCAAACACCCCCTTATAAGCATATCAATATCAATATTTAAAAAAGCGGAAGCGGAAAGCGGAAGCGGAAAGCGAAGCGTTGGATACTCTTATGGAGCAAGGCGTAAGCTTCAAAGCATGATGCATAATCCTCATGAGTTAAATATATTTTAATTTAAAATTGGTAAATGTAATAAACATATAATATATAGTGGTATGATAATTTGAAAATGTATACATATAGATATTGATTAGGAGAAAAAGTAAAGATGCTAATTATAAATGCAAATCATAATAAACTAAGCTACATATATTATAGTCATTTGGTCATGTTGAAGACACGTGATCTAAAGTTTTTTTATGAACACATGAGCCAAAGTTAAATCTCCTTATTAAAAACCAAACTTACTACATTTATCTAAAGCTCCTGATAAATATGGACTAGAAATTCGCACAACTCACAAGAGAGAGAAAAATTGAACTCTAGATATGAATATAAACTCCTAATACACAAAGAAACAAAAAGCTTTTTATCATCTTATCTTTTCTAAAGCGTGCGCTTCAAAAAGGAAGTGATTCATGCAGAACGAAGCGCACAGTTTAGTTATACTTTTAAGTGATGAGGCGTAAGCTTCAAGGGATAAATAGCTTTTCTTTTGAGTTTTGACATTAATCGTCATCAGCTTTCTTTAACTAAAAGAAAAAAATGAGAAAATAATGAATAAAATTTCCACTTTGACTTGATAGCTTCAATAAAATGAGATAAGATTACCAGAACT
This sequence comes from Asparagus setaceus, assembly GCA_012295165.1. NCBI lineage: Eukaryota > Viridiplantae > Streptophyta > Magnoliopsida > Asparagales > Asparagaceae > Asparagus > Asparagus setaceus. The sequence continues at coordinate 5,507,942 of CM022705.1, forward strand.
CCAATTCTTCTCACCTGCGACGCATCTTTGCTTGCTTTAAAGGTGAAACCCTAAATATGAGGAAAGAAAACCCTAAAAAACGAAGGAACAAAATATATCAGTTAATTTCCACAGACTTGAAAATATCATTAAAACGAGAGGAGGAGGAGATTACCAGAAGTCCAATTCTTCTCGCCAACCATGAAAATACTACTCTTTCTCTGAATAGGTTCGCCAGAACTCCAAAGGACACTCGACATGCAGCTGCTAGAGATTCACATTAGAAGAAATTCAATTGTGGAAATTGCTGCTTAAAGCATGTGTGCAATAATATGGATGAAAGGAGTGCATTCTGAAATCTCATTTGGCATGAATAAAATCATGTTGCCAAGTAGGTTAAGCGTATGCATTAGGGGCCACTACATCCATCCTTGAGAAGCAATTGAAATTCAAAACTTTGACCATTCTGTAATATGAAAAACATAAAGAAACTGGTATCGGTGATTTCAATTTACAACCTCACAGATACCAGCATGCTGAATAACAATCATTCTTACCACTCTAGCCATTTGCTTCACAAGCTATATCTCTCTATCCGTAATCTGATCTAGCTAGCTGACCTGTTGTGCTAGTTTTTGTCAGAGAAAAGGTCTGCGTTTAAATACACACCTGAATTCATAACAATCCATATTAATTAAGATTAAGGTTTTCATTGATAAAAGCTAGCCAAGGAGAGAGAAAATACTGACCTTTGTGAAGATATCTAACTTCTCCACTATGATCTCCACGATGATCAATCCCAGATTCTTCAAGTAAACGAATTTCCACACTAACAAGACAATTTAAGTAAAATTTAGAGAGAGGTTAGTAGGTTACCAAATGTGACCCACATTATACACTTCTTGTTGCCTTTGCTCAGGATTCAACAATCAAAAAATAAAGAGGAGACAGCATATTAATAATAATGAAAGATTTCAAATTGACAAGTAAGTTTCACGATAACGGAATCAAGAAAGAGACAAGATATATGCCAAGTATCTCCCCGTTGTCCAACTCTTCTAGCCATTACCAGGTTTCTTTAAAAAACGCCTTTGCCCAAAATCCTGCAGAAAAGGTTAACAAAAATTATCATTTTAAGCGACAAATTATTAAAATTTGGTAAAATTAGCAAATGAGGAACAACAAAAAGAAAGAGAAAATGAAGGATCTTGGTGAAGGTACCACGCCAATTCTGTCCCTTGATGATTGCCAACGAATTTTGTCGACGAAATTCCCTTTGCCCTAAAAACCCAAATTTGAAGCCGATAAGAATCGACATTACTCATGATCAGCTTGCTTCAACTAAAAGATTGAAGAAATATGAAAAGGAAACAAAATAATTAATCAAATTCGAGGGAAGAACATTACCAGGAGCCCAATTCTTTTCGCCACGACGCATCTTCGCTCTGAAGTTGAAACCCTAGAAATGAGGTAGCAGAAACCCTAGAACTAACTAAGGAAACAAAACCCTAATTAATTTGTCTTCTCTAATTTGAGAAGACAAAGGAGATCAAGAGTTCAGTTAATGAAAGACGAAAGCTTATTTATATACGAGTTTTAATGTAATGAAGGATCCTTTCAGCGTTGGAAGAACGCTACGCGTGGACTACGCGGTTCCATGTTAACGGGCCGGTTTATGTGATCCGCTTCGGGTTATTAACCTGCCCTGCGAAGCTGGGTCAGGCTACATTAATGGGCCCAATTGACGAATTATTGCTGCGTTTATGGGCCTTCAAGACATTAACATATTTTTAATGAAACATTAAATATACAAATGTTTTGCCCGTTCTCGTACGTGTAAATGCTATATGTAGAAAAAGGAATATAGAGTGCTTCTAAATTGAATTGCAGTGAAATTTTTTTCTTGGGACTGCTCCTTCTTCTTTTTTATTTTTATATATACTCTATTTTTATGAATATTAGCATACACATAGTAAATAACCTAAAATTTAAAAGAAATTCAAAATAAGGTTGTGAATGACATTTATTTCAAAGTTTGAAATTGATAATTAGGTAACTTAAGAACCAACCTATCCTCTCCCTCTATTATGAGATGGGATTATGAATTTAAATTCCAATTCTTATTAGGAACCTTATCTATTAATTATTACCTACCTTTAATTGAAGTTGGTTATGTATATTTAATTAAAGTTAACCAAATATAGGTTATAAAAAAACCGTTAACCAAATATCCAAATAATGCACACGCGCAACCTTGCCGCAACTTCATGTGCATTTTGTACACAACCCCTCACCCCAATTTTCTTTTGAATAAAACTATCAAATCTCCTAATTTAATCCTTTTTATCTTAACTTCAAAATACTAATCTAAGATCTAGCCTAATCTTATCACTAAACCCCTGCAACCCGTGACATTTTTAATTTCTATACATAATTCTATACTGTTGATGTCAGTTATCAAACATGGGTTTATGTGGGGATTATGAGAGTATTAGGGTCCTCAATCTCCTTCAGATGACCGGTTATGGGGCCCACTGTTCTTCCCAACACATGAAGAACTCATGAGAGGACGGAGTTGTGTTCTCCGGTTGTTCCTCCGACGATCAAGTTAGTAGTTGATCTTGAGTGGGAAAATATAAAATGAGTGTAGTTTAAAGTTGCATGAAAAACTCCAATCCCCTTACCATAGGTAGTACGTTCTCTTTTTATAGTGGGTTAGAGGGGTAAATGGGTACCTTTGGCCGAGTCTAGCTAGCGTCCTAGTCATCACCTTCTTCACAGGTGGCGTCTATTGGAAGGAGTGAGTCAACTAGGTATTTAATGCGGGAATGACAGCAGGTGCTCGGAGCTGACTAGGTCCGATGAGTCATAAAGGCTTAAGGGCTGGAACAATGATGATTTTGTCAGAGCAGTTAATGCAAGAGCAGTCGGCTGGCGAGGGGTTCGAGGTAACTACCGCCTCTTTATTCTTTTGGTTGAGGGCTGACAACCACCGCCTTTTCACTCGGTTATGCAAGTTTACCGATCGAGGCCTACGCTGAGCCGCTACCGCGTCGGTCGGCTGTGAAAGTTGTGTGTAGTAGGTTGGCCGACAAATACCGCCTTTCAACTCTGCTACGTGAGTTATCGGTCTATCGAGTCGGCCCTAGGAGTAGCGGGAGATATTTCGACTTCGAACTTGTCTAATTTGGCGAGGGGTGAGACACGTGTCGGCTTCCCTGTGATGATTAATATTTAGTGACTTTAGGGGTCGTAACATATACCATAAATATATGATCGTGAGATTTTTTTTTTAATTATGGATAGTTATAATTTGTTTATGATTTATTAAATATTTAATTATTAGAATTTTCTAATTATAGATTGTTTTAATTTTATGAGGATTCTTAGGTGAAAATAAGATTAGGGGGACACGTAGCTATTTTATAATGTGATACATGCTAAATTCTTTTTGCCTTTAGGAAAACCATCAATTTCTCTTTTTATATAAAGAAAGGATATAGTTGAATAGAAAATATATTTTTCTTTTTAGAGTGTGTCTAATTATAATTAGGGGTGAACAACCGGTTGGTTGGATTGTTTTACAGATTTTAATCGATCGTTTTACAAACTTTAACAAAACCAAAAATAATCATTTAATATTTGAACCGAACCGACAGTCATTCAGCTCGGTCTGTCCGATTTGGACTCGGACCAGCTTAAATTAATAAAACGGTCTATTTTACCCAAAGAATGATGGACTAGCTTAAACTAATAAAAAGGTCTATTTCAATAAAAACGATGAAAACGATGAAAATTAATTAAAAATTAAACAACTTTAAAGAATTGACTAATGAAATTGAAAGAAATTGAATAATGGAATGAAAGAAAGTGGGCAAAGCTTAAACAACTGAAAGAGCGTCGATTTTCAATTTATTCGTATTAAAACTTCTCGATCTGTTCGTATCAATTCTGGATCGGTTGATTTTATTTGTTATTGAAATTTTCTTGATCGGTTCGATTTATCCGTATTGAATTTCCTTGATCTGTTCAATCTGAACCATCAAAATCTTGATCATCTGGACTATCAAAATCGACTAATCTGAACTATCAAAATCTCAAGAACGAGTTCGATCTAGACAAACAAAATTAATTGATGGTAGAATTAATTTCATCAATTTAAACCGGTTAACAATCGGATTTGAATCATCTCTACTGACCGCTACATGATGTTAATGGTTATAATTCAAATGTCCTCTTAATTGTGCTTTACAACTTATAAATTTGCGGCAAACTAAAACAACATTGAACTCGCAACATCACTACGCTATTTTCCAACCACGAAGTCGCCATATTTTTACAACCCCATCACATTAACAAACCATCAAAACCAAGAAACCAAACATCGCACTAGTACTCGATCACCCAATTCATCTCGGACTCATAAATCTCCTTCAATTTCTTCATCAAAGCCCTAGTATGCGGCATGCTCGGATCCCCTCTCTGTTCTCCCTGAATATCTGCTCGGCCCTTTGCAACGAGTCGTCGACCGTATCCTCGATAAAATACCCCTCCCTCTCCTCCCCACAAGTCGTCCCTCTTCTCCCCGTCCCTCGCCCTCGATATCGGCAGCCTCGTGTCCGTAAACTCTATCTCCGACAGCGGAGACGCCTTGTGCTCTCTGTAGTAGTCATTATCATCTTCACCGCTCGCGAACTCTCCTTTCTGATTCCTGTTGAGGGGACTGCCGTCGAACCCAACGCAGGCTACGTCGTCGAGGGACGGCGCGGAGTTGGACAGGTGGCGTTTCTGTTGGAAGTTGGGGTCGACAGTGGGGCCGACTCCGGCGCTTTTGAGATTCGGAGAGGAGGCGAAGGGCGGGGACTTGACGGGACTGGTGGGGTCGTTGGTTCTCACATGATCAGGCTTTTGTTGGGGGCGTATTTGTTGTACGGCTTCAGCGGCGGCCGACTTGGCGGCCTCATCGGCGTCTTCACCCTAGTGTAAAGATAGTAATATTAGTTAAAAATTGAGGGTACAAGATAGAAAAAACATGTTCATTAATTCATATCCATTGCATTAATACTGCATCGATATATATATAACCTACCTGGGGATCTTCAGAGTGAACCGCAGGGTCGCCGGGCTTGAAGGGGGTGGTGGACGCACGTGAGAGAGGGAGGAGGCACGTGCGGGCTGAGGGGAGGAAGCGTAGAGATCGAATTGCTGCTGCCGACTGCATTTTTTTCCCCTTCTAATTTTTGGCTTGATGCAGACTGTGTGGAAACTATAGAGAGTGGAGTACTAGGACTAAAGTTCGACTGATTAAGGTCGACGTCAGTGTATAAATAGCAACTGGACAAAGCTGGAGTGAGACTGACACGTGTGGGATTCTGAGAGCATTCTAGGACACGGTAGAGACTTCGTGGCGGCAGGAGAAGGTGCGTCTCCTTTCTCGAGGTTCGGAACGTTGGGCCCTCATGGGCTGCCAATGTTTGGAAGGCCTTATAAACTCTTGTTGTGGACTAGGTACTGTTACGAAGTAGAATATTTTTGTTTGGGCCTCGTAACTCTACCAAGTTGTTTGGAAATTTGCTTTGAGATTTGTTAGCATGCGATATACGTTACTGCATGCGTCAAAGATAGTCTTAATATTTATCACATGTCAATACAAATCTCAAAAAAAAAAAAAAAATCAATCATCAAAAGAGCTTATGAGTAGAGTCTTCAGCTCATTTGCATTTATTCTCATAATTACTCTTTAGATCTGTCTGCCTAAGAATAATTGAATTAACAAATGTATCATACTCATTGTTTAGGGAACCGTCACATTCGCCCACCCAGTGAATTAGGAGTTTTGCTTAGCTAATTCAATCAAGTTTGATATTGAGGTGGGGCTTAGGCCCCCATAGATTGAATTGATGTGGAGCTGTCCACGAATATGTAGTGGTGGGCTTCCAGCTGGTAGCAGGGTGTGCTTCCTTGTGGTGAGAGAACGTGAGGGCTATTTAGCAAAGTGCTAAACCTAGTTTTAGCTAGAATAAGTCTAGTCCGATAACTTAGTCCTAGGATGTGTTTGACAACCTTGCAAAATTGGGCGAGGACTGAACCTGACCCAATTTTAAGGGGTTTCTTGTTTGGCAATGAGAATGCTAGAGTTGGCCCAATTTTCTTTTGAACTAGAGAGTGGTGAGGAAAAGTTTAACACAAAGCCGAGGTGGTGCAGCAGGTTTTGTGTAGTTAACAATCATTTAAAAGCGGGACTAAACCGGCACTTGATTTTGAATGATTTTTTGTTTGATAAAGAATAGGCTAGCACTAACCCTGTTTTTATAGGCCAAAATTTGGCCACTAAACCAGTTCTATTTTGGACCATCCCTCCCTTATTTCAAAATAGAACTGGTTTAAGATAAAACTGGGCCAGGACTGGTCCCCCTAGTTTGGCAAATAAAGTAGTTGGGCTAAATTAGTTCTTGTGTGGCCCAATTTTACCTCAAAACTGGACTAAAGAAAAACCAAGGCCCTCCCAAGTTTGAAATAGAACCAAATAAGTTCGGCCCAAAAAAACTAGGAGTGAAGGAAAATGTATAGTGATTATCAAGTTGATAAAGGAAAATATATTTAATAATCAAATTGGAATATTATCTTTATACACATGTGTATTAATTAAAAAAGATTTAGTTTTAGACTAGTTTTATTTAAAATTTAGCCAAACTTGATTCAACTCAAAACTATAAACTAGTTCACATAGAAACTAGTTTAGTCTAACCTAGACTAAGTGTAACTGGATCAAAACTAAACCTGATTAATTTCTAAGTTGTCAAACTCAACCTTAGACTCTGAATCCATTTTTTTATGGTTGAGAGTGCTCAAACCTTGGATCTTGTTTCTAATACCTAATCGAGCTACCAAGGATAAAACACCTATTATATACATTTTTCAATTAACTTGTATCTATATCCATTATAATGATTATAGCAAGACGTGTGTCAAATGGGAACCTATAGTGGGTGTCTGTCAAGTCCCTCACCAACCAGATTACTGAAACTACCTAGTTAAGGCTTCAATTTTGTTTGCCTAAAACTGTATCAGCTCCAAATCTAATTCTGCTAGGGGCCTGCTTGGTTAGGGTTAAAAGTCCATGAATAGGAAACGAAGGCTGTGATACAAGCTGAATCCGTTAGGAATTTGAGAAATTAGGTTTCTAATCTATGTTTGGGTGTCATTTCGGGTGGAGGTAGAATCAAGCTGAAACGCCAAGAAACGTCAGCAAGAAATGGAAAACCCAATTTCAAGCCTTTTGAGCAGAATTGGGTGGAATCGAACAAAAAATAAAATAAAATTATGGACGCTATTGTTTTCATTTCCAGCGGGATTTATGAAATGAAGGATCTGATTTCTAGTTGCCTAAATTAGTTCCAACTAGCGGAATAAGAAATGAAGGATCTGATGCATTCTTCTATTCTAAGCTGCTTTGGGTGAAACAAACAAAGAATAGAATTTACACGGAAAAGCCCATATTCCACATAGAAATGATGATTCCTATTATTTTTGGAATCGAACCAAACAGGCCCTAGTTCAACTTTTCACCATTCATTTCATTTAACGGCAAAAAAGGAGGGGGGGTTCGAAGGTAACAAAATAAGACCTTCTCAACTTACAATTTACAAAAACCGCTCCCACACCCAAAAAAACGCACGCACAAACCAAAGTTATATGCAAAAAAACAAAAAACAAAACAAAAATTACATTTTCGACACATTCTACTCCGCGGCCTCTCCTCGTTCGAGATCCTCTTCTCTCCTCAAATCTCCAAACCAAAGCTTCCTCATCACCAAAACCAAAGCAAAACCAAACCCTAACTCCTCCTCTCTCCTCCCAGTCTCAGCACCAGACGACGATCCAACCTCCAGATCCCCGCACTGCTCCGCCGGCGACGCCATTTCCTCCTCCTCCGCCGCCGGCGATTCAATCTCAACCGGCGACCGACAAAGCGGGCACGAGCTATTCGATCCGAACCACACATCGACGCAAGCCACATGAAAGCGGTGATCGCACCGGGGTAAAACCCTAACCTTCTCCCCCTCCTCAAACTCGCTCAGACAAACAGCGCACTCCCCCACGTCATCGGCGTCGAGGTCGGCGACCGAGAAGAGGGAGATGGAGAGGGAGCCGAGGACCGCGGGGTCGAGGCCGCGGGGGGCCGGGGTGCGGTCACCGGAGGCGGTGAGGGTAAGGGAGCTTCTCCGGCGGCGGCGGAGGAAGCGGAGGAAGAGGTGGAGGAAGAGGAGGAGGAGGACCATGGAGAAGAGGACGATGATGGCGGTGAGCATCAGCTTGCCGCTTAGGATGTAGCCACGTGGCAGCGTGATGTTGGTTTTTGGGTCCATTTCCGTGTTTAGAGGGAGGAGGAGACGAGAGAGAGAGAGAGAGAGAGTGGGAGGAAGTGGGAGGGAAAGAGGAGACGACGAGGTGGGTTTATATAGGCTTTTAGCGGTGTTTTCTTCAATATTTTATTATTGTTTTTTATTCAATACTGAGGAGTAAGTGACTTAAATACCCCTGTGTTAATTGGGACCACAAAATGAGAAAAGGTTAATCCATTTTACTTGGTTATTTACCCTAAGTAGCTTTTTTTAACCCAAAATATACTAAAATTCATAAAATAGTAATAACGTTGGGATATTAAAGTTACAAATGATGTGAAGTATCGGGTATTTAAGGGTAAATAACCATGCTTTTCAAGAGTACATTGCATATATTACCCTCATCTATAACTTCAGTAGCACTTATCACTCATAGCTATTTTATTAACGGTTAACATTTCTGAATTTTTATCCTTCTCAAATTATGAATGCAAGGAATTAAGTGCTATTAACGTAAGTCTTCATTGCAGATAGACCACCTACACTTATACTAGTAAGGATAGACTTCTATACTTTTTGCCAAAGTGTGGATAGACCTCCTGGATGATTTTTTTGTTATTGAAAGAGTAATAAAAAAAAAGTACACATATGTGGTCTATTCGCACCAACAGAACTGTAGAGGTTTTATCTGCACTTGGACTATTGTTCAGAGGTTCTATCCGCAATTTACCCTTATTATGGGTGATAGGTGGAGAAAGTATCCGGTGCAACGTTTTTCTCACATAGGCATGTCTACATGGTGCATCCAACCTATCCTAGACCGCCACGTGGAAACGTGATGATAAGAAAAAAGGGAAAGAGAATAATAAATTGATTAATTTCCGGATTTTTTTAAAATTTACTTTGATTTTCTATTATTTTCAGATAAGGATGATTTTGATTTAATGAGTGTGGTTAGGAATCATGGATTAGTGGTCCACGTGGCGGTCTAGGATAGGTTGGATGCCCCATGTAGGCATGTCTATGTGGAAAAAATATTGCACCGGATACTTTCTCGTGAGGAGGTGAGAAATGCTACTAAGGTGTAGATGGGAGTGGGGGTGTGGAGAAGGGTTTATATGTTTATGCTTTTGCAGCTTCATTTCATAAAGTGATGATGTAGTTTGCAATATACAGATTTTATGATACAATCAAGCTTCAACTGTAGCTAAAAGAGTACAGGGACCCATCAACATCTATGATCCGTCCAATATCTCACCTAATTATTGAACTAGTTTCAAAATCTTATCCAAATTTTCATAGCACCCCAGCTTTCGTGCATCAGTAGAACATTATTAACGCACGTAATCTCTTGATTTGCTACCCAGTTACCCTGCTAAAAATCTACCAAAATCCTTGTAGAAATTAAAGGGAGGAGACAATTTATAATAATAAAAAAACTATATATATCGGAAACTATCCCATGGGGACGGGTGCATTGCACCCGTCCCTCAGAATCGTCATATCCCTTGGGATCGGAAATTCCAGGATCTCGAGGGATCCAGTTCACAATGAAGCGTCCTATAGGGCGCCCATGAATAGTTTCTCAGTTTCCAAAGTCAATTGATGTCTTCGAAAAAAGACATGACTCTGATTTCCAACATGTGAGACTCAAAGAATAGTTTATTTGCTAATGAGTCACACTTGAGAGTGTCCAGCAAGTATAACTCAATTAGCAATTTTTTTAATTAAAAAGGACTTAGTAAGTCGCCCACTAATAAAGTATGATTTCATGGGAGGTCGAAATTTTCTCATTCTACCAATAACGGTTTATTTTTCTATGTTTGTTAGTGGACTTACTATTTAATAAAGGTGGTCAAACTATATGAATAATTTAGATACTTTGTATGGAGTAGTACGTTAATTTGATGACTAATTATGAAACAAAAATCTCGACTGATCATAAATTAAATGGCGAGTTGCGAAGTAATGAAATCTGACATATATAATTGCTTGGAAGTAGGGTTATGTGCAGATAGACTCCCTGTGGTATCACCAATTTCCGATAGAACCCCTTTAGTTTTTTTAAACGGATAGACACCCTGTGCTATCGCCCAAGTGTGTATAATTCCCTTAGTGAAAATTTTGACTCTTTTAAGTGTAAAAAAATAGCAAAGAAGGGTCTATCCGCACCTATAGAGCTACAAAGGGTCCACTCGCCTCTACAAAACTTATTTGACTTTCAAGAATCAAAAAAGTTCACTCAGAAGGTCTATCTGCAAAATTGGGACTACTGAGGATCTATCAGCAATTGGTGATGCTATAGGATCTATTTGCAATTGGGTGATACTACAGGGGGTCTATCTACAACTGGGTGATATTGTAAGGGATTTATCCACAAGTTACAGTAGAATGTAAGTATCCGTAATTCTTATTCTAATTGTCAAATATTCATCAGAACTAGTGTCAATTTTTAATGCATAACAGGTATATTGATTATTCCTTAATAAGAGAGTAGATGTACTCTCTAAATCAAAATTAATTAGGAAAATTCGCGACGTCAAAGTGCACTTGGCATCACTTAGTCCACTTCATAATGATGCAGCGAGCTAAATAACGAACATCTACACATAAACAAAGAGCCTAGAAAATGCCACGTGGACGTCGTCGAGGCATAGAAAGTGGCTCATGAGTCACAACTCTATTACCCTGATTACTGTAGTAGCATTAAATCAATTATTACATAGAAGTTAAGAATCAATGTTAAGTTTACAAAAGTATTATGAATTATTAGTTATTTCACAATATCATAATTAACTAATTTGATTAGAATCGTGAAGCTACTAACATATGTTAGTGTAAGTCGACAGCTGACATGCATGTGACATATTCTATACAATTGTCCATGTATATTTTGTACGGTGTGTACATAATGAACTTTCTCGTTATATCTCCTTCTTAACTATCAGGGCATTTTAGATAGGTTAAAAAAACACAATTCATTGTTGAAGAAATGTATAATAATTTTAAGAAAAACCTCTGATATATTCCTTGTTACTTTTGTTAAACTTAAACGTGGAATAAAGCTCCACATATTAAGTAGGAACATATTTAAAAACACAATGCTTTTCAGAACCATCTTTATAAGAATGAGATGGTTTTAAGATTAGAAGTAACATAGTTCAAATTTCCTCTCTAATGACACAAATTATCCTATTGCATGATAAAGTTCTACGTATTCAAGAGATCTTCTACGTACTCACTACTATCCAAGAGTAGCCATGTAGCATGATCTACTAAAGTCCCTAGATCTCTATGCATCATGATTCATGATTCTACTCAAAAGCTAATGAAAGAGGAAGCTTGTCAGCCACAAAGAAGATCTTGGCCGGACTCGTGGCAGTGGAATATTTCATATTTTTTTTTAATCGAAGATTTGCACAATTAGAATATGAAATCAAATAAAAGGAGTAAACATTTTGATGTAGACCCTCGGTGGAGTCCGAGTCAGTATATGTGGACTTTTTAACACTTTCGGTGCTTTGCTTTTTAATGGAGTTTAAAGTTGCGACTCGGCAGTGTGCACACAATCTATGAGCACTTGATATGGTTTGGGCTAGTTCATGACTAGGGATTCTATAAGAACCCCGCACGGTGTGGAGCTATGGGCTCTGTGAGCCACAAAGGAGGCAGTGAACTGACCTTGCTATATCCCCCACTTTGTTACAATGGTGGCTCAGAATCTCCCGCACCATGCGGGAGGTTTTGATATGATCTTTGTTCATTGAGGCTTAGAGGCCCGTTAGGAACACGTGGTATAGGCATAATCAACTATAAAATTTTAGAATACAAAGATTATCAAAACACATTATATGCAAACAAACTAAATTTAAACGGCTCAGAACACTTCTGATTGTATATGAGGCATTTTAATAAAATTATATATGCACTAAAAAATCACTGTAATTAGGAGTTTGTGATTAAATAAGATTCACACAAAATCAAAAGTTTAACACTTGGTTTTGACATATACATGTGGCTACTAGTTACCAAGAGATTCAGTAGAGGACTGTCATACATGAAGTAAGAAGATCATGAGGAGATTATCACTACTAATTTCAAAACAATACAATCATTTTACAATACAACGTAATTATTATCAACGCAATGAGAAATTGAATCTATGCAATGTCTATATGGGTGGGAGCAATCAAAACATTATATCAAATCAACAACTTTTCTTTTTTTTATTTAGAAATCAAATCATCTCAAGTTGAAGAGTTTGAGATTGACACTTGTTTTCCTTTCTCCCGAAGGGGCACGAATGTCTCCCAACTTTAGGGTATTTTGGACACCTGGCATGTTTACTGTGGAAAAGGTAATGCTAGTTAGGTGTTTGTAATAAGATTTTGACAATCAAAGATTTAGCAACGGGCTTAGACACGTGTGCTTACTAGTAACCCTAGTAAGTGGGAAATTTTAGTTAATTATGTGGTGTAAAAAGGTAAAGATTCAGAGAATCACAGGTTTGGCTTGCGTATGTGACTCGGATACATGCACCTAAGAAAGGAGGAAAATGCACTTTTTAGTGTGATATTAACATCATACCTAAATCACAAAATTCTTAGATTTAGTAAATAAAAAATAATGATAAGTACACTATATTTTTTTTACAGTACTCCTACACTACGGTAAAGAAAAATTTAGGCATCATTGACGAGTTACAATTTTAAAAAAAGTTAAGAGGTTGAACACGCACTTTTTCTCTTGTAGTGTAGAAATAGTGTAAGTAGAACAGTGCAGTTAGCACTATGCGTAAATAAAAGGTTAATTAGCACTTCACTTGTTTTTTGACACCAAGATGGTAAGGGAGAAGAGGGAACAAGAACACTAGTTAAAGAGCATAGTACAACGTGGAGTTGTGTACTGCATTCGGAAAGAATGAGTCGCTCCCGAAAAAGAATCTATTGAAGCAGTTTCAAAGGCCCCTGAGATTAGGATAAATTGAAACAGTTCTATTTTCATTTCACTACTTTGAATCCGAGGATCTCTTTACTTGATAATCTTATTAGAAATTATGTAAAGACAATTCTTAATTGATATAGCTATTTGTTCAAGTATTTTACGATTAAGAAGCAATTGCTTTGTGTTAGGATCGATGGGCTGGTCGAGCTCTTTCATTTTTCGTGATGAGCTAGTAGGTCTTGTAGTCTTGTAGAACATCACCAAAAAGCCATTAATAAGTTAAAGATTGATTAGCTTAATGCAAACATTACGAGAAAAGTGGAACATGAATCTTTTGTCTTTCTATGTCTTGCTTCATACTGGGTGCTCTTCAATCCCGAGTTATTGAGTTGTTGAGTGCATTAATACTTTCTTTTATATGCGAAATTATTATTTAACATTTTTCATGTGGTACTCACATGCTAATTTTATAATTTTTTTTACATGTTTTTCTAATTTACCATTAAGCTCATCCTAATTTTTTTAAATAAAATTTTGAGGTGGATTTAAAATAGAATTCTATAGGTTTCGCAGTGAATTCAACAAGTGAAAGCATACGAGGCTACCAGCGAACCCCACCGAGCACTTTTTTTTAAGAAATAAAACAGGGCGATGTGCCCTGTTCATTCATTGACTGTAAAAAAAAACTTAGTTACATAAAGAAGTTTTAAAGGAAGTTGGAAAAAGTCGAGAAAATAAGATCAAGAGAATTGGGAGCGGACCATTGTCATCACCAAGCAGTACAACTGCCAAGACAGAAGAGCTAACAAAAGTAAGAGTGTTGACGAGTTGGTACCCCCAACTTTGACATAATATAGACTAACATTGTCTAGATGATCACAACTAACAAAACAACTAATAGAAGATCCATGCTAAGAGTTGACTGACTGGTGTTGCGGTGGTTGACGGAAGTTATCTCCCACATGGTCCTGTGTGGCGTCCTGAAGCAGAGCATCCAGACCTCGTTCCTTAGCAATATTGCTTATCGCCTCTGCTTGCTTGCCACCTGAGCTCCCTAACCAGAATAGAGTGAAATACGCCACATTAGATGCAATCTTTTGAGGTTGGATTTCAACAAAGTTAAAGATAAGGTTATTTCGATTGCACCATATGCACCAACAGATTGTAGGAAACACCACTTTCCACGATATGTTTTGTCTTCCATCTGTAATGAAGTTACCATTTGAATCCAGCAGGGATTCAAAGTTGTTTGGCCATTGTGCTGACGTGAAACTGGGGAGGAGATAGGTCCAGACTACTTTAGAGAAGGTACAGGAGTAGAATATGTGATGATCTGATTCAACCTCAGTTTGGCAAAAAGGATAGTTTGTATCCCCTGTACATCCCTTAAGCAACAGATTTTCTTTAGTTTGGCGTCTCCTTTTGGAGAGAATCCAGAAGAAAATCTTCACCTTGTTAGGGATGATGAAATTCCAGATGAAGGAGCATTTAAGACAACCGCCACTATGAATCAATTTACAGATTAATTTAACTGTGAAAACACCTGATGAGTGCAGAGGCCACCAGATTCTGTCATTTGAGTTAGCCTCAGGATAGTGGTGGAATTGAGGACTTGCTGAAGCCCAACAGGGAAATAGTGCTATCTAGCCCAAATCTACGACGACTTCGGCCCAAGACTAAACAAGGCCACACACAGACCTAAATTCATGGGCTTACAGACGGGCCTCAGTTTATAGGCTCACATGCACCATGCATTAACCGTGGATCTAAAAAAGTCCAACAGTTGCCACGACAAACCTAATCGGTTTTTTTTCCCTTTCACATTTTTGCCTCATAGCCAAGAATATATGTATGGCAAAAGAAAAGCCTATCTATATCTATATCTATATCTATGTTTATACTTATTATTCCTACATGTAAAAGAGGATTGCCTTGTTAAAACTTTTGATTTCCATTTTGCCCTTTTAAGTTTGATAATTCTCAAATATGTCATTTGTTGTAATTAATCATTCACTAATTATATATAACCTCTTATTAATTATGCATTTCCTCACTTTTTCAAAACCATTGGTCACATTATTATTTTATTATTTAAATATGTTATTTAATAAAAATTTGAAATTTATTCATAATTTATCTTCACATAATATTTAAAATCTAGAAAAATTAGAAATAATAAAAATTCATTAGGCTTATACCTTGTGTGTTGTGTCTTTGGGTTTCACCTCTTATGGAGAACTACACTTACCTTTCATCTTATTAGCCTTCTAAAAGTATGATAATAGTATGAAAAATAATTTGTGTTTATTGTAATTGTAATAGTATTAATAGTATAACGATTTTAATAATATTTTTAAATTAGTAAATTACATTGTAATTTAATAATTATACAATTTAGTAAATTATTTACTAATAGTATAATAAACTAATTATTAAACTAAAATGTAGTTACTAATAGTATTATGATTATGCTATGTATAATATTATTATATTTAATATATTATAATTATGAATAAATTATAATAATTGTTCAAACTATAATAATTAATCATACAGTTCTTTATACAGTTTTATTCTATAATTTATTCATTTAAATAAAATTATAATTGTTCATAATTTATATTACTATACAAGACATTTCATTATTTTGCGACTAACAAAAAAATTGAAAAACATAAAACAATACATGTATGCTCTCGTGCAAAGCACATGCACTATAATAGTTTTAAAAAACCTGATTTCGTGATATCACTTCAAAAAATTAATCCAACAACTAACCGTTTTTGAACAACTCAAGACCTAACGCTAGCTGACTTGTCAAATTTTTAAGTGAAGGCCATCCATCATAACAATTTGCATTAAACAAGATAAAGCTCTAAAATATGAATTTTAATGGAGAGCGTTTACCCATCACGGATGGCCTGGAAGTTTATGAAGTTTCAATATGACTTTCATGATCTTCAAAGACGGTTTATCTACAATTCTATCCTTCTTATGATAAAAAAATCATGCTCCCATCATGAAATCTAGTTCATACTTTATCCATGAGAAGGAAAAAAGTCACGGATCTAAATTAAAAATCTTACACGTGTGTGGACCCCATAACTTACTCCCAACCACGTTGAAGCTGCAACCAAAGTACAAAAAATTCATAGATACAATATTCATTATGAAACAATTGTATATACACTATTCATTATGAAACAAAATATTCATAGAAGGAAAAAAGTCACGGATCTAAATTAAATACCTTACACGACAGGACACACCGACCACAAAACCTAATTTGATCACAGCACGCTCTACACCCATGCAAAGGTATTGATAGATACAATATTCATTATGAAACAATTGTGTATACTACTTATTTGGTAAAACAAATTATCAAGAGATAGAGTAATAGTAAAATTATCTTCTTCATGTTGAGTATATCGTACTTATTATATTTATCAACTCACAAGTTACGTATATAAATAGTCATATGAACACGGATAGAAATCCATATTATACATTAATTGTCAAAGTTAAATGGATAAAGATCATATATGAGAAAATACCAATTGACTCAGAATGAATATGAATGAAACAAAAGACTGAGAAATATATAAATCAAGCGTTACAAAAGCTTTTCAAGTAAAATAAAATTTCTCAAAATCAAAATTTGTTAGATGATCCTTGATAACCAAAGCAATCCCAATTTCACTAATAATTGAAGGTTAAAAGTTAAGATTACTCCAATCATGTCACTAATAATTTATTTATATATGTATCGTAAAAAGTTAAAAATTAAGCATGTTCACATTTCATATCGTATCGGATGTTACTATCTGTATTCAGTGTTTATAAGTAGGACAAATTTTTGTTTTAGCCCTTTTAATTTATTTTCAAAATCGACCCTATTCACACTTATTTGCCAAAATCGACCGGTTTGACCCGGTGGGTGGCTAGGTATTTTCCTCCAAACTTCACGGAAATGATTTCCGTGAAGTTTTAAAACTGAAAACTTCACGGAAATGATTTCCGTGAAGTTTTAAAAAACGATTTCGTGATATCACTTCAAAAATTAATCCAACAACTAACCGTTTTGAACAACTCAAGACCTAACGCTAGTGACTTGTCAAATTTTTAAGTGAAGGCCATCCATCATAACAATTTGCATTAAACAAGATAAAGCTCTAAAATGTGAATTTTAATGGAGAGCGTTTACTCATCACGGATGGCACGGAAGTTTATGAAGTTTCAATATGACTTTCATGATCTTCAAAGACGGTTTATCTACAATTCTATCCTTCTTATGATAAAAAATCATGCTCCCATCATGAGATCTAGTTCATACTTTATCCATGAGAAGGAAAAAGTCACGGATCTAAATTAAAAATCTTACACGTGTGTGGACCCCATAACTTACTCCCAACCACGTTGAAGCTGCAACCAAAGTACAAAAATTCATAGATACAATATTCATTATGAAACAATTGTGTATACTACTTATTTGGTAAAACAAATTATCAAGAGATAGAGTAATAGTAAAATTATCTTCTTCATGTTGAGTATATCGTACTTATTATATTTATCAACTCACAAGTTACGTATATAAATAGTCATATGAACACGGATAGAAATCCATATTATACATTAATTGTCAAAGTTAAATGGATAAAGATCATATATGAGAAAATACCAATTGACTCAGAATGAATATGAATGAAACAAAAGACTGAGAAATATATAAATCAAGCGTTACAAAAGCTTTTCAAGTAAAATAAAATTTCTCAAAATCAAAATTTGTTAGATGATCCTTGATAACCAAAGCAATCCCAATTTCACTAATAATTGAAGGTTAAAAGTTAAGATTACTCCAATCATGTCACTAATAATTTATTTATATATGTATCGTAAAAAGTTAAAAATTAAGCATGTTCACATTTCATATCGTATCGGATGTTACTATCTGTATTCAGTGTTTATAAGTAGGACAAATTTTTGTTTTAGCCCTTTTAATTTATTTTCAAAATCGACCCTATTCACACTTATTTGCCAAAATCGACCGGTTTGGCCGGTGGGAAGCTAGGTATTTTCCTCCAAACTTCACGGAAATGATTTCCGTGAAGTTTTAAAACTGAAAACTTCACGGAAATGATTTCCGTGAAGTTTTAAAACGAAAAACTTCACGGAAATGATTTCCGTGAAGTTTTAAAACTGAAAACTTCACGGAAATGATTTCCGTGAAGTTTTAAAACTGAAAACTTCACGGAAATGATTTCCGTGAAGTTTTAAAACTGAAAACTTCACGGAAATGATTTCCGTGAAGTTTTAAAACTGAAAACTTCACGGAAATGATTTCCGTGAAGTTTTAAAACTGAAAACTTCACGGAAATGATTTCCGTGAAGTTTTAAAACTGAAAACTTCACGGAAATGATTTCCGTGAAGTTTTAAAACGAAAAACTTCACGGAAATGATTTCCGTGAAGTTTTAAAACGAAAAACTTCACGGAAATGATTTCCGTGAAGTTTTAAAACGAAAAACTTCACGGAAATGATTTCCGTGAAGTTTTAAAACTGAAAACTTCACGGAAATGATTTCCGTGAAGTTTTAAAACGAAAAACTTCACGGAAATGATTTCCGTGAAGTTTTAAAACTGAAAACTTCACGGAAATGATTTCCGTGAAGTTTTAAAACGAAAAACTTCACGGAAATGATTTCCGTGAAGTTTTAAAACGAAAAACTTCACGGAAATGATTTCCGTGAAGTTTTAAAACTGAAAACTTCACGGAAATGATTTCCGTGAAGTTTTAAAACGAAAAACTTCACGGAAATGATTTCCGTGAAGTTTTAAAACGAAAAACTTCACGGAAATGATTTCCGTGAAGTTTTAAAACTGAAAACTTCACGGAAATGATTTCCGTGAAGTTTTAAAACTGAAAACTTCACGGAAATGATTTCCGTGAAGTTTTAAAACTGAAAACTTCACGGAAATGATTTCCGTGAAGTTTTAAAACTGAAAACTTCACGGAAATGATTTCCGTGAAGTTTTAAAACTGAAAACTTCACGGAAATGATTTCCGTGAAGTTTTAAAACTGAAAACTTCACGGAAATGATTTCCGTGAAGTTTTAAAACGAAAAACTTCACGGAAATGATTTCCGTGAAGTTTTAAAACGAAAAACTTCACGGAAATGATTTCCGTGAAGTTTTAAAACTGAAAACTTCACGGAAATGATTTCCGTGAAGTTTTAAAACTGAAAACTTCACGGAAATGATTTCCGTGAAGTTTTAAAACGAAAAACTTCACGGAAATGATTTCCGTGAAGTTTTAAAACGAAAAACTTCACGGAAATGATTTCCGTGAAGTTTTAAAACTGAAAACTTCACGGAAATGATTTCCGTGAAGTTTTAAAACGAAAAACTTCACGGAAATGATTTCCGTGAAGTTTTAAAACTGAAAACTTCACGGAAATGATTTCCGTGAAGTTTTAAAACTGAAAACTTCACGGAAATGATTTCCGTGAAGTTTTAAAACTGAAAACTTCACGGAAATGATTTCCGTGAAGTTTTAAAACTGAAAACTTCACGGAAATGATTTCCGTGAAGTTTTAAAACTGAAAACTTCACGGAAATGATTTCCGTGAAGTTTTAAAACGAAAAACTTCACGGAAATGATTTCCGTGAAGTTTTAAAACTGAAAACTTCACG
This sequence comes from Asparagus setaceus, assembly GCA_012295165.1. Classification (NCBI taxonomy): domain Eukaryota; kingdom Viridiplantae; phylum Streptophyta; class Magnoliopsida; order Asparagales; family Asparagaceae; genus Asparagus; species Asparagus setaceus. The sequence continues at coordinate 5,527,903 of CM022705.1, forward strand.
GAAATGATTTCCGTGAAGTTTTAAAACTGAAAACTTCACGGAAATGATTTCCGTGAAGTTTTAAAACGAAAAACTTCACGGAAATGATTTCCGTGAAGTTTTAAAACGAAAAACTTCACGGAAATGATTTCCGTGAAGTTTTAAAACGAAAAACTTCACGGAAATGATTTCCGTGAAGTTTTAAAACGAAAAACTTCACGGAAATGATTTCCGTGAAGTTTTAAAACTGAAAACTTCACGGAAATGATTTCCGTGAAGTTTTAAAACGAAAAACTTCACGGAAATGATTTCCGTGAAGTTTTAAAACTGAAAACTTCACGGAAATGATTTCCGTGAAGTTTTAAAACTGAAAACTTCACGGAAATGATTTCCGTGAAGTTTTAAAACGAAAAACTTCACGGAAATCATTTCCCTTAAATCTTTCATATTTTGAAATTAGGCCCTAAAGCGTTTCATACTTTTGAGTTATTTTGAAAGTAGTCCCTCATTCAAGAATATAAATAGCCATTGGAGAGATTAATTTGAAAAAAGTATGAGAATTGGATGAGCTAATAGTCCACAATAACAGATTTTACTAGGGAATCCCTCCAATTATTACATCTACTCTTGATTGGAGGGACAAAATCAAAATAAATTAAGAATTGAGGGACCTAATAGCAACATTTAAAGAACTAATTAAATTTAACCTAAGAATTAAAGAACCTAATAGCAATTTCCATGACTTGAGGACTAATTTCAAAATATGATAGATTTAAGAGACTAATATATAGAAACCCCATCTATATATTGTTTGTTTGTTTTGTTTTTTTTTTTTTTTGTTTGGTTTGGGTGGGTGGGTGGGTGGGTGGGGCTCCACCCTTGATTAAATGTTTACCAATGGAATGAGTTTTATCGGAACCCTGCATGATGCAGGGTTCATTGTACCGAACAGGGGCATTAAAATATGAACTAACCCTCCAAACCAAAATACATGGCTCAGAACGGCTCACACGATGCGTGACGTTATGATAGTATTCTTACTCATCATTGGATCTATGCACGAATCTTGAAGTTCAATAATTTAAAGATTGACAGATTAGAGTTTTCTTGCTGTTTGCGATCCCATCACAGAGAAAACATTGTTTATTGAGACCAACCCATGATTGGGCCATGGATACACTTCGGTTGATCCTCATGGATGGGACCTACGACTAATTAGTTAGAAATTAGGGGAAAAAATATGCGGACATGAAAACTGACAAAAACTAAATCAGGTCGGGGACCGCTTCCTCCTTTGAACCGGTCATCCCTCCAACCAATTGCCGCGGCCCGCGGCAATCACAGGGCCACATTCGATGCGGGCGCACGCACAAGTAAAAACTAAAGGGCCCACCAGATCTCGAATCCGAACGGTCATCTTCCTTCTCTCTCTCCTCCCTAATGGCACATCCGTTATTACCCCACAAAACCAAGCCCCAAACTCAAAAATCCAAACTACAAAACTATGCACAAGGCCCTCTCTGGTCTTCTCACTGCTCTCTAGAGAGAGAAACAATTCCTAAAATGTCCTCCATGTCCCCGATCTTCCCAATGCCGGAGACTCGCCATTTCAGTGACTATGGCTTCGATCCCCAGATCGATTATTTCCAGGTACACAAGAAAAATTAGTTTCTTTTCCTAACTCTCTCTCTTTTTCAAATTTTCTTTCATAATTTTTCAGTACGGATTCTATCAGAACGCTCTGCATGGTATTAAGCAATCTAATACAAATAATCGACGCAATGAAATACCCCTACTCACTTATCTATAGCAGAAAATATTCTAATAGAATATTCACTCAAAATCATGGAGTGCTTAATCGAGGAGAGAAGGAATCGTACCGCTAAAGAACATGGTCTGTGCAAAATGATGGACTGATGCGTCTTTAGACCGCCATGATTAAATTTAACTCTCTATGACTAGGTCCTTGAAGAGGCGAGGCGACAGACTAAACGGGCCGCGATCGATCCGATCCATTTCAAGCTCTCGAAGCCCATTTCGAAGGCCCACGACCGGCCCAAGTCCAACAAGCGAAAGAAATGGTGGAAGAGCGCGCTTAGCTTTCTCAAGAGCGCGAAGGGAGGCTCCTCCGGTGAGGTTACCGCTTACCCTTACAGGACGGTGAGCGGACCGGTTTATGTAACGGAATCCGTTAGTGGAAGGAGTACGCCGTGTAGAAGCGTTAGGTCAACGTCAGGGCCGTTAATGTCGGCGGAAGTTGGTGAAGGTGTTTTGGTGCCGTATGTAAGTTTAAGGGATGTTAATGTCACTGCCGGTGACCGGATCTCGAGTTCGATGCCTATTTATCTCGTTACTTGAGTACCGTCACCGCTGACCGTTGGTCTGTTTTTCATGTTTGTTTGTATTGTGGTGAGGTTAAGATTGGCTCACCGGAAATGAGGTTTGAATTAGTGGGCCGGTTTGTGATGAGCGTGCTGCTCTGACCCGAAATAAGCAGGCTTTCAGTGTTTTTTCTTGAATACTTTTAGCAGGCTTTTTAATGAGCTTTATTTTATATAAAGTGAGGTTTATTTATGCTTTGCAAGTAGGCATGTGATGTTGGTATTAGAATGTGATTGTAATTATGGTAATTATAGTTTGGAATATGAATTATGATGGTAATTGTGGTAGAAAACTATGATTAATTATTTCATTTCACGTGCTAATGTTAAATTCATAGCTTAAATGGATCTTTTGGTTGATGGTAATTTATTAACCTATTTCTCAAAAGAAATTATTAGAGAAGTGAGGCTGATCGATCCACCGGAATTTGCTTGTTTTCAAGTTTCCCATAGAATTACTATTGAAAGGAAAAAAAAAAAAAAAAAATCAAGAAAGTAAACATGGAGCAATGCGTAAACATAGAGCAAAGCATCACAACCATCCCAACTTAATATTAACAAAAAAAAAAAAATCTGTGAAAGACATTATTAGATACTAGCGCACTAACATAATCATGTACTAGATGCAAAACTCGGAACACATACATGTATAAGTTCAGAGAAAGCCTATTGTATATCCTCAGTTATCTGACTCACATACTCAAAAAAAAAAAAAAAAAATTAAAAGACACCTAGTCTCTCCAAGTTCTACATACATAACACGATCACTTGATGAGCTTCACTTGTTAGATTTTTCACTGCTGCTGCTTACTTCTTCCATGGAACTCCTCTTTCATCTGGGCCCTGTTTTGCATAAAACGAGAGCAAAATATTATTCATATAGACTACCAATGCATACACATTAAATGCCTCATTTCCCTCCATGGACCTCGTGCGTGCACAAGGCCTCCCTTATTCTAGGCCCAACTCAAGAGGAAGATTTGCGGTGAAAAAGAAAAAGAAAAAGAAAGATGCAGGGTGCAGGATGAGGGTTACTCTTAATCGTGAAAGTCCAAATGTGGTACCTAAGTAAAAGCTCAAAAGGAAATTATTCCCCTCAGACTGCGACAAAGTTCACAAAGCAAAAGTTCAAAACAAAAATTATCTATGTTGAATTCACAACATCAGGTTATCAGATGTGCATATTTTATTATTGATTTCTCGTCTTCTCTGAAACTCAACCTTTTGAGTGAAAAACTTGGGAAAAGATTCTGTATGTTGAGCTTTTCTCTTTTGTGTTTTTTGACTTCTATTGCTTTAACTTTTGTCTGATATTGGACACGAGTGAAGATGTTTCATGGTATAAGTTAATTCCATACTATTCCTCTTGGATTAAGCCTAGAACAAGGGAGGTCTCACAATCGCACTATGCACATGAATCCAAATGAGGGGTTTGGTGATCCAAAACTAGTTAATCAAGCATGCATGGGGTGCAAATCCCGATTTTGACCTCACACATGGGCAGGAGTTATCTACATTTTGTTGCACATTTATTTAGTTACTTTGTTTTAGTTAGCAATAGCCAGTGAAGTATTAAATATGAGCCAGTGAGCCTTAATGATTTGTGTGACATCCAAAACAATTCGGATTACCGGTGCAAATCCTGAATAGCATCCTGAGACTTGAAATCATGTTGCACAAAACACATTACAATACTAAGCCATAAAACAGAATATAATTAGAATAAGAGTTTCATCTGTCAATTTGATAATGGTGGGAAACAAAACAACAAAGTTTATTCACATTCACACGAAAACGAGCAATCAATGGCCAGTTTGGTGAATACCCCTGGGCTAGCAACTTCAATCATATACCAAAATCTTCTAGGCCACTAGTTAACACTAATGACTAGCAAATTAAAATAAATTGCAAGCAACTATTGACTAAGCATGTATAAGGGGGAAAAAATGCAAAAGAACTATATCTTACCTTACCGAAAGGATCATCTCTCCTCGCTAACTTCCTCTCCCTGCTAGCCTTGCTCTTGGCCCTCTTAGCTTCAAACTGATCGGACAGCGTCCTCTCCCTCGCCTTCTCCGCTTTAGACTTGTGAATGCTCTCCATAAGCACCCTCTTGTTCCTGAAGACATTACCCTTCACCTTCATGTACATATCGCGATACATGTGCTTGTCGATTTTCTTATCGTCACGATATTTCCTCAACATTCGCCTCAGAACCCGCATTCTCCTCATCCACAGAATCTTGGTCGGAAGCCTAGCCTCTCCCGTACCCTTTCGCTTACCGTATCCAGAATGCCGCCCCTTTCGCTTGGCCTCCATCGTCCGACGAGCACGAGAACGGGAGTGGATCTTCATGGGTTTTCTAATTACGAACCCATCCTTCACCAACTTTCTAATATTTTGCCCTGCATTTCAAATTTAACCCAAGCAAATTAGTTGAGCATGACAGACGAATAGTTGCTTCAAAATTTCAAATAAATAAGATAATATCAAACAATGCATATTGTAATTAAACAATTACAAAGTAAAATTATAACTAAGGAAAGAGGTTTTTGGGGTTGGGATCAAATTACTGGAATTGGCCATGGAGATCTCATTGGCTTCGTTGGGGTCGAGCCAGACTTTGCCCTTTCCGCAGTTGAGGACGCTCGAGGCGAGCCTCTTCTGTAGCTTCAGAGACACCATATCGTCTTCTTCCTTCGAACTCGGTTAGGGTTTTGCTGCTTAGGCAATGGGGGTTTTATATATGGGGATGGGATTTGGTGTTTTTCTTCTTCTAGGGTTTTCTTGGGACGCAAGTTTGGGTTTTTGCAAAATTTTGGTAATAGTGGAAGTTAAGTTGCTTGTCGACAAAGTTTAGTTGCTTGTCAACAAAGTTTCACGCTTAGTTTCATTATTCCAAAGGTTTTGAATTTTCAGACTAAATTTGGAAGGCTTAAAGTCATAAATTTAGAAATTTAAAATTGAAAGTAGATTTGGATAATTTTCACAAAATCCCCCCCAAACTTGGGTGCACATAATAAACCTTCTAAATTTATAAGTTAGAAAAAATCACTTCGAAATTGTTTTAGTGATACACGTCGCGTGACATGTTTCGACCTTTTTTATGCTTTACCCTACTAGCGACTCATCCTATATATTTTCTTTTTCAATTTGATCTTTGAAAACGCAAAATTTTTTAGACCGTGTTTGATTCTAATTCTCATGAAACTAATGGATGCAAATTTGGATTGCGATTTTTGAGAACAGTAGAGCGACATTTGAGATGATTCATAAAGGGAATTCCAATTATCTGAACTTGTTTTCACTAAATTGACACGATAGACGTCACATGTGACATGTTTTGAACGTATATTTCTGCACTCGGCATACTAGCCTCATCCTATAATTTTTTTTAAAATTTGCTCTTTAAAATAACAAAATTTTAAGACTATGTTTGATTCCAAATCTCGCATGACAGTACGCCGAGATCGGAGATGATTCATACATGAAATTTAGAGTATTTGGGAGGTTAAGTGGTGAAGATGGTTAGAAGGGGAGGAATGTGGAATATTTGTAGGAGAAAAACATTAATGACGACAGCTTAGAGCTTTACCCTCTACACTAACATGTTTATGAAAAAAATTCAATAGTTCAGGGGGTTTTGTGTAATTCAAAAATCCAGTGAGGTTTTCTCTAATTTAAGGGGTTTTTGTAAAACAACCTTAAATTCAGGGAGCATACTTGGACCTGCAGCCTGCACATGGTCTATGGGCCATACAGAACCGCAGACTTAACGTGGCCCATGGAGGCCCAACTATAGACTAAGTGCATCTAGCTCAAACTCAGCCACGTGTGCTTGTGTGATGTGTATGACAGTCGACGCCGTATCAAATAATAACTTTCTCCTAACTTTTATAAATCAACTAGCATTGCACGTGCGAATGAACTTGCAACAGATATTAAAACTTAATTCTATAAATTTTATATAAAATGATCATTTTAAAACTCAAAAGTATTGCATATATTTTAAAGATATTTTTATGATAATTGTTCATTTAATATGTGATTTTATCTTTGTTTACTATTACATATATTTCAATTTGAGTAATGACATAATTTTCATAAATATGCCATTAAGAAGAGTTATTTTTCATATTTCATCGTCATATTATTTTATTTAATTATTTTTAGGCTAAGTATTTAGATATACACTTTCGTGATATTTATTTTGGAGTATATTGAAATTCTAATTGTTGTCTTTATAGTATTAATTTACATGGAAAAGAACTTTATAATTTCATAATTATATCTTCTTATAATATACAATGTAATAAATATTTAATTAGTAAGCTCTATGATATGCTTTAGAAAGTTCTAGTAATAAAGAAAGATAATAGAAAATAAAAGAAAATTATGTGAATTAACCAAATTATCCTCACTAGCATTATTGCATGTGCAAATACACATGCCATAGATATTAAACTTATGTATTCTAAATTTTATATTAAAAGAGTGAATTATATTTTAATACCCTAAAGTTTCATCAGTTAAGATAAAATAAAAGAAAATTTTGTGTGAATTAACCAAAATTTCCTCACTAGCATCATTGCATTTGCAAATACACGTGCCATAGATATTAAACTTATGTATTCTAAATTTTATATTAAAAGAGTGAATTATATTTTAATACCCTAAAGTTTCATCAGTTTCTTAACTTGTATATCATACTCTAAAATAGTTAAGGTATAACTTTATAAAAATGTAATATCGTAATCTTTTTCGAGCATGAGAATGTAGCGTTCTGTTTACTTGATGTCAACTGAAATCATTGTAGAAAATACTTTTTCTTAATATTATAAAACATTATGAGCTGTTAAAAAATTCTATTGTTTAAAATTAAAGTATTTTTCAAAGTGATCATGGTCAATTTTTAAATCATTATATTTTGCTTTAACATGTATTTAATAATTATTTCAGAAAAGAAAATTATCATTTTATATTTTAATCTCTTATAACATATAACTTGATGAATATTTAATTATGTTAGTTCAAATCCTATTTTCATTCACGATTTAGAATGTCCTAGAGATAAGACAATGATGAATATTAATTAATGTGAATGAAATCATATTCTCATTCATAGTTTAGAATATTCTAGAAATAAGAGAAGAAACAAAAGTAAGAAAAATATTATTTCATGTGCAAAATTACCAGTATGCTCCTTACTCTTCTACTATGAGGAGAAATGCTCTTCAATCTATTTTATATCCCCACTAAAATTTTAATATAGTAGGATAGAAGTCTTTAGTGATATGTAGGACAATTATCCTATGTCCTTCAAAATTTTCCTACCATCATCAATTTTTCTTATAGTAGTATAGACGAGTTGCAAATCATTGTGTATCAAAGCTTAAAAAGTGTGTCATCATTAAAGCTTGAAGGAGATGATGTCTTGAAGGAGATGATATCTTACAAGTTACAGTTTGTTTCTTTCACGTAACGAGAGTACTTTCTTCTCAAGTGATGTTATGATGTTATCTTCACGTAACAAGAGTACTTTCTTCTCAAGTGATGTTATGATGTTATCTTTGGCTAATTAATGGGCATTAAGAGATTGTTCTTATTGCCAAAATAGGATATTCCTCAGCTCTTACTTGCAACTTAATCTTTCATTGACGTATTTCATGTGTTCTTTAGTGAATTGTTTTAGAATCATAAGTTTCATCATGAAAAATGACAGTTGCAGAACTTGTTTAATTTTGACTAGAAAAAATCGAACCCGTAACGTCTTTCAGGTGTCGTTTGGCAAAGTCCTGCCAAACACAAACAATTTATGCAAAGATTAAAGTGAGTTAATACTCCATCGGTCGCCAAACACGAAAATTGTACAAGGGCTAAGATAACCCTTGTAGACGGATTAAAATGAGTTAACTCCTTCAAGTTTGAAGTTTACTAATACTCCTATTTAGGAGGATTAAGAGATAATCCCTCTACTTATAAAGAAAATATTCAAAATTTTCATTATTCCCAAACACTTAAAATGATCACAAAGATTAAACTAAATCTTACTTAACGGTTTAACAATTTAATCCTTTAGTTATCAAATGGGCTAACTATGTTAACCCGTCATCTTAATCTCTCATCCTTAAGTCTTAGTGATGGGGCGTCTAACATGATCAAAACCATTCAAACACAAAATCGAGAATAATTCTTGTTTTGAAATATGGAAAAAATGTTTTGTGCATGTCAGTTTTGGGCTTAATATTAAAGAACCCCCTTTAACTTTGGACAATTATCAAATAGCCTCCAATAACTTTTAAAATATCAGAAAATCCCTTTTAAGTCTAGGAGTTATCAGAAAACCCCATAACATCCCTTTACTTTAAGTTTTATCGAAAAATCTCCTAAAGTGTGAATCGCGATGTTCATTGAAAAAAACATCCGTTTACTTTAATCTTTTTAATGAAATTCACATGATATCCTAAAGTGTAAATTAACACAATGAAATTCACATGACATGTTTTGAACTTTTCTGCACTCAAACTACTAGCAACTCATCCTATATTATTATTGTTTTTTTTTTTCAATTTGATCTTCAGAATCACAATTTTTTAGACTATGTTTTATTCCAGTTCTTGTGAAATTGACGGGCGCAGATTTGGATTACGATTTTTGAGAACAGCACACCGAATTTTGAGATGATTCATTAAGAAAACTAAGAGTTTTTGAATGGTTAAGTTGCGAAGATTGAGGAATGTGGAACATTTGTTGGAGAACAAACATTAATGAGGATAGCTTAGCGCTTTACCCCCTACACTAACATGTTTATGAAAAATTCCAATAATTCAGGAGGTTTTGTGTAATTTAAACTAGGCCCATGGATACCCAATTATAGACTAACTATGTTTAACTCAAATTCAGCCACGTGTGCTTGTGCGATGAATATGCAAACAGTTGAAACCGCATCAAATAATTATATTCTCCTAAATTTTAAAAAAATTAATTAGTTTTGCAGACCATTGTGTATCAAGCTTAACAAAAGAATTTAATCAATAAAGCTTGAAGGAGATGATGTCTTAAAATTTGATTCTTTCACGTAACAAGAGTTTCTTCGTAAGTGTGTTATCTTTAGCTGATTAACAACACATAGGTATCAAGAGATTGATCTTAGTGCCAAAAATAGGATATTCCTTCTCGTAGCCAACCATAACACTATTACTTGCAACTTGATCTTTCATTAATATATTTCGTGTGTTCTTAAGTGAATTGTTTTATAATCATCATAAGTTTTTTAAGGGTTAATCACAGAAAGCGCCCCTAAACTTTGGGAGTTGCAATAAACCCGCCAACTTTTTTTTTCCACTGAACATCCCTTGCACTTTAGGAGTTATTGCACATAGCCCCTTGAACTTTTTTTATTTCACTAAAGATTACCTAAAATTTTCTTATTTATCCTCATATTAGCACCATCAACTCTACAGTAAGCACATGATAAAAAAAAGAAAAAAATATCCTTTTTAGTCCCAAAATATACCTTTTCCTCTAAAAGAAAAAATAAATAACTTTTTGGGACTAAGGGATTATTTTCAATATTTTTTGGTGCACATGTTTGCCACATGAGATCTTAGGATTGATGATGCTAATTTGGAGATTAAATGAGAATTATATAAAATATAGTGGAGTAATTAACCATAAGTTTAATCCTGTAAAATGACAGCAGCACAACTTTTCTAATTTTCACTAAAAAAAAAAGAATCCGTAACCTCTTTTGTTATAAGGTCTTACATGCTCAAACCATTGAAATACAAAATAGAGAATAATTCTTAATGTTTTGAAATATGAAAAAGAAACTTTGTACATGTTAATTCGGTAGAAATGATTTAAGTTTTGGGTAGTATTTTGTCATTTTACGAGGCTGATGCAATATTTCTAAAATCGGCTACTGAATTCCAAAATAACACCGCTCGGAATTTGGAATCTTGGATCTTCGAGGGCCCTTATCCGCATCTCAAGTATATTCGGTGGGCTAGTTTGTAAATTACCAGTCATCTAGGGGCATATATGAAATCAATTTAATAATTTGTTCAGCAAAATTCCCGCGAGCCCTTTCTTGTAAAACTCCGGAGCTCTAACAACCAAATATTTAATCATTTTTCAAAAAAACAAATAACATTAAACTAATCGCTGTTAAAATCCCAAAAGCAAACTGAGCTCAGTTTTCCTAATTTAGCTCCTCTTTCGAATTCTTTTCCCATCGATTTCCCTCGAATTCTCTCGCTTAACGTGATGTCCTCGGATGAATTCGCATCGGATTACGTTAAGTTGCAGTCGGAGCCACCGCCGGCGAGATCGCCGGAGAAAGCTTGGATTTTCGACGAATTGCCGGCGGCGACGATCGTTTCGGTGTCTCGACCCGATGCCAGCGATATCACGCCGGTGCTGCTCTCTTACACGATCGAGTTCCAGTATAAGCAGGTAATTTGATGTTATTTTTGGTTGATTTTGCGAGGAATTAGAGATTAATTAATTTTGAGAGTTTTTAGTTGAATGCTCTAATTTACACGAGATGAACTGTGTCCTTTGTGTTTCTTTTGGGAAAAAAAAATCACAACTTTAGGCCATTGTCTTGACAATTTATGGATTTAGTTTATTGTTTACTTATTGAACTCTGACCTATATAAATGGTATTGATTTTGAGCACAATATTCTCTTATAGATGTAAGTGCAAAAATAATTATTGAAATGATATGTAATTTTTTTTTTTTTGGGCGCACACATTGTATCTAAAGTTGCCACTCACCAACTAACTTTTGTACCTTTACTTGGCAGTTCAAGTGGTGCTTACTGAAGAAAGCCTCCCAAGTTATCTATCTACATTTCGCATTGAAGAAGCGCGCCTTTGTCGAGGAACTACATGAGAAGCAAGAGCACGTGTGTTCTTGATGGATATCTCTCTCGTATTGTTTTGTTCTTGATATTTTCTGTTATACAGAGCATTCCCATTCTGTATTTTCTAGCTGCATCTAGAACTTAGAACTTTTGCGATTCTTATTGGTTTTGGAAAACAAATTCAATAACTTTACGTTGTTATAAAAAACTACGATAAATTCCTTAATTAGCGGAGTTAATTAGGACTTCGATTAGAAAATGCAGATTCCACAAGTGCACTTCCTGTTGTTTCACTGTTGCTTTGAAATTCTCTTTACGCTTGAGTTTGGCCTCCTGTTTGCTATTTTTTCTCTGGTACAGCTTGCCTTTTTGGATCTTTATTGGTATCTAATAACTACGCCTATCAATTCAGTGAGCTTTTAGTTTGACATACAACAGACTCATCTAATTGCAAGCACCTACTATCAGATGCTTGTGGCTTTAATATGCCTTTTTCCTTCTCATGTACTTAAGGTTAAAGAATGGCTTCAAAATCTTGGGATAGGGGAGCATACAGCAGTTGTACAACACGACGAAGTTGACGAAGAATCAGTGCCTATACAGCCCGAAGAAAACATTTATTCCCGAACTAGGTGTAGTCTTGCTCTTTGTCCTTTACTTTTCTACTCAACATGTCAATATGTAATGCTGTATGCACAATCAATTATGCTTATAGAAACAACTCCTATATTTTATGCAATGGACAATGAAATACACCTCATTATGCTCTAGAAGATGCATGTGTTTTGCAGAAAGTTTTTCTTGTCAGATATATGTTCTCTAATGTGTTTGTCCGAGAGGGCTTGTAGTGTGAAAGTTTCTCTGAAGAGGCCACATGAGGATGTGAAGTCCAATAATGAGGACATGAGTCCATGCTGATACATACACACACGTATATGTATGTGTGCGTGCGTGTTTGTTTTATGTATATATATATGTAAAGTTGTAAACACACACACACACACACACACACACACATATATATATATATATATATATATATATATATATATATATATATATATATATATATATATATATATATATATATATATATAGAGAGAGAGAGAGAGAGAGAGAGAGAGAGAGAGAGAGAGAGAGAGAGAGAGAGTAAAAGCTCCTATAAACTTAAGTGGATAGAAACACTTGTCCACCAACTTTTTATTCATTAGATTTGCTTTGAGATTTGTGCTAGCATATGATGCAAATCAATGCACAATTCTCAAAGATACACTTCATGTCTTGCACAAATCTCAATGCAAATCTAATGGATAAAAAGTTGGTGAACAAGTATTTCTATCCACTTAAGTTTATAGGAGCTTTACTCTCTCTCTCTCTATATATATATATGGAAAAAAGGAATATGAGGTGGCTCATTTAGTAAAATGAGCTACCCACTAATGTGTATAGTGTTTAGGCCCACTTAGTGGTCACATCAATTGAATGTGGGGTATGATGTTTGTGAGTGGGAGCTCATTTTACTAAATGAGCATACCTCATATTCCTTACTCCTATATATATATATATATATAGAGAGAGAGAGAGTAAAAGCTCCTATAAACTTAAGTGGATAGAAACACTTGTCCACCAACTTTTTATCCATTAGATTTGCTTTGAGATTTGTGCTAGCATATGATGCAAATCAATGCACAATTCTCAAAGATACACTTCATGTCTTGCACAAATCTCAATGCAAATCTAATGGATAAAAAGTTGGTGAACAAGTATTTCTATCCACTTAAGTTTATAGGAGCTTTACTCTCTCTCTCTCTCTCTCTCTCTCTCTCTCTCTATATATATATATATATATATATATATATATATATATATATATATATATATATATATATATGTAAAGTTGTAAACAAACACACATATATATATATACACATTTATACATGCCCACATGCGTCTTGGCGTGTGCCTGTGTATATATACTTTATATATAGGGTAAAAATAATCTCAATGATGCTATAGACCACAACTTAAGTGGAGCTGAAGTGGTCCCTTTCCACAATTAACTTGCTTAGATTTAGTGCATGGTCTGGTCGAACTATCCAGAAACTAAGAGCATGTTTGTGAACTTTGGATTATAATGCAGATTGTTTGGTAAATTTAGTGGATTAGAATCTATTTTCAATAGTAGAGTGTTTGGAAAATGGGTGGATTATAATCCATCATTGTTATCAAAATGACCAAAAAGGACACGGCTCTAAATTTAAGCTTAATGGATTGGAGAGAGATTGGGGCTTGGAATTTTGTGAAATGATGAAGGATATACATGTATTTTACACGGTCAAACCTTGTGGTTTATAATCCACAAAAAAATAAGCCACTTGGCACTTGCCAAACATCTCAACGTGGCTAATAATCCACTTTTTTTTGGCTTATAAGCCACTTTGATCACTTGCCAAGCATGCTCTAAAACTCTGTACATCCAAATGAGTAATAGTTGTGCTTGTGAGGAGTTTTATCTGAAACGATCTTTGTCCTCCTCTGTATCATCCATTTTTATCCTTGTCCAATTTTTGGTGCTATCTCCATCCCATTGTTGGTGTGGCTAACATATTGTCTCATACATGAATCTTGAGTTTGGTTGTACATCTGGGATAACGGGAAACAATTTATTATGATTTATGAATGTTCAAGCTGCCTGATATAGCACATACTTCTTTTTGTTTCACGTGGTAACAACACTGATGGATTAAATCTGAGGAGATATTAGGACTCATAACAATAGAAAAAAGTCATCATCTTGACACGAGTAATGCAATCCTGATTGTTATTTCCTTGCATAGGATACTCAGAGGAGAAGGGGGTGGGGGGGGTGAGTGCGGGGGTGCCACTAACTGTCTTTCCTGTTGTAGACCTTCTACTAATTAGATTCTTAATTTTATACAGAAATGTTCCTTCTAGGGCTGCCCTGTCAATTATTCGACCAGCGCTAGGAAGACAATCTTCTATTTCTGACAGGGCAAAGGTGGCGATGCAGGGTTATTTGAATCACTTTTTGGGAAACTTGGATATCGCAAACTCTCAGGAGGTATGAGGACCTTTTTACGAACCTAATGATTGCTTTATAAGTAATGTCAAAGTGTTTCTTGAAGGATTGAGATATATGGGCTCTCCGAAAAATGAAAGAACCTCTTTTAAATATTTAATGTCCTCAAATACGTAAATATCTAATCAAGTAAAATTGATATACCTGACAGCTGAAACGTCTGTGGTGGTGAGTGCAAGGCCCGTGAAATGGCAAAATGTTGCACGAGTTTATTTAAGTATTTATTGACTTTGTTTGGGTCTAGAAATTGCTGGAGTAATTTATTGATTTTGTTGAGTGCAAGGTCTATGAATTTTCCATCTCTCCCTCCCAAATCACATTTTGACTGTCATGTACCCCATTTTTTCAATCTCCACGTTCTAAAATGTTAGCTGCTAAAGTCCAGTGGTTAGGAAGAATTTTACCGATAGTTCTTTTATTGAAAAAACTATTCATTTTGTAGCCACGTGAGACATGCTTAGTCCGTTCTTGACTATATTTTTTGGCGCATTAGTTGCCAGTTGCTTTTACAGAATTGTATTTTTTGGAGAGCAACTAAAATAAGTCTTCTTGATGTTTCTAGGTTCTCATTGTAAGGCACATATCTTTTAGTGTCAGAGATATCCCATTCTTTATTATATGATTGATTATGAAGCTAACCTATATGTATAGGTTTGAACTATCTTCGCATCTTTTTCGTTATTAACTTAACTGAAGTTATATAATCTGCAGGTTTGTAAATTTCTGGAGGTCTCTAGGTTATCTTTTTTGCCGGAGTATGGGCCTAAACTAAAAGAAGATTATGTTACAGTGAGACATTTGCCAAAGATTCAGAGGGCTGATGATGATACAAAGTGTTGTGCATGCCATTGGTTTAGTTGTTGTAACAGCAACTGGCAAAGGGTATTGCCTTTTTTCTCTTTTGCTTATTTTACAGAATGACATAGTTGCAGTATGTTAACCACATTTAATTAACTTTTAGCTAATAGTTTAAGTTTTAAATGCTATAAAAAGAATTTATTGTGTAAAGAATCAAAGAAATACTAAAACCACAGCGAAGCTTCTAGGCTTAATTTGTTCCTGGTTAGCTTTGAACAATTACATGACATGCTTTAGGGAAAGTACTTCATTGTCAATGAACTATATGTATCATTATCGTCAGAATTATTCACATGATATTTGATGCTCAAATAGAAGAGAGATTTAAACAATTGTAATTGTTTAATCTAGCTCTTTGGCAGCCGACATTTATGAGATGGTCAAATCTTAGTAACAATATACATATCTCATTTGCGTAAGCTTCCTAGATTGAGGTTGTGTATCATAGTGTAGATCAAGTATGAACATTGGAGGATTCTCTTTGATTACATTATATTAAACTACATAACCAGTATTTTATATTTTCCTACTTCACAACCAGCCCTTTTGGATTTATGCAGAGCCTCTTTCTTGTTGACACTTTCCTCTGCCAACAATTTAGCACCAACTTATATGATATTAGGTTGTTAGCTGGTCATAAAATTTTGTGAAATAGCTTCCTCATAGCCGGTTCCACTTTGGTTGAAAACATTTTGGATGACAATGACCTGAATTGCTTGGTTTACCTTTTAATTATATTATATTTCTTTATTTGATGTCTTAGTTCAGCTGACAAGTATGATATTCTTGATTAGGTATGGGCTGTACTAAAACCAGGCTTCTTGGCTCTGTTAGAAGATCCTTTTAATCCCAAGCTTTTGGATATAATTGTTTTTGATGTATTACCACCATCAGATGGTAATGAAGACGGTCGGGTTCTTCTAGCAAAAGAGACCAAGGAACGCAACCCCTTGTGGTTCGGATTTACAGTGAGTTACTTTAGTTCTCTTTGAATAGTTTTAACAGAATTTCCACCTTATAGACATGCAGGGATGTCTGATGGTTCTTTTTAGTTTCTGTTCTCATTCGAACCAAACGAGCTAAATTCAGAAAACCTGCAAATTATCTGCACATCATTTTGAGTCTATTTGTGTTGTGCAAATTTAGTCTTTTGTGGAATTTATTTATTTTTGAACATTTTGATTACTATGTCTATCATAAAGAGTTATGTCTGGCTATGTCATTAGCATATTGATCATTGACAAAGTATAGATAAAGCTATATTGACCATTTACTGTAGGGTAACATTTGCCTGTCATATTGTGTACATAAGCTAAGGAATGTGGGACATGGGCATGGCGTGAAACAGATTGTGTCAGTTCATCATAAACTTAGGATATGAATATTTTATTGGGTGCGTCAAGCTGCTCCTAGAAGGAAGTTATGACAAAGCCCTCTCATGCTTATAACTTGCTGGGCCTCTAAGTAGGAATTGTTACAAACTGACAATATTAGCCTCTTGGACTACTCCGAATCACACCCATTATGATAGGAAATCTTCAAAAAGTGTCAAGGTGGAACGATAATGAAGGTTTGCTGTTATGGTCCTTTTACGTAAGTCATAAGTCAGTAATTTTACTGTTCTTATTCGGAGCATTGCTAGAGTAAAATTTTATGCAGTAAGCTTTGCCTATATAACCTGTTACAAATATGCTATTCGTTTACCTTTGTACATTTTCATATTTCGATAAATTTCTGAAGCTAGAGGTACTTGAACTTGATCTTATTACATTCATGATACTGTTAGCAATGTTGATATAATCTATTGTGGTTGATTGATTTGAACTGTTTTACTACTGTCATCAGCTTTAACTTAGTACTCACTTGTATTGCATTTCCTATTGAACTTTGGCCTTCATTTTCTGCTTCTGAGGAAGATTTCATTGTTCTGATGTATTACCACCATCAGATGGTAATGAAGACGGTCGGGTTCTTCTAGCAAAAGAGACCAAGGAGCATAACCCCTTGTGGTTCGGATTTACAGTGAGTTACTTTAGTTCTCTTTGAATAGTTTTAACAGAATTTCCACCTTATAGACATGCAGGGATGTCTGATGGTTCTTTTTAGTTTCTGTTCTCATTCGAACCAAACGAGCTAAATTCAGAAAACCTGCAAATTATCTGCACATCATTTTGAGTCTATTTGTGTTGTGCAAATTTAGTCTTTTGTGGAATTTATTTATTTTTGAACATTTTGATTACTATGTCTATCATAAAGAGTTATGTCTGGCTATGTCATTAGCATATTGATCATTGACAAAGTATAGATAAAGCTATATTGACCATTTACTGTAGGGTAACATTTGCCTGTCATATTGTGTACATAAGCTAAGGAATGTGGGACATGGGCATGGCGTGAAACAGATTGTGTCAGTTCATCATAAACTTAGGATATGAATATATTATTGGGTGCGTCAAGCTGCTCCTAGAAGGAAGTTATGACAAAGCCCTCTCATGCTTATAACTTGCTGGGCCTCTAAGTAGGAATTGTTACAAACTGACAATATTAGCCTCTTGGACTACTCCGAATCACACCCATTATGATAGGAAATCTTCAAAAAGTGTCAAGGTGGAACGATAATGAAGGTTTGCTGTTATGGTCCTTTTACGTAAGTCATAAGTCATTAATTTTACTGTTCTTATTCGGAGCATTGCTAGAGTAAAATTTTATGCAGTAAGCTTTGCCTGTATAACCTGTTACAAATATGCTATTCGTTTACCTTTGTACATTTTCATATTTCCGATAAATTTCTGAAGCTAGAGGTACTTGAACTTGATCTTATTACATTCATGATACTGTTAGCAATGTTGATATAATCTATTGTGGTTGATTGATTTGAACTGTTTTACTACTGTCATCAGCTTTAACTTAGTACTCACTTGTATTGCATTTCCTATTGAACTTTGGCCTTCATTTTCTGCTTCTGAGGAAGATTTCATTGTTCTGGTTCAATTTCTAATCAACATTCATCTCAAAGGTATCATGCGGGAACAGGACCATTAAGCTGAGAGTGGGAAGCAGTGCTAAAGTCAAAGATTGGGTTGCAGCAATAAATGATGCGGGCCTACGACCACCTGGGGGCTGGTGTTTGCCTCACCGTTTTGGTTCTTTTGCTCCTCCTAGGGGGTTAACAGAAGATGGCAGTCAGGTCCAGTGGTTTATTGATGGACAAGCTGCATTTGGTGCAATTGCTTCTTCTATTGAAGCAGCAAAATCAGAGGTCAGTTTCTTCACTCATTCACTTCAATAATGTGATAATAGCAATTTACAAAATATTGACAGGGACAATTCTGAAATGATTGAAATTTGTTTATAGATATTCATTACTGGCTGGTGGCTCTGCCCTGAGTTATACCTTCGACGTCCTTTTCATGCTCATGCGTCTTCTCGGCTTGATTCCATGTTAGAGACAAAGGCTAAAGAGGGTGTTCAGGTACTTTCAGCATTACCATATGTGTTGTTTCACTTGTTCTATTTCAGCTATAGTTATTTGGTTCTTCGACCTTGATTCACTGAAATTACTGATGTTGTGACTGCGATAAAGTTTTCTTGCATGTTCTTATTGGCTTTGTAACCATATTATTGCCTGTGATAGAGATTGAAGTCTGATGTTAGACAGGGAAGCATGGATCATCTTTACATGTTAATGATAATAAGTCTTATTTTCTGTTAGCATCAAGCAGTTGAATTTTTTGGTTCTAATTAATAAGCTGCATATACTTGTAAATTTTATGTGGAGTAGCCTATTGTTTTTGCTCATGATTGTCAACTAATGGGCAATAATGTGCAGATCTACATCCTTCTTTACAAAGAAGTTGCTTGTTGAGGATCGGTGTCGTCGTTTGGCTCAGAAGCCTGCTTCAATCAGTCACGATGTTCCTTCTCGTGTGCACCACCAAGGACATAAACGGGAGAAATCAACTCAGTCTCTCACAAAGAAAGAGGGGATCGCACAAAGCAATGGACGGAGAAAAGCTTCACAGAGAAACGGGGAGAGATCGCACAAAGTCCCTCTCAATCACCTCTCAATCTCCTCACCCTCGAGCTACTACCAACCCTTCTATATATAGAAGAGGGCAGCCGACAAGAGGGAGAGATTTCTAGGGTTTTCGAAAGCAGCCGTCGGAAGGGGGAGGAGAGGGAACTAGGGTTTTGAAGGCAGCGGACTAAAAGAGGAAAGAAACCGAGGGTCGGGTAAGTAGGAATTGAACTGGGCCTCTCCATCGATGGGCGAAAGTTCATGGGCCAACAAATAGCAACAATCTCCACCTTTGGCCCAAGGTAGTGCGAAGAAAGGAATACAGGCTGCGGGACTCATCATCGCCATAACATTACCATTACCTGTATTATCACAAAGAGGATACAAGCAATGGAAGAGAATACACAAAGTAAACTCGGATCACAAAGATCGGGGCAAGATCACCAAGCATGCCAAGTCCACAAAGGACCGAACTCTACCAAACGGTCATCGAGTTCAAAGGGAAAAAATCACAAAGCTACTAACAAACACAAAGTAAGTTAATAGGCCACAAAGGCAACACACAAAGCAAGGGAAAAATTACCCAATGTCAAAGTTCAAAATTCTTTGACACGAGATAAATTTTTCAGCAGGCAAACACTTAGTACCCATGTCAGCCGGATTAAATTCGGGGAACTTTCTCCAACTTCACAATACTCTTTTCAACTATATCGAATGTAATGAAATCGACATCAATATGTTTAGTTCTATCATGAAAAACAGATTTTTGCAAAGTTGAATAGCAGATTGACTATCGAGAAAATACAACCACATTTTTATCAAGAAAACCAATTTAGGATATAAGGCCCCTAAGCCAAATAGCTTCTTTAAAAGCTTCAAGAACATACTCAGATTCAAGAGTAGATAAAGCAACAATGGGTTGTAGTTGAGATTTCCAACTTATGCAAGAGCCACACAAAGTGAACACATAGGAAGTAGTAGATTTTCTATTATCTCTATCATTTGCATAATTGGAATCTACATAGCCAACTAGTTTAACACCTTGAACACTTAGAAGGTTAATCCTACATTCACAGAGGATTTTAAATATCTTAAAAGCCATTTCAAGGCATTCCAATGAGGCATACCAGGATTTGACATATATCTACTCAAGCAACTAACTGCATATGCAATGTCAGGTCTAGTGCTAACCATGAGATACATGACTGATCCTATAGCATTCGAATATGGCACATTCTTCATATTATTTATTTCAGTTTCAGTTTTGGGGGACTGATCCTTACTCAACACAAAATGGGAAGCAAGAGGCACATTCACAGATTTGGCATCAGACATAGCAAATTTACTCAAAAGTTTTTCGACATATGGACTTTGGTTTAAAACTAGCGTAGATTTGTTTTTGTCTCTAATAATATTCATGCCTAGAATTCTTTTTGCATCGCCTAAGTCTTTCATGTCAAAATTTTCACAAAGACATTTTTGAACATGCTCAATGGACTTCAAACAAGGGCTAACAATCAACATGTCATCCACATAAATTAAAAGAAATACAGGCACAGAGTCTATATTCTTATAATACGTGCAATGATGTGAGAACTCCTTTTAAACTTTAAAGATTGCATGCATTTATCAAATCTTATATTCCATTGCCTAGGTGATTGTTTTAAACCATACAAAGCCTTTTTTAACAAACACACATGATCAGGCAATTTAGGGTCCACAAAGCCCTCAGGTTGGTGCATATAAATATTTTTGTCAAGGTCACCGTGTAAGAAAGCAGTAGTTACATCCATTTGTTTTAATTCCCAATTAAAATGAGCAACTAAAGCAAGCATAATTCTAACAGTAGTGAATTTGACAACAGGAGCAAAAATTTCAGCATAATCAACTCCCTCCTTTTGAGTAAATCCCTTAGCTACTAACCTAGCCTTAAACCTAACACCTTCAGATTCTTGTTTCACCTTAAACAGCCACTTACAGTCCACTACAGAACAACTAGCAGGTTTAGGAACAAGTTTCCATGTTTGGTTAATTCTCAGGGATTCCATCTCACTCTTCATAGCACTAATCCATTCTTTAGAATATTTTGACCTTAATGCTTCACTATAAGTCTTAGGTTCATTGCACTCAAGAGATTCAAACACATTAAAGGCAAACTCGGACATATTACAATCAGTCAAATTGCAATCTCTATATCTATCGGGTTTCCTAATGGTTCTTTTATTTCTATCCCTAGTGAGTTGATAATCATTCAAATCATGCATGTTATCTATTTCACGCATATTATGCTCCACCTCATTAGGAATAATCTCATCTTGATTTTCAATAATTATATTCTCTTGGAGGTAATTGATTGATTAATAATAGGCATTTGCTCCACCTCATTTGGAGCATCATTTTCAGAAATAGGAACAGGTAAAGATAAACAAGGAAATTCATTTTCATTAAAAACAACATCTCTACTTATTACTATCTTAAACCCCGGTTCACTCTTATTCCAAAGCCTATAACCTTTTACCTTCGAGGTATCCTAAGAAAACACATTTCTTAGATCTAGGTTCTAACTTATCAATCCTTTGATGCACATAGCCAGCACTCCCGAAAATTCTCAAGTTATTTAAATCAAGAGGTTTGCCCGTGAACACAAATTCAGGGCATTTCCCTCCTAAGGGAACAGAAGGAGA
The DNA here is from genome assembly GCA_012295165.1 of Asparagus setaceus. Classification (NCBI taxonomy): domain Eukaryota; kingdom Viridiplantae; phylum Streptophyta; class Magnoliopsida; order Asparagales; family Asparagaceae; genus Asparagus; species Asparagus setaceus. Next base: position 5,549,794 of record CM022705.1, read on the forward strand.
CCTATTAATCAAATAAGCCGCAGTACAAACAGCTTCTCCCCAGAACTTCTTGGAGAGCCCAGATGTGGCCAACATAGCCCTCACCCTCTCTAAGAGAGTTCTATTCATCCTTTCAGCAACCCCATTTTCTTTGTGGTGTGTAGGGAGCAGTTTATGTCTTTTAATACCCCAAGTAGCACACAGGTCATTCAATTGTTTGTTACAAAACTCAAGACCATTATCTGTCCTAAGAGTTTTAATTTTCTTTCCCGTTTGGTTTTCAATCATAATTTTCCAGTTTTTAAATTTGTCAAAAACTTCAGATTTTTGTTTCATGAGTAAAACCCAAATTTTCCTAGAGTAATCATCAATTATGGAAAGAAAATATTGGTTCCCTCCATGCGTAGAAACACTAGAGGGACCCCACACATCAGCATGCAAATATTCAAGTACATTAGTACACTTAGGCTGATTAGGAAAGAAGAAGCGGAAAACTAACCCTATGTTGTTTTCCTAGCACACAAGATTCACGAAGGGATGGTGGATATTTTATCACTACCAAAGTGACCTCCTTTATGCAAAATTTCTAATCCTTTATTACTCATGTGACCTAATCTATTATGCCATAAAATAGATTTATCACCTATCACAGAGTTAACAGAATCAAGCACAGGTTCAGCATGACAAACATACAAGTTATTTTGTTTTTCAGCAGTCAGAAAAAATAACAAGAGACCCTTTCAGAATTTTCATAACCCCTTTACCCCATTTTCCCTCCAAACCATCATTTTCTAGAGATGCACAAGAAATCAAGTTATAACTTAAATCAGGAACATGCCTAACATTCTTCAAAGTAAACTCAGAACCTGAAGAAAACCTAAGGCATACATCACCAGTTCCTAAAACATTGCTTTTCTTTTCATTTGCCATTGACACAAAGCCATTCTCTATTTTCTTGTAGTTTGAAAACATGTTTTTAAAAGGAGTCATATGAAAAGTACAACCAGAGTCTAATAACCAATCTGATTTACACAAAGAATCAGACAACACAGAGTTCAAATATGCATAATCACAAAGATTATTAATCATGAAAATTTCACCCATTTTGCCCTCACAGACAGCCATATTAGCATGATCATTTTGCTGATATTTCTTAGGTTTAGGACAATCTTTAATAAAGTGACCAGTTTCATGACAATTATAGCATTTTTTAACTTTAAACCTGGACTTAGATCTACCCCTTCCATTTTCAAATTTTTTCTTACTTGATTCCCCATTACTTGCATTCTTTTGGTTATTAGACCTATTCTGAGGCCTACCCCTCACATGCATAACCTCACCAGAATTTTTATTTTCCCCAGAATGTTTTAAATCTAATTCCTTACTCTTAAGACCATTGATCACAATATCAAGGGTAACCTCATCTCTACCATATTTAATAGCAGATTTTACATCACTATATGAGTCAGGAATAGCATTTAGAAGTGCAATAGGAGTATATTCGTCTATATGTTTATCACCGGTTAACTTAATGTCTGAAATAAGTTTTGTGAAAACATCTAGGTTCTCCTCAATGTCCTTAGACATATCCAATCTAAATTTGAAAAATTTTTCAAGCAAAAACATTTCTTGGGTAAAGAGGTTTACGTATATAGTTCTTCAAGTTTATCCCAAAGGGTTTTAGCGATTCCAAAATTCCAACTTTTCTAAGCACGAGTCGATAAGTTCAAATAAATTGTGGAACATGCATTTTCGTTCATTTCACCCTTTTTCTTCTTCAAGGTCGAAGCCAAATAAGTCGACCAATAGCCCTAATGACTTCACAATTAAAATACATTTTATTTTTGTTTCCAAATGCTAAAATCAGATTTTCCGTTGAACGGAACCAAACCATATTGAACCATACCATAGTGATTAGTAGCAGACATCCTTCACACAGAAGAATAAGACAAACGACCAAATGAAATTTTAATTTCAGCGACCAAATTAAATTTTAATTTCAGCGACCAAATGAAATTTTAATTTCAGCGACCAAATTAAATTTTAATTTCAGCGACCAAATGAAATTTTAATTTCAGCGACCAAATTAAATTTTAATTTCAGCGACCAAATTAAATTTTAATTTCAGCGACCAAATTAAATTTTAATTTCAGCGACCAAATTAAATTTTAATTTCAGCGACCAAATTAAATTTTAATTTCAGCGACCAAATTAAATTTTAATTTCAGCGACCAAATTAAATTTTAATTTCAGCGACCAAATTAAATTTTAATTTCAGCGACCAAATTAAATTTTAATTTCAGCGACCAAATTAAATTTTAATTTCAGCGACCAAATTAAATTTTAATTTCAGCGACCAAATTAAATTTTAATTTCAGCGACCAAATTAAATTTTAATTTCAGCGACCAAATTAAATTTTAATTTCAGCGACCAAATTAAATTTTAATTTCAGCGACCAAATTAAATTTTAATTTCAGCGACCAAATTAAATTTTAATTTCAGCGACCAAATTAAATTTTAATTTCAGCGACCAAATTAAATTTTAATTTCAGCGACCAAATTAAATTTTAATTTCAGCGACCAAATTAAATTTTAATTTCAGCGACCAAATTAAATTTTAATTTCAGCGACCAAATTAAATTTTAATTTCAGCGACCAAATTAAATTTTAATTTCAGCGACCAAATTAAATTTTAATTTCAGCGACCAAATTAAATTTTAATTTCAGCGACCAAATTAAATTTTAATTTCAGCGACCAAATTAAATTTTAATTTCAGCGACCAAATTAAATTTTAATTTCAGCGACCAAATTAAATTTTAATTTCAGCGACCAAATTAAATTTTAATTTCAGCGACCAAATTAAATTTTAATTTCAGCGACCAAATTAAATTTTAATTTCAGCGACCAAATTAAATTTTAATTTCAGCGACCAAATTAAATTTTAATTTCAGCGACCAAATTAAATTTTAATTTCAGCGACCAAATTAAATTTTAATTTCAGCGACCAAATTAAATTTTAATTTCAGCGACCAAATTAAATTTTAATTTCAGCGACCAAATTAAATTTTAATTTCAGCGACCAAATTAAATTTTAATTTCAGCGACCAAATTAAATTTTAATTTCAGCGACCAAATTAAATTTTAATTTCAGCGACCAAATTAAATTTTAATTTCAGCGACCAAATTAAATTTTAATTTCAGCGACCAAATTAAATTTTAATTTCAGCGACCAAATTAAATTTTAATTTCAGCGACCAAATTAAATTTTAATTTCAGCGACCAAATTAAATTTTAATTTCAGCGACCAAATTAAATTTTAATTTCAGCGACCAAATTAAATTTTAATTTCAGCGACCAAATTAAATTTTAATTTCAGCGACCAAATTAAATTTTAATTTCAGCGACCAAATTAAATTTTAATTTCAGCGACCAAATTAAATTTTAATTTCAGCGACCAAATTAAATTTTAATTTCAGCGACCAAATTAAATTTTAATTTCAGCGACCAAATTAAATTTTAATTTCAGCGACCAAATTAAATTTTAATTTCAGCGACCAAATTAAATTTTAATTTCAGCGACCAAATTAAATTTTAATTTCAGCGACCAAATTAAATTTTAATTTCAGCGACCAAATTAAATTTTAATTTCAGCGACCAAATTAAATTTTAATTTCAGCGACCAAATTAAATTTTAATTTCAGCGACCAAATTAAATTTTAATTTCAGCGACCAAATTAAATTTTAATTTCAGCGACCAAATTAAATTTTAATTTCAGCGACCAAATTAAATTTTAATTTCAGCGACCAAATTAAATTTTAATTTCAGCGACCAAATTAAATTTTAATTTCAGCGACCAAATTAAATTTTAATTTCAGCGACCAAATTAAATTTTAATTTCAGCGACCAAATTAAATTTTAATTTCAGCGACCAAATTAAATTTTAATTTCAGCGACCAAATTAAATTTTAATTTCAGCGACCAAATTAAATTTTAATTTCAGCGACCAAATTAAATTTTAATTTCAGCGACCAAATTAAATTTTAATTTCAGCGACCAAATTAAATTTTAATTTCAGCGACCAAATTAAATTTTAATTTCAGCGACCAAATTAAATTTTAATTTCAGCGACCAAATTAAATTTTAATTTCAGCGACCAAATTAAATTTTAATTTCAGCGACCAAATTAAATTTTAATTTCAGCGACCAAATTAAATTTTAATTTCAGCGACCAAATTAAATTTTAATTTCAGCGACCAAATTAAATTTTAATTTCAGCGACCAAATTAAATTTTAATTTCAGCGACCAAATTAAATTTTAATTTCAGCGACCAAATTAAATTTTAATTTCAGCGACCAAATTAAATTTTAATTTCAGCGACCAAATTAAATTTTAATTTCAGCGACCAAATTAAATTTTAATTTCAGCGACCAAATTAAATTTTAATTTCAGCGACCAAATTAAATTTTAATTTCAGCGACCAAATTAAATTTTAATTTCAGCGACCAAATTAAATTTTAATTTCAGCGACCAAATTAAATTTTAATTTCAGCGACCAAATTAAATTTTAATTTCAGCGACCAAATTAAATTTTAATTTCAGCGACCAAATTAAATTTTAATTTCAGCGACCAAATTAAATTTTAATTTCAGCGACCAAATTAAATTTTAATTTCAGCGACCAAATTAAATTTTAATTTCAGCGACCAAATTAAATTTTAATTTCAGCGACCAAATTAAATTTTAATTTCAGCGACCAAATTAAATTTTAATTTCAGCGACCAAATTAAATTTTAATTTCAGCGACCAAATTAAATTTTAATTTCAGCGACCAAATTAAATTTTAATTTCAGCGACCAAATTAAATTTTAATTTCAGCGACCAAATTAAATTTTAATTTCAGCGCCATCCTGATCATTTCTCAACTGGTGTTTACTTGTGGTATGAAATCTTCCACGAATCAGTCATCCCTTCCCTGAGATTTGTTTTTTTGAGAAGAGTATGCATCATGCAGGTGTGCTTATGAATAAACTCTGGTTAAGTGCAGGTCACATCATGAGAAAATTGTGATTGTTGACAACCAAATATGCTATCTGGGAGGACTTGATTTGTGCTTTGGTCGTTATGATAACCCAAAACACAGAGTTGGTGATTTCCCACCTACTATTTGGCCTGGGAAGGACTATTATAATCCCAGGTAACTATGCTAATGCTTTGAATAGCCTTAGATACAAAAAATATCTCTTTGAGGTTGCAACAATTTAAAAATATGGTCTTGTTGCATATAGCATGACTAGTATTTTTTGCTTTCCATAGGGAGTCTGAGCCAAATTCTTGGGAAGACACAATGAAGGATGAACTGGATCGGAAGAAATATCCTCGACTGCCTTGGCATGATGTCCAATGTGCTGTGTGGGGGCCACCTTGTCGTGATATTGCAAGGCACTTCGTTCAACGTTGGAATTATGCAAAGGTGATTTTTTTCATTTGTTGTCTACCTTCCAATGTTTGTATTGTACTGTATTCTCAAGTTTCTTCTCTCTTGCAGAGAAACAAAGCTCAACATGAGCATACCATACCCTTACTTATGCCTCAACACCACATGGTTATTCCACATTACATGGGGAAAAGCAAAGAGAATGATGTAGAGCATAAACAACTAGAACCTAGTCATAAAGACGTCAAAACTCGGGAGTCATTTTGCTCACGATCATCATATCAAGACATCCCATTGCTTTTACCTCAAGAACCTGATGGGCTGCCTGTAGCAAATTCAAAAGTGAATGGAAACTTGAATCACAGTCATCTGGATCATAGAAGCAGAATCAATCATATATCATCAATCTCCTTAAGGAAGACAAAAGGAGAGCAATCTGTACCAGATATGCAGCTGAAAGCCTTTGTGGATGACCTTGGTCTTCCACAAACTCAGAGTGAAACACAGTGTGATATGATTTCTCAATCAACTGCGGATAAAGAATGGTGGGAATCCCAGGAGAGGGGTGACCAAGCTGTTTCCATCGACGAAGCTCGTCAAGTTGGACCTCGCACACCATGTTGTATTCAGGTTGGTTTAACGAGATTTCTTAAAAAGTAAACTGGGAGTACTATCAAATTTTTGTTCTTTGAATGTTTTTTTCCCTTCTGGTCCAAGATATACACTTCATATTTGCTCGAACTCCTTATATGACTCTGTAACCCCTTTCAATACTCTAGCTTTATTTTTCTTAAATTTCATAGCAGAACCTAGTTATTAGTGTCTGCATTCATTCGATTAAAGTGTGGGTATGGTTTAGCAAAGGCAGGGGATGAGATTTAGTCCCTCCACACAAAAACAATTAGATGGTTATATGGTTAAATATCTTGGACTCAGGACTCAAATACGGTTAATCATTTTGAGTCAATTGGGGTCCAAATAGATTAGCCGAGTTCATCTATATTCATGGGTCTTTGATACCCAACATATAAATATATCCCCTTGCCAAACAGTTCTTTTTCTTGAAAAAATTTATCTGTCATGTCAGAGACCCTAAACTTAATAGAGAGAACTCATTTTATCATTCCTCAAAGTTTCGTACTATGGTGTTTTTGTTGTTTTCTTTTCTTTTTTTGGTTTTTTATGGGCGTAACTCTATCGAGTTTATGAAAAGTAGACATCTTGTACAATTTTAATTTTACTTTGCTATGCTGATTGCAGGTTATTAGAAGTGTGGGACAATGGTCTGCTGGAACGAGCCAAACTGAAGAGAGCATTCACAATGCCTACTGTTCTCTCATTGAAAGAGCGGAACACTTTATCTACGTCGAGGTTCACCTTCTTTTTTTTTCAACCATGCACATATTTTTAATGTCAGATAAATTGCTTGCGGTTTCCTTGGTGCACCATAGTTTGCACATAATATGGCCTTGCAAGGAGTAGCATAATATTAAGATGACATTATTTTTAGCTCGTGTGTTCTAACTGTTTGCAATTTCCACTGGTTAATTTTGCCAGAATCAATTTTTTATATCAGGTCTTTCAGGAGATGATATAATAAAGAACCGCATTTTAGAAGCCCTATATAGGCGTATCATGCGCGCAGAGAAAGAAAAGAAGTGCTTTAGGGTTATTATAGTTATTCCACTGATACCTGGGTTCAAGGTAATTTTTCTTTTAACGTTGCTTTTTCTTGTTTTACAGAAGTATTTGTTCCCCTGCCTTTTACAGAACATTCATTAACTCAGGGTGGCATTGATGATGGCGGCGCTGCAACTGTGAGGGCAATAATGCATTGGCAATACAGGACTATCTGCAGAGGGCCAAATTCGATATTGCAGAATCTTTATGATATAATGGGCCCAAAAGCACATGATTATATATCTTTCTATGGTCTCAGATCATATGGAAGACTTTGTGATGGAGGCCCGTTAGCTACTAATCTGGTGAGTAACTAGTAATTTATTTGCATATTTTCTGCTGATTTTGCTAGTAGTCACGTGACTTACCTCTTCTTGATGTTTTAATGATAATTTGATTTTTCGACCTGTCCTATAGAAAACTTCATCTGATCCAACTATTATCAGCTCCTTAAAAAGAGTTTTCTTTACCGTTAACTGGTGGGGGATATAGCATTGGACTGCTTGTCATATTCTAGGAAAATTTGGTATTATACAGTGCAAATTTTCAGGACTGTCTAAACAGTTTACCTCAAGTTGTTAGTAGTCTGTTGATCACTCTTGTTCGGATTAACTAGCCATTCTCATACTATGTTGGTTTTACTGTGTGTGGTTAACTGCAAAAATGAATGCAAAAAGTATTTCTTATTATCCTCTTACCACTCTTTTAGAAAGCACAAGCTTGTGAGACTTTCGTGTGTTTCCTTCACTTTAGAGCTTGTGTTTTTAAGTTGGGACTAATCAAAATAATTCTTGCTGTTGCCTTTATACACTTTAACTGAGTTCAAGCTTGGGGGCCTCAGTCATTTCCTTCACTTCAATTTTTCTTAAGCTCAAAATTTTCTTGTTTTAGATAGTCAATTGGAAGAATTAAGCTTGAAATTCTCTAACAATCTACAAACCAACTTGAAAACAGCCGGCAAACTTGATTCAAGTTTAATCTGTGTTGAAAACAATATGACCAAGCCTGAACATGTCTAGCTCTTTTAGTTTTATGCTTGGTTCCCTGACAACCTTATGCTTATATAATTAAATGAGACGATTATGGGTCTACTGCCAAGATTGCTCCCTCAGAAGGGCTTCTAAATGTTTTAGAGATGTAAATTATATATGCAGTTGTTAAGTTTTATCTCACTCCATTCTTACATATCTATGGTTACCTCAGTTGTGCATTGATATTAATCATCATGACCATGTTATAGCCTTTTTATTACAAAAGAAATTGGCTATGTAAGACGAGGCCTATGGAAAGATCAAATAGATTTTACCACGGCCTGTCAACCTGATGTAACTCTCAATCTAGTTGCCATATTCCTGTAAACTGAAACTATTGATGATGGAGTCTTGCTAGAAATTCTAGAAGTCTACTTGACTATTCACAAAACCTACTTTATGTCGCAGTTAGGTCCATTCAGCCAAGGGAAGGTTTCCTAAATTCGCTATATTTAAACTCATGTTGAAGGGGTGGCATGATAAGTTTGATATAAGGAAAATCATTTAGCTCCTAGTCACCGATTTCTCAATATGCCACTGTGAAAATACTAGTCAAAAAGTATGTGGGACATATGAATGGTTTTATTGGAGTAGATGCACTGCATTTATTGTTGCTGTTATTATTTTTATTTGTACCACACATGCCTGTGTTTAAGTGCTATTTTGAATCTTTTAGGTGTATGTGCACAGCAAATTGATGATAGTTGATGATTGTATGGTGTTAATTGGGTCGGCTAATATAAATGACAGGAGTTTGCTTGGGTCACGGGACTCTGAGGTACCCTTCTTTCGTTATATTTGCATTATTAGTTACTGAGGACTTTTGACACCCAAAACAGTCTTCCAGTCTGTTTCATCAAAGGCTAGAATATATTTGCCAGCTTATTTGAATCGTTAGACTAACTGAATTACTAGCAGTGAATATTTCAATTTATTAATGACTAGAATGGGACGCATTAATACCTTTTGCTAATTCAATTTCATATGGAACAGTTGGTATTTACTAAATTATGCTACAGTAACAACAAGAAAACCTTTATCCCAAATGTTTGGGGTTGGCTACATGAATCATATTCTTCCATTCCGTTCTATTAATAGGTCATCTCCTCCTTCAATTAACCATTATCACATCCTTCTTAATTTCTCCCAACCAAATTCTTTTAGGTCTACCTCTAGATCTCTTTGTCCTATTAGCTACAATATTATCTATTTTCCCAACCGGTGCGCTAAGAGGTCTCCGATGTACATGGCCAAACCACAGTCTATTCTCTCTCATTTTATCCTCAATTGGGGCAACCTCTAATTTACTACGAACGTACTCGTTTCTTATCCTATCTTTTAGGATGTACCCACAAGACCATCATAACATTCTCAATTCTGCTATGCTCATTTTTTGCGCATGTTGTTTCTTAATTGCCTCGACCCATAAAGCATTGTTGGTCTTATAACTGTCCTATACTTTTCCCTTTAGTCTCATAGGTACTCTATGATCACATAAGACTCGAAGCACTCCTCCATTTTGACCATCCTGATTTGATTCGATGGGCAACATCATCCTCAATCTCACCATTATGACAAATGATTGATCCCAAATAACAAATTTACTAAATTATGCTAAAAAACTGAAATAATCGTGAATACAATCTTATGTCAGAATCGCAAAATGACCAAATACTTGTCTGCACAGATTAAAGTATTGTCTTTATCCTAATCTGAACTCCTCTTTCAATATAACATATGTATAGCATTCCTGAAATATTTCTGTATACAATCAGTATTATCATTTCTGCTTGATGCTTTAATGGTTTTATAATAACAGTAAATATGTGTCACTATTTACAAACGCATGAGTAAAATAAACCCATTTGGGAAAATATTATCCAGATGTTAAAGGGAAAAAATCTTCCAATTCAGCTTGTTAGAGCATAAATTATACCCTTAATGCTCATCACAATATCAGAGCTTTAGTGCAGTGGAAGGGACTTTTAACATGATATCTAAGCAATCCAGGTTCAATCTCACCGCCAATGAATTTAAAGAGCATTTTAAAAAAAGTCTCAGTTTCAATCCAGGTTTCAATCCATAAAAAAGGCACCCTACCTATGGGAACATATTAGAGTATAAAATTATAACCCTGATCACAACTTCAGAGTTTTAGTGGAGCGAAAGGGACCTTTGGCAAAGTGGAAGGTCTCTACAGCTGCAGAAGAACTTCAAAGTTTTGGTATAGTGGAAGGGCCTTTGACATAGTACCAGACAACCTAGGCCACATATTTAAAGCGGATTTAGAAAAGAGTTATTTGCACTTAATACCCCAAGGTTTACATCCATTTTAACTTTGGTACCCCGAAGGTTTTTTTAACTTTGGTACCCCAAAGGTCAATAAAGTCTTTAGTACCCCTGTTAAGTCATTTTAGGGTATCAAAATTAAATATTTTTGAACTTTGGGACTTTTGTTGGGCAAAAAAAACTTTGTGGTATCAAAGTTAAAAGTGGTGCAAACTTTTGGGGAATTTAAGTGCAAATAACCATTAAAAAAAGATGTCGTGGCATATTTGTGTGTTCCATATTTCAATCCATAAAAAGGCACCCTACCTATGGGAACATATTAGAGTATAAAATTATAACCCGATCACAACTTGAGTTTTGTAGTGGCATGAACCTTTTAACACTATCAATAACATAATTGACTTGGATTGGATTGAGCCGTCACTTTAAAACTGTAGTTTAGATGTGTGTTCCATATTTTCTGTCGTAATGTATTATTTCAAATGCCTTAATACGCGTCGGACAAGAAACACCGCTATATTCTGCCAGAACCACTATATATATATATATATGAGAAATATGGATATGCTTAGTACCAAGCACCATTTTTGGTGCTTGGTAGTGAGGTGTATCAATCACATCTATTTCTCAACCCATGTGCTTATGGTCCCCCATTTGAGGAGTGGATGTGATTGATACATAATAACAATCTAAGCATCACATATTTTTCTCTCTCTCTCTCTCTCAATATATATATATATATATATATATATATATATATAGAAATATGGATATGCTTAGTACCAAGCACCATTTTTGGTGCTTGGTAGTGAGGTGTATCAATCACATCTATTTCTCAACCCATGTGCTTATGGTCCCCATTTGAGGAGTGGATGTGATTGATCTGCCTCAACCAATCTGTCTAAGCATACCATTTTTCTATATATATATATATATATATATATATATATATATATATATATATATATATATATATATATATATATATATATATATATATATATATATATATATATATATATATATATATATATATAGAAATATGGATATGCTTAGTACCAAGCACCATTTTTGGTGCTTGGTAGTGAATAATATCAATCACATCTATTTCTCAACCCATGTGCTTATGGTCCCCATTTGAGGAGTGGATGTGATTGATACATAATAACAATCTAAGCATCACATATTTTTCTCTCTCTCTCTCAATATATATATATAGAAATATGGATATGCTTAGTACCAAGCACCATTTTTGGTGCTTGGTAGTGAATAATATCAATCACATCTATTTCTCAACCCATGTGCTTATGGTCCCCATTTGAGGAGTGGATGTGATTGATACACCTTAATGCAAAGCAGCACCTATTTTTCTCTCTCTCTCTCTCTCTCTCTCAATATATATATATATATATATATATATATATATATATATATATATATATATATATATATATATATATATATATATATATATATATATATATATATATATATATATATATATATATATATATATATATATATATATATATATATATAGAAATAATAAATATGAGATGTGCTCATTTTTTGCTAAATGAGCTACCAAGAGATAGCCATGTGGTGAGGCTACCACCGCTAATCACATCAAAAGGTGTAGACCTCACCACTCTATCTCTTGGTAGCTCATTTAGCAAAATGACATACCATATACATCATTCCCTATACATATATATAGATAAAGCGACGTGTCACCATATACCGACTCGTTGAACATTTTTTTGTAAGGAGAATGATGTGAAATTATAATCAAATATAGATAAAGCGACGTGTCACTTTCAATATAAGAGGGGTACAAAGTAGCTAAACTTGAAGAAAATTTCAGCAGTTTTATTTTGAGTCTTATTTACTTGCTGTCCCAATTCTTCTGCAGGTAACTTGGCTCCTCAATTTCAGTAGATAATTTTAATATGCTTTCACATTACTTTTCCACCACTTCTTTAAACATCAAGTTTGTCTTCTTATGTTCTATATATGTTTACGTGCGTAGATTGCTGTCATTATTGAAGATAAAGATTTTGTTGGTTCATTTATGAATGGAAGACCGTGGAGAGCTGGGAAATTTGCTCTTAGCTTACGACTCTCTTTATGGTCTGAACACCTTGGCCTTCGTCCTCAAGAGGTTAGTATCTCTAGAATGCTGCTATGCCATTTTCAACTCTGGTAATAGAGAAGAACATTTTCCATCTGTTATTTCAGTATATAATTAAGGATGACTTTTCATGTAGATGGATGGCTACATTCTAGTTCATTGGATTGTTCATGTTAGATATTCATACCTCTGGCAGAATCCTATGTTTAGTTTCCTTTTTGTTAACACAGTGATAGATGGAGATTGTCCAGGCCATTCCGCCTGTCAATTTTGTTTCCTTTCCTCGCATTTTATTAATTTTCAACTAACCCTTGGATAATATTTGTATAAGCAAATATCCCCGCATTGCATGGTTATATAAAGAACAATTATATAATAATTATTTTTAGTCTTTAAAATATATCATAATTCCAATATTATGAGTTTTATTTCAGAAGAAGAAATTTTAGGGTCATTAATCTTAATCGCGGGGTTTGATTTCACCTATCAACGTATTATAAATTTGTCAACAATCTTTGCAAAATCTTTGGGTGTTTTGTGCATGTTCTTTGTGATTATTCATTGTGTTTGGTTGTACCCTTATTTCTAGGAGTTATAATTTGAGGCTTGGTTTGACAGGAAGTAGGGACCAACATAAAATGTTTTGAATCCGTATAGGCGACGACGCGAATTTTTCTTTGTGTGTACTGTTAGCCCTTATATGCTTGCAGTTTGATCTTCATATTTTATTCTTTGTGTGTACTGTTAGCCCTTATATGCTTGCAGTTTGATCTTCATATTTTCTTCTTTATACCTCCTTTTACATCATTGGCTTATCTAATAAGAGGACAAGTTTGTCAACCCAAACTTTTCTTACAAGTGTAAGTCTCTGTCTTCACAATATGGTAGAGGCAAATAAATTTGATCCTTGTGCTGTTTTAAGAATGATCATGTTGAGTGTTCAACCTGACTATCGTCTCAGGGAAGAGATCATTCTTCAGATTCTGTGAGTTCCATTTATATTTCAGTACTGTATATACAACACTTTCCTTTCAAATCTTTCAGATTAATCGAATCAGTGATCCTGTGGTTGATGCAACATATAAAGACATATGGATGACTATAGCAAAGGTGACGAATACGGAAACTTTGGCAAAGTCATTTCTTTCCTCTATGTATTTGTCCGTCCTTGACTGCCTTTAAATCTAACTACTGGGCAATTATCCATGTGATTCGTTGCCAAAGATTAAATACCTTATGGCTTGTATCTTGTTTCACATTCTGTTCCATATTTGCATGCTATGTGTAAGATGCTGAGTGCCATCAACTGCCACATCATGGGAAGTCTATTGATTCACATATATGATGGATGGAAAATTGTATTTTTTTCCTTTTCCTTATTATCTCATGGAAATGAGGACAAGTCTTGTTAAGAATCCTTATGAAATTATGTTTATTCATATGTCACTAATTGAAGTTCAGCTTCACTTAGGCAATAAAAGTATATTACACAATAAACTTGGCACCACAATTATGATGGAAGTGTGTGTGTAGTAAGTATATGAGTTGTACTACGCTACTATTGATAGTATACAAGATAAGGATCTATAGATCCAATTTCAAAATTTGGCATTGAAAAAATCTCAGTGCTGTTGGATGTGATGTATTACACTGAACTTTCTATAAACAAATATCCAATGATTTCAACATGTTTTTGATCATGTATCAAAGAATAAAAACTCATTCGACTCTATGAAAATTCTGAGACGCTGAGTTCAAATTTTAAACGTAAGGTGCATGGTTAAAAACACGTTGAGATCATCTGAGATATTATTTGAATAGTGTATTTGTAGTAGGTACAATTTTGGCCCTCGCTATTTGCTAAATTTCTTATTTATTCAGTCTCTTTTAAGTGCTTAATGTTTGTGTTGATGTTCATTGTAACCCTCTTATATTTTGGCAGACAAACACTATGATCTACCAAGATGTCTTTGCATGTGTACCCAATGATCTTATACACTCAAGGTATAGTTTGGTCATGAAACACTCCCTTTAACTTATTTTGTGAGTCTTTTTTTTTCCTTTTCCTTATTATCTCATGGAAATGAGGACAAGTTTGTCAACCCAAACTTTTCTTACAAGTGTAAGTCTCTGTCTTCACAATATGGTAGAGGCAAATAAATTTGATCCTTGTGCTGTTTTAAGAATGATCATGTTGAGTGTTCAACCTGACTACTCTATCTCTTAGTAGTCATTTAGCAGAAATGAGCACCACCTCATTATACATTATTCTCTATATATATATATATATATATATATATATATATATATATATATATATATATATATATATATATATATATATATATATATATATATATATATATATATATATATATATATATATATATATATATATATATATATATATATATATATATATATATATATATATATATATATATATATATATATATATATATATATATATATATATATATATATATATATATATATATATATATATATATATATATATATATATATATATATATATATATATATATATATATATATATATATATATATATATATATATATATATATATATATATATATATATATATATATATATATATATATATATATATATATATATATATATATATATATATATATATATATATATATATATATATATATATATATATATATATATATATATATATATATATATATATATATATATATATATATATATATATATATATATATATATATATATATATATATATATATATATATATATATATATATATATATATATATATATATATATATATATATATATATATATATATATATATATATATATATATATATATATATATATATATATATATATATATATATATATATATATATATATATATATATATATATATATATATATATATATATATATATATATATATATATATATATATATATATATATATATATATATATATATATATATATATATATATATATATATATATATATATATATATATATATATATATATATATATATATATATATATATATATATATATATATATATATATATATATATATATATATATATATATATATATATATATATATATATATATATATATATATATATATATATATATATATATATATATATATATATATATATATATATATATATATATATATATATATATATATATATATATATATATATATATATATATATATATATATATATATATATATATATATATATATATATATATATATATATATATATATATATATATATATATATATATATATATATATATATATATATATATATATATATATATATATATATATATATATATATATATATATATATATATATATATATATATATATATATATATATATATATATATATATATATATATATATATATATATATATATATATATATATATATATATATATATATATATATATATATATATATATATATATATATATATATATATATATATATATATATATATATATATATATATATATATATATATATATATATATATATATATATATATATATATATATATATATATATATATATATATATATATATATATATATATATATATATATATATATATATATATATATATATATATATATATATATATATATATATATATATATATATATATATATATATATATATATATATATATATATATATATATATATATATATATATATATATATATATATATATATATATATATATATATATATATATATATATATATATATATATATATATATATATATATATATATATATATATATATATATATATATATATATATATATATATGTTCGATGAACTTATCAGATGTCACAGCAATGCAAAACACAAGTAAAGATCCACATAGCATGTGTAAAATCTTGTGCATTCAGGAGGAAATGTTAGTGGCACTATGCACACCATATACCGACTCGTTGAACATTTTTTGTAAGGAGAATGATGTGAAATTATAATCAAATATAGATAAAGAGACGTGTCACTTTCAATATAAGAGGGGTACAAAGTAGCTAAACTAGAAGAAAATTTCAGCAGTTTTATTTTGAGTCTTATTTACTTGCTGTCCCAATTCTTCTGCAGGTAACTTGGCTCCTCAATTTCAGTAGATAATTTTAATATGCTTTCACATTACTTTTCCACCACTTCTTTAAACATCAAGTTTGTCTTCTTATGTTCTATGTTTACGAGCGTAGATTGGTGTCATTATTGAAGATAAAGATTTTGTTGGTTCATTTATGAATGGAAGACCGTGGAGAGCTGGGAAATTTGCTCTTAGCTTACGACTCTCTTTATGGTCTGAACACCTTGGCCTTCGTCCTCAAGAGGTTAGTATCTCTAGAATGCTGCTATGCCATTTTCAACTCTGGTAATAGAGAAGAACATTTTCCATCTGTTATTTCAGTATATAATTAAGGATGACTTTTCATGTAGATGGATGGCTACATTCTAGTTCATTGGATTGTTCATGTTAGATATTCATACCTCTGGCAGAATCCTATGTTTAGTTTCCTTTTTGTTAACACAGTGATAGATGGAGATTGTCCAGGCCATTCCACCTGTCAATTTTGTTTCCTTTCCTCGTATTTTATTAATTTTCAACTAACCTTTGGATAATATTTGTACAAGCAAATATCCCCGCATTGCATGGTTATATAAAGGGGACACTGATATAATTATTATCTTTAGTCTTTAGAATATATCATTATTCCAATATTATGAGTTTTATTTCAGAAGAAGAAACTTTAGGGTCATTAATCTTAATCGCGGGGTTTGATTTCACCTATCAACGTATTATAAATTTGTCAACAATCTTTGCAAAATCTTTTTGTGTTTTGCGCATGTTCTTTGTGATTATTCATTGTGTCTGGTTGTCCCCTTATTTCTAGGAGTTATAATTTTAGTCTTGGTTTGACAGGAAGCAGGGACCAACATCTAATGTTTTGAATCCGTATAAGCCATGAGGCGAATTTTTCTTTGTGTACTATTAGCCCTTATATGCTTGCAGTTTGATCTTCAATCTTTTCTTCTTTATACATCCTTTTACATCATTGGCTTATCTAATAAGAGGACAAGTTTGTCAACCCAAACTTTTTTTGCAAGTGTAAGTCTCAGTCTTCACAGTATGGTAGAAGCAAATAAAATTTGATCCCTGTGCTGTTTTAAGAATGATCATGTTGAGTGTTCAACCTGACTATTGTCTCAGGGAAGAGATCATTCTTCAGATTCTATGAGTTCCATTTATATTTCAGTACTGTAGATACAACACTTTCCTTTCAAATCTTTCAGATTAATCAAATCAGTGATCCTGTGGTTGATGCAACATATAAAGACATATGGATGACTATAGCAAAGGTGAGGAATACGGAAACTTTGGCAAAGTCATTTCTTTCCTCTACGTGTTTGTACCTCCTTGACTGCCTTTAAATCTAACTATTGGGCATTTATCCATGTGATTCAATGCTAAAGATTAAATACCTTATGGCTTGTATCTTGTTTCACATTCTGTTCCATATTTGCATGCTATGTTTAAGATGCTGAGTGCCATCAACTGCCACATCATGGGAAGTCTATTGATTCATATATATGATGGATGTCAAATAGTAATTTTTTTTCTTTTTCCTTATTATCTCATGGAAATGAGGACAAATCTTGTTAAGAATCCTTATGAAATTATGTTTATTCATATGTCACTAATCAAAGATCAGCTTCGCTTAGGCAATAGAAGTATATTACACAACGAACTTGGCGCAACAATTGTGATGGAAGTGTGTGTGTAGTAAGTATATGAGTTGTACTACACTATTATTGACAGTATCCAAGATAAGGATCTATAGATCCAATTTCAAAATTTGGAATTGAAAAATCTCAGTACTGTTGGATGTGATGTATTACACTGAACTTTCTATAAACAAATATCCAATGATTTCGACATGTTTTGATCATGTATCAAAGAATAAAACTTATTCGACTCCATGAAAATTCTGAAGTGTTGAGTTCAAATTTTAAACGTAAGGTGCATGGTTAAAAACACGTTGAGATCATCCGAGATATTATTTGAATAGTTTATTTGTAGTAGGTACGAATTTTGGCCCTCACTATTTGCTAAATTTCTTATTTATTCAATCTCTTTTAAGTGCTTAATGTTTGTATTGATGTTCGTCGTAACCCTCTTATATTTTGGCAGACAAACACTATGATCTACCAAGATGTCTTTGCATGTGTACCCAATGATCTTATACACTCAAGGTATAGTTTGGTCATGAAACACTCCCTTTAACTTATTTTGTGAGTCTTTTTTTTCCTTCCAATTCTCAAGAAAATAAAACATCTCTTAAAATGCAGCTATGCCATTTTCAACTCTGGTAATAGAGAAGAACATTTTCCATCTGTTATTTCAGTATATAATTAAGGATGACTTTTCATGTAGATGGATGGCTACATTCTAGTTCATTGGATTGTTCATGTTAGATATTCATACCTCTGGCAGAATCCTATGTTTAGTTTCCTTTTGTTAACACAGTGATAGATGGAGATTGTCCAGGCCATTCCACCTGTCAATTTTGTTTCCTTTCCTCGTATTTTATTAATTTTCAACTAACCTTTGGATAATATTTGTACAAGCAAATATCCCGCATTGCATGGTTATATAAAGGGACACTGATATAATTATTATCTTTAGTCTTTAGAATATATCATTATTCCAATATTATGAGTTTTATTTCAGAAGAAGAAACTTTAGGGTCATTAATCTTAATCATGGGTTTGATTTCACCTATCAACGTATTATAAATTTGTCAACAATCTTTGCAAAATCTTTTTGTGTTTTGCGCATGTTCTTTGTGATTATTCATTGTGTCTGGTTGTCCCCTTATTTCTAGGAGTTATAATTTTAGTCTTGGTTTGACAGGAAGCAGGGACCAACATCTAATGTTTTGAATCCGTATAAGCCATGAGGCGAATTTTTCTTTGTGTGTACTGTTAGCCCTTATATGCTTGCAGTTTGATCTTCAATCTTTTCTTCTTTATACATCCTTTTACATCATTGGCTTATCTAATAAGAGGACAAGTTTGTCAACCCAAACTTTTTTTGCAAGTGTAAGTCTCAGTCTTCACAGTATGGTAGAAGCAAATAAATTTGATCCCTGTGCTGTTTTAAGAATGATCATGTTGAGTGTTCAACCTGACTATTGTCTCAGGGAAGAGATCATTCTTCAGATTCTATGAGTTCCATTTATATTTCAGTACTGTAGATACAACACTTTCCTTTCAAATCTTTCAGATTAATCAAATCAGTGATCCTGTGGTTGATGCAACATATAAAGACATATGGATGACTATAGCAAAGGTGAGGAATACGGAAACTTTGGCAAAGTCATTTCTTTCCTCTACGTGTTTGTACCTCCTTGACTGCCTTTAAATCTAACTATTGGGCATTTATCCATGTGATTCAATGCTAAAGATTAAATACCTTATGGCTTGTATCTTGTTTCACATTCTGTTCCATATTTGCATGCTATGTTTAAGATGCTGAGTGCCATCAACTGCCACATCATGGGAAGTCTATTGATTCATATATATGATGGATGTCAAATAGTAATTTTTTTTCTTTTTCCTTATTATCTCATGGAAATGAGGACAAATCTTGTTAAGAATCCTTATGAAATTATGTTTATTCATATGTCACTAATCAAAGATCAGCTTCGCTTAGGCAATAGAAGTATATTACACAACGAACTTGGCGCAACAATTGTGATGGAAGTGTGTGTGTAGTAAGTATATGAGTTGTACTACACTATTATTGACAGTATCCAAGATAAGGATCTATAGATCCAATTTCAAAATTTGGAATTGAAAAATCTCAGTACTGTTGGATGTGATGTATTACACTGAACTTTCTATAAACAAATATCCAATGATTTCGACATGTTTTGATCATGTATCAAAGAATAAAACTTATTCGACTCCATGAAAATTCTGAAGTGTTGAGTTCAAATTTTAAACGTAAGGTGCATGGTTAAAAACACGTTGAGATCATCCGAGATATTATTTGAATAGTTTATTTGTAGTAGGTACGAATTTTGGCCCTCACTATTTGCTAAATTTCTTATTTATTCAATCTCTTTTAAGTGCTTAATGTTTGTATTGATGTTCGTCGTAACCCTCTTATATTTTGGCAGACAAACACTATGATCTACCAAGATGTCTTTGCATGTGTACCCAATGATCTTATACACTCAAGGTATAGTAAGGTCATGAAACACTCGCTTTAACTTATTTTGTGAGTCTTTTTTTTTTCTCTTCCAATTCTCAAGAAAGTAAAACATCTCTTAAAATGCAGATCTTCTATTCGTCAAAGTACGTCCTACTGGAAAGAGAAACTCGGCCACACCACAATCGATCTTGGAATCGCTCCAGAAAAGCTTGAACCATATCAAAATGGAGATGTAAAGAATAACGATCCTTTCGATAGATTGCAATCAGTAAGGGGTCATCTGGTTTGTTTTCCATTAGATTTTATGTGCCAGGAGGATTTGAGACCATTCTTCAACGAGAGCGAGTTTTATGCCTCTCCTCAAGTTTTTTACTAAAGTTTCGATTTATGAGTTCAAATTCCTTGTATAGTTGCTCCTCTGGGGAGGGTGATTTTATTGTACATATTGTATACTGCGGCAGCTTTGTACATGTATTTCAATATCTCAGAAAGAAAGGGGAGGTGGCTTTTTTTTTTTTCTTTCTTTTCGTGTTAGGGAAAGACCATTGTAAAGTCTAATAAAAGGATCATTCTTTTGTGTAACGGGAAGGTCCAAAGTTTATGAATTCTGCATCATTGTCATCAAATCATTCATGTAGAAGTTTTTTTTTCCTTTTCCTTATTATCTCATGGAAATGAGGACAAGTCTTGTTAAGAATCCTTATGAAATTATGTTTATTCATATGTCACTAATTGAAGTTCAGCTTCACTTAGGCAATAAAAGTATATTACACAATAAACTTGGCACCACAATTATGATGGAAGTGTGTGTGTAGTAAGTATATGAGTTGTACTACGCTACTATTGATAGTATACAAGATAAGGATCTATAGATCCAATTTCAAAATTTGGCATTGAAAAATCTCAGTGCTGTTGGATGTGATGTATTACACTGAACTTTCTATAAACAAATATCCAATGATTTCAACATGTTTTGATCATGTATCAAAGAATAAAACTCATTCGACTCTATGAAAATTCTGAGACGCTGAGTTCAAATTTTAAACGTAAGGTGCATGGTTAAAAACACGTTGAGATCATCTGAGATATTATTTGAATAGTTTATTTGTAGTAGGTACAATTTTGGCCCTCACTATTTGCTAAATTTCTTATTTATTCAATCTCTTTTAAGTGCTTAATGTTTGTGTTGATGTTCATTGTAACCCTCTTATATTTTGGCAGACAAACACTATGATCTACCAAGATGTCTTTGCATGTGTACCCAATGATCTTATACACTCAAGGTATAGTAAGGTCATGAAACACTCCCTTTAACTTATTTTGTGAGTCTTTTTTTTCCTTTTCCTTATTATCTCATGGAAATGAGGACAAGTCTTGTTAAGAATCCTTATGAAATTATGTTTATTCATATGTCACTAATTGAAGTTCAGCTTCACTTAGGCAATAAAAGTATATTACACAATAAACTTGGCACCACAATTATGATGGAAGTGTGTGTGTAGTAAGTATATGAGTTGTACTACGCTACTATTGATAGTATACAAGATAAGGATCTATAGATCCAATTTCAAAATTTGGCATTGAAAAATCTCAGTGCTGTTGGATGTGATGTATTACACTGAACTTTCTATAAACAAATATCCAATGATTTCAACATGTTTTGATCATGTATCAAAGAATAAAACTCATTCGACTCTATGAAAATTCTGAAGTGTTGAGTTCAAATTTTAAACGTAAGGTGCATGGTTAAAAACACGTTGAGATCATCTGAGATATTATTTGAATAGTTTATTTGTAGTAGGTACGAATTTTGGCCCTCACTATTTGCTAAATTTCTTATTTATTCAATCTCTTTTAAGTGCTTAATGTTTGTGTTGATGTTCATTGTAACCCTCTTATATTTTGGCAGACAAACACTATGATCTACCAAGATGTCTTTGCATGTGTACCCAATGATCTTATACACTCAAGGTATAGTTTGGTCATGAAACACTCCCTTTAACTTATTTTGTGAGTCTTTTTTTTTTTCCTTCCAATTCTCAAGAAAATAAAACATCTCTTAAAATGCAGATCTTCTATTCGTCAAAGTATGTCCTACTGGAAAGAGAAACTCGGCCACACCACAATCGATCTTGGAATCGCTCCAGAAAAGCTTGAACCATATCAAAATGGAGATGTAAAGAATAACGATCCTTTCGATAGATTGCAATCAGTAAGGGGTCATCTGGTTTGTTTTCCATTAGATTTTATGTGCCAGGAGGATTTGAGACCATTCTTCAACGAGAGCGAGTTTTATGCCTCTCCTCAAGTTTTTTACTAAAGTTTCGATTTATGAGTTCAAATTCCTTGTATAGTTGCTCCTCTGGGGAGGGTGATTTTATTGTACATATTGTATACTGCGGCAGCTTTGTACATGTATTTCAATATCTCAGAAAGAAAGGGGAGGTGGCTTTTTTTTTTCTTTCTTTTCGTGTTAGGGAAAGACCATTGTAAAGTCTAATAAAAGGATCATTCTTTTGTGTAACGGGAAGGTCCAAAGTCCATGAATTCTGCATCATTGTCATCAAATCATTCATGTAGAAGTTTTTTTTTCCTTTTCTCCTTCCAATACCTTGCTTGCCTACATTATACATGTACTGGTTTGTAGTAGATTTTGTATATTTTAAGGTTGAACTTTTCTAATTTTCCTTTATATTTTTTGTCCTTGAACCAAGACCTGAACTCCTCCAGTAACTGTTGATCTATTTCATATGCAAACACTATTATAAACTAAATATTTGCCGAGTCATAATAAGATATTCAAAACGAATTCTGAAGTTCAATTCTCTCACTCCTTTCTTCCCTCAAGTGAAAAACTTCTCTCTCTTCGGAACTTTAATATAGATATTAGTTGGTGGGTTTAAGTTTTTGAGTTAAAGTTTTTCCGAGAAACCACCTTTAAATAAGGTTCATTCTATAGAAACTATCTTTAATTTTCAACTTATACATAAATCACTTTTAAACAACTTTTGTTACAATCAACTACCGAATCCACTTATGTTAAGTTTTCTCGATTTTGTATAACAACTAGTTGTCAAATACAAATATATTAAGGAGATGATCCTTCATGAAGGTTAGGTGGTCAATTTACAAAAAAATAGTTAAATAAAAAGTGGGCTCAGATAGTTGATTGCAACAAAAAAGTCTACTATGTATAAATTAAAAAAATTAAACATGGTTTCTATAGAATAATCTTACCAAAAAAATGTTACATTAGTTTATTAGTCCCACATTGGGAAACATGTAAGATGGTGAGATTTGATGAGGCAATAAATAAGAAGGGGGTCTCGGTTGTTTGGAATGGGGTAATGTGAGTAAAGGGAAGGTAGGGGACACATTACTCTTGTTTGGGAAGTCATTTGAGATAGTTAATGAGGGGGAAGTTAAGGTTATGGAGGGGAAAAAACTTTTGATTCTGTCCCCAAATTGGGGTGTAATTGAGGGGAAGGTAGGGAAATGTAACTCTTAAAACAAGAGAATATTACACAAAGACAATTTTACCCACTATATCAAGATGAGATTCAAAGAAATGAAATAACATGTAAGGTATTTATGTATATATTTCATTACCTTCCGTTCACTTTATTAGACTTTCCAAACAGGGTGAAATAAGTTCCCCTTGATTCCTCTTACTAATTTTCCAAACAAGTTTTACATATTTCCTTAACTTAACTTATCCTATGTTCCCTTAACTTCTCTTCACTAGGTGCAACTCCAAACAAGCCATAATGGCTTCTTTGGATTGGGGGTAATGTGAGTAAAGGGAAGGTAGGGGATACATTACCCTTATTTGGGAAGTCATTTGAGATAGTTAATGAAGGGGAAGTTAAGGATAATGGAGGAGGAAAAACTTTAGATTTTGTCCCCCAAAATTGAGGTGTAATGGAGGGGAAGGTAGGGGAATGTAAATCTTAAAAAAAGAGAATATCACACAAAGACTCTTTTACCGCCTATATCAATCAAGATGAGATTCAAAGGGATAAAATAACATGTATGATATTTATGTAAATTTACATATATTCCCTTATATTTCCTTCACTTTATTAGATTTCCCAAACGGGGTGAAATAAGTTCCCCTTGATTCTCCTGACTAATTTTCCAAATAAAATTTACATATTCCCCTACATTCCATTAACTTAACTTATTCTATATTCTCTTAACTTTTCCTCACTAGATGCAAATCCAAACAAGCCCTTACATTTCGTTCCTCAAGGGAGGAGAATATCGACCCGTCAATGATCTTATTGTGAGATGGGGCATGCCATCGTCCTTTGGGCGAACACATTTCCACTCTTGCGGGTGGGGTCCCGCCCTACTTGAGGTGGGCGCACCTGCCAATTTTTGGGAGGATCCTTTTCCAAAGGGGTCCTACTTTCCTAAACCAAATTTCTTTTAAAAAAATGTCAACTTCAGGGTACAATTATGTAAATAACGTTCTAAAATTGTGAATTTTAAGGTACGAAAGTACAAATAACAGATTTATTTTAGGTTGAGTCCTATAATCTCATTTTATTATTATTATTATTATTATTATAATATATATATATATATATATATATATATATATATATATATATATATATATATATATATAAAGAGATTAATGGGTATCATATGTCATATGAGGGATTCCTCATATCTGATGATGTGACACAATCTCCACCAAGTATGGTTATCAACAGGTAAATGATGATTGCATTTTATATTATCACTTGACTTGATATATTCAAAGTCATTCATATACTGTATTTTTCTTCATGAAAACTGAATGGCCTTATTTATGTTAATGCAAAGTAATTATCTATTTTTGATTTAGAACAGAGTTGGTCATCTCCTACTGTTTACATGACAGAACTTTAAGACAATTCAAAGAAAGACTAAAACATGGAATTTAAACCTTGGGTTTCCCCGAAACCCCATGCATTTTATTTATTTCCCCAAACCTCTGTATAACCGTCTCCAAACTTTCAATCTTTCCCAACGGACCCCTACAAGAGAAGAAGTCCCAACTTAGTCATCTCTCATTTACAAACAATGAACCTTTTCCCTCAAAGTTCAGGGGTTAGTGGAATAAAAATTCAGGATGTTTTCTTGAAAAACACCCCAAAGTTCACAATCAGAGCATGTATATGCTAATAAAATAAAACAGAGATGATAGGTAACTTCACCCCATTATAGTACAGAGGATGCATGCAGTTAACCCTTCAAATTTATAACAGAAATTTAAATAGAACAAATTGCTTGCACCAATCATAGGTTCAAGGATGTCAGTTGTATTCATAAGAGATTTCAATCATGTAAACGAATTACTTCCTTATACAAGAGTCAGAAGATTTAAGTCCTACGGCAAAAGAATATTCAATATTCAAAAACAATCTAAAATATAACTTTCAAATACCATTTACCCATCCTTTGCTTCATTGAGGACAATGAGGAGGATAGCCCTCAATAATATGAATTTCTACTGGTAACATAACTCATTTCTTTTACAATACCAAATCACCTTTTATTAAAACCAAAATTTTAATGTAAGTAGCCCTTGTGAGCCAAAGAATATTTTGACTGAAGTTAAAACGATAGTTAGTTACAAATCTAAACAAGCCCTTACATTTCGTTCCTCAAGGGAGGAGAATATCGACCGTCAATGATCTTATTGTGAGATGGGGCATGCCATCGTCCTTTGGAGAACACATTTCCACTCTTGGGTGGGGTCCCGCCCTACTTGAGGTGGGCGCACCTGCCAATTTTGGGAGGATCCTTTTCCAAAGGGGTCCTACTTTCCTAAACCAAATTTCTTTTAAAAATATCAACTTCAGGGTACAATTATGTAAATAACATTCTAAAATTGTGAATTTTAAGGTACGAAAGTACAAATAACAGATTTATTTTAGGTTGAGTCCTATAATCTCATTTTATTATTATTATTATTATAATATATATATATATATATATATATAAAGAGATTAATGGGTATCATATGTCATATGAGGGGATTCCCTCATATACAATGATGTGACACAATCTCCACCAAGTATGGTTATCAACAGGTAAATGATGATTGCATTTTATATTATCACTTGACTTGATATATTCAAAGTCATTCATATACTGTATTTTTCTTCATGAAAACTGAATGGCCTTATTTATGTTAATGCAAAGTAATTATCTATTTTTGATTTAGAACAGAGTTGGTCATCTCCTACTGTTTACATGACAGAACTTTAAGACAATTCAAAGAAAGACTAAAACATGGAATTTAAACCTTGGGTTTTTTCCCCCGAAACCCCCATGCATTTTATTTATTTCCCCAAACCTCTGTATAACCGTCTCCAAACTTTCAATCTTTCCCAACGGACCCCCTACAAGAGAAGAAGTCCCAACTTAGTCATCTCTCATTTACAAACAATGAACCTTTTCCCTCAAAGTTCAGTGGTTAGTGGAATAAAAAAAATTCAGGAGGTTTTCTTGAAAAACACCCCAAAGTTCACAATCAGAGCATGTATATGCTAATAAAATAAAACAGAGATGATAGGTAACTTCACCCCATTATAGTACAGAGGATGCATGCAGTTAACCCTTCAAATTTATAACAGAAATTTAAATAGAACAAATTGCTTGCACCAATCATAGGTTCAAGGATGTCAGTTGTATTAATAAGAGATTTCAATCATGTAAACGAATTATTTCCATACACAAGAGTCAGAAGATTTAAGTCCTACAGCAAAAGAATATTCAATATTCAAAAACAATCTAAAATATAACTTTTAAATACCATTTACCCATCCTTTGCTTCATTGAGGACAATGAGGAGGGATAGCCCTCAATAATATGAATTTCTACTGGTAACATAACTCATTTCTTTTACAATACCAAATCACCTTTTATTAAAACCAAAATTTTAATGTAAGTAGCCCTTGTGAGCCAAAGAATATTTTGACTGAAAAGTTAAAACAATAGTTAGTTACAAATCTAAACAAAAATGATGCCTTATTAATCGGAGTAGACCTCCCTCGAGTTAAGTGGTGATCTATCAGTTGTTTCTCCAGCAACAGTTTCAACACTTAGTTATCAGTCAGATGGACCAATCATTCTCTCTGGTACCACAAGTTCATCAAATTCTTGAGCAGTCAGGACCCTAAGATTCAATGCAGCATCCTGCAAAAACAAAAAGATTGTTTCTAACTGTCAACAAGAATAAAGAAAATTTATATCAAAGACGATTAAGAACAATCATTAAGACTCCGGAAGTTGAGATCATAGTCGAGGGAATTTCCACAACATCGATGTGAGATGAAGGAGAAAAGCTCCAATTTAGCATATAAAGGGAGAATAAGCAGGGAGAGAATGGCATCAACTAACAATAGAAGACACATCTTCACATCTGCTGTGCATGACATATTAGAGTTCTTTGCTTCAATCCTTATTGAAGTGATAAAAAATTACATTACCTAAAGCACAACAAAGATTGACAAATGGACATAAACTGAAGGAAATTCTCATTGACACACCAAGAAACTGCTTAACTAATGCAATTTTCTAAACAATGGTTTTTATTTTTTTTTTTTCAAAATTTCAGACTCAGATTGATTATGTGAGAACAAGCAAGTACCATTCCATGAGTCAAACATGCTAACATGAGACTTTTCTTTGAGGTAACATGCTCACATGATACTTGTTCACAGATTCTGCAAATAAATTCTCTTAAATCATTATCTAAAGCAAAGTAAACGAGTAAAAACTGTCACAATAAGCTGTTACTGCAGACTTTCTGAGATCTTTGTGAAACATTAAACAAGTGAAAACATTGAATTGACATGTCAGAACAGTGACAGCTAATTTAGTAACTTTGAGCCCTCAATTACTGAGTTTAATTAAAGTTTCAATATCGATGGTGAAGATACCATCACTTGAACAAGGACCACAGTCATATGGTGGCTTAACTTCACATTCATGTGGATCTGATGCCTTTTTTATGTCAATATGACATGTTATTATGAATGAGAATCACTAATTCACATATTAAAAGAGAACTGTTGAATAGATGCACGATTTATTCATCTCTTGGTAAATAATATCTTCTGATCAACCACCTAAAACTTAATTTTTATTAGGTTATTCACTAATCTATTCATATACATATCCACAGTACACCAACAATTTCTAACGATGATGTGACTTTAATTCTTGCCATACCAGAAGGCAGAAAGTTCTTTGCATCCTACAGCACATTAGACAACTGCAAGTCTTCAGCAATAAGGGCAAGGAGTTGTCCAAAGTTGAAACCTTTTTGGTTGCACATTTTGGCAGTTTTTGTACATCAAAATTACATTAAGCAATGTTACCATCTTTAACCCAGACCTAGGATACTCCTTGGTGGCATGAGCTTAAGCTATGTTAGCAGTATGTCATGGACTTTAAGGATGTAACAAGTAGGATAGATTGCCTTGTAGGTTATGGGAATTTAAGGAAGTAAATATGTATCTTCACGCAAGTATATATTACAGAACGAAAAGAATATAATTATATAAATAACCAAATGCCAGAAGAGCATAATGAAACTTGTGAATTATCCTTACCTTCAGGGTTGTCCCTTCCTTATGAGCTTTTTTGGCAACAGCTGCAGCCTTATCATACCCAATTTTCTGTTTCAAGAATTAATGGTCATATGTAACATGATTTAGGATGATAGCCGTACAAAGAAATAGAGTATTAAAATGACTGTAAACCAATAACTTACAGGGTTTAAGGATGTGACAAGCATCAGGGACTGTTAACGCATAAAAAGTGAACAAAAAACGACATGTTAGTGTCATTTTACACCACCACTGATGACATGGAGTAAAATAGAAGTTAGCATCACTAAAACTTACCTCATGCAATAATTTAGATATCCTTTCATGGTTTGCTTGAATTCCTCTCACACAGTTCTTTTCAAATGAAAGGGATGCATCCCCAAGTAATCTCAAAGACTGTCAAAAATAAATAAATTTACTTGGCATTTTCAACATAAAGCAAGATTAACCAAAAAATGAGAATAAAGAGAAGGCATATCTGTCATTTTGTAAGTGCTACTTAAATATCAATCAGGAATTTAATATAACTAATTGCAGCAAATCATACACGAAGAAGGCCACTAGCAATCATTGGCTTGAAAACGTTAAGTTCAAAATGACCACTTGCTCCACCAATAGTAACAGCTACGTGATTGCCCATCACCTGCAATATACAAAATCATTGGATAAGCCTTCCTGGCTTTAAAGAAGCAGTTCTAAGAGTATGCCATATAAGGGCCTTTGAGCAGTACACTATGGGATCAAATGGTACCATCATTTATAGAAGGAGAAAATTCGAAGAAGCTCAATTAACCTGACCTTAAATTCAACTCAAGATGCTTCACAGTATAGTATAATGATATTATGCCATGATCTCGCAAACATCGAAAAATGGATGAATGATTGTTTACCTCATTGCACTTGGAACTTAATCAGACTAGAAGTTCTAATAATTTGCAACAGTCCAGAAAGAAAATGTAATGTGATTAATTGGATGTGGCGGTTGTTTATTGCATAATTTGCATAGATGTGGTTCTGAACTGGGAAGGAGAAAGAAATCTCCCTGGTGAGAGCAGAATGACTTCCTAATTGAATTAGAGAGGCCCTTGCTAAAAAGTCCAAAGCAGCTCCCTACTTGCACAAGTTGTCTCTAAAGCAGTAAATATTTACCAAATTCCACAGTAGGAATTAAGCACCCTATTACTCCATCAAGAAAATATTCGCTTAGTGCATCTAAGATTTCCAAGAAGATCAGGGAATAATGCTCTGCAAGGAGGTAAAATAATAAAGAGCAAAGAGTTCCCATCGAACAGTTGTCATGCAGGATCTCTGTTTCTTGTCATGCAGGATCTCTGTTTCTTGCTAGAGTGAAAAATTAATATGTAGCAATACAAGGAGCCAAGGATTCCCGCACCATTTTACATCTTAAAATCAATATCTGAAGGATATCTGGGAAGGCCTCAACAGGTACCCGGGGCTTGCTGGTGTCACTAGGATTATCAATGGCATTTAATACACATTGCAACAACTAGATCTCAGCAATCATTCTTTCTCTTTCAAGTCCTAACTCTAGTGTTCTATTTAACCATTCTCTCACCCTGTTCTGCCGCACCTTATCCATATGTGATACCATAATTTTACCCCTGCAAGACGCGTACCATTAACACTAACTGCATAGCCAATCAATCTTGTACACCTTTGATACATCTGTCTTACCATTTATACACCTGGATAGCCGTCCTACCTCTTCTCCCTCTCTCTACGGAAAAAAGGGAAAGCACAAAGAATAGAATGCTTAGCCTAAAAGTGTTTAAGGAATTCAAAAGACCAAACATTTAGTTAATGACTGTATGACTATCCATATGATTCGACAAATCCTCTTTCAAGTCGACAAATAAATTACCTAGTAAGTTATTTACAGCATTTATTTGAAGCTGCAGAAATGTCAAGACGCGCGCGCACATAATATTACCAGCCTTAATATATTTAAGGACTTCACTAGATTTGATCAATTACAAATATATTTACTGTTATAAAATTATAAATAAAATGCTTCAAAAGCAAACCACTTGAAAAAATGGATCCATTGGGTATATATTCTTATGAAGTTGGAAAGTGTTACCTGAGCACAAACCATGGTGAGAGCCTCACACTGAGTAGGGTTAACCTTCCCCTGAAATAAAATAACTGTATCATGCATAATATACAAGTAGGTTGACTGAATACATCATCTACGAAACTGACTCCAACAAAATGGTATCAATATTTAAATTATAAACAACAGAAAAGCTTTATATTAACATAGAATTGACCGAGTAAAGATGCATACAGGCATAATGCTGCTGCCAGGCTCATTTTCGGGCAATATAAGCTCTCCTAGTCCACAACGAGGACCACTACAAAGAGCAAAAAATATATATGGTCAATTATTTATGACAAAGTGCTATATAAATATCCATGTAAAGTAGAATCATATATAAAGCTATACACCTTCCCAAGAGTCGTATGTCATTTGCTATCTTCATTAGAGAAACAGAAACAGTGTTTAAAGCTCCACTGGTCTCAACAAAAGCATCATGCGCTGCCTGACAGAAAAGACCAATATGAATATGGTATCAGCTAACACTAGAGGATAAAGAATTTACTAATCTGATTAGACATGTTTTTACTGCCAATAGACCATTGACCAAAGCAACCAGCAGCATTTAAGAACTGCCGGATACAAAACAAAAAAAAATAGAAATGACCACTAAATTTGTAAGAGAAATGAGAGGACGGATACAAGATAAAGTTTGAAGTACGGCAACAATTTGTCACTTTACCTTTAGTTACAACACCCTATCAATTCATTGAACTAAGTTCCAGACAAAAACAACAAAGAGAAGGTGAAACAATACAACAAAATTGTCAACAGAAACGTCCTATCTGCTCCGGTGCCAAGCATTAGTGGCATTTACATTTCATCCTAGTAGTAAACAACTGAATACATGGGTGAAAGAAGCATGGTACAGTTAGTTACTTTGAAATGTGCAAGAATTGATGCTCAGCTGACCAGGACTTGAAGAGCCCAGATCAGGATGGAGTCAACACCATTTGGTGTCAAACTTCTGAAATCAATTTTATGCCAAGAATTTTTACCTTTTATTTGGGGGACGACTGGAAAATTATTAGAAATGAAAGCCAATTAAACTACACCAAAGATCTTTTTCCTATGAGAAAGTGAATAACTATTGACGAGGAAAAGTCATGAATCAGCTTATATGAGGGATAGCAAATCATATACCAAATGATGACACTTGAAATCAAAGATTGCATGTTCCAATCAAGTTAATGTAAACTCTGAAGATGACTTAATTTCAAATTCAAGATGATAATATGACAGAATATGCAACCCCCAGAGAGATCATAACCTAGGTAACAACACAGCTAGCGGAACCTACCTCTTGATAATATGCCCCAGAGGAAAGGCTCTAGAATCCAAATAAGAATCTAAATAAAAGATTATGAAATATAAAAAGGTATGTATAAGTAAAAAAGTCTGGTGTCCAAGATGGATTACCATACAGCTAATTGAAAGCTTCTTCTTGATAACATAACGTAGAGGAATGACTTTAGGTTCGTAATTGAAGATGGGATCTGAAATTACAAAGTGGGTGTGAAGGAACAAGTCTGTGAATATTAATTCGTTATGGTGATCTAGCTCTCTTTTTTGCTTTTGTAGTTCTGTTGTTTAACCATGCAATTTATTCTCTAGGACTATCTTTGTAGATCATTTCTATTACCTAAGGAAAACATCCACATTTCGTTAGGTCCACAATTGTAGAGCCTTTAGCTCTGAGTTCAGTCTATTAGAACCTAGAATATCTTCGCATACAACATCATAGAACATATTTCAGTATTAGACTATTAGTCGGTATCCATGTCATTCAAAATTCCGCAGTCAGTGACCAGTTGAAAGATGAAGAAATAATTTAATCAATCGCTTCCCTTCCTAACAAATAGAAGAGTAGTGATGAGAAGAAGAATACTAACTAATGCTTCAAATTTGTTTTCTGCAGTGACAAACGGTAGTCCCGTCTCCTCAGCTACTGCAGCAGCAATCTTGGCGTCAAATCTAAAACAACAATGCAATCAAAAACAAATCAATGTGTGACAGTATAAAAGTATGAAATGGTGATAGAAAACACATGAACAATAGTACAAAATAGGTTAAAATGAAACAAATAGTTAGCAAGTGGTAAAGAACATATCTACTTCATTTAACACCTTCCCACCACAATGCCACTGGAGCATTTCAGCTAAATATAAACATATAGTAGCCAGAGAGAAAAATCGGAAGACCATCCATACCCTTTCTTAGAGTTCAATCCAGTTCCAACTGCAGTACCACCTTGTGCAAGCTGCTCATAGAATAATTTCAATAAGAAAATGAATTGATATCAAGATCAGTTCCATGTTATTATGGTGAAACATACCTGATACATGCGAGGCAAAGTGTCAGTCACCCGAGAAATGCCATATTTCACCTACAATGAGAACTCTGTAAGTTAAGGACTCATGTATTAAAAGTGCATGATCATTATTACACATATATTATTGCTACATAAATACCAATCTACTAGAGTCTAAACAGCATGGTCTACCTGTGTTGTATAACCACTGAATTCCTGCCCAAGCGTTAATGGAGTTGCATCCTGAGTATGTGTCCGCCCAATTTTAATAATATCCTTGAACTCAACTGACTGAAAAGGAAATTTTTAAACAAATACAAAAATCAGATATACTGGAGAAAATGTCACAACAATAAGTGCAAGATGTATCGTATGTCTGTAGCAACTATTATATCCTCAAGATACAATAAATAGAAATCTCTGATAGTGAAGAAGATGTGAAAACAAAAAAGATTCAAGCAGTTAGACAATTTGGAAACACGCCTCTCCGTTGAGTATTTCATATCAGCATGACTGACAAACATTTCCAAGACAAGCACCAGTGTTATGCATAGATACAATGGTGCAGACTAAAAGGACTGAGGAGCACCAAATACTAACAAACAGAAAATTGAGGTTAAGCTTTGGTGAAAGGCAGCAGGAAAGATAGTATTCACCTCAGATATCAACAAACTGATTGCAAAATAAACATCTATGTGGTTAAGCCTTTAAAACTATAATGACCAAGCTAGCTATCAAATCAGCCACTTTTTGTTCAAAAATTTCTTACCCATAAGACTAGCCTTATTAATAAAAGAAAATATCATAGAGACTGACATTCAGGCAATATATATAGAGAGAAAGAAGCTCTAATATACAAACACAATAAATGAGGCTAAGATAACAAGTAACATATTTTCTCAAAGCAAGACAAAAAGTCTTTAAAAAGCTTTCACAGAGGTGGAATATTATCCTAAAAGAATATCTAGAGTAACTCAGATTTTCAACCTTTGCGTCCAGTGAAATGAGCAACTGTTTTAAACTTGGTATGAACCTTGAATTAATTTCTACAGCTGCAGCAATGTGCATAACCTGAAATGGGCAGTTCAGTTATATGTTAGTATGCAGCTGCAAAATATTGTAAAGACAACTTGTTAGGCCATAAAAGAAGTATATAGGATAATGCAGACAGGCACACAATTCAAATTGGTAGCATAGAAGGCTCCATTTGTCTAATGATACACTAGCTTTCTTTTACCAACTGGCCTTCGTGGCTTCAGGAAAAAGTCCCTATTTGCCAAATTTGGTCATTTTTGCATGGGACCTAAGAGTTTCTATTGTCGTCCATAGCCAATCCCATGTTCATAGGAAAATATTTAGATGATGAAAAAGAAGGTGATAATTATGATGACACATGACATATTTTCTCAGCAAATGGTAGGAAAATATGCACAAGATAAGATAGTAAAATTCGACAAGGATCACATAAAGCTAGTGAATGAAGTTTAAGACTATGCTGCAAATGTAGTCCCTATGGATTGGCACTATAAGCCTTATTAAATCTAGATTGCTTCAGTTCCAATCACTTAACTGCAAAAAACCAAACTGAGGTTCGTATAGCTTATCTTGGGGACTTATCATGAAATGTGATTCTCTGGAACCATAACTGAGGATAATCACGAGCACCTCAGGCCTCAGCTGTGAACTACAGTTTGCAAAATCATAAAAATTCAAAGTACAGCAGCTCTCAAGGAATCTAAGAGTAAAAAGCCAGCCAGACCTTTGAATAATATGACCCACGCATCCCTTTCTCCCTCCCTCTCGGTCTAGAACTAACAAATATCTAAAGAACCTATGATGCCCACACAAAGATGGCTGCATAGAACTAAAACTTACTGTTGGAAATGTATCATTTGAAGATTGAGCCCGGTTAACATGGTCATTAGGGTGTACAAACTTTTCACCACGTTTGTGACCAAGTATTTCTGCCGCTCTATTTGCAATCACCTGGGAATAAGAAAACAAACAATAGAAAGAAAAAAAAATGAGTACTAAAATTTGTACTTTGACAATCTTAAAGTCCCTGCCACTACACCAAAACTCCAAAATTATAGTGAGGATTGAGAGTTATAATTATATTCTAACATGCCCCCGCAAGTTGAGGACCATTTCTATGAAAGCTGGACTCAGAGTAGTATTTTCTTTTAATCCGCTTTAGAAATTCGTGGGAAATAGGATTTGGACCTGGATTGCTCAAATACCATCTTAAAGTCCCTGCCACTACACCAAAACCCAAAAGTTATGGTGAGGGTTCAGGGTTAGGAAAATCATATTTTAAAGTCCTAGAATGCAATACTGAAGAGAGTATCATATTATAGACCTTCAGATATAATGTCTGATGAAATAAAGTTTATTTCACAGATAAAAAACTTGTCCAATCTAAAATCTAATGAAGAGGATTGCGTATTGTCTAAGATGGATGGACATCACGTCGCTAAGTTTCGCTGGGAGAGGGAGTAAAGGTAACTTATCGACGAGAGGAAAAAGAAAAAGATGTTTGAAACTATATTTTCTGGGAATCTCAACAAAACATGTACTCCATTATATCCAGTTTTCTTTCTTTAGAAAAAAATTGAAACTATATTTACAAGGGGTTGCTAGGTGAAGGGGAAAAAAAGAGCCAGAAGAGATAGGAAATGGTGGTGCCCACCAATTGGATGTCATCATTAAATAAGTTTATCCACTAACCTATCTCTTGACAGCTTGTTTAGGGAATGAGTTTTCAGCTTATACCCTTTTTTTCCTGTTTACGATAATGCTAAGTATAGATGTGACATTTCATTACTTAATTAAAAATATTAGCACTTCCATGCTAGGGCAATAAATATGTGAACCTATAGATGCTAACCTCATTCGCGTTCATGTTGCTCTGAGTCCCACTTCCAGTCTGCCATATAACAAGAGGGAAATGATCATTCAACTTCCCCTCAGCAACCTCTTCGGCAGCTTGTATTATTGCTTTCCCTATAATTGGATCAAGACCATACTCCATGTTCACCTGCACCAACAAATGTTGGGTTTCAATATGAGCAAATACTCGTGTAAAAAATTTGAGAACAGCAGGATGCCAGAGAAATACAATCATAATCAGGCGCCAGGTAATTATACTCATAATCAGAATATCCAGAAATCAAATAACCCTGATATTTCCTAGCGAAAAGATGTTAATTTTTAATCGTATACTTTAGAATTTCCACAAACAAATTCCAACAGACATAAGCAACTAACACTACTCACTAGGCATTTCCACAAACAGCTAGCTTTCTTGTTTTCTACTAGGCATTTCCACAAACAGAATCAAATCGTAAAACCCTTAAAAAAAAGTAACGACCTTCGCTGCGCATTTCTTCAGAACACCAAAAGCCCTAACAATCGGTTCAGGCATCTGCTCCCTCTCACCCCCGATATCAAAGTTCTGCAGCGATCTCTGCGTCTGCGCTCCCCACAACCTTCATCAAAACCCTAAAAAAATCAATAATCGACAAATAATCGTCTGAATTAGTCGATTGAAGAGCTCGAACCTGTCATTTGGGACTTTGATCGGGCCGAACGTGTCTCTCTCCTCTCTGAACCCGGTCGAGATCGGCCGCGCCATCGCCGACCGCAGAACCGCCGTGAGAATCGCCGGCGACGAGTTGAGGCGACGCGATGTGACGAACATCGCCATCGTGATCGACGATCGAGAGATGAAGATCGCTGGTTTTTGCGTTGGAGGGAATTGAAAAGAGTCGCGATCGAGAGGAGAAAATTTGAGCGGGTTTTTGTTCTTGATTTTGAGGTGCGGTCACTCGCCGGTGAAATTACGGTGGCTGGGTTTGGGGTTTGCAGTGGGGTCCACGGATGTTTTGCTGGGGAGCTGTCGGGTGAAGGTTAATCGTAGCCGTCGATATAATCGACGGTTGTGTTTGTGCCGCGTGGTGGAGAATTGGGCCGAACTTGTGGGCTGGATCATTAATGGATCTGAAAAATGGGTTTGAAAGTGAGTAGCCCATCATTATCAATTTTGTATCGGGGGCCCTTAGCTTTGCTAAAAATGAATTGCAGCAAACGTTGTATGTAACATTTGTTTTAAGAAATCAACTTCAAATATGTTTTTTTTTATTTATAATTTTATTATAAAAAATGTATTTCCAGAACAAATCTGGTATTTTGTGGAGAACAAGTGGTGCAAAAGCTTTATGATTCTCTAGATGTGAAATTATAAAGTTGATATTTGATGAGGTAATATTTATTTTCTTTTTAAATCATATCATATCATATCATATCATACTTCATATCATATCATACTCCATTTAAAAGTGGGAGTTCTGAACAAATTTTCTTAGGTCAGTTTTACCCTAATCTTTTTAATATTAACATTTTTATCTTAATTATAATTGGTTATCAACGAAAGCTATTAAGTCTAAATTAAACTTCGAATTAAAGCTCTTTCTATTCAAAACTAACTAATAAAAATTGATCTAATTATAATTGATTAACATCTAAAGAGTAGAAAGAAGGTAAGAGGACATTAGCATTGTAAACATAATATGCATTGCATGTGTAAATATTAACCAATGGACTAATACCAATTTATGGAATTAACTAATTAATTAATTAACAGCAATTGATTGATTCAAATGTTTTTGTATTAGTACCTTAAATCTTTCATATTTTTAAATTAGTCCATCAAAACATTGAAATTATTATTAGGTAACTTCGATTTTTAAGTTATTTTGAAATTAGTCCTTCAAATCAATGGTATAATTAGCAATTCAAGG
Source organism: Asparagus setaceus (assembly GCA_012295165.1). NCBI lineage: Eukaryota > Viridiplantae > Streptophyta > Magnoliopsida > Asparagales > Asparagaceae > Asparagus > Asparagus setaceus. The sequence continues at coordinate 5,588,484 of CM022705.1, forward strand.
AACTAATGTCCCTCTAATTGCCTTCTTACTCTTGATTGGAGGAGGTAATATCAAAATAACTTAAGAATTTAGCAACCTAATAGTTGAATGTGGTTATCTTTGCAACCTTATGGAGATATTGTTATTAAATATTGATATGTTTTCTCATTCTACAGTCATTAGGGATTAACATAGAATATTTTTTCCTTTTAAAATTTTTTTTACTTCATAAGAATTCTATGTCTTATGTTATTATTAGATTTGAGGCATTGAAGAAACTGGTTGCTATATGAGTGACTAATCTTTTGAATAATTTGTCGCTACACTACTTATGGTCACAAATGACATATAACATGAAAGTTAAAGGTACATAAACATAAGTATTAAGAAAGTTCGCAGACAATATCACATTATCAAGTAGAGATTTAAAAGAAATAATTTTACGACCAAGTTAAATAAACTAAACAATCTTAATATTTAACCACGTGCAGTGCATGTGCATCTGACCTAGTTTTCTTAAAAAACTAAAGCTTTTGCTCCCATCATGCTGGCAGCAACTCTGGTTTTTCCTTTTTTTTTTTGCCAATTATAAATGGGCTTGCATTTCTTAATAATTACAAGCTAGCAAACCAAACACGAGGAAGACAAATAAGGTTGCGATATTTTTACTTGTGGCTCCATTTCTACAAAAACAAACAGTGTAAATAATGTACAAATTTAATAAACAATAAAATTAATAGAAGAGTACAAAGAATTAAGGCTTAAATACACCGTGGTTATGCCCTGTGTAAGTGTGCACGTTTTGTTCAAGGTCCAACTCGAAGGAGCAAGGGCCCACTTGTCCAATAATATCAAGGCGTCCGAAATTGAGATTATAGACACATTAGAAATTTGTATTCATAAACTAAGTACAAATGTTGTTTATAAAATTCTGGGTTTACTCACTTCGGCACGGGTTTTAAATAAATCAGATTTGTTTTTTAAATATAAAATAAATTCTAAAAGAAATATCAACGTTGACATGCATAATATGTGGTAGAGCATCTCCAACAACATGTAACAGTTAACTAATATAAAAAATAGAATAATTCTAATTAAACCACTCTTTCCAAACTATTTCCACGGTACTTACACACAAAAATGTGGAATCCTTCCACTTTGATTGCCATCGAAATTAATGAGTCATTAAGAATCTCGCAATCTCTGAGTATGGTGGTGTGAGAGTAGTTACAAAAATATAATCTGGTTGTCGCTAAAAATTAATATACCGGAGCCCTTTTTGGAAAAAAAAGTAAAAAAATCAAATCATTCTCGAGAATAAGAGAATAGATCAATATTTTATCTAGTGCTGAGATCATAATGATCATAGTCAATCTCTGAAGTGCTCCCAAGTCTCAAACGCTTAAAATATTCCAACCCCTACATTAATTCAAAAAGTGACACATAATATATACCCTATGATTGTTCCCAGCCCCTAAGTGCATGCTTGTAAAGGAGACAGTGATGGCACGAAAATGTAAAATAGACAAACTTCCAATAACTCCAACTAACAAAGGACCAGCATCAATATCTACTATTGTTTACGTAGAAACAGTAAGATTTGGGCATTAGGTTCACTAGCATCTCAAAAAATATTTGGTCCAAAGAATAAAGTCACCATTCTCTCCATTGAAATGGCTACACATTAGCTACCAGGTTGCTTTCTTGATAACTATATTTAATTTTTCCATTTTTACTAGTAGTTATATGTATGGTTTAAATTTAAAGTACGAGGTTGAAAGATTTGAGTCCACTATTACTGGCTCAAATTTTTTTATTTTTTTGCACATTCCCATGGCGAGGCTGAGAAACTTTCAACGTGGCATTTGAATAAATTTACATAACTTTATGAAGTAAAAGACTAACAATAAACTAGAGCTAACTAGATCAAATTATGTAAGTGTCTAATTGCCTATTATAAAAGAGAAATAATAAATTCTACATATTATTAAGTTTAAAATAGACATGAAATCAATATCTTTTAAGGGACAAATTAATGATTTTATTTCATGTAAACACAGAATTATAATTAATTTTACTATACAATAAAGAAGTAAAACTCAAAAACTGTATATGATATAATAAATCAAAGAAGCATGATTCAGAACTTAAAAGTTACATTAAGGCTAAATGTCATAAACCCTGAACTTTGGATGATTAACAGCAAAACCCCCTTAACTTTGTAAATATCAGAAACCCCCCTTAAGTTTAGGGGATATCAGAAAACCCCCCTTAACTTTGAGATTTTATCAGAAACCCCCCTAATTTAAGGGGTTTTTTTTTGATAAAATCTCAAAGTTAAATAGGGTTTTCTGATGAAATCTAAAAGTTAGAGGGTGGTTTTGTGAAAATCCCAATATTTAAGGGGGCGTTTTCTAATATTTTGAAAGGTAGGGGGGTTTCTCCATAATTGTGGGGGGGTTCTGATATTTAGCCTTACTTTAATTATTGGACCTTATACCACAGGTCCATGACCCATAAAGACAGATTGGGATCCTCTACTAATGCATAGTGTTTCCTAATATTTGCTAATGCATCTCCACCTTTCACTTTGTGGGCTTCACCTTTCACTTTGTACTTGTCCATAAAATCAAAGGTGGAGATGCATTAGCATATATTAGGAAACACTATGCATTAGTAGAGGATCCCAATCCCATAAAGACCTCAACGTCAAGGATAAGAATTTAATATAGGGCAATTTGCACTTAAATACCATATAGTTTCCCACTTATTGTACTTAAATATCACAAGTTGTATTTTGGAATAAAAATATCATAAAATTCCAAAATTTGCATGTTTCTATTATCGACCATGCGGACATAGAAATATTCACCCAAATATTTCTCTATGATACTTACATGCTAATTTTAGAGTTTCTTAACGATATTATTTGTTAAATTTGTTATTAAATTAACCAAATTTCTTTTTAAATTTATCCGAATTCAACTTTAAAATAGAATTGAGATATTTCTAATGAAAATTTTAATAAATATTAATTGTTAAAAGCTCTAAAAGTAGTATGTAAGTATCACAAAGAAATATTCGAGTGAAAAATTTCACGATTGCATGATCGATAAAAGTAACATGTAAATTTTAGAAATTTTATGGGAATTTTTTGTACCAAAATGCAACTTGTGGAGTGCACTTTCTATCAGAACACCCCACCGTGGGGTGTGATCTAGGCCATAGAGGGGGCAGTAAAATGTCCAAACTACCCCATTTATCTCATCTCAATGGCCAAGAACACCCAGCACTGCACTCCAATTTGTGGTGTTAAGTGCAACAAGTAGAAAACTATATGGTATTTAATTGCAATTTACCCTTTAATATACAATAGTAACATATCATTTATTATTCAATAGAGTCTTCTCAAAACTAGTTTAAGCCCATATAATGTGAACATTTATTGTTGTCCCAATTATAACATCATTGACGCTCGGTGAGCATAAGCTGCCATCGTAATTACACCTGCACCCAGATTCCAGAGAGCGCTGAGGGTGAAACAGCGCGGTAACTTATTGTAGGCGGTGACCAGAACGAGACTGACTACGAAAGCGACATGCCCGGAATCTTAAAAGATTGCTGACATTGAAGGCCTACGAACTCACGCAATCCACGAAATTTCGCGATAATGACGTGACGCGATAATTCGTGTGGTTAATGCTTCTCGTGCTTTGTCAGCATTTGTGCGTCGTGATCCTCACCTGTTTTCTCACCAGTGAGTGGGGCCCGCCTTGTCATTTAGCCAGTTATGGTGCAGATTCTGGGGTCTGAGATTAACTCTGGACATTTTCTCAATGTATCGCGATAACGAGAGGATGACGGGCGCTGATTTTTCCACGTCCTTTGACGCGAGATATTGAACATGTCAGTTAGTAGTTGGTTCATGTGACAGCTTTTGGGGATGTTGAGAGATAAGTCTTTATGCCCAACACCAAACATCAATTTTTATGTCTTCATTCATTTTTTGGCCAAAGACAATGATCTAATTTTGGATAAATTTTTTTAATCGAAGAACATATTTTTATTAGCCCATTGATATATTCTATAGCGGTGTCAAATTAAAAAGTATAAAAAATATAGTTCTTGTTGATGGTTTAAATCACACAGTCAAATAAACAACAAACTTTGAAGATGATAGGATCCGCTAACTTTCTCCGAATATCTGGTTTGAAGAGGGCTTGTCCAATCCTGCACAAGTGAAAATTCGTAAGAGGGCGGGGTCTATTTCCCTGGTGGTTCCTCCGACGATCCAGTCAGCTGATGCTAACGGAGGAGTGGAAATAAACTGCTGGAGTTCTTGAAAATTTAGAGAAAATGCCAAGTTTGTGCTAGGAATTAGCTTACCTTGATTTTGGGAATAGTTTTGCCTTTTATAGCATAAATGTGGGGTAATTTGGTCACTTTGGCCGGGATCGCACTGGCCGCTGAGTCAGACATCGGTTTATAGGTGTCGACTGCCGAGTGGATGAGGGTCACTTCGTCCAAGCATGGGTCGACGGCTGAGTCAGATTCGCCTTTACAAGTATCGCCCGCTAGGTGGATGGAGTCAAGTCGGCATTTAAAGGGATTTGATGGGGGGCGTGCGGCGTCGGCGTGGTCTGATGTGCCTTAAAGACTTTCGAGGAGGGAGTAATGATGACACTGATCATGCATTTAATGTGATGGCGACGTCCTGTCCACGGGGAACTCGAGGTGAATCAGGGAGCAAGTCGCCGAGCTGGATGTCGAGTGGTACCGCCTTTCGAGTCGACTTCGAGGGGAGTCGACACGAGGCAAAGGTCGTGTAGTTGATTGGTCGAGTTGACCCGTGCTTGGGCGACCGAGTGGGGAAGGCGACTAGTATCGCCTCTCGAGTCGACATAGCGTGTGTCGATTAGTACCGCCTTTCGAGTCGACCGGTTGAGCCGGCTGATCTCTGGGACTGGTCCTCTTGATGCGGCAAGTTAATTGGATTGGGCTTAATGCGGGATACTTGTCTGCTACTAATTAGGGGTTTGAGATTTGGCAATTGAAGCACCATAACAGTTCTTTAATGGTAAAAATAATTATATTTTAGATAAAACTGCATAGCCAACACTATTGATAATTTGAAGCAGGTCCTTGAAAAGTAATAAGGTTTTTAGATCTTAGTACCTCAAATCTTCGATAATTGCATATTAGGCCGTCAAATTTGAGAAATTGCATATTGATCCCTCAAACCATATAAGGCCTTGCAAATGCGTCCCTCTGGTTAACTCCCGTTAGTTTTGAGGAAATTAGATTGTCAAAACTTGACTTTTTGAGGCGAATTATAGCGTTAGTCTTCTTTAAGTTCCTAAATCTATTTCTTAATGAGTTTAAATCCCAAATCCGCTATAAAAAAACTCAAATCCGTTTGAATTCTTCTTCCCCATTGGTCATAGAAAGAATCCTAATCCAAAATTAAAACTTTTAAATCAAAATGCTTTAAATCTATATAATTCTCGCAAATTTCTCCTCTAAGTTACCTATCACTTTTTTCTCCAATATTCGAAACATCATAGAGAATGAATTTTATATCTTTTATTATGGAGAGGGATAGTTTGGTAAGTTTGAGTGTTGAGTTAGAAGTTAACCCAACTATGGTTGGGTTTTTTTACCTAAAAAACTAACAGAAGGGCGATTATGCAAGACCTTATAGAATTCGAGAAACTAATATGCAACTTCCAAGATTTGAGGGACTAATATGGCAGCAATGAAGATGAAAGGGGCTAAAATCTAAAAGACCTAAAATAATAATGTGGAATATATCTACAAAAACGTGGTAAACATTTTATAAAGAGATAAGGCGTTTGATGTTGTCTCACCCACATCTGATCCCAGCGTCAGTCCACCAAGTCACGGGACCTTACGTCATCAAAATACCGCGAGAAAATAAACCAAAAAACCCGCGACTCGTGAGGGCGACGCGCCATCCCCCGACAGGGCAGGCGTGGTGGACGCTACGAAGGAATATCCACTAGATTTAAACCCAATTTTTCGAATCCGCGAAAACGCACGCCCAATGCCTTATCAAATAACCACCCTCGCCTATTTGATAAGCAGAGTAACTTATCAATGATAAGTCGCTGGAAAGATTGAGAGGACTACAAAACGCATCGAAGAAAGCGAGACAAAGTCTCTCATCCCGTTCTCAGCTTTTCCCTTCTCTCTCTCTCTCTCTACCCGTCGACGCCATGAGAGTCGAAACCCTAGATTGAAACCCTAGAAACCGTAAAAACTTCAAAAATCCCCCTCAAATCTCTCGAAATTTCCGAATTCCCTCGCATTTCTGACTCGAATCGGATCTCTGTGAGGAGAAATGTCGTCGCTGAGCCGGGAGCTGGTTTTCCTCATTCTCCAGTTCCTCGACGAGGAGAAGTTTAAGGAGTCGGTTCACAAGTGAGTTTCTAGGGTTTTGGTTTCGGTGATTTTTGTGATTTTCTGATTTTTTTGGGTTTTTGAAAGGTTGGAGCAGGAATCGGGGTTCTTCTTCAATATGAAGTACTTTGAGGAGAAGTCGCTCGCTGGAGAGTGGGATGACGTCGAGAAGTACCTCTCTGGATTCACGAAGGTGGATGATAATAGATATTCGATGAAGATTTTCTTCGAGATTAGGAAGCAGAAGTATTTAGAGGCACTTGACAGGTTTGCCCTTTGATTTCTCTGTTCAATTAACGGTTATTTTATTCATTATAAAAAGTTCTCTTTTTCCAAATATGTTTTTTTAAAATAATGGTATCTGGTTTTTTTTTTCGACAGCCGTGACAGGAGTAAGGCGGTAGATATATTAGTGAAAGATCTGAAAGTTTTTTCTACATTCAATGAAGAACTATATAAGGAAATTACCCATCTCCTCACCCTGGAGAATTTTAGGTAATATATTTTTTTCCCCCTCTGCTGGGGTTAGTCAGTCCAAGATTCATTGGAATTGTTTGTTGAATTAATATTTGCAGTTGCTTTTGTTTCTGAAATCATGAAAGAAGGGTTGGCAATTTAAATGTCATTTAATGTACATTGGGAAGAAGAGAATGACGTAGTTGAATATGATTGGAAGTGTTTTTTGAGTTTAATACTTTATGCGGGGTCTTTTTACTTGTTTGTGTCATTTCTCGTATGTTTTATATTAGTATGTAATAATACTGTGCATGATTCGAAATGAATAGTAATCCTTTTTAATGATGGTGTTAAGGTTGTTCGGTATACTTTTGTCTGTTATAATGCACTGGGTTGAGCTTTTGGCACTGAGAGAAATTTCCTTCAAAATTCTGTGTCATAGTGTGGTATCCAAGAATCACGTTTCAAGACTAAAGGCGTCCCAATACAGACCTTACCGTTGATGATTTAGGAGATTACGCAACTACATTTATTATGTTCTACCATGGGACATCTGCTTTATACGAGAGTTCTTACACATGTTGAATCTCAGGCAGTGTGCTTTGTTTGCTTGATGGATGTTTGATGATTTCAAAATCTGTCAGCTTAAAACTTTAGGTGTAGTATGTAAAAATAGTCATAACATTCGTGTAAGAGGAGGCATATTACAAACTCCCATCTTAACTCATCGAATGCAGAGTCTGAGGTACACTTTGTGAGAACATACAAGAGTCTTAAGCATCTTTTATACATAACAACACAACCAATAAAGTGCCCGAGCTAGAATTTGCATGTATAGGTTGTAGTTTCATTTGTTTTCTCAGCTCAAACGTTTAGTGGTCCTTTATTTTTTTTAAGCTGAAATTTTCATTATTTTGGCAGTCCAAATCTTTAACGGCCCATGATTTGTTCCTTAGTACTTGATTTTTTTATGGGGGTGCTAAATGGTTGTTCATGGAAACTAAATGTGCTTATCCTTTCCTCTGTTTAATGCAGGGAAAATGAACAATTATCAAAGTATGGAGACACCAAGTCAGCCCGAGGCATCATGCTGATAGAGCTTAAAAAATTGATTGAAGCAAATCCGCTCTTTCGTGAAAAATTACTCTTCCCATCTCTGAAAGCTTCCCGACTGAGAACTCTTATCAACCAAAGGTACATTTGTAAAAATTTACATAGCCTGCTACTTGTTTTTGTATTTCTTATCTTTTCTATCTTACGAGGGCAAAGTGCTTCATAATTTTGCCTTTAAGTAGTATAACATGCAGACAATTGCCTATCAAATTGGATGCTGAGTTATGGTTGTTGGTCATGGCAGTTTGAATTGGCAGCATCAACTCTGTAAGAATCAAAGGTCAAATCCAGACATCAAAACATTGTTCACCGACCATACCTGTGCCCCTCCAAATGGAGCTCGTGCCTCACCAGTCTCTGTTCCACTTGCAGCTGTTCCAAAGGCTACCACATCATATACGCCACTTGGGGCTCATGGGGTACATATCTAGTATTCATGATTTAAATGATCAATTTGGTTAATATATTTTTGGGTTCTTATTTCTTTGCTCTCATCATGCAGCCATTCCCTCCGACTGCTGCTGCTGCAGCAAATGCTAGTGCATTGGCTGGCTGGATGGCCAATGCAGCTGCTTCATCATCAGTTCAGTCTGCTGTTGTTGCTGCATCATCAATACCTGTGGCACCAAATCAAGGTTTGAAATCTAATTTTGTCGTTTACTTGTCAGGGCTTCCGCAGACTACCTCTATATTTATTGTAGAGGACAAACAAATTTCAAAAGGTAGTTACTAACTAGCTAGATTCCAAAGAGGAAGGGCATCGATTTCAAGCTCAAAGACTTCCCAAGGGGTTTTCATTATCTTGGTGTTTTTCATGTTTATACTCCCCTCAGGTTCTAAAGTCGGAGAGAATATGCTTCTTTTCTAGATAGTGGCGTTCACAGTTAAGAACCTTTAGGTGCATGTTTTCAAGATGTAGCAAAATCTAATTCTGTATGGTTTTAATGGTGATTCTGGCTATCAGGATATCTTTGAAGATTGTGATCATGAATATCGCTTCCTGAAATTGAAAGAGATTTATTGTTACTTGTGGTTTCATCATCTCAGTGTTTATCATCTTGATACTCGTTTTGGATTCACAAGGCAGGCCAAACATATATTAGTCTGTCTAGTTGACACAATTTTGAAAGTTAAATCATATCAATGCTGTAAAGTCACTGATGTAAATTGATGCACTTAATTCATAGATTAAAGGTAGCCTAAGTCTATGCATTATATTATTAGACTTGAGGGAGACTCAAGACAAAAATATCATGAAGTTTGATCCGACTAACTGAATGGAACGAAAATGGTTCATCTACTGGAGCCCAAAATTTGGGATAAAATCTTACTGTTCTCAAAGATTATTGTCTATTAATAGTAGGTTCATGGCAGAGTCCTTTTGCAAAAACTGCAAGTTGTATACTGTATAGAAGTATTAATCAGAATTACTTTTCCTATGAACCAGTATCTATGAAACGCCCAAGAACTCCTCCACATGTTCTCAGTATGACGGCCTATCAGAATGCTGACTCTGAGCAGTTAATGAAGCGTATAAGGCCTGGTGCACACATGGATGAGGTGATTTACTAATGCTTGAGAGGAATTGTTTAAGCTTTCTATTGTACTTTGTACTGCTATATACTTAGTTGATATAGCATGTGAATTTAGGGATATTTTGTCTTGTATCATAATCAGGTTACATATCCCATGCCTATTCCACAAGTTGGATGGTCGCGGGATGATCTGCCAATGATTGTAGCTTGCACACTGAATCAGGGATCAAACGTGACTACCATGGACTTCCATCCTTCTCACCACACTCTACTTCTAGGTATAACCTTGGCATGATCTTGCAGCAGCTGATGTGGTATTTCCACATGATGTAATTCATAGGCTGGCAACGTTAACAAAAATATTAAACATAAGTTTCTCAATTGGATCTTCTAATGCATATCTTTGTCATCTCCAGTGGGTTCTGGGAATGGCGAAATAGCACTTTGGGAAATTGGGCTACGGGAGAGGCTGATCTCAAAGCCATTTAAAATACGGGAGATATCTGCCTGCTCATCGCAATTTCAGGTTTTTATCATATTTCTTGTTGAAATCCCTAGAAAAGCTCTGTCATTTATTTTTCCGACACCCTTTTCTGCCACCTTTCTGATAGTGATTATGCAGGTTGCATAACTTATATTCTTTAGAAAACATTGCTTAATGTTGCAAGTGGTGGTGGTCATTGCATTTAACACTACGTATGCAGCCTGCACACAGTTGCAGTCAACCTTACATTTATTTTACATGTGTTTACTTGACATTATTTATCCATGTTGAATTGGTCAGGCCATTGTTAAAGATTCTTCCGTTTCAATCAATCGAGTAACTTGGAGTCCTGATGGAACTTTTATAGGTAAGCCTCTCTCTTGGTGATTAGCGTGATTTGTGGGTGATACTTTCTTAAAATTTCAATTCTATGGCTGCAGGCGTTGCATTCTCAAAACACTTGATTCACATCCATGCTTATCAAGCACCAAATGATCTACGTCAGCATATAGAGGTCAGTGCAAATTTTTGCCTAAACAGGAAATATTTGGTGCACTTACTGACCTAATTTTTATCTGCAGATTGAAGCTCATATTGGTGCAGTCAATGACATAGCCTTCTCTCATCCAAACAAGCAACTATGTGTGGTATCTTGTGGAGATGACAAGATGATAAAGGTTCGAGCCATTATCTACTAAATATTTTTTTCGTTTCAGTGTTATGTTCTTCACCTTCTTTGATGAAGCTTCCTCGTGTTCTAGGTCTGGGATTTAAAGGGACAAGTGCTTCACGTATTTGAAGGACATGAGGCACCAGTTTATTCCATTTGCCCCCACCACAAGGAGAACATTCAGGTATTCTTTGAAGTCCCACATACTTATAACCAAATTATTTATCTGTTATTTTGCATCATGTGCTCTGGAGTAGCATATCTGAAAAAATGAGTTTTGCCCGGATATCTAAACTTTATGTCAAGCCTAGAGGACATAATTTTCACTGTCAGGCTGAAGTGACTTATTATTGACATGTCCTGCAAGCTCAATTCATTGTTCAAATTTAGTCACCCTTGTGAATGTAATCTATGAACAATCTTTCCCTATTCTGGTTGGTCAATACAATCTTGTGAGCCATAGCTTTTATTTTAAGTTTTGGGCAGTCATGGTACACATGTTGATTCCTTGGCTCAATGGATATTCTTCACCAAATTCAACAACTGACATAGCTAGAACAAAATGTGATTTTATACTGTTGAAGGATTGCAACATCTAATATATGTGACCCATTGATATAAGCAAATTAATTGTTCCTTTATTCTGTAATATATTTTGGTTAGACTGCATTTATATGGCACTTTTTCGAGACATTTTCCTTGCAGAAGAAAATTATATTTTACCAATTACCAGTGAAAATACGGAGTTTTGAAATCTGTTGTTGCATGAACCTTTTGTTTTCATCATGTCTGATGCTATCGTTTACTTTGAATTTGCAGTTCATTTTCTCAACTTCTTTTGATGGAAAAATCAAGGCATGGCTGTATGACAACATGGGATCTAGGGTTGATTATGATGCTCCTGGGCGGGGGTGTACAACCATGCTATATAGTGCTGATGGAAGTAGGTAAGAGATGTACTTATATGAAGAGTTTACCATTAGATGTTGATGGTGTCATGATTTGGTTATTTGTCAATCAAGAAATCCATTCTTACTCGTATTTTTCATCATGTAGATTGTTTTCCTGTGGGACAAGCAATGATGGGGATTCTTACCTGGTTGAATGGAATGAAAGTGAAGGGGCTATAAAGAGGACATACTCGGGTTTCCGAAAAAAATCAGCAGGTGTTGTGCAGTTTGATACTGCAAAAAATCACTTTTTGGCTTCTGGCGAAGATAATCAGATCAAATTTTGGGACGTAGACAACCTAAACATGATTTCATACACAGAAGCAGACGGTGGACTGCCGGTCAGTCTCTGATAGTTTTGCTTGCCATTTCTTTTATTTTCTTTATTCTTTGGTTGATCACTAAATGCATCAATTGGATACTCTCAGAGTCTTCCCCGCTTGCGATTCAACAAGGAGGGAAATCTTCTTGCTGTTACTACTGTCGATAATGGTTTTAAGATACTTGCTAATGCTGAGGGCTTCAGAGCTTTGCGAGCTTTTGGAAACCGATCTTCCGAAGCATTTAGAGCTCAATACGAAGCTTCTCCAATGAAGGTGATATAGCATTTGTTTCTCTTCCTTCTTATACTGTTCTACTCGGGCATAGGTGATTTTCCTAACATCCAGACTTAATTTTCAAAACCTTCTGATTGTTACCAGGTTTCTGGTTCTCCTGTGGCTGCGAGCATCTCCTCAAGCATCAGTAGAGTTGATCGCATGGAGAGAAACTCTCCTGCGAGGCCATCTTCCGTTATTGTATGTTAGGCAAAAAAACACATCTTTTGAATCATATTACAAGTACTACTGTGATTTTCTTGCATAGGCATACTTTGGGTCTAGACGTCGTATCTAAACTTCCATGGAAGTCTATTTTTCAGAATAAGGATCTAAGTTTTTGTAGAACTATGCATTCGTCTTTCCTTGTCCGACATAATCGGTCCCTTAACATTGGCATTGGGTTGCCCGTTCGGTATGATTTTATAAAATTTATACTTCTGACAATTTTTTCTCATCTCTTACTAAACTATTAACGGGTAAATACTTACAGATAGAATGTAGGTTGTATATTCATGTAGTTACTGGTCACATCTGTATGTTGGCAGGCTGGATTCATATATGTAAAGAGAATCTCGTAGTACAACTTTTTTTCTATGTTATGCATTCCATTGAACGAGAGATTGTATTACCTTGAATATAAATTTCTATAAGACAGAAACTTAACAATTGTACTAATATTTATTTGTGGTCTTTTTTTGTTGTCTTTATTTGCTGTTTTGTCATCAATGGATGTTCAATTTGTTTCCTTTGAAAGGTAAAAGTATCTTGGTGTTGCTACTTCTAAGACTCTTTTCTGGGGAGTCATTTTTTTGCCTCTGCTATACATCTCAAGCTGTAAATATCTTTCTTGTCATGTAGATAATATGAAACACAAAATTTCCTCATATGCTGAAATAATCAATCATGTTTTACTTTTGCAGGGTAATTTGGTTTTATTTATCTATATTACTATCTCTTTACCCTGTTTAAATATGACACAGAGTTTTATAGAGCATCATTAAATTCATTCTAAAATTCCATTCAATTATTTACAGAATGGAGGTGATCCGTCATTAAGGAGTATAGAAATTAAGCCAAGAATTTCGGAAGATCTGCCAGATAGAAGTAAACCTTGGGAATTGGCAGAAATCCTGAATGCGCAACATTGTCGGGTTGTTACAATGCCAGACAACACAGATCCTACCAGCAAGGTGCTGATTATTGAATTTTCAATCCACATCTTGAATGCTATATGCTTGATTTTTGAATGTTTAACACATTTACTAGCAGGTTGCTAGATTACTCTACACAAACTCTGGGGTTGGCTTGTTAGCACTGGCCTCAAATGCTGTTCAGAGGCTGTGGAAATGGAGCCGTAGTGAGCAAAATCCAACTGGCAAGGTAATTTTTGGATGTATAGTTTTGTCGGTAATTATGTTTTTCATATTTCTTGGATCACAAAGGGAATGAACTAAGCCAATTGAATGTTAAAGGCCACTGCCAGTGTTGTACCACAGCATTGGCAACCAAACAGTGGTCTGCTTATGACAAATGATGTCTCAGATACTAAGCCTGAAGATGCTGTCCCTTGTATAGCTCTCTCAAAGAATGATTCATATGTAATGTCTGCATGTGGCGGAAAGGTCTCATTATTTAATATGATGACATTCAAGGTAAGTTTTACCGCATTTTGCATAAAGGAACATGCAATATTGTTAATTCTGTTTCCTTATTAACTGTTAAGGCATCTGTCTCTGCAGGTAATGACGACGTTCATGCCACCACCACCAGCTTCAACCTTTTTAGCATTCCATCCTCAAGACAACAACATTATAGCAATTGGTATGGAAGATTCCACCATCCACATATACAATGTGAGGGTGGATGAGGTAGTATCTCTAAACCCTGACAATTTTTCTGCTCTTAGAGTTGTTCTCGATTCATTGTTTATTTCTCCGCATTTTCTGGCAGGTTAAAACAAAACTGAATGGCCATCAGAAACGCATAAGTGGATTGGCTTTTTCCAACAACTTAAATATCCTGGTATCTTCAGGTGCTGATGCTCAGGTAAGTTTCTAAAAATTAATTTCCTTGTGATTTGAATTTTTGGGAATTTCTGTCTAGCAATGCTCTTTGGAAAGTTAACTCTGTTTAGACCTTGTTGGTCAGGATATGAATCTTTCTTATGTGTTAATGAATATATTATGCAGATCTATGATGTTATAGTTATATTAGGAATAATATATTAGGAATATGTAGTTGAGAGATACTAGGGATGTGATTGAGAGAGTAAAGGAATATGCTAAGAATATGTTTAGCATATCCCTAATAATAGGTAACATGTGTTTATTTGCTCTTAGTATAAATATAAGAGATCAACAGAGCTCTGGATAGAGTCTATGGTTTCCCTCAGAATTAATTTTAACATGGTATCAGAGCCACGCAAACCCTAGACTCCACAAAACCCTAGATTCTCACAAACCCTAGTCCCCCCCAATCTCTCACCATCAAACTCCTCCTTTGCCTTACAACCTCCCTTCTTTCCTGTGACTGGTTATAGTGAGCAGTGAGGGCTTTGGAAGTGAGCGATCTGCGTGATGGCTGTTCCGCGTGAACATTGTCACGGATTCTTGTTCGTCATGCTTTTGATGGCCTTGTTGATGATCAGGATTGCCCTTATTGGTAGCAGTAGTTATCCGCGATGTATATGTTCTCATCACCGCCTGTGCCGCCTCGATTTTCCTTTGTTCACCGCCTACTCAACTTGTGGACACTACCGCCACCATCGTTTGTATTCTAGAAACCTTGATTACCGATAAGGAGTTTGTTTGGTTGATCCATGAAGAGGATCGTTTGTTTGGTTGATCCATGAAGAGGATCTTTTGTTTGGTTGATCCATGAAGAGGATCGTTTGTTATCGTTTGTTTGGTTGATCCATGAATATTATCGTTTGTTTGGTCGATCCCTGAAGATGATCTTTTGTTTGGTTAATCCTGAAGAGGATCGTTTGTTTGGTGGATCTACGAGAAGGATCATTTGTTTGTTAGATCCTTGAGAGGATTATTTATTTGGGAGATCCCTAATGAAGGATCATTTGTTAGATCCCGAGGAAGATCATTTGTTTGGTGGATCCTTGAGCAGGATCATTTGTTTGGTGGATCCTTGAGGATCATTTGTTTGGTGGATCCCTAGAGAGGATCGTTGTTTGGTCGGTCCCTGGTGAGGATCGTTTGTTTGGTAGGTTCCTTGGAGAGGATCATTTCGTTTGGTCGATTTGTGAAGAAGATCGATGTATCACATTTTGTGATTTTGGTTAATGTTGTTCGTGGTGGAAGACATTCAAGTAGAAGATTAGAAGATGAAGACAATTACGATGAGAAAGGTCACACAAAAGATTTCAGCCTTTTTAGTCGTGTCACAAATTGTAGTGAGTATATCTTGTTTGTAACAAGCTAGACATGTACATCATACATGCTCCAGCTTGAGGGGGAGTGTTAATGAATATATTATACAGATCTATGATATTATAGTTATATTAGGAATAATATATTAGGAATATGTAGTTGAGAGATACTAGGGATATGATTGAGAGAGTAAAGGAATATGCTAAAAATATGTTTAACATATTCCTAATAATATGTAACATGTGTTTATTTGCTCTTAGTATAAATATAAGAGATCAACAGAGCTCTGGATAGAGTCTCTAGTTTCCCTTTGAATTAATTTCAACATTATGCATGCCATTGTACAAGAAGAGCGAGCATATGATCACTATTCGGTGTCAGTGTTTTCACTTTTACATGATTTAATATGTTTTATTTAAGTTAAAATTTATTTATCTCCTTCGGTTGTTTCATTCAGCTCCTAGTGCACCTTTTGAGTTTTTATTCCCGTAGTTAAGTATTAATAACAGTAAGAAAATTGTATACCACACAATAGGTTTGGTCTATTGCATTGTGTGATAATTATTATAATCCCAACTACTGTTGCAGCTTTGTGTATGGACAGCTGATACATGGGAGAAAAAGAAATCTATACCAATCAAACTGCCAGCTGGAAAGACTCCTGCAGGCGATACTCGTGTCCAGTTCAATTCCGACCAAACTCGCTTGCTGGTTTCTCACGAAACTCAGGTTGCTATATATGATGCTCTAAAAATGGAGCTTGTTCACCAGGTAAGTTGTTTACTAGCACATGTTGCCTTCATTTAAATAGTAACTCGTGTACTGAGAATTAATGTGAAACTATCTCTCTTCATTTCAGTGGGTTCCACAAGACAACCTCTCTGCTCCAATATCTTATGGGTGTTACTCATGCAATAGCCAACTGGTTTATGTTTCCTTCTTTGATGGTAATATTGGTGTATTTGATGCTGATAATTTGGGACTAAGATGTCGGATTGCCCCATCAGCTTACCTATCTCCTACAACAGCAAACAGGTATCAAAATTTTCAAATGAAGTGTAACTGAGGTCATGTTAGTAGGAGGATTATGTCATTCCTGTGGAGTATCTAAACTAAGCACAGGCAGAAAATTTAAAGTCGCATCCTTATTTATTAATCAACTAAAAAAGGTTTCCCCTTTTTATCGTTTGCATACATGCTTTCAGATTGTACTCTAGCCAGCGCCTAGTTCCTTAATTTTACTAGTTTCTCAATTTTAACGTTAAAGCGTATTTTACTGTTTAGATAATTGATTTCTGTCTACTTGGACTACAAAAACAGATTTTTTTAAAAGAAGATTATCTTCCATAGAATGGTTGTGGGTGGAATTTTCCATAGAGCAGCTTTTTTGGCTTCCATAATTTTCTATCCGTTGGTGTACTCAGAAACGTCCATGCACACACAATTATAACATGTATCTTAGGAAATAAATCCACATAAAGGGCCCTCTATGAATAATGATATAGGGAGAAAGGAGAACATGACAGGCAACCCACTGCCAGTTTTAAATCAAGGGGATCAATATACAATATTGGTGCAATCAGTAAAAATCAGCGCAAACAATTAAAATGTCATTGCAATCAGAACATTGTATCAGCGCAATCAAATACTTTAAAATGTCTGGGACATGTATCTTTTCCTATATGATTTTCCCCGTGTCTTACATATGTTTTTAACGTCATATTCTAGTCGTTTATGTGAAGATTAACTTGTCATGAAATATGTTAGATTACTCAACTCATTTCATGAGCACTGTGCTTGTATTTATCTTCTCTCTTCAGCAATCCACCGGTGCACCCTTTGGTTATTGCTACACACCCACAAGAGCCGAATCAATTAGCAGTTGGGCTAACTGACGGAGCAGTTAAGGTGATCGAGCCATTGGAGTCTGAGGGAAAATGGGGATCTTCAGCGCCCATTGAGAACGGAGCAGCTAATGGCAGGACTCCGCATCATCAGCAACGAGCAATCCAGCTGCTGAGCAGGCTCAAAGGTTATGATGCCTTCTCATATTGTAAATGTTCTGATCTTTTCTGACATGATTCTAGTTCTATTTTTTTTTTAATTTATATATATTTTTGTTCATGTATAACTTTATATGTGCCTTGTGAAAGGTTAGTGCAACATAGGACAATAAGAGAGATTAGTAGTGCGTGTTGTAAGTAGTGTATTATACCTGATCTCATATTTAAATCCTTGTTGGATAGTATTATTTAAAGATCAATGTTGTTGGCATTCTCGTTTGCTAGTATTTGTGGATATGGATCTCTGATTTAAATGATTAATGCTTCTTTGATGTATGGATTCTGTCTATTGGCAAACTCGATAAGCACGGATATTCTTCTTACCTTTGGTTAGGAGCCAGGTGGACGTCAATATTGACATCATCATGTGCATTTTGATGGTTGTATATCCTACTGGAATCATCCTCATCTGCAAAGCTTTTTCAGTTATTGCTCTCCTTTGGGCAGCATCATCTTATGAGAAGTAATAAATTATGGATTAATTGCATATAACCCCTTGTAATGTCAGGGTATAACCAGTTACACCCCTGAATTATTTTATTGGCACTTTGCACTTTCTTAGCTGACATTATTTCCCTCGTTGGGTTGAGATGTTATATGATAATCGTTTGATGACTAGTTACTTTTTGCCTTCTGTTTGCTTCCACTAGCTGCTAGGCATCGATAGCTCAGACCGAAGAGAATATACACCAATGAGAGGCAATTCATCTTGATTTGGAAGCTGATAGAGCGGCTTAAGCTTGTGAAACAAGTAAAGAATGCACTCGAATAGAACAATAAGGTGGTCTGATGGATTAAATCATCGGAGCGAGAAGGCTTCACTACTTAATCGGCCTCTAAATGCTAGTATTATCTTGCGAAACTACTCCTATTGCTGTAACTACTCCTGTACAATAATGGTCACCATTGGAGCCAGATTAATTAGAAACAGGTAAATAAAGCAATAAAGTGAGAGAAAAGCAAATTGCATTAGAATAAAAACTAAAAAACTATCTATGAATTCGAAGTACAACTTAGAAAATCCACAAGGGAAACAAAACAACAGCAGAAAGTAAAACAACGAGATAATAAAGTAAGGTAGGTTTTGGTTGATTGTATGCTAGTCTGTTCTTCTTCGTTGTCATCAAATATGTAGGGCTTCGCACGCTACCAGCAGTCGCTCACTCTTAATCCGGAGCCTAAATGCCAACTCCTGCAATTGTTGTATTTTTAGAACAGTTAGGTTGTCCATGTTCAATTGCAAGTGGGGTGCTATCTGTTTCCTTCGAATACTCGCGGTCTTATTGAGTTGATAGAGAGATGTTCACGTTGGGTCAACTCCGCCAACGTATATCTTGACCGATAATCGTGTGGTAGTCAATTCTTCCCTTATTCTACTGGTTGACTCGCTTATTTTTCCGATATCTATCTCTGAAAATCGGGCATAAACGCCCTTCAGCTTAACTGTAAAAATAAATAAACTTGAAAACGTGCATTTAAATTTTCTTTTACCATTACCATCATTTCGTGAACTAGTCTGGCTGTACATTAAACAAAAGAGAGAAAAACATAAGGAAGAAAAAATGGATAATAGTAAGTTTATGATGCACAATTAGTAGTAGTCTATGATTAGCAGGCCGACTTCTGCAATTTCCCTTTCAAAATAGCGGTTCGTTCTAGTTTAGAGCGAGGCCTGATTGTTGGTAGGGTAGTTAAAGAAGTCCCTGTAGGTTAGTCCCACATCGGCCAAAACAAAGAGCAGAGGAGGCAGCGTGCGCTATAAAAGGAGCAGGTGGCCTGCGGTCAAAAGCATACCTTTCTCGGCCTTTTGGCTAAGATCAAGTGTAGTATCTGTTCTTATCAGTTTAATATCTGATACGTGGGCCATCGGCCCACTATGATATTAAATTAATTTTTGTTGGGGAAGGGCCCGCCCACAGTAGCTTGCTGCTGGGGCCCTCGAGCGTCGCCCGTGCGTTGCACTACTGCGTGGGCCTGGCGCACCCCTGCCAAACCTATGTCACAAATATTGCTATTTTAAAATCTAAAATTATTGTTAATGGGAGCAATGTCAGGGAAATGCGTGCAAGAGCTTGGGAAGAAAATAATCGAGAATCCACTCCACTAAGCATGAAGAGCTCTTGAGATCTTCCTCGGTCTTGTTATTATTTGAGTAAAAAAACACAGTCATTTCGCTCTCTCCAAATGAGCCGACAAGTTGATATGTCCGTATTATCCCATTAATTCCTCATGTTAATTGGAATTGTATTCAAGCGACAAGTTTATATGACCCTATTATCCCATTAATTCTTCATGTTAATTGGAATTGTATTCAAGCGACAAGTTTATATGACCCTATTATCCCATTAATTCCTCATGTTAATTGGAATTGTATTCAAGCGACAAGTTTATATGACCCTATTATCCCATTAATTCTTCATGTTAATTGGAATTGTATTCAAACGCCATGAAGTCCAAAACTCTTCTATTGATGCGTGCAAGATGAAGATTGTCACCCGTAAAGAAGTCAAGAGGGTGAAACTAGCCACCTGTAAAGAAATCCAAAGTTAATAGCTCTCATCAATCTCTATTGTTTCTGAGTAGAGTATGTTAGGTTTAAGATCTAAAAGATTAAAACTTAGATCGACTATGTGGATCAATCAGATACTAATAAACAGATCGGTTTTGCTCAAATTTTAGGGAAATTTTACATTCAAATATTCAAAGTAAATGTAAATTGCGCTGCATTGAAACTTTTGCCTCCGCTTTATTGAAAACTTAAAAGAACATGGAAAACATAAATTCTTTCGTATTAATCATTTGCACAATCACGTCTCTGATCTCGATGGCTCCACTGCAACTGTATCTGCAACTGCAACTGCATTCCTCTCTTCATCGTAACCATCATAAGGAAACTCATCAGCCAGTTTGCTGCATCTTTTGCCCATCATAATAGGCTTCTTCCATATTCTTCTCTTAGAATCCTTCTTCATTACTTTCTTCACTTTCTCTACAAAGAAAGACACCCTTTGAGCATTGCTTTCATTAAGAGCCATGCCGAAGTTTTTCGAATCTTCGTTAAGACCTGGAGAAGGTATGGAACTGTCCCTTTTGATCTCAATGCTATCTTCTTTGCTTGATTGCATATCCGAGCTCCTGACAGAATCAGAAGAACAATCCCATGCAATATTATCGCATGTATCTGATTCAACTTCAGGATGTTGATTTCCATTGGAAAAGCAAGTGATGAGCTTGAACCTCTTAGAAGAGGGAGAACTCGACACCTCTTTTCGCTTTGGGGATCCGAAAAAGCTCAGAATGGAGCGAAAGCTAGGATTTTCAGAGAGGCTGGAGGGCCGAGGGCTGCAGTGATCGGAAACAGTTGAAGCGTTGTAGAAATTTGAAGGGAGTTTGTGAGGGAGCTGAGCCATCTTTCTCTACCCCTCTTCTCTAGTGAAGAAAGAGGAGGTCATGAGGTTGTTTTGAGAACAGTTTTGGGTTGGGAGGGAAATTGATGGATTTTGAAAGTTGGGTGTGATCAGTTATGAAAGGATCATTCTGTTATTAAGGATTAGGCCATGGAGATTTTACTGGTGGAGATTTTGATAACCATATAGCTGTGAATTTGTTAGTATATTTTTGATTTGATATTGTTAAATTTTGTAAATTATGGTTGATCTGTGTTTTGTTTGAAGTCAGCTTGGCTGCAGTTAGTTTTCAGGCTAGTATTCAAGTTATTTTAACAAAACAACTTTTATAAATATTGAAGCTCAAACAGTTACATGATTTCTCTCAAGTAGTTTTAATACAAAATGCAATAGGAAAAAAATTCCAAAAGGCAAGAAAAACACAAGCTCATGACATCATAACATTGCAAGACTCAAGATATCAACTTTAGAACTATCTGTAAGGCAGTTCTCCCTCGTACTTTTCTGTTTAAAGATTCTGTCCCTTAATACTCTTTTATCTGCTATCCTAAAAAAAATACTCCTTTTATCAAGCCGAGCCAGTGATAACACTCCTTGTAGCTTAACCTTGTTTGAAGGGAAAACTTCGTCATGAAAATTGTTGAGCAAGAGTGACCGATTCTTCGTGGAATAACCTGCAGAGTGAGAGGAAAAGGATCATGAAATGAGATTAAAAGCATAATAAATTTTAAAATGAAGAGCTTTTACAATCTTCAGTCCATTCAATATAGGAGCAGAGTGACGTTTGAAAAAAGAAAAGGAAAGAAAAAAGCATCAGAAAATGTTCATCAGGAAAGAACACAAGGAAACATGTATCAGACTAGCAGTCTATCAATTAGATACCAACAATTTTTACTCATAATAGCAAGATAATAGTCCAAGTTAATTTAAGCTCCCTGAAAGAAGGAATTCATTGTATATAAACCTGCTCAAATATATTGGAGAACTTCAAGGCATTGCATTCGTAGGATACAGCTGAACCCATGCAAACTCCTCCTTATAGCTCACACTTGAATCGCAGGATCCCGAACATGTGTACACAACAATAGTCCCCCAATCAAGTGAATCAGGGTCGTTTCTCACATCAAAGTAATAAAGCAACTGAGGCATGATCTGCAAAAGAATATATTACTGTTAATGCATGACTCTATTAAAAAAATAAAAAATCTTAAAGAAGATAACTTGATAACGCAGATGCATCTTAACAAAGAGAAGATTAAAGTGGAGGAGATGATGGTTACCAGTGATGATGCCCATGCTAGTGGAGGAGGTGATGGTGGTTATGGAAGTGATGATTGTCGCAATGGCGCAGATGATAGAGAAGGTGAGGTTATATAGTTAAAGGCTAGGGCTTCTACTTCAGCCTGTTGAGTAGTTAGATTAGGAAAGGTGACCAGTTGATTAGGCTAGAGAAGCATAAGAGAGATTCATTGGGAAAGAAAAAGACAGGCACAAAAGTGGTCATATGATCCTCATGTGTCCCTTCAGCCAGAAAGTATAACCCAGTGACACCCTAGGGGTTCAATAATGAAAATTTTTGTATAGAGAGCGTATCTGCCATGTAATTCAATTTCAGGGTTATCTCAATTTATCCAGAAGATGTGAACATGCAATCAAGTGATACTCTCTTTGACCAATTAAAAGAAGCAACAAGTCCAAAAATTAAAATGATAGTAGAAACTAAAACTAGTAGTTTCCCATGGCTTTCTCACAGAAAAAAGAAGAAGAAGAATGAAGCCTGATAGCAAGCATGTTCTATTGCAATGTCAAACAGAAGCCTAAAGAAGAAAAAGTCACTTCGGATAAAACTGAGAGTTCTAAAGCTTCCACTGATGATGGATATAGCTCAGAGAGACAAACTTTTATTCTGATAAAACTGAGTTCTAAAGCTTCCACTGATGATGGATATAGCTCAGAGAGACAAACTTTTATTCAAATGGCCGCTCAGTTGACATAATTAACAGTAACGGAATTGGTATGTAAATAATAATCTGACAAGAGATTGCAAGTATACAAACCTGGAATTCATAAGAACGGGGACCCTTGCAGTAGTTGCATCTGGGAATGTCTGCTTTAGTTGGGCGACCAATTGATAATGGCCACAACGGTTTTGCAGCCACATCTCGGCAATATCTGTTGATGTGAAGGACGGAAACTTGAAATTAACGCAACACTTGCAAGTTTCAAACAAGAAATTGCAATAAGAAAATGTATAACGTTTTAAAGTTATCTTTTTCATGGGACAAAGAAAGCATTAAACTAAGTTAATCAATAGAACTGACAGAAATCTATAGTGCTTAATCTTCCATGGATAATGAAAGTGAGGATATGCATCAAATGCAGGAAAGATAATATTCAAGTCAATCTACCATGCTAAAAGAGGATATGGTGATTTATAAAGGGCATGAATATATGCCTACCTCAACACTTGCTCAGGGGCTTTCCCAATACGCTGTTGGAACGATGCAAAATTCTCCTTATCATTGTCAGCCTGCAACCAAGTAACTTCATTTAACACAAAATACAGTGACTTAGATATAAAGGCACAGACTGACCATCAAACTAAATGACTATATTTACCGCAAACTTGTCTGACAATGATTGAAATGCCTCATCCGTTTTGTTCTGTACGGGCACCAAAGAAGTTGCACCACTAGTATCTTCAGACTGTTCATAGTCAGACAAACATTCATCCTCATTTTCAATTTCATATTCAGGCCACAAAGTTCTGCAGGCAGCTGAAATGATAAAGATGTGCAGTTAAAATGTGAGATACATAGGATTTCATGTCAAAAAAATCATTCAGCCCTTTATTTCTGCATACCATTGCCCAGAATAGGCACAGAAGCTTCTGAAGGATTCGCTAGCCTGGGGCAATCATTTTTATGGCCGGAGCGCCAATGCATAGACTGAAAGAAGATAGATATTGCTATGTTTTGCTTCAGTAAAGAATTAAGAAGATATTGAAATATCTGTTGACTTATACCTGGTGTTTCTCAGAGCAGTAGCGTGCTCTCCTGCAATTACTACAGATTTTGTCCCCGACCCAAGTGCCACACCAACAACAGAGTGCAGCTGAACAAAAGAGCGTGAAAGCAGTAAGTTAGTAAACATTAAATATTTTTGATTAAAAAAAACAACAGGCTTGCTCATAAAAAATTATCAACATTTTAGTCAAAAGGTAATATCATACTATTTAAATGCAAATGAACTCTTGACGAAATAGTCTAAAGTTGTGTCCGGCAAAACATGGAATGTGGGACACCAAACCTTATAACTAACACCTATTTACAATTTAAATAAGTGAAGGCTTCAACTCCAGCAACATGCACCAAAGAAAAACTTCTAGAGCCTATCATGACATTCATCCACAACAACTGAGAGTCTACGATAAAACAAAAAATGAAGAAACAAAGACCCTGCAAAGGCATGCACAAGTAAAGAAAAGGATTTAAGGAGGATTGCTAAGCGTAGGCAATTCCATTATGTAACTTATCCATATCAAATGTAACAGACACATACTTTGCATGGAGACGGCCATTCTTGGGCATGTTTGAGACTTCATTCACGCACCCTCAGTTGAAAAGAAGCTTACATATGTACTATATGAGTGGGTTAGCTTACCTTGTTAGTTGTTGTTATATTATTTATGCTTCGATAATTTGATTCATTTTGACATTCATTTTCATATTTAAATGAGAAAATAAATATATTATAGGGTAATCACAGACATACCTACTCATACACATGAACAATCTTAGGTCCTTAACAAATTTATTTACTGCCTGAAATAATAGCCCGATGTTGTCTACACTTGTAGCATTGAGCATTGTTAACTATACCATGTATTTCAAAGTATATACACATTTCTCCATAAACAAATATCTACTGGGACCTTCAATGGTTTTAATTTAAGTGCGATCTAGTAACTCTAAACCAAAAGTATGAACCAGTAAAATGAACAGAAAGATCTAACAAATGAAAGTTTAACTACTTACCTCCAGCAGTTAAAGGTTCATTTCTGCCATTGCGCTTAGGGGGGTCGAACGAGTAGAATGGATTAGAACGAGGTAGTTGGCACCGGAAAACCTTCACACTTCAAAAAACACCCAAAAGGCACAGATTCAATTGACAGAATGAAATAAAATATAGAAAACATAGCTATCAATTTATCAGCAGGTATCTTCTACATATCGCCTTTTTTGCATTAGCTTATGTTTATGTTGTATTTATACCCATTGGGAATGAATTGCTACTTCCTTTTAGTTAAACAATTTAATGTCAGACGCAAAAAAATTCCATATTGGATGGCAGATATCAGGAATATCAGAGATATTTAGTAAATATTGGGTTGTCATGTCGGATAATATATATAAATATCATAGATGTCCAGACTTGATGCATAGAGAATGGAGCTATGAAGAAAAGATGATATATTCTTTTCATGTTTAAACATGTTACTAAAGTTACTAAAATTTTCAAATGTATAATGCTAGGAATAAAGCTATTTTGTAAATAACTCCAAGTTAGGTTGGACTCAATTGAGCCCTAATTCTTCTTTCAGGTATCTATATAAGAGGTTATTGGTCTGGGTTAAGACCTCAATTGAATAAAAATCCAAACCCAATCACTAAAACGTATAGAAATCCAAACTGTTATTACAACACTTCATTAGGTATATCAGGAAAATCCCTATATATAGCAAAAAAATTGCCAAAAAAGTTAAACAACACGGAAATCATATAGTTTCGCGACAAGCCTTACAAAACATATTGAATGATATGTCGGCGACGTCATTCAATATTTAAAGCAATGCCCACCAATGTTAGAAAAACTATTACCTTCTACAAGAATTCTCTCCATCACGCTTCCATTGCTCATGTTGGTCCTTAAGAAGGCAGGACATAGATGGGCACATGAACACATACAGCATCCGATGGAATGTAGATTCTTTCTCAGGCAACGATGCATAAATCTATAAAATTTCAAACATCACCCTATTTTCTTAGAAACAAACCTCCCAACAAAAACCAAATTAAAAAAACAAAAGACCACTTGCCTGAAGAAGGAACAGTAGTGGCTCTCCACAGAATCCGCATGTGCGAGATTTCCCCGTAGGCAAGTTCAACGGATCCAGCCATGCCTAAATCCAACCAAATCAGACAAAAATAATTGTTAATTGCAATTTAATACCCTAGAGTTTCATCAATTTTTTACTTTGATGCCATGAAGTTTACTTTTTTTCCCCCCAAATAATACACCATAGTTTCACAAACTTTCACTCTAATACTTTCTATTACATCAAGGTTCAAAATTTTGTCTCAAAGACATAAAATGATTATCAAATGATAACATTCGGGCTTTAGTACCCCCAAACTGAAAAGGAATCCCTCTTAATCCCTCTCTTCCTTCCAAATTTTAATTAAAAACACAGAAATTTGTAATTGAAAAATAGCAAACTAACTCCTTTTTAACAATATTCACAACAGAAATTGAAAAAAAGCCCTAAATTGAAACAAATAACTAACAAGACAACTTCATGCTACAGAAGTTAAAAATTGATGAACTTTTTAGGTATGAAAGAGCAATTTATTTTTTAAAAAAAAGATAAAATGCAGGATTTTTAGGGTTTAAGCAAGTACGGGGACGCCTCCGGCTTTGCTAGGGAAGAACTGACGAAGGAGGGAGTGAGGATTCTTCGGCTTCTCGACGAACCCTAGGGTTACTCCTCCCGCTGCGACTTCGTCTTCTGCCTCGTCGTCGACGTCGTCGTCCATTTCAATGGCTTCTTCATCCTCTTCATCGTCTTCGAGGGAGGTGATGCGGAGGGAATTGAGATTGTTAAGATCCGAATCCATTGATGAGAGTGAGATTTGGGCTGTGAATTTTGATGGAGAGAGAGAGAGGGGGGGGAGAGGCGCAGCCGCGAAAACCCTAGATTTTATTGGAGGGAAAAGAATAATAATGGTTTTTGCCAACATACCCCCGAACACTACTACATTTGTGAATTTTACCCTTTACATATAAATAATTGCTAATTTATCCATAAATCTTTAAAATTGCTTTTATTTTGCTATCCCTCTCATCTTAACATTATTAATTACAAACATAAATGATAAAAGTATCAGAAATACTCTCTCTCATAACAAAAGAAGAGAGCTCCCCGCTAAGGAGGACGATAGGCCTCCTCCAACCTAACTCTAATATGACCTCGTTTCTGTCCTTAATTTAAATTGTTATTATACTTTTTATGAACAAAAATAGAAACTGAATTATGATCCATGCATTTACTGTCTTTTATGTATATTAGATCATAATTTCAATCCTAATTTGTATCAAACCTTCAATTTTTATATTTAATTTATAACCTATACGCCTAGATTTATCGAGATGTTTTAAATATAATTCTTACGTTTGCCATTTATCTTAACAAATCCATCAAATTGTTAAAACAACACCCTTATTTCTGACAAATATATAGATTTGAGGGCGTAATCTACAAATATGAACATTTAGGGCTGTGATATAAGCAAAGATAGAAGTCAGGGACTAATGTGAGAAAAACCCTTAAAACAGTAATTTGGCGAGCTCGGGTTTTAGGGTTTAAGAGGGACAGTAGAGCGTGATAAAGAGAAAGCGGCAAAGAGAAGAAAAGTCGCCATTTTTCCCCCCAAAAGCGATTTTTTTTTTCTCATTAAATTGATTTTTTTTGAGGAATCGTGGGAGGATGAGCTCCCCCAATATCAAAGATCTCCTCACATCATTCAGTCCCTCTTCCGATTTCTTCGCCATCTCCTCCGGGGATGGCCGAATCAAGGTAATCATTGATTTTTTCAGATTATTAATGGGAATTAGATGGATTTATGGTAGCAAATTGAAAGTTGAAATTTTGATTAACATGACTCCAAGAAATACACATTCACAGTTAGTTCTCTTTTTTTTTTTGAGATTATTTATGAGGAATTATTTGGTATTTTATGCATATAAGTGGGAAATTTATTGTGTATGCAGATTTGGGATACCCTGAAGGGCCAGTTACAGACTGAATTCTCCGATATCCTTTCGACTGAGGCGTTGGGGAACCGGTCCAAGTCGGAAAGGGGGCACCTTTCATTAGATTACAAGTGCATGAAGTGGATCGAATTGGAAAGCAAGGTTCTTTCACCAAAAACTTTATCCTTTTTTTGGTCTATCCATATTTTTTTAGTATTTATATTGTAGGTGTTTTTTGGTACTTTTATTTTTCAGAAGAAGAAGAAGAAACCTGGGAGCTCGTTGCTGGTGTTGGGCACAGGGGGCGGCGATGTTTTGGCTGTCGATGTTTCGTTGGGTCAGTTGAAGTGGAAAGTCAGTGATTGTCATCCTGGGTTAGTTTTTCTAATCCATAATTCTCACTGGCTGTAGTTCCTAGTTTTAATGAGAATTAGATGAATTTGGTAGCAAACTGTAACGCCCCAGGTTTCAACAAGGCTGCAGTCCAAGGTGAAACCCAGAATGTCAAACCTGCCATGCACTAACACCGTGCAACAACATGTTTCACCATCACAGTAATATCTCTCTAGTGAAGATTAGTAACAGGTGAAAGTACAAGACAGGCAAATAAATAATAAAATAGAACAATGAGATCGAGAATTTACTAAGTAGTATAAAGATCATCAACATCAACAGGCCCAACCGGAGATAAAATAGCATATATAGAATCGTCTCAAGACAAGAATCAATAAGAGGTTCACTAAGGCACTCACCTTTACACAATAGGATCACAAATCTCTAGAGTCTAAAAACAATTAAAATAAACATCTACCGTGGAGCTCGGAAAAATAACTACTAATATAAATAACTAAAAGAGCGTGATGCTATCCATCAACTGCGACTCTCGTACACACCTCATTTTGAAAGAGGAAACAACGGCGTCAAGCTATAGCGAGAATCATCTCCACGCCTGTGGGGAAGGGCT
This sequence comes from Asparagus setaceus, assembly GCA_012295165.1. Lineage (NCBI taxonomy): Eukaryota > Viridiplantae > Streptophyta > Magnoliopsida > Asparagales > Asparagaceae > Asparagus > Asparagus setaceus. Next base: position 5,617,539 of record CM022705.1, read on the forward strand.
AGGAGAATATAAGAAAATCTTGGTTAATACATATAGATACAAAATCATTCATAAAGTACTAAAGGAAAATTGGCATGTAGAGACCCACAATACAAGAGTTAGTACGTCGGCGAAATAATCCAAACAAGGAAACCCTCATGTATATACCATGTCTCGAATTGTGAATCACTATATACCAATTCCATCCTCTGAATGAAAAATATTACCGTAAGTAAAATACAATTATTCCAAACCTCAACTTTAGAGTCAAAGTCACATCTCGAACTACCCTCGGATAGTTGGCACGAGATCACAGGGAATATCGTCTAGCTCAGTCATCACCACAAATCATATCACATATATACTATGTATGCAATGCATCTAAACGTACCCAACACTCGGGTAATTTAACATGGAAGCAATAACACAAGCCGTGACCACACACACACACACACACACACACATATATATATATATATATATATATATATATATATATATATATATATATATATATATATATATAAACTGAAACTATGATTAATATGAAACCCACAATATTTGCAGGGTTACTTTGTTTGTGGTTTTAAATCTCTTGGAATCTTGTTAGCTTATATGAACATTGTAGTTGAAGCTCTTGTGTATATCTATTCACACTACCTGCAGCTTTAGCAATTTCAAGGCCTTAAGAAGAAGAATTTGCAAAATCAAAACGTACTCAGGATTCCTTCTTAAATTATAGAAGTCCGATGTGAACAACTTCTTAGAGCTCTCTAGAGGATTCTGATTTATCTTTCTTGATTATCCTAATGATCCTCCAATGAATTATTAACCTCTGCTTCATTCCTTGTACTGTTCTTTGAAATCCTTATAACTCACTTTTAAAACTTTTAATTATACTTCCAGTCCTATTTGCTTTTTCTTTTTTTGTTATTTACTAGAAGTTACACCATTGCCCTAACTTGAGATTCACTGCCTTCCTACAATTTTTGCCTCTTTGGCTAAGAATGTAATTAGTAGAAGGCTACCCTCCAGAACATGCTTGAACCGGTTAAGGTGACTCATTTGCTATGGTGGTTATTGTTTAGTCTATTATCTATCTTTCATAAATCTATACATAAAACATTATCCATAGGTGCATATACATATATGCATGCATGTGTGTATATGCATACATCTCCATATGTCTATACTAAAATACACATTTATATGCATACATGCATGTGTGTGCGTGCACTTGGCTGTTGTACTATGTCAAAAAACCATTTTGTTTACTATGTCAATAATTATAGAGAATAATGTTAAGATGATTTCTAGAAAGTATAGGCATCCTTGTACATTCAAGTTTTAGAGAAATGTTCAGTATCTTTAGAGTTCTAATATAAGCGCTGCTTGCCCACATGTCTATGCCAGTAGTGAATCTTATGTTCCTGGATATTGTCTTGTTTAGTCAGAACTATCAATAGGAATTTCTCATTGAATTGCTTTCAGGAACTCATGACAAGGAATTGTATAGAGATTAGTTGTATTCTTGTATTGTTTCTCGTTATAATTTCTTTTGATAGAAGTTCTGTAACCAGAGACTATTTTAATGGTTGTACTTATCTGGAAAACTTCATTCTGCATTTTTTTTGCTATCTGGCCCCACTAACTACAAATTGTTTACTCTGTTGACAGTGGGGTAACTGCTGTTTCTTATTCTGGACACAATTTATCCATATACACAGCTGGCGTGGATGGTATGATTTGCCAGATTGATTTCTCAGCCGGGAGGATACTTGGAAAATTCAAAGCATCTACAAAAGTTGTATCTGCTTTATCTATTTCTGCAGGTACTAACTCCTAGCATGGGTTCTAAATATGCAAAATAAGCATTGATCACTGTTGTAAGCTGTTGGGCACAGGGGTGATGTTTTGGCTGTCGATGTTTCGTTGGGTCAGTTGAAGTGGAAAGTCAGTGATTGTCATCCTGGGTTAGTTTTTCTAATCCATAATTCTCACTGGCTGTAGTTCCTAGTTTTAATGAGAATTAGATGAATTTGGTAGCAAACTATGCGCTGAGGTTTCAACAAAGGTAGGTCCAAGGTGAAACCCGAATGTCAAACTGCCATGCACTAACACCGCAACAACATGTTTCACCATCACAGTAATATCTCTCTAGTGAAGATTAGTAACAGGTGAAAGTACAAGACAGGCAAATAAATAATAAAATAGAACAATGAGATCGAGAATTTACGGAAGTAGTATAAAGATCATCAACATCAACAGGGCCCAACTGGAGATAAAATAGCATATATAGAATCTGTCTCAGTACAAGAATCAATAAGAGGTTCACTAAGGCACTCAGCCTTTACACAATAGGATCACAAATCTCTAGAGTCTAAAAACAATTAAAATAAACATCTACTGTGGAGCTCAGAAAAATAACTACTAATATAAATAACTAAAAGAGGTCTGTGATGCTATCCATCAACCTGCGACTCTCCGTACACTGCCATTGCACGAAGGCAACGGCGTCAAGCTATAGCGAGAATCATCTCCACTGCCCCAGGGGGAAGGGCTAGGAGAATATAAGAAAATACTGGTTAATACATATAGATACAAAATCATTCATAAAGTACTAAAGGAAAATTGGCATGTAGAGACCCACAATACAAGAGTTAGTACGTCGAGCGAAATAATCCAAACAAGGAAACCCTCATGTATATACCATGTCTCGAATTGTGAATCACTATATACCAATTCCATCCTCTGAATGAAAAATATTACGAAGTAAAATACAATTATTCCAAACCTCAACTTTAGAGTCAAAGTCACATCTCGAACTACCCTCGGATAGTTGGCACAGATCACAGGGAAATATCGTCTAGCTCAGTCATCACCACAGATCATATCACATATATACTATGTATGCAATGCATCTAAACGCACCCAACACTCGGGTAATTTAACATGGAAGCAATAACACAAGCCGTGACCACACACACACACACACACACACACACACACATATATATATATATATATATATATATATATATATATATATATATATATATATATATATAAACTGAAACTATGATTAATATGAAACCCACAATATTTGCAGGGTTACTTTGTTTGTGGTTTTAAATCTCTTGGAATCTTGTTAGCTTATATGAACATTGTAGTTGAAGCTCTTGTGTATATCTATTCACACTACCTGCAGCTTTAGCAATTTCAAGGCCTTAAGAAGAAGAATTTGCAAAATCAAAAGCGTGCTCAGGATTCCTTCTTAAATTATAGAAGTCCGATGTGAACAACTTCTTAGAGCTCTCTAGAGGATTCTGATTTATCTTTCTTGATTATCCTAATGATCCTCCAATGAATTATTAACCTCTGCTTCATTCCTTGTACTGTTCTTTGAAATCCTTATAACTCACTTTTAAAACTTTTAATTATACTTCCAGTCCTATTTGCTTTTTCTTTTTTGTTATTTACTAGAAGTTACACCATTGCCCTAACTTGAGATTCACTGCCTTCCTACAATTTTTGCCTCTTTGGCTAAGAATGTAATTAGTAGAAGGCTACCCTCCAGAACATGCTTGAACCGGTTAAGGTGACTCATTTGCTATGGTGGTTATTGTTTAGTCTATTATCTATCTTTCATAAATCTATACATAAAACATTATCCATAGGTGCATATACATATATGCATGCATGTGTGTATATGCATACATCTCCATATGTCTATACTAAAATACACATTTATATGCATACATGCATGTGTGTGCGTGCACTTGGCTGTTGTACTATGTCAAAAAACCATTTTGTTTACTATGTCAATAATTATAGAGAATAATGTTAAGATGATTTCTAGAAAGTATAGGCATCCTTGTACATTCAAGTTTTAGAGAAATGTTCAGTATCTTTAGAGTTCTAATATAAGCGCTGCTTGCCCACATGTCTATGCCAGTAGTGAATCTTATGTTCCTGGATATTGTCTTGTTTAGTCAGAACTATCAATAGGAATTTCTCATTGAATTGCTTTCAGGAACTCATGACAAGGAATTGTATAGAGATTAGTTGTATTCTTGTATTGTTTCGTTATAATTTCTTTTGATAGAAGTTCTGTAACCAGAGACTATTTTAATGGTTGTACTTATCTGGAAAACTTCATTCTGCATTTTTTTTGCTATCTGGCCCCACTAACTACAAATTGTTTACTCTGTTGACAGTGGGGTAACTGCTGTTTCTTATTCTGGACACAATTTATCCATATACACAGCTGGCGTGGATGGTATGATTTGCCAGATTGATTTCTCAGCCGGGAGGATACTTGGAAAATTCAAAGCATCTACAAAAGTTGTATCTGCTTTATCTATTTCTGCAGGTACTAACTCCTAGCATGGGTTCTAAATATGCAAAATAAGCATTGATCACTGTTGTAAGCGGTGTTACTTTTTTCTGGAACAATGTTTATCCTATAGTCATGTTTTGTTTTATACTTATTCAACTCAACATGTCACAAAGCACGATTCTTCTTTAAACCATGATGTTTTTATTGTTTGCAATTTACAGTTAATGTAAATTGTGGTTGACAAATTGTAACTATCTTATCATAAATATGCAATGAGATTTTAATGAGCCTTTTCATGCATATTAATTCTTTGACTTTCATGAAAGACTTTGATACTCAGGCTTCACATTCTATTACAAATGTAGGGACTAGAATGGAACATATTGCTGAATAGGATCCTGCTGATATTCAGTTAAAATTCATTTTCAAGCATAATGTAGTTTTGAGAACATCGCTACAAATTACAAACCATTTCTGTTAAAAGGGCTTGGCATGAGCAGTTCCTCAACACCGAGAAAGCTCTGCAAAAGAATTGGTGCTGTTTTTATCTCATAATCTGGTATTAACCCTTCATTAATTGGTGCTTAATTCTATGCAGAGGCAACTATGACCTATCTCTTTTAGTCATACTGTTGTAGACATCCAATCAAAGAGCAGTTCTGCATATTTTAGACAAAGTTGTAGATGAAGAGATAGGGTGAAATTTTTTTTGTTTTGGGGAATGTTTTTCAACTTTTATTTATAGCCATAAACAACAAGCGACACTAACTATTTTCCTAAGTTGCTATTGATAGATATGTAATAATGTATATATTGCTCGGAAGAATGCTTTCAAAATGATAAGTGTTCATTTTATCAACATGTTTTTAGGCTGCATAAAGGGAGAATATAATACATTTGGGAGAAAGGATTCAGTACACCAAAAAACATTAATGAACCACAAGGACAAACTAGAAAATTCCACCCTGAAATATTACAGGTTTAGTTTATTGGTAATTGAACTTGAACCTCAGTAGTACACTGGATCTACAGTGTTTAATGTTCAGTGGTGAATATAAATTCTGTGTGGTGTGTAGTTGTTATTCTTAAAATCTTTATTGTAAAAGGTGTTGCTTACTTGTATTGAAATTTGTATAATTCTATTTCTTTCTATCAGATGGAAAGCTACTGGCAACAGCATCTGCTCAATTGAAAATCTTCGATTGCTCAAGTAATAAGAAGATGCAAAAATTTTCTGGGCACCCTGTGAGTAAGAACTGGTTCTGTGGCATTTTGTTCTTTCTCTATCTCTTACTTTCTCCTCATTTGATATGTCTCTATGATATTGCAGGTGACTGTACGATGCATGATCTTTAGTGAAGATGGGAGCTATGTCTTATCTTCTGCAGTTGGTGAAAGATTTGTTGCAATCTGGAAAGTAGATGGTGGAAAAAAGAAGTCTGCTAGCTGTGTTCTCTCAATGGAGCATCCTGCTGTTGTTCTAGACAGCAGGGGTTCTGATGCTGAAGGCTCCAAAGATTCAGGTTTATATGTTTTGGCCATTTCGGAGGTGGGTCTCTGTTATTTCTGGTATGGGAGTAATATTGAAGCATTGCACGTCAGCAAGCCCACAAAGATCTCACTATCCTTTGACTCTTCCCTTTCAAGAAACAGCAAGGGTCTATCAATATTTGCTGCAAAATTCCATCGTATTATCAGCCCTGCATCTCCAAAAATGCTTCTTGCTTATGGCGTCTTGGTAAAGCCGTCATTTGAGAAACTCACATTGGAGTACGGCAAAGATATGAACTTGAATGCATCTCAAGATGGTGTTCTACTGCCAATTGGTCAGTCTAACATATCAAATAAGAGCCTGGTGAATCAAACCAAAGGTATGCTATATCACTCGATAAAATATCTACGCTGGTTTTTGCTAATGCATTTGGAATTCACAAAGTTGAGTTCACTCTAGCTGATAATAATGGCAAGATGACTCCAGAAGTACACAAAAAGCTCTTATAAATTCGGAATAAATTTGTGTGCTACTGGTCTTCTTGTCTTCTTTCGTTTTTCTCTCTGTTCAGCAAAGCTTGGATAAAGTGTTTTTTGCTTATTTATGTTGTCTTCATGCTAACTCTACTTTCTATTGTCTACTAGTCACTGCGCTTGACCGAGCAAATGCTGAAGATGCTATTCTTCCTCTTCCAAAGCTCTATGCTCATGAAAAGAAGAGAAAGCATGGTATGCCACCTTTGATTTCGGAGGCCAAGACAGTGACTGAACCGGTTGTCAGCAGCACAGATAAAACTTGGCCTGCACGTGCTGAAGGTAGTTCTAGTTTTCCTCCTTTCTGATGCATTTTAGCAATCTTACATACAAACCCAAATTAAAAAAATGCTCCTAAACATTAAGCTCTTTCAGAACTTCAAATACTGTAACACTGGGTTGGGCTTGTAATTCTCTCTTTATTTGTTGAAAAATAGTTGCAGTTTATACTATAGTCCTGATAAGCATAATACTCCATTTTAATGCCAAGTTTCTTAATAAGAAAAATTATTTTATGGGTCGTTGCTATGTTTTTCCCCTAAATCCTGGCATCTTTGAATTACATTTTTTTTTCTCTATGCAGTTGACCTGCAAAAGATGGAAGAAGATGGTCTTACATCAATTGAGAATAAACTTAGAGCAGCAGGAATTCTTGGCGCCAAAGACTATCCAACTGTCAAAAGTGATCAGAGGAATCTTCTTCACCCTTCTATTGGTGCCGCTATGGCTGATGGTGCCCAGTTCTCAATTGATCTTAATATGCCAACAAAGAAGGTTTTTTCTTACCCTTAGTAGCTAATATATGACATGTTCTAAGCTTTAAATCTTGGAGAGTCGTCTAAAACGACAGCTGAAAAGCAAGTGACAAATTGACAGATTATATTATGCTATTTTGAAGAGAAAATGCAGTGAGTGGGAGGTTGGATATAGTTCCATGATATGAAAGTGGTCAGATGAGGTTCAATATAGTTTCGTAGTACTGACTTGGTCATTGAAGGCAATGTAGCTGTTAACACCAGGCCCATATTACTCAGTTATTAACAGTGACATAACATTCTTTCACATGCTTCTCTAATATGATCAAACATTATAAATCTTCTCAACTTATCTTTTAATAGTTGATATGTTTCTTTCTTTGGATCTACTTTATCCTGGCTAACAAAATGCTGCTGTTAGTCCACTTCTACTATCCTATGAATGTCAATAACTATTATTTACTACATTTTATTTTATTTTATTTGCTACTAGGTACGGAGCCATATCCTGTCCATGAGCCCTAGTGACGCCTACAAGTTGTTGGAAAGCTTGTTGTCTGCCTGGAGAGCACGGTCAGTAATTTCCTTCTACACCTGAATGTATAAATTTACTCTTAGTTATACTTTTCTACATCTTATCAAAAATTTTCCATCACTGTTTTATTGATATTTTTCCTCTTGTATTGGAGATCTGGCAATAATAAGATGTCAGGATGCTAGGTTTCAGTTAATTATGATGCACATTGCATATGTTTGGTATGTCATGTTGGCATTAACCTGACCATATTTCTGATTTAGGTCCCTATACTCTTCATACCCAGGTTAACTGGTCTTTATATTTTGGACTCCTGTTCTCTCTCAGTCATTTCTTTAGTCTTCTGAGCTCTTTTCCTGTGTTCAAGTTATTTTTGTTTATTTAGAGTAGGATATGGATGACAAATAGGACATTTTTAATATTATTTTAATTCTTCCTTTTCTAGTTTTCTTGTTAAGGTAAAGCTAGTTATATGTCTTAGTTAAGCTGTTACGTTAAGGAGAGGATAGTAAAAAGGAATTTCTTTTATAATGTCATATTTTGGGGACATGTTTCAAACTATGTACCGTTTGGGGGACGAATACTCAAAGAAAAAAAAAACCTAAAGTGTATTCAGCTTCCTTATGTATGTGTAGTTGCTAGTTATTATTATTAATCAGTACATTCAGTACCTTTAAGATGATGATTAAATACATATTTCTTTTTCAGATCAGCTACTTCAAAACATGTCTTTCCATGGATATATCATATTTTAGTCATCCACGGCCAATTGATCATATCTCAGGAGTCTGCTAAGCAATTGCTTGACAGCTTGCATAAGGTACAAACCATATACTTATTCCAGGATATAATGTTGATGCATCATTTTTTGCTCTCTAGGGACGCTCTGATATGTGATAGATAACTTACACTTGCATTCTTTTTTGTTTCGGTTTCTTCTCTTCCTCCTTATGAAATCTATAAATGCTACTCGGGTGATGTATCCTTTTTCATGCCATTTCATAAGTTAAAAAGTTTTGTATGGTTGGTTCAATCTTGAATTAATGCTGTAATTGTTTTTAAAACAGGTTTATGTGTTCATCCACCTTTTTCTTTAAAACAGTGGAGGGTGTAGAGTTATATAGCTCCTTTTGTTGTATTTCTGGCCGTCTTCTATACATTTATCTCTGCACATGTAATCCACGTACTTAATCTATCTACTTGAGAAAGTCTGTGCCATGAATAGAGTTCATTTTGACGTTTTGCCCTTTTCCTACTTTGACAATGATACTACGATTGATCGATCAGATCAAATGTGCTTATCGGACATTATGGCAAGCTTTGGACCACAATACGTTAAAATGTTGCTAATGGGGGTAAAATTTGAAATTTGAGCACCTTGATCACAGCATCCCCTTTTAATAGTCAATTTGAATGGAATAGTTAAATTGTCATTGTCATGTGAAATAAAGCTATTGAACATATGCTCTTTCAAAAATCTACGTCGCTCAAGCTTGAGCATGATCACTGTAGGATTATTCCTTCGTCCTCTACATACATTTGCATGGTCTACATTCTCAAGTCTCAGTGGATTTTGTTGAATGGAACCTTTATTGTCCAAGTACGAACCACTCTCCCTGATTTCAATGATTAATATATTAGCTTACTCAGTATATTGCAGTTTACTTGAACTCACTTCAACCCCTTAAAATTTTTATATTATTTTTCCAGGGTAAATTTCAGAAAACTACCATGAACTTTGTGGAGGTTTTGCGCACACCCCCCCCTTAAATATTAGAGAAAACTACCGTAAACTTTTTTTAGTAAAAAATACCGTAATTCAAGGCAGTTAGTTTAAATTGTCTCATGCTTTGCACGTGATGTATTTTGGGCAATTTTGCCTATTCATATAATATATATGCTTTATTACCCTCTTCCCCTCACCTATTTCAAGGGTAGTTTAGAGTTTTTATCTTTCACGTTACCACCGTTAATGACTATTTTCAATAGTGAATTAGAGTTTTCTGACATTTTGAAAGTTCATGGTAGTTTTATCTGATTTATGAAGTGTATGGGGGTTTTGCACGTTACTGCCGTTAATGAGAGTTTTCTGACATTTTGAAAATTCATGGTAGTTTTGTAAATAATTATTAACAGGAAAATGACCTCTAATCTTAATTCTCTCTGTTTTTGCAGATGACAAGTTTAAGATGTGTGGCAATTCAACCTTTATTGAATCTATCCGGTTGTCTTCAGCTCATCACGGCACAGGTTCTCAATATTCTTGATCATTTTGTTAATACAAGTAAATACTATATTCTTCTATATAACTTGGAGTTGACATGCAAACGTTTCCCTCCATTCAGATTGATAAGGCTGGAGAAAACATGGTTCAGGAAATGCCAGATGTGCATCATACCGATAAAAGTGATGATGATGATGAAGAAGATGAAGATATCGATGAGTTAGTTTATGGGGAGGAAGATAATGAGTCTCAAAGTGATAGTGATGATGAAAATTAGTTAGAGGCTTGAAACTAAAGTAGTGGTGTGGATTTACTTTTTCGTCATCGGCGTTACAGTGTAATATCAGTTGAGCACTTTTTACAGTAGGCAATGAAGATAGCTTGCTAATTGCTTTTTTCTCATGTTGTTCACCACTGTAAAAAATTTTGTATTCTATTATCTCTTCATTGAAAAAGGAATTGATACCTTAATTGGCTAGCTGGCTTTTTATCATATGAAACATCATGGCCTTTTTCTGTCAGCTAATTTTGTGTAGATGATTCTCTGTCATGAACGGATTTCTACCAGGATTACCAGAAAGATAAAACGGGGAATTATGTCCCAAAAAAGATTAAAGACATCAAAAACTTTGGGTGCTTTAGTGACATTTATCCCTTGTTACTTTACGAAGCAAATCATATAGGGAGGTACAAAATTGTGATACGCATAATAGTAGTAGGAACCATTGAATGATTGATGTCGCCAACTTTAAGATTCGTGTTGAAGAACAGAACGTGTCATGATCATTTAGACTTACAGATCAATAGAACCGACTATAAGATTTTCCATCTTATCTTTTGACTCGTTATAACATCTAGATGCTTGTGTGTGCGACATCAATATCAGGATAAATGACTGAATCCTTAACTTTATAGTAAACTTACCCATCAAATGTGTTCTCATTAGCTCCAAAACTTCTGACTATAGCATACTCCAAAACTCTCATCTCAATCTTAGCTTGGCACTTCAACCGACTTCAACCAAATCCGAAGAAAAAATGAAAGCGGCAATAAATATACAAATCACAAAGATAAGATTATGCAATAAAATACAAACCCCCATTGAATAACACCAACATTGTATCAAATACGCCGCTGTCTATCTTTGAAATTATTACCTAAGCAAGAGACCATATCAACACTATAAATACGCATCAACGCATTCTCATTTTCCATCCCAAAAAAAAAAGGAGGAGAGAATTAAAATGGGTTCTAAGAGTTTTAGTCAAGAGATTCAGACATCAGTCTCTGCTGATAGACTGTTCAAGGCTTTTGTGATGGATTGGCATAATCTTGCTCCTAAGGTCATGCCTGACAAAGTGGAGAGTGTTAAGGCTGTTGAAGGCCAGGGTGGACCTGGAAGCATTAGGCAAATCAACTTCACCTCAGGTCTGATCATACTTTTTTTTTTTAGCAGAAGAAATAAATAAATAAGTTTTTTTTTCAAAAGAGTATGAATTCTATCAGAACAGCTTACTCGCATACAGTGTTGTTGTGATAGCATGCGTATTCTTTTTTCAAAATCAGCGCTAATTTCTTCCAATATGCAGCAATGCCCTTCTCCTACGTCAAGGAGCGCCTAGACGCCATAGACAAAAACAAGCTCGAGTGCAAGAACACCCTACTCGAAGGTGGTGATATCGGCACCAAGCTCGAGTCAGCCTCTTCTCACATGAAGTTTGTTCCAACCAACGGCGGATGCACTGTCAAGGTCGAGACGACCTACAAGACTCTCCCCGGAGTTCCAGAATCCGACGAGGTGAAAAAGGCTAAAGAAGGGTTGGCAGCTTCACTCAAGGCTGCAGAGAAGTACCTTGTTGAAAATCCTAGTGCCTGATAATATTGGAGTAACTCTATGCGTGTGCTTATGTTGTATATATAAGTATCGAATAATGATGGAGTGGAAATTAAGAGGGAGATCATATGGGGATGAGAGATGTTGCTGTTGTTATTTCAAACTAGTGTTTGCGGTTGATTATGAATAAAGATGTGAGTGTTAATTACTTTATAAGCTTCATGCTTGTTGATTTTACCCTCTCTTTGTAATGTAATAATAAATGTTTTGAGTGTGTGTATTAAGTATATTTATATGGTTAGTAAGTTGTAGTTTATGAATCCTAAACTTTTAATGAAGAAGATACACATTTGAATTCATAATTGAAAATTATTTCTATATTTATGATGTATAAACCAATAACTTGAACATTTGATTTTTTTAATACGTCTTTTCGGTAAATCTTATCATCAGAGTGCTTCTCTTTGGATCCAAAATTCATCGAACCAACTAACTGATTTTGGACATGACACATGCATATCCATCCATTTCGGATACAAAGAAGAAAAAAAAAAAAAACTTACCCTAAAAACTCTCGTCAACAAACTTCAAATTTTCAACATCCTTTGGCTCTCCCTCTCCTTCGACCAAAATTCCCTCCCATCCAACCCCTTTTAACTCCTCCTCCCCTTTTAAACTCCCTCCCCTCCCTCTCATTACCTCCACACCCCCTCCCCCGTCCTCCACAATGGCCAACAAAAACAAGATCTCCATCATTGCCGGCTCCCTCGTCCTCGTCGCGGCCGTCGTCGCGTCGTCGTCCTCGTCGTCAACAACAACAAATCCGACGACGACGACAAGTCCCCCTCCCCCTCCGGCGGCACCTCCACCTCCGTAAAATCCATCCAGACCGTCTGCCAGCCTGCCGTCTCCCGGACACCTGCGAGGAAGAGCTCTCCAAAGCCGCGGGCAATGCCACCGACATCAAGTCCCTCATCAAAGTCGCCCTCGAGGTCCCCATCAAGTACCTCCGCGAGGAGTACAACCACTCCGGCCTCCTCGCGGAAGCCGCCAAGGACCAAGAACACCGGCGCCCTCGAAGATTGCCAGGCCAGCTTCGAAAATGCAATAAAGGACTACGAGAGCGCGGTGGATAGCTTCATGGGCTACTCCCTCCGCGACATGGCGAATGTCGCCTGGGACATCAACACCGTCGTCACCAGCGCCGTTTCGAACATGAACGACTGCTGGGACGGGTTGGCTGACGATAACCAGGCGGCGAAGCCGCTCAAGGACGCGCTCAACAAGACGCTGGAGATCGGTCGGAATGCGATGGCGATATCGGCGCAGATCGAAAAGTTCACCGGAGACTTCAACCTGTCGGATATGTTCGGGGCGCTGGCGGACCAACAGGAGGGTAGGTCTCTTAGGGGGAAGGGGAAGCATACTGCGACGGCGGACTTGCCGCCGAGCACGGGGGAGATATGGACGAAGCCTCCCATGGTCAAAGTGGCTCAAGATGGAAGTGAGAAGTTCAAGACGATCATGGAGGGGCTGAACGCAATGCCCAGGAAAAACAAGGAGTATGTTGTGATGTACATTAAGGAGGGGATTTACAATGAGCATGTTGAGGTTGATAGGGACTTGAACATGCTGGTGCTTATTGGCGATGGGCCCACCAAGACTAGGATTACTGGCAATTTGAATGTGCAGATGGGAGGCAAAATGAGTACATCCAGAACCGCAACCTTTAGTAAGTACTATATGCGAGCAGACTGTTCTGATTTTATCATTATGTTGTACTGAATGTGACATCATTATGTAATGTTTTTGTGCAGCTGTGATGGCGGACGACTTCATGGCGAAGGACATCGGATTCGAGAACACGGCCGGACCCCAGGGCCACCAGGCGGTCGCCTACCGCGCCCAGTCCGACCGCTCCGTCCTCTACAACTGCCACTTCGACGGGTACCAGGACACCCTCTACGCCCACACCAAGCGGCAGTTCTACCGCGACTGCCAGATCTCCGGCACAGTCGACTTCATCTTCGGCGACGCCTTCGCCATGTTCCAGAACTGCAAGATGATCATCAGGCAACCGATGGATAACCAACAAAACATCGTCACGGCCCACGGCAGCAAGGAGCAGATATCCAAGACCAACTACATCCTCCACAACTGCACCATCACCGCCGACCCGCTGCTCGTCCCGAACATCCAGAAGAACCCGTCGTACCTCGGACGGCCGTGGAAGCCGTTCGCCAGGACCGTGTACCTGCAGTCGGACATCGACACCGTCATACATCCCGACGGGTGGTTGGAGTGGGCCGGGGAGCCGGGTTCCTCGAACACGTGTTTCTACGCGGAGATCGATAACCGTGGGGCCGGCTCGAATAAGGAGAAGAGGGTGAAGTGGCAGGGAGTGAAGGAGTTGGGGTTGGATCAGGCGGAGGGTTTCACGGTGGAGAAGTTCTTTGAGGATCCGGCTTGGCCCATGAGCACCGGCGTGCCTGTTATTAAGGGCTTGATACCATCAGGGGGGCATTAATCAGTGGTTAATTAAGGTTTTATTGGTTGTATCAATAATAATTATGTGCAAAAAAGGCTTTATAGTCTGAAAAGAGAGGCGTTATTTTATTTATTTATTTATTTTTATATTTTTTTTTTACCAACTTTGTAATAGATTGTTGATGTATGTAGGTGAGCCCTTTCATATGTAAAAGTTGTAAGCTGTTTTATGAAATTATGCTGCAAATTGAGCTTAATAAAAAAAATATAAATAATACATATTAACGGTCAATAAATGTCTAAAGAGTGTGTTAGTTTCGTTGACCAATCATTCGCCAAGATGATAAGACTATAGATGTGATTTATTAAATTAGATCAGGATGGTTAAGATAGAGGAGCATTTTTATTGTCTTATGTATTCGAGAATACTCATTGAAATGAAGGAAAAGTTCTACTAAAAATATGGGGCAACTAAAAAACAAAGCACAAAACAATGAGTTGAGTCAAGATGGAGTTGTGGATACTAAGAGATACGATAAAAATGAGCATATTTGTTGAGAGACAAAGATTGTTTCAATTCTGGCAATCTTGTTGTCTGCTACCATCTACAGCGAGATAGGAGGGCTGTGGGCCCCACAGTTTATGGGGCCCACCGGCCTCCTATCTCTTGGTAGATGGTAGATGTGGTAGCCAAATGGCTTTTTCCTTTCCATTAAGCATAAATTGAGAGAGAATCGATGAAGATTGTCATGTGAACCGGTTAGAAAGAATGATAAGATCTATTAATATAGGACTATAGGAGGGAAGAAAGAGTAGGGGTCTAAACGAACTTGATTAGAAGAAATTAAAAAAAAGACAACAGTTAATGATATAGGCTATTCTTAACAAAACTAAATGGGAAAATAGGATTCGTGTAGCTGACTCCAAATTTTTGGAATAAAGTGTATTTATTATTTTATATTTGAAACTTCATATTTTCTCCACTGAACTAAGCTTATGACAAAATCTGCACACTTTTCTAATATTTCATGATAGCCTTGAAAAATCTCTTTCTTCATTTGTCTACTGTTCTGGCCCAATACATGGCAGACTAGGTCGGCCCATTATTGGCCCATTCCCAGCGACCACTCAACTGTTCACACTGCTTCGATTCCCATCATTTTCAAATCATTTTTCTCTCTTTGCCCTTTTCGAATTCTAGGGTTTCTCTCTCTCTCTCTATCCTTCGATTTCTAGGGTTTCTCGCTTCCGAACTCGAAATCTACCGCCATGTCGTTGAGGCCGAGCGAGAGGGCGGAGGTTCGCCGGAACAAGTACAAGGTGGCGGTCGACGCCGACGAGGGGCGGCGGCGGAGGGAGGACAACATGGTCGAGATCCGAAAGAACAAGAGAGGAGAATCTCTTGAAGAAGAGGCGGGAGGGGATGCAATCTCAAGCTTTTCCCTCTTCGATCCCCACTTCTACAGTAGAAAAGAGGGTAATTGATTTTACCTCAGTTTTGATTATTTTATTTTTATTTATTTTTTGGTGAATCTAGGGTTAGAGTTTTGATTCATTTCGCTGTTTTAGTTGGAGAGTTTGCCGGCGTTGGTGGCCGGCGTGTATTCGGATGATAAGAATTCACAGCTTGAAGCTACAACACAGTTCAGGAAACTGCTATCTATAGGTACTGAGCTTACTTATTGATTTCATAATGTTTATTTTTTACTACTTTACTTTTGTGCTTTTGGTTGAGAAACTGAAGGAAGATCTAATGTTTACTGGGGAGTAGAAAAAATGAAAATGAAAAAGAGAGAATGAATTGTCGACGTGAACTATTTAGTGATTATGGCTTAGTGGGTTATTTTACAAAGTCAAAAGATATATAGTACTCAAGGAGGAACAAAATTTTTTTGGGTTTATTTTGTGTAATGATTTGAATTCTCTCAGACAATTATTAAATTTGAAAGACAAATAGTGCTTATGGATTAGGGGGTTATTTAACAAGAGCTAACTTGCTGTATTTGTCAGAGAGATGTCCCCCAATCGAGGAGGTTATCCAATCTGGTGTTGTTCCCCGGTTTGTGGAGTTCCTTGTCAGAGAGGATTTTCCTCAATTACAGGTGAGAAAGTGTTTTTTTACTTTTTTATATAGTCTGTCTATTGGTTTTTTCAGTTTGTGAAATGGTTAAAGGGTATCTGACTTGTGTTTGAGCAGTTCGAAGCGGCTTGGGCTCTAACTAATATTGCTTCTGGGACTTCCGAGAACACTAAGGTTGTGATTGATCATGGTGCTGTGCCTATCTTTGTTAGGCTTCTTGCTTCGCCGAGTGATGATGTTAGAGAACAGGTATGTGGTTTTGCTGGAATTATGTAAATTATAATGTTATTTTGATTGTACCATTTGTTTTGAAGAATAGGAATCTTTGAAAAACCCTAGGAGGAAATTAATACTCATCAGAATTTCCATTTTCCTCCTTCTAAAGTGAAACTATGAGTTGGAGATATATCCAAATGGCAAATTCATTGAGTATACTGTACCATGAATGTTTTTGAAATATCACTATGAGTTTCATTCAAGCACTTAGGGTCAGAGCAGTGTTATTTTGTATGGCTAATGGACACATAAGCTTGTCGTGCTTCAACCTCAATAGAAGGCCACAAGGCGTCAAAAATGACGATTATCCAAAATATAGCATGAAGTTAGATTCTGATTGTATAAATATTTGACTGAATTTAAATATGTTTCTTTGTTGCTATTCATTTATGCAAGTACCTAATTTTAATAAATTGATCGACAAAAAAATTAGTTCTCATTAGAAGGAGCTCAACATAGTCCCTTTTGTGAGTAATTTTGTGATCAAGGTTTATCAACTCCTAAATGTCAGACAGATGGGTATTGGTGTCCTGTCTAGCTATACTGGATGGACATGCCAAAATTTGTCGTGATAAGTGTGCTAAATGTGCATAAACTGTGAAATAAAGCTCTAGACTACGAAGCATCTTATGTTTTACTTCTCTTCAGAAAGGGAAAAACAAAAGAAAAGAAAAGGACTTACTCTTGTTCATATGGGTTTTTTCTTTTAAGTTTTGTTTCTTGAAATTTTAGGAAAAAAATATTTTCAATATGTGAATATAAAAGGACTCAGCTGGAATATTGTGTTTGCAGCGAAGAGAAGTTTAGGTTACATTGTTTACTTATTCTTAAAGTTATTGACTTTCCATGTAGGTTAAGCTTATCACTGTCTTAAGATATTCTTGATTTAAATATTTTGTTACATGAACCAAAATAGAACATAATAGTAATAGTTATTGGTGAGAGGCTAAGAAAGATTTAATAAGGAAAAGAGAAAGGACAAAAACTGGAACTATTATTAAGAAAATTTATCAAAAATTAGAGCACACATTTATTAAAAAATTCGATGTTTTTGAACACTTCTGATAATTTTATTCAATAAAATCTTTTGCACGTTAACCCTTTCAGGAAGAAATCAGATTCCTCTAAGAGTTAATAAATTTTAAAAGTGACCTGATCCATTTTTTTCTTTTGCAGCTTATAGAATGCCCCTCTTCACATGATAAAAATTGTAATATTGTTACATAAAATTCGAGTATTTTTATAAGTCTATTTACAATGTGCATTTGTTTTATATATTTGTTTTACATATCATTAAAACTTTTAAAATAAAAATTGTTAAGCTTATACTTTTCTCTTCAGAGTATGAGATTCACTTAATGTTTCGTGCTTCGTTGTATTCTAACCCTAACCCTACCCATTATGTCTGTAAGCAATTTCTGGGATGTCTAGCATTCTGTAAATTCTTCATGTTGCTTATCCACATGTTATTATCATCTCATATTTCAACATTTCGGATGCTTGGCTTGGAATTTAACTCTATACTATCGTTCTATAGGCTGTCTGGGCTTTGGGCAATGTTGCTGGTGATTCCCCAAAATGTCGAGACCTTGTTCTTGCTAGTGGTGCATTGATGCCATTACTGGCTCAGTTGAATGAGCATGCTAAGCTTTCCATGTTGCGGAATGCCACCTGGACATTATCAAACTTCTGCAGAGGAAAGCCTCAACCGCCTTTTGAGCAGGTTTACTGCATGTTTTGTAGCTTTTATGTTTATATAATTTTCCTGTGACTTTAATCCTAAATTAAAGCTTGCCTTTTGGTGTTTTTGGGAACAGACAAAACCTGCTCTTCCTGCCCTAGAGCGTCTCATCAATTCAAATGATGAGGAAGTTCTCACCGATGCTTGTTGGGCTTTGTCGTACTTATCTGATGGCACAAATGATAAAATCCAAGCTGTTATTGAAGCTGGTGTTTGTCCTCGGCTTGTGGAGCTTCTTCTGTATGTATAATCTTATGTTTCTTTCTTCTTGCTTACCTGGTGGTGCTCTCTAGTTTGAACTACTGTAACATATTTTGTTTGAATGTTTGCATACAGCCATCCTTCACCTTCAGTGCTTATCCCTGCTCTTCGTACTGTTGGAAACATTGTCACTGGGGATGATGTTCAGACACAGGTATGTAGTGTTTATAACTAATTGCTTCTTTGTTTTGAATATTTCTCTGTTTGACAATCACCTGGTTGGTATACTCATATATGTTTGTGGTAAAGAAGTTTCTTCGTAAATGTTCAATATTTTCCAGAAATGGACCATATTTTTTACATGTGTTAAAATTAATATAAAATTATAATCCTCGATCCTCACCATAACTTTGGAGTTTTGGTGTAATGGTTAGAGAGACTTAATTTAAGATGGTATCATAGCAACCCAGGTCCAAATCCCACCGGCTACAAATTTAAAGCGGGTTTTCTAAAATTGACACCGCTGCATGAGTCCAGGTCTCGGCCCATAAAAAGGGCACTTAACCTACGGGGGCATTTTAGAATATAAAAATATAAACATCAACCCTCACCATAACTTTGGAGTTTTTGTGTAATGGTTAGAGGGACTTAATTTAAGAACATGTAATGCATATATTCTGTGTTTAATCTGTTGAGTTGTATTGCCAGTTTCTTGTACATGATAGTTGTTTTGATTTGTCATGGTTGCTTCCATGCACTCCCTACTATGAATCCTATCAGACAGTTTAAAATGATTTTTTTAAAGTTTTGTTGGACATTTTTCAGAGGTGCAAGCCTTATGCGCCTTGCGATGCTGGGCGGTAGCGAAACACTCCACATTTGATGTGGTCGCACCTTTTTGTGCCTCGCATGCATCCTGGCCGAGGGCGCTTTGCACAAGGTGCATGCAAGGCATAGTCTCGTATATTTGTCATTTAACATTTCAATCGGGTTTTTATAACCGATAACTCATATCCCAAATAAAATGAGCCCATTAGGCATTAGGTCATTTTAGTCGCCCAATTGAGGACCCTAATTTGTTCTCCTTTACTATTTGATTTGCTTCAATAATATCTTGATTTGACTTTTGATTTGTAAAATTATGAACTTTACTAATTAGTATTATGTTGAGTGTGTTAGCATTATGAATTAAGACCTTATTATGAATTTTGGTAGTATATATCATTAATTTTGACATATTTTTTATGTGAAATTTCAAAAACATGTCCTTTCATGCTTGATTATATATCTTGAAAAATCATGTGTGCGGTGCGCCTCGCTTCAGTCGGGTGCGTTCATCGCGTTGCGCCTTGTTCATATGTGCATAAAGGGACTTTGCGCACTACATTGTGCATCACACATCGATAACACTGCTGCACAAGAATTATCTAGGAATTAGAGTTCCTCTGCAAATTCGTGGATTTTGCATGAGCACAAGTCAACATTTTGCAGAAAAGTTTGGATCCCTCCTGGCATTAATTCTCAAATTTTCATGTGAGTATCATTCCTTTGTAGCATGTCAGTGACTTACATTTTCCTTTTTGGGGAATCTAATAAAACATCTCTTTCTAATATAACCTCGTCTTTTTGCCTTCTCTGAAATCATGTTGCCATCTTCGAGTCCTTTCAGTAGTGTTGCCACTAATGTTGTCGTCCGGTGAGTAATGTTTTCCCTAATGTTGTCCGGTCAGTAATGTTGTCCCTAATGTTGTCAGTTGTCACATCAGTACTGTTGCTAATGTTGTCGTGACACTAAATGCATCAGTCTAGTCATTGTTTCCAACCCTATCTGACTGCCTTAATGCCTCCACCTCCATGGTGGTTCCAGCCACAACCACCATGATACTATAATGATGCTATAATGATGTCGACAACCCTTCCTTGCTTCTTCCTTGCACCATAGACCATTGAAGAAAAGCTACATTTGCAAGTCACACTGTTGGAAAGTTTCAAGTGGAAATGTTAGTTTTTAAAAAATGTTCAAGTTATGATGTAAAACTTCTTAGGAAGCAGGGGACACAGGATGTGATTCTAGAGGATGCTGTATTTTTCCATACCAAATACAGCTCAAATGATTGTAAGGTTGCCTGTTGACATATGATCTGAGGTTATGCATGATCAAGGTAGGCTCCTTCTTCTCAAATTTTTAGGTGATACCTTATTATTATTTGTCTTTACTAGATATCTGGTAGGACGATCAGTTGATATCCTGTATGTCCCTTGGACTCCATGGAGTATTCTTCATAAGATGCCCAAAATTTTGATGGAAAAGCTTGGATGATCATAACATTTTGGGCGCTCCAGTTCCTTTTTATAACTTAAAATGGTGATACTAGATGCATATATGCTCATTCTCTGGTTTATCCCCATATTATGAGGCTTGCCTTGTGTGCCTTTAAATGTCTAGTTGAATGCCGGACTCTAACCATTTGGCCGAGGCACCTAGAATTCCCTAAGATGGATTACATAGGCTTGGATACCTTAGTTTATCATTCTTCTTTCGATGTAAGATGGTCAGCAGTTCATGCTGAAAACCCAGAAGCCCACTAGAGATATGAAATTTTTGAAGTAAACACAAGGTGTTTAGCTTTTGCCAACTTATTTTATATGAGAAGTTTTGGTAGTTACCAAGCTATTTGAATTCTTGTGCATTTTAGCCGTAAGTATGTGTGTAGCTTAGGGGGTGTTAGTCAATAAGAACTTTTCAAGTACAATTGGAATAATTGTTCAAGTGGGATAATTTTATGCAAGTGTGATATTTTAATAGAACAATCTTTGGATAATTTTTAGAAGTGGGATGGATATTTTGATAAAATGACGTGGGATAATTTGGAGTAATTGGAAAGTATATAAGTATGTATTTTGATAGTATGGCCTTAATTTATAAATTTTGAAGCTTGTGAATATAAATTGATAATTATATAAAGCAATATTAATAATTCTTATAAAAGAGTAACTATTACTTAAACTATATATAACCTTATTGTTAATACTTATTACTATCAATAATCATGTAAACTAGCCTAGTAATAATCATGAAGTAGTTCATCAAAAATAATAATCTTGAATTATAAATTAATAGTGCAACATACTTGATCATCACAAATACTATAATAATCATGTAGTATAAAACAATTTTAATCATATATAATCATGAATTCGCTAAGTCCCTAATTTCCTAAATCAATCTCAAGTTTTGATCACTTGTTATTAATCTTTCATCTCCACTCTTTTCTCATTCATACTAATTAAATTTAATGCAATTGTTCCCATCATTATGTTATGCATTATTTATTTATTAAAATTTCTCACAAAATATTGTTGATTCTAGGTAAATATCTATTATTGATTGTGATTTATGTGTATCCACAAAACATTACTTATCCTTTTTTTAATATCAACCGTTAATTATTCAAATTTTCCTATATGCATTGTAAGTGCTATTTGCATACATTTATAATGTATAATAATGCATAATGTATTAGCAACATTCATTTTATTGGACTCAACTATTAATAATTTTTAACAATTCAAAAGTTCTAGTTTGTTCTCATCTAGTTCTAGGTTGGAAGCGGAATAATTTGGGGAGAAGAACTCATATTTTTCTATATAGGTTGAACAATTAGTGGGATAATTTTAAAATTATCCCAGTTCTAGTTCTTCTAGAATTCTACTTGACTAACACCTTAAAAATTATCCCAATTATAGTTCTAATTGACTAACACCATAAAAATTTATCCTCTGAATTATCCAAGTTCTAATTTTTAGTTCTAATTGACTAACCACCCCTTATAGAACTGTGGGCCCTATTAGGCCGAACTAAATCTTAATTTGATGTTTGCCTTGGGACTTACATAGTGTATGCAAGGTTGTGGCACTTCGTTTCTTTTTGTATATTTTAACATAACTTCTGTACTTTATGGGTTTTTAAACCTTCATATTGTTAAAGATTTTTGAACTGAATGATAAATCATGATAAAGATTTCTGGTGAAAACATAACACTTTTCAATATTGGGCTTAATTGCAATATCGGTATTATTTTATTTTTTTCAAAATTTCCCCATGAGAACATAGAGGCATTTATTTGTAACTGTTATTTTTTGTAGTCATGTCAATTAACACAAGCTACGCATTACTTTTTACATGCTTTTTGCTCGTCTGGATTCTTAGTATCATCTTTTGGTGCAAGTGCTAATTCGTTGCATTCTGAAGCATGTTTTTGTTTCTGTTTGTAGTGTATAATCAATTATCAAGCTCTTCCTTGTCTGCTGAACCTTTTGACACACAATCACAAGAAGAGCATCAAGAAAGAAGCTTGTTGGACCATTTCAAACATTACTGCTGGAAATAAGGATCAGATACAGGTAATGATAAAAGAATCAATTACAGCACAGTTTTTCTATCTAAATTTTATTGCTTCCGTTGAAGTATTCTGCAGTACCATTGTTCTGAGCAGGACTGTTAAAGGGTGATGTTTGCTTCGCTTCGGAGGCTAATAACTACTTGAACACTGATAAAGTTATATATATATATATATATATATATATATATATATATATATATATATATATATATATATATATATATATATATATATATATATATATATATATATATATATATATATATATATATATATAACCATGTAGCTTCTAGAACTGATCAAATTTAACAAATAACTTTAGTATCCATTTTATTTTAGAAGACAGCGACATTTTAACCATAAATTGAGATAACATTGCACAAAAAATAGGACATGACTTTTTCTTACAAGTAATTGACATCGTAATGTGTAGACTATGCTTACAGATAAAGTGCATTTTGGAAGGTACATATGCCATGTTTAAGCTTTATTTAAACATGAAAAGTAGATTAGCAAGAATATATGTTAAAAGTCAGATGTTTTTGCATGTTTTGGTACTGACTAGTTATTTATTATTATTGTTCACATAGGAATTCAAAAAATCAAAATTTAGGCTATATGATCTTTATTTACGAGCGCAAGATTGAATAAGGAATCATTCCCTGTTGGCTGTGTACCTCCTTGATTGTGTACAATAGATCGCGACAATCCTCTCTTATCTTTTGCATACTGATTAGTGAGTACTATGGAAAGTTAACTAGCATGAATTTAAATATTAGGTTGTTATTGCTGCAAAATGCCGACATTGCTGGTTCTCTGCTGGAACTAGCATTTTAATTTTTTTCTTAAATTATTTTAGGAAAAATCATTGTATCAAAATTTAAATATATATGATCCCCCCTTAAGAGGGAGCAACATAAAATAAAGGAATTACCCCCTGTTGTCTGTGCACCTGCTCGATTGTGTATAACAGATCATGCTGTTCTTTTATCTTATTACTAGGGAAAATTTAACTTGCATTTTTATTGAAATACTAGGCCATTATTGCTGCCGATATCATTGGCCCTCTTGTACACTTGCTTCAAACTGCTGAATTTGACATTAAGAAAGAGGCGGCATGGGCCATCTCCAATGCTACTTCAGGTGGAACACATGATCAAATAAAGTACGTTACATCATTAAAAGACAGTAAAATTTTACATTTGTGATCTGTCTGTAACCTTTATAACATGTTATATTGTGGCTTAATATGAATAGGTATTTAGTTAGTCAAGGCTGCATCAAACCCTTGTGTGATCTCCTGGTCTGTCCAGATCCTAGAATTGTTACCGTTTGTTTAGAAGGGCTTGAGAACATTTTGAAGGTTGGCGAAGCTGAGAAAAACTTGGGTACCAGTGGAGGAGTTAATCTGTATGCTCAGATGATTGATGAAGCTGAAGGTTTAGAAAAAATTGAGAATCTCCAGAGCCACGACAATACTGAGATCTATGAGAAAGCTGTGAAGATTCTTGAAACTTATTGGTTGGAGGAAGATGATGAGGCTATGCCAACAGGCGATGCTGGTGCTCAAACTGGATTTCAGTTTGGCGAGCAGGTTTCTGTTCCTTCTGGCGGATTCAAGTTCAGCTAAAGGTATGCAACTTCATCTTTTTGTCTACTCGTTTGTTAACTGTTTGGTATGTTTAGCAGATTGGTATGTTTAGCAGAAGTGATTTGGTTTCTCATATAGTGCCTTATAGATGAATCTTTTTCTTGTTAGATGAGGGGATATTGTTAGTTGAGGGAATATTAGGTCCGTGGTTGAAGCGTGTTTTAAATTAGGGTTAATTGTGGATAGACCTCTGTACTATTACCAAATTGTGGATAGACCCCTATACCTTAGTGATGTAGATAGAATCCCTTGGATTCTCAACCCTGATAGCTTCACAAGTCACATGAAGGGTTCATAAACTGAAACATACGAACTTCATAAACCGATTTACTTACTATAAACTTGCATAATGATCAATGCGTATAAGTAATTTAAATGGGAAAACTAACGAAGTTGAGAATCCAAAGGGGTCTATCTTCAACAATAGAAGTGCATGGGGTCTATCTGCATTTGGTGATAGTACAGGGGCATTCTTCAGTTAACCCTTTACATTAATCACCTAGTTCATGGGGATGGATTTAATTTAATTTTTTTATTTCTAGGAAGCACAGTCCATGCTAGTTTAGATACTTCCTGTTTATAGCGGATTAACTGTTATCAAACTGTAGGCTTTCGTAGTGCTAAGGCGAGCGAGTATGATTCTGTGGAGTTATGTTTCATCTACTGAAGTTATGTTTATACCATGCAGCGTTGTTTACGTGCTGAGAATGCTCTTGGTGACGCAGTTGGCAAGAGTTCAGTCAGTGATCAAGTCCTGTTGTCGTGTTGCCGTGTGGGTTTGGGTCAGGTCACTCAGGTCGAGTCCGGTCCAGTCAAGTCACTTGTCGATGCATGGTATTTTTTTGTACCAGTATCAAGGTCAGGTTTCAGCCTAAATTATTACTATTATGGGAAGGTGAAGAAAGATTGAAAAAGCCGTAGAGTTTATGTTTTGCCGCAGGCGATGAGATATCGTTTGCTCATTATTTTTGTGAAAGGTTTATTATTTTTTGCCATGTTTTATTTGGAAAGTCTTTTCTTTTGTGAAAGAGTCTAGCAACCTAAAACTCTTTTAAAGGCAGGCAGATGGAGTATATGATTTATTGCAGTTTATTTGTAGTTCGTTGGTCAATGGGTGATATTCCCTTTTTTTTAGGACCTCAGTTCTCTGCGTAGTTGTTTTCTTTATCTCTGTTGCTCAGGATCTTGCAGGAGTCTTTTTTGTTGTTTTGGTTCATGCTCTCATGATAGAAATTGATGATCCAGTTTGCTGGTTAATCTCCAATTCTCTCTTATATAGGAATGTAGTTTTGTAGACTTGAAGTTATTTAAGTGCATGTTTTAAAACTTTAGGGTATTTAGGGTATTAAGTGCAAGTCTTAAAACTTTAGGGTATTTAGGGTATTAAGTGCAAGTCTTAAAACTTTAGGATATTTGAGTTGCAATTTTTAAATCTTGAGAGTAGTTAAATGTAAGAATTTTAAGGTATTTAAGTGATGCTAAAAACGTGTGAGGGCATACATGTTCAAGTTTTAAAAATTTACAGGCTGGCGACAAAACGAAAGTTCCCAACCCCAAGACTCCAACTTATGAACACCAAACTATTTACTCAATCCGAATAAATCCAACAACTTAAAAGTTTACTCAATCCAAATAAATCCAACAACTTAAAAGCGGCAGCACAAGAAGTTTACAGCTTTATTTCACGAAAACACTAATTTCACATGTTACATGCTATAACCTCATTCCTCCCCCATTTTGCAAAAAAGCATCCAAACACATTAAAGATTACATATCCACATCCACCTTCCAATCAATATCTAATGCTATGTTTGGGAGTTCACTAAGGGAAGGAAAGGAAAAGTAAGATAGGGAAATAAAAGATAAGGAAGAAGAGGGAAAGTGTAATATCTTGTTTGGGAGTTTTGTAAGGGAAATGAAGGTAAATGTAAATTATGTTGTTTGGGAGTTTTAATTATGGAAAGGGAAGGGAAATAAATGAATCTTAGCCATTAATTCATTATGATAGAGGGTTAAGATGTCTCTTTCATTATGAATTTTACTTTACTTCTATTTCTCTCCATCACCGCCCAATTTGGGGGTGAAAGAAATCATAGAAGGTTTTATGAAAATTTCTCTTTCTTTTCCCCTCTTTACCCTCCCAATAAAACACCCAAACGAAGTTAAACTTAAAATTCTCTTCCCTTTCCCCTCTTTACCCCCATCCAAACACAGCATAAGAAAGAATTCAGGGTCTAATATGACTAAACTCCCTAATCGCCACGAGGCCGCCATTGCTGCCGGACATGAGGCTACCTTCGCCGCCAGAGACGAGATGCCGGTGAGCCAACAAAGACTGATGATTCTGGATGATCATCTTCTCATCGTACCCCTTTATGGGTTTCGGGCGTAGGAACCCATTAAGGGGTTCGGATCCTAACCCGAACCGGTTAGAGATCACCCTGAGCTCGCGAACCCAACCATCATTCTCACGTAGGCGTCGCGGATCCGGGCGAAGACCCGCTTCGGAGAGAACCGGATCCGAGAGAGGAGTTTAAGCCTGAGCGGTACCTTGATCCGCCAAAACTTTCTACGGTTTCTATCACTACCGCCGCCGAGCTCGATTCTGGTCCTCCGCCCGCGGCGGTGACGGGACTCGCTGCTGAGACGGTTGTAGGAGCGGCGTCTCCAATAGCCCTTTTGGCCTCCGCTGTAGTTTTCCATTTTTAAAATTTTTTAAAAATTTTCGGGTTTTGTTTTTGGGATTAATGGAGAGGGGTTTAAGAGGGAGAGGAGGAACGAGAATTGCGCAATGATAATGAGGGAAGCGGTGAGTTCACGGTAGAAACTGGGCCTTCTACCTGGGCCGTTGATTTGTTTGATGGGAGGAGGGAAGTGTACTAAATATGGGGGGGGCTAAATATAGCACTCCTATACGCTATTGTTTCATCTGCTTTTCACTTATATCTCCTCACTTGTATTTTATAGCGCTTATATACCCTAAAGTTTTTAAATCCAACACTTAAATACCCTAAAGTTTTTAAAACTTGCCCATAAATACCCTCAATTATGCAAACTTGATGGTATTTAAGTGCCACTAAAAGACAAGGGTATATAAGTACAAGTTTAAAAACTTTAGGGTATTTAAGTGCCACTAAAAGACAAGGGTATATAAGTACAAGTTTAAAAACTTTAGGGTATTTAAGTGCCACTAAAAGACAAGGGTATATAAGTACAAGTTTAAAAACTTTAGGGTATTTTTTGCTATCAAATACAAGTTGGGATATATAAGTGAGAAGTATGTGAAACAATAGGGTATATAAGTGCTATTTAGCCTGAATATGGTGGATTGGTGGTGGTTGTTTGTTGTTTGATTGTGAACTTTTTTTTTTTTTGGAAAGAAAATTTTGAAAATATAAGTTATCTTGCAATATAATTTTGCAATATCAGGAGATTAGAGAAAGAACTTGCTTAGTCTTTCTGAAAAAAGGAATTTACATGAATTTTCCTCTAATTATATTTTCCAACTTGAGATGTATACTGTTGCAAGCGATTTGGACTGCTAGAAAAGCTTATATATTGATCTTGGCACCTTATAATTGCAAACTTGATGATGGGGATATTTAAGTATCTTCATGTTTGTTATATTTGCATCTGTCAACAATTAGTTCTTTAATTTGCATTCGAGCTATTAATCTAATTACCGATTTGTCGATCAAATATAAGTTGAAATATAAGTTATCCTAGTTGAGTAAATAAGTTATCCTAGTTGAACAAATGCAATTTAACAGTATAAACCTCTTAACACATTGTGTGTTCTGTGCTGTGATCCAATGAAGCTTGTCGTAATATTTGTATGAGCTATTTTATTTTGAAAAATAAAATATTTTATCACCTCTAATTAGGTCCCAATTTGGTATGTATTTCAGCTAATACATGGTGTATGTCCTAAATTAATAATTTATTTTCTAATGTGCATGCTGAAGTACTAATCAAGTTTTAATGTTTATATTAAATTGCTAAAAAAATAATTTACAAATAAAAATGAGTTCACTGACCCATCATGGATGATCAGGATGGTTGGGAGGTTCGAGTGTGACTCCTATGGTCTTGGGTTTGATTCCGAGCTTGAGTTATTGAAAAAAGAAAAAAATTCATTGAAAGTTGTCAGAATTTGATGTTTCTTTCTTTCTTTCCTTTTCTTTCTTTCTTTTTTTATTTTAAGTGAACTTTTTAGCAACAATGGTATGGCCAAAACCCTAACATATATAAAATAGTTCTTGCGCAGGCAAATTTTCAATAAGGACTCAAAAGGCTCGATACCCTAAGTTGGATGGGCTTTAACTACGTAAGTGCACAAACATTTTAATAAATTAGGTGAATTTAAATACAAATCCTTGGGGTTCGAAAGAAGAATACTAAGATGAATAGCAAGCTAAAAAACAAAATAAGAAGGTACTCTATAGAAAATTCTACACCTTCCTAACATTTACTTTATAAATGAGTAGTTGATTATATTAGTTAGCTGAAAATAACCCGTGGAAGGTGATCACGTGATAGAGGGATATTTTAGGGACAATGGAAAGTAGGCTTTAGAAAAATAAACAAGACAATGAAAAATACAGTCCCGAGGATTATAAGCTTAGATATTTTCGACTGGATTCGGACCCTCTTTACGGTCAAAAAGATATAAAGAGACTATCGTCTACAACCACTAGTTGGAGTTGTGATTTGTCTTCTTGAGAATTAATGGGGATATTGTAAGTATTATATTTAGAATGTATCATAATTCTTCACAACTATTCATTATATTAATTACAGAGAGTAATCTCTCCCCTGCTTATGTTACACAATCGATGGCTTGAAGCAATTTTCCCATTATTTAGAGGGATGAAAAGCTACCACATTGGCACAATTCTTTAGTTTTTTTATTTTATTTTATTTTTTATTTTTTTAATACTCACCTCTTACAGTTGGAGAACGCTTGTTGCAAGCAACAAAACTACTTTCTCCTCTGTCTTTTTGACTTCTCTTTTACATTTTGAAGCAAAGCACTTGAAATGCAATGCATGATTCCAAATGAATCAAACTTGGTCTATGGAATCCTACTCCCCTTGTATACTTAACCTACAATTAAAATGAAATACTAGCCAGATTCCAAAACTTGTGAGCCAAGTAAAGCTCTCATAATCTTTTCAAACTTATCATTAATCCAATGGCTAATTAATCATTGACTTAGTGCTACATCTTGTCTGAAGTTTCTTGATGAATCAAGATGATTATAGTTTATTCCATCCTTTTAGAAGATTGATTATGATACAAACAATATAACTTGGGGCAATTTCTAATATATTCGTTGGACGTTTTGAAGATTTGACAATGAAATTTCTCATTTTATCGGTTGTATATTTGGTCCTTTTACTTTTTCACTTTGTTTTGTCTGAAAAATTTATTCACTTGTTATTTGTATATGTGTTTATGATTTTTATATACTACATAACCAAACAAAATGGAATAGTTAAATATGGAATTAGTACTTTATAAGAGAGCAAAAGGTTAAATCAACTCTCTGTGTTTATTTGTAGGGGCTTTTATTTCATTTCATTTTATTTTATTTTATCATGTGTAGAACCCTCTAAACCCACTTTGCTTTTAGTTTAGGCCTGTGATTAAAGTATATTAGTTGGTAAATGAGATTTCTTTATAGACCTAATATTGTTATCT
Source organism: Asparagus setaceus (assembly GCA_012295165.1). Lineage (NCBI taxonomy): Eukaryota > Viridiplantae > Streptophyta > Magnoliopsida > Asparagales > Asparagaceae > Asparagus > Asparagus setaceus. The sequence goes on from CM022705.1 coordinate 5,647,772, forward strand.
TGAAATAATTTAGACACAAGATTTTCATCAAGTAGTCTCTTCCTCTTGTGGTGCTTATTGGCTCACAGATTGCCATCATGACGCATTATAATTATACTTTCTTTAGTTTTATTACATGGCACGCAAGTGTTTGTTCTAGTTGCTACCTAGTGAAGAATCCATGCATATACTTTGCAACACTAGAATTATTCTAGCCTAAAGTGAAAGAAAGGCATAGAGATGAGAGGGCATTTTGCTCTCTTTTAAGAATACATATATTATTGTATTTGTGGCTGATAGGCAATAATGAGGTATATATAAATTATTTAAATAAGATGTATTTCCCTTTTTTTTTTTAAATAGTTTCTTTTGACTTTAAGCTGTTTGGTTCCTTGTCATTGTAATTATAATGCAAATATCAATTGCTTGCGACTTAATTATTTGGCATGCAATTATACTTACAACTACAACTTATGGGCGCATATAGAGCATGCAGTTGTAGTTGCAGCTGCAGGTGTTTATTTTGAGGTAAACTTATGTATGAGATTAATTGATTACGAGTTGAGTAATAATTTAAATCACATTAATTTGCAGCTTAAAAAGGTTGCAATCAAGACCTACGTGCATAACTTTTCGGCTACAACTGAAAGGGTATTTACAACTGCAGTTGCAACTATATTCATTAGTTACAGTAAAACAAGAAACTTTTAATTGCATTCTATAATTATAATCCCAATAATTGCCGCCAATAAAAACAACCCTTTGGATAAAATGCCTAATAGAATGTAACTTGTTTATGTCTCATCTCAAATATCTTACACATGTTAAGATTAAGGCTATACTCTTTGATTAAATGCTAGGTGTCTCACTAAACGATATAAACTAAATCTAAAAGCATAGGAAACCATTAGAATGTGCACAAGTTGACCTAGTGTTTGTTGAAGACAGAATATCCGAAAGCAATTGGAATTTGACTTTCTCTTTTGTCATTTTCAAGTAGTTTCGATCAAAGAGACAATAATGCTAGTATATGCATTGTTTATTAGTTTTAGTTTCTATTTTGTTCAGAAAAATCTTTTAAAGATCGCTTTCGTTACTATGGCATTTGAAGTGCTTGAACCCAATCAATGCGTGACATATATTATGAGAGGGAATTGCATAATACTCTTCAAACTAATTTTTCTTTCTAACTTGTATTTGTTTCTAATCATTAAAACTACCAAAAATCTTAAATGATGCTCCATCTTTTTATATATCTTGATTACGACTCTCCAACTTCAACAAATTACTTGGTTAAGCATGCCCCAACTTCAACTTCGAATTATCAAATGCTAAACTAAACTCATAATTAAGTACTCATTGTCACGTATATATCATATTATAATGTCCACGTCACCTTTTAGACATATAGAAACAACAAGTATCAGTGTCATTGCATCAGAGTGATAGTATTTTTGTCTTTATATATATATATATATATATATATATATATATATATATATATATATATATATATATATATATATATATATGGTTTAAATTCTCAATATTAGACACGTATGCATGATATAGAGTTTAGAATTTGATTACACAAACATGTATAAAGTATTACGTACGTGCCCCGAATCTCACTACACGTATACATACCAATGTAAACATGTGAGGTCTTTCATACAGAATTATAGCTTAGTCATGCTAAAGTGACAAGGTTAAGTAATAGAATATGGCTAAGTTGCAATTAAATACTAGTCTTCTCTACTTTGCACTTGTATACCTCTGCGCTTGTTTTTTTTAAAACTAAAAACAACATAAGTAAATAGCAAAAATTTGTCTTCCTCAGAAAAAATTCCTAGGTGCTCAATGAGCATCAAGGTAATATATAGCAATCAAATAGGAGACTATATGTGGTATAAATCACATATAAATAATTGTAAATGGATAGATCATGAAATGTTATACGCCACAAAGTCTCTCTATATCGGTTTGTAACATTTGGTGTTGATGGAGCACCTGAGAATTTCTCCTTGCTTTTACATAATACGGCTGACACTTTATGCATATGAGACTATTGTAGGGTCGAAAAAATGTTTATTGATTGAATGAAATTGTTACAATCAAATTCTCTCGATTACAGAGGAAGAGGAGGTCGATTTGACTCCTCTTTTGTATGCGGGTTGTTTGGTAGCGAGAGGATGCTTCACTCGATGCCCACGTCGAGATTGCTTCCCGTTGACGATCAGATCAAGGCTGCAAATGATCTAGAGATTGTTGAAGAGGTTCTTGATCTCTCTTGGGCACACAAGTGTTGATCTCAAAAGTTCTCAAACTTTCTTTCCTCAGCTTGCCAGCCCTTTCTTTGTTGGGCTTTCAACTATTTATATGGGCTTGAGGGGTGTAACTGACCCCTATTGTCACTCTCATATGAGGGTTAATGACCTCCCCCATCATGTCAGAGCCAGTCAAATGCCAGGCCCAGAGGGTGTGATTGACCCCATCACTGTAAGCGGCGCCGCTACAATGATTGTCGGGCTGCTCTGATGGCCTGGCGCCCAGCTGCGATAGCAGCGTCGTGGAGACGGCCGCGGGCGAGCCTCGTCCCATGACTGCTGAGCCTCGTCTCTTGAGCAAGTCTTGTTCTGAAGCTTGCATTGGTCTAGCTTCGGTTGAGTGTTGAGGTTCACTGCTGTAGGCGAACCTCGGTTGAATGTCGAGCCTCGCTGCTTGGCGAAGCTCGCTGAATGTCGAGCTCGCCGCTTGGCGAAGCTCGCTGAATGTCGAGCCTCGGCGCTTGGCGAGCCTCGCTGAATGTCGAGCCTCGCTGCTTGGCGAGCCTCGTCTGAATGTCGAGCCTCGCTGCTTGGCGAGCCTCGCCTGAATGTCGAGCCTCGCTGCAATGACGAACCTCGCCTGAATGTCGAGCCTCGCTGCAATGACGAACCTCGTCAAACTTTGAGGTTGTGGGCGATTTTGGTCTATGCAGACGAGCTTCAAGCATAGCGAGCTCCAAGTCTTCCGCGAGCTTGTGCTTGAGGCGAGCTCTCTGGGCGGGAGGACTTGAACATCTCTGAAAAAGAGCAGGTGGTAACTTTCAAACCGTATGTCGGAATTGGACGAATTATATATGAAAATCGACTATCTCGACGAGACGAGCTAACCAAACCCACGAAGGGTTCGGTTTGCTCGGTCATTTTGCCAAATTCCTTCCGGTTTGGGAGATATCGACATTTTGTCTATTTTGTAAAGTCGAGCATTGGTGAACTTAACCTTTAGGCGGGCGACTTCACTCGGATGGACCCTAAGCTCTTCGCTCATTCAGGGATTCTTTGTGTAAGGATTAAGGCAATTTTCGCCTACAAAACCCTCCAAAGTTTTCGGACTTGAATGCGGTCGAATGGAGTCCGAACACTTTGGATCACGAAGACTTGTAAGATGGTCGCCGTCTTGACGGGCGAGCCTTCCTAACGAACGCGGTAAATTTGAATTCTTCACCGCAGCCTAATGATCGCCTCTCGATTTTAGCAAACCCCAGCCTATCAACGGATTTGATGTGCCTTCTGGAGCTACCGTTTGAATCGGGCTAGCATGCGGATTGTCTAGGTCCGTCCCACATGTAACGTTGTGCTAAGAGAGTTAACTTTCTTAGTGCTACGATGTTGAATACGACTTCGCCTTTCTCACGGGAATAGACTACCCTACCACGCGTGTTAGACGTAGACTAATCTCAATAAGGGATCAAGATAAAGTCCCTATGTCGAGAGACATAGATTCACCGTTGTTTAATAACAACCGCTACACGCGGATTGGCCGCTGTAGACTTTGTCTTCTCTGGGGCAAAGACGAACCCCGCTTTGTCTTCTCTGGGGCTAAAACGAACCCGTTGTGTCTTCTCTTAAAACGAACCCGTTGTGTCTTCTCTTAAAACGAACCCGCTGTGTCTTCTCTTGGGGCAAAGACAAACCGAATAATGGCACATCGCATGGTAGGCCATTATTAGAGATGATCGAATCGCTCAAAGGACATAAAAGTATAACGATCGTGATAAAAAGCAATCAAGTTGTTGATGGCGTGAGAGTATAACAACGGTGATTCTGAACAAAATCATTTAGGAAATGACTATGTGGAATAGCTGAGTCGTTCAGGGACATGGGAGTATAACGACTATGGCTGAAATAGAGGCACATCGCATGGTAGGCCACTATTTGGGAATGATCGAATCGCTCAAAGGACATAAAAGTATAACGATCGTGATAAAAAGCAATCAAGTTGTTCAAGGACAGGTATGACGACTTGATTGGATAATGTCATTTGCGGGAATGACGGTGCGGACTATCAGAGGTGATTGTTAACCCGACAAGAATTCGTTGTAATCGGGGCAACTTTGAGGACCTGCCATCCCATTGAAGAGGATTGGCAAGTTGATTTGTCAGAGGTGTAGCATTAACATGACAGTGGGAGTGGTCCCGTCATCCTGTTTGAGAGGATTGACGGGGGAAACCTTGAGGGAACTATCAGAGGTGATCGTTAACATGATAGTTTTGGGGTCCCGCCATCCTATTGACGAGGATTGGCGAGAGGATTTGGAGGAAATTAGTTATCAGAGGTGATTGTTAACATGATAGTTTAGTGGGAGTTTGAAAGAAGACTACGGGTAGTACTTTTTCAGAAACTTACCATTAACAGGCATCATGATTCTGTCGCCTTCTTGATTGGTCAGGCGGTATGCTCCATTCGAGTAAACAGACTCCACTACGAATGGTCCTTCCCATTTTGGTTCGAACTTCCCCTTCTTTTGGAGTTCAAAATCATTGGCCTGGACGGCGAGAACGCAGGTCGCCTTCCTTGAAAATGCGACATCGGACTTTCTTGTCAAATGCTTTAGAACCGGTCCGTAAAGCTCGATATCTTTGTTGAGCCGATAATCGCCATCCAAAGATTTCAAGTTCCTCAAGGCGTCGGCGATGATTTTCCTCGGTTGTCATTCCGGTGGATAACGCCATTCGAAGCGATGGGATTTGGATCTCTAACGGTAAAATGGCCTCGCAGCCATAAACTAGAGAATATGGGGTGGTACCCGTTGGTGTGCGAACCGTTGTACGGTAAGCCCACAGGCTTTGCCCCAGCTTGTCGTTCCAATCCTTCTTGTTGGAAGAGACCATCTTGGTAAGGATCTTGATGATCGTCTTATTGAAAGCTTCGGCCTGTCCATTTGCAGCAGGGTAATAAGCTGTCGATGCTAAATTCCGGATCCGGAATTTGTCGCAGAATCGCGTGGCGTGGATCGACAAATTGCGGACCATTGTCGTGGACACCGCTTCGACAATCGTATCGGTATATGACGTGATGTTTGACAAATTTGATCACATCACTGGTCTTGACCATTCTCAATGGGACAGCTTCGGCCCACTTTGAAAAATAATCAGTTATCGCCAATATGAAGCGATGTCCTTTTGAAGAAGGCGGAGAAATGGGACCAACAATGTCCATTCCCCATGTTTCAAACGGCCAGACGCTATGTAGGATGCAAATGTTCGGTGGTTGATGAAGATAATTGGCATGTATCCGCATGCATGGCATTGTTTAGCGAAGCCACGCATCCCTTACCATTGTCGGCCAATAATACCCAAGTCACGCGAACCGTCCCATAACTTAGGTCCGGGTTGGTGTGCTCCACAAACACCGCCATGAGCCTCTTTCAAGACTTGCTCGCTTCCTTAGTTGACAAACATCGGCAAGAACCCATCATATGACCTTCTATATAAGGTCCAGAATTGGGAATCATAGAAAAATCTTGATGCTCGCCGACTAACCGACTTTCTTTTATGTCTTCGCAATATTCCATGCAAGACATAGTCGATGATCGGAACCGCCAGCCTCGCGGCTTCAAGTGACTTAGGCTCGCCTTCAACCGCATCGAACTCAGAATGCATATTTTGGCCGAAATAGTTGCCGACTAGTCACACTAACCCGCCGAGTAGCATTCTCGTGCGTATAGCGAAGCCGCAAGAGACGCCACAAGATTCAAGATAAGTGTTCCGCGAACGGGTACATGATCAATGTAAAAGCTTTCAAAGGAGTCGCCTAAAGTTATGGCTGGCATAATGAGGATAAGGTCCTCGTGCGACTTCAGATTCTCCTCTCGCTTGTTTTACGACTAGTCGCGAATCCCGAATGCTTCAAGGTGTCTCACGCCTAGATGTTTGGCTATGTCGAGACCAATCAATAACGCATTGTACTCTGCCACGTTGTTGGTGCATGGTTCTGACAATGACACAGCTCGCGGTATCACGTGGTTTTGTGGAGATATCAATACTACCCCACTCCAGCCTATAACGGGCCGCCGTGGGTTGCTCTCGAGGTCTGGCTAAAGAACAACCGCCATACTGCTCCTTAGAGACCGATTAGCTTCATAAGGTTCATCGTGCATGTCTTGATACGCTCGACTTTCCCTTTCAATGGATGGTTAGCCATAAGATCACATACAGCTTGACCCTTCATCGCCTTCTGAGGTTTGAAGTGAATGTCGTACTGCGATAATAACAATGCCCATCTAGCCATTCGACCATTCAACGTGCCAGGCTGGGTCATGAATACCCGGATAGGGTCAATCTTGGAGATGACGTGTATGGTCTGTCCCACTAGATAGTGCCGCATCTTTTGGATGGCGAAGACCAAAGCCAAACATTCCTTCTGAATGGGAGGATATCGATATTCGCCCCGATGCTGTCCTACCGGTAATAGACCCTCGCTCGCGGGCCATTGTCATCGCCCCGCTAAGAGACTCGCTAACGATACTCAGAAGCGGATGTAAATCAGAAAGGGCTTTCCTGATTTAGGTGCAACTAGCACGGGGGGATTAGAAAGATACGTTTTGATCTCTTCGAATGCCTTCCGACAATCTTCATCCCAAACGAACGATACACCTTTCTTCATGAGCTTTGAGAATGGTTGACATTTCCCCGATAAATTGGAGATGAATCTGCGAATGTAAGCCAAACGCCCTTGAAGACCACGAAGCTCCCTGAGGCTTCTCGGAGGTGGAAGTTCTTGGATAGCTTTGACTTTATCCGGGTCGAGGCGTATACCGTCCGCTGTGACCACGAACCCTAGGAATTTTCCACTAGACATCCCCAGGAAAGACTTAGTTGGGTTCATCTTCAGCTGATGTGCCCGCATTATTTCAAATGTTGTCCTCAAGTCGTGTAGATGATCACTTTTGTGACGACTCTTGACCACCAAATCGTCCACGTAGCATTCAACTATTTTCCGTAAATGCTTTCGGAAGATAGTAGTCATGGCACGCTGGTACGTAGCCCCTGCGTTTTTCAAGCCGAAAGGCATAACTGTATAACAGTATATTCCTGACGGTGTCCGGAAAGCGGTATGTTCTTCATCATCCGGGTGCATTTTGATTTGATTGTACCCTGAAAAGCCATCCATAAAAGACATCCTTTCAAATCCACACGTGTTGTCGACGATAATATCCGTGATCGGTAAAGGAAAATCATCTTTCGGACATGCTGAATTTAAGTCTCGATAGTCAACGCACGGCCGGATCTGTCCGCTTTTCTTCAAAACAGGTACTATATTGGCTACCCAGTCGGGGTGTTGAACCTCCCGAATGAAACTCGCTTTGATCGCCTTCGATTTCTTTCTCAATGGCCCTCATGACTGAGGGGCAAATCGTCGTTCTTTGTTGTTTAACAGGCTTAGCGCCTGGTTCGATATTAAGGCAATGCATAGCCACTCGAGGGTCTAAGCCGGGCATATCTTCATAACTCCAAGCGAAGACATCGATATATTCCCGTACCAAAGCGATAAGGCTTTCCTTTTCTTCAGCTGTCAAACTATCGCTCATGAATATGGGCTTCGGATTAGTTTCGTCCCCCATATCAACTCGGACTATTTTGTCATCAGTGGGCGGTTCTCGTTGTTCAAAACGATGTTCCCATTGCATTCCAAGCTGTTGACTTAGCGAATCTTCGAATAATGACAACTGATCATCCTCTTGAATCTCAAGTTGATCGGCTGCAGTCATATTGGCCATCAGGGACCGAAATTCATGTCCTCAGATCGACTTCTAATCCTGTGAAACTGCTCGACGATGAGTGCTCTGAATCGCTCTCAGTCTCGACATGCCACGAGCACGGCGGCGACTCATATCCCAACCCTTTACGGGTTTTATGATAGTAATCATCAGGCTGGCCTTCTGGGACATAGGCGGATCGGATCGGTGCCCTGATGCCTTTCCCGAAGTTTAGTCCTTCTCTGCGGAAGAAGTCATACCCCATTTTCTTCATCAAATGTTGCGCCTTCGGCGAGAAATATGAAAATTGGGGTTCTTTTCCTTTTGCTTGGGGTTGTTCCACCTCGGCTTGCAATGGTTTGTTGACTCGCCCAAAGATAATATCTTTCGATCATTGTTCCGGCCGGTATCACAAAACCGCCAGAAGAGTTAAAGTGCCTTTGAATTGTCGTAAATGACGACCTAATGGGCATGTGCAATGCAGGTTCAGCATACAACCGTGAAAGAATTTCTGACATGAAGTCAGTATGACTTTTAACACCCGGTGAGTAAGCTAAATCATAATCTTCATTGAAAACGACGATATCGTCATCAGGATCATTCAGATCGATTACAAAGGGTTTTACATCATTGAAAACAACTCCTTGTTCGGACTCTATGTCAGCTTCATTTCCGCTGTCATAGTCCTCGATCTGTGGTTCATCGGTTTGGCCTTCCTCAAGGTAGTGAACAGAATCAGTAAAATAATTCTCCACCCCTTTGAATGGTTGCCTTTCCGCGACCAATGTTTTAACCGTCCCTTCTTCATCTACATATTTCATGCATTGATGCAACGAGACGGACGATCAAGTTTTCATGGATCCGTGGTCGACCCAAGAGCATTATAGGATGTATCGGCATCAATGGCGTAGCGGTGGCGTCGTCTTCAAGTCTCCTATCCGCATCCGAGTTTGATTTTGCCCAAGGGACGAATTGGTGGCATTGAAACCGTAGATGGTAGTCCCGGCCGCCGCTAAACGATGCAGCGTATCCCAAGATGTTGTATAATTCTCAATGGGATGATACTCAATGCATCCCGGTCCACTTGAGCTCGGTTGATTCGACGAGCCAATGTAACCGTAAAGTATAATGGCTGTCATGCTTCGGGTTCTCCACTTGCATGTCCTCCGAGGAGAAGGTAATGCAAGGCATTGGCCCCTTGAAGACCTGGTGACATTGGGCGCAAACTTCTGTTGAGCTTTCTGGGAAATGAGCGAGGAACGCCTCGTTATCCGCCAACGCTTCTCGCAAAGCTTCTCTGGTAGATTGAGAGAGGCGCAAGAGCTCGAATAAAGTGATCCTCGCCGGGATGTTGGAGAGTTGGGCTAAAACATCGAACCGAAAGGGCCTTCAAGTCTCTGTCCTTCCTAAGCTCGTTGTAGCGATTTCCTTGTCTTGGGCTCGATGACTGGCGCCTTTGATGGTGCATCGGGTATTGCCTCGGGGTACTCCTTCGAGAACTCTTTCCCACCTCGGGTAGCCAACGCTGGTACAAGTTGTGCAACGGGGGCGATTTGTTGCTCGGTGGAATCATTGATTTGCTCCTTTTCCGGCGCGGCAGAGGTAGCGTTACAAGTCTTCCCTTTAGACTTTGACGAAGTCCATTGTTCATCTGATAACAAGTCAGGGTGAACCCACATAATTTCGCCTTTCGGCGTAGTGTAAGGGATCATGCCTTGTGCCTCCCGATGCTGAAGGTCAAAGTTCACAACTCTGGCTTCCGTTCGAGGGATCGCCTCTACTCCATCTTGCACCTGGAATTCCGAAAAATCACCAAATTGGAGGGTGACCATGTTTGCAGACACCTTCTTCTGATCCTCTCGCAGAGTCATAACACCTGCCTCTAACAAGACTTGGATCTTGTCCTTCAAAACGTAGCATGACCCTGTCGAGTGGTGTACCATTCGATGGTACATGCAGTATTTTGGATCATCCGTCCTTGAAGCTTCCTCGGCTTCCTCATTTCCTAAGCTGATCTTGTTCATTTTGAGTAAAGTTTTAAGGATTGGTATGACTGGTCATCCTTAAAATCATACTTCCTGAGGACTACCGTCAAAAATATTCGATTGAAGGGTCTCGAAGTGGGTTGGGTCTCCACGGCCAAAGTCTCCTTCCCCTTCGATTGCTTTTGAGGAATAAAATTGTTCTGATTACCCCCCTTTTTATGACGAGCATCCTGGGGTTCCTCGGCTCCGATCCTCACAAGCATGTTCTCAACTTGTTCGCCTCGCCACCACTTTCCAAGAGTGTGCTTCAACCGCACCCATCTTTGAAAGTATGTTGATCGAGAGGTTGGCTCGCACATCCCGATGAATGTCGTTTCCGAGGCCTGGTCCCGGGAATGCAAAGACAGATTCCGGAATCGCTTGACAAAAGTGCTGACAGACTCCGTCTTCTTTTGTTTTTCGACCAGCAAAGTGGCCATAGACACCTCAGTGTCATCATCGAAGAATCGGGCCATAAAAAGCCTCTGCACATCTTTCCAAGAGCCGATAGAACTGTGCTCTAACCTCCTAAACCATTCGGCTTAATTTTAAGAGTGTTAATGAACAACCGGTCATGATAGGATCGTTACCGTTATATGCCGGTTTGCTTGGAAGTAATAGATGTGTTGCGACGGCGAGCTTTTTCCGTCGAACTGCACTAAATTAAGTGGCTTGAATTTCGGAGGATATGGGACATCATCCCATTCTATAGGGTATGGCCTTGCCACCCCCAGCTCCTTAGATTGCCCTTGGAGTTTCAGGGCGTCCAGCTGCTTTTGGAAATCCCGCAACATATGATCCTGCTCTTTCGTACGCGGATTCGATTCCGCTTCCGATGACATTGAGTGAACATCATGATCCCCGTCGTAGCCTTCTTGCTTCGATCCGGATCCTCCTTCGTCCATCTTCTTCTTGCCCACAACTTTCTCCATCATCATCTCTAAGCGTCTGATAGATTCTTGTTGCGCAAGAATAGTAGCTTGTTGCTCTTCAATTCTTCGTGTCATCTCTTCTTCTCGTTCGGCCATGAGGACACCGGCCCGACACCGAAATCGCGATTTGAAGGTTGAGATGTAGCGATGGCAGAGTTCTCCAATTCTTCAGAAGGACCCCCAGCCAACTGGCTATAATCAAACGGGATTGCCGCCCTAGTGCGAAGACGGGTGCTTCGATAGGCGCCTTGACTATTGATTAATGCGCCTCGTAAACACAGGAGTACTCGGTCGACGATTCAGATCGCTTATCGGGTCTTGCTCCGCTCCTCCCAACCATGTTAATGGTCACTCCATGACCTCGCGTCACTTTACGGTGGAACCGCCGCCTAGTTGACGGGTCGATGACCGCCAAAACCGGGCGATGCGTTGATGAACATCAAGATCGCAGAGATGAGCTTCACAGCAGCAGTGAGATCGCATTTGATTGGCATCGCTTGCGTGTGAGATAATCACGAGATCGGAAGTGGGTGTACCCCCGCTGATTCAAAAATGAGCCTCGCGTGAGAGGGGCTTCCCGAAGTCGAAGTTTGGCGAACTGGCGAGGTTGCCACTTCCCTTGCTCTGGCGAAGCTTATGGCGAGGTTCGCCATCCGAAGTTCATCCGCTCAAGATGGACCTCATGTTGACGAGGTTCGCCATTCGACGCTTGCCATGACGAGGTTCGCCAACGAGCGACGCATCACGCTGTCGGGCGAGATTCGCTAAGCGCACAGGCTCGCCTCTTTCAAGGGACCTCGCGTTGTGGCGAGGTTCGCCACTTTGACGAGGCTCGACACTTCTTGAGGGGACCCCACGTTGTAGGCGAGGTTCGCCACTTGGACGAGGCTCGCAGATGGGCGACGCTCGCCTTGTGGACGAGGTTCGCACCGGGCGACGCCGCCTTGTTTCAATGAACCTCTTGATGATGACGAGGTTCGCCGGCTTTCTTCTGGACGATAGTGGAATCGGTCCAACGAGACCAAAGCTCGAGCACATCGGCGAAGCTTGTTCTCGCCACGACGTTGTCCGCTGGGCTCGATAGGGAACCGTTAGTAGGATCGGTCTCCCCATAGGCAGAGCGAGGCTCGCCAGAAGCCAAAACTTGGCTAACAACATCCGAAGTTGACTTGGGTTGCTTAACAACCCACTTCTTAGCCTGCTGGCTAGCTTTTGGAGCCTCGCCCTGAGAGACGAGGTCGCTTGTCGAGGTTCACTCGAGAGGATTCAACAAAAGCCACGGGGGCTGAAGTCTCATACGAGACTCGACGACACTTGCGTGCCTTTACTGGGCTAGATGCCCCAGAGGAGAGGAACTCCTCGTACTTACTCTGATCAAATTCAATGACCAAGGTTTGAACCTCGGTTCCAACTGCAACTTTGTCCGATTAGCCACCACCAGCTCATCTAATGAATGGTTGCTCCCACTGTGGTCGCCATCTTCTGTAGGGTCGAAAAAATGTTTATTGATTGAATGAAATTGTTACAATCAAATTCTCTCGATTACAGAGGAAGAGGAGGTCGATTTGACTCCTCTTTTGTATGTGGGTTGTTTGGTAGCGAGAGGATGCTTCACTCGATGCTCACGTCGAGATTGCTTCCCGTTGACGATCAGATCAAGGCTGCAAATGATCTAGAGATTGTTGAAGAGGTTCTTGATCTCTCTTGGGCACACAAGTGTTGATCTCAAAAGTTCTCAAACTTTCTTTCCTCATTTGCCCCTTTCTTTGTTGGGCTTTCAACTATTTATATGGGCTTGAGGGGTGTAATCACCCTATTGTCACTCTCATATGAGGGTTAATGACCTCCCCCATCATGTCGAGCTACCAAATGCCGTGCCCAGAGGGTGTGATTGACCCCATCATCGTAGCGCGCCGCTACAATGATTGTCGGGATCAGCATACGAAGCGCCGGCGCCACGCAGAATCGGCGAACCTCGCCGAATGTCGAGCTCGCCGCTGGCGAAGCCTCGCCAATGTCGAGCTCGCCGCTGGCGAAGCCTCGCCAATGTCGAGCTCGCCGCTGGCGAAGCCTCGCCAATGTCGAGCTCGCCGCTGGCGAAGCCTCGCCAATGTCGAGCTCGCCGCTGGCGAAGCCTCGCCAATGTCGAGCTCGCCGCTGGCGAAGCCTCGCCAATGTCGAGCTCGCCGCTGGCGAAGCCTCGCCAATGTCGAGCTCGCCGCTGGCGAAGCCTCGCCAATGTCGAGCTCGCCGCTGGCGAAGCCTCGCCAATGTCGAGCTCGCCGCTGGCGAAGCCTCGCCAATGTCGAGCTCGCCGCTGGCGAAGCCTCGCCAATGTCGAGCTCACAGAATGACGAACCTCGCCAATGTCGAGCTCACAGAATGACGAACCTCGTCAAACTTTGAGGTTGTGGGCGATTTTGGCCTATGCAGACGAAGCTTCAAGCACGCAAGCGAAGCCCAAGTCTTCACGCTGAAGCTTGTGCTTGAGGCGAGCTAAGCTCCTTCGCAGCGAAGCTTGCTCTACGGGCGAAGCCGTAACATGCTACGAAGAACGGGTCGTAACTTTCAAACCGTATGTCGGAATTGGACGAATTATATATGAAAATCGACTATCTCGACGAGACGGAGCCAACCAAACCCACCGAAGGGTTCGGTTTGTTCGGCCATTTTGCCAAATTCCTTCCGGTTTGGGAGATATCGACACTTTTGTCTATTTTGTAAAGTCGAGCATTCAGTGAACTTAACCTTTAAAGGGCCTCGACTTCACTCGGATGGACCCTAAGCTCTTCTCGCCATTCCGAAGCCACAGTAAGGATTAAGGCAATTTTATCGCTTACAACTATAGAACGGCCCATCCCAAGACGGTGCAAAAGCTATGGGCCGTCCAGGTGGATATGCATTCACCGTCTGATCTACGACACGATATAGAAGTCCACGTGTCACGCATGCTCTAGGGGTCATTCGTTATACTAGCTCAAAGGATATGAATATATCCGCAAACATATCAACATTGCGTGCCTATATTGCCACTGGTTTATGTATATCATGAATAGAGATATATCTTTAATGCTTAACAGGATACAAATAATGACATATACAAGTAACATATTCATACTCAATAATTCGAGTGCAAATACAATAAAAAAAATAATAAATAAATATATCTTATCTAAGGTGACGGGAGTGAGAAATTGAAGAAATTGATGAAGATGACAAAATAACTGTCTGAACACCATAAGCTTTTCTTATTCATGAGAGACATGGTCAAGTGTATTCCCCATTAGAAATAGCTATACTGCTATAAAAAGAAAATTAAATACCATGATACTCACTATGAAATTTATACGAAAGAAAATTGTTATCTATGATTATAACTTTGATTTTACAACTCATGTCAATATTGTTAATTGGTCTTCTTGCATATTATGAATATTGCTACGAAATTTTATTATTATTATTATTATGAGTATTGTCTTGATTCCTGACTAAATTGCCCATACTCTTGTCATCATTATCCAGCTATAAATAGCCAAAGTATCGATTTAACAAATTTCCCTCAATATCTCTCCTAACTGATAATCATAAACTCTCATTTGAGATAACCACAACTAAATATCAAAAATGACGTCCGTGTCCCTGAAACATCTAGCAGCATCTATCGATTGTGATTAATCTGCGAAAGAGAATACTTGGTCAGAGAAAAAAGATTCGCGAAATTATTTGTCATTGTCAGGGGCAGAAATGCAATTACCAAGAAACGAGCGGGCTCGATTTGTCATTGTCAGATCCAGCTGGATCCAGCTGGCACTTGGGGGCCCGTTTCCGCGCCTCGAAAGACTACTACGATCCTCCGGAAGATGGCAGCGTTACCTTAATTGCCTTCATTAAATCATTAATCAATCATTAATCCATTACTATATTTAAAAAGCAAGATGATGCGGAAAAGGGTTGAAAACGCAAAATCGGTGAAAGTGAAGGGGGGCGGTGATATTTTCCATTTCTTTTGCTGCTGCCGCCGCTTCCTTCAAGAACCAAGAAGGGGAAAGATTGAAGAGAGAGCAGCGAAGAGAATCTCAAAGAGAGCGGAGGGTCTCACCGCGGCGGTGACGTTACCGCCCTCGCCGTCGAGAAATCCGAGAGCATTGGATTCGATTCTTGCGGAAAACACTAGAAGGCCGATTCGATTCGATTCGATCTGGTGGCTTTCGCTTGCTCAAATCTGGCGGGAATCAAGGGGACCCTAGGTTTCCTGATCCTCTCCGCCTTCGCTCGCCTCGCCGACGTCTTCGACTTCAAGACCCGGAGGCGCCGCCGCCGACGAGGCGGCGATCGCCGGAGTAAGATGCTGTGGATCATGAAGCTGTCGGGGTTCTTCTCCGCCGCCATGGTGACGATCGTCCTCTCCCCTTCGATCCAGTCTTTCCCGCCGGCGGAGGCGATCAGATCGTCTCATTTCAGCAAGATCCCGTCCTCCGCCGGCGATCGGCGGTTCTCGTTCCGCCAAGCCCCGATCTTCCGCAATGCCGACGGGTGCGGCCGCATCGCCGAGGGGTCGCCGAACTCCACCACCGCCTGCGACCCCTCGCTCGTCCACATCGCCATCACCCTCGACGTCGAGTACCTCCGAGGCTCGATCGCCGCCGTCCACTCCGTCCTCCAGCACTCGCTCTGCCCCGAGAACGTCTTCTTCCACTTCCTCGTCTCCGACGTCGATCTCGAAACCCTAGTCCGCTCCGCCTTCCCCAAACTCCGGTTCAAGGTCTACTTCTTCGATCCGGACCGCGTCCGCGGCCTGATCTCCTCCTCGGTCCGCCAAGCCCTAGAGCAGCCCCTAAACTACGCGCGAAACTACCTCGCCGACCTCCTCGAGCCCTGCGTCGGCCGCGTCATCTACCTCGACTCCGACCTCGTCGTCGTCGACGACGTCTCCAAGCTCTGGCGGACCCCGCTCGGGTCCAAAACCCTAGGCGCCCCCGAGTACTGCCACGCCAACTTCACCAAGTACTTCACGGACAGGTTCTGGTCGGATCACCGCCTGAGCGGTACGTTCACCGGCCGGAACCCCTGCTACTTCAACACCGGCGTCATGATCATCGACCTCGACCGCTGGCGGCGCTTCGACTTCACGCGCCGGATCGAGCGGTGGATGGAGATCCAGCGGAGCGGCCGGATCTACGAGCTGGGCTCGCTGCCGCCGTTCCTTCTCGTGTTCGCGGGACACGTGGCGCCCATCGAGCACAGGTGGAACCAGCACGGGCTCGGGGGTGACAATATCAGGGGCAGCTGCCGGGATCTGCACCCGGGGCCGGTGAGCCTGCTGCATTGGAGCGGGAGCGGGAAGCCGTGGGCGAGGTTGGACGAGCGGCGGCCGTGCCCGCTGGACGCGACGTGGGCCCCCTATGACCTGTACGGGCCTTCGCTATGACCTGCTGTTGCCGGTAAAGTAACAAAAAAAAATTTATTATTATTAAAAAGGATTTTATATGAAATTTTTTAGTGGGGGGTCGATTTCACCACTTAATTGCCTTTTTTCTCTTTTTAATGTTATGATTTACTGCTTTTATTGAAATTTTTTTAGGAGGCGATTTGTATTATTATTTTTATTTGTTGATGCCTCTATAAATAAGGAAGGGATTTTATTGTTTAATTTTGGTGGAGTTTTGGTAGTTTTGAGATTTGTGCTGTTATTTGTAGGATGATTTGCTGGAATTTAGGGATCAGGACCTGGACTTTTGTTTATTTGCACAATAGGTAAATGGATGTGAAATTAATTTGTTTTGATTTTTCTAACTCATCTGATGGGCACTTGTTAAGAGATGAGAGAAATAAAGAGAAATGAATAATAAATTGGTTCTCCCTCATTGCACTAATTTCTTTATTCGACTCTCCTTACTCTATCTCTCTCACCCGCTAATGAGTGCCCATGGGCACCCGTTACAAAAAAACAAACATGTTTCTATATTTGCACAATATGTAAATGGAGATGAAATTAATGGTTCAGAGATAAAAATGAGACTGCAAACACATGGCAGGATCTAATAGTTGTTGGGGGCAAATAGGAACTATAGCCAAATTTATTACCAGCTAATTAGTACATTTTACTGATCATACTACATTATAGCATTATTTTCACCTACTTTCACCAATTTGATCCCTGTGGAGCAAAATGGTCACTATTACGAAAGTTATGTCGAGCACAATCTTATAACTAGATTTCCAACCGCGCCCCTACTTTAGTTTTTGGCTCTTGTCACTAACTTCAGTCCACGTATATAATAATTAATTAAAAACAGGCTTACTTTTTTTCCCCTAAAAATAACAATACATTTCCAGAAGAGGAGCTGTTTGTCGTAGTTAGCTGTCTACGGAAGTTGTTGGTGGGTGGAGGCGTGGGCTTTGGTGGCAGCCTCCGGAGCCCGTGAGGGTTGCATCATGTGACCCACCCGAGCCTCAATTGGGGCCCACACACCTTTTCCCCTTTTTCCTTTTTGTTTATTGTGTAAACTGTAGATTATCCCCCTTAATTATTGGATTACTCCTCCTTTGTCTGCATTTACCATTTCCTAGTTACCTTAGTATCACTTGAGAAGGATGAAATTGCTGGTAACCCCCTCGAAATCAGTGACATTGAAGTGCTACTAAAACAGTTGAGCACTACCGAAGAGGGTCTAGCCGAGTTGGTAAGCTGCTTATGAGTAGTACTTCAAGGTGTGTGTCAGGTTCGACTCTCTTGGAGAGTACCCACATGAATTTAATTTTCCAGAATATCCAAGGCCGATGTTGGGAGGGTGCTCCTTAGCCATGCCCGAGGGTATGATATCCATGGTTTAAAGGATCACGGGGAAGTTCCCTCTTCAAACCGAAAAAATAAATAGTTGAGCACCGATAACCTACAAGTGCAAGAGAAGGTATAGACGGGAGGGGTTATCTGCAATTTACCCTCTTTTAAATAAAAGATGCACGGTATATTGTATAAATTAAGTGTACAAGTGATTCTCAAAATGATCTTGATGGTAGGATTCCAGAAAAAAGCTTCATAGTAAACAAAAACCCGTAGTTATAAGACATAGACATCCATAGTCGTAACGCGTGAAAAAGAATCATATAACTCTAACCACGGATGTCCTTTAAAAGAAAATGGGACTTAGTACGGTTCCTTCGTGTGGTTGTTTGATGTGTCTCTAATGGAGTGCAGGTTCTATCAGAACGTCCCGCACAGTGCAGGGTGTGTACTGAACTACAGGATTGGAAAGGAGGGGGTAGTGATGTTATTTCACTGCCCCCACTTAACCTATTAGATCATCTCATGTGGTGGGGTGTTCTGATAAGATTTGCAGTCTCTTTAAATTTTAATGTAGCACACGTCGATATCTCTCAGTCTTGATTCAATTAAGTTGATGATTTATGTGTTCCTGTTGAGTATCATATCAACAACATACGACCTAAGTACATTGAGGAACCCGTTGCTCCTCATTTAATCATGTTTTAACCGGTCTGAACTACAATTGACAAAAATATATATAAAAAAAAGAAGATTATTGTCATTTCTTATTCTTTACCAACGGCCAAATGGGATGATAGGCTCCTGCCAAAATAACATTTATTAACTTATTAAACTAAATTTCCACCACTAAAACTCAAAACTCCACTAACTTTCTCCATCATAATCTCCGTCTATATCTCATTTCAATCATTGTTATTCTCCTTCTTAAATTATCATTTTGGATTATGGAGCCTTGCACTTTAGCACTGAGGGGCAAAAAGAAAAGTAAAAAAAACGACCCGTGTGGCGCACACGTGTCGCTTCGGACTAAGCTCGCTTTAGGTAATCGCTCAGCATCGGTAGATTCTAGGAGTGTGATATCTCACCTTTCCGCGCTTTATTTAAATTCAAATTTAAATTAATAAAGTCACCCAATGTTTTTTTTAACAAAAATATAATTGGTAAGCTCAGCAGACATTGGAGCTTCTTGCTTGTCTTTACTGTGCTTCTAAAACTTTTAATTAATAAAGTAAAGAGAAAAATATATAAAGCAAATTCATACCTGTGCTTGTGCTTTCATTAATTTTAAGTGGTTCTCACTTTAGCTTGCATCATTTTGGTGATGTGGTATTTATTGTGAAGATTAGTATAGTCTTCGTTATAGATTATTCGCTATATGTACTCAATTTGTTTTGATAGCATAAATTAATGTTTCTGGTTATAAGAATGAGTTTTCGCTATAAAAATAAGCTGATTGTTTTTATTTTTAATAAAAGGGTTACATACTGAGCTGGCATCATTATGTTGGAGCTTTCTTTGTCTTTCACTTGTGATGATGGTGATCATCATGCTTTAAAAAGAAAAAACATAAATCTATGATAATTTTCATTCTACCGACTGTTTTGGTACATTAAAAAGCCAGATAAAGTTGGGAATAAAATATTTATATAGCTCTAGTTATTTGCCAAATAGTAGGTAACAGAATATATTATTTTAAACGGTGTGATAGCATTTAAATATACAAAAGATGAAAGGTCATCTTTTTTCCCCTCTTTTCCTTTTAGTTTAAAGCATTGTGCTCATATTATCACAAGTGAGGTTGTGTTTATATATAGTAACTATTTTAGCTACGTGTACACTATTTCTTTTCCTAGCTTTTCGTATATTAAATTCTGTATAGAATAGTTCAATGTTATATTGAAAATCTTGCATGATTCAAATCAGCAATCATAATTTTTAGAACATAATCAAGGATTAGAAATTATGATTGTTAATTAGATTGACAAGCGAAAATTACAATAGTTAAATTCGGGTTCAGAAATTTAACAAATTTTTTGAAATAATAAAATTTTCAATTTATCTCTTTTTTAAGCAAAGGATAATTTATTTTTGTTCATTCATACAATTACACAAAATGCTTGAAGTTTTTTAAGCAATGGAATGCATGGTTCTTTTTTTTTTTTTTTTTTGAGTGAATTTTTTCACGATCCTTCAGACCATGGGTATCAAACTCCTGGACGTGGCTAAGAACACACCCCAACGCACAACTACGGGTATTTCAGGAAATTAAATTCCAATGGTGCTCCATAGTAGAGTCGAACATGAGTGTTTAAACCATCAGACAATCTGATCAGTTGTATTTTTTTTTCTTTCATTTCTATGTATGAGGTCAAGAATATTTGATAGCTGGTTATAATAATAATAATAATATCTAATACATACTTTTTAAGAAATGTTTGTTAACTTGCTAGAATTTTTTTAAGCATTCAAATGCTCTCAATTATAGTAAAAGGCTATTCAATTGCATTAGCAACTTCACAATGAGATAATTTAAAATTTTTATCACCCTCTCATATTCACCTAAATCTACCACTAAATATGCACAAATACCTCTATTTCCCTTGTGAGCAACAATTTGAACCTACACATTTCTTATAAAATATCATTTGTTTATTCACAAGCAAAACCCCACACGTTTTATCTGTCAACTAGTATTAGCATTTACTGGTTTTGATCTCTCTGTGTGCGTGCATGCGAGCGCCACTTTGCATCGGATGCTCTCAGGGATTCTTCTCTCTTTCCTCCGCTCACCTCTTTTCAAAGAGCATGCTAGCCACAGCCGCGAGTGCAGCGAGTGCCCTTCACTCGCGCTGTGGCTAGGATGCATGCATGTGATGTGTCCTAGCCACAGATCGAGTGGGAGCCACTCGCGACGGTGGCCAGCAGTGCTCCTTTTTAAAAGCTATCGGGTGTCTTTTATTTGCCTTTATTAGTGCATCTGATCATCATCTCTCTATTAATGAGAGTGTGCAGATATTTATGTGTGTACTCGTGAAGGACATTAGTAAAAGAGAGAGGAGAGGAAAAAAAACTAGAAAAAGAGAGAATCAAGCAATTTCAGCTATAAAAAGTACACCCACATGAACGAAGCAAACAAAGTTTGGGGCCCCATTGCCGACAAATTCTCGCTGGTCCAAGTATTTCTTTGGTTTGCTAATACGTGTCAATGAAGGCCCATTGAGTTTGTTTGCATATATGTTCCTCTATGTGACAAATTTTTTTTTTTTTTTTTTGAAGGATTTCTTGTCAATGGGGTACTAGGAAAAACATTGAATGAAATTTAATGAATAAAAAAATTGTAAAATAGTATTTTAAAAGGTACTGTGAACTTTAAAAAAACTGAAAAAGAAGAATAGGCATCAGAGGAGCAAGCACATGGCCACAACTTAACAAAGGGAAACAAGAATAATATGATAAAATGATCAAGCCAGGTCACATAACTGTATGAAACTGAATGTACCATTTATGGAAAATTATAATTCAAAGCCATTCATTCCATTTAGGGGACCACATAGTAGAAGAATAGCTACATTCCTCCAAATATTAAATCAGAAATCTTTGACATTGTGAAAGATTCATGGAGTTTGAGCAGCTGTCTACCATCAAAATAACACTCCAATACTAAAAGCAATTCTTCATTAATAAACACTTCAAAAATGCAAGAACTACGATATTTGCATATGTCATTTATAAATTAAATAATCATATCATTAAGCCAGGGCTGATAATATACCAAAATTGATCAAAACAAATTATTTTCTTGATAGATAACAGGCGATGACAAATGATATATCACATATAAAACTAACAAATGAAAAGGGAAATAATAGGGATATAACACAAATATCCAAGGCCTTCATCAAAGCATATCATTCATGTAACAACCCCTAAAAATTTTGGATTAAATTTGATTTGCAAGCCTAAGATACAACATAAGCAGAAATTAATAAATAAAATCAAATGGAAAGCATGGATATAATTATAGATCTTACTAAAAGTACTAATGAAGTCAAGATGAAGGAAATTTTAATAAAGAGGCCAAATCATCCCTTCATGAAATAAATAAAAATCTATGGTTCCAGAAACTACAAACTAATTTTATTGGAGTTAGAACTGTACGCTACAATTCTCGTCAAAGCCAATGGAGATCTCCACCTATGGATCAAACAACATCTAAGAAAAATCACACTCTAAATATAAAATCTACTAACAAGAGCTAAAAAGAAGTTCAAAACCTTGTTAGATGATTTTCTTCAGAAATTGAAATAACCGCGAGTAATGCAAATCTCTTCAAGAGGTATTCTTTTGAAAATCGATACCTTGGATTATATGCATCACTCATCCATCGAAAAATACCTCTAATAGTTAACTTCAGGTTCAAGTACATCTGCTTGTGGCTGTTGAGATCAAAAAATAAAAGCACATTGTAAGCCACAATAAACATGAACTAATAAATAGAATGAAAAACTGCAAACAAAATTGTTTGCTTAGTCTCATTATTATGACAATTTCAGGTTTTCTGAAAGCAATAGGCTTATCGAAAATATTGAATAATCTGTGGGGCTAATTGCGGATAGACCCCTGTAGTTCTATTGCTGCCGATAGACCTTGTACTACCGCCCAAGTATTGACTGACAAGGTCTTAAACATCAGATATCGGGAAAATATTGAATGGCCAAAATCCATATCAGATTGTGGACATTGGGGAAATATCGAGAATATATCGTAATATCGGAGTGTCATATCAGATGATGTGCATTCATAATATAATGTCCTAAAATGTAATGTAAACATAATTGATGAAATATAAGCATACAAAAAATGTAAATAATATATGTTTAGGATCATTAACCAATTGTAGAAAATTATTTAGGGAAAACAGCATGCTAGAATTTACTTAAAAGATTCATAGAGCTAGAATATGGGTCCGGATTCTTTACAACCTTGATTGTAGAGAATGCATACAGTTGATTAGGCGGGCTAATACTATTCGTTCATCTCAGTGGGTCCCCCAATGAAAAGTATTTTTATATTATTTAGATAATTCATATCATTCATGGGGTCCACTGAATGAGGATATTTAATTGGTGAGTTGTAGGCATTCTCTACAATCAAGGATGTAGAGGATCTCCACCCTTAAATATTTTCTAAGAACATTAAAAAAAATTGCAGAACTATATTGTTCTGCAACAAGCCATATAAAAGAAAACATTGGCTAACATTATTAGCTAATATATCGCCGTTCAGGGATATATCGTCCAAAAATTGTCAAAAAAAGATAAAGGATATTGAGACCATATTATTTCGCAGCAAGCCTTATAAAGATATATTGGCACATACATATTATATATCGGGGTTATTTAAAACAACGAGTACTAATGGACCCCGAATGTTTTTTTGAGTCTTTTACACTCAGATAAAGAGTGACAATTAGACCCCCTAAGGGTAAAATAGTTTTAAGAAATTCACTCCGGGGGTTTATCGGCATTGGGTAATAGTACATTTTTGGGGGGTTGGTTGGGTTGTGGGGTTGTGGGTGTTTCTACCCACAAATGGGCAATAGTCCGAGGGGCCTATTGGCAATTAATCGTAATCTGTGTACTACATAGTGATTAAGTTCTGATTTAAGAGATTAACATGTAAATTACCAAGTCAACTTCAAATCTATGGTTAAGACACAATTCAAATATTGAAAATGAGTTTCAAATTGAAAATGTAAGTGAGATCAAGTCAGAGAAAACCAACCTTGTTTTCCCATAAACTTATAAGGTCCGGTAAACCATCATCATCGAATAGCCCATCTTCCTCGTATTCTGTCCTTATATGGATCTCCTTCATAAATGTGCGCATACTTCTAGCTGCCGCTTCCTTTAAATTAGCATTGAAATCTTGACTTATGATTGAACTGTACCCCAAGTTATCACTAATCATATTTTGATTCACAATATCTTTTGCCGCCTCGAAACCTCCTTGTGCTTCTGTCATGCTTTCTTGTATTATCCCTGTCGAAGTGTGAGGTGCAATGCTACTTTGAACATTATATAGTGCTTGAGGAACTGCAGCATATTGCTGCATATTCATATAATTTCCATGAAATGATTGGCCTCTATTCATTGCAGACCCTGTTCTTAATAAAACATGGTTCGAAATCCCGTTAGAAATCATAGAATCATGAGAAATTTGCCGGCTATGTTTAACAAAGGAATTTGTTGGCAAGCTCGCGAAACCTTGAGTCCCTTGGAAGCCCAAATTTCCATATGATTGCAAAATTTGGTTATTGTTCACTTGTTGCGTCATCATTGGACTTAGATTCGAAGAACTTGCAAATGAAGGATTGGAGTTGAAGAAACTTCTTTGGTCGATGCAAATGTTGGTAGGTCTTCGCTGTCCTAAATTCATAAGAGCTTGAGGTGGAAATTGATCTAGTGATGAGTTTGGAACGTTTGACAAAGATGCCTCCCCTCTTTCTTGCTGTTGTGATGCATTTAATCTCTTCAAATATAGACGGTATTTCTGCACAAGGTCAAAGAATTTTGTTAAATGATCAAAAATTAGATTTCAAAATGAATGTACTGAAAATATGAAACATAGGATCACAAGGGTTATATGCTACAGTGTCAATCATTTCAAATAAAGGGTGAACTCCACATAACCTATGAATTGGGTGTTTTGCACAAAACTCCCAAAGCTTTATAGATCAGAGAAACACCCTGAGTTATCGAAATGATACAAACTCCCCTGAACTATTGGAAATTGTCATAGGCAACTTTAATGTGAAGGGTAAACTACCCTTGTCAAGATCTATATATGCTATAACCCAGGAAAAAGCTACATAAGGGCAAAACTACCCATAACAGATCACATAAAAATATGTGACAACTTAAACTACTTGTCGTCATTCAACAAGTTCAAGGGGGTTTCAATTATGTATAAAGCTAGGGGGTTTCAAGCAAAACAAACCAAAAGCTCAGGGGTTTTTCATGAAATTAACCCTTGAAATCTTTTTGGACCCAAAACTCATGAGACCAACCATGAGACAGGGTCACACCTTTCTTGGGATTTGAACCAAGATCAATGACTACCATAAAGATGCATCAATTGTCCAATAGTTGATCACATGATTTTAGGTCCAAAATTCATTTCTCTTAAAAATAAACGTGCCAAACATTTTTAGACTAACGTGAAAAAGAAAGGAAAATAAAAGAAAAGCGAAAGCTGCCATTTTCATGATAATAGATCATAATAAGCATAAAAAGCTTTATTTTCTAGTCACATGCGTATATATCAACTAGTTGTTTCTGAAGCAAAGCTATATCAAAGAATTCATGTAGATACTTACATTCATCAGCAGCAGTAAATAGTTTCCAAAAAATCACCAATTAGCTCAAGTACCGCACTCTTGATATTTTCACTATCGCAAATCACTAAAGAAAATTTGTATCCTTAAGTTCATGCAAAGAGTTCCGTATATTCTTGTTGTACAGCAAAGTTGATGGGGAAAAATAAAGAAAGAAACAATAACTGATTATGCATATCGAGATACAAATACTGCAAGAAACTGCAAATATTTTTGTCACACATTGAAAATTTCTTTCAAAACCCTCATGGAATATAATCATGTCACAAGTCCACAGCATTATATTGCTCATGTCTAGCAAACTATTCTATGTCACTGAAGTGAGATAACTAATCTTTTTAAGCTATATTCACCCTAAAAGCACCGTTATAGATGTCTTATAAAATGTTTCCTCTTAAAGACCAATATTTCAGAACAAAGTCCATTATCTTTTATTATTTATGGCCCATACTTAAGAGTTATCTCTCAAGCAAATCCAGATATCGCATGCTAATACATTTTCGCTAATACTTGAAAATGAATCAGATACAAACCAGATATTGCCATGTATACAAATCTTATTCAAGAACAAAATTTTAGATTATCTGTTATAAACGGATACAATACTTGATTGAGTTTCAGTAAAATCCATATTTCTTTTGGTTGAAATGAAGATTTTCATGGTACATTACATGAAATCTTTTAGGAATAAGGTGATGCACATTACACCTGGCTGACTATGACTGCTGAAAATTAAAAAGAAAATACAGAAAAATTAAGATTTGTATTGTTGGATTGATGGAAAGTTTGATATATGGTTATATATTTATATGTGTATGCCACGATTGGATTTCATTTGACCTGTTTCCACATTACAGTGAAACAAATTTCATGTTTATCATCATTTATAAGTATACCCTGCTAAATAATTATTAGTTATAAACTCGTGAAGAATCACTGAAAGTAAAAAATAATATACTAATAACAAATGGTAGAAATTAAAATATATATATCAAGTTATTATACCTGCAAGTGACTAGCAACATTCTCTCTAGTGAGTGTTGGGTTGTTCATCAACTCAAGAATTTTCTTAGGTACAGCCTCTGCACAAAGATTGAAAAATCAACTAACAATTCAACAAGAAAACTGAAAAATCACAATTCTAAGAGGGTGTTTGGGAAGGCTTATTTTTTGAAGCTTATAAGTGACGCTAGCTTTTAAAGGCTTTTGGCTTTATGATAAAAATATTATAAATTTGTTCGAGTAGTATAGTTTTTTTTTTGGGTCAAACCTAGCTTATTTAGGTAAGCTTACCTGCTTTTAAAACGTGAGTTACAATCTAACTTATTTCATATTTCACCCAACAAGTAGAAATGAAAAGGCGAGTTTAAAAGCTAGTTTGACCAAAAAAAACAAGCCGCCTCAAACACCCTCTAAGCATAGTGAGAATTTTTCCTAAATTTGCAATAAAACATAGGGTTAACTGTGGGTAGACCTCTTGTAGTTCTATTTTTACACTATCGCCAAATCGTAGATAGACATCCTGAGTGATGTGACTCTTTTACCCTCAAGAGGTTCATTTAAAAAAGAAATCTCGTCCTCTGAGGGTAAAAGAGTTGAAACCATTGTCTCAGGGGTTCTATCCACAACAATATAAGTACAGGAGTCTATCCACAATTGGGCAGTACTACAGGAGGTCTACCCGCAACTATCCCTAAAACATAAAAACAATGAAGAGGGCTCATTCTTACTTTCAACTCCCAATTGCTCAACAGCTGCAACAAACTGCTGATGGAGATCAGACGACCACACGACTCTCTGTTTCTTGGTAGTAGACATATGCTCGCGTTCCTCAGTCTTTTCTTCTTCTTCCTCTTCCCTTTTCCTCTTGTTCGCCGAAGACGTATTTTCATCAAATGACTTATTATGCTGATCATTATCCTCTAAACCCCCGGAATTATCAACCTCTTTCAATTTCGACTCATTCCTCTGCTTTCTAACCACATGTTGCCATATGTTCCTCAATGCATCTATACGCATTGGTTTTATAAGGTAATCACACGCACCATGGTTGACACCCTTCAATACCAAATCATATTCATACTCCGAGGACATCACTAGCAAAATTCATCTAATTAATAAAATAATTTTAAAAAAACTAAAACTTCTCTCCTAAGTAAGCATAAACTTTTATTTAGCTAAATTGCAGATAAGCTGCATCATCTATACCTTCAGTAGCACTTACCCATCTATGCCACAAATTGAGAGGTAATGAGTCTACTGATGATATAAATGAGAGAAGTTATCTGCAATTTAACCCAAATAAATCCATCCTAATAATTAAAAAAATTCAAAATTAAAGTTAGCTTAAATTTTAACGGGTAAATTGCAGATAACCCCCATCCTTTATATCTTCAATATCACTTATGACCCCTCAAATTCCGGATTACCCATATATGCCACAAATTGAGAGGTGATTAGAGATGTACTATGCGGTTTACCCAATTTTTAATCCACGCAAAAGTTATTACTTACTAATAACTGGAAGATCCATCTCCAACCCAATGTGCTCCAGGAGTTTGAACCCATTCATGTCGGGTATATGAACATCACTCAGAACAAGGTCAAATTTCCCTTTGTTCGCACGAAGAGTGTCCAATGCATCCATGGCCGCAGAGCAGCTAGTAACTGTAACAAATTAAATTCTATAAATTTAGCACTAACCCATTTGATATCTAGCAAAATCACGACGACCCAAATCAAAGATATGTGAGAAAATCATTTGCATCAGGTTGGATTACCTTGATACTGGTATTAGAATGACATAAGTATAGCACAA
The DNA here is from genome assembly GCA_012295165.1 of Asparagus setaceus. Classification (NCBI taxonomy): domain Eukaryota; kingdom Viridiplantae; phylum Streptophyta; class Magnoliopsida; order Asparagales; family Asparagaceae; genus Asparagus; species Asparagus setaceus. Next base: position 5,675,731 of record CM022705.1, read on the forward strand.
ATCCAATGGCTATCGACAGCGACTCGTTTAGTGAATTTTCAAAAAAAAAAAACTTAGTTTACTCTTATCCCTTTGCATTCGTGTCTTTGAAAGATACTAAATTTAGCATTGACACAACGACCCAAATCGAAAATAAGCGATGAAATCATTTGGGAGTAGCTGAATTACCTTGATACCAGTATTTATTGAGCATGACACTAAACTTAATCATGACAACTCGAATCATTGCATGTTTAGGAATTTTGAAAATTTTTACCTTACTCCTATCCCTTTATATTTGTATCATTGCAAACATTAGTTTTCTGCATGTATTATTGAATAAAATTTAGGATTTTTACGTTGTAATATATTAGCTCTCTCCATCATAACCGCTAAAGCTCACGTCTTTCCAATAAAATGGATGGTTTCACAAAATGGGTAATCAATATATTTTCGTTAAATGCAATAAAAACCCAACTTTGATTTCAGAACTTGATCAACATTGTTCGGGTCAGAGTCGAGTCACCTTGATAGTGGCATCGCTGGAGCATGGCCTTGATGATGTGGACGCATGTCGGGTCGACGTCGACGACGAGGACGTGGAGGCCGGCGGGGAACTGGGCGCCGGAGGGTCTGTGGGGTCCGCCGCCGCCGCCGCCTCCGCAGTAGTCAGAGGAGGTTTGGACTCCCATTTAAGGGGAGGGGGGAAAGATTGCTCCTTTGATGGTGAGCTGGGATTGTTTTTCTTTTTTTTTTTTTTGGGTGTAGAATTTGGATCTGGGATATTCTCTGGAGATAAGGGAGATATTTGAGCGAGAGAGCAGGGAGGAAGTTAGAGTTGGGATTTGAATGGTGGCGGCCTCTCCCATTGAGGAGAGAGAAAAGGCCAGCTAAAATATTTCAACAAACAAACTGTAATCAGATTTCCTCTTTCTCTCTCTAAATTCTGTTGTCAGCAACAAACATATTACCAGCATCCTCTCTGAGAGAGAGAGAGGAAGAGGGAGCTCTCTGCGTCCTCCGTGAATGTTCGAGTGTCACAGTAAATCATGTTCAAATAAAATGCGTACATAGCATAAATCAGAGTATGGATTATATCGTAACGCGTCATAAAAAGGGGGTGATCTATACCATTAAGGGGTAGTTAGTGGGTTAGTTTAAGAATCGTAACTCTAGTGTTTATGGTATATAGATCACTCCACTCCTATAGAGATAGTTCTGATAAGATCTCTACTGTACATCTTAGCTGTATCTGAGATGTTCAGATAAAATTTGTAGTGCACAAATAAAAATTTTGTCAGGACGCTCTGATGTTCTGATAAAATTTGTTATTTTTTCTTTAATGTAAAGCTTATCAGAAAACTATGTTCTTTGTGGGGGTTCTGATAAAATTTGTATTCTCAGATAAAACTTATGCTCTCTTTTCAAATATAAGTCTTATCATAACACTGTGCTCTTTGCAGGATGTTCTGGTAAAATTTGTACTGCTTCCTTAAGTACAAATATTATCAGAACACTCCAAATATTTTTGTTAAAATGTGTAGTCTCTTCTTAATAACAAATTTTATCAAGATAAACAACATGCACTCGGGATGTTTTGAACCATAAAAGAGATAGCTAAAATATAAGTATGAACAAAATAACTTACCTTAAACATATTGGTGAACTCTCTCGACTTTCCCCTTAAAGTATCAATTTACTTCTTTTGCTTCTCAATGTGTTCATTTTATGAGCCTACAATCAAATATTTAACAGATCAATGACGTGATAGTGTTTTCCCCTTTTGCATTTTTCATGAGGTTTTATCAGCCAATCTCCTTTTTCCAACCTAAAAATTTTATTAACTACTTTCCCCTAGAACGTTTTGTCGTTTAACCCCCTTTAGGAATTGAAAATTTTACTTTTAAAATTGCATAAAATATAAGAATGCGAAAAAACACTATCACGTCATTAATTTGTTAAGTATTTGATTATAGCCTTTCAGGCTTCACAAAATGATATTATTGAGCACGTGCACATAGTTTTAGGGGAAATTTAGGCAACTTGATATTTAAGGGAAGAACTTGAGAGTTCACCAATACTGTAAAAGAGGATTTGATTATTTTGTCCTATCAAAATTGCCCTTCTATCCTTCTGTGAATGACTCGAAACACAGTACTATTTCAGAATAATTGACATTACCACTCAAGCGGTCTTGTGCATTCACTCAATTGACATAAATTTAAAGGTCCTCTTTGTTAAATACATTATTATTATTGTTGTTGTTGTTGTTGTTATTTGGTGAGCCATTTTCATTGTTATTGTCCCAACCGTTAAATTTAGGTATGCTTGCCTAGGACTCCATCTTGGTACTAATCCATTATGATCAAAGTCAAATCGCGAGCCTATTAATGAAGCAAATTCAATGAAACAAACAGCTGGTACCATAGAGAAGAGGCCATAAAACTGAACCTGCATCGTTAGCTTGGAAGGTTACGGGTCATAGTCGACATTGATTGATTATTTTTAACGTCTTTAATTCAAAACCAAACATGAAATTATGATTTCATTCGGCTCCTTTATGAAGGATTGATGACGGGGGAATTTTCGCATGATCCTTCGGACCATGCGTATCAAACACTCGGGCATGGCTAAAGGGCATCCCCTAACGTATGGCCTCGAGTATTTCGAGAAATTAATTTCATGTGGCTGCTCCACAAGAGAGTCAAATTTGAAATCTTAGCTTACTACTCATAAGCAGCTTATCAGCTCAGCCGGACCCTCTTGAGTTCTTTGTTAATTACATTATGCAATAATGACTAGTAAACCAAATAAAAGAATCAACAACAAAATCACGTTGCAATATATTTTAAAAACAAAAGCATAATAAAAAAAACACCCAAATACATGTTTACGTTTATCACTATAACAATCAAGCATAGTTAAGAGTGTTCATCGAAAAATATTTCATTGATATTGTTCTCTGTGATTCTCTATGGTCGAAGACAAACTAAATCCAGTAGTTATTCCGAACGAGCATATCTGTCAAGATTTTTTTTTCTTTCTATATAATGGATTTTGTTTGTTTAGTAGAATGTAACAGTACATAATAGTCAGTTAGTTTTTCCAATCCTCTTAATTAACTTTTTGGTCCAGCTAAAAAAAGGGATTCTATTTAGAAGTACGTAATATTCAGTTATTAAATTTTCAAATTCTCTTATAAATAACTTTTGGCTCAGCAAAAATAAAATGAAAAAAATAAAATAAAATAAAGAAATAATAATAATAAAATTTAAAAAGGAAAATTGCTTTCGTTGAGAGTTGAACTCAAGACCTCCCGCTTACTAAACGGGTGCTCTAACCAACTGAGCTACGAAAGCTCGCGTGTGCTCTCCGTTACTTAATTTAACTCGATCACTATCTCATGGCACTTTGGTATCATTACTAGGAGGAGGTCTAGCCATAGTCCCGAATGGCTTTCACTCGCGCTGTAGCCGGGGCACATGGACTGTGGCTAGCAATCTCTATTACTAGTGTTTGTTTGTGATATTTGGATTAACTTGAGGGTCTGTATCACTAATATTAACATTATAAAGATGAAAAAATAGTTAATTATGTATTAGTTCATCTGGTTCTATAACTTTCATGAAATAATATACACCGTTGATTTCAATTGATGTTGTGTTTAGAGCGGCACAGTTGCATTTTTATAATTACCAACCAGGCTCTCAATGTTAGAGGTTGTTTGGTTAGATGGAAATGAAGTTGCAAATATAAATAGAGCAACCGGATTTGTAAATATATTATTTTGTTTACAACTTTATAATTAAAAAGGTAAATAGATTCAAGATTTTGTAAAAAACTTGCAGCAAATGCTACAATTTATTTGGTGGTAGTAAAAGCTACATGGTTCAAAAAAGAGAATTAAAAATAAAAACAAATCCATCAAGTAAAAAAAAATCCAAAGAAAAAAACATTTAGATCAAAATTTCCTTATATGCTAAAAATTTGTAGCTTTTGCCATTGTAACACTAAAGTTGCATTTGAAAATGTGTTTCCTATAATATAATTACAGACATCCAAACATCGAATTTGAAATTAATTTTCTGTAACAAATACTACATGCAACATTAGTTGCGGCAACATTTATTGCAATTTATTTTCGCAGCAAACCAAATAGTCCTGTATAGTTAGATGTTGAAGTTTAGTGCTAATTATTAGAGTTGTTAATGGTTTCATAATTACATGCGTCGTTTTAAATATTTTAGCTAACAAGGTAAAGGCCATATGAAGGGCAGATTCTCTCATGCACAACAACATGATTGGCACTGAGACTCAGTGACATAATTTTATATGAGAGAGTCCATATATTCACATGTCACATGATACGAACAAAGTTGCAACACAACTATTGTTGCAAAGGCAAAATAGAGTAAACAAAGGGAAATTATTTTTCTGCCGAAAGAGGAAAGTGTTCCCACAACATGAGTTGGAATTTACATGTAAACGAAATTGTTCCTTGGGTTATTTTTAACCCAACACATAAAATTTTGCACGGACAAAGTCTCCGATTAGGTTTCCACAAACTAAAATACACAATACTCTGTACTTTATCATTGTTAACGTCTATTGTTTGCTCATCATAATTTTACCTAAAATTTGATATGCACAAGGAGATAACCATGCGTCATTAGATTTGAAGATCCATGGCTTTGATGAAAGTGCTTAAGCAATCATTTTATGTTGAGATCCCCATTAATCAACACGTTAGCAACTAACCTCTCCCGCGTTCTTCACCAACCATGGGGTAAAGTGGGCCCCCGGAAAACTTATTTTAACACGTCATGGAAAATGCTGTTTCCTGTGGGAAACCAAACACTAGATCCACTGTTTAAGCAAGTAGAAAGTATCCGGTAAGGAAGTCACATAATATTAAATACGTACTTAAAAGATGTCAACCGTTAAATCTAGATACGAATTTTAAATTTTAATAATCTAATGGTTAACATCATTTGAGTGCATATTTAATATTATTAACCATGATGTGCTGTACACTTTTCCTTGTGAAACACTACTTCACCAGATTGCATGTTATGTTTTAACAACAAACAGGCAAAGTCATAAATAGTAGACGACAACGTGTAATTTAGTGGTGTATTTGCAAATCTTTTTCAAATGGATGTCTTAACTGCAGCCCTGTGGTTAGGGTTAGGCGAGGGCCTGACCGGGCCCGGCCTAGATAGCCATGAGCCACGACCCAGCCCGGCCAATAGTGGGTCGGGCCCGACCCGGCCTATAATATACCCGGGTCACGGGTCGGGTCTAGTCCAGTCCTAGATGTGGGGTCATAGAAGTAGGCTCGGGGCACGCTGATCCGGCCTACGCCCGACCTGCTCCGGCCCAACACGCCACGGCCAATAATATGTTATTTGATTAGTCTAGTTGTTTATTTAGCCATTTGGGTCTACAGCTAGCTGCCAACGAAGCCAAAATACCATATGTTTTTAACTCGTTGGTCTTTTGGCCCATTGAGAAACAAAGCAGCGATCTTTAAGCTCATTGCTGTCTACTTGGAAGAATTAAAAAGTTTTTACAAGTTTAAGAATAATTTAATTTAAGCTTAAATTACTAAAAAATAAATTAGAAATAATTTTATAATTGTAAATACAAGTTTTATATAATTAAAAAGGTTAAAAAAAATAGAAAAAAAAGTTGGACGAAAAACTTATGGGCGGGTCCACGACCCACGGGCCGTGGGCCACGTCAGATCCGGCCCGCACTTAGGCGGGTTGTGGGCCAAATTGGATGTAGTCGCAGACTCGGGATCAGAGAAATAGACTCGACCCACTCTGACCCGATCGGACCCGGATCAGACCCGGCCCAATTGACGCCCACACCTACATGTGGTTTTAAGTCCCAACAAACAAGATTTTCATTGTACACTTTGAACCAAAAAAAATAAAAAATTTTCATTGTACGCCACGCGAATTTCCATTTTAGCCCGCCCATAAAATGACACGTGTGGAAAAAATGAGAGTTTAATGCAAGGGTATTTACGTTATTATGAGGAAATTTACGGGTTAATTAAAATCTATGCAAGTTCTCTCGCCTCTCACGTCTCCTCTCTTTCTCCTATTTCCCCCTGTTTTTTTACCTTGTATTGAAAGCTCAAATTTCCAGTGTAATTTAATTAGGGTTTTCGTATCGAATCTCTTTCAATTTTCGAAGGGATTCGTTCGATGGAGTTGGATTCGTGGACTCGGTTATCGAAGCGCGACCAGTCTGCTCTCCAATCGCGATACGGTGAGCCCTCGATGAAACCCTAGCTCTCTTGAGGTCGATTAGGGTTTTTAGTGGTTTTTGATGAGTTTTGTGGTTTTCAGATCTTTATCTAGGGTTTGGAGGGATTGATGGAGGCGATGAGGAGTCTCGAGTGGAGTTCGCTTGCCCGTTTTGTCCCGAGGATTTCGATGTTGTTGGGCTTTGCTTTCATATATATGATGAGCATCCAGTTGAGGCCAAGAATGGGGTGAAATTTTAGTTTGAATTGAAAAATCTTTGGAAATGCTTCTTTTTTTGGCTAATAATCTAGTAAAGCTTGTTAACTGGAATGGATTTTTGATTATTTATCGGATTAGTTGCACTTTAATACCACAAAGTTTCACCCTTTGATACCTTGAAGGTCTATTTTGACCATTTGATACCGCAAAGTGCAAAAAAGTTGATATTCAAGCTTCAGTTTTTGAGTTTGGGGGAAGTGAGGAGCAAAGGTAGGGCTTTGGGGTATCAAATGGTCAGAACAGAACCTCGACGTATTAAAGTTAAAAAAAAGGTCAAACTTTGGGGGTATTGAAGTGCAACTAAGGCTGATTTATCCAATTGATAACTGAAATTAAAATGGGAATTGAGTGTTGGTTCTTCTTTGTCTACAATTAATCAGTAGAATTTGTTTTCCTCCACTCATTTTAGTTTTATTTATTTTCATAATGAAGCTTTCTTGGATTACTTGAGCTTCTTGAATTAATTCTGGAGGCTGCTGCATTTTAGAAACTAAATAAAAACTTGTATATGTTGATTTATTTTATTTTAATCTCCCTTATATATATTTTTTGTGGTTGGATCATGAAATGAGTTTCTGCTTTAACTAGGTCACCTTGAGAAGGGATTAAATAGTTCTTCTTATACTGGCTGTTCACTATTTTTAGTAGTCCATTTCGTTGTGTTCGTCAATAGTGTAAGTTTATTATGCATGTAAAACTGAGGCACACTACTTGATTTGGGAAAATTACTCAGCAGTCTAGATTCAGTAATTTTTGAGCTTTCTATTGTATCATGGATAGCCATATAAAAGTCTATCTCTGCTTTCGTAATGAAACTTACTATGCAGTCCCTTACTACATTCAATTTAAAATATATCATATATGTTGTTGATTGAAATATAAGGATAAACATTAGTTATGAATAAATAATGGTTTTGGAAAAGCAGTATTAGTTTGTCCATCGAAATAAGCAATGTAACAAGTAATTCACAAGAAACTGGTGTAATATGAAGGATAAACATTAACTAAAGTATTAGCTCTGAATTAAGAATGGTTTTGGAAGAGCAGTATTATTGTTGATGGTCATCGAAGTAAGCAATGTAAGTAATAATTTACAAGATATCGGTGTAACCATTTGGTGCTTCATAATTTAGTTATGCATGTTAGATAATAAGTTAAAGATTGATGCTTAACTGAGATCAGTTACACTTTGCAGGTATGTCCTGTCTGTGCAGCAAGAGTTGGCTCAGACTTGGTTGCTCATATGACAATGCAGCATGGAGATTTCTTCAAGATATCCTTTCCTGCTGTCTTGGATTATTGTTTCTTTTTTTTTGAAGCTTCATATTTATCCACTATTACTGCCACAAACTTCAGGGTTAATGAGTAATACTTATTTGTTAATTAGTCGACCATTTACAAAACCGAAGTTCATTCATAACATATAGAGGTTAGTCTTGGAAGTCCTTAACTTAAACCTACATGCAAAGGAGGAGGAGATGCCGCAGAGGTTCGTTTGGATCTCATTCAACACATTCATTATCGAGAAAGGAGCTTATAGATGGAAATTTGAAAAATCTTCTTGGTGGGTCTTTCTATGCAGTTCCTTCTTCTGATACAGCACCCGATACTTTCCTGTCTTCGTTGATTTACACATTTCCTCCAGTTGATTCTTCAAGAGACACACGACCTGGGTCTCTGGAGGAAGAAAGCCTAGTTAACAAGAGTTCAGATGTGAAAGTAATAGAAAGGTATGAAAACGGGATGCTGTTTATTTAATACCTTTATCAGTGAATTTTAGTTAGAGTTAGAATGCTTGAGATTAGCTGCTTGTACATAATGCTTTAACCTTTTAGGTTAACTATGAAGGGCGTGTGGAAATATTCCTTATCTTTTGCTAAACAGATGGAATCAGGAGTTTGTTGTGTATTACACTCAAATCCTGATAAAATTTTGGGAAAATTTTACTTTTATACCAAATCGTGACCCAATTTACTTTTTTACCCATTAGTTCTGTCAATTATTTCAAGCTATAACAATTTATTGTAAACTATAACACTATAATTTAAACTATAACTCCTTATACAAAAAGTACAAAACCTTGGAGTCAAATTTGGAGGACGAAGAGGAAGGAGGTGGATTATTAATTTGAAAGGAAAAACAATGTATGCCGTGCACCATGTGTTATGGATTCAAACGTGGAGCTTGTTGCTTGTAAAGGTATTTTATTGTCCAACCTGGTGAGATTAGTCTAGGTGCTTTACTGTTTCTAGACAAGAAGGCGATGGATCTGAATCTGAAACATAAGAATGTGATGGAGCATCACAGATGGAATGTGATGGAGCATCACAGAAAGAATGTGATGGAGCACCACAGAAAGTAATGATTCGTTGCTCTACTGAAGGCCCTTCTTTTCTAAATAAAATTTAATTTTATCTTGCCCAAATAGCAAAAGCAAGTATGACATCGAAGGCCCTTCTTCTCTAAATTGAGTTTTCTTTTTGTCTTACCCAATTATCAAAAGCGCATTTATTTGAATGTTTATATAGGATAGAAAAGGCCAAGGTAGTAATTATGGTCAGCCCAGTAAATATGCATTTTCAGAACTATAACTATCTGAAGTAAATTTTATTACTACATATGGAAATGAAAATTAGTCGATACAAAAGGAGTTATAGAAACAAGTAAGGGCTGTTTGTATATTTACCCCCAAATAAAAACTGAAAGTTGGTAGATTTTTCATGTTTGCTTTAACATCTTGTAACTTTTGAACCTTATAAACTGTTTAAGATGATTACAGTTCTATTAACCAAGCAGTTTCATTTTTTTTTTTCTGTTTTTGAGTTAACTGTTGGCTTGAAAATATCATAAACACTCTTTTCATAGTGTGCTGGTAATTTTATATGCTATCACTTGTTCTATATTCCCAAAAACCAAATAGGCCCTTCTGGATACAGGTGGTAGGAACATATTGTTAAAGTCATGGTTGGGAATTATTTTATTTTTAATTTTTGAGTGAATGCATTGGATATTAATAATGTTGGTGTATCCCACCCATTCCCTAGTTAGGGGAGCAAATCCCTCTAAATCCCGCAAATGTGAAAGGCAACTTGTGACCTTCCATGACTTTTCCAATCAATAAGGCATCATAACAAATGATGCAAGATCATCTGAATGGTTGAAGCTGATTGATTGACAACGCCTTTTGGGTAAATATGCAAATTTCTTAAGAAGTCAATGCAAATATTATTTATTGTAAAGTATGCCTGCATTCGCAAAAAGTACCAGCAATTAATCATTAATAGTGCTCATAAAGAGAAATTACAAAGGAAAAAAGCGAGCTAGTTTAATAGTATTAGTGTTTCATGATATTGCTCTCAGTTGTATAGAGTTTCATGATTCATAGTATACGCATCACCAGTTTCAAACCTCTTTTCATCGTGTAATGGAGCTCAAAGTCTCATGAGCCGCTAAACTATACCTTACTTTCCTATGAAGCCCCTAAAACTATCTTGTCAAATCTATTAAGCCCCCAAACAGTTTCCTTCTATTATGTTTGGCCCTCATGGTGATTTTTAGCCCACAACACCATCCAAATACTATTCTAACAACGATAAAATTAGAATATTTAAAAAATGAACTTCATGACAAACACGTGTCACTAAAGTCTTTTACAGCATGTTTGAATAGAGGGTAAAAAATTGCGAATTTAATTCTGTTACCCAGTCTTATCAAAGGCGCGCCACACTGTGCCTCATGCGCCTTGCGATACGGAAGCACCCCGCATCTGATGCAACAACGGCTTTGGCGCCTCGCAAACACCCTGACTTCGCGCAGGGTGCATGCAGTGCATAGACTTATATTTTTGTTCTTTAACATTTCAATCGGGTCTTTATACTCGATAACCCATATCCCAAAAAGTAGAATAAATCCGTTAGGCCTTTTTAGTAGCTTTCGATTGAGAACCGTAACTAATCCACCTTTATTATTTGATTTTGCTTTGGATATTAGTCTTGATTTGACATTTGATTTAAAAAGTTATGAACTTCGCTACTATGTTGGATGTGTTAGCATCAAGGTTTTAAATGTCGGATGTCGGGTTCATGTCGGACGGTTGTAATCTATGTCGGATAGCGGAAATCGGGGATATGTCGGGGGACATGGACTAAATATCGGATTGCCATATCGGGTGGTGCGCATATGTATAATATCAAATCCTAAATGCAATAACCAGTAATTAGTGGCATTTATCATCAATAATCAGTTAATTAGTTATATTCTGAACTAAGAAATAAGATATAATTCAATTTCAATTTATGAATTTCAATTACACATTTATAAATTCAGTTTTCAATTTATGCATTTATCATAAAATCAGGGGTTTTTTTTGTGAATTTACCCAAAAAAAGGGTAAGCAGAGAGAGAGACGAAGAGATTGAGAGAGATAGACTCAGAGAGAGAAAGAGAGAGAATCAGAGACTCAGAGAGAGAGAGAGAAGAGGAAGACAGTGATCAGAGAGAGAGAAGAAGACTCACCGTGATGAGGACGAGGCAGTTCTGAGGCAGCGATGAGGACGAGCTCGAGAAGTAAACAGCGGCGACTTTGCCCTAGGGTTTCTTTTTCTCTCTCTCTATCACTTCATATTTATAAGAACGGGTCTTAGGTGAAACGGGTTTGGGTTTTCAGCACTAAACCCAAACCCATTTCACCTTAAAAACAGCAGGAAAATAAAAAGGGCCATATCGGCTGATTTTTCAAAGCTGAAAAATCGGCCGATATGGCTGATATATCGCCGATTTATCCGACTTGAACATGAAAAATGACATTCGACTTGAAACTGTCCAAGTCGTGTCGGTTGAGCCATGAAACCGACATGTCGGACAAGTCGGCCATGTCGGACATGTCGGCCAACATTTAAAACCTTGGTTAGCATTAGGAATTAAGACCTTATATTGTGATTTGGTTGTAAGATATTATTTACCGTGAAATATTTTATGTGAATTCATAAACATGATCAGTGGCTGATCCAGGATTTATGGGAAGTGGTGTCTCCATATAATTAATAAGTAAGAAATTCACAAGTGCCCTTGATGAGTTTTCATATTCTGAAAAAGTACACAATCACATCATTACTAATGCCAATTAATATACAGTCATTTAGTCAACCATCTCTTTAACTAGTTACACTACCAATCATCGCATTATTAGTTACACTATCAATCATCACTTGTGATGCAATACGATTTGAAGGTCAAATAAAAATATAGTTGAATAGTCCTGATCTAGTTAAAAAGGCTACGTAGGATTCCAAACCATGTATACGAGTGTTGTGATTTTTACTATATGTAGAGTTTGAAGAAAACTTAGGAAAAAAGCTGAGAAAAGTTAGCATGAGATTAGCTAATCTGATGGGCATGTAATTTATCAAAGGCATGGATTCATGAGTTCACTCTGGGTTTCTATAAGTGAATCCAGTTGTTTCTTTTTTGTTTTATGTTCTGTTTTCTTAGACTAATCTTAGTCATCCATCTCAGATAAATCTTGACATTTCAAATAGAAATTCTATTCCTATCTTCAAAGCAGCAGCTATTTGGTTTCTTTTGATCTTCATGTACTGAATGACGTCATAGTCATTATCACAGAGAATCTCATCTATTCACTTTCTCCATAAAATCCAGATCACAAGAAACAAGCACCAAAGACAAAAATGAATCTAAATTCTCCCCATTCCAAAACCTCCTTGCACTTACAAAGGAAAAAAAGGAACGCTACAGTTCCATCATCTTCCCTGTTTTCACTTTCTTTTCGTTTTGGAACCTAAGAACTTAATTCATTTTGTAAAACAGTCATCCGATTCACCTTGGTTCCTTGTCACTACTTTGGAGGAAAGTGGTGTCGCGTAACATCACTTCCTCCAAGGGATATCCGCCTCCTGAACATGATCTTTTGTGCTTGATTATCTACCTTGAAAAATTATGTGTGCGGTTTGCACTTCGCTTCACTCGGATGTGCGCATCGTGTTGCCCCTCGCTCATGTGCGTGTTGCGCCTTGCGCAGGTGTGTGTTAAGGGACTTTGGGCCCCAAATCGCGCATTGCGCATTTATAACACTGCTAAATCCCACAATTTTCGTCAATGTTCTTTTCAACCGAATGACATAATTATGCATACTTTAAAATTCACGATTTTTCTTGGGGCTACCTACGATTTTCACAATTTGCGATTTTTACAGACTAATCAATGATTTTTGTCAATTTTTGTTCGTTTCTACCCAATCACAACTAAGTTTTGTTTCTTGGAAAATAACGATTTCATGGGTTATAACCCACAGATTTTATCAATTTTCATTCTTCGATCCAACGAAAGATAAATGTATACTTCAAAATTATTGATTTCATGTGCTATGGTTCGTCATTTTTGTCCATTTTGTTCGTTTCGGTCATTTAGAGAGTAATTGTGCGTACTTTAATATTTACGATTTTCATGAGCTATAATCCATGATTTTTGTGTATTATCTTTCATTCTATCAAATGTCAATTAATTATGACCATAAAATTTGTGATTTTTGGTGGGTTATAACACAATTTTGCAATTTGGTTCATTTCATCCCTATGGCAAGTAATTATACATACTTCAAGATTCATGATTTTGTCAAATTATGACTATAAAATTTTATTTTTCACTAAAAATAACGACTTTCAAGGGATCTAAACTATGATTTTGTCAAATTTTGTTCTGCGACCTAATAGAAAATAAATATGCGTACTTCGAAATTTGTGATTTTCAAGCGATATAGTCTGTGATTTTTTTCCATGCTTTCATTTTGACCATTTAGCAATTAATAGTATGAACTTCATGATTTTTATTGGCTGCAATCAATGATTTTTGTCCTTCATCGTTCTTTTGATACTATGGCAATTAATTATTGCTACTTCAAAATTCATTTTAATGGATTATATAACCTACAATTTTGATAATTTTTGTTCCTTTTGTCCCAATTGCAAGTAATTATTCGTAATTGACGGACTATAATCCATATTTTTGTCAATATTTGTTCATTTCGACCTGGCTTCTAACCACACAATTGGCGAATTTCATGGGCGATAATCCATTATTTTTGTAAATTTTCATTCGTTTCGACCCAAGGGCAAATAAATTTTGTTTCTTAAAAAATCGCGCTTTTCATGGGATTTAACCTCTCGATTTTTGTTAATTTTCGTTCTTCGACCCAATGGAAAATAAATATGCGTACTTCAAAATTTGTGATTTTCTTAGGCTCCATGATTTTTATCCATTCTGTTCATTTCGATCATTTAGCAATTAATTGTGTGAACTTCAATACTTGTGATTTTCATGGACGATAACCACAATTTTGGTCCATTATTGTTCTTTCGAATCAACGATAATTAATTATGACTACTTTAAAATTTGCAATTTTGGTGAGTTATAACTCACGATTTCGATAATTTTTGTTCGTTTCATCCGAATGACAAAGTAATTATATATACTTCAAAATTTGTGATTTTCATAAGTTATGACCCACAATTTTAGTTTATTTTCGTTTGTTTTGACTAAACAGCAATTGAATTTTCTTTCATAAAAAATCACGATTTTCATGGTTTATAACCCATGGTTTTGTCAGTTTTTGTTCTTCGATCCAATGGAAAATAATATGAATACTTTAAAATTCATTATTTTCACAGGCTATATTCTATGATTATTGTCCAATTTGTTCATTTCGATCTTCGCGATTTTCATGCTTTATAACTCACGAATTTTGTCCATTATTCTTCTTCATTCAACGCAAAGACATTTATTATGCTTTCAAAATTCACGATTTTGGAGGTTATGATTAACAATCGTTCTAATGGCAAGTAATAATACATACCTCAAAATTCACGATTTTCATGGGAAATAACCCATTATTTTACTATATTTATGTTACTTTCGTTTACCGAATTAAATTTTCTTTCATAAAAATTGAAATTTCATTGGCTACCCACAGTTTTCTTAATTTTTGTTCTCTGACCCAATGGGAAATAAATGTGTACTTGAAAATTCATTATTTTCACGGGCTATAGTTCATGATTTTTGTTCATTTCAACCATTTAACAATTGATTGTTGAACCTTCAATATTTGCGATTTTCATATGTAGTAACCCACGATTTTTTTTATCAATATGGTTCATTCGACCCAACGACAATTAATGACTACTTTAAAATTTGCGATATTGGTGGGTTGTAACTCACGATTTCGATAATTTTGTTCGTTTCATCCTAATGACAAAGTAATTATATATACTTCAAAATTTGTGATTTTCATAAGTTATGACCCACAATTTTAGTTTATTTTCGTTTGTTTTGACTAAACAACAATTGAATTTTCTTTCATAAAAATCACGATTTTCATGGTTTATAACCCATGGTTTTGTCGCTTTTGTTCTTCGATCCAATGGAAAATAATATGAATACTTTAAAATTCATTATTTTCACGGGCTATATTCTATGATTATTGTCCAATTTGTTCATTTCGACTGGCTTCTAACCACACAATTGGCGAATTTCATGGGCGATAATCCATTATTTTTGTAAATTTTCATTCGTTTCACCCAAGGGCAAATAAATTTTGTTTCTTAAAAATCGCTTTTCATGGGATTTAACCTCTCGATTTTTGTTAATTTTCGTTCTTCACCCAATGGAAAATAAATATGCATACTTCAAAATTTGTGATTTTCATAAGTTATGACCCACAATTTTGTCAAATTTCATTTGTTTCACTCCATGACAAATAAATTTTCGTTTTTCCAACCCAAATGAAAATAAATGTGCGTACTTGAAAATTCATGATTTTCATGGGCTATAGTTATGATTTTTGTTTAATTTTTTTTCATTTTGCCCATTTAACAATTAATTGTTTGAACTTTAATATTCTCAATTTTCATTAGCTATGACCCACAATTTTGTCAAATTTCATTTGTTTCGACTCCATGACAAATAAATTTCTGTTTTCAAAGATCGCGATTGTCATGGGGTATAATATTGGATTTTTGTTAATTTCATTCTTCGACCCAACGGAAAATAAATGTGTACTTTGAAATTTGTGAATTTCGTGGTCTATAGTCCAATTTTTTTTTCTTTCCATTTTGTTCGTTTCTACCATTTAGCAATTAACCGTGTGAACTTCAATATTCATGATTCTCATGGGCTTTATAATTTTGTCTATTAACTTTCATTCGACTTAATGACAATTGATTGGCTATTTCAAAATTCGCGATTTTGGTGGATTATGACTCATGATTTCGACAACTTTAGTTCATTTCGTTCAAATGATAAGTAATTATACATACTTTAAAATTCGCGATTTTCACGGGTTATAACCCACAATTTTAATTTATTTTTGTTAGTTTCGACGAAATTGACAATTTAAAATTTTTTTTATTAAAAATCATAATTTTCATGTGCTATAACCCATAATTTTGACAATTTCATTCTTTGACCCAATGGTAAATAAATATGCATACTTCAAAATTCGTGATTTTCATGGCTTGTCCATGATTTTTGTCCATTTTATTCGTTTTGATAATTTGTCAATTAATTGTGCGAACTTCAATATTCACGATTTTTATGCGTTATAACCTACGATTTTTATCCATAATTGTTCATTTGACCCAATAATTAATTATGACTACTTCAAAATTCACGATTTTGGTGGTGGGTTATAATAATATTGGTAGTTTTTGTTCATTTTGTCCTAGTGGTAAGTAATTATAAATATTGCAAAATTTGCGATTTTCATAGGCTGTAACCCTCGATTTTAGTTTATTTTCTTTAGTTTCGATGAAATAACAATCAAATTTACTGAGGATTGGGGAAGGGAAATTGGCACTTAACTTCGTTTGAGTTGTTTTTTTTTAAAGAGGTGAGGGGAATTGATCATAAAAGGTTTAATATCTGGAGATGATTTTACCCTCTATCATCATGGATTAATGATAAATTTTTTAGTATGAAACCCTTCTTTTCTCTTTCCTTGTATTAGAACTCCCATACATGATGAAATATGCTTCCCTCTATTCTCCTTACTATAATCCCAAACAAGATATTATATTTTCCCCTCTTTTTGTATCTTTCTTTCCCCCATTATCATTTCCCTCAGGAAAGAGATGATTTACTGATATTCCCTCGACATCGTGAGATGCGAGAAAAGCGATAGAAAGCCAAGACATCGACTTCTTAGCTTCTACCTCCTCTACTCTATAAGCCGTTGCTCTAAAAGTCATACTTACATTTGATAATCTTCTTATTCTAGATCAATTTTGAAAATTATTTACTGAAATGGACGAAGAGCATTGAGTTTAGTAGGGGTGAGCAAACAGTTTGGTCCATTCGGTTTTGACCATAGTCCATGATTTTCATTGGTTATAGTGCATGAATTTTTTCCATGTTTTCAATTTGACCATTTAGCAATTAATTGTGCGAACTTTAATTTTCGTGGTTTTCATAGGATGCAATCCATGATTTTTTTTCATGTTTTCAATTTGACCATTTAGCAGTTAATTGTGCGAACTTTAATTTTCGTGGTTTTCATAGGATGCAATCCATGATTTTTCTTCATTATTGTTCTTTTGGTCCAATGATAATTAATTATGACTACTTCAAAATTCAAGATTTTGATGGGTTATATAACCCACAATTTTGGCAATTTTTGTTCGTTTTGTCCCTAGTGCAAGTAAAAAGGGTAGGCCAGTGCACGATGCTCCCACCATTGTAGGCTTTGGGGATGGTCAGATGTACGCAGCCTTACCTCCACATGCGAAGAGGCCGTTTTTAAGATTTGAACCCATGACCTCTAGGTCACAAGGCAACAACCTTATCGTTGCGCCAAGACTCACCTTCATTTGTCCCCATTGCAAATAATTATTCAAAATTGAAAATTTGTGATTTTCATGGGTTATAACCCACAATTTTGTCAATTTTAGCTCTTTTCAACCCCATGAAAATGAGTAGTCTTTCTTCAAAGATCGCGATTTTCATGGGCTATAACCCACAATTTTGTCAATTTTCGTTCTTCGATCCAATGAAAAATTAATATGAATACTTCAAAATTTGTGATTTTCATGGGCTATAACCCACAAATTTGGTCAATTATCACTCATTCGACCCGATGTCAATTAATTTTGATTGCTTTAAAATTGGTGATTTTTGTGGATTATAACTCACAATTTCGGCAATTTTTGTTTGTTTCGTCCGAATGACAAAGTACTTTACTTTAAAATTTGTGATTTTCATGGGTTATAAAACCCACTTTAGTTTATTTTCATTAGTTTTGATCAAATGACAATTAAATTTTGTTGCATAAGAAATTTTCATGGATTATATAACCCACAATTTTATCAATTTTCGTTCTTGATCTAATGGAAAATTAATATGAATACTTCAAAATTTGTTATTTCATGGGCTATAGTCCATGATTATTGTCTATTTTATTTGTTTCGATCGTTTAGTGGGTAATTGTTGGTACTTCTGCATTCACGATTTTCTTGGTCTATGACTCACGAAATTTGTCGATTATCGTTCATTCAAGCCAATGACAGTTAATTTTGACTTTCAAAATTTATGATTTTGGAGGTTATAACTCACAGTTTTTGCAATTTTTGTTCATTTTGTCCTAATCATGAATGATTATACATACCTCAAAATTCTCGATTTTCGTGGGGTATCACTTGCAATTTTAGTTTATTTTTGTTACTTTCAATGAAGTGGCAATTAAATTTCCTGTCATAAAAAGTCACGATTTCATAGGCTGTAACGCATAGTTTGTCAATTTTCGTTCTTTGACCCAATGGAAAATAAATGTGTACTTTAAATTCATTATTTTCATGGACAAGCCATGATTTTTGTCCATTTTGTTTGTTTGACCATTATACAATTAATTGTGGGAATTTCAATATTCGCATTTTTCATGGGTAATAACCCATGATTTTTGTCCGATATCGTTCTTTCAACCCAATATTAATTAATATGACTTCTTCAAAATTTGTGATTTTGATGGGCTATAACTCATGATTTTAACAAGTTTTGTTCGTTTATTCTTAATGGCTAGTAATTATGTGTACTTCAAAAATCGCGATTGTTATGTGCTATAACGCACACTTTTAGTCTATTTTCGTTAATTTCGACCTAATGACAGCTAAATTTTTTTCATCAAAATCTTGATTTTCATGGGCTATAGCTCATGATTTTTATATTTTTTCGTCCATCCAAAGGAAAACAAATGTGGGTACTTCAAAATTTATGATTCATGGACTATAGTTATGATTTTTGTTCATTTTTTTCGTTTCGATCATTTGACAATTAATTGTTTGAACTTTAATATTCTCGATTTTCATGAGCTATTCCGACCCACAATTTTTGTCAATTTTAGCTCTTTTCAACCCCATGAAAATGAGTAGTCTTTCTTCAAAGATCGCGATTTTCATGGGCTATAACCCACGAATTTAGTTAATTATCACTCATTCGACCCGATGGCAATTAATCATGACTGCTTTAAAATTGGTGATTTTTGTGGATTATAACTCAATTTCGGCAATTTTTTTTGTTTCGTCCGAATGGCAAAGTACTATACTTTAAAAGTTGTGATTTTCATGGGTTGTAACCCACTTTAGTTTATTTTCATTAGTTTTGATCAAATGACAATTAAATTTTGTTGCATAAGAAATTTTCATGGATTATAACCCACAATTTTGTCAATTTTCGTTCTTGATCTAATGGAAAATTAATATGAATACTTCAAAATTTGTTATTTCACGTGCTATAGTCCATGATTATTGTCCATTTTATTCGTTTCGATCGTTTAGTAGTTAATTGTTGGTACTTTTGCATTTGCGATTTTCTTGGTCTATGACTCACGAATTTTGTCCATAATCGTTCATTCAAGCTAATGATAGTTAATTTTGACTTTCAAAATTCATGATTTTGGAGTTTATAACTCATAATTTTGGAAATTTTGTTCATTTTGTCCTAATCACGAGTAATTATATATACCTCAAAATTCCCGATTTTCGTTGAGTATCACTCGCAGTTTTAATTTATTTTTGTTACTTTCAAGTGGCAATTAATTTTTCTTTCATAAAAAGTCGCGATTTGATGGGCTGTAACGCATAGTTTGTCAATTTTCGTTCTCTGACCTAATGGAAAATAAATGTGTACTTTAAAATTCATTATTTTCATGAACAATCCATAATTTTTGTCCATATTGTTTGTTTGACCATTTTATAATTAATTGTGTGAACTTCAATATTCGCATTTTGTCATGGGTAATAACCCATGATTTTTGTCTGATATCGACATATCATTCATTCAACCTAATAGGAATTAATATGACTACTTCAAAAATTGTGATTTTGGTGGGCTATATAACTCATGATTTTAACAAGTTTTGTTCGTTTATTCTTAATGGCTAGTAATTATGTGTACTTCAAAAATCGCGATTGTTATGTTGTGCTATAATGCGCAATTTTAGTCTATTTTCGTTAATTTCGACCTAATACCCATGATTTTTGTCCAATATCGACATATCGTTCATTCAACCCAATAACAATTAATATGACTACTTCAAAATTTGTGATTTTGGTGGGCTATAACTCATGATTTTAACAAGTTTTGTTCGTTTATTCTTAATGGCTAGTAATTATGCGTACTTAAAAAATCGCGATTATGATGTGCCATAACGCACAATTTTAGTCTATTTTCGTTAATTTCGACCTAATGACAACTAAATTTTTTTCATCAAAATCTTGATTTTCGTGGGCTATAGCTCACGATTTTTATATATTTTTTTGTTCATCCAAAGGAAAACAAATGTGGGTACTTCAAAATTTATGATTCATGGGCTATAGTTATGATTTTTGTTCATTTTTTTCGTTTCGACCATCTGGCAATTAATTGTTTGAACTTTAATATTCTCGATTTTTATGGGCTATTATGACCCACAATTTTTGTCAATCTTAGCTCTTTTCAACCCCATGAAAATGAGCAGTCTTTCTTCAAACATCGCGATTTTCGTGGGCTATAGTCTAGGATTTTTGCCAATTTTCGGTCTTCATCGCAATGGAAAATAAATATGCGTTCTTAAAAATTCGTGATTTTTATGGGCTAGTCCATGATTTTTGTCTATTTCCTTCGTTTTGACCCTTTAGCAGTTAATCGTGTATCATGATTTTCATGAGCTATAATCCACGATTTTTGTTTATTATCGTTCATTCGACTTTGACAATTGATTATTACTATTTTCAAAATTCGCGATTTTGGTGGATTATAACTAACGACTTCGATAATTTTAGTTCGCTTTGTTCGAACGAGAAGTAATTTTACATGCTTTAAAATTCGCGATTTTCATGGGTTATAATCCACAATTTTAATTTATTTTGTTAGTTTCAATTTAAATGACGATTAAAATTTCTTTTATTAAAAATCACAATTTTCATGTGTTATAACTTATAACCCATAATTTTGTCAATTTTCGCTCTTTGACCCAATGGTAAATAAATATGCATATTTCAAAATTCGTGATTTTCATACACCATATAGTAGTCCACCATTTTTGTCCGCTTCAATCATTTGACAAATAATTGTGTGAAGTTCAATATTCACGATTTTCATGTGCCATAACGCACAATTTTAGTCTATTTTCGTTAATTTCGACCTAATGACAACTAAATTTTTTCATCAAAATCTTGATTTTCGTGGGCTATAGCTCACGATTTTTATATATTTTTTGTTCATCCAAAGGAAAACAAATGTGGGTACTTCAAAATTTATGATTCATGGGCTATAGTTATGATTTTTGTTCATTTTTTCGTTTCGACCATCGGCAATTAATTGTTTGAACTTTAATATTCTCGATTTTTATGGGCTATTATGACCCACAATTTTGTCAATCTTAGCTTTTTCAACCCCATGAAAATGAGCAGTCTTTCTTCAAACATCGCGATTTTCGTGGGCTATAGTCTAGGATTTTTGCCAATTTTCGGTCTTCATCGCAATGGAAAATAAATATGCGTTCTTAAAAATTCGTGATTTTTATGGGCTAGTCCATGATTTTTGTCTATTTCCTTCGTTTTGACCCTTTAGCAGTTAATCGTGTATCATGATTTTCATGAGCTATAATCCACGATTTTTGTTTATTATCGTTCATTCGACTTTGACAATTGATTATTACTATTTTCAAAATTCGCGATTTTGGTGGATTATAACTAACGACTTCGATAATTTTAGTTCGTTTTGTTCGAACGAGAAGTAATTTTACATGCTTTAAAATTCGCGATTTTCATGGGTTATAATCCACAATTTTAATTTATTTTTGTTAGTTTCGACGAAATGACGATTAAAATTTCTTTTATTAAAAATCACAATTTTCATGTGTTATAACTTATAACCCATAATTTTGTCAATTTCGTTCTTTGACCCAATGGTAAATAAATATGCATATTTCAAAATTCGTGATTTTCATACACCATATAGTAGTCCACCATTTTTGTCCGTTTCAATCATTTGACAAATAATTGTGTGAAGTTCAATATTCACGATTTTCATAGGCTTAACCTATGATTTTTGTCCATAATTGTTCATTCGACCCAATGTTACTTAATTGTGATTACTTCAAAATTAGCGATTTTGGTGGGTTATAACCCATGATTTTTGCAAATTTTTGTTCGTTTCATCCTAATGGCAAGGAATTATGTGTATTGCAAAATTCATGGTTTTCATAGGCTTATGACCTTGATTTTAGTTTCGACCAAATAACAATCAAATTTACAGATGTGTTATATTTTCCCTCTCTTTCTCTGCCTTTCTGTTCCCTGTTAACATTTACCTCAGGAGAGAGATGATTTACGGATCTTCCCTCGACATCTCGAGATGCGAGAAAAGCGATAGAAAGCTAAGATATCGGCTTCTTCAGTTTCTATCTCCTCTGCTCTCTAAGCCCTTGCCATAAAAGTCATACTTACATCTGATTATCTTCTTATTCTAGATCAATTAAATTTTTTTTTTACTGAAATGTGTGAAGAACATTTGGTTTAGTAGGGGCGCGCAAACGTTTGGTTTGTTCAGTTTTGACTATTCTCAAACCCAAAAATATTCCAAATTTACCCTTGCTATAATAGTGTTTTGGATGGTGTTTTTGACTAAAAATCACACTGAGGGCCAAAAGAATGTAAGTTAGAAGCTTAGGAGCTTAATGGATTGAAAAGTCAGTTTAGGGCCTTTATAAAAAACTAGAGTATAGTTTAGGTGCTCATGAGACTTTGAGCTCTGGTGTAGTGGGATTTTATTTACCATTGTGTTTGTACTCCACAGCCTTGACCTTATGGTGTGCTATCATCGCCCTGATAATTGGACACTTTTGATCCTCCTCATGGTTCTTTTGCCAAATATCTCCAGCAACATGATCCATTATATGTTAGTATCATGCCACTTTCTGAGAACTATGCCCTACTTTTCTTAGTTCTTGAACATAAAATCATGATAACTTGAGCAATATCATGACACCTTTGTCAAATTCGAAACATGCTCTTCAGCGAAAATACTAATTCACTGTTGTTGACGACTACTGTTGTGTATTGCAGTGTAGAGCCATCTCTATCTGGCAAGGAGCAGAAGGAGAGAGCTTGCAGGAGTGAGTTAGTGCAGTGGCTCTTGCTCTCCACAATATTTGACGATAACAGTTAGTGATGAACAATACCAGAAACAAGGCCACAAGGCACTGCTCGGGGACTGTTGTATCTATAAGCTGCTTCATAGAGCCCCAGGTTTACAAATTTGGGGTTTTAATTGGAGTTGTATGTATACATGTTTTTATCGGAAAAGAGGAAATTTATGTTAATCATCATGGACTATTGCAGGACATTTTAGTTAATAGTATTTCTTGATATAGATTGCATTTCTTGTATTAGGGTTATTATCCAGTGCTTGGCTAATTGCCACGACTCGAACTTTTGAGCTTCGGAATGTGGTCGTATTGTTGAGAAAGTGTTGCAGATCGACTTGTTGTGCCTGGTCATAAAGTTTTTGTTTCTAGCTTTGTGTCACCAACTTCGAAAGATCGCATGGGAGATGCATCCAGAATCGACGCAGTTTTTTCCGTGAAGATTGTACTGCGTCGGGGTATACATATTTCAGACAGCTTTGATGTCAAAAATGAACGCAAAGGCTACTGCTTTCTACGTATTTGAATCATCTTTACTGTAAAAAACAATACAAAGACTACTACTGCTTTTGATGTGGATAAATGTTCTAATTTATTTTTTAAAATGTAATTTTTTACCATAATACAATCTCGTGAACTCTATTTAGGCTTCTTTTAAAATCAAGCTAATATTTTGTTTTTGGGGTAAACAATTAAGCTAAATTGCAAATATACACTTGTCCATTAAATAATAACATTGTTGTCTGAGTCCCGTCAAACTCGAAAGGACTCATTTTCTTCGTGTCTTCCCTCTTACCGCGGGTGTTTAGTAATTGCATTGAACAAATTCTCTACGTAAAAGCTTTCTTTAGCGAATTTCCCTTGGCCCTTCTCCCTAATTGCAAAATCGCTCTTGAGAAATTTTACGCTTGGCAAAAAGGCCCTTAAAAGTCTATTCCATCACACCAAAATTTTAGAATTTTGATACAGTGATAGGTTTTTAAGATGGCATCAGAGCAACCACTGTCTGAATCTAGGAGGCTCAACATGCGGGAGAATATTAGAGTATAAAATTGTATGTCTCTAACTATCGAAATGCATATGCTAACTGGATACAAGCTGCATACTAATGTTGCATTGAACAAATTCTCTGCATAAAAGTAAAATGATTTCATATAGCAATTCAGTTGCAAGTATTTCACAATTTTATTGTCTTATACTTCTACTAGTATTAAGCCTCTGCATTGTTGTGGGCATTATTTATTGAGTTATATCTGTCACCAAATTGATAATATAGTTTTTATATATAACTATTTATAAATATTTCAAATAATAATTTTTACTACTATTTACAGAGTGCATTTCAAACCGCTAACAAAATAATACACCAATTAGGCAATTAGCACGTTTTATTGATTTTCTATAATAGAGCCAGAAAAGATTTATATTTGTGAAATGTTTGATAAAGGTTACATTCATCATTTGCAAGAAAAAAAAAATATGAACACTGTTTTCAATGTTAAAAATGTTACTTCAGCTTGAACAATGGATAAAGGGACAAAAATATACTGTAACATATAGATCACGTTTAACATTCAAAACTTACACTGTAACATAAACAGTATTTATAGAAAAAAATATTGCAGCGTGACCCGTCTAGCTCAGGATGAAAATATTACTGTAGCATAACCGGTAATTTAATATCCCAAATAGAACTGTATCAAAAATAGTATTTACTGTATCATAAATAGTAATTTTAAAGTTTTGCTTTTAAACTAGACTAGACCAGACTAGACTAGAACTCTAGAAGTAGTAGATAATAATATACAATTTGTAGTTTAGTTAACTTTATATATCCAGTAAAAGTTGTAGATGATGAGGTGTCCACTGCCCCCTATGCATAGATAGTAGCTATCACTCCTCAAATGCGCTCGTGACAAGATAACGGTTTGAAAGACCGTTATCTTTCCATTAGTCAATTTCTAACCGAACACAAAAATCATTAATAAATGCTCCTAACTTTAGTTAAGAATACTATAAACAACTAGTACATAGGCACGTGCGTTGCACGTGTTTTTTTAATATAACTACTGATTTTTAGAGGGCTATTTGTAATTCTAAGATTTTGAATCTACTATTTGTAGATTTGAAATATTCACATATTTTTATAACTTTTAAAATTTTGAGGGTGTTTATTATAAATTTGAAAGTTATGGGTGTTTTACAAAATCTAAAATTTTAGGGGTCGCTTTGAATTCTGATTATCGATTGTAGCTTTAAAATTTTCAAGCTTTAAATTTTAGGGGCCTCTTGCAATTTATAGATTTTTATTTTAGGTTTGAAATTTTTAAGCTTTTCTATAAGTTTTAAAATTTTGGCAGCTTTGTGGTGTGCTTTTCAAAATTAAAACTTTTATTGGTTTCCGTTTGAAACTCTAATTTTTTTGGAAATTTATAATTTTTATGGTTTTTTTAAAGTATTTATAGTTTTAGGGTGTTTTCGTAAATTCTAAATCTTTGGGGTTGTTTGTTTCTCCTTGAATTTTATTGTAATGTTTCAGATATGAAATCTTTAATTTATTTTTAAACTTACTTTTGAGGGTGTTGGAGTAAATTTTAAAATTTTGAGGGTGTTTGTTGCAAATTTAAAAGTTTGGTGTTTTTCTGAGAATCTAAAATTTTAGGGGCTGCTTGTAATTTATAGATTTTCAGTGTAGGTTTAAAATTTTCAAGCTTTTTCTGTAAGTATAAATTTATTGAGCTTATTTTGGGGATGTTTTTATAAAATCTACATGTTTTGGTTGAGGGTGTTGGTTGTAATTTTAAAAGGTAAAGGTGTTTTCTATAAATCGATATATAGAGACTTCGGGGGCAAAGTTGTCCAAGTAAAGTTACGTAAAAAATACAGGAGTTGCGGTAAGTATTGATTTTAGGGACTATTTGTAAATATTGACATTTTCTTATTAATTTTAAAATTTTTGAGGGTGTTTATTGCAAATTTAAAAGTTTCTCTTGATTTTTAGTGGGCTATTTGTAATTCTAAGATTTTGTATGTACTTTTGAATTTTTGAGGGTGTTTATTACAAATTTAAAAGTTTTGGATGTTTTTGTAAAATTTAAAATTTTAGGGGTTACTTGGAATTTATAGATTATCGATGTAAGTTTGAAATTTTGAAGCTTTAAATTTTAGGGGACTTCTTGCAATTTATATATTTTCATTGTAGGTTTGAAATTTTAATGATTTTTCTATAAGTTTTAAAATTTTTGAGGGTGTTTATTGCAAATTTAAAAGTTTCTCTTGATTTTTAGTGGGCTATTTGTAATTCTAAGATTTTGTATGTACTTTTGAATTTTTGAGGGTGTTTATTACAAATTTAAAAGTTTTGGATGTTTTTGTAAAATTTAAAATTTTAGGGGTTACTTGGAATTTATAGATTATCGATGTAAGTTTGAAATTTTGAAGCTTTAAATTTTAGGGGACTTCTTGCAATTTATATATTTTCATTGTAGGTTTGAAATTTTAATGATTTTTCTATAAGTTTTAAAATTTTGAGCTTGTTTTTGCTAAATTTAAAAGTTTTGTGGTGTGTTTTTTGAAGTTAAAACTTTTATTGGTTCAGTTTAAGCCCATTATTTTTGTAAATTTATAATTTTTATGTTTTTACAAGTATTTATAGTTTTAGGGTGTTTTCGTAAATTCTAAATCTTTGGGGTTGTTTGCATCTTCTTGAATTTCATTGTAATGTTTGAATGAAATCTTAGGTTTACTTTTAAACTTAGTATTTGAGGGTGTTGGGATAAATTTTAAGTTTTGAGGGTGTTTGTTGCAAATTTAAAAGTTTTGGGTGTTTTCTTTGAATATAAAATTTTAGGGGTTGCTTGTAATTTATAAACTTTCGATTGTAGATTTGATACTTGTAATTTATAGATTTTTAGTGTAGGTTTGAAATTTTTAAGCTTTTTTGTAAGTATTAAATTTTTGAGCTTGTTTTTGCTAAATTTGAAAAGTTTTATGATGTTTTTTCAAAGTTAAAACTTTTATTAGGATGTTGGTTTTAGGTTTATTGGTTTCTGTTTGAAACTCTTATTTTTATAAATTTATAATTTTATGGTGGTTTTGCAAGTATTTATAGTTTTAGGGTGTTTTCGTATATTCTAAATCTGTTGGGGTTGTTTGTATCTTCTTGAATTTCATTGTAATGTTCAGTTGAAATCTTCAATTTATTTTTAAACTTAGTTTTTAGGGTGTTGGGGTAAATTTTGAATTTTGAGGATGTTTGTTGCAAATTTGAAAAGTTTTGGGTGTTTTTGAGAATCTAAAATTTGAGGGGCTGCTTGCAATTTATAGATTTTCAGTGTAGGTTTGAAATTTTTAAGCTTTTTTGTAAGTATTAAATTTTTGAGCTTATTTTCTTAAATTTTAAAAGTTTTGGGGTGTTTTTGCAGCGTTAAAACTTTTTAGGGGATGTTTTTGTAAATTATAAATTTTTGGGATTGTTTATATCTCCTTGAATTTATTTTAGATATGAAATCTCCTTGAATTTGATGTTGGTTGTAATTTTAATAAGTTAAAGGTGTTTTCTATAAATGTGTTAATTTAAAGGTGTTTTGTAAACCGGTGAGCAGTGAGATAGAGATAGAGATATAGAGATATATATATAGAAGTAAGCGCGTGCGTTGCATGTGTTTGCTTCATATGTGAGTGGAAACTTCGGGGCAAAGTTGTCCAAGTAAAGTTACACAAAAAAGTACAATAGTTGTGGTAACTATTGATTTTAGGGACTATTTGTAAATATTGACATTTTCTTATTAATTTTAAAATTTTTGAGGGTGTTTATTATAAATTTGAAAGTTATGGGTGTTTTACAAAATCTAAAATTTTAGGGGTTACTTGGAATTTATAGATTTTCAGTGTAGGTTTAAAATTTTCAAGCTTTAAATTTTAGGGGCCTCTTGCAATTTATAGATTTTTATTTTAGGTTTGAAATTTTTAAGCTTTTTCTATAAGTTTTAAAATTTTGAGCTTGTTTTTGCTAAATTTGAAAAGTTTTATGATGTTTTTTCAAAGTTAAAACTTTTATTGGTTTCCGTTTGAAACTCTAATTTTTTGGAAATTTATAATTTTATGGTTTTTAAAGTATTTATAGTTTTAGGGTGTTTTCGTAAATTCTAAATCTTTGGGGTTGTTTGTTTCTCCTTGAATTTTATTGTAATGTTTCAGATATGAAATCTTTAATTTATTTTTAAACTTACTTTTGAGGGTGTTGGAGTAAATTTTAAAATTTTGAGGGTGTTTGTTGCAAATTTAAAAGTTTGGTGTTTTTCTGAGAATCTAAAATTTTAGGGGCTGCTTGTAATTTATAGATTTTCAGTGTAGGTTTAAAATTTTCAAGCTTTTTCTGTAGTATAAATTTATTGAGCTTATTTTGGGGATGTTTTTATAAAATCTACATGTTTTGGTTGAGGGTGTTGGTTGTAATTTTAAAAGGTAAAGGTGTTTTCTATCGATATATAGAGACTTCGAGGGCAAAGTTGTCCAAGTAAAGTTACGTAAAAAATACAGGAGTTGCGGTAAGTATTGATTTTAGGGACTATTTGTAAATATTGACATTTTCTTATTAATTTTAAAATTTTTGAGGGTGTTTATTGCAAATTTAAAAGTTTCTCTTGATTTTTAGTGGGCTATTTGTAATTCTAAGATTTTGTATGTACTTTTGAATTTTTGAGGGTGTTTATTACAAATTTAAAAGTTTTGGATGTTTTTGTAAAATTTAAAATTTTAGGGGTTACTTGGAATTTATAGATTTTCAGTGTAGGTTTGAAATTTTGAAGCTTTAAATTTTAGGGGACTTCTTGCAATTTATATATTTTCATTGTAGGTTTGAAATTTTAATGATTTTTCTATAAGTTTTAAAATTTTTGAGCTTGTTTTTGCTAAATTTAAAAGTTTTGTGGTGTGTTTTTTGAAGTTAAAACTTTTATTGGTTTCCGTTTGAAACTCTAATTTTTTGGAAATTTATAATTTTTATGTTTTTACAAGTATTTATAGTTTTAGGGTGTTTTCGTAAATTCTAAATCTTTGGGGTTGTTTGCATCTTCTTGAATTTCATTGTAATGTTTGAATGAAATCTTAGGTTTACTTTTAAACTTAGTATTTGAGGGTGTTGGGATAAATTTTAAGTTTTGAGGGTGTTTGTTGCAAATTTAAAAGTTTTGGGTGTTTTCTTTGAATATAAAATTTTAGGGGCTGCTTGTAATTTATAAACTTTCGATTGTAGATTTGATACTTGTAATTTATAGATTTTTAGTGTAGGTTTGAAATTTTTAAGCTTTTTCTATAAGTTTTAAAATTTTGAGCTTGTTTTTGCTAAATTTGAAAAGTTTTATGATGTTTTTTCAAAGTTAAAACTTTTATTGAGGATGTTGGTTTTAGGTTTATTGGTTTCTGTTTGAAACTCTTATTTTTATAAATTTATAATTTTATGGTGGTTTTGCAAGTATTTATAGTTTTAGGGTGTTTTCGTATATTCTAAATCTGTTGGGGTTGTTTGTATCTTCTTGAATTTCATTGTAATGTTCAGATTTGAAATCTTCAATTTATTTTTAAACTTAGTTTTTAGGGTGTTGGGGTAAATTTTGAATTTTGAGGATGTTTGTTGCAAATTTGAAAGTTTTGGGGTGTTTTTGCAAAGTTAAAACTTTTTAGGGGATGTTTTTGTAAAATTTAAAATTTTAGGGGCTGGTTGCAATTTATAGATTTTTAGTGTATGTTTTAAATTTTCAAGCTTTTTACGTAAGTATTAAATTTTTAGCTTGTTTTTAAATTTTAAAAGTTTTGGGTGTTTTTGCAAAGTTAAAACTTTTTAGGGGATGTTTTTATAAATTATAATTTTTGGGGTTGTTTATATTTCCTTGAATTTGTTTTAGATATGAAATCTCCTTGAATTTAATGTTGGTTGTAATTTTAAAAGTTAAATGTGTTTTTCATAAATCGTTAAGTTAAAGGTGTTTTGTGAAAAGTGTGAGCGGTGAAATGTGAGCGGTGATCTCCGAGACGAAGTGAGCGATAAAAAAGTGAACGATGCCACTCCTCAGGCTTTTATATAGAGGATATATAAAACCGGAATCCTAAGTTTAACGGTTCCGATAACGGTCACGCTCGTTCGCTATCAACAAAAGGCCCGACAACAAAAATATTCCTCTTTTGTGAAAAAAGCAAATAAATCCACTCCCAAAAGCAGAGTTAGTGACAAAAAAAAAGTACGGAACAAAGCTCCTTTTCCTCCAAATTCCCACCAAAATAAAAAATTTTTGTGAATTAGGGTTCGTGATCTTGACCACACGACTTGAATGGCTGCTCATCGTCAATCTTTGCCTCTTTCCCTCCTTTTGCCTCATCATTTCTCTGCAACTTCGCTTATCACTGTACTCTCAGACTTTTCCCATTTTAATCCCCTTTCCTCTTTTCAAATATTATTCTTTTTTTTTTTTTATACTTCTACTAGTATGAAGCCCCGCATTGTTGTGGGTATTATTTATTGAGTTATATCCACGCCAAATTGATAATATAGTTTTTATATATAACTATTTATAAATATTTCAAAGAATAATTTTTACCGCTATTTACGAGTGCATTTCAAACCAGCTAACAAAATAATACACCAATTAGGCAATTAGCACGCTTTATTGATTTTCTATACTAGAGCCGTAAAAGATTTATATTTGTGAAATGTTTGATAAAGGTTACATTCATCATTTGCAAGAAAAAAAATATGAACACTGCTTTCAATGTTAAAAAATGTTACTTCAAATTTTAAACAATGGATAAAAGAACAAAAATATATCAGAACATATAGATCACGCTTAACATTCAAAACTTACAAGTAACATAAACAGTATTTATAGAAAAAATTATTGCAGCAACCGCCTAGCCTGGGATGAAAATATTACTGTAGCATAACCGGTAATTTAATATCCCAAATAGAACTGTATCAAAAATAATATTTACTGTATCATAAATAGTAATTTTAAAGTTTTGCTTTTAAACTAGACTAGACTAGAACTCTAGAAGTAGTAGATAATAATATACAATTTGTAGTTTAGTTAACTTTATATATCCAGTAAAAGTTATAGATGATGAGGTGTCCACTGCCCCCTATGCATAGTAGCTATCACTCCTCAAATGCGCTCGTGACAAGATAACGGTTTGAAAGACCGTTATCTTTCCATTAGTCAATTTCTAACCGAACACAAAAATCATTAATAAATGCTCCTAACTTTAGTTAAGAATACTATAAACAATATAAAAACCGGAATCCTAAGTTTAACGGTTCCGATAACGGTCACGCTCGTTCGCTATCAACAAAAGGCCCGACAACAAAAATATATTCCTCTTTTTGTGAAAAAAAAAGCAAATAAATCCACTCCCAAAAGCAGAGTTAGTGACAAAAAAAAAAAAGTACGGAACAAAGCTCCTTTTCCTCCAAATTCCCACCAAAATAAAAAAAGAATTTTTGTGAATTAGGGTTCGTGATCTTGACCACACGACTTGAATGGCTGCTCATCGTCAATCTTTGCCTCTTTCCCTCCTTTTGCCTCATCATTTCTCTGCAACTTCGCTTATCACTGTACTCTCAGACTTTTTCCCATTTTAATCCCCCTTTCCTCTTTTCAAATATTATTCTTTTTTTTTTTCACTTATGTGCACTTTGAGATGGTTTTTCAAGACCCAAAGTCTTACTCTGACTTATTTTTATACCCATTTACTTGATTATTCTTTGACCCGAAATGATGTATTTAATTTTCTAAAAATCCAGTTTCTGTATTTGCATACCATAGTTTAAAACTTAGCTGAAAACATGACGACTTATTACGTTAAAATGTGTCATATTCTGACGGTTTGGTTCGTTTTTAGAATTTATCTGGAGCGGTTCAGTTTGAACGGATTTTAAGCACGACCAACCAAATCAATCGCTTTATAAATACACCGCCACTGCACGAGAATTTTGAAGTTATAGTCAAGATTGAGGTTATAGTTTCCATAAGTTCATTCTTTTCTCTCAATTGTATTATTATTTCATTTGGTTAAAAAAAGCTTATTTTCTTCACTGAATGAGTCAAGGTTCTAACTAAATAGACTTATAGTGAAAGCGCATTTAAAAATAATTCATTGTGGTATTTCGTACCTCAGAATGATTTTTGAAAATGGGTGGGCTTAAAAATAAACCCTGGAACACCTGTGGGTCTACAAAAAAAAAAAAAACCCTTTAAGAATCTCTGCCCTCCGAATCGCTCCTTTGTTCTGATTCGTTCTCCAATCGTGAACCATGTCTGTCTTTATTCGGGATGATTCCTCACGTGTTCCTCACGCTCCTATGAAGCTTCTGTCCTGCTTCCCGCTCTTTTTTTTTCCCATTAAATATAAGTGATGAATTGGGGGAGCTGAGTTTGATTAGGGTTAGGGTTTTTTTTAAAAAAAATAGATTTTGTCGCTTATTATTATAGTTATGAAAAGGGTTTTTGAGAGTGAAGAGGTTGATGGATCTTTAGCTCCCCAGTTGAAGAAGCAGAGGCCTATGCTTGGGTGAGCTTCATTGTTGATGCTATGGATTCTTTTTGTTTTTTTTCAATTATTAACCCAAAGTACTATCGTGATTTATTTTAAACCCACCCACTTCCAAAATTATTGTTTAAATGGCATTTTGTATTATTTTTAAACCCACCGTCGGAATCTCATTTTCGATAGTTATGTTGATTTGCTATATTCCTTGAAAAACACCATACAAGAAATTGATGAAATATAGAAATTGGGTTTAAAATTAATTCAGAATGACATTGTGGGTTAAGAATGATTTTGGATTGGAAGTGAACGAGTTAAAAAAAAAAAAAAAAAAAAAACTTTTTTGCTTCTTCTTCTTCTTTCTACTTGGTTTTAAATAGGTTGTTTTGTTGCAGGGCAATGAGAGAAGTAATGGGAGTGCAGTGCATGCAGAAGCATTTGCCAAAGCTCGAACCTTTTCTCCGTAGAGTGGTAAAGATCAAATCTTTTCTATTTTTCTGTTTTCTTAAGTGCTAAATTCAAATTTTTACATACAAAAATATTTGGGTAATTATTTTGTATTATAGTAATGAGGTTGAATTCTAGTGTAGCTCATCTCCAAAATGATCCTTTGGTGTGGTTTTATTTGGTTTGTATTCTAGTGTAGGCTCATTTTCAAAGGAGTCAAAACTTTGAAAAGAGGGGTACTTTGATTTATGTCATTCATGCTAAAAAAGCACTAGGAATGAACTAGAGGAAATTCCTCTGTTTTAAAACAAATTTTTACATGTTGAAATATGTGATTCCTCTGGCCTTGAAATCTTACCCCAAATTTAATTTTCTTGATCACATGGATGGATATTGAAGTTAAAAGTTGAAAATATTCAATTTTTTCTACAAAATTCCTGAGACAATATTAATTTTTTTTATCAGGTACAGGAAGAGGTAGGAAAAGCACTTTGCCGCTTTGTGCACTCATCTTCTCCTAGGTAAAATTTGTACCACATTCCTTATTTGTCAATACCTGGAAATATGTTGGATATATCTGGGGCTAAATAGCACTTAAATACCTTATAGTTTCACTCCCTTAGCACTTATATAACCTCTGTTATATTTCGTAGCATTTATATACTCGAGTTGGTCAAAATTTGCGTTAATACCCTCTGTTTTGCAAATGTGAATTTTTTCGAAAGTTCCCATATAACATTCATATGCTAATTTTATGACTTTCTTTCTATTAAGTTTGTTAAATTCATTGCTAAATCTTTCCAAGTTCTATTTCTAAAATAGAATTATGATACATTTAAATTGGAATTTGGGTTGGTCTAATAATAATTTAACAAATATTAATGGTTAAAAGCTCTAAATTAACACATAAATGTTATATAGGAACTTTGGATGAAAAATTCACGTTTGCAAAATAGAGGGTATTAACGCACAATCTTGTCCAACTCGTGGTATATAAATGCTAAGATTTACAATTGAGGGTATATAAGTGCTGAGGGAGTGAAACTATAAGGTATTTATGTGCTATTTAGCCTATATCTGGAGAATCATAAAGTTTATCTTATTGAATTATTCGTTTCCTTTTTTCCTACTACCTTAAAACCTTTGTTTTCCCCGGATTGTGTCAAAACACTTTGTTTTCTTAGATGAACACTTTATTTTCTGGCACTCCATATTTTGAAGTCAGTATATAATTTTCAAGAATTCAGCCTAAGTGGAATTATGTTCAGAACATTTGACTGATTGCTCTTCATAAACATTTGCTACTGCATAACCTCTCTGTACGCGTAAAGTATGGAGGAATATAGGATTAATTGCTGATAGACCCCCAATACTAATGCCTAATTGCGGATCGATCTTCTGTGGTTCTCTTCATGCCGTTAGACTCCCTGATTGGATTTTTTCCCCCTTGCTGTTTTACCATCAGAGAAAGAGAAAATTGTTTTTTGACAATAGACCTGTCAGAAATTTCGCTCGGGGGGCCTATCTGCAACAATAGAACAACCAGAGGTATATCTGCAATTGCGCAATAGTACAGGGGGTCTATCACAATTAACCCGAGCATATATGTTACATGCTTAGAAACTTGATGAAACAATCCATTCATGTAACTTCTTATAACTAAGACCACCAAACCCTTGACATGTATTGTTGTGTTTGTTATAGATTGCCAGTTAGCCGAATCCAGACAAGTACGAGCAAAAGATATCGGCTACATTTCCAGAATACCTTGCCTCAAACTCTTTTCACAGGCAGCAGAATCGAAGCTGAGGGCAGAGAACCTGTTCAAATTGTCATAATGGACACTGAAGTAAACCAGAAGATCACTTCAGGCCCTCTGTCGTCAGCCAAAATCGAGATTCTTGTTCTTGATGGTGATTTCGGTAGTGATGACCAAAAGGAATGGACGGAAAAGGAGTTCAGTGACGTTATAGTGCGTGAAAGAGAAGGTAAAAGGCCGTTGTTAACAGGGGAACTGGTTATCACAATGAATAATGGGGTTGGTTTTCTTGGAGATGTTGCTTTTACCGACAATTCAAGTTGGATAAGGAGTCGTAAGTTCAGGCTGGGTGCAAGGATTATTCAAAACAGATGCTCTGAAGCAAGCGTTCAAGAAGCGATAAGTGGAGCATTTGTGGTGAAAGATCACAGAGGAGAATGTAAGTTCATGTTTCATGTGGATCTTGACCTCAAAAGTAACTCTAAACTGCGCACATTTGATGTTTATTTTTTGCGTGGATCTCAGTGTACAGGAAGCATCACCCCCCATCACTGGATGATGAAGTATGGCGCCTGGAGAAAATTGGCAAAGACGGTGCTTTTCACAAGAGGCTTGCAGATAACGGGATCAACACTGTACAGGACTTCTTGAAGAGCTTCGTCATGGATCAAGACAAACTCCGAAGTGTAAGAAAATAACACATAGATTTCAGAGACATCATACCTTGAAATTGTTTGAATAATCTCAGTTTTTCTTTCCTGCCTCCAGATTCTTGGCACTGGGATGTCGAACAAGATATGGGAAGCGACAATTGAACATGCAAAGGAGTGTGTTCTAGATGACAAGAATTATTTGTATTGCAGTGGATATGGAGTTACTCTTTTGTTCAACACCATATTTCAGCTTGCGGGCGCAATGATTGACCATTGTTTGTATACTTTAGATGATCTCACTGCATCACAGAAGGTACTTTATCCTGAAATTATTCATGTCGATGTATCATTAGTACAGTTCTCATGTTACAAAATTCTGTAATTTTTCATTACCTGGGTGAGGAGCGGTAGACATTCAACTTGATAACTCACACATTGCATATAAATTTCTTATGTACATAGAAAATGACGACTCCTTTTATTGGGTTTGCAGATTCAAGTCGATAAATTGAATTTTCTAAAAATCCAGTTTCTGTATTTGCATACCATAGTTTAAAACTTAGCTGAAAACTTGACAGCTTATTACGTTAAAATGTGTCATATTCTGACGGTTTGGTTCATTTTTAGAATTTATGTGGAGCTGTTCAGTTTGAACGGATTTTAAGCACGACCAACCAAATCAATCGCTTTATAAATACACCGCCACTGCATGAGAATTCTGAAGTTATAGTCAAGATTGAGGTTATAGTTTCCATAAGTTCATTCTTTTCTCTCAATTGTATTATTATTTCATTTGGTTAAAAAAAGCTTATTTTCTTCACTAAATGAGTCAAGGTTCTAACTAAATAGACTTATAGTGAAAGCGCATTTAAAAATAATTCATTGTGGTATTTCGTACCTCAGAATGATTTTTGAAAATGGGTGGGCTTAAAAATAAACCCTGGAACACCTTTGGGTCTACAAACAACAAAAAAAAAAACCCTTTAAGAATCTCTGCCCTCCGAATCGCTCCTTTGTTCTGATTCGTTCTCCAATCGTGAACCATGTCTGTCTTTATTCGGGATGATTCCTCACGTGTTCCTCACGCTCCTATGAAGCTTCTGTCCTGCTTCCCGCTCTTTTTTTTTCCCATTAAATATAAGTGATGAATTGGGGGAGCTGAGTTTGATTAGGGTTAGGGTTTTTTTTAAAAAAATTAGATTTTGTCGCTTATTATTATAGTTATGAAAAGGGTTTTTGAGAGTGAAGAGGTTGATGGATCTTTAGCTCCCCAGTTGAAGAAGCAGAGGCCTATGCTTGGGTGAGCTTCATTGTTGATGCTATGGATTCTTTTGTTTTTTCAATTATTAACCCAAAGTACTATCGTGATTTATTTTAAACCCACCCACTTCCAAAATTATTGTTTAAATGGCATTTTGTATTATTTTTAAACCCACCGTCGGAATCTCATTTTCGATAGTTATGTTGATTTGCTATATTCCTTGAAAAACACCATACAAGAAATTGATGAAATATAGAAATTGGGTTTAAAATTAATTCAGAATGACATTGTGGGTTAAGAATGATTTTGGATTGAAGTGAACGAGTTAAAAAAAAAAAACTTTTGCTTCTTCTTCTTCTTTCTACTTGGTTTTAAATAGGTTGTTTTGTTGCAGGGCAATGAGAGAAGTAATGGGAGTGCAGTGCATGCAGAAGCATTTGCCAAAGCTCGAACCTTTTCTCCGTAGAGTGGTAAAGATCAAATCTTTTCTATTTTTCTGTTTTCTTAAGTGCTAAATTCAAATTTTTACATACAAAAATATTTGGGTAATTATTTTGTATTATAGTAATGAGGTTGAATTCTAGTGTAGCTCATCTCCAAAATGATCCTTTGGTGTGGTTTTATTTGGTTTGTATTCTAGTGTAGGCTCATTTTCAAAGGAGTCAAAACTTTGAAAAGAGGGGTACTTTGATTTATGTCATTCATGCTAAAAAGCACTAGGAATGAACTAGAGGAAATTCCTCTGTTTTAAAACAAATTTTACATGTTGAAATATGTGATTCCTCTGGCCTTGAAATCTTACCCCAAATTTAATTTTCTTGATCACATGGATGGATATTGAAGTTAAAAGTTGAAAATATTCAATTTTTTCTACAAAATTCCTGAGACAATATTAATTTTTTTTATCAGGTACAGGAAGAGGTAGGAAAAGCACTTTGCCGCTTTGTGCACTCATCTTCTCCTAGGTAAAATTTGTACCACATTCCTTAT
The DNA here is from genome assembly GCA_012295165.1 of Asparagus setaceus. Taxonomy (NCBI): domain Eukaryota; kingdom Viridiplantae; phylum Streptophyta; class Magnoliopsida; order Asparagales; family Asparagaceae; genus Asparagus; species Asparagus setaceus. Next base: position 5,713,580 of record CM022705.1, read on the forward strand.
TTGTCAATACCTGGAAATATGTTGGATATATCTGGGGCTAAATAGCACTTAAATACCTTATAGTTTCACTCCCTTAGCACTTATATAACCTCTGTTATATTTCGTAGCATTTATATACTCTGAGTTGGTCAAAATTTGCACGTTAATACCCTCTGTTTTGCAAATGTGAATTTTTTTCCGAAAGTTCCCATATAACATTCATATGCTAATTTTATGACTTTCTTTCTATTAAGTTTGTTAAATTCATTGCTAAATCTTTCCAAGTTCTATTTCTAAAATAGAATTATGATACATTTAAATTGGAATTTGGGTTGGTCTAATAATAATTTAACAAATATTAATGGTTAAAAGCTCTAAATTAACACATAAATGTTATATAGGAACTTTGGATGAAAAATTTCACGTTTGCAAAATAGAGGGTATTAACGTGCCAATCTTGTCCAACTCAGGGTATATAAATGCTAAGATTTACAATTGAGGGTATATAAGTGCTGAGGAGTGAAACTATAAGGTATTTATGTGCTATTTAGCCTATATCTGGAGAATCATAAAGTTTATCTTATTGAATTATTCGTTTCCTTTTTTCCTACTACCTTAAAACCTTTGTTTTCCCGGATTGTGTCAAAACACTTTGTTTTCTTAGATGAACACTTTATTTTCTGGCACTCCATATTTTGAAGTCAGTATATAATTTTCAAGAATTCAGCCTAAGTGGAATTATGTTCAGAACATTTGACTGATTGCTCTTCATAAACATTTGCTACTGCATAACCTCTCTGTACGCGTAAAGTATGGAGGAATATAGGATTAATTGCTGATAGACCCCCAATACTAATGCCTAATTGCGGATCGATCTTCTGTGGTTCTCTTCATGCCGTTAGACTCCTGATTGGATTTTTCCCCTTGCTGTTTTACCATCAGAGAAAGAGAAAATTGTTTTTGACAATAGACCTGTCAGAAATTTCGCTCGGGGCCTATCTGCAACAATAGAACAACCAGAGGTATATCTGCAATTGCTAATAGTACAGGGGTCTATCACAATTAACCCGAGCATATATGTTACATGCTTAGAAACTTGATGAAACAATCCATTCATGTAACTTCTTATAACTAAGACCACCAAACCCTTGACATGTATTGTTGTGTTTGTTATAGATTGCCAGTTAGCCGAATCCAGACAAGTACGAGCAAAAGATATCGGCTACATTTCCAGAATACCTTGCCTCAAACTCTTTTCACAGGCAGCAGAATCGAAGCTGAGGGCAGAGAACCTGTTCAAATTGTCATAATGGACACTGAAGTAAACCAGAAGATCACTTCAGGCCCTCTGTCGTCAGCCAAAATCGAGATTCTTGTTCTTGATGGTGATTTCGGTAGTGATGACCAAAAGGAATGGACGGAAAAGGAGTTCAGTGACGTTATAGTGCGTGAAAGAGAAGGTAAAAGGCCGTTGTTAACAGGGGAACTGGTTATCACAATGAATAATGGGGTTGGTTTTCTTGGAGATGTTGCTTTTACCGACAATTCAAGTTGGATAAGGAGTCGTAAGTTCAGGCTGGGTGCAAGGATTATTCAAAACAGATGCTCTGAAGCAAGCGTTCAAGAAGCGATAAGTGGAGCATTTGTGGTGAAAGATCACAGAGGAGAATGTAAGTTCATGTTTCATGTGGATCTTGACCTCAAAAGTAACTCTAAACTGCGCACATTTGATGTTTATTTTTGCGTGGATCTCAGTGTACAGGAAGCATCACCCCCCATCACTGGATGATGAAGTATGGCGCCTGGAGAAAATTGGCAAAGACGGTGCTTTTCACAAGAGGCTTGCAGATAACGGGATCAACACTGTACAGGACTTCTTGAAGAGCTTCGTCATGGATCAAGACAAACTCCGAAGTGTAAGAAAATAACACATAGATTTCAGAGACATCATACCTTGAAATTGTTTGAATAATCTCAGTTTTTCTTTCCTGCCTCCAGATTCTTGGCACTGGGATGTCGAACAAGATATGGGAAGCGACAATTGAACATGCAAAGGAGTGTGTTCTAGATGACAAGAATTATTTGTATTGCAGTGGATATGGAGTTACTCTTTTGTTCAACACCATATTTCAGCTTGCGGGCGCAATGATTGACCATTGTTTGTATACTTTAGATGATCTCACTGCATCACAGAAGGTACTTTATCCTGAAATTATTCATGTCGATGTATCATTAGTACAGTTCTCATGTTACAAAATTCTGTAATTTTTCATTACCTGGGTGAGGAGCGGTAGACATTCAACTTGATAACTCACACATTGCATATAAATTTCTTATGTACATAGAAAATGACGACTCCTTTTATTGGGTTTGCAGATTCAAGTCGATAAATTGAAACAGATTGCTTATGAAAATCCTGAGCAAATAATCGAGTTGAGTCCTGTGACTGAGCCTCCTCCGCGGTGCTTGCCAACATCAAATGCTATTTCTGTACTACCACAATCAAATTTCCCAGAAGCACAGAATCACCTCCCTTCCTCAAACCAAGGTGATTGGCTCTAAATTATGCATCCGAAAATTTTACCCCCCTGAACTTTGTGGGGTTTTACACAAAAATCTCCCAATTTTATAAATCACAGAATATCCCCTGAACTTGTAGTCTTGTATCATGACTGAATTCATTTAAGTTGTCATGTGTTCTGCAGGTGACAACTTTTGCATAACTTAGATTACCCTATCTACAAAATATAACTTCTAGATTACCCTTTTTATGGTAAATGTAGATAAAAGTAGAAGATAGTAGTTTAGACTTTTTACTCCACCTCTTAACACTGTTTAAGAGAATTTTCAATAGTTCAGGAGAGTTTAGTATAATCTTGAAAGCTTACGGGCGTTTACTATGCTTTATAAACTTTACCCTTATATATTCTCGATCATCAATTTGTCATCACAGTTGTTTTAAAAAAATTTGACATCATATCTTGTTGTAGATGAATTGGGTGCTCAAGTGGGCGTCGTTCGTCAACCTCCTACATCGTACAATGAACTTAAGGACTATTTGACAGGGCAGGGTTTCCTTCAAGAGCACAGTCTAAGTTCCTTACAAGGCAATAGTTTCAACATGAAGGACTTTCTCGATATGCAGTTTGGGGATATTCCAACTAGGTACATTTCGATGCCTGGAATCACAGAAGATAGTGTGGAACTTGATGCGCCAAACTCATTATCTCAGATTCCATTGTGGGATAATATAAACGACTTCATTCACACATCGGGTGACGATTCTAATGTTGATTTAGTTCCTCATCCCACCGATATTTCTGGTTCACACATCTCATCGGGCAAGTGGGCTAAGATGGTGGCAGCGCTGAAATTGATGGCGGTATCAAAGCATTTGGCCTCAAGAAGGGATAGAGATGTAGAGTTTGGCTACCCTGCAATAGAATCAAGCATGAGTAACATGGCTCAGAGATGAGTTGGTAGAGGGAAAATGTTTTAGAGATAGTTTGATGTAGTGTTATGTAGATTTAATGCGCAATGTGTTTTTAACTTGTAAGCTACCAAAGCAGAGGTTTTGAAGAGGTGTAGAGAGCCCCCTCAGAAGTTTTGGTTAGGTTTGTGCATCTTGTATATATTGATCAAATAAGTTTTCGGGTTAATTGCTGATAGACCTCCTGTACTGTTGCCAAATTACGGATAGACCCTCTATACTTCTATTGTTGCATGTACCCAAAAAAAAAAAAAAAGAAAAAAAGAAAAAAAGAAATAAAAAAAAAGAAATTAGTCATATGTAACGATCATTATACAAGTTTGTAGGAGTAAATTAGTTCATGGAGCTCATGTGTCAGTTTACGAAGTCCAAGCTTAGCCTGAAACCAATGGAGTTAAGAATCCAGTGGGGTCTATCTGCAACAATAGAAATACAAGGAGTCTATCCGCAATAAGTGCTACCTTATTATTCTAGGGGTAAATTACACTAAAACCCCAAGAGCTTTCAGCATTTTGTAGTAAAACCCCCCAATAACTTTCAAAATAGTACTAAATCCCCAATAACTTTTGTGTAAATTACATTAAACCCCTCATAACTTTCAAAATGCCCTTTTATGTTGTTTTCCGGTTCAAATTTATGGGGGTTATCTGCAAACATGAGGGAACTTATTGGGGGTCTTCTGCAATTCCAAAAGTTATTGGGGGTTTTATTGCGATTTTGAAAGTTTTTGGGGGTTTACCGCAAAATGCTGAAAGCTCTTGGGGGTTTAGTGTAATCTACCTTATCAAATGCTATTCCTATTAGCATCATGGTATGGTTCTAATATTTGTATGCTTATTCTAGATGCTATTCTTTCTTTTTACATGTCTCTTCCCTTCAGGTCATCTGTTAGATAAAAATGCTGAAAATGTCTTGGAACTTTTGTAATGCCCAGGGTCCAAGCAATCCTTATTCTCTCTGTCCCTGTACATTCATATTTAATGGATAACAAACCTTTTCTTCTTTGAAAACCTCTAGCATATTTATTACTCATAAAACAATAATAAATTACAGGCTGGCTGGCCTGTGCATGAAATTGAACTAGAAATACAAAAGCCTCACAAGAATCACCCCAGGTTGAAGCAAAATAAACCTACAAGCTATGCCTCCCGTGGATTATTCTCTTCCTCCCCTTCAAGATTTCCCACAATCATCTCCTCTATATATTATCACATCATTTTGAACCACAACTTAGTCTCTGTATTTTTGCTGTCACATTGTTCTTCATAACTCGAGTCGAAGCTCAATGGCTATCACTTATGGCGATTTCTACCCCAAGAAGTTCAAAAACACGGATGTCAGCAGCGGAATCGCTATCTTCCTCGTTGTCTTCTCCATTCTCTGTGGCCTTATCGCTTTCATATTGTGTCTTACCGCAGAGGGCTCCAGGTCTGAGGTAAGACTGTTTGGACGATAAAATCAAGTTTTTGAAAATCTGACAATATCAATTTACAGATTCAAATTTTCCGAAATTTTTATTTTTCTGTTTGGTTGGATACGCTAACTTAGATGAAATCCTCTAGAAAAGAGAAGATTTCTGACATGAAATTTTGCTAATGTAAACTGAAATTAAATCACAACCGATTCTTCATGGCACTTCCTCCCAAACCAAACAAAAGATTTGGAAGGAGAATTTGGATCCGACAAAAGCCTCATTATGGGATCCACTTTCAAGAAAAGTCGTCCTCTGTACATAATCATACATGGGGATTAAAACACATGAACTAACATGAATTTTGATGTACACATTACTATCAACTATCAGTTCAGTCAGACTGCTTGTCAATACAAACTACATGGATAGCAACCACACTAATATATAGTATTAAGTGTGTTGATATCTGGTATTAATTTATGCATCGAGATTCGTGCTAAACCAGATCGCGCCCATCTCCTTACATGATTTTCTGCAGAGGACCTATAACAGGAATTTTTTTTCCCTTTTCATGGAAACAAAGCGCCAAAATTTCCATTGAAACCCTTTCATCCGATAATCAAAACCTCTGTTTCTCTTGGCAGGTAACATGGTTGCTTACAAGCACACCTAGCAGCAAAGAAAACAATTGCTATTACAGCAACAGCGGCAAGAAACCTCTAGGCTGCGCCATTGCTGCGTTCGTCTTGCTCGCCATAGCGATGTTCTCAGAGCACGGTTACATGCTCATCGCTGTCACTAACCCCCAGCCTCCAGTGTTGGTGGCCTGGGCCACTCCACAGGATCCAATGGCATCAGTAACGGTAACGACACCCAGAGATCTCACTTGGCAAATCTGCTGCCTTTTTCTCGCAACCTGGTAGGTAAAATAATGCAGATATAACGAATGTGTGCATGGAAAGAGTTTGCTTCTGTTGAGGATAAACTAAGAGGGAATCGTTTGAGGTGGTTAGCTCATGTGTCAAAGGTCATCAGCAAAAATAATATCCTTGCAGTATCACCTCTCTAGTTTTATTTTTGCGGATAGACGCCTTGTAATCAGGGGGTCTATCTGCAAAAATAAAACTAGAGGGGTAGTAAGTTCAAAACAATGATACTACAAGGGGTTTATAATTTATCTGTAATCAACCGTATAACTAATATAAAAGGAAAAGTAGATATACGATTTAGAGAACATGATTGAAAAGAGTTAAGAAGAATATGACAATAATTAACATAGTGGATTAGCTAGTCCTCAACGAAAGTGAATGGAAAAATAGAATTCATGTAGCTAGCTGACCTAAAAAATGAGATAAAAGCTTTGTTGTTGTTGTTGTTGTTGTTGTTGTTATCGCGGCTGTTGTTTGTTGTAGGTGGTGGTGTTGTTGTATCTTGCAGATATTGAACATTTACTTTGGTAACAGGATATGCTTTGCACTTGCTGAGGTGTTTCTCATGATCGGGATGGCAGTCGAGTCTGGTCACCTGAGCAACTGGACAAGTCCAAGACCCAGCTGCAACGCGGTCAGGCCTGGGCTTTTTGCAGTCGCTGGAATCTTCGGACTCATCACTGTCTTCCTCGGTCTTGGCCTTTATCTCACTGCATTGAGAACTCAGAGATTGCACCTCGAGAAGGAGAATGCAGCTCGTGGAACAATCCCAAATCCTCCATAACGAGGGGGGGAAAAAATCATACTAGAGGGATATCTATATAATGTAAAATATTTTCTTGAGGAGAAAAAATATCACTATTTCAACAGTGTATTCAACATAAAATAGTTTCAAACTAGTTAGCTATCCAACATTATGTAAAAACCTTTCTGGTTTCTTTTTTTTTACAAATAATCACCATGCCACTCTAAACACTAGGATCACCAAGAATGCTTAGATTAAAATAGTAGCATTGTTTATATGTTCATGGCTGATCTGATTGAAGTTGATGAAATTTACTAGAATAGGGAAAATATTGCAAGAATTCGCTAGACACTAACGAAAAGAGGGAAAAAAGCACGAAATCACTAGATGCAAAGAGAGTAGAGAAAGAGAAGACAATTTTCTTTTCGCGAACAAATGTGCTCATTGTTACCTACAAATATAATTTATTATCCAAAGTAGACGATTTTCCTTTTGTGAGCTCTTCAATACAGCAAAAGAAAACTGTAACAGGCTATGATTATTCTTGTGCTCTTATAAGTTTCTTGTGCTTAGCCTGAGTGATTATTCATGTACTTTTATATGTTTCTGGGTTTAGTTTATGCAGATGCAGGGATTTTGTCTGTAAAAGATAAATGATCTAAGAATTTAGTCAATTCGCGAGTCTTAGCGAAACAAGTGAAGGAAGATTTGTCATTTTCAAATTCAGTAAAATTTCCCGCGCATTTTAAATGATTTACCATTTATTTATTTATATTTATTATTTTAGATGTTGGCGGCTAGTAGAGTGCTGAAAAAACACAGGTCTTATGACCCTTATCCTTCTTTGATTCCGTAGAGCTACTTACTTGTTAGTTTATGGTTAATTAGCACATAAGTTATTTGAAAATAGTTTACATTCCATACATTAGGTTTCGTCAACATTTGATACCTAATACTTTTTGTCGTTATCATTTCTATCTTCATTGTTTTGTTTTTGTTTTTGTTTTTTTTCCTTTTTTTGGTTTTTTGTTCTTGAGAAAGCTTATCTTCTTTGTTTGATCGTGCAAAATGTAGAAGATGGTGTGGGAATATGAATAGTTAATATTCACCTTTTTATGGGTTAATAAGTTGGGGATATCAGTTAAACAAAGACATACATATACTTTGTTATTAGAGTACAAATTTTATCAGAACATCTCCATACTATTCATGGGAAGGGTAGAAGGCTGTCTCGAACAATCCACTCGTATAAGAGTATTCTGATAAAATTTGTGTTTTGGTTATTATGAACATTGAAGATACAACTTTTGCTGTGCTTGTAAATCAATGTCTAGAGCATGTTGGTCTTGGCAAGGAAGACCGCGGATCCTACGGTAGCCAGCAGGATGAAGATGGCGTCAGAGATTGATCGAGTGGCCCTCAAACTTTTAACTCTTAATTTTTTTTAAATTTAAGGGTAAAACTAATCCTATTTTAAACCTATTATAATTTTATTTTAAAATACAATTTTAATAGATTTAAGATTAAATTTAACAACTATTAAATGTTAGGTTCAGTTTGACAAATTGCACAAAACTGGGCCAGGACCGGTGACTCATCCGCCACGTCATCCAATCCACGCCCACCACCCCCTCACTTCTCGAACCTCCTCCAGATTCCTCAGATCACTTAATCCCGCTTTCACCTCTCAATGGCCTCAGCTCCCATTGCCGATCAATTCTAGGGTTGGGGTTTCTGATGGTAGCTTCTCCAATGGCGTCCGAGCTCAAAGACCTCGCCGCCGGCGCCAACGGATCCCGCGATCCCGGCGACGATTCCTCCGGCGGCGGCCCCCTCCTCAAGCCCGACTACGTCGCCTCCGACGCCCCCATCGCCGTCTCCGAATCCATGGAGGAGATGGAGAGGCGGTACGCGGCGTACGTTAGGAAGGACGCGTACGGTACCATGGGGAGAGGGGAGCTGCCGTGGACCGAGAAGGCTCTGCTAGGGTTTGCCTTTTTGATCTTGGTGCCGATCCGACTGGTGATGGGGATCTTGATTCTGGTGATCTACTACTTGATCTGTCGGTGTTGCACGCTGTTTAAGGCTCCGAATCGGGAGGACGAGCAGGAGGATTATGCTCATATGGATGGGTGGAGGCGGGAGGTTGTGATCCAATGCGGGCGCTTTGCGTCGAGGGCGATGCTGTTCAATTTCGGGTTTTATTGGATTAAGGAGACTCGAAGGGACTTGCCGCACGAGGTATAGCTTCGAAAGCTTCAAATTTTGTACCTTTTGGTTTGTTATTGCATCGTAGCTTATGGTGGTATGAAGTTTGACAATGTTAGCAGCAGGTACGCAGGCCTTAGATAGCTCATTCAGTAAACATGCTAGGTTTTGTCCTTGAGCTTTTGGACAGATTGGAATGAAACCTGAGATAGTTCGTTCTTTTCTTCGATTATTGGCGTAATAAGGTTTTATAATAGAAAAATCATAACCCGTAATCAAATATTAAATCATGGTTTAGGTCTTGAAAATTGTGAACAAGGCTATTAGGAGGATGTCATATACCAGTGTAAATGTATGAAAATAGCTCATTCAAGTAACTACTCACTGTTACTCTTCTTTTATTCTCGAATTGGTTGATCGGGAAAACACCACTAATCAGGATATATGAACCGGATCACAAGTTGTGGCTAGTTATTGTTTATCACTTGATCAGGTCAATCAATGATGGGGGAGGAGGTGACACTATACTTTTTATAAAGAGGATTTACTGATAACTTTGAAAAATGAGGGGTTTATATGGTTCTGTTATGTGACAAAGAACTAATTCCTTTTCCTTGTGGGAAATTGTTACTTAGTAATAATCTTACAGTTTGTAGGACTACTTCTATGCATTCGTGTGTAGACCAGGGAAAACACAACAGCTATTATTTCCTTATCCTGACTTCTTGCTACTTGCCACAATGGCCCACGTTGAACTAAAATTGCTTTACCTATTGCTAGTAAGGGTTAATAAATTTTTAAGAAAAATAGCAAGTTTTGTAGAATTTCAGTACAAACGATTTATGTTGTGATACTTGAGGTTAATAAAAATTATTATCCTATTATGATAATTGGAATCTCACTAGAATCATGTAATATTTTGCTTTCCCTACCCAGAATGAGTGCAGAGAACAGCCTGATGAATCTGAAAGACCAAGGGTAATTGTGTCAAATCATGTATCTTATTTGGATATTCTCTACCACATGTCAGCATTCTTTCCAAGCTTTGTGGCAAAGGTAGGTGCATAACTAAATTATGTTAAAGAAGTTGATTTCCTTTTATAGTATAGGAAATTGTACTGCAGCTTTGTTTTGACATGTTCCTTTTCTTGGGCAAAACTAACACTGGATGTCATTGCTGAAGAGATCAGTGGGCAAGCTTCCCTTTGTCGGTATCATCAGGTTTATACACAAAACCAGTTGCTCATTCTTTTAAAAAATTTCTCGGGAGCGATAGACGTTCATTCTATGATGAATCATTTTCAGTTGGTCTCATATTAAGCTTTCCTTATTTTGATATGTTTGTACCTTATGTATGTTGTATTGTTTCTTTTTGTTGGTCTAGGCATACTGTATTATATAATCTATATATTGTATCATCATTGGGTCCTGGTATTGTCATTGAGAGAATGGGTAGCATTTGACCTGAATCCGATTGATTCACTTGTTTGCCCTCAATATGTAATAGAACAACATACAGGTTGATATGTAATCAATATGTTTTTGAATTGTGACGAGAAGTAGTAAATTGAAAAATACACATTTGTGAAATGCAAGTTGGTCCCAGTCGCGTTGAATAAGGTAAAATAAGGGCAAGAAGGATTAAAGGATGCCAAGTAAAACACCAGGTTTTAAAGTGAGTTGGGTTTTTTTTTACTGCAGCCTTTGGGAAAATCTAAGCAGTTACTGCTTTTTAAGCTAAATTGGAGCTTTGGCCGGGCTATTGAGGTGTTTGAGAACAACGACTGGTGTTGTGATCAAGTACAATGTTGGTTATCCAGAAACACATTAATTCATCCCTTATATTATTGCCTATTATCAAACCTATTACATATCTATGCCCCTTGCTGTTTCTTACATCTCTTATTTTGATATTCCTCTTTTACCATCTCTACATGTAAAAAGGTTGGGGCTTGAAAGCAAAACCATTCAATTTAAGGCAAGTGTTTATGTCCACTTTAAGCCTCATAAGTGCATGTGATGCATGCCTGATTTTTATGTACAATTGATTTGTGTTCGTGTGTTGTTTGTATCTTTTTTAAGCTCATATACAATTTGTTTGTTGCAAGTGTTTATTAGCTTGTTAATGTTTTGAACGATCAGAGTTTCTTGTTTTTGTATTTTTTAGGTCACATATAATTTATTTTTTAAATGAAACTAGAAGTTTTATGAAGCTTATCATTTTCAGTTGAGACTTATGTAATGGTGTACTTGGGTTGAGTATTTGCCCTTCAAGATTTTACTTTCAAAATTAACTCGGTAGGTAACAGTAACATGAATATTGTTGTTTCTTATGCCACTTGATTTTCGTTCTTATGCTTATATTGCTGGCAGACCCCTGTTATTTTTGATTGTGCATAGTTCCAGCATTTTATTGGGAGTCAGTCATCTTTCATTACGTAGGTTGAAGTATGATGCTATTGTTTCAGGATAAATGGAATTGATTTGTTAATTTCTCTTATTTGCAGCAAGTGTCTTGGTTGTATTTATGTTCAGAGAGAATCAAAAGGTTCCGAATTTAAGGGTGTTTCAGGTATTTCAGCTGTAAAATACCGCAACTTTCTGTGTTCATTCTTTAAATATGAAATTTATGGTTTTTGAAAGCTATGAACTTTCATCATTTCATGAAACCTGTGTCCTAAGGAAACTTTTGATGGGAGCTCCTTTGTTAAAGAAAACTTAAATTGCTGAGAAGTTACTGTGTTTTCCCTACTTACAACTGGCCTTTTTGAAGTTAGAGCAACCTGCTTTGTTGCCCAAGAGATTTGGCAATTGGCATCAATTTAGATGTTTAATGCAGCACTTGGGTGAATATTTACACCCATTTTGAAATCTTCTGCTCAATGGCTAAAGATTTTTGTAGAAAAAGAGCTCAGATGATGATGATTCTATGCTAACATGGATATGCTGTTTAGGCTGATCTGGGTATAATAATTTAATGGTTTTGTTGCAAATGACTCTATTTAGATGCAAGACAAGTGCATGAAGGAAATCTCAAGAGCTTGAGTACTCGATAAGTGAATAGGCCATTAAGATCTGCTCCTGAAGAGTATTATGATTGAATTGAGGTTTGGTGGACTTGAGTTTGACCTAACCCACACCTGTATCGATTTGGCAGCTCTTATGTATTAGACAAATAGCATTATACATAGATTTAGCATTTTACACTAAACCTTCAAGTTATCAGATGTTGGCTGCTCACCAGCTACTTGTTATCTGGTCACTAATCTTGAGTTCTAGTTTCCTTATTGGTACGTAAGAGAACTGTTGTTAACATCAAAAATATTTCTATGTGAACAAGTCATATGGATGAAGAGGATTGATGGCTGATACCTCAAAGACTACCAATATACTTCCCTCCCTTTCGAGGGGCATCAACATTCTCAAAACACAAGCCTCCCCAAGGGGTGAACTTTAGAAAGCCCCTGGAGGTGCAGACGTTATCTTACTTGTGATGCTTGTGGCTGTTGCCTGTTGGAAACAAAAAAGCATAAGAGTAGAAGTAAACAAAATTATTTTAACATAAGAGTTGGGAGTAAGAGGTCAGACATATTCAACTCTAAAGACAAAAAAGCATATTACTTATTGGCTAGTTTTTGGACTTTTGATACATCATCATCTCATTGATGTATAAACTGACAAAAAAAGTTATGTTGTGTATGGAGCTTAATCTGGTGTCCTACAAGTAGGGGTGGAAACGAACTGAATTTGAATCGAATACCCCAGTATTTGTATTCGGTTCGTATGTGACTATTCGAATTCGAAACGATTAGGAAAACCAATATTCAAATTCGATTCGGATAGTATTCGAATATTCGATAACTATTCACGAATATTCATTAAGAGTGTTTAGGTAGTCTTTGCGAATTATTCTGTAGACATTCGGCAAATATTCGTTATCCTAGTCTTGCAATAGAGCCAAACATGAGATACCTGGTGAGTATGCAACCTAGTGGTATATAATATTCACAAATAAAAAACTATTTATCTACATTTGCAAGCAGGAAAATGAAATTTTAAGGACTAAACTGTATAAACAAATAGTTTATTAAACAAACGAATCAAATATACCTATGGTTAAATTCTATTCTTTTATGAACTGAATAATAAAAACTATTTGTTTATTATGAAATGAACTATCGAATCGAATATGACCAAATACTTGAGCGAATAAATATCGAACTATGTGCTTAATATTTGGTTTCGTTTCCACCCATACATACAACTAAACAGAGTAGTGAGTAGTTCATAACTTCATATTTATATTATGTGAACTTATTCAGTAAATTAGATTATATTAAGCTTTTGCTTGGTTAAGAAGAACCTCTATTGATTTGTGGGAAGGATGTCCTTTACCTTGGGCCTTACTTTGGTTTTTCCTTTTTTTTGTTTTGTGTGTGTGTTGTGTGTGGGGGCATCTTACTAGTGAGCTTGCCTTGGGCTTGGTTTTTTCTGTTGGCTTACTCAGCCTGTATGAGTTAGACCCCGGCTTGGTTCATTCCCTAAAAGACTATCAGGTGTAGTTATCTTCTAATGTCAGTTTGTGTTTGTCTTGTTATTTGATGGACAATGGAAGTTGGCGTGGATGATGACTAATGAAGATAGTACAACAATTAGTAATGTCTTGTTGAGATAAATTTCTAATATCAACCATCAGCTATGGAATATATTCAAATGAAACCGTAGATAGTGACAACACATCAAACTGGCGTTTGTTTTTCCCATTATGCACTCTGAAATTCAAATAGTTGGTACCAGAGTCTAGAATCTCTTGTGATTGGCATAAGCAACTGTGGTAATAAAGGTGGAGTCTCTTAGGCTCTAAATCTTTATGTTGTCAGTTGCCAGATATTTTGTTGTGAATCTATTTCATTATAGGTCATTCTTGCATGTGCAAAGTGCAAAAAAACTTCTTTTGGGTTTTCACAGAAGGATTTAAATTCTTACTCTTTCACACTATTATCCAATGATTCACATTGCATTTTCTTTCTCAACTAGCTCATACTCCTTACCTGAAGAACACACATGGGTTACACTCGGTCATGAAAGCAGTTTGCATCCACCTCACTTTAGATATTTCCTGCAGGTAAAATAACAGAAAGGATCGAAGAAGCCTTCCAAAATAAGCATTGTCCAAGCATGCTGCTCTTTCCAGGTTAACATGCTATATCATTTTAACTATTCTTTTTCTCCTTTATCTCTTCATGAGTTATGAACACAGGCTGCACAATATGAACATATACTCATTGGAAAGTATCCGCTCACTAGAATGATCACTCGCAGTTTGTTGTATGTCCGATAATCATTGTTTAGATGTAAGGTTGGTGAATTTTTCTTGTTTTAGTTCGGCATATAACATGCTCTACACTTGTTAGGTTCAACCCATTTTATATTATTTGGAGTTATATTCTTCAGATATAAAACTGCTACTATGATTTTATCAATCTTACTACAAATTTATATCTATGTTATATTGCAAACCACATGGGACGTATAGATGATCTAAAATTTGAATTGAGATAATATAGGTTAATCACCAATAAGAAAGCAAAAGCGCATTTTCAATAATAACTGTTTATGATGATTATACCCAAGTTTGGTCTCAAGCTATGAAACCTAAATCTATGCATTAGCTGCAAAGTAACTTTTCTTCTTTAGGTGCAATTAACTGCGAGAAATATATGTTCTTAGCCAAATAGGTGAAGCACACATGGGTACTAAAGAATAAGGTGGGGTCTCTTGTTAGCATTAACACTCTGATGGTATTTATGGAACAGGAAGGTAGAAAGGGCATCAAATCAAATAAAAATGTGCTGGACCCATCAACTCAGGAGCTGCTAATATTGTTTTCTTGAATTAGAAAAACAGTGCCTAAAGAAGCATTGTTCTGCACATGCAAAAAGCAACAGGGAAAGTAAACTATTAGCAGAACGCACGTAGTTATGAAAAATCCTATAGAAGCCAAATGGTCAAGTCCTGGTATATGAATAGAAAAGACCAAATTCATTAACTGAAAAGGTTATTTTGTTAAATATGTGACGCATGATGCATCTGTACAAATTGTTTGAATAATACACCTAAAGCACTAGTACAATAAGGAAGCAAAAGTACTGATGTCTATCAGTAACTTTGTGTGATGATATATACCCTAGTTTGGTGTCAAATGTAAAAGTTAAATATGCATTAGATGTAAAGTTACTATTGTTTTAGATGCAGCAACCTCAATATATACATATCTTTAGCCGGAGATGTGAATCGTATGGATACTAAAATGAACCTTCTTTTTGGATAAACATTCTGATCATGCATATAAGATAAGAATGAAAAAAAAAAAAGTTGATTTATCTTCTTGAACTGGATAAATGTAGTGCTAAGTGCAGGCATCATGCAACACAGATTATCAGTAAAACTGACAAAGTATCAAAGACATTCCAACCAAACCAAGTGGTCCACTCCAAGAATATGAAGGCAATAAAAACAGAAAAATTAATTCACCAGCTGTAATGGTCACTTCTGTTGAACAGGTTATTTGTCGGTACAAATTTGTGTGATATACCTGAAGCATCAGTACAATTTTAGCCGTAATCGAAGACAATGTTTTCAGAAACAAGCAGTGAGTAGGATAAATGATCTGAGAGCTTGGAGATGAGACTAAAGATATAGGAACATCGAGATGGTTCATTAGATTACAACTTTTTATTTGCAAGAGAAAATGGGTGTCCTCTGTATGATTCTTGTACAAATTAAGAAGACAATATTCATGTGCACTGCTTCAGTGTATGATCACTTGCTACAGCCTCTGAAAAGGGTTGCAACAGTACAGCTAACATAGTATTTGACTTATCTACTATTCTTACTCTTACATAATTTAAATTTTCTGTCCAATCCTTCTGGTGCTGTTTATACTTTGCACTGTTCCTCTTATTTAACATGATGTGTTACTACTCATGTCGCCTATAGTCTGACTTCCTTTCTTTGCAATTCCAGAAGGCACAACTACAAATGGAGATTATCTTCTTCCTTTTAGAACTGGTGCTTTTCTAGCCAAAAGGCCAGTGCTTCCTGTGATATTAAGATATCCATACAGAAGATTCAGTCCTGCATGGGATTCCATATCTGGGGTGAGGAATCTTTTATCATTTAGATGTAGTATGTTATTATGTCATTTAGATTCAGGGTAAGAAATCTATATGACCTTTAGATTCATTATATTATTCAACTACTCAATTCAAAATTTGTTCTTAACGAAGTACTCGTGTTGTTTAAATGGTAGCTGCATTAGGAACTCCTCTTTTAAAACTGTATAGTTTCTTATGTTGGACTGGACTATAACGATTTAATTATTTGGAATTTTGTGATGAATAGAACTATGGGAGAGAGCCCTGATGATTCGAGATTCCAGTGACTTCATAGTTTTCTTGACATTAGTTTTGCTTACAGATGGTTTGGTTTCAATTGGATGGCATGAGTATATAGTGCTGTCTTATTAAAATGAATAGCAAATGCAAATCCAAGCAATGACCTTACATGTAGGGACCTTGTTATATTTGGATACTTTATACCTGCACCCTTGTTGTTCCCTGCAGGTTCAAGATTTTCAGTAGATACATACTTGTAACCATTGGTCCTGCTCAATCTCTGTGTTAACATATCTATGAAGTACCTCATATATTCACCTAGCAAGACAACTTATCTAATATAATAGGAGTTCATTAACATGGTTCTTATGCACTCTCTTTTTTCCTTGATTGTTTTGGGCGCTAAATTCCCACTTGACCTGATGGAAATTATTTTGAGTAGAAGAATGATTAGCCTGTCAACAACAATTTACATGAAACAATGGGAAGTTGATTAATGGTACTTATTTAGGGCAATAGCCTTTAAGATGATATAGCGAATAGCTTAGGGAAGTTCTTTGAGGGTCTAGAATCTAATTGAATGATAAATATGGAGAATTAGCTCCATTGTCTGGGAGGGTAAATTCAGGGAATATTAGATGATTAATAAACGATTTGAGCAAATCCTACCACGAGAATATAATCGAAAAAATTGCTTGAAGTATCTTAGAATACTGAACTCATGTTGATCGATGTTAACCAAGTTGAAGAATTTTGAATAAAACCAATATTTACTTATGTTTGAGAGAAAAGTATGAATTTCAGTAAAACCAATACTTGCTTATGTTTGGGAACTAAGTTGCTTGGAAATGGGTACGGGTACCAGTATGGTTGCGGGTACGGGACACGGCAAATTTGTAAAACGTAGGGTACGGGGATACAACTACATACATATATTGAAATTAATAATTTACATGAGATATTATTGTTTTTCAATTCATGTGTTATCAGAATTAAAATTTCTTTCATATTTTTAAGTTTCTTTTATTATGTTGGTTATTATAAATTGGCAAGTGCTCGTTTTTGAACTAGACACCCAAACGACCCTTTGAAATCATAGTATTGGATTTCGGTATGGGCTGAAAAGGACTCGACCCATGTCTAACGAGTTTCAATAAATGATGTGAAGTGTAGGGTATACATCCTCCAAGAAGTGTACGGCAAGTGTTTTAAATTAAAACATATACATCATATAATTTGAGAACATGTTTGAATAAGTGTATGAATATATCCAAGGAGTGTCCATGAAGTTTCGGTATGGGTATGTGTCAGGTATGGATACAGCTGCATGATAGAAGTACCCGGGTAACATAGTTTGGGAAGATTCAGGAATTTTGAATTTCGGAAAAAACCCAGGTCAAACTGCAATTAGTTCATAGAAATTCATAACTTAATCATGGAGAATCCTTTCTTATAGATTGTTATCCAGGTTTTGGTCAGGTGAGGGTGCTTCTGCTAAGATCCAGCGTAAACTGGCCCCAGAAACCAGCAATTAAATGCTTCCGTTCAGCTAGTCTTTAAGTTCAATTTTATTGTCTGAAAGCAAACATTAGAAACTAATTGTTGTCACCTATAGTTAGGAAGTCTGTTTTGCTTTGCTATAAATTGTTTGGACTGTTTTGCTTTGCTATAAATTGTTTGGAGCCTATGGAACTAAGTCACTCATAGATCTCAGTTTATGGGATATTACTAGCAGTCAGTCCAAGGATGATCCCATCCTGGTGTACTCAACCCACTTGCATTTAAGATAATTCTTTGAGACAAGTTACATCACCACTCATCTCTTTTAAATAATAATTATATCTCAACGTTCTCTTATTATTTGGTTTCACTTGTACGGAGTGCTTCCATGCTATGTCTAGTTCTGATAGACGGCCCTTTCGGGACAGTATACTTTTGCTATAGTTTTCTGTTCATAAATGTGTCATATAATTACATTTAGAATCTATAAATCTAAATTTTATAGTAAAATACTTTTCATCAAGCATGAAAGCCAAGTATAAATTTACTTTACTAATTTACCATATTATGGTATTATAATTCACATTAATTAGTCATCAATTGTTGCAATAAATTTACTCAGAAATTTAGCATTTATCTAATAAAAGAACTTAACAACTTAAGGCATTCACAAGAAGAGCTTCAACAAATTTTACAAAAGTTGTGTCATATCAAGCAGAAGAAGTTGGCCAATTTACTGAATTGGCAATCTACCCAATAATTGTTTAATACAAGTAATTATCTATCGACGATTAATAGATAACTTAATTATTTATAAATGATTAACTTAATTATTTACTACCAATTCACTAGCATGTGTAGTTTGATACTTTATTGTTTAATAAATAATTCAAGAAACCATTATAAATAACATAACAACCCATCAATAAATAACTCAATGATCCAATTATCCAAGACCACATGATAAACAAGCCATGATAACCGACCAAGATCTCTCACATGGGGTATTTCTAAAAGCACATGAACATTATTTCTATATCTATACATTTTTTTACTAAAATCACTGGAAACTCTAATTCATGTATACACCGTCGGTTGTTGAAAAATGACCTGGTCACTCTTCACAGTCCCTGCCTCCGCCTCTTATAGCCTACCTCCGGTTCTTGTGGTTTCTCCCTCTCCACATTCTCACACATTTCTATGTACAAGTGACATTTATTCCAGATTTTTCATATTTTCTATATGTTTTATGGTTTGTTTATCGTTCCTCTGGCGGAGATTGCATATGCAGTTTTAAGGAATGCGCTAGTAAATCATATACTAATTTAAAACATTTGCTGAAGCAATGAGGATTAAAAAAATGGCTGCAGGAAATGAATGAATGATAGTAAAGTTAATCAAGAAGATGAACCTTAATAGAATTGAATTACATGAATTCATGTGCCATTCCAAAATATTGGGCTAAAGGCATTCTTGTTGTTATCATCGTCGTGACCTCCATGATGGCACTAACTCAATCTGATAGTAGTGTACTTTAACTATCTATGAATTGTTTGAATTGATCCAACTTAGTTCAATATATCCAATCCATCAACCCATGCTGGTTCCTTGTTATGCAGAAGGAAACTTCCTATATTTTATATTGAATATTTTCCATCATCTCTTCCTAAAGTTTTGATTCTATTTCCCTCCAAAGTTAGATCAGAGAAGCCCCACTTTTCCTTACTGTTGAGTTCTCATGCAGGTTCAAACATTATCTTGGGAGAATGATAGATAAATACTTTAGGTCTGAAAAAGTGAAACATGGCCCCGATTCATGCAGACTGATCTTTAATCCACAATATACTGAATAACGTGATGGTTCAGAGATGATCCCAGATCGAAACAAAATGTAACTGACCGTGGGTTTGACAAAATGTAACTGACCGTGGGTTTGACTTTATTACCCATCCTATTATGATTAATAATAGATAAAGCCTAAGCATGATCCAACTACGGCTTTATATAATATTGTCTGCAACCTACAGATTGCTTGACTTCTAGAGATCTTGGTAGCTCCTCCCTCTACGCACACCATAGACACAACACCCCCTCGCTCCCCGTGCCAATACCACCCTGACAACCGCTGTTACATCCAACTTGAACAGAACATAAGCACATGCCCAAGCTGACATGCTCCTTACTCCTGTCTTTACATGAATCAGTTTTAGCGAACAATGCCACGCGACAAGTAAAAATGGGTGGCAGAATATTTTCCTTTCATCCTGCTAGCGCTTCCTTATATACCATCATATGTACGACAGTGTGTCTGGCATGACTTGTTGTGTGTGGCCTTGTTTGTCCCTTACAAATTTGTTACTGCAATTTACCTGAACATTTTTATATAAGGAACATGTTTTTGCCCCTTTTCACAAAAGCTAATTATTATATACCATTTTACTATAGTTAGGTTCTTTCATGTAGAAATAGTGACAAACATACATATTTATATTTGTCATGTATACATGTACTCAGACGAAATAATGCAGATACACGTAAATTGCTGTGTTGGACACCCAGTGTCATGTCAGCACGTGATTCGTGTCTGTGTCTAGTGATCATGGCTTATGGGGGTGTTTGTTTGAAATCCCAAAATTTTAGGATATGGATTTCACCATGGGATTTCAAATCCATAAATTTTTTATGATGTTTTGGGATTCCATAAACTTTGTTTGTTTCATCAATATTTTGGGATCTCAAATACTATAATTTGTAATGTTTTGTTTGCTTCAAACTCAAATTCTAGCATTTCAATTTTTAGAATTTGAAATCTTGAGTTGTAGCAAACAAAGTTATGGATTACAAAAAGAATGTGAATACCTATTGGTGAGCTTACCTCCCACAAAATGACAAACATAATTCTATTTAATTGGGGTAACCATACCCATTCAAATTTAAACCCCAACGGTATTGAAGTTGAAATGAAAATGTATTGAAGTTGAAATGAAAATATTATTATCGCAATTCCAAATCTTCAAAACTAACTCACGACAATGAAAAAAATTGTAAAAATAAATGATAATACAGAGGCTCAGAAACTGGTCAATTTTTTCATCACCTATATAATGAAATATCATTATTGATTGCATTCAAATAATAATGGACTGCCTCGCCTAAAAATTGCAAATGCAATCTAGACTGCATTTTCATTATTGAACGCCTCCTCTAAACAATGAAATCCATTGTAGGTAACATTATCAGAATGCGACCAATCATCATAGCACAATATCATAAAACCAATGTCGTAAGAACCATTTCAACCAACTAAAAATAAATAATCACAACCAACAACAAGCCTGAAACCATGGATGTTCAAAATAGGGGCTCAGATAGTGTTATAAAAATTGAAAACATGGATTGCCTCATCTAACAATGAAATTGTAATGTAGATTGCAATTACATGGATGGATTGCCTCACCTAACATTGTAAATACAATGTAGGTTGCATTCTCATCCTGGATTGTCCTACCTAAACATCACAAAGACATTGTAGATTGCATTCTCATAATAAATGAGTATCATCATTGCCCAAAATGAAAAATACAAAATAGCCATACCAATACACAGCGTGCAATGTAGGTTGCTATCAAGTATCATATCCTTCCATAATTATAAGCCTGCAAAAGAACCCAATTTATAATTAGGTAGCAATTGGAGTAGTGAAATATGCATAAAGTTACAACACAAGTAACTTCAACTTACAAAATTGAAACTAAACTGCTATTTACAAACATATAAGCAATGACATTAAGTGAAAATATGCGAGCAATAAACAAGATAACCATTAACTGTTACTTGATCACAAAGTTCCCTCTGGAATCAAAATATATCACATTGAAATCTTTGCTATTCTAATTTATCATGTGATACCAAGATAAGCTTAAAGTTCAGATTCCCACGTACCCTTACAGAGATAGGCATGTAAAAACCGGGAAACAATGGTCGATGCGGCAACGGTAATGCGACAACCTGCTTAAACAAAAATGGGGAAAATAAAGGAGTTAAGCATTCTATAAAAAATAATAAAAATAAAAATAAAAATAAAAATAAAACCAAAATGCAATCTTGCCAACAAATCTGACCGTCAAATGATCCTCGGGTCTAGGGTTCGTCGGTACGATCGCGGAATTTGACTTTGAATCCTGGTTCCTTCTAGAGATGGGAGCTCGAAAATTGACGCCGCCGGTCGAGAGGGGAGTATTCTTGCAAATAAAAAACACAGCGGAAACGGAGGAGGCGCCGGCTAAGATTCCGTCGAAATAGCCACGAAGCACATGAGGTTTGGGTAGCGGGAAATGGAGGAGGCGGGTAAAAGGGGAGGGAAGCGAGCGGTGATGCTAGGGTTCCGTAGCAGGAGAGGAAATGAGATCTCGAAATCTCAGAGTCGTTTTTGATGAGGTGGCTTTTGGGATGTCTGGCATCCGGGCCAAATCCACTCTCAAAGATAGGATTTGTGAAATGCTAAAAAAATTAGTATTTTATAGTTTTGGGATCTTATATCCCAAAAATAAATTTGAAACAAACATGGGTTAAGGAATTCCAAAACCCTCAAAAACTCACTTTTTCATCCATATCCTCCCTATATCCCAAAAAATAGTTGAAACAAACACCCCCTATATGGATACCTAGTTTTAGCAATTGGTTTATGGTTAAAGATTCTAACTTCTAACTCATGGGAATTGATTGCCTTGTTGCTTCTAGGCCCCTTTTGGTTGTGTGGGTGTACTACATGATAAAATAGTTGTCTTTGTTGCATTGCGCTTTTGATCACTTATTCTTTTCTCTTTTCATTCTCATAAGTTGTTTCGGATCAATTATAAAGTCACCTATAAGTTTTTAACATTTTCGAACTTTGTCTGGCAGGTTCGCCATGTCTTTTTGCTTCTTTGCCAATTTGTTAATTATATTGAAGTGACCCGCTTGCCTGTGTATTATCCTTCTGAACAAGAAAAGGAGGATCCCAAACTCTACGCTCGCAATGTTAGAAAACTCATGGCTGATGAGGTACATTTTATGTCTTCTATCACACGTTGTTATGTTGTTTTCTATGACAAGTGGAACATATAATGAAGAACAAGCTTGCATAATTTAAAGGGTACAAAAGGAATTAGGCAGACGAATTAATGACCATAACGCCAGTTAGCTAAAAACTATTTACTATTCATTAAAATGCAAATTAATCAGGTAAACAAATTAGTAACTAAATTCTGTGGTATTTCTTTTTTAGGTCACATCCATTAGCGTGTGTAAAACTTGTATGTATGGTTCACAAAAATAATAGATGAATAGGTTGTCATATCGACATTTTCTTTATTGATGAAATTATGCCAGAGTACTGGCCTAATGGCTTTTTCTTTTATTTTTTTCTTAAAAAGGGATGAACCACACCTGTGCAAGTTGATCAGTTGAACCCAAACATTTGATTCAAGTTTTACTTATCTAGTAGAAGTTAGAACTTGTCTATAGGCTATCAAACTAATTTTATTGCATGTATTTGTACAATTATGGTAATTCAATCATCCCCTTGCTGCAGGGTAACCTAATACTTTCAGATATCGGGCTACCTGAGAAGCGAGTCTACCATGCTGCACTAAATGGTAACAGTCTACCTCGTGTTTTACATCAGAAAGATGATTGAAACAAAAACGACAAAAAAAACTTGTTGTATCATCGGCTAGAGCTGCTTGATTCTATGTTTTCTAGGATTACAAGAGGGATGGTGGTTTGCCCATACAAATTATGTGAGGACATGTACAATGTATCTTCTTATGTTGTAAAATTCCCTGTTTAGGATAAATGTTTTTTATAAACCAATGTCATGCTTTTTTAAGCAAGTCATGAACCATTTTCAGGGGTTTATGATGGTTTAGGCTTGTATGGTGATGGAGAGAAAACTAATATACTATATTTAGTATCGTAAATGCATATTCTAAGTTATGTTCATTGTATCACTACACATAGTAAGCTGATATGTGAGTTAACTAAAACCATCCTTTTGCTCTTCCTGCAGGTTAGATATGCCAAAGCTAATTCGGATGTGCGACCTGTAAATTCTTCGTAGATGATCTGTAGTCTAGAAATGAAAAATAATAGGACTAAGTGCAGCTGATCATCTCATTAGCCATTCAATTAAGCTCTAGTACCATGTTCGAGGGAAATTATGAAAGCAATTATACACCAAGAACTTATGCTCAGCCTTCCATCGGAACGGGAAATTTTGTTAGCAATTAATATTCTTTGTTTGTTTTTGGAAAAACCTGACCTAATTATTCCAAGGGTAGTAGGACTGGATTAGTCTTTAGTAACCATGACTTGTAGCAGGGTAACATCACAAGTTCCCTAGGATCATGTGTGTGTTAAAGGGATAGAACGTGCTCTGACATGGTTATTGCATTGCAATTCGTATTTATTTATTCTTTTAACCAGCTTCCAGAGTAATGGCCTTAACCATTTCTTATTTCAGATCAATTAATTGCTAGTCTTGCCTGTTGATGGGATTAAATTCAGACCAAAGCTATAGCTTTTTCTACGAACTTTACGTAACAGTTTTGGTTGATGATGAGTCTTCTCAATTTTAGTTTCAGCTGTACTGATCTGATGTTGTTGAACTTGAGCAGTATAAGCCATTGCATGAATTTTGGATAATGTTGAGTTCCAAAGTTAAGTGTAGGTAAGTGCCAGAGAAAGATTGCAGGTGATGTGGGGTGTTCTGAACCATACACACGGGGAGAGTGAAGGATGAGCAGTTGGGAGATCCACTATACACCTTATATGATTCAAAACATCCTGCGCGGGTGTTTGGACATGATCTGTATTTTGAGACGCGATAGACTTCTTTTTCGCTAGTTTAATTTAACGTCTCTATTGGAGTCTGTATCTACTGTGATCTGTATTTTGAGACGCGATAGACTTCTTTTTCGCTAGTTTAATTTAACGTCTCTATTGGAGTCTGTATCTACTGTGATCGTCATAAGGAGAGTGGCTTATGGTACAATAACAACAAATCAGGGATCCCTGCTGTCACCGTCGCTAGAAAACTATAAAATTCCTATATCCGAGGACTCCGCATGTTTCATCTTCATTGTCTCGTACGTTGATGAAACTCAAATTTGAAGTTCTGCCACTAGCAGAAAAAAGATGGGAAAAACGCAAGCAATCAACTCGTTCAGTTCGCTTAATTTTGAGGTATTTTCGTATAAAGGTTAAAATTTCAAAATAGACCTATTTACAATTTTATTCCTCAAAATCGACTTATTTCAAATTTATTTACAAAAATCGGCCCAATTTCGGTCACGTCAGCAGCGCGGGTTGAAACTGGGTCGATTTTAAAAAAAACGCTTCTTTTTAATTAGTTGGGGTTGCCAACCACGACTAATTAGACACTAGTTTAATTACACAGGTTAGTAGTGGGGCTGAAAATGCAGTGACACAGGTTAGTAGTTGGGGCTGAAAATGCAGTTCAAAATAGTCACGGTTGTCAACCCCGACTATTTAGCAGGTTAATTAACCAGGTTGCTAATTAGTCGGGGTTGGCAAGCCCGACTAATTAGAAAGAAATCTATTGACCTAGTTAAAACTGGGTCGATTTTTGTGAATATGTTTGAAATGGATCTATTTTCGTGAATAAAAGTATAAATGAGTCGGTTTTAAAAATTTCTCCTTCGTATAAAACTTCATAAATAAGAGAAAATCTCCGCGTCCTCTACCTCCTCCGAGTTGTCACTCTCCAATCTATCTCTATTAACATCCCTCTGCTCTACTAAATCCCCTCGCCCCCTCCTCCATTTTCCTTATCGACAGCTTAGGTCTTTTATTTATGACTAAATGCCGTTTATGGCAACTCCAAGTAATTCAAGGAAGTTTTATGAAATTATGAGAGTTCGGGTATCTGTGTAATTTATAAAATGTAGGTGGGGTTTTGTACAAAACTCAACAAAGTTCAAGGTCTTGCTTAAACCCTCAATTTTTATATTTTATTATATTTTTGTTAGCATATTGTCTACTTATTAAAATGATTTAATGATTGTATAAATTACTAGACTATATTTAATTCACTTATTAACTAATTTAAAGAACTCCCTATTTATTTAAAGATATATATTTTATTGGCTAAATGTCACTAACGTACCCTATTGTTTCACCAATTTTATACTTAAATATCCTAAGTTATAAACGTGACATTTTAATATCTTAAGTTGTAAAATATTGACACGTTAGTATCTTTTGCTAGTTTTCAAAGTGCTATTTTTATAATTTAGGATATTTAAGTGCAAAGTTGATGAAACAATAGGGTATTTAAGTGCCATTTAGCCTTTTTTATTTTTAAGCTTTACTTTTGTGAAGTCAAATAAAGAGACGAAAATTTAGTAACGGGAATCGAAAACCCACAGCGCCTTCTCTGTCTCCTTTCACCAATTTTATCAGATCCCAAAACCCTAGGGTTTCAGTCCAGATCCAAACCCCTCCAATCTCCAACCCTCGATCCCGAGTCCCGATGGTCGTCGGCGCTTCCTCCTCCGCTCGCGCCCACGGCATCGATCGGTTCTACACTCCTCCGGCGGTTCGAAGACAACAGCAACAGCAACGGCAAGAGCAACAACGGCAAAGCCCTAAGAAGGCATCGAGAACGAAGCCTCGGCGGCGGCCGGCGAATTCTCCGGCGATCGACGAGGCGCGTGCGGAGTCTGATGATTCTTCGTCGAAGTCGGCGGTGACTTCGTCCTCCAATTCGAATTCGAACTCGAATTCGAATTCATCCTCAGTTCCGCCGCCGAATCCCGCCGGAAACTTGGACCGGTTTATTGAGTCCATTACGCCGGTGGTCCCCTCGCGGTATCATAGAAAGGTGAGTAATTGAGAACATTGCACTTCACTGCCCTTTAGTTTAACCTGGTCCTGATGTTTAATTTTGCTCAAAGTTGTACCCTTGTTTACTTTAATACCTTCCATTACATCACCATTGACATGGTAAACTGAAAGAAATCCCTCTGAATCCCTCTCTTCTTCATTTTCAAGTAAAGACATTGAAATTTGACATTGAATTGTTGTAAAAATAACCCCTGCTTAACAATATTAACAACAAAAAATTGAAAGTTAAACCATAAGTAGAAAGGAAGAGTTAACAAGAAAGGATTTTTGTGGGCACATTTAAAGGTTATGTAATGGAATGCATTATAAAGTTAAAAAGAGTGAAACTTTGGGGTCAATTATTTAAGAAAGTTTAATTTTTTGGGTGTCAATTTAAAAATCAATGTAACTTTAGGGTATTAAAGTGCAGCAATTAACGTAGACAACATAGGAAAATTGGTTTTTTGAATCAGTGATTTTAGTAAATTTCTTGTTTTTGTTGAACTAGATGAGCGTGAGGAGATGGAGTAGATCGGATAATGTGGAATCGTGCCCGTACTTTGATCTTGGAGATCTTTGGGAGTCGTTTAGAGAGTGGAGTGCTTATGGAGCTGGAGTGCCTTTGATTTTGAATGGCGAGGCTGCAGTCGTTCAGTATTACGTGCCTTATTTATCTGGCATTCAATTATATGTGCATTCTTCGAGACATTGCTTAAG
Source organism: Asparagus setaceus (assembly GCA_012295165.1). Taxonomy (NCBI): domain Eukaryota; kingdom Viridiplantae; phylum Streptophyta; class Magnoliopsida; order Asparagales; family Asparagaceae; genus Asparagus; species Asparagus setaceus. The sequence goes on from CM022705.1 coordinate 5,740,845, forward strand.
ATCAAGGTACGACCTGCTCTATTATTGAGATTATGGTAGCGTAATTATATTTGTTTTTAGTCTTTGTTAAAGGTTATTGCTACTGTCCTGAATCTTCTTGTATGAGTGTTTTCTACAAATTCTGCAATTATAGTGTTTTGTGATCTTTCTTATGAGCATGAAGGTATCCCTGTCAGTATTCTTAAGAAGGTAGACTCAGCTCTTAGTTGAATCGGTTCTAGAGTTATATCTAAGTGTTATTTTCCCATCTGATAAACTTGAGCCCACTTATGTTATTCTTGTCTATCATATTGTGGTCGGGCTATCAAGTTATGGAGTTTCTGTTGATGATGCTTCATTGGACCAGGAGTCTGAGGCTCGGAGCTTAGCATAATTGAAAAATGGTGTAGGGTATGTTATTGATTCTCCATTGGGCAGGGAGTCTGAGCTTGCATGCTTGCTATTAGAGAAAATAATGTTTTAGGGGTTTTTAATAAAAGGACGTGTTTTCCGAGGAAGGTCATCTTGGTCCTTTTTGTGCATTACCATGTTCTGTTTTTGGGTTAGTTAAGAAATTTAGTAATAACTTAAATTTTAGGTGTATCACTGGAGAAAAGTTTGTGGAGTTTCTAGAAGCGAGGCTTGTCAGATTGGTCTTATGACTCTTATCTGTGTGGAAAATGGTTGTGATTATGAAGTTCTACAACGTTTTGCGTATGATTTTTTTCCTGATAAAAGAAGTTTTGTGGTTGTATTGTTCAAGCTCTTTATCGTAACTCATTGGTTCATATGTCTATTGGTACTCTGTAAGTAAACAACCCAAGTATTTTCTTTTACAGTATATGGATTCTAGACTAAATGGGTTCCATTCATTAGTTTATTGCCTACAGTTTATTATATGAGGGTATAAGGAATATGGCCATGTTAAATCTTATAAACTGTAGAAATTATGTCTACCTTCTTATTCGTTAATGGTATCTGTTTCACCAAAGACTCATACAAAGTCCTATAGTTCTAAATCATACACAGTCATTTGATTTATATATCGGTATACAATTGAATTATTTGCATAGTATGTGACAACTATCTTTTACATGTATAGTTGCTGAAAACACGTGTTTGAAATGTACTGGAACTGCATACCATATTAGATTTTCTAATGTGTTGACTTATATGATGAATTTGGCAATTGATTGAGATAGTCTATGGCATTATACTTGAATGAGATCATATGTGTGCACTCTGCATGTCTTGTAAATGAGATTTACAGGCATTCATTCTTGAAAATAGATAGTCTAAGAAAATGTGAATTTAGATTTGTGCTAAATCTTCGTTGGAATTGACACTTGAATCTATGAGCACGCTGAGTAGACAGGTCTCAATAATTTGAGATGAAAAAAAAATGAAATGTACGAAAATAAAAAGCACAAACCTATAATGCATATGTTTTTTATTCCATGTCTTCTAAGTTTAAAAAGACCCATGAAAGCAAGCAACTATAAAGGTTTTTATTGATGGAAGTTCTGTTACAGTAAAAACTCACCCCAATCTTGCTCCTAAAAGGATAACATAAATCATTAGGGCAAAAATTTCAGGGAGGTAGCCTATTTTATGTAGTTATTTGTCAGATTGCTTACCTTTGTTAACCCTGGCATGAACGATGGTTAGCTATTGAGATGGCAAATAGAGCATGCTTGATGCTTTATTTTCCTCTTCTTTTATTTTTTCTGATCCACCATCCATATATATGAGAATTTGGATATACTCCTCGTAATACTATTTCATGTCCGTTACCCAAAGTATTTATCACTGATATTATGATGGCACATTCTGGTTACATTAAGTTAGTGGCTGGTATTGAGCAAACATTCTAATATGTCCTGGCACAAGGTAATATCAATCATCGTTGACTTCACTATCTAAATTGTAACCATTACCATTGTTTTAGATAGCTTGTTATTTTAGATTAAAATTTAAAAAATTTTCCCACCATCAAATCCAATATGGTTGAAGGCTTGAAGCAAAGCTACTTCAATAACATCACTAACCTGAAGAAGCCAACAAACAAAAGTGTGGGAATATGAAGGGAAAATTATAAAAGGCTTCAAGGCTTCTAATAAAATTGTAGGTATTCAGCAAACATTCTAAAATGACCTGGCACAAGGTAATATGGATCATTGCTGACTTCACTATCTAAACTGTAACCATTACCATTGTTGTAGATAGCTTGTTATTTTAGATTAAAATTTAAAATTTTTTCCCACCATCAAATCCAATATGGTTGAAAGGCTTGAAGCAAAGCTACTTCAATAACATCACTAACCTGAAGAAGCCAACAAACAAAAGTGTGGGCATATGAAGGGAAAAAAATAAAAGTCTTCAAGGCTTCTAATAAAATTGTAGGTATTCAGCAAACATCCTAATATGACCTGGCACAAGGTAATATGGATCATTGCTGACTTCACTATCTAAATTGTAACCATTACCATTTTTTTAGATAGCTTGTTATTTTAGATTAAAAAGCATTAATCGGAGTAATTTAAATTTTTTCCCACCATCGAACCCAATATGGTTGAAGGCTTGAAGCAAAGCTACTTCAATGACATCACCAACCTGAAGAAGCCAACAAGCAAAAGTGTGGGCATATGAAGGAAAAAAAATCAAGTCTTCAAGTCTTCTAATAAAATTTTATGTCAACATATTGTTAGGCTATTGTTGTTTGTAAGATATGGCAGCACGCACTATCAAATATGTGTTCCATGAGAGACTTATTTCTGGAGGCATTCAGATTTGCCATACTGAGATACACAACATAGCTTTTCTTCATTCTAATGTCTGTGCCACAGTTTCAAACATCAGTGAGTATCTTCTATGTTGCAAAAGTAAAAGTCTCTGTTCTTCAGCAGTGGAAAAAAAAGGAAGTTGTAATGCTCAGCCTTGTATACAATGTTGGCTTGGTCACTTGATTCATGCAACAAGGATTTGAAATCCTTTCAACTCCAATAGAGGTCTATTTTATTGCAAATCCACTTGTTCGTCTTGATCTACAACTTTTTGAGTGCAAAGGAAACAAGATTTGAGTGATTTGAGCGTTCTTGCCTAAGTATCTACTGCAAAGTTACCACGGAATAGATAGGCAAATAGATAAAATGGATAAATAGATTGATTTGGCTCCTATTGGGAGTGTGGTGAGCTGTTCAAGTCTAATAAAAGCTTTCTCAAAGTGCAAACCCATTTTGTTCTTGGTCTACAAAGTCTGCAACACTAAATGAACCAAATTTCGATAAATGAACCAAATTTTGATGGTTTCTAGTCCTCTTCCTTGTGCATGCGTGCCACAGCCCACAGGATAGATGGATAGAGAGATAGGCTGTAAATTTTTAGATACATAGTTGGGGATTGCAAATTGAAAATCAAGATGACTGGTCATGATAGACAATAACAAGTTTTTTGGATCTAGAGTTTCTTGGTGATGCATAAAAGATAGTAAACCATCCTGTCCTATCATATTGAGCTATAAAAGCTTAGGATGCCTAATTAGAAAGAACTGAATGGTTTTGGATATTTACATCCAAAATGCCCACATAATATATCTTTTTTTCTTGGGATAACACAGAGTAGACTGATAGGCAGATGATGGCAACTTTTTTAGGTCAATGGTTTGAGATATGTCAATTTAAAAATGAAATTGTTTATCTTATGATAAACACTCTAAAAACCTTGCAGATCGTTGTTATGGGTTTCTACCGTATTAGGCCATAGTCTAAAACGTTTGCTACTTCATCTGTAATTTTTGCCCAAACTTGATGGATACGCGAGAAGGCTCAAATCTTTTATATGTTATAGACTAGAGATGAAAAGGAAATGTTTTGCACTCATTGTGTACGCATTCATGCGTGTCTGACAAAATTATTGTACTTATTCTTTAGGGGAAAGAAAATTTGTCGGGTTTCATTCTCCATGTTTGATATATGTGCTTTTATTTGTATGAGAAAATATTTAAAGTCTTCGCAGAATAGGATGACTAATAACTAATAACTAATTTAGGATATCTTTTCAGCTACTTTCCATGTAAGTGCCCTTTGAATTTTCCTTTAACATAAAGATTTGAAAGTTAATTTTTTACAAATAAGCATTCCAAGGTTTCTTTCTTTTTCTTTTTTTTTTCATAGCATGTTATCCTGGTAAAAATAAAATGCTGAAGCTACCTTAAATGAAAAAGAGAAAACCACGCATTAAAAGAGGGTTTATGTCTTCTTTTTGGGGGTTGTCGGGGGTGTGAGCAATGTGTATGTGATGGTGTTTGTATTAGGGTAGAGGGTAGAGGAAGTAGGTTCAATTTGTTTTGCGGATATGGTTTGACAAAAATAGGATTGGGGAAGATGGAAGAAAGAAGATTTTATGAACTTTCAGTTGCAGGGAAGAAGTATTCAGAAAGCAAGTTGTATGGTTAAAAATTTCAAATGTATACATTAGGAGAAAAATTTTGTACAAGGTGTTAATCTGGAGAACAGCTGATGTACAATTTAGCGAAAAAAGTAATTTAGAAATTTATTGATTTTTTGTCATCAATTGTGAATTGTGTACTGTTACTTCCTATGTATGCTCAGGCATCATATTATTATGTATGTTCTCTATATTTTCGAGATGATTCTCTTCCATGGCCGGAATTCATCGACTTGTTTAGGTGATTTTCTGCAAGTTTTGGGTTCTATGGCTTTGCCAGCTATCCTTTCCCTTGTTTGGTGTTTTTCAAGATGTTTTAAAATTTCTTTTCCTGTGTCAGCTACACTAAATCTTTGTCTGGAAAAAGTTTCCATGCTCTGATTTTCGATTATGTTTTTACCATTTTGTGTGCTCATTTTTTCCCTTTAGCGAACTAAATCATCGTTATCTGCTTCTCTTTTTTGTTTATGACGAGTATTCTTTCCTCTTTTCCTGCTTGAAGGCAACCTGGCAATGAAAGTGATGATGAAGCTTATCAGGACACAAGCAGTGAAGCCAGTAGTAACAGTGACAGCCATGTTGATCAAGCAGCTAGACCTATTTTCGAGTACCTGGCACGTGATTTACCATATGGCCGAGAGCCTCTATCTGAGAAGGCAAGGTCCCCACTAATTCGATGCCATACCAACTCTTATCTGTCACCAAATCTGACAAAATCTTGATCTATTTCCTGCTTGCAGATATCAGCTCTGGCTAGTAAATTTCCAGGGCTAAAAACATACAAGAGCTGTGATCTTCTCCCCTCCAGCTGGATGTGTGTTGCTTGGTATGCCTTCATTTCCTTCAGGATAAATTTCACAAAACCCTCCAAACTTTGGAATGTTTTTTCTCCAAACTTTTATCAACTTTATGAATTAGAGAAAACCTCTGAAATTTCAACATACAAAACCCCTCTAAACTATTGGAAATTGTCACAAAACTATCGCTATTATTCTTTACGTTCCCTAACCCAAAAAAACTCGCTCTCAGATATTTTTTTTTTTGGGTGATAAAACTGCTCTTGGTAGAATTAAAGAATACATGGGGGAAAATGTACAAGCCCTTCTAGATCTGACAACCGTAGAACGAAATGAGATGGGTTTTCTCTAGTTCATAAGAAGTGTTTTAAGCAAAGCATTTCTAAGGGGTTTTTGTCTCTAAGGGGTTTTTGTGGAATTTTCCCGTTGATTCATACATGACATTTGGTCTTGAACCTGATGCAGGTATCCTATATACCGGATACCAACAGGGCACACATTGAAGGATTTGGATGCTTGCTTTCTAACCTTTCACTTGTTATCTACCCCTTCCAACAGTAAGCTTCTTATTGATTACAGTTTGATTAGATTCAACCAGGAAATTTGTGACTTGACTTGTTTGATTTTGATGTTTGTGCTGTCTCTCTGGCAGATTTGAGCAATGGGCATTCATTGTGTAACGGTGTCTCTAGCAATGTTAGGTCCCAAATGCCACAGAAGCTACCTGTTCCTGTATTTGGATTAGCATCATATAAGCTTCAGGGCTCGATTTGGACGTGCAACGGGCATCACGAGCAAGAGCAAGCAAACTCTCTCTTGCAGGCTGCCGCCGATTGGCTCCAGCTTCTAAACGTCGATCACCCTGACTTCCAGTTCTTCTTGTCTCGGTATAATACGTCTTGGAGGTAACACGAGACGAAGTATGTGTATTTTGAATGAGTAATTTTGAGCTACCCCCTTCATGTAATGTACATTTCTGAGATTAATTTAAGATGTAGATAACTTCCCCACACAATGTGGTCTTTTTGAAAGGAAAGGTATGGAGTAGAGATTAGCTATGATGCTCTCTGATAGAAAAATGATCTTTATTTCCATGACAAAAACTTGTTAGGGTTCTTAGATTAAGAGGGTGAGGGTTTGTATGCCTACACTTGACTAAAATGGATGTTGCTTTAATGAATTGAGTGAAAAACTAAAATGAATGTATGAGTTGTTTTATGCGCAGAAAACCTGTCACTATAGTTTTTACAGCTTGTTAGAGTCTGTTTTGGTTCCCTCTATTTGTTTGTACAATTATATTGTTTTGCAACAAACAACTATGATTTGAAAATTGATTATGATTACACTTTAACATTTTTTTCCGGAATCAAATCCAGTTTTCCTCTTTGCTTATTACTTTGGTTAAGAATAATATATGTACTGATATTGTAGTTGAGCCATTGTATTAAAAGCTCATTCAAACACCCGTGCACACTTTGTAGTTCGAAAACAAGGAAACACAAAAACTGCTGTCGCCTAGCATCATGTAGCACAATCCACCATTTTTCCTGCACCTGAACCTGCAACAGCCACAATACCCTCTAACTCTTGACAGCCTGAACACCCTAACTCAAACCAAAGCCCTAGACTCTGATCTTATTCAGCTGACAACTAAGGGACTCCTCCAAACCACTGTGGTCGTCGGCGGCTGCTCATTCTGCGGCAGCTGTGGCCGCTGCCACCCGCCGCTCGCCCCATTCCCGGATACGGAAGTGCAGCTGCGCGGCCCGGACAAGAAAATCCGCTGTCTGTGCCGGCGTCAGTATCTCCACCAGCCGATTCACCGTCCTCACCCTCAATGAATCTGCGGACCCTGCCAGAACCCTAAGCGACCCGAGCACCGTCTCGACAGCCTCTGACCGTATTTCCCCGTCCCGGGCCCCACGCACGAGCCCGAGCACCTGCGGCATCGCCATCGCCTCCTGCACCCTCGCCATCTCCTCTGACAGCTCCCTCTCCGCCGCCGCCGTCTCCTGCTTTAACTCTCCGATCGCCGATCCCTGCTCCGGCGAGAGAGCAGACTCGAGGCTGCGGAGGAGGCAGAAGGCCATCGACGGTTTCCAGCCGGTGATCCAGAGGAAGGTGCGCTCGTAGGGGTTGTACCAGGAGGGACAGAATATCAGCAATACATCTCTGATGGCGAGGCGAGCTTTTTCGTGGTAATATTCATGGTAGTGGGCGAAGACGCGGTCGATCAGGGTTCTGAGGAGGAGCGGCTGGTCTCGGGGAGCGGCGACGAGCTCTTGGAGGAGTTCGCGCTGGCGGGAGAGCCAGCCTTGGAAGAAAGACTCCATCCTGAGTAGTTTGTGTTTAGACCGAGTGTGCTGTGGGTTTTAGGAGGGGTTTGCTTAGTGTTGAAGTTTTGGGTATTTGAAATTTCGCCGGAGATGGAGAGGGCGGTGGAGGAGGAGGAAGAACCAGAGGAGGACACTTGTCTGCATACTGGGAATCAGGCGGTGGAAGTCTGTTGCTGGGAGATTGGTTCATTTTGCAGAATTTTGGGTGGTAATGAGGAGAGTACAAATTATATATATATATTGGGTTTTGAGATATTTAGTCATTTACATCTTCAATAATTGTATATTAGCCTCTCAAAAATCTTAGAAATTGCATATTAGTTCCTCATATCCTATAGGGTCTTGCAAAATGGTCTCTATTAGTATTTCAGTTTTTTTAAAACACCTAATCATTCTTTGGGTTAACTCCTAACACAATACACGTAATCACCAAACTACTCCTCTCGATGTTTTCAATATATATAAAGCTCAACTTTAGGTTAAGATTCTTTTCAAACCATTAGAGAAGAAGAACTCAAGTGCATTCATGTGTTTTTAAGTGGGTGTTGGGTTTAAACCCATTAATAAATGAATTGGGGAACATAATAGAGGGTATAATAATCATTTTGCCTCTAACTATTAGATGTGACGGAATATTCTTCTCAAATCTAACGTGATTTAAGTTGAAGGAGCATTTTGTAGGACCCTATAGGATTTGGGGACTAAGGTGCAAATATTGAAGATGTAAGGGACTAATATCTAAAAAACCTTTAATTTAGTGTACAGATAGATTTCTCGATGCTCCTGTTGAAAACATGCGATAATGTTTTTATTGGTACGAGGATGCTTGCGGCTTTCATGGGCACGTGTCAGAGAGCAAAAGACCATGTGTGGGGTTGTAAGCAAAAGAAATGGGCTGGATTAATGCAATCTGTGGGTGCCGTGTGCAAAGGGATTGCCTGTATTTGTTGCCGCCCGCAGGATGAAGGGGAGCACAAGTTTTAGACGGCAAACGGCAAGTATAGTATAAAATAGCGCAGGAATATGTGCCCGTGGGTGGTGGAGGAATGATGCAGCACCGCTGTAATTTCAGCTGGTCAAGAGGCGGTTTCTCATGGCCCCATGCAAATAAGACATGATTTGGTAACATGTGAGGTGACGGGAGGCGAGCAGGGGTGCAAACGGTTCGGATAGGGTTCGGATACGATAATTACTATATTCATGTTCGCTACAATTACGGATAGAATATAGAAATGCCTCGATAAAGCTTCTTATTTATATTTTGATAAAATTGATGCACATATATGTGCTCGATACTATATCGGATATATGGAGGATATATGAAAAATATATACTTCTATAAATGAAAGAAACACCCGTGCACACTTTGTAGTTCGAAAACAAGGAAACACAAAACTGCTGTCGCCTAGCATCATGTAGCACAATCCACCATTTTTCCTGCACCTGAACCTGCAACAGCCACAATACCCTCTAACTCTTGACAGCCTGAACACCCTAACTCAAACCAAAGCCCTAGACTCTGATCTTATTCAGCTGACAACTAAGGGACTCCTCCAAACCACTGTGGTCGTCGGCGGCTGCTCATTCTGCGGCAGCTGTGGCCGCTGCCACCCGCCGCTCGCCCCATTCCCGGATACGGAAGTGCAGCTGCGCGGCCCGGACAAGAAAATCCGCTGTCTGTGCCGGCGTCAGTATCTCCACCAGCCGATTCACCGTCCTCACCCTCAATGAATCTGCGGACCCTGCCAGAACCCTAAGCGACCCGAGCACCGTCTCGACAGCCTCTGACCGTATTTCCCCGTCCCGGGCCCCACGCACGAGCCCGAGCACCTGCGGCATCGCCATCGCCTCCTGCACCCTCGCCATCTCCTCTGACAGCTCCCTCTCCGCCGCCGCCGTCTCCTGCTTTAACTCTCCGATCGCCGATCCCTGCTCCGGCGAGAGAGCAGACTCGAGGCTGCGGAGGAGGCAGAAGGCCATCGACGGTTTCCAGCCGGTGATCCAGAGGAAGGTGCGCTCAGAGGGGTTGTACCAGGAGGGACAGAATATCAGCAATACATCTCTGATGGCGAGGCGAGCTTTTTCGTGGTAATATTCATGGTAGTGGGCGAAGACGCGGTCGATCAGGGTTCTGAGGAGGAGCGGCTGGTCTCGGGGAGCGGCGACGAGCTCTTGGAGGAGTTCGCGCTGGCGGGAGAGCCAGCCTTGGAAGAAAGACTCCATCCTGAGTAGTTTGTGTTTAGACCGAGTGTGCTGTGGGTTTTAGGAGGGGTTTGCTTAGTGTTGAAGTTTTGGGTATTTGAAATTTCGCCGGAGATGGAGAGGGCGGTGGAGGAGGAGGAAGAACCAGAGGAGGACACTTGTCTGCATACTGGGAATCAGGCGGTGGAAGTCTGTTGCTGGGAGATTGGTTCATTTTGCAGAATTTTGGGTGGTAATGAGGAGAGTACAAATTATATATATATATATATATATATATATATATATATATATATATATATATATATATATATATAGTAAAGGCTCCTATGAACTTAAGTTCATAATGAATAGTGGTGCATCAACTTTTCTAACCACTCATCTTGCTTTGAGATTTGTGATGCACAAATCTCAAAGTGGCCTTTTATCTTTCACGGATCCCAAAGCAAGATGAGTGGTTAGAAAAGTTGGTGCACCACTATTCATTATGAACTTAAGTTCATAGAGCTCTATATATATATATATATATATATATATATATATATATATATATATATATATATATATATATATATATATATATATATATATATATATATATATATATATATATATATATATATATATTGGTTTTTGAGATATTTAGTCATTTACATCTTCAATAATTGTATATTAGCCTCTCAAAAATCTTAGAAATTGCATATTAGTTCCTCATATCCTATGGGTCTTGCAAAATGGTCTCTATTAGTATTTCAGCTTTTTTAAAACACCTAATCATTGCTGGTTAACTCCTAACACAATACCTGTAATCACCAAACTACTCCTCTCTGATGTTTTCAATATATATAAAGCTCAACTTTAGGTTAAGATTCTTTTCAAACCATTAGAGAAGAAGAACTCAAGTGCATTCATGTGTTTTAAGTGGGTGTTGGGTTTAAACCCATTAATAAATGAATTGGGGAACATAATAGAGGGGTATAATAATCATTTTGCCTCTAACTATTAGATGTGACGGAATATTCTTCTCAAATCTAACGTGATTTAAGTTGAAGGAGCATTTTGTAGGACCCTATAGGATTTGGGGACTAAGGTGCAAATATTGAAGATGTAAGGGACTAATATCTAAAAAAAACCTTTAATTTAGTGTACAGATAGATTTCTCGATGCTCCTGTTGAAAACATGCGATAATGTTTTTTTTTTTATTGGTACGAGGATGCTTGCGGCTTTCATGGGCACGTGTCAGAGAGAGCAAAAGACCATGTGTGGGGGTTGTAAGCAAAAGAAATGGGCTGGATTAATGCAATCTGTGGGTGCCGTGTGCAAAGGGATTGCCTGTATTTGTTGCCGCCCGCAGGATGAAGGGGAGCACAAGTTTTAGACGGCAAACGGCAAGTATAGTATAAAATAGCGCAGGAATATGTGCCCGTGGGTGGTGGAGGAATGATGCAGCACCGCTGTAATTTCAGCTGGTCAAGAGGCGGTTTCTCATGGCCCCATGCAAATAAGACATGATTTGGTAACATGTGAGGTGACGGGAGGCGAGCAGGGGTGCAAACGGTTCGGATAGGGTTCGGATACGATAATTACTATATTCATGTTCGCTTACAATTACGGATACGAATATAGAAATGCCTCGATAAGAAAGCTTCATATTTATATCAGCTAAAATTGGATATGAACATGAATGTGCATGCAGATATATAAGCGGATACATATGCGGATATAAAACGGATATGAGAAGAACCGGATAATATTGAAAAAAAATATATACTTCATATGATAGAAGAGAGTTCATAAATATGTTAGTTAGATCTGATTATATAAGGTTACATCTCTTGTTCATCAAAATTTAATCTCAAATTCATTAAGCTAAGGATTAAAGTTGGAATTTGGATCCTCTCCACTACAAAAAAGTAGTGGAGAGACCACTAATTTTAATCCCAACTGCTGATTATTAAATGGGTGATTATGATACATTTTAAATCTAACACTCATCGTATCCCCATGTATTTAGGGGTGGATGGAAATAAACCAAATATTTAATAAATAGTTCAAGATTTATTCATCTAAGTATTCGGTCATATTCGATTCGATAGTTCATTTAATAATAAATGAATAGTTTTATTATTCGGTTCATAAAACGAATAGAAAATTTAATCATAGGTATATTCGATTCATTTGTTTAATAAACTATTCATTTATACGCTTTAGTCTCAGAAAATTTCATTTTCTTTGCTTGTAAATGTGGATAAATAGTTTTAATTTGTGAATATTATATATCACTAGGTTGCATATTCATCGATATATCATATTTGACTCTATTTCAAGACTAGGATAACAAATATTTGGAATATTTAACAAATATGGACCTAATAATTTGCAAAGGTTACCCAAACACTATTAACTAATATTCACGAATAGTCGCCGAATATTCAAATACTATCCGAATCGAATTGAATCTTGATTTTCTATTCCTTCGAATTTGAATATGAATTGAATAGTCGAATATGAACCGAACATGAATATGAATCTTGGGGTATTAGATTAGAATTCGGTTCATTTCCACTCCTACATGTATTGCTCTCATTCCTAATTTGCACTCAAAGAAAAATCATATCCACCCACTAGATAATCAATTGTTGTGATTATGTAGTGGTTCATCCACTACTTTTTTGGTAGTGGAGAAGATCCGAATCCTTAAAATTGTTGGAACTATATGACCAGCATATATTTGAATATTTCGGATACGGATCGTAATATTTCATTGTATATCCATATCCATATTCATAACCACATCCCATTAGATATAGATTTTAGTAACAATATCCATATCCTAAAAGATACGGATACATATACATATATTTTTAGGATATAGATTTTTTTTCATTTCTAGAGGCGAGGACAGAACTACATTGCTCTCTAACCATTTATAAGCCGGAATTACTTTAGGTTTTAAAACTGGGAAATTAAGAATGAAGGAGCATTTTGTAGGACCCTATAGGATTTGGGGACTAAGGTGCAAATATTGAAGATGTAAGGGACTAATATCTAAAAAACCTTTAATTTAGTGTACAGATAGATTTCTCGATGCTCCTGTTGAAAACATGCGATAATGTTTTTTTATTGGTACGAGGATGCTTGCGGCTTTCATGGGCACGTGTCAGAGAGCAAAAGACCATGTGTGGGGTTGTAAGCAAAAGAAATGGGCTGGATTAATGCAATCTGTGGGTGCCGTGTGCAAAGGGATTGCCTGTATTTGTTGCCGCCCGCAGGATGAAGGGGAGCACAAGTTTTAGACGGCAAACGGCAAGTATAGTATAAAATAGCGCAGGAATATGTGCCCGTGGTGGTGGAGGAATGATGCAGCACCGCTGTAATTTCAGCTGGTCAAGAGGCGGTTTCTCATGGCCCCATGCAAATAAGACATGATTTGGTAACATGTGAGGTGACGGGAGGCGAGCAGGGGCAAACGGTTCGGATAGGGTTCGGATACGATAATTACTATATTCATGTTCGCACAATTACGGATACGAATATAGAAATGCCTCGATAAGAAGCTTCATATTTATATCGCCTAAAATTGGATATGAACATGAATGTGCATGCGGATATATATAGCGGATACATATCGCGGATATAAAACGGATATGAGAAGAACCGATAATATTGAAAAAATATATACTTCATATGATAGAAGAGAGTTCATAAATATGTTAGTTAGATCTGATTATATAAGGTTACATCTCTTGTTCATCAAAATTTAATCTCAAATTCATTAAGCTAAGGATTAAAGTTGGAATTTGGATCCTCTCCACTACAAAAAGTAGTGGAGAGACCACTAATTTTAATCCCAACTGCTGATTATTAAATGGGTGATTATGATACATTTTAAATCTAACACTCATCGTATCCCCATGTATTTAGGGTGGATGGAAATAAACCAAATATTTAATAAATAGTTCAAGATTTATTCATCTAAGTATTCGGTCATATTCGATTCGATAGTTCATTTAATAATAAATGAATAGTTTTATTATTCGGTTCATAAAACGAATAGAAAATTTAATCATAGGTATATTCGATTCATTTGTTTAATAAACTATTCATTTATACAGCTTTAGTCTGTAAAATTTCATTTTTTGCTTGTAAATGTGGATAAATAGTTTTAATTTGTGAATATTATATATCACTAGGTTGCATATTCATCGGATATATCATATTTGACTCTATTTCAAGACTAGGATAACAAATATTTGGAATATTTAACAAATATGGACGAATAATTTGCAAAGGTTACCCAAACACTATTAACGAATATTCACGAATAGTCGTCGAATATTCAAATACTATCCGAATCGAATTCGAATACTGATTTTCTATTCCTTTGAATTTGAATATGAATTGAATAGTCGAATATGAACCGAACATGAATATGAATACTGGGGTATTAGATTAGAATTCGGTTCATTTCCACTCCTACATGTATTGCTCTCATTCCTAATTTGCACTCAAAGAAAAATCATATCCACCCACTAGATAATCAATTGTTGTGATTATGTAGTGGTTCATCCACTACTTTTGGTAGTGGAGAAGATCGAATCCTTAAAATTGTTGGAACTATATGACCAAAGATATATTTGAATATTTCGGATCTGGATCAGAATATTTCATTGTATATCCATATCCATATTCATAACCACATCCCATTAGATATAGATTTTAGTAACAATATCCATATCCTAAAAGATACGGATACATATACATATATTTTTAGGATATAGATTTTTTTTCATTTCTAGAGGCGAGGGACAGAACTAAAATTTATATTTAATATAGAGTTTTTAGACATCGAGGTGAGGTGAGGTGAGAGACAATGAATTAAAGATTAAAGAGAGAAGAATCCCCCCAAATTAGATGAGACAGACATAAGAGGAGAGAGAAAGTGAACTACAAAATCATCCACCTCCCTTTATCCTCCCTCCAGCTAAACATAAAGGCTAAAAGTGACATCAATCTCTTCACCTTTTTGCACTTTATCTTGCCTCCACTTCCCTCCTAAAACTTCCTACTAAACCGAGCTTAGGACCCTTCGTAGTATCGTTATTTTAAATCGAGTTTTACATTTGCATGCAGAGTTCCTGAATGATTTTTTTTATAAAAAACTCTTTTACTTTTAGGAGTCTGTTTGCCACCAATTAAAAAAAAAAAACACTCCTGCTAAAGGTAAAAGAGTTAAAAAGGGAAAGGGTTAATATCTCATAACAGCCCCAAGGGCGGTTTTCACATAACCCCCGGAATTTATTGATCTCACATAATTTTTTTGAATTTTTTTATCTCACATAACTCTCCTAGATTTTGTGGCGTCTCACAAAATCATCTCATTTTTAACATTTTCAACAGACCCTTCACCTATAGTTTGCAATTAAGAAGAAGAAAAAAAACCTCAAAATTTGTCATTTGTTATCTACATGCAATTGCACATTCTCTAAAATATTAGTTTATTCTCTTGAGAAAATTTTATTTAGGACAAATTTTCATTTTAGACCGTTTTATAATTTTATTTGTAAAAAACGACATGTTCCTATTTTATTTGCAAATTCGACCCGGTTTAATTGCGTGGTGAAAGCGGGTCAAATTACAAATAATGCAAAACTCCGCGATTTCATTTCCCGTGAAGTTTAGTGGCAATCTACGTACATTTAATCAAACCCCAAAACTTCACGGGAAATAAAATCCCGTGAAGTTTAGTGGCAATCACGTACATTTAATCAAACCCCAAAACTTCACGGGATTTCATTTCCGTGAAGTCCGATCCTCAACCGTAGAGAGTTGAATTCACTCTCTGCCAAGACTTCGTCGCGGCTTCACGGAAATCCCGTGAAGTCATAGGTTATAAACACGCAGAGCTCGAACTCAGCTCTCTGTCAATTGTTCTCAGAACTTCACGGGATTTGAAATCCCGTGAAGCTGCAGGTGACACAAACATGCACAGTTTGTGCATGTTCCACCAAAGTATCAAACCTGTTATATATAATGAACTTCCACCACATTCACAACAATATACACTACAATTCAACCATAAACACCAAATTTGTCGCATATATACTGAATTACAACCATATATATATGAAAATTCAACCATAAATCACAATAATACACACAAAAATCATATATATAAATAAAAATCGATCCATACAAACAACAATTTCGAACCATCATAATATTCACATACATCCTAAAAGTCCTCCCCTCCTTCCTCTCCCTCTCTTACCCCTTCCCCTCACTCTCCCCCCCATCCCCGCCCCCGCCCCTGATGTCCATGCTCATGAGCTTCGATTGTCTGAGTATCTGGTTGTGTATGAGGCTGAGAAGTACCGGCTTCATCATCATCATGCGCCGCACTATGAGAAGTGCCGGCTCCATCATCACGCGGCGCTCTTATACCCTTCCTACGTCTTCGCTCATACATGATACCAAATTGGCGTGTCCTGTCCTCACGTCCTTCAAACTTGTCGATGTGAGTCTTATGGAACACATGGACAATTTTTTGTCTGATCCTACTGAAGACCCCTAATGCGATTGGATCCCGAACCTCAGCAATATGTTCATTTATATCAGCCTTAATCTCATCCAAAGCACGGATCTGCAATTTAATCAATATATACGCAGCTTAGCAAATAATATAATTAACAAAAAAGAATTGACATTTTAATTGATTTTAAAAACTTACATAATCCCTCTTGATCATGGCACTAGGGATGTAACTATCTGTCGGTGGGCGTGGTACGTATCCAGCTAATGGTTATGGGTCGCGTCCTATCCATCTGCGTGTGATACTCCAATACCAACGCATATACTCGGTATAACTAGCTGCTGGATTTTTGAGCACCCTGTACGTGATTCCACCTATCATTCCACCTGTCTATGTAGGCCTCACGGAATACAGCCCAGTCCCTATGATACGATGTTGATCGTCGTGCGCGATCGATTTGATCAACAGGATCTAGCACATGCTGATCCAGATGAAATTGCCGCAACACACGATCTGGGACGTACATCTCCACAATCTCCCAACATATCAGCGGGACTCTAGCTCTCCACAAACGAGCGCTATCTCTACAAATAGGTGCAAGGGTATAAATATCGAGATTCGGCGGAGAATAGGGCATCCACTTGAACTGAAATTTAAAAAAGACTTGTATCAGCATCTACAGTAAAGTTGAAATATAAATAATGAATTGAGTTTTATATTTACCTGTTCGTGTTGGAGGCAATCAAGCTCGTTTCTGTAAAACTCTATATCTCTGGTCGCAGTGCTGTAATTTGAGTACCTCACATTGTACCTAAGTGGTATAAAAAATATATGAGAACAAATTCAATATGAATTAAATTAAGCGATAATTATAATTTTCTTTTTAAAGAAAAATTATACCTGTATCCCAAAGGAAACTGACCCTGTAGATCGCGGTGCGTCCGCAAAGTAGGTTATCCAATATGAAAGTGTTCCCATGACCAAACCTGTAGCAATGTCATGCACCCATTGAAATCTTTATTCTCACACAAGGAGACCCTGCTGAGTTCTCTATAAAGGTATGTCAAAACCGCACTACCCCATGATAGAGTGCCGCACCTCTCAAAATCCTCAAGTAGTGTCAACCATCGTGCATGTACACGATTCTTGCTCGCATCAGGAAATAACATACACCCTATCATGTGCAATATGTAAACACGAGCATAATACTGAATCGTCTCATCCGTGGCATCAACGGGTATATCTCCCATATATGTCGTACGAAGCCACGATAGCTTTATCGCACCACTCCTCAATTTGGGAACCTGCCCAAGAAGCCTCTCACATACATCGAGCCAATTATGGTCATCAGTGCCCGTAACAACAGGCCCATTAATCCGGAGCCCAAGTATAACGGCTACATCCTGAAGTGTAATGGTACACTCCCCTATATGCATATGAAATGTGTTGGTCTCTGGCCTCCACCTCTCAATCAGAGCACCGATAAGGGCCCAGTCAAGCCTAATCCATCTCACAGATGAACACTCTAAGAAACAAGCCTGATCTATCAACTGTCGTACTCGCTGATCCTCTATCTCCCAGCCTGAATGACTCTGGGAATGGTCCACTATGTTGATATTTGGTATGGCCTGCACATTTAAAGTTGGACCAATGGGAATATTTTCCATTGTGGAGTCATCAATCCATCCATCTCCATGATGTTCATCGGGCGGCGGATCCTCTAATATGACGTACTCATTATTAGAATAACATTGGTCAATTAATTGGTAGTCCCCTTCATCACAATCTATCACACACGTCTTGCTATTAATCTATAAGCCATCCTCTTCATCATCATCCTCGGATTCAACACTTGCATTCTCATCTTCAATCATCACTCCTGTGGAATGCCTTATATCCTGATCGGGAGCGTTGTGATCGAAGGCACTTGAAGTTCTCACAAGTGAAGGACCGCTAAAGTCTTGTGACTGTGTCCATCCCATATCCCATTGCGGAGACAAAAAACCGGTCGAGTCAACTTCAAGATCCTCCAACATGAGAGAGTATACTCCGTCCTGATTCACCGTTTTGCCTAAATTTTTGGGATATTTTTCAATAAATAATTCCACCGAACGCTTCTCGTCATTCAATATTCCAATGAGACTCATATCGTAGTCACTTGATATTTGAATGCCGCTTGTTCTATTCTCCGAAATGGGATAGTTGCAAATCACGTTGAGGTGATACTCACGTGGATTGGTTAATGTAAGTTTGTGTAAGTCACTAACCAATCCATCGAGAGTACATGCTTTGGATATAAACAACAGTTTCGTCACACCTCCTTCATATACGGGCATATTATTCTCAAGATAGTTATTCTTCCCATCATATGAACAAAGGATTACAATTGATCATTCATCGTTACCTCTGAAAAATAAAATTTCCAATATCAAAAGTATTGCACATCCATAATTTTTACCATAGGTCTAATCTTAATATTTTCATTTCCCTAATTTTTACAATTCCATAATTTAAATAATATTCAATTTTAAAATTAAAAAATAATACACTAATATTTACAATTTTCCTAATTTTTACAATTCCTAATTTAAATAATTTAAACAATATTCACTTTTAAAAATGAAAAATAATACACTAATATTTACAATTTTCCTAATTTCCCATCTAACTTCATATACAAATTTCTTTATTTTTCCTTCACAAAAGTCATAAATAAATTAAAAATTATTCTAAAATCTAAACTAAAACAAGTTATTATGATAACATAGTGAGAATAAGTCAAAATTTACGATAAGAAACAAAAAAGTTTAAAAATTTTACCAAAATTTTGATGAAGCCCTAAACTTGAACTCCGGCGAACTCTGACGAAATCCCGGCGAGAGAGAGAGAGCACGGGAGAGAGAGTGTGTGCGAGTGGGAAATCCGGCGAGAGAGAGCACGGGAGAGAGAATGTGGAGGCGGCGGCTTAGACCCGATTTCTAGGGTTTGGGAGTTTGGGAACGGTGAGAGAGAGAGAGAGAGACCCGATTTCTAGGGTTTGGGAGTTTGGGAACGGTGAGAGAGAGAGAGAGAGAGAGAGAGAGAGAGAGATCGGGTGTGTGAGAGGGATAGAGAGAGATCATGAGATTATAAATCCCGTGAGAGAGAGAGAGAGAGAGTCTTGGCATTAATGTGGAAGCAGCCTTCACTGATTTCAAATCCGTGAAGTCAGAAGTCTGAGAGAGGCGAATTGACTCTCGCGGTTGAGCACGGACTTCAGGGAAATGAAATCCCGTGAAGTCTAGGTCGCTGATGAGAGGCCCTAAACTTCACGGGATTTCATTTCCCGTGAAGTTTTGGGGTTTGATTAAATGTACGTAAATCGCCACTAAACTTCATGGGAAATAAAATCCCGTGAAGTTTTGCACCTTTATTTGCAAATTTTGACCCAGTTTCCTTGCGTGGAAATTGGTATTTAAGCGAATCGAAATTTGCAAATAAAACAGGAACAGGTCATTTTTTACAAGTAAAATTATAAAATGGTCTAAAATGAAAATTTATCCTTTTATTTATTTACAAATTATACATAAGGAGTCCTGTAAGAAAACCTTAAAGTTCGAGGTTTAGCAAAGTTTGGGTGGTTTACGTGAAAAACTCTCCAAAATTTGGGAGTATCTACAGCACCCTCAAAGTTCACGGGGTTTCTCGAATAAAAAATGTTCAGCGTTTTATCTGCAATACCCTCTAAGTTTAGGAGGGGTTTTCTGAAAATAACTCTGTAAAAGTTTGAAAATGAGGGGTATTAAAGTGAAGTTATGAAAAAACAGTTAACTTACACCTCAGTTTATATTCCTCCCACCAAATCTATCTGTGCTAAAAGGAGTATTTTGGTTACTGAGGGACCAAACTGCAACACCAATCCGGATTTGGTGACGTCGAGCAATTTCAAATATGAAAGGGACTAATATGAAATTATTAAATACTTGAAGGGTCTAATGTGAAATGATTGAAAATGTGAGCAAGAGCATATTATCTCCTCACTTCAACCGCAACCTCTCAAACGCAGAAACAAAGAACCCATCAAATGGAGAAAAAACTCTCAAAGATTTCTCAAACCCTAACCCCATCCCCAATCCAAGAACTCTCGCATCTCGCCCAGCGATGCGGCGCCATCAACCTCGCCGAGGGCTTCCCCGACTTCGACGCCCCGGCCCACATCAAGAACGCCGCCGTCTCCGCCATCAACTCCGATCTCAATCAGTACCGGTACTAAAACATTGCCCAAGTTCTTTCCTTTTCTTTAAATAATGGCTAATTAGCACTTACGTACCTCAAAGTTTCCATCTTTTGCATGTGTATACTCTGAATAGTTATCTGCAGTATGTAGCTTCTGTTGATTAAATGTTAGAAGAGAGGATTTTAGGAGGAGGAAGAGGAAAAAGGAGGGAATTTGATTGTGGGTTCAGAGAGTAAATTTCACATGACTTCCTGATTTTTGGGTGGCTTGTGCAAAACCCTCTGAACTTTGATAAAATTAGAGAAAACCCAATGAAGTTTAGGCAGTTTCACAAAACCCATGTACTTTTGAAAAGTTCTACTTGAACTTTGGGGTAATTTCCTTTCTGAAGTTTGTCGAGGAAGAATGGACAAAGGAAAACAAGAAAAATTTAGGAGGAGTTTTATTTTACGGTTTTATCAAGAGAGGGGGTTTTATTATTTTTTTAAGAAAGGTATTTAAGGAGGTGGAACTTTATGAAAGTTAAAGGTAGGTTTTGTGAAACTCATCATTTCGGAAGTTTCTATAATTTTTAAACTTCGGATTTCTGAAGTTTTATCCATAGATGAATGAGGATTGAAGAGGAAGAAACTAGGGAAGAAGAGTATTTTGACCTTTTGACCATAAAATCTGACACCCTTAACTAAACTCGAGGGTAAAAATGTGGGTATGAAAGTGCCACAAAACAACTCAGGATATACATGACAATTTCAGAATATTTTACGTAGATTTTGTGCTTATTTGACTCTAATAATATTCACGTTTAGATCCAATGTGAATTAATTAAGCAAAGTTCAAATTTCACAATTCATGAGCTATAAGCAATGATTTGTTTTTTTTCATTTTCATTTGTTTTGACCCAATGACAAATAATTACATGGAGTTTAAAATTCACGATTTCATGAGCTATAAGCAATGATTTGTTTTTTTCATTTTCATTTGTTTTGACCCAATGACAAATAATTACATGGAGTTTAAAATTCACGATTTCATGAGCTAATTAATGATTTTTTCTTTTTTCGTTCATTTCAACCCAATATGAATTAATTAAGCAAAGTTCAAATTTAACGGTTCATGAGCTATAACCTATAATTTTTGCCCATTTTTGTTCTTTTCGACCCAATAACAAATAATTAAGCGGAGATCAAAATTCACGGTTTCATGAGCTATAACCTAGGTTATCCGGGTACTTCTATTAAGAAGCCGTACCTGTACCCGACATGTTCTCGTAACCAAACTTCATGAACACTGTTTCAATATATGCATGCATTTATTATAACATGTACTCAATTATATCATATATGTTTTAATTTAAAACACTTGCCAACCACTTCTTGCACGTATAGCTTACACTTCATATCCATTTCTTGAAATTAGTTAAATATGAGGTCGGGTTCGTTTCAACCCATACCCAAGTTAAAAATTATAAATTTAAAGGGTTGTTTAGGTGTCCAGCTAAAAATGAGTAGTTTTCAATTTACAATAATCAATATAATAAAAGAAACTTAAAAATGTGATTGGAAGTTTAATTCTAATGACACATGAAGTAAAAACAATAATGATCTCGTGTACATTATTAATTTCAATATATTTGTGTGTGTGTATAGTCGTGTCCCCTGCACTCTATATTTTACAATTTTGCCTTGTCCCTTACGTATCCGCACTCTTACCAAGACTTGTACTGCTTCCATGCAACTTAGGCTATAACCTACAATTTTGTCCATTTCCTATCATTTTCAACCCAATGGCAATTGATTAAGAAGTTCAAATTACATGATTTTATGAGTAATAAGCTAAGATTTTTGTCTATTTTCGTTTGTTTAGACCTTATGTAACAAATAATTTTGCTAATTCAAAATTCAAGATTTCATGAGCTATAACTCGCAATTTTATTCATTTTCGCTCGCTTCTACTCGATGACAAATAATTTTGCGAAGTTTAAAATTTACGATTTTGATGAGCTATAACTCGCGATTTTTGTTCATTTCGTTTGCTTTGACCCAATGACAAATAATTAAGCGGAGATCAAAATTCACGATTTCATGAGCAATAACCTACGATTTTTAGTCATTTACGACTTTTCGACCTAATGACAATTATATAGGCGAAGAACAAATTTCACGATTTCATGAGGTATAAGTCACGATCTTTGTCCATTTTGTTTGTTTTGACCCAATGGCTAATAATTTTATGAATTCAAAATTCACTATTTCATGCATTATAATAGATAATTTTTTTATTTTCATTCGCTTCAACCCAATGACAAATAGTTAAGCGGAGTTCAAAATTCACGATTTATAAAATTTTTGTCGATTTTGTTTGTTTCACACAAGATAAATAACTTTATGAGTTCAAAATTCTCGATAACATGAGCTACCCATGATTTTTGTTCATTCTCGACCCATGATAAATAATTATGTAGAGTTTAAAATTTACGATTCATGAGTTATAACCCTTGATATTTTCTATTTTTGTTCGTTTCAACGGAAGTGCAAATAATTTTATGAGATCAAAATTCACGATTTCATGAGAACCTATGATTTTGTCCATTTTCGCTCATTTCAACCCAATATGAATTAATTAAGCAAAGTTCAAATTTAACGGTTCATGAGCTATAACCTATAATTTTTGCCCATTTTGTTCTTTTCGACCCAATAACAAATAATTAAGCGGAGATCAAAATTCACGGTTTCATGAGCTATAACCTAGGTTATCCTGTACTTCTATTAAGAAGCCGCACTGCACTGACATGTTCTCGTAACCAAACTTCATGAACACTGTTTCAATATATGCATGCATTTATTATAACATGTACTCAATTATATCATATATGTTTTAATTTAAAACACTTGCCAACCACTTCTTGCATTATAGCTTACACTTCATATCCATTTCTTGAAATTAGTTAAATATGAGGTCGGGTTCGTTTCAACCCATACCCAAGTTAAAAATTATAAATTTAAAGGGTTGTTTAGGTGTCCAGTTAAAAAATGAGTAGTTTTCAATTTACAATAATCAATATAATAAAAGAAACTTAAAAATGTGATTGGAAGTTTAATTCTAATGACACATGAAGTAAAAAAACAATAATGATCTCGTGTACATTATTAATTTCAATATATTTGTGTGTGTGTATAGTCGTGTCCCCGTACCCTATATTTTACAATTTTGCCTTGTCCCTTACCTGTATCCGCACTCTTACCAGTACTTGTACTCGTTTCCATGCAACTTAGGCTATAACCTACAATTTTTGTCCATTTCCTATCATTTTCAACCCAATGGCAATTGATTAAGAAGTTCAAATTACATGATTTTATGAGTAATAAGCTAAGATTTTTGTCTATTTTCGTTTGTTTAGACCTTATGTAACAAATAATTTTGCGGAATTCAAAATTCAAGATTTCATGAGCTATAACTCGCAATTTTATTCATTTTCGCTCGCTTCTACCGATGACAAATAATTTTGCGAAGTTTAAAATTTACGATTTTGATGAGCTATAACTCGCGATTTTTGTTCATTTCGTTTGCTTTGACCCAATGACAAATAATTAAGCGGAGCTCGAAATTCATGATCTTCATGAGCAATAACCTACGATTTTTAGTCATTTACGCACTTTTCGACCTAATGACAATTATATAGGCGAAGAACAAATTTCACGATTTCATGAGGTATAAGTCACGATCTTTGTCCATTTTGTTTGTTTTGACCCAATGGCTAATAATTTTGCGGAATTCAAAATTCACTATTTCATGCATTATAATAGATAATTTTTTTTTATTTTCATTCGTTTCAACCCAATGACAAATAGTTAAGCGGAGTTCAAAATTCACGATTTATAAAATTTTTGTCGATTTTTGTTTGTTTCACACAGTATTAAATAACTTTGCGGAGTTCAAAATTCTCGATAACATGAGCTACCCATGATTTTTGTTCATTCTGACCCATGATAAATAATTATGTAGAGTTTAAAATTTACGATTCATGAGTTATAACCCTTGATATTTTCTATTTTTGTTCGTTTCAACGGAAGTGCAAATAATTTTATGAGATCAAAATTCACGATTTCATGAGAACCTATGATTTTGTCCATTTTCGTTCATTTCGACTTAATGACAAATAATTGCGGAGTTCAAAATTCTCGATAACATGAGCTACCCATGATTTTTGTTCATTCTGACCCATGATAAATAATTATGTAGAGTTTAAAATTTACGATTCATGAGTTATAACCCTTGATATTTTCTATTTTTGTTCGTTTCAACGGAAGTGCAAATAATTTTGCGGAGATCAAAATTCACGATTTCATGAGAACCTATGATTTTGTCCATTTTCGTTCATTTCGACTTAATGACAAATAATTAAGCGGAGTTCAAAATTCACGATTTCATAAGCTATAAACACACGATTTTTGACCATATTTATTTGTTATGATTAAGTGGGAAACTTTTATGCGAATTCAATATTCATGATTTCATGAGTTGTAGCCCACAAATTTTGTTCATTTTCATTCGTTTGGATCCAATGACAAATAATTACATGGAGTTTAAAATTCACGATTTTATGAGCTATGATGCTTGATTTTTGTTCGCTTGGATGAATGGCTAATCATTTAGCGGAGTTCAAAATTCACGATTTTATGAGTTATAACCAATGATTTTATTATTTTTGTTTGTTTCAACCCAATGATAAATAATTAAGTGGAGTTCAAAATTCACGATTTTATGAGCTATAGCTCATAATTTTGTTTTTTCTTTCCTTTGGACTCAATGTCAAATAATTTTATGAATTCAAAATTCAAGATTTCATGAGCTATAACTCGCAATTTTATTCATTTTCGTTCGTTTCTACTCGATGACAAATAATTAAGCGGAGTTCAAAATTCACGATTTCATGAGCTAATTAATGATTTTATGAGTAATAAGCTAAGATTTTTGTCTATTTTCGTTTGTTTAGACCTTATGTAACAAATAATTTTGCGAATTCAAAATTCAAGATTTCATGAGCTATAACCTATAATTTTTGCCCATTTTGTTCTTTTCGACCCAATAACAAATAATTAAGCGGAGTTCAAAATTCACGATTTCATGAGCTATAAGCCACGATTTTTTTTCTATTTTCTTTCATTTCGACATAATGACAAGTAATGTTGTGGAGTTTAAAATTCACGATTTCATGAGCTAATTAATGATTTTTTCTTTTTTCGTTCATTTCAACCCAATATGAATTAATTAAGCAAAGTTCAAATTTAACGGTTCATGAGCTATAACCTATAATTTTTGCCCATTTTGTTCTTTTCGACCCAATAACAAATAATTAAGCGGAGATCAAAATTCACGGTTTCATGAGCTATAACCTAGGTTATCCGGGTACTTCTATTAAGAAGCCGTACCTGTACCCGACATGTTCTCGTAACCAAACTTCATGAACACTGTTTCAATATATGCATGCATTTATTATAACATGTACTCAATTATATCATATATGTTTTAATTTAAAACACTTGCCAACCACTTCTTGCACTTATAGCTTACACTTCATATCCATTTCTTGAAATTAGTTAAATATGAGGTCGGGTTCGTTTCAACCCATACCCAAGTTAAAAATTATAAATTTAAAGGGTTGTTTAGGTGTCGGTTAAAAATGAGTAGTTTTCAATTTACAATAATCAATATAATAAAAGAAACTTAAAAATGTGATTGGAAGTTTAATTCTAATGACACATGAAGTAAAAAAACAATAATGATCTCGTGTACATTATTAATTTCAATATATTTGTGTGTGTGTATAGTCGTGTCCCCGTACCCTATATTTTACAATTTTGCCTTGTCCCTTACCTGTATCCGCACTCTTACCAGTACTTGTACTCGTTTCCATGCAACTTAGGCTATAACCTACAATTTTTGTCCATTTCCTATCATTTTCAACCCAATGGCAATTGATTAAGAAGTTCAAATTACATGATTTTATGAGTAATAAGCTAAGATTTTTGTCTATTTTCGTTTGTTTAGACCTTATGTAACAAATAATTTTGCGGAATTCAAAATTCAAGATTTCATGAGCTATAACTCGCAATTTTTATTCATTTTCGTTCGTTTCTACTCGATGACAAATAATTTTGCGAAGTTTAAAATTTACGATTTTGATGAGCTATAACTCGCGATTTTTGTTCATTTCGTTTGCTTTGACCCAATGACAAATAATTAAGCGGAGCTCGAAATTCATGATCTTCATGAGCAATAACCTACGATTTTTAGTCATTTACGCACTTTTCGACCTAATGACAATTATATAGGCGAAGAACAAATTTCCGCGATTTCATGAGGTATAAGTCACGATCTTTGTCCATTTTGTTTGTTTTGACCCAATGGCTAATAATTTTGCGGAATTCAAAATTCACTATTTCATGCATTATAATAGATAATTTTTTTTTATTTTCATTCGTTTCAACCCAATGACAAATAGTTAAGCGGAGTTCAAAATTCACGATTTATAAAATTTTTGTCGATTTTTGTTTGTTTCAACCCAATGACAAATAATTGCGGAGTTCAAAATTCTCGATAACATGAGCTACCCATGATTTTTGTTCATTCTGACCCATGATAAATAATTATGTAGAGTTTAAAATTTACGATTCATGAGTTATAACCCTTGATATTTTCTATTTTTGTTCGTTTCAACGGAAGTGCAAATAATTTTGCGGAGATCAAAATTCACGATTTCATGAGAACCTATGATTTTGTCCATTTTCGTTCATTTCGACTTAATGACAAATAATTAAGCGGAGTTCAAAATTCACGATTTCATAAGCTATAAACACACGATTTTTGACCATATTTATTTGTTTTGATTAAGTGGGAAACTTTTATGCGGAATTCAATATTCATGATTTCATGAGTTGTAGCCCACAAATTTTGTTCATTTTCATTCGTTTGGATCCAATGACAAATAATTACGTGGAGTTCGAAATTAATGATTTTATGAGCTATGATGCTTGATTTTTGTTCGCTTGGACTGAATGGCTAATCATTTAGCGGAGTTCAAAATTTACGATTTTATGAGTTATAACCAATGATTTTATTATTTTTGTTTGTTTCAACCCAATGATAAATAATTAAGTGGAGTTCAAAATTACGATTTTATGAGCTATAGCTCATAATTTTGTTTTTTCTTTCCTTTGGACTCAATGTCAAATAATTTTATGAGATCAAAATTCACGATTTCATGAGCTATAACTCGCAATTTTATTCATTTTCGCTCGCTTTGACCCAATGACAAATAATTGCGGAGTTCAAAATTCAAGATTTCATGAGCTATAACTCGCAATTTTATTCATTTTCGTTCGTTTTGACCCAATGACAAATAATTAAGCGGAGTTCAAAATTCACGATTTCATGAGGTATAAGTCACGATCTTTGTCCATTTTGTTTGTTTTGACCCAATGGCTAATAATTTT
Source organism: Asparagus setaceus (assembly GCA_012295165.1). Classification (NCBI taxonomy): domain Eukaryota; kingdom Viridiplantae; phylum Streptophyta; class Magnoliopsida; order Asparagales; family Asparagaceae; genus Asparagus; species Asparagus setaceus. Next base: position 5,768,844 of record CM022705.1, read on the forward strand.
ATGAATTCAAAATTCACTATTTCATGCATTATAATAGATAATTTTTTTATTTTCATTCGCTTCAACCCAATGACAAATAGTTAAGCGGAGTTCAAAATTCACGATTTATAAAATTTTTGTCGATTTTGTTTGTTTCACACAAGATAAATAACTTTATGAGTTCAAAATTCTCGATAACATGAGCTACCCATGATTTTTGTTCATTCCGACCCATGATAAATAATTATGTAGAGTTTAAAATTTACGATTCATGAGTTATAACCCTTGATATTTTCTATTTTTGTTCGTTTCAACGGAAGTGCAAATAATTTTATGAGATCAAAATTCACGATTTCATGAGAACCTATGATTTTGTCCATTTTCGCTCATTTCGACTTAATGACAAATAATTGCGGAGTTCAAAATTCACGATTTCATAAGCTATAAACACACGATTTTTGACCATATTTATTTGTTATGATTAAGTGGGAAACTTTTATGCGAATTCAATATTCATGATTTCATGAGTTGTAGCCCACAAATTTTGTTCATTTTCATTCGTTTGGATCCAATGACAAATAATTACGTGGAGTTCGAAATTAATGATTTTATGAGCTATGATGCTTGATTTTTGTTCGCTTGGACTGAATGGCTAATCATTTAGCTGAGTTCAAAATTTACGATTTTATGAGTTATAACCAATGATTTTATTATTTTTGTTTGTTTCAACCCAATGATAAATAATTAAGTGGAGTTCAAAATTACGATTTTATGAGCTATAGCTCATAATTTTGTTTTTTCTTTCCTTTGGACTCAATGTCAAATAATTTTATGAATTCAAAATTCAAGATTTCATGAGCTATAACTCGCAATTTTATTCATTTTCGCTCGCTTTGACCCAATGACAATTAATTAAGCAAAATTTAAGTTTCACGATTTCATGAGCTATAAGTCAAGATTTTTGTCCATTTTCGCTCGCTTTGACCCAATGACTAATAATCTAGCAAAGTTTATAATTCTCGATTTCATGAGCTATAACATACAATTTTTGTTCATTTTCATTTGTTTCAACCCAATGACACATAATTAAGTCGCGGTTCAAAATTCACGATTTCATAAGTTATAACCCATAATTTTTGTCCATTTACATTCGCTTGGATCCAATGACAAATAATTACGTGGAGTTCGAAATTAATGATTTTATGAGCTATGATGCTTGATTTTTGTTCGCTTGGACTGAATGGCTAATCATTTAGCGGAGTTCAAAATTTACGATTTTATGAGTTATAACCAATGATTTTTATTATTTTTGTTTGTTTCAACCCAATGATAAATAATTAAGTGGAGTTCAAAATTCACGATTTTATGAGCTATAGCTCATAATTTTTGTTTTTTTTCTTTCCTTTGGACTCAATGTCAAATAATTTTGCGAAGTTAAAAACTTAAGATTTCATGACCTATAACGATTTTTTTCCATTTTCGTTCGTTTCGACCCAATGACAATTAATTAAGCAAAATTTAAGTTTCACGATTTCATGAGCTATAAGTCAAGATTTTTGTCCATTTTCGTTCGTTTTGACCCAATGACTAATAATCTAGCAAAGTTTATAATTCTCGATTTCATGAGCTATAACATACAATTTTTGTTCATTTTCATTTGTTTCAACCCAATGACACATAATTAAGTGCGGTTCAAAATTCACGATTTTCATAAGTTATAACCCATAATTTTTGTCCATTTACATTCGTTTCGACGTTGTGGTAAATAATTTTGCAGAGTTCAAAGTTCATGATTTCATGAGATATAACCCTAATTTTTATTTGTTTTAATTCGTTTCGATCCAATGCCAATTTCAGTTTTCACGATTATTTCTCCATTTTTGTTTGTTTTGATCCATTGACTAATAATTTTGAGTTATTACCTATGAATGTTATCCATTTTTGTTAGTTCCGATCCAATGAGATAATTAAGCGGAGTTCAAAATTCAGGATTTCATGTGCTATAACACATGCTTTTTGTCTATTTTCGTTCTTTTTGGCGCAATGATAAATAATTTTGCGGAGTTCAAAATTCAAGGTTTCATGACCAATAAACCTTGATTTTTCCACTTTCATTCATTTTGATTCAATGACAATTAATTAAGTGAAGTTAAAATTTCACGTGCTCATGAGCTATAAGTCAAGATTTTTATCCATTTACGTTTGTTTTGATCCAATGACTAATAATTTAGTAAAGTTCAGAATTCACGATTTCATGAGCTATAACACGATTTTTGTTCATTTTCGTTCGTTTCGACCCAATGACAAATAATTAAGCGGAGTTCAAAATTCACGATTTTCATAAGTTATAACCCATAATTTTTGTCCATTTTCGCTCGCTTTGATGCTACAATATATAATTTTGCGGAGTTCAAAATTCATGATTTCATGTTCGTTTTAACCCAATGGCTAATAATTTTGTGAAATTCAATATTCATGATTTCATGTGCTATAACTTGCAAATTTGTTCATTCCAAAGACAATGGAAAATAATTAAGCGGAGTTCAAAATTCATGATTTCATGTGCTATAACACATGCTTTTGTCTATTTTCGTTCTTTTGGCAATGATAAATAATTTTATGGAGTTCAAAATTCAAGGTTTCATGACCAATAAACCTTGATTTTTCCACTTTCATTCATTTTGATTCAATGACAATTAATTAAGTGAAGTTAAAATTTCACGTGCTCATGAGCTATAAGTCAAGATTTTTATCCATTTACGCTTGTTTTGATCCAATGACTAATAATTTAGTAAAGTTCGAATTCCACGATTTCATGAGCTATAACACGATTTTTGTTCATTTTCGCTCGCTTTGATGCTACAATATATAATTTTGCGGAGTTCAAAATTCACGATTTTCATAAGTTATAACCCATAATTTTTGTCCATTTACATTCGCTTCGACGTTGTGGTAAATAATTTTGCGAGTTCAAAGTTCATGATTTCATGAGATATAACCCTAATTTTTATTTGTTTTAATTCGTTTCGATCCAATGCCAATTTCGCCACGATTATTTCTCCATTTTGTTTGTTTTGATCCATTGACTAATAATTTTGAGTTATTACCTATGAATGTTATCCATTTTGTTAGTTCCGATCCAATGAGATAATTAAGCGGAGTTCAAAATTGAGATTTCATGTGCTATAACACATGCTTTTTGTCTATTTTCGTTCTTTTTGGCGCAATGATAAATAATTTTGCGGAGTTCAAAATTCAAGGTTTCATGACCAATAAACCTTGATTTTTCCACTTTCATTCATTTTGATTCAATGACAATTAATTAAGTGAAGTTAAAATTTCACGTGCTCATGAGCTATAAGTCAAGATTTTTATCCATTTACGTTTGTTTTGATCCAATGACTAATAATTTAGTAAAGTTCAGAATTCACGATTTCATGAGCTATAACACGATTTTTGTTCATTTTCGTTCGTTTCGGCCCCGTGACACATAATTAAGTGGAGTTTAAAGTTCGCGATTTTCATGAGTTATAACATACGATTTTTTATCCATTTTCGTTCGTTTTGATGCTACAATATATAATTTTGCGGAGTTCAAAATTCATGATTTCATGTTCGTTTTAACCCAATGGCTAATAATTTTGTGAAATTCAATATTCATGATTTCATGTGCTATAACTTGCAAATTTGTTCATTCCAGCACAATGGAAAATAATTAAGCGGAGTTCAAAATTCACGATTTTAATGAGCTGTAATCCACGACTTTTATTCATTTTCGTTCATTTTGACCCAATAGCAAATGAATTTCGGCGTTCAAAGTTCACGATTACATGAGCTATAATCCATAAATTTTGTTATTTTGTTTAATGACACAATTTTGCGGAGTTCAAAAGTCATGGTTTTATGAACTATAACCTATGAATTTTGTCCATTTTCGTTTGTTTCAACCTATCGTCAAATAATTTTACGGAGTTTAAAATTCACAATTTCATAAGCTATAATCCCCATTTTTTATCCATTTTTTCTTTGTTTCCATTTGGTGGAAATAATTTTGCGGAAATAAAAATTCACGATTTCATGGGTTCTAAACCAGAATTTTTGTTCATTTTCATTCGTTTCGGCCCAATGGTAAATAATTATGTGGAGTTCAAAATTTATGATTTCATGAGTTATAGCCCGTGATTTTTGTCCATTGTGTTCATTTTGATCCGATGACAAATAATTTTGTGGAGTTTAAAATTCATTATTTCATGAGCTATACCCCCAATGACAAATAGTTAAGCGAAGTTTAAAAGTCATGATTTCATGAGCTATGACCCATCAGTTTTGTCCATTTTTGTTTGTTTTGACCCAGTGTCAAATAATTTTATGGAGTTCAAAGTTCACAGTTTCATAAGCTATAACTCTCGATTTATGTCTATTTTCATTTCGATCCAGTGAAAAATAATTTTGCGAAATAAAAATTTAGGATTTTATAAGCTATGACCCACGATTTTCGTTCATTTTCATTTGTTTCGACCTAGTGGTAAATAACAATGCGGAGTTCAAAATTCATGATTTTGTGAGCTATAATCCACGATTTTGTCTATTTTCATTCATTTGGATCCAATAGCAAATAATTTTGCACAATTTAAAATTCAGTATTTCATGAGCTACAAACTCCGATTTTTTTTATTTTCGTTTGTTTGGACCTAGTGACAAATAATTAAGCAGAGCTCAAATGTCATGATTTCATGAGCTATAACACATGAATTTTGTCCATTTTTGTTTGTTTTGGCCCAGTGTCAAATAATTTTGCAGAGTTTAAAATTCACAATTTCGTGAACTTTAACCTCCAATTTTATCCATCTTTCCTTTGTTTCGATCCAGTGAGAAATAATTTTTGTAAATAAAAATTTAGGATTTCATGAGCTATAACCTATGATTTTTGTTCATTTTCATTCGTTTCGACCAAATGGTAAATGATTTCATGAGCTATAACTAATAATTTTTGTTTATTTTTTTATTTGGACCGAATGGCTAATCAATTTGCGAGTTTAAAATTTATGATTTCATGAGCTATAACCCATAATTTTTGCCCACTTTTATTTGTTTCGATCAAATGGCAAATAATCAATTGGAGTTCAAAATTCACAATTTTTGAGATATAACTCATGATTTTTGTCCATATTCTTTTGTTTGTACGCAATGACAAATAATTTTGCGATGTACAAAATTCAATATTTCGAGCTATAACTCATGATTTTTTCTTTTCCATTCGTTTCGACCCAATGACAATTAAGCGAAGTTCAATTTTCACGATTTGAAGCTATTAGTCAAGATTTTTATCCATTTTTCTTTGTTTCCATTTGGTGGAAATAATTTTGCGAGTTTAAAATTTATGATTTCATGAGCTATAACTCATGGTTTTGTTCATTTTCGCTCAAATAAAATGGAAAAATTATTTGCCAATGGAGCGTAGATATCTTGAGCTATAAGTTTCATGATTTCATGAGCTATAAGTCAAGATATCTACGTTCATTTTGATCCATTTGCTAATAATTTAGCGAAGTTAATAATTTAGTTTAAATTTCACGAATTTTGTTCATTTTCGTTTGTTCGACCCAATGACACATAATTAAGCGGAGTTCAAAATTCACGATTTCATGAGCTATAACTCGTGATTTTTGTCAATTTTCATTTCTTTCGATACTACAATAAATAATTTTGCGATGTACAAAATTCAATATTTCGTGAGCTATAACTCATGATTTTTTCTTTTCCATTCGCTTCACCCAATGACAATTAAGCGAAGTTCAATTTTCACGATTTGAAGCTATTAGTCAAGATTTTTGTCCCTTTTAATTGTTTTGACCTAATGGCAAATAATTTTATGAGTTTAAAATTCACAATTTCGTGAACTTTAACCTCCAATTTTATCCATCTTTCCTTTGTTTCGATCCAAGGAGAAATAATTTTTGTAAATAAAAATTTAGGATTTCATGAGCTATAACCTATGATTTTTGTTCATTTTCATTCGCTTCACCAAATGGTAAATGATTTCATGAGCTATAACTAATAATTTTTGTTTATTTTTTATTTGGACCGAATGGCTAATCAATTTGCGAGTTTAAAATTTATGATTTCATGAGCTATAACCCATAATTTTTGCCCACTTTTATTTGTTTCGATCAAATGGCAAATAATCAATTGGAGTTCAAAATTCACAATTTTTGAGATATAACTCATGATTTTTGTCCATATTCTTTTGTTTGTACGCAATGACAAATAATTTTGAGGGGTACAATATTCAAGATTTCATGACCTATAACCCATGATTTTTTCCATTTTCGTTCGGTTCGACTTAATGACAGTTAAGCAAAGTTTAAATTTCACGATTTCATGAGCTATAAGTCAAGATATCTACATTCGTTTTGATCCATTTGCTAATAATTTAGCGAAGTTAATAATTTACGATTTCGTGAGCTATAACTCATGGTTTTTGTTCATTTTCGTTCAAATAAAAATGGAAAAAATTATTTGCCAATGGAACGTAGATATCTTGAGCTATAAGTTTCATGATTTCATGAGCTATAAGTCAAGATATCTACGTTCATTTTGATCCATTTGCTAATAATTTAGCGAAGTTAATAATTTAGTTTAAATTTCACGAATTTTGTTCATTTTCGTTTGTTCGACCCAATGACACATAATTAAGCGGAGTTCAAAATTCACGATTTTCATGAGCTATAACTCGTGATTTTTGTCAATTTTCATTTCTTTCGATACTACAATAAATAATTTTGCGATGTACAAAATTCAATATTTCGAGCTATAACTCATGATTTTTTCTTTTCCATTCGCTTCGACCAAATGACAATTAATTAAGCAAAGTTCAATTTTCATGATTTCATGAGCTATAAGTCAAGATTTTTGTCCATTTGCGTTCGTTTTGATGCAATGACTAATAATTTTGCGAAGTTTAACAATCACAATTTTATGAGCTATAAGGCACGATTTTTTCCATTTTCATTTATTTCGAACTAACGGCAAATAATTTTGCAGAGTTTAAAATTCACCATAAGCTATAATCCATGATTTATGTATATTTCTTTTCGTTTCGATTCAATGTGGATTAATTAAGCAAAGTTCAATTTTCATGATTTCATGTTCTATAAGTTACGATTTTTGTCTATTTTTTTTTGTTTAGCAAATCATTAATTGGAGTTCAAAAATCACGATTTCATGAACCCTTTGTCCATTTCGTTCGTTTCGACCCAATGTGAATTTATTAAGCACAATTCAAATTTCATGATTTCATGAGCTATAAGCCATGGTTTTTCCATTTTTTCTTTTCAACCCAATGAGAAATAATTATGTAGAGTTCAAAATTAATGATTTCATGAGATATAAGCCATGATTTTTGCCTATTTTTGTGCATTTTGACAAATAATTTTGTGGAGTTCAAAGTTTACGATTTGATGAGCTATAACCCATGAATTTTCCATTTTCATTTGTTTTAACTCAATGTGAATTAGTTAAGCGAAGTTTAAATTTCACGATTTCATGAGCTATAAGTCAAGATATCTACGTTCATTTTGATCCATTTGCTAATAATTTAGCGAAGTTAATAATTTAGTTTAAATTTCACGATTTCATGAGCTATAACTCAATGATTTTTGTTCATTTTCGCTCATTTCACCCAATAGTAATAATTATGTGGAGTTTAAAATTCATGATTTCATGAGCTATAAAGCATGACTTTTGCAAAGTTTAAAATTCATGATTTCATGAGCTATAAGTCAAGATATCTACGTTCATTTTGATCCATTTGCTAATAATTTAGCGAAGTTAATAATTTAGTTTAAATTTCACGAATTTTGTTCATTTTCGTTTGTTCGACCCAATGACACATAATTAAGCGGAGTTCAAAATTCACGATTTTCATGAGCTATAACTCGTGATTTTTGTCAATTTTCATTTCTTTCGATACTACAATAAATAATTTTGCGATGTACAAAATTCAATATTTCAGAGCTATAACTCATGATTTTTTTCTTTTCCATTCGTTTCGACCCAATGACAATTAAGCGAAGTTCAATTTTCACGATTTCAGAAGCTATTAGTCAAGATTTTTTGTCCCTTTTAATTCGTTTTGACCTAATGGCAAATAATTTTGCGGAGTTTAAAATTCACGATTTTATGAGCTGTAAGCCATGATTTTTCCATTTTTTCTTTTCAACCCAATGAGAAATAATTATGTAGAGTTCAAAATTAATGATTTCATGAGCTATAAGCTATGATTTTGGTCCATTTTTGTTTGTCTTGACCTAATGGCTAATAATTTTGCGAATACAAAATTCACAAATTAATGAGCTATAATCTAAGTTTTTTTATTCATCTTCGTTCTTTTCGACCCAATAATAAATATTTAAGTGGAGTTCAAAATTCACAATGTTTGTTCATTTTCTTTCATTTTAATTGATGGCAAATAAATTTGAAGAGTTCAAAATTCATGATTTCATGAGCTATAAAGCATGACTTTTGCAAAGTTTAAAATTCACGATTTCATGAGCTATAACTCAAGATTTTTGTCCATTTACGTCCGTTTTGACCTAATGACAAATAATTAATTGGAGTTCAAAATTCATGATTTCATGAGCTATAAGTCAAGATTTTTGTCCATTTCGTTCGTTTTGATGCAATGACTAATAATTTTGCGAGTTTAAAATTCACCATAAGCTATAATCCATAATTTTTATCCATTTTGACCTAATGACAAATAATTTTATGAATTCAAAATTCATGATTTCATAAGCTATAAGTCATGATTTTTGTCAATTTTTGTACGTTTCGACCTCGTGGCAAATAATTAAGCGAAGTTCAAAATTCACGATTTTATAAGTTATGACCCATAGCTTTTGTCCATTTACGTCCGTTTTGACCTAATGACAAATAATTTTGCGGAATTCAAAATTCATGATTATATGAGCTATAAATCACGATTTTTGTTTATTTTTATTCATTTCGACCCAGTGACAAATAATTTTTTGGAGTTCGAAATTCACGGTTTATGTGCTATAACCCACGATTTTTGTCAATTTTTGTTCGTTTTGCTCTAGTGGCAAATAATTAATCGTAGTTCAAATTTCATGATTTCATGAGCTATAAGTCATGATTTTTGTCCATTTTCGTTTATTTCGACTATATGACAAATAACTTTATGGAGTTTAAAATTCACGATTTCATGAGCAATAAGTCATGATTTTTGTCCATTTTCGATTTTTCAACCCAATGACAATTAATTGCGAAATTCAAACTTCAAGATTTCATGAGCTATAAGTCAAGATTTTTGTCCATTTTCGATTTTTGTTCATTTTGACTCAATGACAAATAATTTTACTGAGTTTAAAATTCACGATTTCATGAATAAGCCATGATTTTTGTCAATTTTTGTTCGTTTTGCTCTAGTGGCAAATAATTAATCGTAGTTCAAATTTCATGATTTCATGAGATATAAGCCATGATTTTTGTCCATTTACGTCCGTTTTGACCTAATGGTTAATAATTTTGTGGAGTTCAAAATTCACGATTTCATGAGCTATAATCCATAATTTTTATCCATTTTTATTTATTTCGACTAAATGACAAATAATTAATTGGAGTTCAAAATTCACAATGTTTGTTCATTTTCGTTCATTTCGACCAAATGACAATTAATTGCGAAATTCAAACTTCAAGATTTCATGAGCTATAAGTCATGATTTTTATCCATTTTGACCTAATGACAAATAATTTTGCGAGTTTAAAATTCACGATTTCATGAGCTATAAGTCATGATTTTTGTCCATTTACGTCCGTTTTGACCTAATGACAAATAATTAATTGGAGTTCAAAATTCATGATTTCATGAGCTATAAGTCATGATTTTTGTCCATTTACGTCCGTTTTGACCTAATGACAAATAATTTTGTGGAGTTCAAAATTCATGATTTCATGAGCTATAAGTCATGATTTTTGTCAATTTTTGTTCGTTTTGCTCTAGTGGCAAATAATTAATCGTAGTTCAAATTTCATGATTTCATGAGCTATAAGTCATGATTTTTGTCAATTTTTGTTCGTTTTGCTCTAGTGGCAAATAATTAATCGTAGTTCAAATTTCATGATTTCATGAGCTATAAGTCAAGATTTTTGTCCATTTTCGATTTTTCAACCCAATGACAAATAATTTTGCGAGTTTAAAATTCACGATTTCATGAGCTATAAGTCATGATTTTTGTCCATTTTCGTTTATTTTCGACTATATGACAAATAACTTTATGGAGTTTAAAATTCACGATTTCATGAGCTATAAGTCATGATTTTTGTCAATTTTTGTTCGTTTTGCTCTAGTGGCAAATAATTAATCGTAGTTCAAATTTCATGATTTCATGAGCTATAAGTCAAGATTTTTGTCCATTTTCGATTTTTCAACCCAATGAGAAATAATTATGTAGAGTTCAAAATTCACGATTTCATGAGCTATAAGTCATGATTTTTGTCAATTTTTGTTCGTTTGGTTCGAATGGCTAATCATTTTGCATAGTTTAGAATTTACGATTTTATGAGCTATAATCCATAATTTTTATCCATTTTTATTTATTTCGACTAAATGACAAATAATTAATTGGAGTTTTGAATTCATGATTTTATGAGCTATAAGGCACGATTTTTCCATTTTCATTTGTTTTGACCCAATGACAAATAATTTTGCGAGTTTAAAATTCACGATTTCATGAGCTATAAGTCATGATTTTTGTCCATTTTCGATTTTTCAACCCAATGACAAATAATTTTATGAATTCAAAATTCATGATTTCATGAGCTATAAGTCAAGATTTTTGTCCATTTTCGTTCGTTTTGATGCAATGACTAATAATTTTGCGAGTTTAAAATTCACGATTTTATGAGCTATAAGGCACGATTTTTCCATTTTCATTTATTTCGAACTAACGGCAAATAATTTTGCGAGTTTAAAATTCACCATAAGCTATAATCCATGATTTATGTATATTTCTTTTCGTTTCGATTCAATGTGGATTAATTAAGCAAAGTTCAATTTTCATGATTTCATGTTCTATAAGTTACGATTTTTGTCTATTTTTTTGTTTAGCAAATCATTAATTGAGTTCAAAATCACGATTTCATGAACCCTTTGTCCATTTTCGTTCGTTTCGACCCAATGTGAATTTATTAAGCACAATTCAAATTTCATGATATCAGGAGCTATAAGCCATGGTTTTTTTCCATTTTTTTTCTTTTCAACCCAATGAGAAATAATTATGTAGAGTTCAAAATTAATGATTTCATGAGATATAAGCCATGATTTTTGCCTATTTTTGTGCATTTTGCTCTAGTGGCAAATAATTAATCGTAGTTCAAATTTCATGATTTCATGAGCTATAACCCATGAATTTTCCATTTTCATTTGTTTTAACTCAATGTGAATTAGTTAAGCGAAGTTTAAATTTCACGATTTCATGAATAAGCCATGATTTTTGTCAATTTTTGTTCGTTTTGCTCTAGTGGCAAATAATTAATCGTAGTTCAAATTTCATGATTTCATGAGCTATAAGTCATGATTTTTGTCCATTTTCGATTTTTTCAACCCAATGACAAATAATTTTATGAATTCAAAATTCATGATTATATGAGCTATAAATCACGATTTTTGTCAATTTTTGTTCGTTTTGCTCTAGTGGCAAATAATTAATCGTAGTTCAAATTTCATGATTTCATGAGCTATAAGTCATGATTTTTGTCAATTTTTGTTCGTTTTGCTCTAGTGGCAAATAATTAATCGTAGTTCAAATTTCATGATTTCATGAGCTATAAGTCATGATTTTTGTCCATTTTCGTTTATTTTCGACTATATGACAAATAACTTTATGGAGTTTAAAATTCGCGATTTCATGAGCAATAAGTCATGATTTTTGTCCATTTTCGATTTTTTCAACCCAATGACAATTGATTAAGCTTTGGTATGACTCATGATGCACCCACGAGTTTTACGTAGACTTGTTAATTAGACTTTCATAATTAGAAAAATTCTTATTTACTTTGGTTTCAGTCACGTGCAAGGCATATGCGACCTACTGGCAACCACAATGAAATCGAGCCATGGTTTGGATATAGACCCTGATACAAACATAGTGATATGTTGTGGCCAGACTGAGGCTTTTGCTGCGACAATGTTTGCAAGTACTTATTATTGCAATTTTTTCTTGATTTTTTTGGGTGTTTTTTTGCCGGATTTGATTGATTGTGTGACAGTAATTGATCGAGGTGATGAGGTTTTGATATTGGATCCTGCTTTTGAGACATATGAGACCTGTATAAGATTGGCCGGAGGGGTTCCTGTGAGTTTTTTTTCTTCTCATTTTCCGTTTGAAATACTTTAAAGATTTGAAATAAAACAGAAATGATTTTTTAATTATATTTCAGGTATATGTGCCCTTGGATCCACCACATTGGGCTTTGAATGTAGGTAGATTGAGAAAATCTTTTACAAGCAGAACGAAAGCCTTGGTTCTGAACAGGTTGGTACTCATCACTAACTGAAAAACTTTTAGGGCTAATTGCAGATATACACGGGATCAGCCATTTAATGCCCTTAAACTTATAAGAAGTAACTAACTCTGTGTAGTACGGAGGGAATCAACAATTAACCCAAACTTTTATTATTCATTTTGTACCTTATAGTCACTGATGTTGCCAAGAGACAAATAATCAGACACCTGTGTCATCTTACATACACGAAAGTATTATATGAAGATATCATAAATTTGTTCAAAGCTTTATGATGTGTAAAAACTAATTAATAATAGCGCAGTCCTCACAATCCAACAGGCAAAGTTTTCAGCATGGAAGAGCTTGAAGCCATTGCTGGAGCTTGTTGTGAAATGGATTGCATTGCAGTTACAGATGAAGTATACGTTTCTTATTCTGTTTATTTTCAATAAAACTGCATTTGAAATAATAATTATGAAGTTTACCTGCATCTACGTGGAAAACCAATCCAAAACCATTAGATATTCACTGGGAATGTGCAAAAACTATTAATTCTACAATTTTTTTGTGTACTTCAACTAAGGTTATAATTTGTATGTTCCTTTCAGGTTTATGAGTATATAACCTTTGATGCAAAAAAGCATATATCTCTTGCCTCTCTTCCTGGAATGCAAGAGAGGACTATTATCACTTCATCCCTGTCTAAGACCTTTAGTGTTACAGGTAGATAGTAATAGTAATCTAGTTCTTTTCGTGTATCTGATTTCGGTTTTGTAGTATCTTTCATCTAATTTTGACATAAACTATATTGTTTCCAGCTTTCTGGCATTAACCATTTTATGACAACTTCTACTTCCTTTATCTGTCAGATTTTGTTTTCTATTTCTTAACTAATACTATTGTCCTTCCTTTGCACTTTCAGTAATCATTTCTACTGTTTGTAAAAATCTTAATAGGATGGAGAGTTGGTTGGTCTTGTGCTTCAGCTAACATAGCATCAGCAATAAGGAACATTCACGTCAAAATTACAGATTCAGCTCCAGCTCCTTTTCAAGAAGCTGCATTAACTGCCCTGAAAAGTGCACCGGCATACTTTGAGTCTTTAAAACAAGTAAGTGCTAATTATTTCTACGTAAAGGATTGTTGATTGTTCATATAACGGATTGAGCTTATGTAATCATTCCTAATCTTGAAGGATTATGAGAGGAAGAGAGATTACATTGTTGAGATTTTAGCTTCTCTTGGTCTCCAAATCCGATTCAAACCACAGGGGTCATTTTTTGTGTTCACGGAGCTTCCCGAGACCTGGTTACTTTCCGATGTATGTTTATTTATCAGTAATCTTTCTTTATTTTCTCAGTCTTCTGTGGTCTTTCATATTTTTATATGAGAACAACTAGTTTCGTCTCATTTTTTTATGTGCAAATACCAGACAATATTGAATTGTCGACCTATTAGTACACATTCATGTCCAAATATTTCTAAAAATTAAATATGATGAGGATCCTCTTAGTGCCTACTGTATTTTTGAAAAATTGTGTAAGTTATGCAGTCTAATTACAATTATTATTTCATGTTAATATATTTTTGCAATTTGATTGTACTAAGGCACTTTGAGTGATATTTTTAATCATCGATAATTAATTTAGGCATGTCAACTACTGATCCTTTAGTCAATTCAACTACTGAGTTATGTTTGATTTTCTATCCCAATTTTGAAATTTTAGGCAGCCTATATTCTGGGAAAAACTTCCAAATCAATAGCTACTGAGAGAACTGGCGAATAAAATAGCATAATAGCTGTCAGTTGTAAAAAATCATTGACTCACTGAATCAATGGACTCCTAAGATCATTAGTTTTACCTGGGAATTCAGTTGTATGCATTTTCTCTTACCACAACAATTTTAATTTCTTCAGGCTTGATGTTTGTAGCTACCAAATAACTATTCTTCAAAATGTCAGTTCTCAGCAGCAAGATGATCTTTTTTAAATAAAAATGATTTATTAGAATATACCTAGAGAAAGCATAGATTGTTCTCTCACTTGTGATTATACATAGTAATCCTGCCCTTTTCGGTACCATGTACTGTTATAAATATATGTTGTGATTGTTGTTGAACAGAAAAATAAATACAATCCTTCATTGCATAAACTATATTTTGGTTGTTCCTAAGCTAAATATTTACTGAATTGTGCAGGCTGATTTTGTTAGAGAACTAATAAAGAAAGCCGGGGTAGCAGCTGTACCTGGTTCTGGATTCTTTCACTCAGCATGTAACAATGGCGAGAAATATCACAACAGATATATAAGGTTTTCTTTCTGCAAGAGTGATGCAACTCTTAATGCTGCTGCTCAAAAACTGCGAGAGCTTGCAAGAAGTAATGGATTTTTGCAGATGAGCTAAAACAAAGTTTTTCTTGCGTTAAAATGGCAACTGGAAAATGCTTCAGATGTTGGAATTGCTTTCCTTGTTCATTTTGGTGAAAATTTTGTCTAGTTAACATCATTGAATGATTTCTCAATTGGATGGGGTTTCTGGATTCCTGGACAGACTTGCTGATTATGTGTCTCAAGGCAATCTCCTACTCAGTGCGAATTAATGGTGTTTCAACCGGGAAAAGAATCCTATCTAGTGGCCTCCAACGAGGAGATCCTTTGATCTCATATGTATTCATCTTATGTGCTGAAGGATTCTCTTATCTTCTTAGACAAGCAGAAGTTACAAAAGTCTATCCATGGTGTAGCGGCTTGTCAAAGTGGCCCTTGCATCTCACCTTTGTTTTTTTGCAGATGATAGTTTGCATTTCGCCAGGGCAACAGAAGCAGAATGCAAAAAGTTGTTGGAGATAATTCATTTATATGAAGAGGTCTCGGGTCAAGTGGTAAGCATAAAAAACTCTATCTTTGTTTTCTCCCCAAATGTTCTGAATGCTATCAAGTAGAGATTGTTGAGTATGATGGGCATGGGAGAAGTTCAGGTGCATGATAAGTATTTGGGACTTCCTTAAACGATGGGGAGATCGAAAGAAAATGTTTAGAATTTTGAAAGATAAAATATGGAAGAAAAACCGAAAATGTGGAAGAAAATCTGAGGAAGGAAAAATTGTTGTTGAAAGCCGGGGGAAGGTTTTGTTAAAATCAGTGGACCAAGCGATTCCAACTTATGGCATATTGTGCTTTTTCACTTCCAAAAACATTATGCGAAGGACTCAATGCCGTGCTCGCTAGATTTTGGTGGGGTGGACAATAGAACACCGGAAGCTCCGTTGACTTAAACGGGAATTTTTTTTTTCAAAACTAAAATAAACGGGGGCATGGGCTTCCAAGATTTTCAATTGAAGCATACCAATTAATTGCCAATGGATTGAAACAAATTAAAGTGGACAACATCATGGGTATTAATGAAAATGGTTAATTTTGAAGAAAGAAACTTGATTGCTTTTGAACTGAAACAATCAAAAATAGAAGAAAAAAATCGTGCATTATAGCCCATAAAAATTTGTGAATTTTGAAGTACACCAATTATCTGTTATTTGGTTGAAACAAATGAAAGAGGACAAAGATCGAAGGTTATAACACATGAAAATGGTGAACTTTCAAGAACAAAAACTTAATTACTATTGGGTCGAAACAGTAACAAATGGCTAAAAATCGTAGGTTATAGTTCATGGTAATCGTGAATTTCGAATTTTTTAAAATTTTTCCTATTAGGTAGAAATGAACAAAAATAGATAAAATTGTGGGTTATAGCTCATAAAATTGTGAATTTTGAACTCTCAATAATTGTTTGTCATTTGGTCAAAACAGATAAAAATAAACAAAAATTGTGAGTTGTACAGCTCATGAAAAGCGTAAAAGTTAAACTTCGTATAATTATTTTCTATTTGAGCAAAATGAACGAAAATTGAAAAAAAATTATTAGTTATAGCTCATGAAGATCGTGAATTTTGAAGTCCATGTAATTATTTGCCATTTGGTCAAAATGATCCTAAATTGAACAAAAATCATGAGTTATAGCTTCATGAAATCATGAATTTTGAATCTTATTAAATTATTTGCTATTTGGTAAAAAAGAACAAAATGAACAAAATTAGATAAAAATAACAGGTTATAGCTCATGAAATTGTGAATATTAGCTCTTATGTAATTATTTGCCATTTGGTCAAAACAGATAAAAATAAACAAAATTGTGAGTTATAGGTTATGAAATTGTGAATTCTAAACTATGCCTAATAATTTACCATTTGGTAAAACAAACAACAATGAACAAAAATATTAGGTTAGAGCTTTTGAAATCGTGAATTTTGAACCCCGCAAAATATATTTGCCATTGGCTCGCAAAGAACAAAAATGAACAAAAGTCATGGATTATAACTCATAAAATTGTGAATTTTGAACTCCGCATATTTATTTGCCATTAGGTTGGAATGATCAAAGATGAACAAAATAATGTGTTATAGCTCATGTAAATGGGGAATTTTGAACTCCTTTTAAATATTTCCTATTTTATCGAAATTAATGAAAATGAGCAAAATCGTGGGCTATATAGCTCCCTATAATTATTTGCCATTTGGTGAAACAAATAAAAAGTGAACAAAAATAATAGGTTATAGCTCATGAAACTTGTGAAATTTAAACTCAGTTTAATTATTTATTATTTGATCAAAATGAACAAAATTATGGGTTATAGCTCATGAAATTGTGAATATTAGCTCTTATGTAATTATTTGCCATTTGGTGAAACAAATAAAATGAATAAAAATCATGGGTTACAATTCATGAAATTTTAAAATTTTAACTCAACAAAATTATTTGCCATTGGGTCTAAAAAAAAAAAAAGAACAAAAATCGTGAGTTATAGCTTAAGAAATCATGAATTTTGAATCTTATTAAATTATTTGCTATTTGGTCAAAATGAGCAAAAATAGATAAATTATAGTTCATAAAATCGTGAAATTTAAATTTCACATAATTATTAGCCATTTGGTTGAAATGAAAAAATAATCGAAGGTAACAAGATCATGATAATCGTGAATTTTGAATTTTTTAAAATTTTTCCTATTAGGTAGAAATGAACAAAATTAGATAAAAATAACAGGTTATAGCTCATGAAATCATGAAGTTTGAGCTCTGCATAATTATTTGTTATTTTGTCAAAATGAAAAAATGAACAAAAATCATGGGTTATAGCTTATTAACATCGTGAATTTTTAACATTGTTTAATTATTTTCTATTTGGTCGAAATAAATAAAATTGACAAAAATCGTGGGTTATATCTCATGAAATCGTGAATATTGCACTCTTACATAATTATTTGCCATTTGGTCAAAATGATCCTAAATTGAACAAAAATCATGAGTTATATAGTTTATGAAGATCGTGAATGTTGAACTTTATTTAATTATTACCTATTTGATCGAAAGGAAGAAAAATGGATAAAAATCGTGGGTTATAGCTTATGAAATGGTGAGTATTATGCTCTTGCGTAATTATTTTCTATTTTGTCAAAAGGAACAAAAATTGTGAGTTATAGGTTATGAAATTGTGAATTCTAAACTATGCCTAATAATTTACCATTTGGTAGAAACAAACAATAATGAACAAAAATCTATTAGTTATAGCTCATGAAATCATGAATTTTGAACCTCGCAAAATTATTAGCCATTAGGTTGAAATGACCAAAAATAAATAAAAATAACTGATTATAGCTCATAGAAATGGTAAATTTCAACACCTTTTATTAATTCCTATTTCTTTGAAATGAACAAAAATAGATAAAATTGTGGGTTATAGTTAACTAAATTGTGTATTTTTATCTCCCCATAATTATTTTCTATTTGGTGAAATGAAGCATATTGAATAAAAATCATGGTTAATAGCTCATGAAATCGTGAATTTTGAAGTCCATGTAATTATTTCTTACTTGGTGAAACAAACAAAAATGGATAGAAATTGCGGTATAGCTCGTGAAATCTTGAAAATTGCACTCTTATGTAATTAATTTCTATTTGGTCAAAATAAACAAAATTGTCGGTTATAGCTAATGTAATCTCAAATTTTGAGTTCATAAAATTATTTGCTATTGGATCAAAACAAATAAAAAGTGAACAAAAATAATAGGTTATAGCTCATGAAATCGTGAATTTTAACCTCTGCAAAACTATTTTTCATTTGGTCAAAATAAGCAAATGGACAGGAATCGTGGGTGCTCATGAAATCGTGAATTTTAAAACTCGCATAATTATTTGCCATTTAGTAAATGATAAAAGTGAACAAATTTGTTTGATTATAGCTCATGAAATAGTTAAATTTGGACTTCACATAATTATTTGTCATTTAGTCGAAATGATAAAAGATAAAAATCGTGAGTTATAGATCATGAAAATCACAAAATTTTAACTCTATTTTAATATTTCCTCTTTGGTAGAAATATGTAAACGTGGATAAAAATTATGTGTTAAAAGCTCATTAAAATAGTGAATTTTTAACTCGTTTAATTATTTCCTATTAGGTAGAAATGTATGAATGGTCGAAACTAACTAAAATAAATAAAAATCGTGGATTATAGCTCATAAATTGTGAATTTTAAATTTTACAAGAGTATTTGCCATTGTGTCAAAACTAACGAAAATGGACAAAGATCAATGATTATAGCTCATGAGATCATGAACTTTGAACTCCTCATAATTATTTGCCATTTGGTCAAAACAATAAAAATAAAGAAAAATTGTGGGTTATACCTTATGACAACCGTGAATTTGGAAACCCATTTATTTATTTCTTATTCGGTAGAAATGATTGATAATGGAATCATAGGTTATAGCTCATAATATCGTGAATTTTGAACCCCACAAAATTAATTGCCATATCGTCCGAAACAATAAAAATCATCAATTATAGCTTATAACATCGTGAATTTTGAATCTTACAAATTTATTTTCCGTTTAATCAAAATGATCAAAAAAGAAAAAAAATCATGGGGTACTATAGCTCATGAAATCGTGAATTTTGAAGCTCGCATAATTGTTTGCCATTGACCAAAAAGGGGATTACTGACTCATGAAATAGTGAATTTTGATCTCTGCATAATCATTTGACATTAGGTTGAAATGATAAAAATGAACAAAAATAATGAGTTATAGCTCAAGAAAATAGGTAATCCTATACTCGCAAAATTATTGCCATTGGGTTAAAATGAGTGAAAATGGATAAAAAGGATTATAGCTCATGAAATCATGAGTTTTGAGCTCTGCATATTTATTTGCCATCTAGTCAAAAACAAAAATAAGAACAAAAATTGTGGGACATATTAGGAAAATTATGAATTTTTAACTCTATATAATTATTTCCTATTAGGTGAAATTGAACGAAAATGGACGAAATAATGAGTTTTAGTTCATGAAATTGTGATTTTTAATTATGCATAATAAGTTACCATTTGGTTGAAACAAACAAAAATGAAGAAAAATCTATTAGTTATAGCTCATGAAATTGTGAATTTTAAACTTTACAAACGTATTTTCTATCAGGTCAAAGCGAGCAAAAATGGAAAAAATTAGAGATTATAGCTCATGAAATCATGATTTTTGAACTTTGCATAATTATTTGCCATCTAGTCAAAACAATAAAAAATGAACAAAAATAATGGGTTATAGCTTATGAAAACTGTGAATTTTGAAATCTATTTATTTATTTCCTATTAGGTAGAAATAATAGATAATGGACAAAACTCGTGGGTTATGACTCATGAAAATTGTAAATTCAGAACCCATAAAATTATGTCATTCAGTAAGTGCAAAAAAATGGACAAATATCATTGATGTAGCTCATAAAATAGTGAATTTTGAACTCAGTATAACTATTTGTCATTTGATCAAAAATAAAAATTGTGGGATATAGCTCATGAAATCTTGAATTTTGAACTCTGTTTAATTATTTCTTATTAGGTAGAAACAAGCAAAATAGATATGAATCATAAGTTATAGCTCATAAAATTATTAATTTTAAACTCTTCATAATTATTTGCCATTGAGTTAAAACAAACCAAAATGGACAAAAATATGGGATTATAGCTCATGAAATCGTGAATTTTAAAATCCGTTAATATTGTACACTTGCATAACTATTTGCCATTTGGTCAAAACGAACAAAATTGAAGTGACAAAAATGGACAAAAATATGGGATTATAGCTCATGAAATTGTGAATATTGAACTTCATTTAATTATTTCCTATTTTGTCAAAACAAACAAAATGAAAAAAATCATGAATTATAGCTCATGATATCGTATTTGCTTTTACGTAATCATTTTCCATGTGGTCAAAAAGAATGAAAATGGACAAAAATCATGTATTATAGCTCATGAAATTATAAAATTTTAACTCATAAAATTATTTGTTGATGGGTTAAAACAAACTAAAGTGATAAAAAATCGTGGGTTATAGCTCATGAAATTGTGAAATTTAAACTTCACAAAATTAGTTACCCTCGGGTCGAAACAAACAAAAATGAAGAAAAATTATGGGTTATAGCTCATGACATTGTAACTTTTGAATCCAGCAAATTTATTGCCACTTAGTTAAAATGAACAAAACTGAATAAAAATTATAGGCCATAGCTCATGAAATCTTAAATGTTGAACCTCACAAAATTATTTGCCATTGGCTTAACACGAGCAAAAGAGATAAAACCCGTAGATTATAACTCTTGAAATAGGGAATATTAACCTCGGCATAATTGTTTTACATTAGGTTGAAATGGTAAAAATAAACAAATATAATGGGTTACGACTCATGAAAATATTGAATTTTGAACTTTGCACAATTTATTTGCCATTGAGTTAAAACAAACCAAAATGGACAAAAATATGGGATTATAGCTCATGAAATCATGAATCTTGAACTCCGCATAATTATTTCCCATCTAGTCTAAATGATAAAAAATTATGGATTATAGCTCATGAAAATCGTGAATTTGTCAACCCATTTATTTATTTCCTAGTAGGTAGAAATGATTGTTAGTACAAAAGTCTAGAGGCCAAATCGTGAATTTAAAGCCCATAGAATTATTTGCCTTTTAGTCAAAACGAGCAAAATGAACAAAAATCAATGACTATAGCTTATTAAATACTAAATTTTTAACTCTGCATAATTATATTCCATTTGGTCAAAATGATAAAAAATATGGGTTATAGCACATAAAATTGTTAATTTTGAACACCGGTTAATTATTTCCTATTAGATAGAAATAAACAAAAGGATAAAAATCATGGTTCTGACTCATGAAATAAAAATTTTAAACTCTGCATAATTATTTATCATTCATTGAAATGAAAAAAATAAACAAAAATCATGGGTTATTAATCATGAAAATCGTAAAATTTTGAACAATGCTTAATTATTTCCTATCCGGTGAAATGAATGGAAATTGATGAAAATCATAAGTTATAGATCATAAAATCATCAATATTGCAGTCTTACATAATTTTGCAATTTGGTCAAAACGAACAAAATTGAAGTGACAAAAATGGACAAAAATCATGGGTTATAGCCCATGAAGTTATAAATTTTGGACATTAAAAAAATTATTTGCCAATAGGTTGAAATAATTAAAAATGACAAAAATTATGGGTTATATCTTATGAAAAAGTGAATTTTGAATTCCGCTAAATTGTTTGCCAATGGGTCCAAATGACTAAAAATCGCCAAAATTCATGGGTCATAGCTCATGAAATCGTGAAGTTTTGACTCTACAAAATTATTTGCCAATAAGTTGAAATAATTAAAAATGACAAAAAATTATGGGTTATATCTTATGAAAAAGTGAATTTTGAATTCCGCTAAATTGTTTGCCAATGGGTCCAAATGACTAAAAATCGCCAAAATTCATGGGTCATAGCTCATGAAATCGTGAAGTTTTGACTCTACAAAATTATTTACTGCTAGTTCGAAATGACTAAAAATGACATATAATTATTGGATTATAACTCATGAAATCGTGAATTTTGCCCTCTATAAAATTATTTGCCAAGGGGTCAGAACGACTAAAAATGGAAATAAATCGTGGGTTATAGCTCATAAAATCGTGAATTTTGGCCACCGCGAAATTATTTGAGAATGGTCGAAATGACTACAATGGCCATTAATTGTGGGTTGTAGCTCATGAATATGTGAAATTAGCTATTGTAAAATTATTTGTCAATAGGTCGAAATAATTAAAAACAGCCAAAAATCGTGGGTTATAGTCCTGAGGCATCTGCGAGATTATTTGCCAACAAGTCGAAACAAGTAAAAATGGATAAAAAATCATGGGTATAGCTCACAAAATTATAAATTTTGGCCATGATGAAATTACTTGTCAATGGGTCAAAACGACTAAAAATGACCAAAAATCATGGGTTATAGCGCATGAAATAAAAAAAATTTGGACTCGGAGAAATTATTTGTCAATGGATTGAAACGACTAAAAATACAGAAATCGCGGGTTATAGCTCATAAAATTGTGAATTTTGATCTCCACAAAATTATTGAAATGACTAAAAATGGCTAAAAATCATGGGTTATAGCTAGTGAAATCATGAATTTTGGCATCCACAAAATTATTTGCCAATTAGAACGAAACCGACTAGAAAAAAATCGTGTGATATAACTCATAAAATCATGAAGTTTAGAGTCGTTTCATGAGCTATAACCCACAATTATCGGGCAATTTTAATCATTTTGACCGTTGGCAACTAATTTCTAGGAGGCTAAAACTCATGACTTTATGAGCTATAATCCATGATTTTTGGCCGTTTTTAGTTGTTTTGACCCATTGATAAATAATTTTCTAGATGCCAAAATTCACAATTTCATGAGCTATATAACCAATGAATTTTTTTTATTTTTAGTCATTTTCATCCGCTGACAAATAATTTCACAGAGGCCAAATTTCATGATATCTTGAGCTAAAACCATGATTTTTGGCTAATTTTAGTCTTTTTGACCCGTTGGTAAATATTTCATGGAGGCTAAAATTCGTGGCTTAATGAGCTATAACCCACGATTTTTGGTTAATTTTTAGTGTTTCAACCCACTGGTAAATACTTTTGTGGAGTCGGAAATTCACAATTTCATGAGCTATAACCCATAATTTTTGGCCATTTTTAGTTGTTTCGACCCGTTGACAAATAATTTTAAGAAGGCTAAAATTCACTATTTCAGGAGCTATAACCCATGATTTTTGGTCATTTTTAGCCTTTTCATCCGTTGGCAAATATTTCATGGAAGTAAAAAGTCACGGTTTCATGAGCTATATAACCCATGATTTTTGTTCATTTTTAGTCGTTTCAACTCTTTGGTAAAAAAGTTTGTAGAGTCTAAAATTCAAAATTTTATGAGATATAATCCATGATTTTTGATAATTTTTAGTTGTTTCGACCTGTTTGGCAAATAATTTTACGATAGCCAAAATTCATGAATTATAGGTCAAGAAATTGTAAATTTTCGCCTCAGTGAAATTATTTGTCAATGGGTCGGAATGGCTAAAAATGACCAAAAATCATGGGTTATACCTGATTAAATCGTGAATTTTGGCCTCCGTGAAATTATTTGCTAACAGGTTGAAATGACTAAAAATTGCCAAAAATCATGAGTTATAAGTCATGAAATTTTGAATTTCAGATACCACAAAATTATTTACCAATGGGACTAAATGACTAAAAATAGATAAAAATCGTGGGTTATAGCACACGAAACTATGAATTTTAGCATTCACGAAATATTTGCCAATGGGTCACAAAGACTAAAAATGACTAAAAACCATTGGTTATAGCTCATGAAATCTTAAATTTTGGCCACCGTGAAATTATTAGCCGATGGGCTGAAACTACTAAATATGGCCAAAAATCATTGGTTATTGCTCACGAAATCGTGAATTTTAGCCTCCATGAAATTATTTGCCAATGGGTTAAAATGACTAAAAACGGCCAAAAATCATAGGTTGTAGCTCATGGAGTCGTGAGTTTTAGCCTCCGAGAAATTATTTGCCAACGGGTCGAAATGACTAAAAATACCCAATAATCATGGGTTATAGATCATGAAATCGTAAATTTTTGTCTCTGTGAAATTTACTTGCCAATGGGTCGAAACGATTAAAAATGGCAAAAAATCTGGGATTATAGCTCATGTAATAGTGAATTTTGTCCTTTTGACCACTTGTTAAATAATTTCACGATGGCTAAAATTCATAATTTCGTGAGCTATAACTCATGATATTCGACCGTTTTTAGTCGTTTCGGCCGATTGTCAAATAGTTTTTTAGTAGCCAAAATTCTCGATTTCGTGAGCTACCCACGAGTTATGGCCATTTTTAACCCAGTACTCCTGTTGGCACATAATTTCGTGGAGACCAAAATTCATAATTTTATAAGCTATATCCCCCGATTTTTGGCCAATTGAAGTTGTTTGGACCCATTGGCAAATAATTTTGCGGAGGCCAAATTTTTGATTTTAGGACTATAACTCATATTTTTTGGCTATTTTTAGTCGTTTCGACCCATTAACAAATAATTTTAAGGTGACAAAATCTCATGATTCCATGAGCTATAACTCATGATTTTTGGCTTTTTTTTAATCATTTTGACCCATTGATAAATAATTTTCTAGATGCCAAAATTCATCATTTTATTAGCTATCACCCATGATTTTTGGCTAATTTTAGTCTTTTGACCCGTTGGCAAATAATTTTGCCATGGCTAATATTCATGATTTTATAAGCTATAATACACGATATTTGGCCATTTTAGTTGTTTCGACTGTTTGGCAAATAATTTTGCGATGAGCAAAAGTTACTATTTCAGGGACATAACCCATGATATTTAGCCATATTTAGTCATTTCGACCCATTGGTAATTAATTTCATGGATGCCAAAATTCATCATTTTATTAGCTATCACCCATGATTTTTAGTCATTTTAGTCATTTCTACCCATTGGCAATTAATTTCGCGGAGGCCAACATTTGTGAGCTATAATTCACCATTCTTAATTGTTTTGACCAATTGTCAAATAATTTTACGGAGGCCAAAAATCACGATTCTGTGAGCTATTACCAAGGGGTTTAAGCCATTTTCTATCATTTCGACTCTTTGTCAAATAATTTTGCCATGGCTAATATTCATGATTTTATAAGCTATAATACACGATATTTGGCCATTTCTAGTCATTTGACCCGTTGGCAAATAATTTCACGGAGTTCAAAATTCACAATTTCGTGAGCTATAACTCACAATTTTTGGCTAGTTTTAGTCATTTCGACTCGTTGTTAAATAATTTCACGATGACTGAAATTCAAGATTTCTTGAGAACCATAAAATTTGGCCATTTTTACTCGTTTCGACCCATTGGCAAATAATTTCACAGGGGCAAAATTCATGATTTCCTGAGCTATAACCCACAATTTTGACCATTTTTAGTCTTTTCAATCGTTTGCTAAATAATTTCGCGGTGACCAAAATTCACGATTTCGTGAGCTATTACCCATGATTTTTAGCCATTTTTAGTTATTTTGATCAATTGGGAAATAATTTCTCAAATATCAAAAATCACATTTTGATGAGCTATAACTCATGATATTTGGCCATTTTTAGTCGTTTTGGCCAATTGTCAAATAATTTTTCAGTAGCACAAAATTTTCAATTTCATGAGCTATAGCCCACAAGTTTTGGCCATTTTTACCCATTTCTCCCTTTGGCACATAGTTTATTGGACGCCAAAATTCACAATCTTATGAACTATAACAAATAAATTTTTTACCATTTTAAGTTGTTTCGACCTATTAGCAAAAAAAGGTAAAAATTTATGATTTAATGAGCTACAACCAAAGATTATTGTGCATTTTTAGTCATTTTGACTCATTGCAAATAATTTCTCGAAGGCTAAAAGTCACGACTTCATGAGCTATAACCCATGATTTTTGGTCGTTTTAGTCGTTTCGACCTGTTGGCAAATACTTTCACATAAGCCAAAATTCAAGATTTCATGAGCTATAATCCATGCTTTTTGTCCAATTTAGTCGTTTGGAACCATTGGTAAATAATTTTGTGGAGTCCGAAATTCACAATTTCATGAGCTATAACCCATGATTTTTTGCCCTTTTTAGTAATTTTGACCCGTTGGCAAATAATTTCATGGAGGGAAAAATTCACGATTTTAGGAGCTATAACCCATGAATTGTGGCCATTTTTAGTCTTTTCGACCCATTGGCAAATAATTCGCAGAAGCTAAAATTCATGGTTTCATGGGCTATAACCCATGATTTTTATCTATTTTAAGTCATTTCGACTCACTGGTAAATAAATTTGTGGAGTCCGAAATTCACAATTTCATGAGTTATAACCCACAAATTTTGGTAATTTTTAGTTATTTCGACTTGTTGGTAAATAATTTTTCGATGGCAAAAGTTCATGGATTATAGCTCAGGAAATCATAAATTTTGCCGACGGGTCACAATGACTAAAAATGGCCAAAAATCTTGAGTTATAGCTCATTAAATTATGAATTTTGGCCTCCGTGAAATTATTTGCTAATGGATCGAAATGGCTAAAGTTGCCAAAAATCATGGGTTATATCTTATGAAATTTAGGATTTTGGACTCCACAAAATTATTTACTAATGGGTCGAAACGACTAAAAATGGACAAAACACTACTAGCTGATATAACTGGAGGGATTCTACAAAATTTTATTTACAACTATTTTCTCTCTTCCATTAAATAAATCTTATACTCAGAGTCGAAAAGAATCAAACTGTCCGTTAAATTGCAGTTAACAAAAGAATTACAGGTGTCAAACCTCTTGCAGCCAAAAGAGTTCTATCAGTACCAAACAACACCATCTTATTATGACAACATTGATATATCAAATGCATTGGAATTTAATTAAATGAATTATATCCATTCTTGATACATATAATTAAATGAATTATAACCATTCTTGATATTAATGAATGATTATAATAACATTCTATACATTATAACTATTTCCTGTATTACATTACAAATCCTATATTCCTCAACTTCATAAGACAAACTATCACCAAATTTTAATAAACAAAAGATTTACAAACTAAAAACCATCTCAACAGTCTTCATTCTATCAGTACCAAACAAAACCAACTTATCTTGAAAAACATCCACATACCCGAACCCACTCGATTCAGGGTGACACTCGAGTGCAGCCTCAAGAACGCAATGATGAACACCGAAAGAATCAACACTATACCCTCCCATATGCTCATGACCACCAAAACAAGCCTTAACACAATCATATCGATGTATTATTTCCATAATCTCTTCATAATTCCAAGGCAATGCCTCTGGAGTTGCTGCGCTAGGATCCAGAGGTTGATGACAGCATATAATCACCTTCTGGATCTTCTCCGTTGAGTCTAGCAAGATGTCGTTAAGCCATTGAAGCTGTTTCTTGCTGAAGGCTCCATTGAACATAACGAATCTCCTCTCTAGGCCCAAGAGTCCAGTTGGGCTGTTCTTGTTGGAATTAGGATTCTTTAACTAAAGGATCATGTTGGCTATTGATGTGTTTGGATGATCTTGAGGCCAGCTGATTGCGCTAATATCGTAAGAATCAAGAACGCGATTCTGAACTCTGGTGAAGGAGAGAACTCATAATATGCAGTATTATCACCTGAAGATGGAATCTTGAGAACCGATGTCAGTTTTTCGCGAGGGGGGTTGTAGAGACAGTGATTACCAATCATGTGATAGACTGGACCGTTGAACTTTTGGAATTCTTCCACTACTTTTTCTATGGTTTGGAGAGATTTTGATTTCGGGCATAGACCATCAACAATGTCGCCAAAGTTCAGCGAGAATTTGAGTTCTTGATGATTGTTCCAGCTGGCTATTGCACGTTGGAGGACATTGATGCTGTGTTGATAGTAGCGGGGGATTCTGCGAAAGGAGAGTCCGTTGGGGATTTCTGCGTATTGGACGTCCGATATCACTCCGAAAGAGAAGAGAGGCTTCTTGGTTTGGATTTGATACATAGAGCATTTGTTTGTGGAAGCCATTGTACTGAAGTTCAAGGGAAAGAAAGTTGTGAAATTTACCCTATGTTTAATATTGAGAGCAATTGGAGGTTAGGAAGGAATTGTAGTTAGAATAAGATTTGGCGGTCTATGATCAAGAAACTTTAAAAGTTTCTATTATAGTAGGAAAGGAATCCTTTGCTTCAATTGTAAAATATAATAGGAGTATTAAGAAATTGCTATAGAAGTTTTAATGGGTATAGGAGTCCTAATTCAATTCGATTTAGAGTTCATAAAGGAAACATAGTTAACTAAATAGAATATCACCAAGAAAATAATTTCCTAACAAAAATTTATTTAAAAAAAGGTTTTCGTGGAAACTAGACGTAAACCTATGAACAAGACATTAGCAAACATTCAAATTAGACAATTGGTGAACAATGAGGGGAGAATTCTATTCTCCAGTTTGATTGATGAAAGAACAAAAGGTTAAAACTGCAATATGTAGTTTAGCTAAGTATAAGAAGGATTTAAGCTAATGATGAAAACATATCCATGTAACACAATTATTAAAAATAGCGAATAGCTCATGAAACCATGAATTCCCATGAATTTTAGCCTATGCGGAATATTTTCCAACAGATCTATAAGATTAAAAATGGCAAAAAAATCATGGGTTATAATTCATGAAATCGTGAATTTTGGCCTCCGTGAAATTATTTGCCAATAGGTTGAAACAACTAAATATGGTATAAAATTATTGGTTATAGCTCACGAAATCATGAATTTTGACCTCCTCGAAATTATTTGCCAATGGGTTGAAACGACTAAAAATTGCCAAAAATCATGGGTTCTAACTCATGAAGTTGTTAGTTTTAGCCTCTGAGAAATTATTTACCAATGGGTCAAAATGACTAAAGATTCTAAATAATCGTGGGTTATAGCTCAAGAAATTGTGAATTTTGCCACCGTGAAATTACTTGCCAATGGGTTGAAATGACTAAAAATGACCAAAAATCCTAGATTATAGCTCATATAATCGTGAATTTTAGACTCCACAAAATTATTTACCTATGGGTCGAAACAACTAAAAATGGTCAATAATTGTAGGTTTTTTCTCAAGAAGTCGTGAATTTTGGGATCCACGGAATTATTTGCCAACTGGTCGAAACTATTAAAAATAGCCAAAAATCATGGGTTATATAGATCATGATATCGTGAATTTTGGCCTCCGTGAAATTATTTGCCAACGGGTTGAAACGTCTAAAAATGATAAAAAATCGTGGGTTATAGCTCATGAAATCATGAATTTTGGCCACTGTGAAATTATTTGTCAATGGGTCGAAATGATAAAAATGGCCAAAAACCGTGGGTTATAGCTCATAATATTGTGAGTTTTGGCCTCCGCAAAATTATTTGCCAATGGGTTAAAACGACTAAAAATGACTAAAAATCGTGGGTTATAGCACTTGAAGTTGCTAATTTTTTCCTCTGTGAAATTATTTGTCAATTGGTCGATTCGACTAAAAATGGCTGAAAATTGTAGGTTATCGCTCATGAAATCATGAATTTTTGCCACCGTAAAACTATTTGCCAACAGGTTAAAATGACTAAAAATGGCCAGAAAATGTAGGTTATAGCTCATGAAATCATGAATTTTAGCTACCACAAAACTATTTACCAGTGGGTTGAAACGACTTAAAATGGCCCAAAATTGCGGGTTATAGATCATGAAATCATAAATTTTGGCTCCATGAAATTATTTGTCAACGGTTGAAATAATGAAATATGGCCAAAATTCATGGGTTATTTTAATGAATTTTGCCCTCTGCGAACTTATTTGCCAACGGGTCGAAGTGACTAAAAATTGCTGATAATCGTGGATGCTCATAAAATCATAAATTTTGGATCTTGCAAAATTATTTACCACTTGGTCGAAAGAACTAAAATGGTCAATGAGCATGGATTATAGATCATGAAATCGTAAATTTTTTCTCCATGAAATTATTTGCCAATGGGTTGAAATGACTAAAGATGACAAAAAATTATGTGTTATAGCTCAATGAATCGAGAATTCTGGCCACCACGAAGTTATTTGCCTATGGGTCAAAATGAAAAAAAATGACAAAATTTCATAGGTTATAGTGCAAGAATCATGAATTTTGGGCTTTGCAAAATTATTTGTTAAAGGGTGGAAACGATAAGAAATGGCCAAAAATCATAGTTTGCAACTCAAGAAATCGGGAATTTTAGCCTATGTGTAATTATTTGCTATCGGATGGAAATGACTAAACATGGCAAAAAATCATGGGTTATAAATCATGAAATCGTGAATTTAGGTCTCCGTAAAATTATTTTCCAACGGGTCGAAACAACTAAAAATGGTGAATAATCATGGGTTATACCTCGTGAAATCGTGAATTTTGAACTCGACGAAATTACTTACCAATGGTTTGAAATAACTAAAAATTACCACAAATTGTGGGTTCTAGCCTACAAAATCGTGAATTTTGGTCTCCGTGAAATTATCTACCAACATATCATAATGACTTAAAATGACCAAAAAATATGGGTACTAGCTCATGAAATCGTGAATTTTTGCCTCCATGAAATTATTTGCCAATAGATTGAATTAACTAAAAATGATCAAAATACGTGGATTATAACTCATGAAATTATGAATTTCGGAATCTGCAAAACTATTTGCCAATGGGTTGAAATGAACTAAAATGGCAAAAAGTCATGGGTTATAACTCATGAAATCGTGTGGCTTGCGCAGAATTATTTGCCAATGGGTTGAAACAACTAAATATGGCCAAAAATCATGGGTTATAGCTCATGAAATTGTGAATTTTGGCCTTCGTGAAATTATTTGCCAATGGGTCGAAACGACAAAGTTTATTTTTGTTTATAGCCCATTAAATCGTTAATTTTGGCCTTTGTGAAATAATTAACAATGGGTAGAAATGACTAAAAATGGCTAAAAATTATGGGTTATAGCTCACGAAATCCTAAAATTTTGCCTTCGTGAAATTAGCTAATGGGTCGAAATGATTAAAAATGGCCGAAATTCATGGGTTATAGCACAAGAACATGTAAATTTTAGCCTTAGTGAAATTATTTGCCAATGGGTATAAATGACTAAAAATGACCAAAACTCATGGGTTATAGCTCATGAAATCGTGAATTTTGGCCTCTTTGAATTATTTGCCAGCTGGTTAAAATGACTAAAAATTACCATAAATCGGTAACTCATGAAATTGTGAATTTTAGACTCCACAAAATTATTTACTAGTGGGTCGAAATGACTTAAAATTGGTCAATAATCGTGAGCTTTATCTCATAAAAGCATGAATTCTGACCATCACAAAATTATTTGAAAACAGGTCAAGAAGACTAAAAATGGCAAAAAATCATGGGTTATAGCTCATGAAATCTTTAATTTTGCCTCCGCAAAATTATTTGATAACTGGTCAAAACAATAAAAATGGCCTAAAATTATTATCTATAACTCATGAAATCTTAAATTTTAGCCTACACGAAATTATATGTAAACGGGTCGAAACGGCTAAAAAAATAATAAAAAATCATGAGTTATAGCTAATGAAATCATGAATTTTGTCTCCACAAAATTATTTACCAATGGGTCGAAATGGCTAAAAATGACCAAAATTTTGGGTTATAGTTTATGAAATCATGAATTTAACCTCCGTGAATTTTTTTGTAAATGGGTCAAAATGACTAGAAATGGTCAAAAATTGTGGGTTATATACCACATGAAATCATGTAGTTTAAACTCCGCAAAATTATTTGTCGATGAGTCAGAACGAACAAAAATGACTAAAACTCATGGGTTATTGCTCATAAAATCATGAATTTTTGCAAATGCGAAACTATTTGACAACAGGGTCGAAACGAGTAAAAATGGCAAAAATCATGTGTTATATAACTCATGAAATCTTAAATTTTAGCCTTAGTGAAATTATTTGCCAATGGGTCAAAATGACTAAAGAAATGACAAAAAATCATGGGTTAGAGCTCATGAAATCGAAAATTTTGACTTCAACGAAATTATTTGACAATGGGCCAAAATAACTGAAAAATAAAAGAAATCATGGGTTATAGGTCACGAAATCGAGAATTTTGGCCACGATGACATAACTTGTCAATGGGTTCGAAACAACTAAATATTGCCAAAAAAAAGCAGGTTAAAGTTCCATGAAATCGTAAATTTTGGACTTGAATAAATTAATTACCAATATTTTGAAAGGACTAAAAATTGGAAAAAACCTAGGGGTATAGTGAAATCATTAATTTGGCCTTTGTGAACTAATTTGTCAATCTGTCAAAACGACTTGTAATGGCCTAAAATCACGAGTTATGCCTCATGAAATCATGAAGTTTGGGCACTGTAAAATTATTTGTCAATGGGTGAACGAACAAAATGACTAAAACTCATGGGTTATTGCTCATAAAATCATGAATTTTTGCAAATGCGAAACTATTTGACAACAGGGTCGAAACGAGTAAAAATGGCAAAAAATCATGTGTTATATAACTCATGAAATCTTGAATTTTTACCCCTGAGAAATTATTTTTCTACGGGTCAAAGCGACTAAAGAAATGACAAAAAAATCATGGGTTAGAGCTCATGAAATCGAAAATTTTGACTTCAACGAAATTATTTGACAATGGGCCAAAATAACTGAAAAATAAAAGAAATCATGGGTTATAGGTCACGAAATCGAGAATTTTGGCCACGATGACATAACTTGTCAATGGGTTCGAAACAACTAAATATTGCCAAAAAAAAGCAGGTTAAAGTTCCATGAAATCGTAAATTTTGGACTTGAATAAATTAATTACCAATATTTTGAAAGGACTAAAAATTGGAAAAAACCTAGGGGTATAGTGAAATCATTAATTTGGCCTTTGTGAACTAATTTGTCAATCTGTCAAAACGACTTGTAATGGCCTAAAATCACGAGTTATGCCTCATGAAATCATGAAGTTTGGGCACTGTAAAATTATTTGTCAATGGGTCGGAACGAACAAAAATGGTCAAAAATTATAGGTTATAGCTCATAAAATTATGAATTTTGGCACCACAAAATGATTTGATGATGAGTAAAAATGACTAAAAATGCCAAAAATTGTGAGTTATAACTCACAAAATCATGAATTTTGGCCACCAAAAAATTATTTAACAATGGGTCGGAACAATGAAAATTGGCTAAAAATCGTGTGTTACAGCTCACGAAATTGTGAAGTTTGGCCACCATCAAATTATTTGACAATGGGTCAAAGTGCTAAAAATGGCCAAAAATCATTTGTTATAGCTCAAGAAGTCTTGAATTTTGACCTCCAAAAATTATTTCTTGACAGGTCTAAATGATTAAAGAAGTGGCCAAATATCATGGGTTTGATCTTGTGATATCATAAATTTTGGCCACCCGCGAAATTATGGTAAAATATCATGTGTTATAGCTCATGAAATAGTAAATTTTGGCCACTGCAAAGTTATTAGAAAATAGTTCAAATCGACTAAAAATAACCAAAAATTGTAGGTTATAATCCATGAAATAAAAAATTTTGGACTGCAGGAAATTTTTTGCTAATAGGTTGAATCGACTAAAATAGCAAAAAATCGTGACTCATGAAATTGTGAATTTTGGCCTCCAAAAATTTATCAAAATGATTAAAAATAGCTAAAAATCATGGGTTATAGCTCATGAATTCTTGACTTTTGGCCTCGGAGAAATTATTTGTCATATGGTTGAAATGACTAAAGAAATGGGCAAAAATCATGGATTAGAACTCATGAAATTGTAAATTTTGGCCTACACGAAATTATATGCTAATGGGTCGAAACGACAAAAAATGGTCTAAAATGGGAAAAATAGTGGGTTATAGTCCATGAAATCATAAATTTTGGCTCCATGAAATTATTTGTCAACGGTTGAAATAATGAAATATGGCCAAAATTCATGGGTTATAGCTCTTGTGAATTTTGGCCATGACGAAATTACTTGCTAATGGGCCAAAATGGCTAAAATGGGAAAAATAGTGGGTTATAGTCCATGAAATCATAAATTTTAGACTCGAGAAATTATTTACCAATGGGTCGAAATGACTAAAAATGGCAAAAATCATGGGTTATAGCTCATGAAATCGTGAATTTTGGCCTCCGTGAAATTATTTGCCAATGGGTTGAAATGACTAAAATTACCACAAATTGTGGGTTCTAGCCTACAAAATCGTGAATTTTGGCCTCCGTGAAATTATCTACCAACATATCATAATGACTTAAAATGACCAAAAATATGGGTACTAGCTCATGAAATCGTGAATTTTGCCTCCATGAAATTATTTGCCAATAGATTGAATTAACTAAAATGATCAAAATCGTGGATTATAACTCATGAAATTGTGAATTTTAGACTCCACAAAATTATTTGCCAATGGGTTGAAATGAACTAAAATGGCAAAAGTCATGGGTTATAACTCATGAAATCGTGAATTTTGCCTCCATGAAATTATTTGCCAATGGGTTGAAACAACTAAATATGGCCAAAAATCATGGGTTATAGCTCATGAAATTGTGAATTTTGGCCTACACGAAATTATATGCTAATGGGTCGAAACGACAAAAAATGGTCTAAAATGGTGGGTTATAGCTCCTGAAATCGTGAATTTGGGCATCTTTGAAATTATTCCACAACGGGTTGACATAACGAAAAATGGTAAAAAATCATGGGTTATAGCTCTTGTGAATTTTGGCCATGACGAAATTACTTGCTAATGGGCCAAAATGGCTAAAAATGGGAAAAAATAGTGGGTTATAGTCCATGAAATCATAAATTTTAGACTCTGAGAAATTATTTACCAATGATTCGTAACAACTAAAAATGGGAAAAAACCAAGGGGTATAGTGAAATCGTGAATTTGGTCTTCATGAACTTATTTGCCAATGGGTTGAAATGACTAAAATTACCACAAATTGTGGGTTCTAGCCTACAAAATCGTGAATTTTGGTCTCCGTGAAATTATCTACCAACATATCATAATGACTTAAAATGACCAAAAATATGGGTACTAGCTCATGAAATCGTGAATTTTGCCTCCATGAAATTATTTGCCAATAGATTGAATTAACTAAAATGATCAAAATCGTGGATTATAACTCATGAAATTATGAATTTGAATCGCAAAACTATTTGCCAATGGGTTGAAATGAACTAAAATGGCAAAAGTCATGGGTTATAACTCATGAAATCGTGAATTTGGTCTTCATGAACTTATTTGCCAATGGGTTGAAACAACTAAATATGGCCAAAAATCATGGGTTATAGCTCATGAAATTGTGAATTTTGGCCACCGTGAAATTATTTGCCAATGGGTCAAACGACAAAGTTTATTTTTGTTTATAGCCCATTAAATCGTTAATTTGGCCTTTGTGAAATAATTAACAATGGGTAGAAATGACTAAAAATGGCTAAAAATTATGGGTTATAGCTCACGAAATCCTAAAATTTTGCCTTCGTGAAATTAGCTAATGGGTCGAAATGACTTAAAATGACCAAAAATCATGGGTTATAGCACAAGAACATGTAAATTTTAGCCTTAGTGAAATTATTTGCCAATGGGTATAAATGACTAAAATGACCAAAACTCATGGGTTATAGCTCATGAAATCGTGAATTTTGGCCTCTTTGAAATTATTCCACAACGGGTTGACATAACGAAAAATGGTAAAAATCATGGGTTATAGCTCTTGTGAATTTTGGCCATGACGAAATTACTTGCTAATGGGCCAAAATGGCTAAAATGGAAAAATAGTGGGTTATAGTCCATGAAATCATAAATTTTAGACTCGAGAAATTATTTGTCATATGGTTGAAATGACTAAAAATGGCTAAAAATTATGGGTTATAGCTCATGAAATCTTAAATTTTAGCCTTAGTGAAATTATTTGCCAATGGGTATAAATGACTAAAATGGCCAAAAATCATGGGTTATAGCACAAGAACATGTAAATTTTAGCCTTAGTGAAATTATTTGCCAATGGGTATAAATGACTAAAATGACCAAAACTCATGGGTTATAGCTCATGAAATCGTGAATTTTGGCCTCTTTGAATTATTTGCCACCGGTTAAAATGACTAAAATTACCATAAATCGGTAACTCATGAAATTGTGAATTTTAGACTCCACAAAATTATTTACTAGTGGGTCGAAATGACTTAAAATTGGTCAATAATCGTGAGCTTTATCTCATAAAAGCATGAATTCGACCATCACAAAATTATTTGAAAACAGTCAAGAAGACTAAAAATGGCAAAAATCATGGGTTATAGCTCATGAAATCTTTAATTTTGCCTCCATAAAATTATTTGATAACTGGTCAAAACAATAAAATGGCCTAAAATTATTATCTATAACTCATGAAATCTTAAATTTTAGCCTACACGAAATTATATGCCAAGGGGTCAAAACGACTAAAAATGAAAAAAATCATGAGTTATAGCTAATGAAATCATGAATTTTGTCTCCACAAAATTATTTACCAATGGGTCGAAATGGCTAAAATGACCAAAATTTTGGGTTATAGTTTATGAAATCATGAATTTAACCTCCGTGAATTTTTTGTAAATGGGTCAAAATGACTAGAAATGGTCAAAATTGTGGGTTATATACCACATGAAATCATGTAGTTTAAACTCCGCAAAATTATTTGTCGATGAGTCGAACGAACAAAATGACTAAAACTCATGGGTTATTGCTCATAAAATCATGAATTTTGCAAATGCGAAACTATTTGACAACGTGTAAAAATGTCTCAAAATGGAAAAATTCATGGGTTATAGCTCATGAAATCTTGAATTTTGGCCTCCACAAAATTATTTATCAACGGGTTAAAATGACTAAAAATGGCAAAAATCATGGGTTAGAGCTCATGAAATCGAAAATTTTGACTTCAACGAAATTATTTGACAATGGGCCAAAATAACTGAAAAATAAAAGAAATCATGGGTTATAGGTCACGAAATCGAGAATTTTGGCCACGATGACATAACTTGTCAATGGGTTCGAAACAACTAAATATTGCCAAAAAAAAGCAGGTTAAAGTTCCATGAAATCGTAAATTTTGGACTTGAATAAATTAATTACCAATATTTTGAAAGGACTAAAATTGGAAAAACCTAGGGTATAGTGAAATCATTAATTTGGCCTTTGTGAACTAATTTGTCAATCTGTCAAAACGACTTGTAATGGCCTAAAATCACGAGTTATGCCTCATGAAATCATGAATTTTGGCCATGGTGAAATTACTTGCCAATGGGTTGAAACAACTAAAATGGTAAAAATCATGGGTTATAGCTCATAAAATTATGAATTTTGGCACCACAAAATGATTTGATGATGAGTAAAATGACTAAAATGCCAAAAATTGTGAGTTATAACTCACAAAATCATGAATTTTGGCCACCAAAAATTATTTAACAATGGGTGAACAATGAAAATTGGCTAAAAATCATGGGTTATAGCTCATGAAATTGTGAATTTTGGCCACCACAAAATTATTTGACAATGGGTCAAAGTGCTAAAATGGCCAAAAATCATTTGTTATAGCTCAAGAAGTCTTGAATTTTGACCTCCAAAATTATTTCTTGACAGTCTAAATGATTAAAGAAGTGGCCAAATATCATGGGTTTGATCTTGTGATATCATAAATTTTGGCCACCACAAAATTATTTGACAATGGGTCAAAGTGCTAAAATGGCCAAAAATCATGGGTTATAGCTCATGAAATAGTAAATTTTGGCCTCCACAAAATTATTTGACAATGGGTCAAAGTGCTAAAATGGCCAACAATTGTGGGTTATAGTGCATGAAATCATAAATTTTGGCCTCCACAAAATTATTTGCCAATGGGTTGAAACAACTAAAATGGTAAAAATCATGGGTTATAGCTCATGAAATCATGAATTTTGGCCACCAAAAATTATTTAACAATGGATCAAAATGACTAAAATGGCCAAAAATCATGGGTTATAGCTCATGAATTCTTGACTTTGGCCTCGGAGAAATTATTTGTCATATGGTTGAAATGACTAAAGAAATGGGCAAAAATCATGGATTAGAACTCATGAAATTGTAAATTTTGGCCTCCACGAAATTATATGCTAATGGGTCAAAACAACAAAAAGGGCAAAAATTGTGGGTTATAGCTCACGAAATCGTGAATTTGGGCATCTTTGAAATTATTCCACAACGGGTTGACATAACGAAAAATGGTAAAAATTGTTGGTTATAACTCATGAAATCTTTTATTTTGGCCTCCACAAAAGTATTTGTCAATTGGTCAAAATTACTAATAATGGCCAAAAATTGCGGTTATAGCTCATGAAATCTTCATTTTGGCCTCCACAAAATTATTTGACAATGGGTCAAAATGACTAATGAAATGAACAAAAGCGTGGGTTATAGCTCATGAAATCGTGAATTTTGGCGTTCATTAAATTATTTGCCAATGGGTTGAAACAACTAAAATGGTAAAAATTGTTGGTTATAACTCATGAAATCATGAATTTTGGCCATGGTGAAATTACTTGCCAATGGGTTGAAACAACTAAAATGGTAAAAATCATGGGTTATAGCTCTTGTGAATTTTGGCCATGGTGAAATTACTTGCCAATGGGTTGAAACAACTAAAATGGCTAAAATGGGAAAAATAGTGGGTTATAGTCCATGAAATCATAAATTTTAGACTCGAGAAATTATTTACCAATGGTCAAAACAACTAAAATGGCTAAAATGGGAAAACCAAGGGGTATAGTGAAATCGTGAATTTGGTCTTCATGAACTTATTTGCCAATGTGCCAATACGACTAGAAATTACCAAAAACCGTGGGTTAGAGTTCATGAAATCGTGAATTTTGGACACTACAAAATTATTTACCAATGGGTCGGAACGAATAGAAATGACTAAAAATTATGGATTATAGCTCATAAAATCGTGAATTTCGGTCACCACGAAATTATTTGACAACGTGTAAAAATGTCTCAAAATGGAAAAATTCATGGGTTATAGCTCATAAAATTATGAATTTTAGGCACCGCAAAATTATTTGATTATGCGTCGAAAAGACAAAAAAGGCCAAAAAATCATGGGTTATAGCTTATGAAATTGTGAATTTTGGCCACCACAAAATTATTTGACAAACGACTAAAAAGGGCAAAAAATTGTGGGTTATAGCTAATGAAATATTTTATTTTGGCCTCCGCAAAATTATTTAACAATGGATCAAAATGACTAAAAATGGCCAAAAAATCATGGGTTATATAGCTCATGAAATGTTGAATATTAGCCTCACCAAAATCATTTCTCAATGGGTCTAAATGACTAAAGAAATGGTCAAAAATCAAGGGTTAGAGTTTATGATATCGTAAATTTTGGACTCCACAAATTTATATGCCAAAGGGTTGAAACGTCAAACAAAGGCAAAAAATCGTGGGTTTTAGCTCATGAAATCATGAATTTCGGTCACCGCGAAATTATTTGATAACGGTTCAAAATAACTAAAAATGATAAAAAATTATTGGTTATAGCTCATGAAATCATGAATTTTGACCATGACGAAATTAGTTGCTAATGGGTCAAAACGACTGAAAATGGCCAAAAATCATGGGTTATAGTTTATGAAATAAAATTTTTTAGAGTTTAAGAAAATTTTGCCAATAAGTTGAAACGACTGAAATGATAAAAATTGTGGATTATGACACATGAAATTGTGAATTTTGGCTTCTGCAAATTTATCAAAAAATTAAAAATGGCCAAAAATCATGGGTTATAGCTCACGAAAACGTAAATTTTTGCCTCCAAGAAATTATTTCCCAATCGGTCAAAATGACTAATAATGGCCAAACATAGTAGGTTTCAGCTCATAAAATGGTGAAGTTTGGACTCCATGAAATTATTTGTCAATGGGTCAAATGAATAAAAATGTTGAAAAATCAAAGGCTATAGCTCATGAAATCATGAATTTTGGCCATGGTGAAATTACTTGCCAATGGGTTGAAACAACTAAAAATGGTAAAAAATCGTAGGTTACAGTCCATGAAATTGTGGGTTATTGATCACGAAATCGTGAATTTTTACCTGCACAAAATTATTTATCAACGGGTTAAAATGACTAAAAATGGCAAAATAAATATCGGTTATAGCTCATGAAATATTGAATTTTGGCCTCCACAAAATTATTTGCCAACTCGTCCAAATGACTAAAAATGGCAAAAAAATCATGGGTTATAGCTTACAAAAGTATGAATTTTGGCTACCACAAAATTATTTATCAACGAGTTAAAACAACACAAAATGGCCAAATGTCGTGGGTAAAAGCTCCTGAAGTAGTGAATTTTGGCATCTATGAAATTATTTGCCAATAGGTGAAACTACTAAAAATAGCCAAAATTGTCGATTATGGCTCACGAAATCTAGAAAGTTTAGCCTTAGTAAAATTATATGTCAACGGGTCAAAACAACTAAAATGGCTAAAATCATGGTTTATAGCTCATGAAATCATAAATTTTGGCCTCCACGAAATTATATG
This sequence comes from Asparagus setaceus, assembly GCA_012295165.1. Lineage (NCBI taxonomy): Eukaryota > Viridiplantae > Streptophyta > Magnoliopsida > Asparagales > Asparagaceae > Asparagus > Asparagus setaceus. Next base: position 5,809,992 of record CM022705.1, read on the forward strand.
CCAAGGGGGTCAAAACGACTAAAAATGAAAAAAAATTGTTGGTTATAGCTCACGAAATCTAGAAAGTTTAGCCTTAGTAAAATTATATGTCAACGGGTCAAAACAACAAAAAAAGGGGGCAAAAAAATCATGAGTTATAGCTCATAAAATCTTGAATTTTGGCCTTTGCAAAGTTAATTACCAATGGTTCGGAACGACTAAAATTGGCCAAAAATATGAGTTGTAACTCATGAAATCGTGAATTTTACCTTTGTGAAATTATTAGCACATGAGTCGAAATGTCTATAAATGGCAAAAAATTATGGGTTATAGCTCATTAAATCGTATAGTTTGGACTACATAGAATTATTTGCCAAAGAATCGGGGTGATGAAAAATGGTAAAAAATTGTTGGTTATAACTCATGAAATCTTTTATTTTGGCCTCCACAAAAGTATTTGTCAATTGGTCAAAATTACTAATAATGGCCAAAAATTGCGGTTATAGCTCATGAAATCTTCATTTTGGCCTCCGAAAAAGTAATTGTCAACAGGTCAAAATGACTAATAATGGCCAAAAATCGTTGCTTATAGTTCATGAAATCGTGAATTTTGGCCTTTGCAAAATTATTCGACAATGGTTTGAAATGACTAAAAATAGCCAAAATTGTCGATTATGGCTCACGAAATCTGAATTTTGGCCTTTGCAAAATTATTTGCCAATGGGTTGAAACAACTAAAATGGTAAAAATCGTAGGTTCTGATCCATGAAATTGTGGGTTATTGATCACGAAATCGTGAATTTTTACCTGCACAAAATTATTTATCAACGGGTTAAAATGACTAAAAATGGCAAAATAAATATCGGTTATAGCTCATGAAATATTGAATTTTGGCCTCCACAAAATTATTTGCCAACTCGTCCAAATGACTAAAAATGGCAAAAAAATCATGGGTTATAGCTTACAAAAGTATGAATTTTGGCTACCACAAAATTATTTATCAACGAGTTAAAACAACACAAAATGGCCAAATGTCGTGGGTAAAAGCTCCTGAAGTAGTGAATTTTGGCATCTATGAAATTATTTGCCAATAGGTCGAAACTACTAAAAATAGCCAAAAATTGTCGATTATGGCTCACGAAATCCTGAATTTTGGCCTTAATAAAATTACCTGTCAATGGGTCAAAACAACTAAAAATGGCTAAAATCATGGATTATAACTCACAAAATTATGAATTTTAGCCTCGACGGAATTATTTGCCAAGGGTCAAATAACTAAAAATGCCTATAAAATCATACGTTGTAGCTCTCAAAATTGTGATTTCTGACCTTCACGAAAGTATTTACCAATGCGTCAAAATGACTAAAAATGACCAAAAATCATGGGTTATAGTGCATGAAATCATAAATTTTCGCTTCCACAAAATTATTTGCCAACTCGTCCAAATGACTAAAAAGGCCCAAAAATATTGGGTTATAGCTCATGAAATCGTGAATTTTGTCTAGCGAAATTATTTGACAACGGGTCGAAATGATTATAAATGGCGAAAAATCATGGGTTATAGCTCACAAATTAGTATATTTTGGCATCCGAAAAATTATTTAACAATGATCAAAATGACTAAAAAAGGCCCAAAAATATTGGGTTATAGCTCATGAAATCTAAAATTTTGGCCTGCCCAAAATTATTTCCCAATGGGTTCAAATGACTAAAGAAATGGCCAAAAATCATGAGTTAAAGCTCATAATATCGTAAAATTTGGACTCCACGAAATGATTTGTCAATGGGTTGAAACGACTGAAAATAGTCGAAAATCATGGGTTATAGCTCAGGAAATCTTAAATTTTGGCCTTTGCAAAATTATTTACCAATGGGTTAAAATGACTAAAATGACAAAATAAAATTTATCAAAATGATTAAAATTGCCAAAAATCATGGGTTATATAGCTTATGAAATCATGAATTTTGGCCTCCACAAAATTATTTTGCCAACTGGTCGAAATGACTAAAAATAACAAAGAATCGTGAGCTATAGCTCATGAAATCGTAATGTTTGACCTCAGCAAAAGTATCTGCCAATGGGGCGAAACGAGTAAAAATGGCCAAAACTTGTGCATTATAGTTCACGAAATCATGAATTTTGGCCAAAAATAATGCGTTATAGCTCATAAAATCGTGAATTTTGGCGTTCATTAAATTATTTGCCAAGAAATGACTAAATATGGCTATAAATTGTGGGTTATAGTGAATGAAAATTGTGAAGTTTGGATATTGCAAAATTATTCGACAATGGTTTGAAATGACTAAAAATGGCCAACAATTGTGGGTTATAGTGCATAAAATTGTGATTTTTTTCCTCCGCAAAATTATTTCCCAAGGGGTCAAAACGACTAAAAATGGCCAATAATCGTGTGTTATAGATCATGAAATGGGAAAATTTTGGCCACCGTGAAATTATTTACTAACGGGTCAAAATAACTAAAAATAGCCAATAATCATGGGTCATAGCTTATAAAATTATGAATTTTAGGCACCGCAAAATTAATTCACAACGGGTCAAAACGACTAAAATGGCTAAAATCATGGATTATAGCTTATGAAATCATGAATTTTGGCCTCCATGAAATTATTTGACAATGGACCAAAACTACTAAATATGGCCAAAATCGTTGCTTATAGTTCATGAAATCTTAAAATTTAGCCTCCATGAAATTATATACTATTGGGTCAAAATGACTAAAAATAGTCAAAAATCATGAGTTATAGCTCATGAAATCAAGAATTTTGGCCTTTGCAAAATTATTTACCAATGGGTCAAAAAGACTAAAAATCACAAAAATATGGATCATGAATTTTGGTCCCGTGAAACTATGCCAATGGTCAAAACGATTAAAATTTGCCAAAATTGTGGTTATACCTCATGAAATCTTGAATATCAACCACCATTAAATTATTTGATAATGGTTCAAATGACTAAAATGGTAAAAATCGTGGGTTATAGCTAAGAAAATCATGAATTTTGGCCACCGTGAAATTATTTGACAACAAGTCAAATGACTAAAATGACAAAAAGGGACAAAAATCATGGGTTATAGCTCATGAAATCGTGAATTTTAGCCTCCACAAAATTATTTACCAATGGGTCGAAATGACTAGAAATGACCAAAAATCATGGGTTATAGCTCATGAAATCATGAATTTTGGCCACTGTGAAATTAATTCACAACGGGTCAAAACGACTAAAAAGGGCAAAAAATCATGCTTTATAAGTTATAAAATCTTAAATTTTGGCCTCCATGAAATTATTTGACAATGGACCAAAACTACTAAATATGGCCAAAAATCGTTGCTTATAGTTCATGAAATCTTAAAATTTAGCCTCCATGAAATTATATACTATTGGGTCAAAATGACTAAAAAATAGTCAAAAATCATGAGTTATAGCTCATGAAATCAAGAATTTTGGCCTTTGCAAAATTATTTACCAATGGGTCGAAAAGACTAAAAATCACAAAAAATATGGATCATGAATTTGGTCCCGTGAAACTATGCCAATGGTCAAAACGATTAAAATTTGCCAAAATTGTGGTTATACCTCATGAAATCTTGAATATCAACCACCATTAAATTATTTGATAATGGTTCAAATGACTAAAAATGGTAAAAATCGTGGGTTATAGCTAAGAAAATCATGAATTTTGGCCACTGTGAAATTAATTGACAACAAGTCAAATGACTAAAATGACAAAAAGGGACAAAAATCATGGGTTATAGCTCATGAAATCATGAATTTGGCCACCGTGAAATTATTTACCAATGGGTCGAAATGACTAGAAATGACCAAAAATCATGGGTTATATAGCTTATGAAATCAAAAAGTTTAGACTATGCAAAATTATTTGCCAATGAGTCAGAATAAACAAAAATGACCGAAAATCATGGGTTATAACTCATAAAATCGTGAGTTTTGGCAACCATGAAATTATTTGGCAAGGGGTGAAATGACTTAAAATGTTAAAAATTGTTGGTTATAGCTTATGAAATCGTGAATTTTGTCTAGCGAAATTATTTGACAACGGGTCGAAATGATTATAAATGGCGAAAAATCATGGGTTATAGCTCACAAATTAGTATATTTTGGCATCCGAAAAATTATTTAACAATGATCAAAATGACTAAAAAAGGCCCAAAAATATTGGGTTATAGCTCATGAAATCTAAAATTTTGGCCTGCCCAAAATTATTTCCCAATGGGTTCAAATGACTAAAGAAATGGCCAAAAATCATGAGTTAAAGCTCATAATATCGTAAAATTTGGACTCCACGAAATGATTTGTCAATGGGTTGAAATGACTAAAAATAGTCAAAAATCATGAGTTATAGCTCATGAAATCTTGAATTTTGGCCACCGTGAAATTATTTTATAACGGGTCAAAACGACTAAAAATAGCAAAAATCGTAGGTTATAACTCATGAAATAGTAAATTTTGACCTCCGCAAAATTATTGAAACAACAAGAAATAACAAAAAATCATGGGTTATAGCTCATGAAATCATGAAGGTTGCACTTCGCGAAATTATTTGCAATGGGTTGAACAAATAAAAATGGTAAAAAAATCAATGGTTAGAGCTTATAAAACATTGAATTTTGGCCACTACAAAATTATTTGATAATGGGTTGAAATGCCTAAAAATGGCAAAAAATTGTGGGTTACAGCTTACGAAGTCGTGAATTTTGGCAACCGTGAAATTATTTGACAACAAGTCAAATGACTAAAAATGGCAAAAAATTATGGGTTACAGCTCATGAAATCTTGAGTTTTGGCCTCTGCAAAATTATTTGTCAAGTGATCGAAATGACTAAAGACATAGAAAAAAATCGTGGGTTAGAACTCATGAAATCATAAATTTTGCCCTCCGCGACATGATATGCCAATGTGTTGAACCGATTAAAAACGGTCAAAAATCATCTTTTATAGCTCATAAAATTATGAATTTTGGCATGCATGAAATTATTTACCAATGTGTTGAAACAATAAGAAATTGCAAAAATAATGGGTTATAGTTCATGAAATCTTAAATTTTGGCCATGACAAAATTACTTCCCAATGAGTAAAACTGATAAAAATAGCCAAAAATCATAGGTTTGTAGCTTATGAAATCATGAATTTTGGTCATGACAAAATTACTTGCCAATGGGTCAAAAAGACTAAAAATGGCCACAAATCATAGGATATAGTCCATGAAATAAAAAATTTTGGACTCTAAGAAAGTTTTTGCCAATGGGTTAAAATGACTAAAATGACAAAATAAAATTTATCAAAATGATTAAAAATTGCCAAAAATCATGGCTTATAGCTCATGAAATCATGAATTTTGGCCTCTGCAAATTTATCAAAACGATTAAAAATGGCCAAAATTTATGGGTTACGGGTCATGAAATCGTGAATTTTAGCCTCCGTAAAATTATTGACCAATGGATCTAAATGACTAGAAATGGACAATAATCACGGTTTGTAGCTCATGTAATCATAAATTCTGCTGTCCATGAAATTGTTTGTCGAGGGGTCGAAATGAATTAAAATGGCTAATAATCGTGTGTTATAGCTCATGAAATCGTGAATTTTGGCCTCTGCAAAATTATTTGTCAAGTGATCGAAATGACTAAAGACATAGAAAAAATCGTGGGTTATAGCTCATAAAATCGTGAGTTTTGGCAACCATGAAATTATTAGACAACGGGTAGAAATGACTAAAAATGGCAAAAATTGTTGGTTATTGCTTAGGAAAGCATGAATTTTAGCCACCGTGAAATTATTTGACAACGGGTAGAAATGACTAAAAATGGCTAAAATCATGGGTTATAGCTCATGAAATCATGAATTTTGGCCACCGTGAAATTATTTACCAATGGGTTAAAACAACTATAAATGGCCAAAAATGGGTTATAGCTCATGAAATCTTGAATTTGGCCTCCGTGAAATTATTTACCAATGGGTCGAAATGACCAGAAATCGCCAAATATTATGGGTTATAACTCATAAAATCATGAATTTTGGCCACCATGAAATTATTTGCCAATGGGTCCAAATGACTAGAAATGGACAATAATCACGGTTTGTAGCTCATGTAATCATAAATTCTGCTGTCCATGAAATTGTTTGTCGAGGGGTCGAAATGAATTAAAATGGCTAATAATCGTGTGTTATAGCTCACGAAATCGTGAATTTTGGCCTGTACGAAATTATTTGCCAACTAGTAGAAATGACTAAAAATGGCGAACATCATGGGTTATAGCTCATGAAATCATGAATTTTGGCCACCGTAAAATTAATTCACAATGGGTCAAAACAACAAAAAATGGTAAAAAATAATTGGTTATAACTCGTGAAATCTTGAAGTTTGTCCTCCACGAAATTATTTGACAATGGGTAGAAATGACTAAAATGGCCAAAAATCATGGGTTATAACTCATGAAATCATGAATTTGGCCTCGATGAAATTATTTGCCAATGGGTTAAAACAACTATAAATGGCCAAAAATGGGTTATAGCTCATGAAATCTTGAATTTTGGCCTCTGTGAAATTATTTACCAATGGGTCGAAATGACCAGAAATCGCCAAATATTATGGGTTATAACTCATAAAATCATGAAGTTTGGCCACTACAAAATTATTTGATAATGGGTGAAATGACTAAAATGGCCAAAAATCATGGTTATAGCTCCTAAAATTATGAATTTTGGCTATTGTGAAATTATTTTTCAATGGATCGAAATAACTAAAACTGGCCAAAAATTATGGGTTATAGTGCACTAAATCGTGAATTTTGGCCAGCGCGATATTATTTGACAACAGGTCAAAATGACTGAAAATGGCAAAAATTCATAGGTTCTAACTCATGAAATCGGACAAAAATTAGTGGGTTATAGCCCATGAAATCAAAAGTTTTGGTCTCAGAAAAAATGTTTGCCAATGAGTTGAAACGACTAAAAATAGCAAAAAATCGTAGGTTATAACTCATGAAATAGTAAATTTTGACCTCCGCAAAATTATTGAAACAACAAGAAATAACAAAAAATCATGGGTTATAGCTCATGAAATCATGAATTTTGGCCACTACAAAATTATTTGACAATGGGTAGAAATGACTAAAAATGGCAAAAATAGTAAAAATCATGGGTTATAGCTCATAAAATCATGAATTTTGGCCACTACAAAATTATTTGATAATGGGTTGAAATGCCTAAAATGGCAAAAATTATGGGTTATAACTCATAAAATCGTGAATTTTGGCCACCGTGAAATTATTTGACAACAAGTCAAATGACTAAAAATGGCAAAAAATTATGGGTTACAGCTCATGAAATCTTGAGTTTTGGCCTCTGCAAAATTATTTGTCAAGTGATCGAAATGACTAAAGACATAGAAAAAAATCGTGGGTTAGAACTCATGAAATCATAAATTTTGCCCTCCGCGACATGATATGCCAATGTGTTGAACCGATTAAAAACGGTCAAAAATCATCTTTTATAGCTCATAAAATTATGAATTTTGGCATGCATGAAATTATTTAGCAACGTGTGGAAACAATTAAAAATGGTAAACAATTGTGGGTTATAGGTCATGAAATCGTGAGTTTTGGCCATGACAAAATTACTTCCCAATGAGTAAAACTGATAAAAATAGCCAAAAATCGTGGGCTATATCGAATAAAATCATAGAGCTTGGACAACAAGAAATTACTTGTCAACGAGTTGAAATAACTAAAAATAGCCAAAAACTATGGGTTATAGCTCATGAATTCGTGAATTTGGCCATTGTTAAATTATTTACCAATGTGTTGAAACAATAAGAAATTGCAAAAAATAATGGGTTATAGTTCATTAAATTTTGAAATTTGGCCTCAGTGAAATTATTTGTCAGCAGTTGAAACGACTAAAAATGGCAAAAAAAAATCATGGGTTATAACTCATGAAATCTTTAATTTTTGGCATGCGTCAAATTGTTTTACAACAGGCGAAAATGACAAAAAAAGGGACAAAAATCATGGGTTATAGGTCATGAAATCGTGAATTTTACCTTCATGAAATTATTTACCAACAAGTCTAAATGACTACAAATGGCTAAAATGGCTAAAAATCATGGGTTATAGCTCATGAAATCTTTAATTTTGGCATGCATGAAATTATTTGACAATGGGTAGAAATGACTAAAAATGGCAAAAATCATGGGTTATAGCTCATGAAATCGTAAATTTTGGCATCTGTAAAATTATTTGACAACAAGTCAAAATGACTAAAAATGGCAAAAATTATGGGTTATAGCTCACGAAATCATGAATTTTGGCCACCATGAAATTATTAGACAACGGGTAGAAATGACTAAAATGGCCAAAAATCATGGGTTATAGCTCACGAAATCATGAATTTTGGCCACTACAAAATTATTTGATAATGGGTTGAAATGCCTAAAATGGCAAAAATCATGGGTTATAACTCATGAAATCATGAATTTTACCACCACAAAATTATTTGACAATGGGTAGAAATGACTAAAATAGCCAAAACTCATGGGTTATAGGTCATGAAATCGTGGCGTTTAGACTTCATGAAATTATTTGCTAACAGTCGAAGCTTGTTGAAAATAGCCCAAAATTGTGGGTTTAGCTCATAAAATCATGAAGTTCACCTCAGTGAAATTACTTGCCAATGGGTCAAAATGACTAAAATGGCCAAAATTGTGGGTTATAGCTTATAAAATTATTTGACAATGGGTAGAAATGACTAAAATGGCCAAAATTGTGGGTTTAGCTCATAAAATCGTGAACTTTGGCCTCCATGAAATTATTAGACAACGGGTAGAAATGGCTAAAATGGTAAAAATTATGGGTTATAGCTCATGAAATCGTGAATTTTAGCCATGGTGAAATTATTTGACAATGGGTAGAAATGACTAAAGTGGCCAAAAATCATGGAAAATAGCTCATGAAATCATGAATTTTGGTCTTCGCTAAACTAACAGGTTGAAACATTATAGCTCATGAAATCGTGAATTTTTACCTTCATGAAATTATTTGCTAACAGGTCGAAACGACTGAAAATAGCCCAAAATTGTGGGTTTTAGCTCATAAAATCATGAAGTTCAGCCTCCGTGAAATTACTTGCCAATGAGTCTAAATGACTACAAATGGCTAAAAATGGCTAAAAATCATGGGTTATAGCTCTTGAAATCGTGAAATTTAAACTCTGCAAAGTTATTTGCAGTAGAGCTAGAACAAATTAAAATGGTAAAAAATCATGGGTTATAGCTCATAAAATTGTGAATTTTGGGCACCGCAATATTATATGACAATGGGTCGAAAAGACTAAAAGTAGCCAAAATCTGTGGGTTATAGCTCACAAAATCGTAAATTTTGGCCATCATGAAATTATCGACAAAGGGTTGAAATGAATAAAAATATTACAAAATTGTAGTTTATAGTCCATGAAATCATAAAATTTGGACTCGAAAAATTATTTTCCAATGGTTTGGAGCGACTAAAAATGAAAAAAACTATGGGTTATAGTGAAATTGTGAATTTGGCCTCTGTGAAATTATTAGCCAACGTGTCAAAATGACTAGAAATATCTAAAAATCATGGGTTATAGCTCATAAAATCGTGAAGTTTAGACACCATGAAATTATTTGCAATGGGTTGAACAAATAAAAATGGTAAAAATCATGGGTTATAGCTTATAAATTCGTGAATTTTAGCCATGGTGAAATTATTTGACAACAAGTCAAAATGACAAAATATGCCTAAAATTGTGGGTTATAGGTGAAATTATTTAACCATTGGAAATAAATTTAGCAGCGGATCGGATGACTAAAATAGCCAAAACTCATGGGTTATAGCTAATAAAATCTTTTATTTTGTCCTCCACAAAATTATTTGACAACGGGTCAAAATGACTAAAATGGCCAAAAATGAAGCTCATAGCTCATTAATCTTGAACTTTGGCCTCCATGAAATTATTTACCAACAAGTCTAAATGACTAAAGAAATGGTCAAGACTCAAGGGATAGAGCTCATGAAATCATGAATTTTGGCTCTTGTGAAATTATTTGACAATGGTTGAAATGACTAAAATGGCCAAAATTGTGGGTTATAGCTCACAAAATCGTAAATTTTGGCATCTGTAAAATTATTTGCCAGGTCAAAATAACTAAAATAGCCAAAATCGTGGGTTATAGTTCATGAAATTGTTAATTTTGGCCACCACTAAAAATGGAAAAAATCAAGGGTTATTGCACATGAAATCTTTTATTTTAGCCTTTGCAAAATTATTTGACAATGGTTGAAATGACTAAAATAGCCAAAAATCATGGGTTATAGCTGATGAAATCTCAAATTTTGGCATTTGCAAAATTATCTGCCAACAGGTTGAAATAACTAAACATGGCAAAAAATTATCGGTTATAGCTCATGAAATCGTGAATTTTAGCCATGGTGAAATTATTTGACAACGGGTAGAAATGACTAAAATGGCCAAAAATCATGGTTATAGCTCATGAAATCATAAAGTTTGGACATCGCAAAATTATTTGATAGTGGGTAGAAATGACTAAAAATGGCAAAAATCATGGGTAATAGCTTATGAAATCGTGAATTTTGATCACCACAAAATTATTTGACAATGGTTGAAATGACTAAAATGGCCAAAAGTCATGGGTTATAGGTCATGAAATCGTGACGTTTAGACTTCATGAAATTACTTGCCAATGGATCGAATGAATAAAAATGGCCAAAAATTATCGGTTATAGCTTATAAAATTATTTGACAATTGGTCGAAATGACTGAAATTGGCCAAAAACTGTGGGTGTTAATGAAATCGTGAACTTTGGCCACCATGATATTATTTGATAATAGGTCGAAATGACTGTAATTGGCCAAAAATTATGGGTTATATCTAATGAAATTTTAAATTTTAGCCTTTGTGAAATTATTTGTTAATGGGTCGAAACGACAAAAAATGATGAAAAATCCTGGGATATAGCTTATGAAATCGTGAATTTTAGCCTCCACAAAAATATTTGACAACGGGTAGAAATGACTAAAAATGGCCCAAAATGGTGGGTCATAGCTCACAAAATCATGAATTTTGGCCACCGTGAAATTATCTTATAACGGGTTGAAATGACTAAAAATAGCAAAAAATCGTGGGTTATAGTTCGTGAAATCTTTAATTTTGGTCTCCTCAAAAATATTTGACAATGGGTTGAAATGAACAAACATGGCAAAAATTATCGGTTATAGCTCATAAAATCATGAATTTTAGCCTCCATAAAATTATTTGACAACGGGTAGAAATGACTAAAATGGCCAAAAATCATGGGTTATAGTTCATGAAATCATAAAGTTTGGACATCATAAAATTATTTGACAACAAGTCAAAATGACAAAATATGCCTAAAATTGTGGGTTATAGCTCATGAAATCATGAATTTTGGCTCTTGTGAAATTATTTGACAATGGTTGAAATGAACAAACATGGCAAAAATTGTGGGTTATAGCTCATGAAATCGTGAATTTTAGCCTCCATAAAATTATTTGACAATGGTTGAAATGACTAAAATGAACAAAAATGGCTAAAAATCATGGGTTATAGCTTATAAATTCGTGAATTTTAGCCATGGTGAAATTATTTGACAACAAGTCAAAATGACAAAATATGCCTAAAATTGTGGGTTATAGGTGAAATTATTTAACCATTGGAAATAAATTTAGCGGATCAGATGACTAAAATAGCCAAAACTCATGGGTTATAGCTAATAAAATCTTTTATTTTGTCCTCCACAAAATTATTTGACAACGGGTCAAAATGACTAAAATGGCCAAAAATGAAGCTCATAGCTCATTAATCTTGAACTTTGGCCTCCATGAAATTATTTACCAACAAGTCTAAATGACTAAAGAAATGGTCAAGACTCAAGGGATAGAGCTCATGAAATCGTAAATTTTGGCATCGATAAAATTATATGGCAATAGGTTGATCTGACCTAAAATGGTGAAAATCGTGGGTCATGGCTCACAAAATCTAGAATTTTGGCATCTGTAAAATTATTTGTCAATGGGTCAAAATGACTAAAAATGGCAAAAATTGATGACTTATAGCTCATGAAATCGTGAATTTTGGCCACCACTAAAAATGGAAAAAATCAAGGGTTATTGCACATGAAATTGTAAATTTTGGACTCGGAGAAATTATTTGACAATGGTTGAAATGACTAAAATGAACAAAACCATGGTTTATTGCTCATGAAATCATAAAGTTTGGACATCATAAAATTATTTGACAATGGTTGAAATGAACAAACATGGCAAAAATTGATGACTTATAGCTCATGAAATAGTAAATTTAAAACTCATGAAATTTATTTCCAATGGTTTGAAATGAAAAAAATGATTAAAAATCAATAATTATAGCTCATAAAATCATGAATTTTGGCTCTTGTGAAATTATTTGACAATGGGTGAAACAACGACAAAATTACCAAAAATCATGGGTAATAGCTTATGAAATCGTGAATTTTGATCACCACAAAATTATTTGACAATGGTTGAAATGACTAAAAATGGCAAAAATTATCGGTTATAGCTCATGAAATCGTGAATTTTAGCCTCCATAAAATTATTTGATAACTGGTCAAAATGACTAAAATAGCCAAAAATCATGGGTTATAGCTCATAAAATCGTGAATTTGGCCTCTGTGAAATTATTTGTCAATGGGTCAAAATGACTAAAAATGGCAAAAATAGTAAAAATCATGGGTTATAGCTCATGAAATCGTGAATTTTAGCCTCCTCCAAATTATATGTCAACGGGTTGAATTGACTTAAAAAGGGCCATAAATAATGGGTTATAGCTCATAAAATTGTGAATTTTGGGCACCGCAATATTATATGACAATGGGTGAAACAACGACAAAATTACCAAAAATCATGGATTAAAGCTCATAAAATCGTGAACTTTGGCCACCATGAAATTATTTGACAATGGGTAGAAATGACTAAAATGGCCAAAAATCATTGGTTAAAGCTAACAAAATCGTGAGTTTTGGCTATGACAAAATTACTTGCCAATGGGTCAAAATGTCTAAAATGGCTAAAATCATGGGTTAGCTCATTAAATCTTGAATTTTGGCCTCCAAGAAATTATTAGTTAATAGGTCAAAAGCGACTAAAGAAATGGACAAAAATCAAGGTTAGAGCTCCTAAAATATTACATTTTGGCCACAAAATTATATCCCAAGGGATCAAAATGATTAAAAATGGCGAAAAGTCATACGTTATAGCTCATGAAAATTTGACTTTCGGCCACCGCAAAATTATTTGACAATGATTGAAGCGATTAAAAATGGCCAAAAACGTGACTAAAATGTCAAAAATTGTGGGTTATAGCTCATGAAATAATGAATTTTGATCACCACAAAATTATTTGACAATGGGTCAAAATGACTAAAATGACCAAAAATTGTGGAGTTATAGCTCATGAAATCGTGAATTTTGATCACCACAAAATTAATTGATGAACGGGTCAAAATTAATAAGAATGACCAAAAATCATGGGTTATAGCTCATGAAATCTTTAATTTTGACCACAACAAAATTATTTGATAACTGGTCAAAATGACTAAAAATAGCCAAAAATCATGGGTAATAGCTTATGAAATCTTGAATTTTAGCCTCCATAAAATTATTTGTCAATGGGTCAAAAATAACTAAGAAATGACCATAAATCATGTGTTAGCTCATGAAATAATGAATTTTGATCACCACAAAATTATTTGACAACGGGTCAAAATAATTAATAATGATAGAAAATTATGGGTATAGCTCGGAAGTGAATTTTGGTCCTTTGTGAAATTACTTGAAAGCAGTTGAAATGACTAAAATGGCCAAAAATCTTGGGTTATAACTCATGAAATCTTTAATTTTGGCCTTCGAAATTATTTGACAACTGACCAAAATGACTAAAAATGGCAAAAATAGTAGGTTATAGATCATGAAATCTTTAATTTTGGCCTCTGTAAAATTATTTGTCAATGGGTCAAAATGACTAAAAATGGCCAAAATTATGGGTTATATCTAATGAAATTTTAAATTTTAGCCTTTGTGAAATTATTTGACAATGGGTGAAACAACGACAAAATTACCAAAAATCATGGATTAAAGCTCATAAAATCGTGAACTTTGGCCTCTGCAAAATTATTTAATAAGGGGTCGAAATGACAAAAATGGCCAATTATTGTGGGTTAGAGCTCACGAAATCATGAATTTTTACCACCACAAAATTATTTGACAGCAGGTCAAAACGACTAAAAATGGCCCAAAACTATGGATTATATAGCTAATGAAATCTTTTATTTTAGCCTTTGCAAAATTATTTGATAGTGGGTAGAAATGATAAAAGAAATGGCCAAAAATTGTGAGCTCATGAAATTATAAAGTTTGGCCTCTACAAAATTATATGCCAATGAGCCGAAACGACCCAAAATAACCAAAAATCGTGCGTTATAGCTCATGAAAGCTTGAATTTTGGCCACAAAATCATGGGCTAGAGCTCAAGAAATTGTAAATTTTAGCGTCCATGAAATCATATACCAAGGGGTCGAAATGATGAAAAATGGCTAAAAATCGTGGGTAATAGCTTATGAAATCGTAAATTTTGGCCACCATGAAATTATTTGACAACGGGTAGAAATGACTAAAAATGGCAAAAATAGTAGGTTATAGATCATGAAATCTTTAATTTTGGCCTCTGTAAAATTATTTGACAATGATTGAAGCGATTAAAAATGGCCAAAAATCTTGGGTTATAACTCATGAAATCTTGAATTTTGGCCTCGATGAAATTATTTGCCAAGGGGTCAAAATGACTAAAAATAGCCAAAAATCATGGGTTATAGCTCATAAAATCGTGAATTTTAGCCTCCATAAAATTATTTGTCAATGGGTCAAAATGACTAAAAATGGCAAAAATCATGGGTTATAGCTCATGAAATCGTGAATTTTAGCCTCCATAAAATATTTGACAACGGGTAGAAATGACTAAAAATGGCAAAAATTATGGGTTATAGCTCATGAAATCTTGAATTTTGGCCACCATGAAATTATTTGCCAATGGGTCAAAATGACTAAAATGGCCAAAAATCATGGAAAATAGCTCATGAAATCATGAATTTTGGTCTTAGCTAAACTAACGAGTTGAAACATTATAGCTCATGAAATCGTGAATTTTAGCCTCCATAAAATTATTTGATAACTGGTCAAAATGACTAAAAATAGCCCAAAATTGTGGGTTTTAGCTCATAAAATCATGAAGTTCAGCCTCCGTGAAATTATTTGCCAATGAGTCTAAATGACTACAAATGGCTAAAAATGGCTAAAAATCATGGGTTATAGCTCATGAAATCGTGAAACTTGGCCTCCACAAAGTTATTTGCAGAGAGCTAGAACAAATTAAAATGGTAAAAATCATGGGTTATAGCTCATAAAATTGTGAATTTTGGGCACCGCAATATTATATGACAATGGGTCGAAAAAGACTAAAAGTAGCCAAAAATCATGGGTTATAGCTCACAAAATCATGAATTTTGGCCACCATGAAATTATTTGACAATGGGTTGAAATGAATAAAAATATTACAAAATTGTAGTTTATAGTCCATGAAATCATAAATTTTGGCCTCCATAAAATTATTTGTCAATGGGTCAAAATGACTAAAATGACCAAAAATCATGGGTTATAGTGAAATTGTGAATTTTGGCCTCTGTGAAATTATTTGACAACGGGTCAAAATGACTAGAAATATCTAAAAAAATCATGGGTTATAGCTCATAAAATTGTGAATTTTGGTATTCGTGAAATTAGTGGTCAACGGGTCAAAATGACTAAAAATGGCAAAAATCATGGGTTATAGCTCATAAAATCGTGAATTTTAGCCATGGTGAAATTATTTGACAACAAGTCAAAATGACAAAATATGCCTAAAATTGTGGGTTATAGGTGAAATTATTTAACCATTGGAAATAAATTTGCAAGCGGATCCAGATGACTAAAAATAGCCAAAACTCATGGGTTATAGCTAATAAAATCTTTTATTTTGTCCTCCACAAAATTATTTGATAACTGGTCAAAATGACTAAAATGGCCAAAAATCGAAGCTCATAGCTCATTAATCTTGAACTTTGGCCTCCATGAAATTATTTACCAACAAGTCTAAATGACTAAAGAAATGGTCAAGACTCAAGGGATAGAGCTCATGAAATCGTAAATTTTGGCCACCGTGAAATTATTTCCCAATGGGTTGAAACAACTAAAATTGGGCAAAACCATGGGTTATTGCTCATGAAATCGTGAATTTTGGCCACCGTGAAATTATTTGCCAATGGGTCAAAAATAACTAAAAATAGCCAAAAATCTTAGGTTATAGCTCATGAAATCGTAAATTTTGGCCACCACTAAAAATGGAAAAAAATCGTTGATTATAGCTCATGAAATCGTGAATTTTGGCCTCGATGAAATTATTTGACAATGGTTGAAATGACTAAAATGACCAAAAATCATGGGTTATAGCTCATGAAATCATGAATTTTGGCCACCATGAAATTATTTGACAATGGGTTGAGACATCAATAAATGGCCAAAAATCATGGGTTATAGCTCATAAAATCGTGAATTTTAGCCATGGTGAAATTATTTGACAACGGTCAAAATGACTAAAATGGCCAAAATTGTGGGTTATAGCTCATAAAATCATGAATTTTGGCCACCATGAAATTATTTGCCAATGAGTCGAGACATCAATAAATGGCCAAAAATCATGGGTTATAGCTCATGAAATTGAGCTATTTGGACTACATGAAATTATTTGCAAATGAGTGAAATGATGAAAAATAGCCAAAACTCATGGGTTATAGCTAATGAAATCATGAATTTTAGCCTCCACAAAATTATTTGACAACGGGTAGAAATGACTAAAATGGCCAAAATCGTGGGTTATAGCTCACAAAATCATGAATTTTGGCCACCGTGAAATTATTTGACAACGGGTAGAAATGACTAAAAATAGCAAAAAATCGTGGGTTATAGTTCGTGAAATCTTTAATTTTGGTCTCCTCAAAAATATTTGACAATGGGTAGAAATGACTAAAGAAATGGCCAAAAATCATGGGTTATAGCTCATAAAATCATGAATTTTAGCCTTGCGAAATTATTTGACAACGGTCAATAACTAAACAAAGGACCAAAAATCATAAGTTATAGATCATAATCATGAATTTTAGCCTCATAAAGTTGTTTACCAAAGGGTTGAAATGGTAAAATGGCCAAAATATGAGTTATAGCTCATAAAATCGTGAATTTTGGCCTCTGTGAAATTATTTGCCAATGAGTCGAGACATCAATAAATGGCCAAAAATCATGGGTTATAGCTCATGAAATTGAGCTATTTGGACTACATGAAATTATTTGCAAATGAGTGAAATGATGAAAAATAGCCAAAAATCTTAGGTTATAGCTCACGAAATCTTGAATTTTAGCAACCACAAAATTATTTAATAATAGGTTGAAATGACTAAAATGGCAAAAAATCGTGTGTTATAGCTCATGAAATCATTTATTTTGTCCATCGTAAAATTATTTGACAATATGGGTGAACAGACTAAAATTGCCCAAAAATCATGGGTTATAGCTCATGAAATCATTTATTTTGTCCATCGTAAAATTATTTGCCAATGAGTCTAAATGACTACAAATGGCCAAAATCGTGGGTTATAGCTCATGAAATCGTGAATTTTGGCCTCGATGAAATTATTTGACAATGGGTCGAAATGACTAAAGAAATGGCCAAAATCGTGGGTTATAGCTCACAAAATTGTGAATTTTGGCCACCATGAAATTATTTGACAACGGGTCAAAATGACTAAAATGGCCAAAATCGTGGGTTATAGCTCATGAAATCGTGAATTTTGGCCTCGATGAAATTATTTGCCAATGAGTCTAAATGACTACAAATGGCCAAAAATCATGGAAAATAGCTCATGAAATCATGAATTTTGGCCTCGATGAAATTATTTGCCAATGGTTGAAATGACTAAAATGGCAAAAGTTATAGGTTATAGCTCATGAAATCGTGAATTTTACCTTCATGAAATTATTTGCCAATGAGTCGAGACATCAATAAATGGCCAAAATCGTGGGTTATAGCTCATAAAATCGTGAATTTTGGCCTCTGTGAAATTATTTGCCAATGAGTCTAAATGACTACAAATGGCTAAAATGGCTAAAAATCATGGGTTATAGCTCATGAAATCATGAATTTTAAACTCGCAAAGTTATTTGCAGTAGAGCTAGAACAAATTAAAATGGTAAAAAATCATGGGTTATAGCTCATAAAATTGTGAATTTTGGGCACCGCAATATTATATGACAATGGGTCGAAAAGACTAAAAGTAGCCAAAATCTGTGGGTTATAGCTCACAAAATCGTAAATTTTGGCCATCATGAAATTATACGACAAAGGGTTGAAATGAATAAAAATATTACAAAATTGTAGTTTATAGTCCATGAAATCATAAAATTTGGACTCCGAAAAATTATTTTCCAATGGTTTGGAACGACTAAAAATGAAAAAAAAACTATGGGTTATAGTGAAATTGTGAATTTGGCCTCTGTGAAATTATTAGCCAACGTGTCAAAATGACTAGAAATATCTAAAAATCATGGGTTATAGCTCATAAAATCGTGAAGTTTAGACACCATGAAATTATTTGCCGACGGGTCGTAACGAACAAAAATGGCTAAAAATCATGGGTTATAGCTTATAAATTCGTGAATTTTAGCCATGGTGAAATTATTTGACAACAAGTCAAAATGACAAAATATGCCTAAAATTGTGGGTTATAGGTGAAATTATTTAACCATTGGAAATAAATTTAGCAACGGATCCAGATGACTAAAAATAGCCAAAACTCATGGGTTATAGCTAATAAAATCTTTTATTTTGTCCTCCACAAAATTATTCGAGAACGGGTCAAAATGACTAAAAATGGCCAAAAAATCGAAGCTCATAGCTCATTAATCTTGAACTTTGGCCTCCGCGAAATTATTTACCAACAAGTCTAAATGACTAAAGAAATGGTCAAGACTCAAGGGATAGAGCTCATGAAATCGTAAATTTTGGCATCGATAAAATTATATGGCAATAGGTTGATACGACCTAAAATGGTCGAAAATCGTGGGTCATGGCTCACAAAATCTAGAATTTTGGCATCTGTAAAATTATTTGCCAACGGGTCAAAATAACTAAAAATAGCCAGAAATTTTGAGTTATAGTTCATGAAATTGTTAATTTTGGCCACCACTAAAAATGGAAAAAAATCAAGGGTTATTGCACATGAAATTGTAAATTTTGGACTCGGAGAAATTATTTGACAATGGTTGAAATGACTAAAAATGAACAAAAACCATGGTTTATTGCTCATGAAATCATAAAGTTTGGACATCGCAAAATTATTTGACAATGGGTTGAAATGAACAAACATGGCAAAAATTGATGACTTATAGCTCATGAAATAGTAAATTTAAAACTCCGCGAAATTTATTTCCAATGGTTTGAAATGAAAAAAAATGATTAAAAATCAATAATTATAGCTCATAAAATCATGAATTTTGGCTACTGTGAAATTATTTGACAATGGGTCGAAACAACGACAAAAATTACCAAAAATCATGGATTAAAGCTCATAAAATCGTGAACTTTGGCCTCTGCAAAATTATTTAATAAGGGGTCGAAATGACAAAATGGCCAATTATTGTGGGTTAGAGCTCACGAAATCATGAATTTTACCACCACAAAATTATTTGACAATGGGTCGAAAAGACTAAAAGTAGCCAAAAATCATGGGTTATAGCTAATAAAATCTTTTATTTTGTCCTCCACAAAATTATTCGAGAACGGGTCAAAATGACTAAAATGGCCAAAATTGTGAGCTCATGAAATTATAAAGTTTGGCCTCTACAAAATTATATGCCAATGGTAAAGCGACCCAAAATAACCAAAAATCGTGCGTTATAGCTCATGAAAGCTTGAATTTTGGCCACAAAATCATGGGCTAGAGCTCAAGAAATTGTAAATTTTAGCGTCCATGAAATCATATACCAAGGGGTCGAAATGATGAAAAATGGCTAAAAATCGTGGGTAATAGCTTATGAAATCGTAAATTTTGGCCACCGTAAAATTATCTGGCAATCGGTCTGAACGACTAAAATTGGCCAAAAATCATTGGTTAAAGCTAACAAAATCGTGAGTTTTGGCTATGACAAAATTACTTGCCAATGGGTCAAAATGTCTAAAAATGGCTAAAAATCATGGGTTAGCTCATTAAATCTTGAATTTTTGGCCTCCAAGAAATTATTCGTTAATAGGTCAAAACGACTAAAGAAATGGACAAAAATCAAGGTTAGAGCTCCTAAAATATTACATTTTGGCCACAAAATTATATCCCAAGGGATCAAAATGATTAAAAATGGCGAAAAGTCATACGTTATAGCTCATGAAAATTTGACTTTCGGCCACCGCAAAATTATTTGACAATGATTCGAAACGATTAAAAATGGCCAAAAAACGCTGACTAAAAATGTCAAAAATTGTGGGTTATAGCTCATGAAATAATGAATTTTGATCACTGCGAAATTATTCGAAAATGGGTCAAAATGACTAAAAATGACCAAAAATTGTGGAGTTATAGCTCATGAAATCGTGAATTTTGATCACCACAAAATTAATTGATGAACGGGTCAAAATTAATAAGAATGACCAAAAATCATGGGTTATAGCTCATGAAATCTTTAATTTTGACCACAGCAAAATTATTTGATAACTGGTCAAAATGACTAAAAATAGCCAAAAAATCATGGGTAATAGCTTATGAAATCTTGAATTTTAGCCTCCATAAAATTATTTGTCAATGGGTCAAAAATAACTAAGAAATGACCATAAATCATGTGTTAGCTCATGAAATCGCAAATTTCAGTCACCGTGAAATTATTTGACAACGGGTCAAAATAATTAATAATGATAGAAAATTATGGGTATAGCTCAGGAAGTCGTGAATTTTGGTCACTGTGAAATTACTTGAAAACAGATTGAAATGACTAAAAATGGCCAAAAATCTTGGGTTATAACTCATGAAATCTTTAATTTTGGCCTTCGCAAATTATTTGATAATGGTCAAAATGACTAAAAATGTCAAAAATTGTGGGTTATAGCTCATGAAATCGTGAATTTAGCCTACGGAAATTATTGTGTCAAAATGATTAGAAATGGCCAAAAATCATGGGTTATAGCTCATGAAATCTTTAATTTTGACCACAAAAAATTATTTGACAAAGAGTCAAAACGACTAAAATGGCCAAAAATATGAGTTATAGCTCATAAATTTGTCAAGTTGGCAAGATGAAATTATTTGACAATGATTGAAGCGATTAAAATGGCCAAAAATCATGGGTAATAGCTTATGAAATCAGAATTTTGGCCACCGTGAAATTATTTGCCAATGGGTCAAAATGTCTAAAATGGCTAAAAATCGTGGGTAATAGCTTATGAAATCGTGAATTTTGGCCTCGATGAAATTATTTGCCAAGGGGTCAAAATGACTAAAATGGAAAAAAAATCGTTGATTATAGCTCATGAAATCGTGAATTTAGCCTCGTGAAATTATTGTGTCAAAATGATTAGAAATGGCCAAAATCGTGGGTTATAGCTCATGAAATCTTGAATTTTAGCCTCATAAAGTTGTTTACCAAAGGGTTGAAATGGTAAAATGGCAAAAATATGAGTTATAGCTCATAAAATCGGAATTTGCCATCCGTGAAATTATTTGCCAAGGGGTCAAAATGACTAAAATGGCAAAAAATCGGTGTTATAGCTCATGAAATCTTGAATTTTAGCCTCCGAAGTTGTTTACCAAAGGGTTGAAATGGTAAAATGGCAAAAATATGAGTTATAGCTCATGAAATCTTGAATTTTAGCCTCCGAAGTTGTTTACCAAAGGGTTGAAATGGTAAAATGGCCAAAAATCTTGGGTTATAACTCATGAAATCTTTAATTTTGGCCTTGAAATTATTTGACAACAGGTCAAAACGACTAAAATGGCCAAAAATCGGGTTATAGCTCATGAAATCTTGAATTTTAGCAACCACAAAATTATTTGACAACGGTCAAAATGATGACTAAAATTGTAAAAAGTCGTAGGTTGTAGCTCATAAAATCGCGGAATTTGGCCTACGGTTATTTAACAATGGGTGAAGCGACTAAAATGGCCAAAAATATGAGTTATAGCTCATAAAATCGTGAATTTTGGCCTACGGTTATTTAACAATGGGTCAAACGACTAAAATGGCCAAAAATCGGGTTATAGCTCATGAAATCTTGAATTTTAGCCTTGAAATTATTTGACAATGATTGAAGCGATTAAAATGGCCAAAAATGGTGGGTTATAGCTCATGAAAATTTGACTTTCTACCACCGCAAAATTATTTGACAACGGGTCAAAATGATGACTAAAATTGTAAAAGTCGAGGTTGTAGCTCATAAAATCGTGAATTTTGGTCCTTTGTGAAATTACTTGAAAACATTGAAATGACTAAAATGGCCAAAAACGCTGACTAAAAATGTCAAAAATTGTGGGTTATAGCTCATGAAATCTTGAATTTTAGCCTCATAAAGTTGTTTACCAAAGGGTTGAAATGGTAAAATGGCCAAAAATATGAGTTATAGCTCATGAAATTGAGCTATTTGGACTACATGAAATTATTTGCAAATGAGTGAAATGATGAAAAATGGCTAAAAATCATGGGTTAGCTCATTAAATCTTGAATTTTAGCCTCCGCAGTTGTTTACCAAAGGGTTGAAATGGTAAAATGGCCAAAAATCATGGGTTATAGCTCATGAAATCTTTAATTTTGACCACAGCAAAATTATTTGACAACAGGTCAAAACGACTAAAAATGGCCCAAAACTATGGATTATATAGCTAATGAAATCTTTTATTTTAGCCTTTGCAAAATTATTTGATAACTGGTCAAAATGACTAAAATGGCCAAAAATCGGGTTATAGCTCATGAAAATTTGACTTTCTACACCGCAAAATTATTTGACAATATGGGTGAACAGACTAAAATTGCCCAAA
Source organism: Asparagus setaceus (assembly GCA_012295165.1). Taxonomy (NCBI): domain Eukaryota; kingdom Viridiplantae; phylum Streptophyta; class Magnoliopsida; order Asparagales; family Asparagaceae; genus Asparagus; species Asparagus setaceus. Next base: position 5,833,210 of record CM022705.1, read on the forward strand.
AATCATGGGTTATAGCTCATGAAATCTTTAATTTTGGCCTTGAAATTATTTGACAACGGTCAAAATAATTAATAATGATAGAAAATTATGGGTATAGCTCAGAAGTCGGAATTTTGGTCACCGTGAAATTACTTGAAAACATTGAAATGACTAAAATGGCCAAAAATGACTAAAATGGCCAAAAATCTTGGGTTATAACTCATGAAATCTTTAATTTTGGCCTTGAAATTATTTGACAACCCACCAAAATGACTAAAATGGAAAAAAAATCGTTGATTATAGCTCATGAAATCGTGAATTTAGCCTCATTGAAATTATTGTGTCAAAATGATTAGAAATGGCCAAAAATCATGGGTTATAGCTCATGAAATCGTGAATTTTGGCCTCGATGAAATTATTTGACAACGGTCAAAATGATGACTAAAATTGTAAAAGTCGAGGTTGTAGCTCATAAAATCGTGAATTTTGGCCTCTGCGAAGTTATTTAACAATGGGTCGAAACGACTAAAATGGCCAAAAATGACTAAAAATGTCAAAAATTGTGGGTTATAGCTCATGAAATCGCGGAATTTTGGCCTCGATGAAATTATTTGCCAATGAGTCGAGACATCAATAAATGGCCAAAAATCGGGTTATAGCTCATGAAATCGTGAATTTAGCCTCATTGAAATTATTGTGTCAAAATGATTAGAAATGGCCAAAATCGTGGGTTATAGCTCATGAAATCTTTAATTTTGGCCTCATGAAATTATTGTGTCAAAATGATTAGAAATGGCCAAAAATGACTAAAATGGCCAAAAATGGTGGGTTATAGCTCATGAAATCTTGAATTTTAGCCTCATAAAGTTGTTTACCAAAGGGTTGAAATGGTAAAATGGCCAAAAATCATGGGTTATAGCTCATGAAATCGTGAATTTTGGGCACCGCAAAATTATTTGACAAAGAGTCAAAACGACTAAAATGGCCAAAAATATGAGTTATAGCTCATGAAATCTTTAATTTTGGCCTTCAAATTATTTGACAACTGACCAAAATGACTAAAATGACCAAAAATTGTGGGTTATAGCTCATGAAATCGCGGAATTTTGGCCTCGATGAAATTATTTGCCAAGGGGTCAAAATGACTAAAAATGTCAAAAATTGTGGGTTATAGCTCATGAAATCATTTATTTTGTCCATCGTAAAATTATTTGACAATATGGGTGAATGACTAAAATTGCCCAAAAATCATGGGTTATAGCTCATAAAATCGTGAATTTAGCCTACGGAAATTATTGTGTCAAAATGATTAGAAATGGCCAAAAATTATTGGTTATAGCTCATAAAATCGTGAATTTGCCATCCGTGAAATTATTTGACAATGATTCAAACGATTAAAATGGCCAAAAATATGAGTTATAGCTCATAAAATCGTGAATTTTGGTCCTTTGTGAAATTACTTGAAAAGATTGAAATGACTAAAATGGCAAAAATATGAGTTATAGCTCATAAAATCGTGAATTTGCCATCCGTGAAATTATTTGACAACAGGTCAAAACGACTAAAATGGCCAAAAATCTTGGGTTATAACTCATGAAATCTTTAATTTTGACCACAAAAAATTATTTGACAATGATTCAAACGATTAAAATGGCCAAAAATCATGGGTTAGCTCATTAAATCTTGAATTTTAGCCTTGCGAAATTATTTGACAACTGACCAAAATGACTAAAATGACCAAAAATCATGGGTTAGCTCATTAAATCTTGAATTTTAGCCTTGAAATTATTTGACAACCCACCAAAATGACTAAAATGGCAAAAAATCGTGTGTTATAGCTCATGAAAATTTGACTTTCTACCACCGCAAAATTATTTGACAATGATTGAAGCGATTAAAATGGCCAAAAATCATGGGTTAGCTCATTAAATCTTGAATTTTAGCAACCACAAAATTATTTGACAATGACCAAAATGACTAAAATGGCAAAAAATCGTGTGTTATAGCTCATGAAATCTTGAATTTTAGCCTTCGCAAATTATTTGACAATGGGTCAAAATGTCTAAAATGGCTAAAAATCATGGGTTAGCTCATTAAATCTTGAATTTTAGCCTTGAAATTATTTGACAATGATTGAAGCGATTAAAATGGCCAAAAATATGAGTTATAGCTCATAAAATCGTGAATTTTGGCCTACGAAGTTATTTAACAATGGGTGAAGCGACTAAAATGGCCAAAAATCTTGGGTTATAACTCATGAAATCTTTAATTTTGGCCTTGAAATTATTTGACAATGATTCAAACGATTAAAATGGCCAAAAATCATGGGTTAGCTCATTAAATCTTGAATTTTGGCCTCCAAGAAATTATTCGTTAATAGGTCAAAACGACTAAAATGTCAAAAATTGTGGGTTATAGCTCATGAAATCTTGAATTTTAGCCTCCGAAGTTGTTTACCAAAGGGTTGAAATGGTAAAATGGCCAAAAATCATGGGTTAGCTCATTAAATCTTGAATTTTAGCAACCACAAAATTATTTAATAATAGGTTGAAATGACTAAAAATGTCAAAAATTGTGGGTTATAGCTCATGAAATCTTTAATTTTGGCCTTCAAATTATTTGACAACCCACCAAAATGACTAAAATGACCAAAAATTGTGGAGTTATAGCTCATGAAATCTTTAATTTTGGCCTTGAAATTATTTGACAACCCACCAAAATGACTAAAATGGCAAAAAATCGTGTTATAGCTCATGAAATCTTGAATTTTAGCCTTGAAATTATTTGACAATGGGTCGAAACGACTAAAATGTCAAAAATTGTGGGTTATAGCTCATGAAATCGCGGAAACTTGGCCTCCACAAAGTTATTTGCCATTGGGTCAAAATAAACAAAATGACCAAAAATTGTGGGTTATAGCTCATGAAATCTAAAACTTTGGTCTCCACAAAATTATATGTCCATTATCCAAATGACTAAAATGGCCAAAATCGTGGGTTATAGCTCATGAAATCTTTAATTTTGGCCTCATGAAATTATTTGCAAATGAGTCAAATGATGAAAAATAGCCAAAAATCATGGGTTATAGCTCATGAAATCTTTAATTTTGGCCTTCGCGAAATTATTTGACAATGATTGAAGCGATTAAAATGGCCAAAAATCGGGTTATAGCTCATGAAATCTTTAATTTTGGCCTTCGCGAAATTATTTGACAACTGACCAAAATGACTAAAATGGCCAAAAATCGGGTTATAGCTCATGAAATCATTTATTTTGTCCATCGTAAAATTATTTGACAATGATTGAAGCGATTAAAATGGCCAAAAATGGTGGGTTATAGCTCATGAAATCGCGGAATTTTGGCCTCGATGAAATTATTTGCCAAGGGGTCAAAATGACTAAAATGGCCAAAAACTGACTAAAAATGTCAAAAATTGTGGGTTATAGCTCACGAAATCTTGAATTTTAGCCTTCGCAAATTATTTGACAACAGGTCAAAACGACTAAAATGGCCAAAAATCATGGGTTATAGCTCATGAAATCTTTAATTTTGGCCTTCAAATTATTTGACAATATGGGTGAACAGGACTAAAATTGCCCAAAAATCATGGGTAATAGCTTATGAAATCTTGAATTTTAGCCTTCGCAAATTATTTGACAACCCACCAAAATGACTAAAATGACCAAAAATTGTGGGTTATAGCTCATGAAATCTTGAATTTTAGCAACCACAAAATTATTTGACAAAGAGTCAAAACGACTAAAATGTCAAAAATTGTGGGTTATAGCTCATGAAATCTTTAATTTTGGCCTTCAAATTATTTGACAATGACCAAAATGACTAAAATGGCCAAAAATCTTGGGTTATAACTCATGAAATCTTTAATTTTGACCACGAAAATTATTTGATAATGGTCAAAATGACTAAAAATAGCCAAAAATCTTAGGTTATAGCTCACTTAAATCTTGAATTTTAGCCTCATAAAGTTGTTTACCAAAGGGTTGAAATGGTAAAATGGCCAAAAATCTTGGGTTATAACTCATGAAATCTTTAATTTTGGCCTTGAAATTATTTGACAACTGACCAAAATGACTAAAAATAGCCAAAAATCTTAGGTTATAGCTCACTTAAATCTTGAATTTTAGCCTTGAAATTATTTGACAATGATTCAAACGATTAAAATGGCCAAAAATCTTGGGTTATAACTCATGAAATCTTTAATTTTGGCCTTCAAATTATTTGACAATATGGGTGAATGACTAAAATTGCCCAAAAATCATGGGTTATAGCTCATGAAATCTTTAATTTTGGCCTTCAAATTATTTGACAATGACCAAAATGACTAAAATGGCAAAAATATGAGTTATAGCTCATAAAATCGGAATTTGCCATCCGTGAAATTATTTGACAACCCACCAAAATGACTAAAATGGCCAAAAATCTTGGGTTATAACTCATGAAATCTTTAATTTTGGCCTTCGCAAATTATTTGACAATGACCAAAATGACTAAAAATAGCCAAAAATCATGGGTTATAGCTCATGAAAGCTTGAATTTTGGCCACAAAATTATATCCCAAGGATCAAAATGATTAAAAATGGCTAAAAGTCATAATGTTATAGCTCATGAAAATTTGACTTTCTACACCGCAAAATTATTTGATAATGGTCAAAATGACTAAAAATAGCCAAAAATCTTAGGTTATAGCTCACTTAAATCTTGAATTTTAGCCTCCGCAGTTGTTTACCAAAGGGTTGAAATGGTAAAATGGCAAAAAATCGTGTGTTATAGCTCATAAATTTGTCAAGTTGGCCAAGATGAAATTATTTGACAATGATTGAAACGATTAAAATGGCCAAAAATCTTGGGTTATAACTCATGAAATCTTTAATTTTGACCACGAAAATTATTTGATAACTGGTCAAAATGACTAAAATGGCCAAAAACCGACTAAAATGTCAAAAATTGTGGGTTATAGCTCATGAAATCATTTATTTTGTCCATCGTGAAATTATTTGACAACGGTCAATAACTAAACAAAGGACCAAAAATCATAAGTTATAGATCATAATCATGAATTTTAGCCTCCATAAAATTATTTGACAATGATTGAAGCGATTAAAATGGCCAAAAATCGGGTTATAGCTCATGAAATTGAGCTATTTGGACTATGAAATTATTTGCAAATGAGTGAAATGATGAAAAATGGCTAAAAATCGTGGGTAATAGCTTATGAAATCTTGAATTTTAGCCTCCGCAGTTGTTTACCAAAGGGTTGAAATGGTAAAATGGCCAAAAATCGGGTTATAGCTCATGAAATCATTTATTTTGTCCATCGTAAAATTATTTGACAATATGGGTGAATGACTAAAATTGCCCAAAAATCATGGGTAATAGCTTATGAAATCGTGAATTTTGGCCTCGATGAAATTATTTGCCAAGGGGTCAAAATGACTAAAAATGTCAAAAATTGTGGGTTATAGCTCATGAAATCATTTATTTTGTCCATCGTGAAATTATTTGACAATGATTCAAACGATTAAAATGGCCAAAAATCATGGGTTAGCTCATTAAATCTTGAATTTTGGCCTCGATGAAATTATTTGCCAATGGGTCAAAATGACTAAAATGGAAAAAAAATCGTTGATTATAGCTCATGAAATCGCGGAATTTTGGCCTCGATGAAATTATTTGCCAAGGTCAAAATGACTAAAATGGCAAAAAATCGTGTTATAGCTCATGAAATCTTTAATTTTGGCCTTCAAATTATTTGACAATGGGTCGAAACGACTAAAATGGCCAAAAATCGGGTTATAGCTCATGAAATCTTGAATTTTAGCCTCCGCAGTTGTTTACCAAAGGGTTGAAATGGTAAAATGGCCAAAAATCGGGTTATAGCTCATGAAATCTTTAATTTTGGCCTTCGAAATTATTTGACAATATGGGTGAACAGGACTAAAATTGCCCAAAAATCATGGGTTATAGCTCATGAAATCTTGAATTTTAGCAACCACAAAATTATTTGATAATGGTCAAAATGACTAAAATGGCCAAAAATCTTGGGTTATAACTCATGAAATCTTTAATTTTGACCACACAAAATTATTTGATAGTGGGTAGAAATGATAAAAGAAATGGCCAAAAATCGGGTTATAGCTCATGAAATCTTGAATTTTAGCCTTCGCAAATTATTTGACAACGGGTCAAAATGATGACTAAAATTGTAAAAAGTCAGAGGTTGTAGCTCATAAAATCGTGAACTTTGGCCTCTGCAAAATTATTTAATAATAGGTTGAAATGACTAAAAATGTCAAAAATTGTGGGTTATAGCTCATGAAATCTTTAATTTTGGCCTTCAAATTATTTGACAACGGTCAAAATGATGACTAAAATTGTAAAAGTCGAGGTTGTAGCTCATAAAATCGTGAATTTTGGCCTCTGCGAAGTTATTTAACAATGGGTGAAGCGACTAAAATGGCCAAAATCGTGGGTTATAGCTCATGAAATCTTTAATTTTGGCCTTCAAATTATTTGACAATATGGGTGAATGACTAAAATTGCCCAAAAATCATGGGTTATAGCTCATGAAATCGTGAATTTTGGGCACCGCAAAATTATTTGATAACTGGTCAAAATGACTAAAATGGCCAAAAACCGACTAAAATGTCAAAAATTGTGGGTTATAGCTCATGAAATCGCGGAATTTTGGCCTCGATGAAATTATTTGACAACGGGTCAAAATGATGACTAAAATTGTAAAAGTCGAGGTTGTAGCTCATAAAATCGGAATTTGCCATCCGTGAAATTATTTGACAACAGGTCAAAACGACTAAAATGTCAAAAATTGTGGGTTATAGCTCATGAAATTGAGCTATTTGGACTATGAAATTATTTGCAAATGAGTCAAATGATGAAAAATGGCTAAAAATCATGGGTTATAGCTCATGAAATCGTGAATTTTGGGCACCGCAAAATTATTTGACAACGGGTCAAAATAATTAATAATGATAGAAAATTATGGGTATAGCTCAGAAGTCGGAATTTTGGTCACCGTGGAAATTACTTGAAAAGATTGAAATGACTAAAATGGCAAAAATTATGGTTTATAGCTCACGAATCTTGAATTTTTCCACGAATAAAATGACCAAAAATCATGGGTAATAGCTTATGAAATCGTGAATTTTGGGCACCGCAAAATTATTTGACAAAGAGTCAAAACGACTAAAATGGCCAAAAACGACTAAAATGGCCAAAAATCATGGGTAATAGCTTATGAAATCTTGAATTTTAGCCTTGAAATTATTTGACAATGACCAAAATGACTAAAATGGCAAAAAATCGCGGTGTTATAGCTCATGAAATCGTGAATTTAGCCTACATTGAAATTATTGTGTCAAAATGATTAGAAATGGCCAAAAATATGAGTTATAGCTCATAAAATCGTGAATTTTGGCCTACGCCGGTTATTTAACAATGGGTCAAACGACTAAAATGGCCAAAATCGTGGGTTATAGCTCATGAAATCTTGAATTTTAGCCTTGAAATTATTTGACAACAGGTCAAAACGACTAAAATGTCAAAAATTGTGGGTTATAGCTCATGAAATCTAAAACTTTGGTCTCCACAAAATTATATGTCCGATTATCCAAATGACTAAAATGGCAAAAATTATGGTTTATAGCTCACGGAATCTTGAATTTTTCCACGAATAAAATGACCAAAAATTGTGGAGTTATAGCTCATGAAATCTTGAATTTTAGCCTCCGAAGTTGTTTACCAAAGGGTTGAAATGGTAAAATGGCCAAAAATCTTGGGTTATAACTCATGAAATCTTTAATTTTGGCCTTGAAATTATTTGACAACAGGTCAAAACGACTAAAATGGCCAAAAATATGAGTTATAGCTCATAAATTTGTCAAGTTGGCAGTATGAAATTATTTGACAACAGGTCAAAACGACTAAAATGTCAAAAATTGTGGGTTATAGCTCATGAAATCGTGAATTTTGGCCTCGATGAAATTATTTGCCAATGGGTCAAAATGTCTAAAATGGCTAAAAGTCATAATGTTATAGCTCATGAAATCTTGAATTTTAGCCTTGAAATTATTTGACAATGATTGAAGCGATTAAAATGGCCAAAAATCTTGGGTTATAACTCATGAAATCTTTAATTTTGACCACGCAAAATTATTTGATAGTGGGTAGAAATGATAAAAGAAATGGCCAAAAATTATTGGTTATAGCTCATAAAATCGTGAATTTTGGTCCTTTGTGAAATTACTTGAAAACAGATTGAAATGACTAAAATGGCCAAAAATGGTGGGTTATAGCTCATGAAATCTTGAATTTTAGCCTCCATAAAATTATTTGACAACGGGTCAAAATGATGACTAAAATTGTAAAAGTCGAGGTTGTAGCTCATAAAATCGTGAATTTTGGCCTCTGCGAAGTTATTTAACAATGGGTCGAAACGACTAAAATGGCCAAAAATCGGGTTATAGCTCATGAAATCTTTAATTTTGACCACAGCAAAATTATTTGATAATGGTCAAAATGACTAAAATGGCAAAAAATCGTGTGTTATAGCTCATGAAAATTTGACTTTCTACACCGCAAAATTATTTGACAATGATTCAAACGATTAAAATGGCCAAAAATCTTGGGTTATAACTCATGAAATCTTTAATTTTGGCCTTCGCAAATTATTTGACAACGGGTCAAAATGATGACTAAAATTGTAAAAGTCGAGGTTGTAGCTCATAAAATCGGAATTTGCCATCCGTGAAATTATTTGACAACAGGTCAAAACGACTAAAATGGCCAAAAATCGGGTTATAGCTCATGAAATCTTTAATTTTGGCCTTGAAATTATTTGACAATATGGGTGAATGACTAAAATTGCCCAAAAATCATGGGTAATAGCTTATGAAATCTTGAATTTTAGCCTTGAAATTATTTGACAACGGGTCAAAATAATTAATAATGATAGAAAATTATGGGTATAGCTCGAAGTCGTGAATTTTGGTCCTTTGTGAAATTACTTGAAAGCAGTTGAAATGACTAAAAATGTCAAAAATTGTGGGTTATAGCTCATGAAATCGTGAATTTAGCCTCATTGAAATTATTGTGTCAAAATGATTAGAAATGGCCAAAAATCATGGGTTATAGTTCATGAAATCGTGACTTTGGCCTCCATGAAATAATTTGCCCATGTGTGAAACAACTAGAAATGGCCAAAAATCATGGGTTATAGCTCATGAAATCTTTAATTTTGACCACGAAAATTATTTGATAACTGGTCAAAATGACTAAAATGACCAAAAATTGTGGAGTTATAGCTCATGAAATCGTGAATTTTGGGCACCGCAAAATTATTTGATAACTGGTCAAAATGACTAAAATGGCCAAAAATCTTGGGTTATAACTCATGAAATCTTTAATTTTGACCACGCAAAATTATTTGACAACTGACCAAAATGACTAAAAATAGCCAAAAATCTTAGGTTATAGCTCACGAAATCTTGAATTTTAGCCTTGAAATTATTTGACAACGGGTCAAAATGATGAAAAATGGCTAAAAATCATGGGTTAGCTCATGAAATCGTGAATTTTGGCCTCGATGAAATTATTTGCCAAGGGGTCAAAATGACTAAAAATGGCCAAAAATCATGAGTAATAGCTCACAAAATTGTGAATTTTGGTATTCGTGAAATTAGTGGTCAACGGGTCAAAACAAACAAAAATGGCAAAAAATTATGGTTTATAGCTCACGGAATCTTGAATTTTTTCCACGAATAAAATGACCAAAAATTGTGGGTTATTGCCTATAAAATCACAAATTTTGGACTCTGTGAAATTATTTCCCAATGGGTTGAAACAACTAAAATTGGGCAAAAACCATGGGTTATTGCTCATGAAATCGTGAATTTAGCCTACGTGAAATTATTGTGTCAAAATGATTAGAAATGGCCAAAAATTATTGGTTATAGCTCATAAATTTGTCAAGTTGGCCAGTATGAAATTATTTGACAACGGGTCAAAATGATGACTAAAATTGTAAAAAGTCGTAGGTTGTAGCTCATAAAATCGTGAATTTGGCCTACGCGAAGTTATTTAACAATGGGTCGAAACGACTAAAAATGGCCAAAATCGTGGGTTATAGCTCATGAAATCTAAAACTTTGGTCTCCACAAAATTATATGTCCAGTTATCCAAATGACTAAAAATGGAAAAAAAAAATCGTTGATTATAGCTCATGAAATCTTGAATTTTAGCCTTCGCGAAATTATTTGACAACGGGTCAATAACTAAACAAAGGACCAAAAATCATAAGTTATAGATCATAATCATGAATTTTAGCCTCCGCAAAGTTGTTTACCAAAGGGTTGAAATGGTAAAATGGCCAAAAATATGAGTTATAGCTCATAAAATCGTGAATTTGCCATCCGTGAAATTATTTGCCAATGAGTCGAGACATCAATAAATGGCCAAAAATCATGGGTTATAGCTCATGAAATTGAGCTATTTGGACTACATGAAATTATTTGCAAATGAGTCGAAATGATGAAAAATAGCCAAAAATCTTAGGTTATAGCTCACGAAATCTTGAATTTTAGCAACCACAAAATTATTTAATAATAGGTTGAAATGACTAAAAATGGCAAAAAAATCGTGTGTTATAGCTCATGAAATCATTTATTTTGTCCATCGTAAAATTATTTGACAATATGGGTGAACAGACTAAAAATTGCCCAAAAATCATGGGTTATAGTTCATGAAATCGTGACTTTGGCCTCCATGAAATAATTTGCCCATGTGTCGAAACAACTAGAAATGGCCAAAAATCGTGGGTTATAGCTCATGAAATCGTGAAACTTGGCCTCCACAAAGTTATTTGCCATTGGGTCAAAATAAACAAAAATGACCAAAAATCACGTGTTATAGCACACAAAATCTTGATTTTTTGCAGAATAGGTCAAAAAAACTAAAATTGCCAAAAATTGTTCGTTATAACTTATAAAATCGTGAATTTTGGGCACCGCAAAATTATTTGACAATGGGTCGAAAAGGCTTAAGGTGGCCTAAATCCGTGGGTTATATCTCATGAATGGTGAATTTTTGCCACCTCGAAATTATTGATAATGGACCGAAACGTCTAAAAATGGCCAAACATCGTGGGTTATATCTCATTAAATCTTTTATTTTGGCCTCTATAAAATTATTCGACACCAAGTAGAAATAACTAATAATGGCAAAAAATTGTGGGTTATAGCTCGTGAAATCTTTAATTTTTCCCTCCGCGAAATTATTTATCAATGGGTTGAAACGACTTAAAATGGCTAAAAATCATGGGCTATAGTTCATGAAATCGTAAATTTTGGCAGCCATGAAATTATTTGCCAACAGGTTGAAATAACTAAAAATGGCAAAAAGTTATAGGTTATAGCTCACGAAATCATGAATTTTGGCCACGGCGAAATTACTTGCCAACGGGTTAAAATGGTTAAAAATGACCTAAATCATGGCTAATAATCCATGAAATCATAAAAGTTTAACTCTGAGAAATTATTTGCCAATGGTTCGAAATGATTTGCCAATATCTCAAAATTTGACTCCGTGAAATTATTTGCCAATATCTCGAAATGACAAGAAATGGCCAAAAGTCGTGGGTTATAGCTAATGAAATCATGAATTTTAAAAATCTTGAAATTATTTGACAACGGGTTAGAATGACTAAAACTGCCTAAAATAGTGGGTTATGACTAAAACTGCCTAAAATAGTGGGTTATCGCTGATAAAATTGTGAATTTTGGCCACCACAAAATTATTTGACAATGAGTAGAAATAATGAAAAGTGGAAAAAAATCATTGGTTATAGCTCAAGAAATCAAAATTATTTGGCAAAGGATCCATATGACTGAAAATGGACAAAACTTAGGGGTTATAGCTGATGAAATCTTTTATTTTGGCCTCTAAAATTATTTGACAACGGATCAAAACGACTAAAAGTCACCAAAAAATCATGGGTTATAGATCATTAATCTAGAACTTTGGCCTCTATGAAATTATTTATCAACGTGTCTGAATGGCTAAAGAAATAGACAAAAATAAAGGGATAGAGCTCATGAAATCATAAATTTTGGCCTCCATAAAGTTATATGCCAAGAGGTCAAAATGACTACAAATGGCCAAAAATCGTGGGTTATATAGCTTACAAAATCATGAATTTTGGTATCCGTAAAATTATTTGTCAACAGGTCGAAGCAACTAAAAGTGAAAAAAATATATTGGTTATAACTCATGAAATCATGAATTTTGGTCACGAATAAAATAGCTAAAAGTCGTAGGTTATTACCCATGAAATTGTAAATTTCGGACTACTAGAAATTATTTGCTAATGGTTGACAATGAAAAAAATTGGGCTAAAACTATGAATGGTTTACTGCGCATGAATTCATGAATTTGGCCTCCAAAAAATTATTTACCAATGGGTCGAAACGACAGGAAATGGCCAAAAATCATGGATTATAGCTCATGAATTTCTGAAGTTTAGAGTTCGCGAAATTCTTTGCAAGCTAGTCAGAATGAACAAAAATGGCCAAAAATCATTGGTTATAGCTCAAAAAATCACAAATTTTGGTCACCATAAAATTATTTGATAACGTATAAAAAAGGTGACTAAAATTGTAAAAAGTCATGCATTATATCTCAAAAAATCGTGAATTTTGGCTTCCGTGAAGTTAATTGACAATGCGCCGAAATGACTAAAAATGGCAAAAATTCATGGATTATTACTCATAAAATCATAAATTTTGGGCTCCACGAAATAATATGCTAAGGAGGTCAAAATGACTAAAAATAGCCTAAAATCATTGGTTATAGCTGATGAAATCTTAAAATTTAGCCTCCGCTAAATTTTATGGCAACGGGCCGAAACAACTAATAAAAGGGCAAAAAATAATGAGTTATAGCCCATAAAATCATGAATTTTGTCCTCTGCAAAGTTATTTACTAATGGTTTGAAACGACTAAAAATGGCGAAAAATATGGGTTATAGTTCATGAAATCGAACTTGGCTTGTGTGAAATTATTTGCCAATAAGTGAAACATCTATAAATGGCCAAAAATCATAGGTTAAAGCTCATGAAATCATGCGCTTTGGACTATCCGAAATTATTTGCTTATGAGTGGGAATGACGAAAAATGGCCAAAACTCATAGATTATAGCTCACGAAATCGTAAATTTTGGGCGTTGAGAAATTATTTGCCAAAGATTCAAAATGACTAAAAATAGCCTAAAATCATTGGTTATAGTGATGAAATCTTAAAATTTAGCCTCAGCTAAATTTTATGGCAACGGGTCAAACAACTAATAAAAGGGCAAAAAATAATGAGTTATAGCCCATAAAATCATGAATTTTGTCCTCTGCAAAGTTATTTACTAATGGTTTGAAACGACTAAAAATGGCGAAAAATATGGGTTATAGTTCATGAAATCGTGAACTTGGCTTGTGTGAAATTATTTGCCAATAAGTCGAAACATCTATAAATGGCCAAAAATCATAGGTTAAAGCTCATGAAATCATGCAGTTTGGACTATCCGAAATTATTTGCTTATGAGTGGGAATGACGAAAAATGGCCAAAACTCATAGATTATAGCTCACGAAATCATGAATGTTGGCCACCACGAAGTTATTTGGCAACAGGTCGAAATGACTAATGGCTAAAAATCATGTGTTATAGCTCATGAAATCTTTTATTTTGGCCTCCATAAAATTATTTGTCAATGGGTTGAAACGACTTAAAATGGCTAAAAAATCATGGGCTATAGTTCATGAAATCGTGAATTTGGCCTCCGTGAAATAATTTGCCAATGTCTCAAAATAAGTACAAATGGCCAAAAATTATAGGTTATAGCTCATGAAATTGTGAAGTTTGGATTCCACAAAGTTATTTGCCCATGGGTCAGAACGAACAAAAATGGGTAAAAATTATGGGTTAAAGTGCAAAAAAATGTGAATTTTTACCAATGCAAAATTATATTACATTGGGTAATAATGACTAAAAATATAAAAAGTCATTACTTATAGCTCATAAAATTGTGAATTTTGGGCACTGTGAAATTATTTGACAATGGGTCGAAAAGATGAAAAGTGACCAAAATTGGTGTGTTAGCCATGAAATCGTGAGTTTTGGTCACCGTGAAATTATTTGACAACGGATCAAAATAACTAAAAATTGCTAAAAATCATGAGTTATCGCCAGAGATCTTTTATTTTGACCTCTACAAAATTCTTTAACATCAGATCGAAATGACTAATAATGCCAAAAATCATGGGTTATATAGCTCATGAAATCTTCATTTTGGTATTCGTGAAATTATTTGTCACCGGTAGAAATGACTAAAGAAATGGTTGAAAAGTACAGGTTATAGCTCACGAAATCGTAAATTTTGGCGCTCAAGAAATTACTTATCAACAAAGTTGAAATAACTAAAAATGGTGAAAAATCGTAGGTTATAGCGCACAAAATCATGAATTTTGACCACGGTGAAATTACTTGCCAATTGGTAGAAATGGCTAATGGGTTACATTCCATGAAATCGTAAATTTTGGGCGTTGAGAAATTATTTGCCAAAGATTCAAAATGACTAAAATGGAAAAAAACCATGGGTTATTGTGATATTATGAATTTGACTCATGAGAATATTTGCTAATGTGTTAAAATGATCAAAAATGACAAAAATCATAGGTTATATCTAATGAAATTGTGAAGTTTGGACACATAAAATTATTTGCCCATAGGCCAAAATGAACAAAAATAGCCAAAACTCATGGGTTATAGCTCAAAAATCATAAATTTTGGCCACCATGAAATTATTTGACAACGGGTCAAAATGACTAAAAATATCTAAAATCTTAAGTTATATCTGGTAAAATTATAAATTTTAGCCACCGCGAAATTATTTGATAATGGGTTGAAATGACAAAAATTGGTAAAAAAAATCATGGATTATAACTCAAGAAATCGTGGCCACTACAAAATTATTTGGCAATGGAACCATATGACTAAAAATGGCATAAACTTGTGGATTATAACACATGAAATCTTTTATTTTGGCCTCCATAAAATTATTTGACAACGGGTCAAAATGACTAAAAATGGCCAAAAATCATGGGTTATAGCTCATGAAATCATGAATTTTGTCCTCTGCAAAGTTATTTACTAATGGTTTGAAACGACTAAAAATGGCGAAAAATGGCCAAAAATCATGGGTTATATAGCTCATGAAATCGTAAATTTTGGCCTCCATAAAATTATTTGTCAATGGGTTGAAGCGACTTAAAATGGCTAAAAATCATGGGTTATAGCTCATGAAATCGTGAATTTGGCCTCCATAAAATTATTTGTCAATGGGTTGAAATGACTAAAATAGCCAAAACTCATGGGTTATAGCTCATAAAATTGTGAATTTTGGCCACCATGAAATTATTTGACAATGGGTCAAAATGACAAAAATTGGTAAAAAAATCATGGATTATAGCTCATAAAATTGTGAATTTTGGGCCTTTGTGAAATTATTTGACAATGGGTCGAAAAGATGAAAAGTGACCAAAATTGGTGTGTTAGCCATGAAATCGTGAGTTTTGGTCACCGTGAAATTATTTGACAACGGATCAAAATAACTAAAAATTGCTAAAAATCATGAGTTATCGCTCAGGAGATCTTTTATTTTGACCTCTACAAAATTCTTTAACACTGTATCGAAATGACTAATAATGCCAAAAATCATGGGTTATATAGCTCATGAAATCTTCATTTTGGTATTCGTGAAATTATTTGTCACCTGGTAGAAATGACTAAAGAAATGGTTGAAAAGTACAGGTTATAGCTCACGAAATCGTAAATTTTGGCGTTCAAGAAATTACTTATCAACAGGTTGAAATAACTAAAAATGGTGAAAAATCGTAGGTTATAGCGCACAAAATCATGAATTTTGACCACGGTGAAATTACTTGCCAATTGGTAGAAATGGCTAATGGGTTACATTCCATGAAATCGTAAATTTTGGACGTTGAGAAATTATTTGCCAAAGATTCAAAATGACTAAAAATGGAAAAAAAACCATGGGTTATTGTGATATTATGAATTTGACTCCGCGAGAATATTTGCTAATGTGTTAAAATGATCAAAAATGACAAAAATCATAGGTTATATCTAATGAAATTGTGAAGTTTGGACACCGCAAAATTATTTGCCCATAGGCCAAAATGAACAAAAATAGCCAAAACTCATGGGTTATAGCTCAAAAAATCATAAATTTTGGCCACCATGAAATTATTTGACAACGGGTCAAAATGACTAAAAATATCTAAAATCTTAAGTTATATCTGGTAAAATTATAAATTTTAGCCACCGCGAAATTATTTGATAATGGGTTGAAATGACAAAAATTGGTAAAAAAAATCATGGATTATAACTCAAGAAATCGTGGCCACTACAAAATTATTTGGCAATGGAACCATATGACTAAAAATGGCATAAACTTGTGGATTATAACACATGAAATCTTTTATTTTGGCCTCCGAAGTTATTTGACAACAGGTCGAAATGACTAAAAATGTCCAAAAACCGTGGGTTATAGTTTATTAATCTAGAACTTTTGCCTCTGCAAAATTATTTGTCAATGTGTCTAATTGACTAAAGAAATGGCCAAAAATCAAGGTATAGAGCTCATGAAATCGTAAATTTTGGCCTCCACAAAATTATATGCCAAGGGGTCTAAACGACTAAAATCACCAAGAATCGTTGGTTATAGATCATGAAATCGTGAATTTTAGCATCCGCGAACTTATTTATCAATAGGTCAAAATAACTAAAAATTGCCAAAACTTTGGGGTTATAGCTCACAAAATTGTGAAATTTTACCACTACAAAATTATATTACAATGGGTCAAAATGACAAAAATGTAAAAATCATCGATTATGGCTTATAAAATTGTGAATTTTGGGCACCGTGAAATTATTTGCCAATGGTTTGAAATGACTAAAAATGGCAAAAATTGTGGATTATAGCTCATGAAATCGTAAATTTTGGCCTCCACGAAATTATTTGACAACGGGTCAAAATGACTAAAATGTCCAAAACCGTGGGTTATAGTTTATTAATCTAGAACTTTTGCCTCTGCAAAATTATTTGTCAATGTGTCTAATTGACTAAAGAAATGGCCAAAAATCAAGGTATAGAGCTCATGAAATCGTAAATTTTGGCCTCCACAAAATTATATGCCAAGGGGTCTAAACGACTAAAATCACCAAGAATCGTTGGTTATAGATCATGAAATCGTGAATTTTAGCATCCGCGAACTTATTTATCAATAGGTCAAAATAACTAAAAATTGCCAAAACTTTGGGGTTATAGCTCACAAAATTGTGAAATTTTACCACTACAAAATTATATTACAATGGGTCAAAATGACAAAAAATGTAAAAAATCATCGATTATGGCTTATAAAATTGTGAATTTTGGGCACCGTGAAATTATTTGACAATGTGTCGAAAAGACTAAATGTGGCCAAAATCGACTAGTTAACTCAAAAAATCGTGAATTTTTGTCACCACAAAATTATGTGACAACGGATTGAAATGACTATAAAATGCAATAAATCATGGGTTATAGATCATGAAATCATTTATTTAGACCGCCAAGAAAATATTTAACACTGGGTCGAAATAACTAATAATGGCAAAAAAGTGGATTATAGCTAATGAAATCTTCATTTTGGCCTCCACGAAATTATTTGTCAAATGGTCAAAATGGCCAAAAACTGTGGGCTATAGCTCATGAAATCGTGAATTTTAGCATTCGTAAAATTATTAGCCAACAGGTTAAAATAACTAAATATGGTGAAAAATCATAGGTTATAGCACACAAATCATGAATTTTGACCACGGTGAAATTACTTACCAATGAGTGGAAACAACTAAAAATGACCAAAAATCGTGGGTTACAGTACATGAAATCGTAACTTTTGGACTCTGAGATATTATTTGCCAATGGTTTGAAATGACTAAAAATTTAAAAAAAACCATGGGTTATAGTGAAATTGTGAATTTGACTTCGTGAAAATATTTGCCAATATGTTATAATAACAAAAAATGGTTAACTATTATAGGTTATAGCTCATGAAAACATGAAGTTTGGACACCACAAAATTAATTGCCCATGGGTCGAAACAAACACAAATAGCCAAAAACCATAGGTTATAGCTAATAAAATCATGAATTTTGGCCGCCATGAAATTATTTGATGACGGGTCAAAATGACCAAAAATATCTAAAATCTTGGGTTAGTGCTGGTAAAATCGTAAATTTTGACCATCACAAAATTATTTGGTCTCTGGAAAATTATTTATCAATGTGTCTAAATGACTAAAGAAATGGCCAAAAATCAAAGGATAGAGCTCATGAAATCATAAATTTTGGCCTCCATGAAATTATATGCCAAAGGATCGAAACGACTAAAAATCACTAAAAATCGTGGGTTATAGCTCACGAAATCGTAAATTTTAGCATCCACAAATTTATTTATCAATGGGTCAAAACAAATAAAAATGGCAAAAAGTTGTGGATTATAGCTCACGAAATTATGAATTTTGGCCACAAATAGAATGGGCAAAAATCGTGGGTTATTGCCCATAAAATCGTAAATTTTCGACTTCAAGAAATTACTTGCCAATGGGTCGAAATGACTAAATTGGGCAAAAACCATGGTTTATTGCCCACGAAGTCGTGAATTTAGCCTCTGTAAACTTATTTGCCAATGTGTTGAAATGAATATAAATGGCGAAAAATCATAAGTTATAGCTCATGAAATCCTGATGTTGGACTCTACGAAATTATTTGCAAGTTGGTCAGAATTAACAAATATGGTAAAAAAATCATTGGTTATAGCTAATAAAATCATTAATTTTGGCCACCGAGAAATTATTTGACAACGTGTTGAAACCATGACTAAAATTACAAAAAGTCGTGGGTTCTAGCTCATAAAATCGCGAATTTTGGCCTCCGCGTAGTTAATTGACAATGGGCCGAAATGACTAAAAATGAGCAAAATTCAATGTTTATAGCTCTTGAAATCATAAATTTTGGCCTCCACGAAATTATATGCCAAGGGGTCAAAACGACTAAAAAAAGGGGGCAAAAAATCATGAGTTATAACTCATAAAATAATAAAATTTGGCCTTTGCAAAGTTATTTACCAATGGTTCGAAACGACTAAAATTGGCCAAAAATATGAGTTGTAGCTCATGAAATCGTGAATTTGACCTCTGTGAAATTATTAGCACATGAATCGAAAAGTCTATAAAAGGCAAAAAATTATGGGTTATAGCTAATTAAATCGATTAAATTGTGTAGTTTGGATTACATAGAATTATTTGCCAATGTGTTGAAATGAATATAAATGGCGAAAAATCATAAGTTATAACTCATGAAATCTTTTATTTTAGCCTCCGCAAAAGTATTTGTCAATTGGTCAAAATTACTAATAATGGCCAAAAATTGCGGTTATAGCTCATGAAATATTCATTTTGGCCTTCGTAAAAGTAATTGTCAACAGGTCGAAATGACTAATGAAATGGACAAAAACTGTAGGTTATAGCTCACGAAATCATGAATTTTAGCATTCGCAAAATTTTAAGCCAACAGGTTGAAATAACTAAAAATAGGGAAAATTTGTAGGTTACAGCTCATGAAATCATAAATTTTGGCCATGGCGAAATTACTTGCCAATGGGTTAAAACAACTAAAAATGGCTAAAAATCGCAGGTTATTGGTCACGAAATCGTGAAATTTCGCCTGCACAAAATTATTTGTCAACAGGTCCAAATGACTTAAAATGGCACAAAAACATCGGTTATAGCTTATGAAATCTTGAATTTTCGCCTCCACAAAATTATTTACCAACTCGTCGAATTGACTAAAAATGGTAAAAAATCATGGATTATAGCTTACAAAATCATGAATTTTTGCAACCACAAAATTATTTACCAATGGGTTAAAACAACTAAAATGGCTAAAAATCATGGGTTATAGCTCATGAAATCATGAATTTTGCAACCACAAAATTATTTACCAACTCGTCGAATTGACTAAAATGGTAAAAATCATGGATTATAGCTTACAAAATCATGAATTTTGCAACCACAAAATTATTTACCAACTCGTCGAATTGACTAAAATGGTAAAAATCATGGGTTATAGCTCATGAAATCATGAATTTTGCAACCACAAAATTATTTACCAACTCGTCGAATTGACTAAAATGGTAAAAATCATGGATTATAGCTTACAAAATCATGAATTTTGCAACCACAAAATTATTTACCAACTCGTCGAATTGACTAAAATGGTAAAAATCATGGATTATAGCTTACAAAATCATGAATTTTGCAACCACAAAATTATTTACCAACTCGTCGAATTGACTAAAATGGTAAAAATCATGGATTATAGCTTACAAAATCATGAATTTTGCAACCACAAAATTATTTACCAACTCGTCGAATTGACTAAAATGGTAAAAATCATGGATTATAGCTTACAAAATCATGAATTTTGCAACCACAAAATTATTTACCAACTCGTCGAATTGACTAAAATGGTAAAAATCATGGATTATAGCTTACAAAATCATGAATTTTGCAACCACAAAATTATTTACCAACTCGTCGAATTGACTAAAATGGTAAAAATCATGGATTATAGCTTACAAAATCATGAATTTTGCAACCACAAAATTATTTACCAACTCGTCGAATTGACTAAAATGGTAAAAATCATGGATTATAGCTTACAAAATCATGAATTTTGCAACCACAAAATTATTTACCAACTCGTCGAATTGACTAAAATGGTAAAAATCATGGGTTATAGCTCATGAAATCATGAATTTTGCAACCACAAAATTATTTACCAACTCGTCGAATTGACTAAAATGGTAAAAATCATGGATTATAGCTTACAAAATCATGAATTTTGCAACCACAAAATTATTTACCAACTCGTCGAATTGACTAAAATGGTAAAAATCATGGATTATAGCTTACAAAATCATGAATTTTGCAACCACAAAATTATTTACCAACTCGTCGAATTGACTAAAATGGTAAAAATCATGGATTATAGCTTACAAAATCATGAATTTTGCAACCACAAAATTATTTACCAATGGGTTAAAACAACTAAAATGGCTAAAAATCATGGGTTATAGCTCATGAAATCATGAATTTTGCAACCACAAAATTATTTACCAATGGGTTAAAACAACTAAAATGGCTAAAAATCATGGGTTATAGCTCATGAAATCATGAATTTTGCAACCACAAAATTATTTACCAACTCGTCGAATTGACTAAAATGGTAAAAATCATGGATTATAGCTTACAAAATCATGAATTTTGCAACCACAAAATTATTTACCAATGGGTTAAAACAACTAAAATGGCTAAAAATCATGGGTTATAGCTCATGAAATCATGAATTTTGCAACCACAAAATTATTTACCAACTCGTCGAATTGACTAAAATGGTAAAAATCATGGGTTATAGCTCATGAAATCATGAATTTTGCAACCACAAAATTATTTACCAATGGGTTAAAACAACTAAAATGGCTAAAAATCATGGGTTATAGCTCATGAAATCATGAATTTTGCAACCACAAAATTATTTACCAACTCGTCGAATTGACTAAAATGGTAAAAATCATGGATTATAGCTTACAAAATCATGAATTTTGCAACCACAAAATTCAGCGAGGTTGGCGTGCGGCGATGAACCTCGCCATTCAACCGAGGTTCGCCTACGGCGATGAACCTCGCCATTCAACCGAGGTTCGCCTACGGCGATGAACCTCGCCATTCAACCGAGGTTCGCCTACGGCGATGAACCTCGCCATTCAACCGAGGTTCGCCTACGGCGATGAACCTCGACATTCAGCGAGGTTGGCGTGCAGCGATGAACCTCGCCATTCAGCGAGGTTGGCGTGCAGCGATGAACCTGCGCCATTCAGCGAGGTTGGCGTGCAGCGATGAACCTCGCCATTCAACCGAGGTTCGCCTACGGCGATGAACCTCGACATTCAGCGAGGTTGGCGTGCAGCGATGAACCTCGCCATTCAGCGAGGTTGGCGTGCAGCGATGAACCTGCGCCATTCAGCGAGGTTGGCGTGCAGCGATGAACCTCGCCATTCAACCGAGGTTCGCCTACGGCGATGAACCTCGCCATTCAACCGAGGTTCGCCTACGGCGATGAACCTCGCCATTCAACCGAGGTTCGCCTACGGCGATGAACCTCGCCATTCAACCGAGGTTCGCCTACGGCGATGAACCTCGACATTCAGCGAGATTAGTCAGCGTGAAGCTTAAAACCCAACCATTTCATACGAGGTTCACCTACGGCGGTGAACCTCGCCATTCAGCGAGGTTGGCGTGCAGCGATGAACCTCGCCATTCAACCGAGGTTCGCCTACGGCGATGAACCTCGCCATTCAACCGAGGTTCGCCTACGGCGATGAACCTCGCCATTCAACCGAGGTTCGCCTACGGCGATGAACCTGCGCCATTCAGCGAGGTTGGCGTGCAGCGATGAACCTCGCCATTCAGCGAGGTTAGCCTACGGCGATGAACCTCGCCATTCAGCGAGGTTAGCCTACGGCGATGAACCTGCGCCATTCAGCGAGGTTGGCGTGCAGCGATGAACCTCGCCATTCAGCGAGGTTGGCGTGCGGCGATGAACCTCGCCATTCAACCGAGGTTCGCCTACGGCGATGAACCTCGCCATTCAGCGAGGTTGGCGTGCAGCGATGAACCTGCGCCATTCAGCGAGGTTAGCCTACGATAGTGAGCCTCGACATTCAGCGAGGTTAGCCTACGATAGTGAGCCTCGACATTCAGCGAGGTTGGCGTGCGGCGATGAACCTCGACATTCAGCGAGGTTGGCGTGCAGCGATGAACCTGCGCCATTCAGCGAGGTTGGCGTGCGGCGATGAACCTCGACATTCAGCGAGGTTGGCGTGCAGCGATGAACCTCGACATTCAGCGAGGTTAGCCTACGATAGTGAGCCTCGACATTCAGCGAGGTTGGCGTGCAGCGATGAACCTCGCCATTCAACCGAGGTTCGCCTACGGCGATGAACCTCGACATTCAGCGAGGTTGGCGTGCAGCGATGAACCTGCGCCATTCAGCGAGGTTAGCCTACGATAGTGAGCCTCGACATTCAGCGAGATTAGTCAGCGTGAAGCTTAAAACCCAACCATTTCATCACGAGGTTCACCTACGGCGTGGCTTCGTTATCAAACCAAAGTTCACTCGGTAGCGAACCTCGGTTCGGCCGATCAATGAAGCGGCTTCGTCATTTAACAGCTTCGGCTTCGCCATAACGGCAAAGCCAGCGACCACGAAGGCCACTAAAGCCACGATAACCCGTGGGTTAAATGGTGGGCATCGGTTATACCCACTAACCCGTTTCCACAATTTTAGCATGATGGTTACATGCTTAAAGCCCAATAAATAGCCGTGGCGGCTATTAGGAGGGACTTTTGGAACTTTTGGAAAATTCAGCACTAGCGGCGCAAGAGATTGAGTTCTTCATCAATCATCAACAACTTTGTTACGATCGTCAGCGAGCGGATCTCGTGAGCATTGAGTGAAGTCTTCTTCGCCACCAAGAACCCATATAAAGAAGTCAAATCAACCTTCTCTTCCTCATGTAGAGAGTGTGATTGTAATTCTTCTTCAAATTCAATCAATACAAAACTTTTCGACTCTGAGAAGATGGCGACCACGATGGGAGCAACCGTTCATTAAACTGGTGGCGCAATCGAGACAAGGTTGCGGTTGGAACCGAGGTTCCAACCTTGGTCATCGAATTTGACCAGAGTAAGTACGAGGAATTTCTTTCCTCTGGGGCATCTAGCCCAGTGAAGACACGCAAGTGTCGCCGAGTCTCATATGAGACTTCAGCCCCGTGGCTTCTGCTGAATCCTCTCGGCGAACCTCGACGGCGACCTTTGTCTCTCAAAGACAAGGCTCCAAAAGTCAACCAGCGGGCTAAGAAATGGGTTGTTAAGCAGCCCAAGTCCACTTCGGATGTTTTTAGCCAAGTTTTGGCTTCTGGCGAGCCTCGCTCTGCCTATGAGAAGACTGGACCTTCTAATGGTCCACTTCGAGGCGTGCTAGACAGCGTCGGCCGAGAACCAAGCTTCGCCGGCGTGCTCGAGCTTTGGTCTCGTTGGGCGGATTCCACTATCGTCGAAGAAAATCAACGAACCTCGTCATCATCGGGGTTCATTCAAAACAAGGCGAAAGTAAGCCCCAGCTGCGAACCTCGTCTACAAGGCGAGCGTCGCTCTGGCTGCGAGCCTAGTCCAAATGGCGAACCTCGTGAGCGGCGAACCTCGCCGTCAAAATCAAAGAAAATGGCAACCTCGCCGGGTTAAGCCAAACTTCGATCTAGGAAGCCTCTCTCATATGAGGCTCGTTTTGAAGTCAGCGGGGAACACCCGCCGATCTCGTGATTATCTCACTCGCAAGCGTGATGCTAGTCAAATGGCCGAACCTCGTGCGCCTCGTCCAAGCTGCGAGCCTGCGCCCTAGCGGCGAACCTGCGCCTACAGCGAGGTCCCCTCAAAAGGAGCGAGCCTGCGCCCTAGCGGCGAACCTGCGCCTACAGCGAGGTCCCCTTGAAGGGCGAACCGTGCGAGATGGCGAACCTCGCCCGGCAACATGAGGTCCCCTTTAAAGGGTTGAACCTCGTCCAAGCAATGAACCGCCAACATGAGGTCTCCTCTAAGCGGGGCCGAACCTCGTGAGCGGCGAACCTCGCCGTCAAAATCAAAGAAAATGGCAACCTCGCCGGGTTAGCCAAACTTCGATCTAGGAAGCCTCTCTCATATGAGGCTCGTTTTGAAGTCAGCGGGGAACACCCGCCGATCTCGTGATTATCTCACTCGCAAGCGTGATGCTAGTCAAATGCGATCTCATTCTTTGTGAGAAGCTTATTTCGGCGATGCGCGCCCAATGTTCATCGACGCATCAGCCTTCAGTTTTTGAGCGATTGTCTGACCCGTCAACCAGACGAAGGCGGTTCCACCATAAAAAGCGAGTAGCCCGCAATGGTCATGGAGTGACTATCAATATGGTGGGGAGAAGCGGAGCGGGACCCGGCGGGTAGTCGAGAATCATCGACCACGAATATTCCCGAGTTCTGGCGCATTAGTTAATAGCCAGGGCGCCTATCGAGGTACCCGTCTTCGTTCCGGAGCTACAATTCCATTCGATTATAGACAATTGACTGGGGGTACTTCCGAAGAACATGAGAACTCTGGCATTGCTACGTCTCAGCCCTCGAACACTGATTTCAGTGATCAGGCCAGTGTCCTCATGGCCGAACGAGAGGAAGAGATGACACGAAGAATTGAGGAGCAACAAGCTACTATTCTTGCGCAACAAGAATCCATCAGGCGCTTAGAAATGATGATGGAGAAACTTGTGGGCAAGAAGAAGATGGACGAAGGAGGATCCAAATCGAAGCAAGAAGGCTACGACGGGGATCAGGATGTCCACTCGATGTCATCGGAAGCGGAATCAAATCCACGTACAAAAGAGCAAGATCATGTGCTGCGGGATTTCCAAAAGCAGTTGGATGCTCTGAAACTCCAAGGGCAATCTAAGGAGCTGGGGGTGGCGAGGCCATATCCTATAGAATGGGATGATGTCCCATATCCTCCGAAATTCAAGCCACTTAACTTAGTGCAGTTCGACGGAAAAAGTTCTCCGTCACAACACATCTACTACTTCAAAGCACAAACTGGGCATATAACGGGTAATGATCCTATCATGACCCGATTATTCATTAGCACTCTTAAAGAATTAAGCCTTGAGTGGTTTGAAGGTTAGAGCACAGTTACGTCAACTCTTGGAAAGATCGCAAAGGCTCTTTATGGCCCGATTACCGATGATGACGAGGTGTCTATGGCCACTTGTTGGCGAAAAGCAAAGAAGGCGAATCTGTCAGCACTTTCGTCAAGAGATTCCGAAACCAATCTTTGCACTCCCAAGACCAAGTCTCGGAAAAGACGTTCATCGCGATGTGCAGAGCCAACCTCTTGATCGACATACTTTCGAAGATGGGTGCGGTTGAAGCACACTCTTGGAAGGAGTTGGTGAGGCAAAGGCGAACAAATTGAAAACATGCTTAAGAGGATTGAGGCGGAAGAACCTCAGGATTATCGTTCTAAAAAGGGGGGTAATCAGAGCAATTTCACGCCTCAAAAACAATCAAAGGGGAAGGAGACTCTAGCTGTGGAGACTCAACCTACTGCAAAACCTTTTAAGCAGAAACCAAATGCCTCCGATAACCGTCCTATGAAGAAGTATGATTTCAAGGAAGATCAGGTTGTCCCTATCTTCAAGACTTTACTCAAGATGAACAAGATCACGCTTCCGGAAATAAAGAAGCCGGAGGAAGCTTCAAGGACGGATGATCCAAAATATTGCATGTACCATCGAATGGTACACCATCAAACAGTCGTGCTACATCTTGAAAGACAAGATCCAAGTCTTGTTAGAAGCGGGTGTTATGACTTTGCGAGAGGATCAAAAGAAGGTGTCTGCAAACATGGTCGCTCTCCAGTTTGGCGATTTTGCGGAGTTTCAAGTGCAGGATGGTGTAAAGCCAATCCCTCAAGCAGAGGCCAGAGTTGTGAACTTTGACCTCCAACGGCGGGAAGCGCAAGGTATGGTCCCTTACACCACGCCGAAAGGCGAAATTATGTGGGTTCACCCTGACTTGTTATCAGATGAACAATGGACTTCTTCAAAGTCCAAAGGGAAGACTTATGCGCCACCTCATTTGTCTTGGGAAAAGGAGCAAGTCAATGACTCCACCGAGCAACAAACCGCCCCGGCCGCACAACCTGTACCAGCGTTGGCCACTCGAGGCGGAAAAGAGTTCTCAAAGGAGTATCCCGAGGCAACACCCGATGTACCAGCAAAGGCGCCGGTCGGTGAGCCCAAAATAAGGGAGATCCGCTACAACAAAGCGCTTAGGAAGGACACGCCCGAAACTTCGAAGGCCCTTTCGGTTTGGCGTTTTAGCCCGGCTCTCAACATCCGGCGAGGATCACCTTATTCGAACTCTTGCGACTTTCTCAATCTACGAGCTCTGCGGCGTTGGCGGAATATGGCGTTCCTCACTTATTTCGGGCTTCGGCGAAGTTTGTGCCCAATGTCATCGAGGTTTTCAAAGGGCGATACCTTGCATTACTTTTTCATCGAGGATATGCAAGTGAAGAACCGAAGCATGACGAGCCATTATACTTTACGGTTACATTGGCTCTGTCGAATCAGCAGAGCTCAAGTTGACCGGGATCCGCATTGAGCATCATCCCATTGAGAATCATACAACATCTTGGGATACATTTGCATCGGTTAGCGACAGCGGGACTACCATCTACGGTTTCAATGCTACCAATTCGTCCCTTAGGCAAGATCAAACTCAAATGCCAAATAGGAGACTTGAAGACCGGCGTTACACTTTCGTCATTGATGCGGATACATCTTATAATCTGCTATTGGGTGCCCTTGGATCCATGAAAATCGATCGTCCCTTCTACGTTACATCAATGCATGAAGTATGTAGATGAGGAAGGGTGGTTAAAACATTGGTCGCGGAAGGCAACCATTCAAAGGTGTGGAGAATTATTTTCTTGATTACGTCCACTACCTTGAGGAAGGCCAAACCGGCGAACCACGGTCGAGGACTATGGCGGTGAAATGAAGGCGACATAGAGCCCGAACAAGGAGTTGTTTTCAATGATGTAAAACCCTTTGTAATCGATCTGAATGATCCTGATGACGACATAGTCGTTTTTAATGAAAATTATGATTTAGCTTACGTATCGGGTGTTAAAAGTCATACTGACTTAACGTCAGAAATTCTTCCACGGTTGTATGCTGAACCGACATTGCACATGCCCATTCAGTCGTCATTCATGACGATCAAAACACTCAACTCTTATGGCGGTTTTGTGATCTGGCCGGAATGATGATCAGAAAGACATTATCTTTGGGCAAGTTAACAAACCATTGCAAGCTGAGGTGGAACAACCCCAAGCAAAAGGGAAAGAACCCCAATTCTCATATTTCTCGCCAACAGCGCAAAATTTGATGAAGAAAATGGGGTATGACTTCTTCCACAAAGAAGGACTAAACTTCGGAAAAGGCATCAGGACACCAATCCAATCTGCTTATGTCCCGGAAGGCCAGCCTGATGATTACTATCATAAAACTCGTAAAGGGTTAGGATACGAGTCGCCACCGTACTCATGGCATGTCATGGTGAGGGTGAATCAGATCATTCATCTTACGGCGATTCACGGGATTACGGCGTCGGTATAGGGCAATTTAAGTCCTTGATGGCTAATATGACCTCGGTGATCAATAGAGATCCAAGAAGATGATCTCTTACGCTATTGGAGGATCAATGAGTCAACGACTTGGAATGCAATGGGAACATCGTTTTGAACAACGAGAGCCACCGATGACAAAGTAGTCCAAGTAAATATGGGGGCGAAGCTAATCCAAAACCCATATTCATAGCGATAGTTTGGCGGTGAAGAAAGGGAGCCTTATTGCTTTGAGTGCGAGAATATATCGATGTCTTAGCATGGAATTACGAAGATATGCACGGTTTAGACCCTCAAGTGGCTATGCTGCGCCTTAATATCAAACCAGGTGCTAAGCACGTTAAGCGGCGACAGCGGCGATTCTCCCCTCGGTCATGAAGGCCATCGAGAAAGAAATCGAGAAGGCGATCAAAGCGGGGTTCATCAGGAAGTCACGGCATCGGCGGGTAGCAAATATTGTGCCGTGGTAAAGAAAAGCGGACAGATCCGACCGTGTGTTGATTACCGAGACGTAAATGCGGCATGTCCGAAAGACGAGTTCCCTCTACCAATTACGGACATTATCATCGACAACACATGTGGATTTGAGAGGATGTCTTTTATGGATGGCTTCTCAGGGTACAATCGGATCAAAATGCATCGATGGCGAAAAGCACACGCTTTCGAACACCGTCACGGAATATCTTGTTATCTGATTATGCCTTCGGCTTGAAAAGCGGGGGCTACATACCGGCGTGCCATGACCACCATTTTCGAAAACATTTGCGGAAAAGCGGTGGAATGCTACGTGAAGCGATTTAGTAGTTAAGAGTCGTCACAAAGGTGATCACTTGCATGATTTGAAGACAACATTTGAGATAATGCGGGCACATCGGTTGAAGATGAACCCAACCAAGTCTTTTAAGGGGATGTCAAGTGGTAAATTCTTAGGGTTAGTGGTCACGGCCGGATGGTATCGTCTCGATCGGACAAGATCAAAGCTATCCGGGAACTTCCACCTCCTAGAAGCCTTAGGGAGCCGTGGTCTCCAAGGCGTTTGGCTTATATTAGCGATTCATTTCCAATTTATCGGAAATGTCAACCCTTCTCGAAGCTCATGAAGAAAGGTGTATCGTTAGTTTGGGATGAAGATTGCGGAAGGCATTGAAGAGATTAAAACATATCTTTCTAATCCCCACATTGCTAGTTGCACCTAAATCGGAAAGCCCTTCACGATTTACATCCGTCTTCTGAGTATCGTTAGCGAGTCTTTTAACGGGGCGATGACAATGGCCACGGCGGTGATCTATTACCTTAGTAGGGCTGTCGGGGCGAATATCGATATCCTCCCATTCGGAAGGAATGTTTGGCTTTGGTCTTTGCCATCCAAAGATGCGGCATTACGGTGGGGCCGGACTATACCGTCATCTCGAATCGACCCCATAAGGGTATTTATGACCCGGCTGGCACGTTGAATGGCGAATGGCTAGATGGGCATTGTTATTATCTCGATCGATATTCACTTCAAACCTCAGAAGGCGGTGAAGGGTCAAGCTGTGTGTGATCTTATGGCTAACCATCCTTTGAAAGGAAAAGTCGAATTGTATCAAGACATGCACGATGAACCTTATGAAGCCAATTTAGCCTCTAAGGAGCAGGTGTGGCAATTGTTCTTTGATGGAGCAGCGAGCAACTCGGCTGACCTGTTGTAGCGGTGGGGGTAGTGTTGATATCTCCACAAAACCACGTGATACCGCGAGCGGTGTCGTTGTCAGAACCATGCACCAATAACGTAGCAGAGTATAACGCGTTATTGATTGGTCTCGACATAGCCAAACATTTAGGCGTGAAACACCTTGAAGCATTTGGGGATTCCGACTAATCGTAAAACAACTAAGAGGAGAGTCACGAAGTCGGGCGAAGACCTTATCCCTCATCATCGTGGCCGTGACTTTAGTGACTCCTTTGGAAGCTTTACATTGATCATGTGCCCGTTTGCGAACACTTATCGCGTCGTTAGCATCTCTTGCGACCAACTACTGCACGAGAATGCCACTCGGCGGGTTATTGTGTCTAGTCGGCTATTTCGACCAAAATATGTATTACAAATCCAAGCGGTCGAAGGCGAACCTAAGTCACTTGAAGCCGCGAGGCTGGCGGTTCCGATCATCGACTATGTCTTGCATGGGATATTGCGAAGACATAAAAGAAAGGGAGTCAATTCGTCGGCGAGCATCAAGATTTTACTATGATTCCCGATTCTGAGACTTTATATAGAAGGTCATATGATGGAGTTCTTGCCGATGTTTGTCAACTAAGGAAGCGAGCGAGTCTTGAAAGAAGCTCATGGCGGTGTTTGCGGGCGCACCAACTGGACCCAAGTTATGGGACGGTTCGTGAACTTAGGTATTATTGGCCAACAATGGTGAAAAGCGCCGTGGCTTCGCTAAGCGGTGCCATGCATGCGGATACATGCTAATTACCTTCACCAACCGCCGGAACACTTGCACCCTCTTGCCCGTCTGGCGTTTGAAACATGGGGAATGGACATTGTTGGTCCAATTTCTCCGCCTTCTTCAAAGGACATCGCTTCATATTGGCAATAGCGATTATTTCTCAAAGTGGGCTGAAGCCATCCCATTGAGATTGGTCAAGACAAGTGATGTGATTAAATTTGTTAAACATCATGTCATATACCGATATGGTGTGCCCGGCGGTGTCCACGACAATGGTCCGCAATTTGTCAGTCATGCTTTCACGCGGTTCTGCGATAAATTCCGAATCCGGAATTTAGCATCAACAGCTTACTACCCCGCTGCGAACGGACAAGCTGAAGCTTTTAATAAGACGATCATCAAGATCCTTACTAAGATGGTCTCGTCAAATAAGAAGGATTGGGATGATAAGTTGGGACAAAGTTTGTGGGCTTACCGCTGTGGTTCGCACACCAACGGGTACCACCCCATATTCTTTAGTTTATGGTTGCGAAGCTATTTTACCGATGGAGATTCAAATTCCGTCACTACGAATGGCATTAACCACAGGAATGACGACTGAAGAAAATCATCGTCGACGCCTAGAGGAACTTGAAATGCTGGATGAGAAGCGACTACAGGCTCAACAGCATATCGAGTTGTACCAGACCCGGGTTTCTAAAGCATTTGACAAGAAAGTCCGAGGTCGTATTTTCAAGGAAGGCGACCTTGTGCTCATTGTCCGGCGCCGATGATCCTCAATTCTAAGAAGAAGGGGAAATTCGAACCAAAATGGGAAGGACCGTTGGTAGTGGAGTCTGTTTACTCGAATGGAGCGTACCGCCTAACCAATCAAGAAGGCGACAAAATCATGATGCCTATCAACGGTAAATTTCTGAAGAAATATTACCCCTAATTAATTATCTTATTACTTCTAGGTATTGGCTTACCAAGTAATATTCCAATATTTTATATTCACAATATTATTTGTTTCTTACAAATGGCGATTATTGTCCAATATTGGCCTACCAAGTGATGTGTCAATATTCTTACAATGTCCACCATTTCCCATAAATGATGTTCATTATTGGCCTACCAAGTGATGTGTCAATATTCTTACAATGTCCACCATTTCCCATAAATGATGTTCATTATTGGCCTACCAAGTGATGTGTCAATATTCTTACAATGTCCACCATTTCCCATAAATGATGTTCATTATTGGCCTACCAAGTGATGTGTCAATATTCTTACAATGTCCACCATTTCCCATAAATGATGTTCATTATTGGCCTACCAAGTGATGTAATGTTCTAATTTCACCTCTATCGGTTCTTTCATCGAATAGCGGTCTACCATGCGAGGTGCCTCTATTTCAACCATAGTCGTTATACTCTCATGTCAATGAGCGACTTGACTACTCCACATGATCATTCCTTTAAATGATTACGTTTGTAATCCTTATTGTTATACTTTCCGTCAGCGAACAACTTGATTGCTTTACGATCCGCGATCGTTATACTTTTATGTCAGCTGAGCGATTCGATCACAACTTTCACACTATCTTGTTCACGGTAGTAGCCTACCATGCAATTTACCTTTATTCCAATCATAGTCGTTATACTCTCATGTCAATGAACGACTTGACTACTCCCACATGATCATTCCTTTAAATGATTCTGTTTGTAATCCTTATTGTTATACTTTCACGTCACTGAACAATTCGATTACTTTTTGATCACAATCGTTATACTTTTATGTCACTGAATGATTCAATCATCCTCATATGATTTTATTCCTATTAATGACCTACTAGGCAATTTGCCTTTATCTTTTAATCCAGCCTT
This sequence comes from Asparagus setaceus, assembly GCA_012295165.1. Lineage (NCBI taxonomy): Eukaryota > Viridiplantae > Streptophyta > Magnoliopsida > Asparagales > Asparagaceae > Asparagus > Asparagus setaceus. The sequence goes on from CM022705.1 coordinate 5,865,963, forward strand.
GAGCGGCTAAGGATAGAGGGGAGATTTTAGCATTAAGCCTAAAAGAACCTCCTCGAAAACTCATCATACTGAGGGGAAAAGTATGGCTAGTCCAGTTCAAACGGCAACTGGTAAAGACATACCAAGTCCGTTGATAGCTGGGAGTTTGCTAAAAATTCCAAATTGCAAATGCAAATTGCACAAGAAAACATTAAATGGACACCAAAGACGAAATTTTATATAACAAAATCAAGGGTACATAGATTACAAGTTCTCAAGGGTTTGGCGGATTTCGGTAGCAATCTTGACCATAGTTTCCTTGTGAGCGACCTTGACCTCCTCCGTCGCCTGCTTATAAAGATCGTCGTCGAGAAATACGGGCATCGGCTCCGCGGCGCTTAGCCCATCAGTCATTAGATTGACACGCTGCGGCCTCGTGCTCCGCGCATTGAGCCATCAGAGTTTGATGTTTCTCAGTAGCAGCTGCTAGCCCACTCTCTGCCTCGGCCAATTTTGCTTGAATATCGACGAGTGCAGCCTTATAGGAGTCAACCAGGAGTTGTTGGTTACGCTCGACGCCAGCAACCCTTTTCTTTTCATCATAAAGAGGCACGGCCTTTTCAAAGAGCTGGCCAATAGTCTGCTTCTTCTCGAGTAGTTGACGTTGGAGCTCAAACTGAGTATCGTCTCTTATTCTTCTAAGCTGCATAACACGGTCCTCAATCCTGGAACGAAGGGACTGGTCACGCTGTCTCTGCCATTTACCGAAAAGGGTCTCTGCCTGTACCAGATAAGTTCGATAAGGCAGCGTAGCTGCAGCGTTGGTCAAGCTTTGCATCACGTCCAAGAGAGGTTCCAATACAGCCTTGATCCCAGCAAAGTCCCCACCACGCTCTAACACTTGAGCAGGAGATTCTTTTAAGATGGTGAGGAAATTATGGCGAATCATAGATACCGTATTCTTTTGACAAATCAAAGAAGAGGGGTACCAACGAAGGATTTGAACCCGACGGACAAGCGAGGGCGGGATTGGCGGGACTTCAATCGAAGGAGTGGTAGTGGCAGTCAAAGCGGTGAGGTCTCGAGCACAACATGGCGAGGATCGCCAAATCATCATCGCGGGTCACAGGTTGACTTCGAAACAACAGCGACCACGGAGACTCTTGGCATCACCGGGCATACTCTTGGCGGCATCGGGGGCCTTGATAATGGGGCTTAAAGCGGTGGCGGCTTCAATCAAGGCTTCTCTCCTTACCGCTTGACTACGCTTGGTCGAGGAGGCCACGGTCTCTTAGATCCTTGAGTTGTTGGCACCAAAGCTTGGCTTCCTCAGGGCTCGAAGTGGGGGTGGCTTCTTGGGGCCTGACTCCAGCAGTGGCTGGCGAGTAGAACTTTCAAGAGGATCTTCGGAATATATTCGATGGTTCTCCAAAGGCGAAATCTCGGTATCTCGTCTGAGTTCAGCCAGGGAGTTTCTTCAAAACCAGCGAGAAGAAGAGATGTTGCTACCGTACTCATCTAGAGCCTCATCTATATCCTTTGGGTCTCATGTGGGCTGGATTGGCGTGATGGCTCTTGAGTCCCATGAGGCTGGATTGGCGTGAGGGCTCCACATCGGCTTGGGGTTTAGCGGTCCGGCATCCGTTTGGTGCAAATACTCCTTTAGTCGAATCGGCTCCTCGTTGAAGTCGGCCTTCCTATAGCGGCCCGAATCAATGCGTAGCCCGAAGAGTTGATGTTGAAACACGGAATTTGGCGTTTGCCATGCAATGCCACTTGCGATCTGTGAGCGTCGTCCGGGATTGAGGGTCGTTGCGGAAGAAAAAGCGAGCACCGTCGCCCGGCGGTCCAATACCAAGCCACGGCTCCCACAACTAAGCGCGGCCGTCGGATTGTAGTGAGGATTGGGATTACCGACATACAGTTGGTCATACCGGCCCGGCGAACAAAGCGGCAAGGTAGATAAGGCTCCGTTCGCATATAGGACGAAGCGGCATACAAAATACCACAGTGGGATGCTCATGAGCCATAAGAAGCGACCAAGTGATAGAGTGGTATAACCACGAGCATTGGGTTCATCCACTAAAGCTTGTCCATAAGTGACCCGGGGAAAATGAGGAGGCACGGTTAAAGAATAACTCTTATAGTCGGGAGGCGCCTTGAAGCCATGTAATGCTTGGTCAATCGGCGTTCTCTAGCCTCGGATGAAAGGAGTAACTTGTCCCTCCACATGTGCGAAGGTGTACCCATAAGAGTAGGGCAATGCATGACGAACCACGCCATAAGATAGGCGTATGGTAATTCTACCCTTGGGTTCTCGGCACCATGGCGAAGGCATAGCAAAGGCGCCGCAACCAGCGGTGAATCACGGGCAATCATGGCGGGAAGAAGTGCATATTGGCGCCCGTCGCTAAGCGGACAGCGAGGAAAATCACCTCGGATGCCCGATGGAGTCAAAGGCTGCCGGCGGATGGCGATGTGTTTGAGCCATAACATGAGGTAGCACGCTATACGACCTTGAAGAAATCGGCTCCCGCTCGGTAAAGATAAGTGTCAAATGTCGTCCCTTCAGGAAGCCATGCTCGTCTGTGTCGATCACATAGGACATTGGAAGGTTACCGAGCACAAGCGTGACAAAGCACCGCCTCAAGAGGACCTAGGGGCACCAGCGTACCTTTTATCATCTAGCCCTTCAAAGGGTAGTGAGCCCAAATCTTTGTGACTAATGGACTTCTCCCCTTCTTATCGGTAGCGGCCGTGCCTACATGTGCAAATATGATAATGGCACATCACTTCCCAATAGGTCTCCACTACTTGGGGTGATCTCTTTCCAAATCCGTCGAGTTCTTTATACCGGGATGTACTCCTCATACGGATACCTCCCATGAGGTAGTCAATCTCGGCCATCTCATGCAAAGCAATCCCCAACTTCGCCATCAGGGGTGAAGAAAGTGTGAGTATCGAGTTATACAACTCCAAGATTCCAAGGCTGTTGAGAATTGTTCCTCAAACCAGTTGAGTTGCCACGATAGGAGCCCTAAGGCCAAACCTCTCCAACTTCGTCCGATACTCTTCTAGAATGTATTGGTGATGCGAGGCCACCATTGCGAAGGACCCCATCGAGACCAACCGAGTCAGGAAATCCTTGGCGGGAATTGCCCTTCCGCCTTATGGAAAGCACGACCAAAGGTGTTGGCGCGACGGTGATTCACCAACGAGGAAGCTCCCTTTGGAAAAGCTCAGGTTGTAGACCAGTTACATGATGACCATGGCGGTCCACCTGTGCACCATCTCGGGAAAAGCGACCACACATTACTCCGTCTTGAGTGGGAGTTAGATCCCAATTCATCTTCCTAGGAGTAGAAGCGACCCTTAGCGAAGTGAGTGAGCGATCCGCGTTCCATTGCGGGCAAGAACATGTAGCGTGAGTTCACCACCTGAGCCACTTGTATGAACCCAAGTCCAATAGATCACGGATCCTCGGCATCATCGCCAAACAAGAAGGCGGGCTTTATAATCGGTCGGTTGGCCAATTCGAGAGGGCATCGTAATCCAGCGCCTAAATGTGGGTGTCGAGGGTTGAAGGCGGTTTCAATTCTTCTTCATTCCTATCCACAAATGCGAGGAGCGTTCATGAGAGGGAGAAAGTCGGGTTACGCCTCTTGAGCACCATTTGCTCAAAGCACCCGTTGAGGGATGGGGGTAGAGGATGCTCAACTACACAAAAGAAGAAGAAGTTAATCTCGAGAGGCTTAAATCGCCACTTCAAAAGACAAAGTCACTCAGAAGGCGAACCTCGTCAAGCAGGCGAACCGTCATCAATGGGCGAACCGCCCGGACAAGCGAACCTCGTCAAACTAGGCTCATCCAACAAGAAAGCAAGCCTCGTCGAGCGAGACTCATCTTCCCGAGCGAGCCTGCGCTAAACAAGACTCATCATTCAAAGAGGCGAGACTTCGTCTCTCGGACAAGCGAGCCTCACCAAGCGAGACCCATCCCACAAGAAGGCGAGCCTCGCTAAACAAGACTCATCATTCAAAGAGGCGAGACTTCGCCCGAAGCGAGCTTCATCTAAGATAATCAAACCTGCGCCAAGCAGTGAGTTTCAAAACAAAGACCCTATGGGGATCACGGAAAATCAAGAACCTGTTGAGGTTTATCAAACCAAGCGAGGCAAGCCTCGTTAAAACGGCAGTGCGGTTAGAAAGTTACGATCTTTGAGATCGATCTCTTCTCAGTGAAAATTATGTCCGCGAAATCAACTCTGGCAGATTATAAAAGTCATGTCTTGGCGGCGATGCTCTTCGCCTTTACGTGGCGGGCGGTGGAAGCGAGCGAAGTCCCAACGGGCTTTGCCTTTGCCGATGGCGGTTTTGGGGCCATTGCTTGGCGTCAAGGAGGATTTGGTGATCTAAATTTGTGGCTTGAGGAAGATGGCGGTGGGGAACTTTCTGCGACCTTTATTTGTCATATATAGGGTCTCGAAGAACCCAAGCGGCGAAACCCTCTTGTCGGGCGAGGTTAGCCTACGGCGATGAACCTCGACATTCAGCGAGGTTGGCGTGCGGCGATGAACCTCGACATTCAGCGAGGTTGGCGTGCGGCGATGAACCTGCGCCATTCAGCGAGGTTAGCCTACGATAGTGAGCCTCGACATTCAGCGAGGTTAGCCTACGGCGATGAACCTCGACATTCAGCGAGGTTAGCCTACGGCGATGAACCTGCGCCATTCAGCGAGGTTAGCCTACAGCGATGAACCTCGACATTCAGCGAGGTTAGCCTACGGCGATGAACCTCGCCATTCAGCGAGGTTAGCCTACGGCGATGAACCTCGACATTCAGCGAGGTTGGCGTGCAGCGATGAACCTGCGCCATTCAGCGAGGTTAGCCTACGGCGATGAACCTCGCCATTCAGCGAGGTTGGCGTGCAGCGATGAACCTCGACATTCAGCGAGGTTAGCCTACAGCGATGAACCTCGACATTCAGCGAGGTTAGCCTACGGCGATGAACCTCGACATTCAGCGAGGTTAGCCTACGGCGATGAACCTCGACATTCAGCGAGGTTGGCGTGCAGCGATGAACCTCGACATTCAGCGAGGTTAGCCTACGGCGATGAACCTCGCCATTCAGCGAGGTTAGCCTACGGCGATGAACCTCGCCATTCAGCGAGGTTGGCGTGCAGCGATGAACCTGCGCCATTCAGCGAGGTTAGCCTACGGCGATGAACCTCGACATTCAGCGAGGTTAGCCTACGGCGATGAACCTCGACATTCAGCGAGGTTAGCCTACGGCGATGAACCTCGCCATTCAGCGAGGTTGGCGTGCGGCGATGAACCTCGACATTCAGCGAGGTTAGCCTACGGCGATGAACCTCGACATTCAGCGAGGTTAGCCTACGGCGATGAACCTCGACATTCAGCGAGGTTAGCCTACGGCGATGAACCTCGCCATTCAGCGAGGTTAGCCTACGGCGATGAACCTCGACATTCAGCGAGGTTGGCGTGCAGCGATGAACCTCGACATTCAGCGAGGTTGGCGTGCAGCGATGAACCTCGCCATTCAGCGAGGTTAGCCTACGGCGATGAACCTCGACATTCAGCGAGGTTGGCGTGCGGCGATGAACCTCGCCATTCAGCGAGGTTAGCCTACGGCGATGAACCTCGCCATTCAGCGAGGTTAGCCTACGGCGATGAACCTCGACATTTATCACGAAGTTGGCGTGCAGCGATGAACCTCGACATTCAGCGAGGTTGGCGTGCAGCGATGAACCTGCGCCATTCAGCGAGGTTAGCCTACGGCGATGAACCTGCCATTCAGCGAGGTTGGCGTGCAGCGATGAACCTGCGCCATTCAGCAGAGGTTAGCCTACAGCGATGAACCTCGCCATTCAGCGAGGTTGGCGTGCAGCGATGAACCTGCGCCATTCAGCAGAGGTTAGCCTACAGCGATGAACCTGCGCCATTCAGCGAGGTTAGCCTACGGCGATGAACCTCGACATTCAGCGAGGTTAGCCTACGATAGTGAGCCTCGACATTCAGCGAGATTAGTCAGCGTGAAGCTTAAAACCCAACCATTTCATCACGAGGTTCACCTACGGCGTGAAACTTCGTTATCAGACCAAAATGCATAAATGCATCCGGTAGAGGTTAAGCCTACGGCGATGAACCTCGCCATTCAGCGAGGTTAGCCTACAGCGATGAACCTCGACATTCAGCGAGGTTGGCGTGCAGCGATGAACCTCGACATTCAGCGAGGTTGGCGTGCGGCGATGAACCTCGACATTCAGCGAGGTTGGCGTGCAGCGATGAACCTCGACATTCAGCGAGGTTGGCGTGCGGCGATGAACCTCGCCATTCAGCGAGGTTAGCCTACAGCGATGAACCTCGCCATTCAGCGAGGTTAGCCTACGATAGTGAGCCTCGACATTCAGCGAGGTTAGCCTACGGCGATGAACCTCGACATTCAGCGAGGTTAGCCTACGATAGTGAGCCTCGACATTCAGCGAGGTTAGCCTACGGCGATGAACCTCGCCATTCAGCGAGGTTAGCCTACGATAGTGAGCCTCGACATTCAGCGAGGTTAGCCTACAGCGATGAACCTCGCCATTCAGCGAGGTTAGCCTACGGCGATGAACCTCGCCATTCAGCGAGGTTAGCCTACGGCGATGAACCTCGCCATTCAGCGAGGTTGGCGTGCGGCGATGAACCTCGACATTCAGCGAGGTTGGCGTGCAGCGATGAACCTCGACATTCAGCGAGGTTAGCCTACAGCGATGAACCTCGACATTCAGCGAGGTTAGCCTACAGCGATGAACCTCGACATTCAGCGAGGTTGGCGTGCGGCGATGAACCTCGACATTCAGCGAGGTTGGCGTGCAGCGATGAACCTCGACATTCAGCGAGGTTAGCCTACGGCGATGAACCTCGACATTCAGCGAGGTTAGCCTACAGCGATGAACCTGCGCCATTCAGCGAGGTTAGCCTACGATAGTGAGCCTCGACATTCAGCGAGGTTAGCCTACAGCGATGAACCTCGACATTCAGCGAGGTTAGCCTACAGCGATGAACCTCGACATTCAGCGAGGTTAGCCTACAGCGATGAACCTGCGCCATTCAGCGAGGTTGGCGTGCGGCGATGAACCTCGACATTCAGCGAGGTTAGCCTACGATAGTGAGCCTCGACATTCAGCGAGGTTGGCGTGCGGCGATGAACCTCGCCATTCAGCGAGGTTAGCCTACGATAGTGAGCCTCGACATTCAGCGAGGTTAGCCTACAGCGATGAACCTCGACATTCAGCGAGGTTGGCGTGCGGCGATGAACCTCGACATTCAGCGAGGTTAGCCTACGGCGATGAACCTCGCCATTCAGCGAGGTTGGCGTGCAGCGATGAACCTGCGCCATTCAGCGAGGTTAGCCTACAGCGATGAACCTCGACATTCAGCGAGGTTAGCCTACAGCGATGAACCTCGACATTCAGCGAGGTTAGCCTACAGCGATGAACCTCGACATTCAGCGAGGTTAGCCTACGGCGATGAACCTCGACATTCAGCGAGGTTAGCCTACAGCGATGAACCTCGACATTCAGCGAGGTTAGCCTACGATAGTGAGCCTCGACATTCAGCGAGGTTAGCCTACGGCGATGAACCTCGCCATTCAGCGAGGTTAGCCTACAGCGATGAACCTCGACATTCAGCGAGGTTAGCCTACAGCGATGAACCTCGACATTCAGCGAGGTTAGCCTACAGCGATGAACCTCGCCATTCAGCGAGGTTGGCGTGCAGCGATGAACCTCGCCATTCAGCGAGGTTGGCGTGCAGCGATGAACCTCGCCATTCAGCGAGGTTAGCCTACAGCGATGAACCTCGACATTCAGCGAGGTTAGCCTACAGCGATGAACCTCGACATTCAGCGAGGTTAGCCTACGGCGATGAACCTCGACATTCAGCGAGGTTAGCCTACGGCGATGAACCTCGACATTCAGCGAGGTTAGCCTACGGCGATGAACCTCGACATTCAGCGAGGTTAGCCTACAGCGATGAACCTCGCCATTCAGCGAGGTTAGCCTACGATAGTGAGCCTCGACATTCAGCGAGGTTAGCCTACGATAGTGAGCCTCGACATTCAGCGAGGTTAGCCTACGATAGTGAGCCTCGACATTCAGCGAGGTTAGCCTACAGCGATGAACCTCGACATTCAGCGAGGTTAGCCTACAGCGATGAACCTCGACATTCAGCGAGGTTGGCGTGCAGCGATGAACCTCGACATTCAGCGAGGTTGGCGTGCAGCGATGAACCTCGCCATTCAGCGAGGTTAGCCTACGGCGATGAACCTCGACATTCAGCGAGGTTGGCGTGCGGCGATGAACCTCGCCATTCAGCGAGGTTAGCCTACGGCGATGAACCTCGACATTCAGCGAGGTTAGCCTACAGCGATGAACCTGCGCCATTCAGCGAGGTTAGCCTACAGCGATGAACCTGCGCCATTCAGCGAGGTTAGCCTACGGCGATGAACCTGCGCCATTCAGCGAGGTTAGCCTACAGCGATGAACCTCGACATTCAGCGAGGTTAGCCTACAGCGATGAACCTGCGCCATTCAGCGAGGTTAGCCTACGGCGATGAACCTCGCCATTCAGCGAGGTTGGCGTGCGGCGATGAACCTCGACATTCAGCGAGGTTAGCCTACGGCGATGAACCTCGACATTCAGCGAGGTTGGCGTGCAGCGATGAACCTCGACATTCAGCGAGGTTGGCGTGCGGCGATGAACCTCGACATTCAGCGAGGTTGGCGTGCGGCGATGAACCTCGACATTCAGCGAGGTTAGCCTACGGCGATGAACCTCGACATTCAGCGAGGTTAGCCTACAGCGATGAACCTCGACATTCAGCGAGGTTAGCCTACGGCGATGAACCTCGCCATTCAGCGAGGTTAGCCTACAGCGATGAACCTCGACATTCAGCGAGGTTGGCGTGCAGCGATGAACCTCGACATTCAGCGAGGTTAGCCTACAGCGATGAACCTGCGCCATTCAGCGAGGTTAGCCTACAGCGATGAACCTCGACATTCAGCGAGGTTAGCCTACAGCGATGAACCTCGCCATTCAGCGAGGTTGGCGTGCAGCGATGAACCTCGACATTCAGCGAGGTTGGCGTGCGGCGATGAACCTCGACATTCAGCGAGGTTAGCCTACAGCGATGAACCTCGACATTCAGCGAGGTTAGCCTACGGCGATGAACCTCGACATTCAGCGAGGTTAGCCTACGGCGATGAACCTCGACATTCAGCGAGGTTGGCGTGCGGCGATGAACCTCGACATTCAGCGAGGTTAGCCTACAGCGATGAACCTCGACATTCAGCGAGGTTAGCCTACGATAGTGAGCCTCGACATTCAGCGAGGTTAGCCTACAGCGATGAACCTCGACATTCAGCGAGGTTGGCGTCAGTTATACCCACTAACCCACGTTTCCACAATTTTAGCATGATGGTTACATGCTTAAAGCCCAATAAATAGCGTGGCGGCTATTAGGAGGGACTTTTGGAACTTTTGGAAAATTCAGCACTAGCGGCGCCAAGAGATTGAGTTCTTCATCAATCATCAACAACTTTGTTACGATCGTCAGCGGAAGCGGATCTCTACGTGAGCATTGAGTGAAGTCTTCTTCGCCACCAAGAACCCATATAAAAGAGAAGTCAAATCAACCTTCTCTTCCTCTGTAACCGAGAGAGTGTGATTGTAATTCTTCTTCAAATTCAATCAATACAAAACTTTTTCGACTCTACAAACGCAAAATGGTCAAATGTTGTGGGTAAAAGCTCATGAAGTAGTGAATTTTGGCATCTATGAAATTATTTGCCAATAGGTCGAAACTACTGAAAATAGCAAAAAATTGTCGGTTATGGCTCATGAAATCCTAAATTTTGGCCTCCACAAAATTATTTGCCTACTTGTTGAAATGACTAAAATGGCCAAAAATCATGGGTTATAGCTCATGAAATCATGAATTTTGGCCTCCACAAAATTATTTGCCAAGGGTCAAAATGACTAAAAATACTTATAAAATCATAGGTTAATCCTCTCAAAATTATGATTTCTGGCCTTCGCAAAAGTATTTACCAACAGGTCAAAATGACTAAAAATGACCAAAAATTGCGGGTTATAGTGCATGAAATCACGAATTTTGGCCTCCACAAAATTATTTTTCAAGTGGTCAATAGCGAAAAATCATGGGTTATAGCTCATAAAATCATGAATATTGGCCTCCACAAAATTATTTGCCTACTTGTTGAAATGACTAAAAATAGCAAAGAATCGTTGGCTATAGCTCATGAAATCATAAAGTTTGACCTCCGCAAAAGTATCTACCAATGGGGCGAAACGAGTAAAAATGGCCAAAACTTGTGCATTATAGTTCATGAAATCATGAATTTTGGCCAAAAATAATGGGTTATAGCTCATAAAGTCATAAATTTTGGCATTCACAAAATTATTTTCCAATTTGTTGAAATGACTAAAATGGCCAAAAATCATGGGTTATAGCTCATGAAATCATGAATTTTGGCCTCCACAAAATTATTTGACAATAGTTTGAAATGACTAAAAATGGCCAACAATTGTGAATTTTTCCCTCCACAATTTTATTTCCCAATGGGTCAAAATGACTAAATATGGCTAATAATTGTGTGTTATAGCTTATGAAATAGGAAAATTTTGGCCACCGTGAAATTATTTGCCAAGGGTCAAAATGACTAAAATGGCCAAAAATCATGGGTTATAGCTCATAAAATCATGAATTTTGGCCTTTGCAAAATTATTTGACAATAGTTTGAAATGACTAAAATGGCCAAAAATCATGGGTTATAGCTCATGAAATCTTTAATTTTGGCCTCCACAAAATTATTTGACAATGGACCAAAACTACTGAAATATGGCCAAAAATCATGGGTTATAGCTCATGAAATCTTTAATTTTGGCCTCCACAAAATTATTTGCCAAGGGTCAAAATGACTAAAAATACTTATAAAATCATAGGTTATAGCTCATGAAATCATGAATTTTGGCCTCCACAAAATTATTTGCCAAGGGTCAAAATGACTAAAATGACCAAAAATCATGGGTTATAGCTCATGAAATCTTTAATTTTGGCCTCCACAAAATTATTTGCCAAGGGTCAAAATGACTAAAATGACCAAAAATCATGGGTTATAGCTCATGAAATCTTGAATTTTGACCACCATGAAATTATTTGATAATAGTTCAAATGACTAAAATGGCCAAAAATCATGGGTTATAGCTCATAAAATCATGAATTTTGGCCAAAAATAATGGGTTATAGCTCATGAAATCTTTAATTTTGGCCTCCACAAAATTATTTGACAATAGTTTGAAATGACTAAAAGTAGTCAAAAATCTTGGGGTATAGCTCATGAAATCATGAATTTTGGCCTTTGCAAAATTATTTGACAATAGTTTGAAATGACTAAAAGTAGTCAAAAATCTTGGGGTATAGCTCATGAAATCATGAATTTTGGCCTTTGCAAAATTATTTGACAATAGTTTGAAATGACTAAAATGGCCAAAAATCATGGGTTATAGCTCATGAAATCTTGAATTTTGACCACCATGAAATTATTTGACAATAGTTTGAAATGACTAAAATGGCCAAAACTTGTGCATTATAGTTCATGAAATCATGAATTTTGGCCTTTGCAAAATTATTTGACAATAGTTTGAAATGACTAAAATGGCAAAAATCATGGGTTATAGCTCATAAAGTCATAAATTTTGGCATTCACAAAATTATTTGATAATAGTTCAAATGACTAAAGAAATGGCCAAAAATCATGGGTTATAGCTCATGAAATCTTTAATTTTGGCCTCCACAAAATTATTTTCCAATTGGTTGAAATGACTAAAATGGCCAACAATTGTGAATTTTGGCCAAAAATAATGGGTTATAGCTCATGAAATCTTTAATTTTGGCCTCCACGAAATTATTTGACAATAGTTTGAAATGACTAAAAGTAGTCAAAAATCTTGGGGTATAGCTCATGAAATCATGAATTTTGGCCTTTGCAAAATTATTTGACAATAGTTTGAAATGACTAAAATGGCCAACAATTGTGAATTTTGGCCAAAAATAATGGGTTATAGCTCATGAAATCATGAATTTTGGCCAAAAATAATGGGTTATAGCTCATGAAATCTTTAATTTTGGCCTCCACAAAATTATTTTCCAATTGGTTGAAATGACTAAAAGTAGTCAAAAATCTTGGGGTATAGCTCATGAAATCATGAATTTTGGCCTTTGCAAAATTATTTAACAATGGGTCGAAAAGACTAAAAATTACAAAAATATGGGTTATACCTCATGAAATCATGAATTTTGGCCAAAAATAATGGGTTATAGCTCATGAAATCATGAATTTTGGCCAAAAATAATGGGTTATAGCTCATGAAATCATGAATTTTGGCCAAAAATAATGGGTTATAGCTCATGAAATCTTGAATTTTGACCACCATGAAATTATTTGATAATAGTTCAAATGACTAAAATGGCAAAAATCATGGGTTATAGCTCATAAAATCATGAATTTTGGCCAAAAATAATGGGTTATAGCTCATGAAATCATGAATTTTGGCCTTTGCAAAATTATTTAACAATGGGTCGAAAAGACTAAAAATTACAAAAATATGGGTTATAGCTCATGAAATCTTGAATTTTGACCACCATGAAATTATTTGACAATAGTTTGAAATGACTAAAAGTAGTCAAAAATCTTGGGGTATAGCTCATGAAATCATGAATTTTGGCCTTTGCAAAATTATTTGACAATAGTTTGAAATGACTAAAATGGCAAAAATCATGGGTTATAGCTCATGAAATCTTGAATTTTGACCACCATGAAATTATTTGACAATAGTTTGAAATGACTAAAATGGCCAAAACTTGTGCATTATAGTTCATGAAATCATGAATTTTGGCCTTTGCAAAATTATTTGACAATAGTTTGAAATGACTAAAATGGCAAAAATCATGGGTTATAGCTCATAAAGTCATAAATTTTGGCATTCACAAAATTATTTGATAATAGTTCAAATGACTAAAGAAATGGCCAAAAATCATGGGTTATAGCTCATGAAATCTTTAATTTTGGCCTCCACAAAATTATTTTCCAATTGGTTGAAATGACTAAAATGGCCAACAATTGTGAATTTTGGCCAAAAATAATGGGTTATAGCTCATGAAATCTTTAATTTTGGCCTCCACGAAATTATTTGACAATAGTTTGAAATGACTAAAAGTAGTCAAAAATCTTGGGGTATAGCTCATGAAATCATGAATTTTGGCCTTTGCAAAATTATTTGACAATAGTTTGAAATGACTAAAATGGCCAACAATTGTGAATTTTGGCCAAAAATAATGGGTTATAGCTCATAAAATCATGAATTTTGGCCAAAAATAATGGGTTATAGCTCATGAAATCTTTAATTTTGGCCTCCACGAAATTATTTGACAATAGTTTGAAATGACTAAAATGGCCAAAAATCATGGGTTATAGCTCATAAAATCATGAATTTTGGCCTCCACAAAATTATTTGACAATAGTTTGAAATGACTAAAATGGCCAAAAATCATGGGTTATAGCTCATAAAATCATGAATTTTGGCCTTTGCAAAATTATTTAACAATGGGTCGAAAAGACTAAAAATTACAAAAATATGGGTTATACCTCATGAAATCATGAATTTTGGCCTTTGCAAAATTATTTGACAATAGTTTGAAATGACTAAAATGGCCAAAAATCATGGGTTATAGCTCATAAAATCATGAATTTTGGCCTTTGCAAAATTATTTGACAATAGTTTGAAATGACTAAAATGGCCAAAAATCATGGGTTATAACTCATGAAATCTTTAATTTTGGCCTCCACGAAATTATTTGACAATGGACCAAAACTACTGAAATATGGCCAAAAATCGTTGCTTATAGTTCATGAAATCATGAATTTTGGCCTCCACAAAATTATTTTCCAATTGGTTGAAATGACTAAAAGTAGTCAAAAATCTTGGGGTATAGCTCATGAAATCATGAATTTTGGCCTTTGCAAAATTATTTAACAATGGGTCGAAAAGACTAAAAATTACAAAAATATGGGTTATACCTCATGAAATCATGAATTTTGGCCAAAAATAATGGGTTATAGCTCATGAAATCATGAATTTTGGCCAAAAATAATGGGTTATAGCTCATGAAATCATGAATTTTGGCCAAAAATAATGGGTTATAGCTCATGAAATCTTGAATTTTGACCACCATGAAATTATTTGATAATAGTTCAAATGACTAAAGAAATGGCCAAAAATCATGGGTTATAGCTCATAAAATCATGAATTTTGGCCAAAAATAATGGGTTATAGCTCATGAAATCTTTAATTTTGGCCTCCACAAAATTATTTGACAATAGTTTGAAATGACTAAAAGTAGTCAAAAATCTTGGGGTATAGCTCATGAAATCATGAATTTTGGCCTTTGCAAAATTATTTGACAATAGTTTGAAATGACTAAAAGTAGTCAAAAATCTTGGGGTATAGCTCATGAAATCATGAATTTTGGCCTTTGCAAAATTATTTGACAATAGTTTGAAATGACTAAAATGGCCAAAAATCATGGGTTATAGCTCATAAAATCATGAATTTTGGCCTCCACGAAATTATTTGACAATAGTTTGAAATGACTAAAATGGCCAAAACTTGTGCATTATAGTTCATGAAATCATGAATTTTGGCCTTTGCAAAATTATTTGACAATAGTTTGAAATGACTAAAATGGCAAAAATCATGGGTTATAGCTCATGAAATCTTTAATTTTGGCCTCCACAAAATTATTTGACAATAGTTTGAAATGACTAAAATGGCCAAAAATCATGGGTTATAGCTCATGAAATCTTTAATTTTGGCCTCCACAAAATTATTTTCCAATTGGTTGAAATGACTAAAATGGCCAACAATTGTGAATTTTGGCCAAAAATAATGGGTTATAGCTCATGAAATCTTTAATTTTGGCCTCCACGAAATTATTTGACAATAGTTTGAAATGACTAAAATGGCCAAAAATCATGGGTTATAGCTCATGAAATCATGAATTTTGGCCTTTGCAAAATTATTTGACAATAGTTTGAAATGACTAAAATGGCCAACAATTGTGAATTTTGGCCAAAAATAATGGGTTATAGCTCATAAAATCATGAATTTTGGCCAAAAATAATGGGTTATAGCTCATGAAATCTTTAATTTTGGCCTCCACAAAATTATTTTCCAATTGGTTGAAATGACTAAAATGGCCAAAAATCATGGGTTATAGCTCATAAAATCATGAATTTTGGCCTCCACAAAATTATTTGACAATAGTTTGAAATGACTAAAATGGCCAAAAATCATGGGTTATAGCTCATAAAATCATGAATTTTGGCCTTTGCAAAATTATTTGACAATAGTTTGAAATGACTAAAATGGCCAAAAATCATGGGTTATAGCTCATGAAATCTTTAATTTTGGCCTCCACGAAATTATTTGACAATAGTTTGAAATGACTAAAATGGCCAAAAATCATGGGTTATAGCTCATGAAATCATGAATTTTGGCCAAAAATAATGGGTTATAGCTCATGAAATCTTTAATTTTGGCCTCCACAAAATTATTTTCCAATTGGTTGAAATGACTAAAAGTAGTCAAAAATCTTGGGGTATAGCTCATGAAATCTTTAATTTTGGCCTCCACAAAATTATTTGACAATAGTTTGAAATGACTAGAAATAGCCAAAAATCATGGGTTATAACTCATGAAATCTTGAATTTTGGTTTGCCAAAAATTATTTCTCAATGGGTTCAAATGACTAAAATGGCAAAAATCATGGGTTATAACTCATGAAATAGTAAATTTTGGCCTCCACAAAATTATTTGATAATAGTTCAAATGACTAAAGAAATGGCCAAAAATCATGGGTTATAGCTCATGAAATCATAAAGTTTGGACTATGCAAAATTATTTGCCATTGGGTTGAAATGACTAAAATGGCCAAAAATCATGGGTTATAGCTCATGAAATCATGAATTTTGGCCTCCACAAAATTATTTGATAATAGTTCAAATGACTAAAATGGCCAAAAATCATGGGTTATAACTCATGAAATCTTGAATTTTGACCACCATGAAATTATTTGCCATTGGGTTGAAATGACTAAAATGGCAAAAATTATGGGTTATAACTCATGAAATCTTGAATTTTGGTTTGCCAAAAATTATTTCTCAATGGGTTCAAATGACTAAAGAAATGGCCAAAAATCATGGGTTATAACTCATGAAATCTTGAATTTTGACCACCATGAAATTATTTGCCATTGGGTTGAAATGACTAAAATGGCCAAAAATCATGGGTTATAACTCATAAAATTGTGAGTTTTGGCAACCATGAAATTATTTATCAATGGGTGGAAACAATTAAAAATAGTAAAAATTATGGGTTATAGCTCATGAAATCTTGAATTTTGGCCTCCACAAAATTATTTGACAAGAGGTCGAAACAACTAAAATGGCAAAAATTATGGGTTATAGCTCATGAAATCATAAAGTTTGAACTTTGCAAAATTATTTGACAAGAGGTCGAAACAACTAAAATGGCAAAAATTATGGGTTATAGCTCATGAAATCATGAATTTTGGCTATTGTGAAATTATTTGCCAATGTGTTGAAACAATTAGGAATTGCCAAAAATCATGGGTTATAGTTCAAGAAATCTTGAAACTTGGCCTTAGTGAAATTATTTGACAAGAGGTCGAAACAACTAAAATGGCAAAAAATCATTGGTTATAGCTCATGAAATCTTTAATTTTGGCCTCCACAAAATTATTTGACAAGAGGTCGAAACAACTAAAATGGCAAAAATTATGGGTTATAGCTCATGAAATCATAAAGTTTGAACTTTGCAAAATTATTTGACAAGAGGTCGAAACAACTAAAATGGCAAAAATTATGGGTTATAGCTCATGAAATCTTGAATTTTGGCCTCCACAAAATTATTTGACAAGAGGTCGAAACAACTAAAATGGCAAAAAATCATTGGTTATAGCTCATGAAATCATAAAGTTTGAACTTTGCAAAATTATTTGACAAGAGGTCGAAACAACTAAAATGGCAAAAATTATGGGTTATAGCTCATAAAATTATGAATTTTGGCTATTGTGAAATTATTTGACAAGAGGTCGAAACAACTAAAATGGCAAAAATTATGGGTTATAGCTCATGAAATCATAAAGTTTGAACTTTGCAAAATTATTTGAAAATGTTCAAAATGACTAAAATGGCAAAAATTATGGGTTATAACTCATGAAATAGTAAATTTTGGCCTCCACAAAATTATTGAAACAACAAGAAATGACAAACAATCATGGGTTATAGCTCATGAAATCATAAAGTTTGAACTTTGCAAAATTATTTGACAAGAGGTCGAAACAACTAAAATGGCAAAAAATCATTGGTTATAGCTCATGAAATCATAAAGTTTGAACTTTGCAAAATTATTTGAAAATGTTCAAAATGACTAAAATGGCAAAAATTATGGGTTATAGCTCATGAAATCTTGAATTTTGGCCTCCACAAAATTATTTGACAAGAGGTCGAAACAACTAAAATGGCAAAAAATCATTGGTTATAGCTCATAAAATTATGAATTTTGGCTATTGTGAAATTATTTGACAATGGGTCAAAATGACTAAAATGGCAAAAATTATGGGTTATAGCTCATGAAATCATGAATTTTGGCCTCCACAAAATTATTTGACAAGAGGTCGAAACAACTAAAATGGCAAAAAATCATTGGTTATAGCTCATAAAATTATGAATTTTGGCTATTGTGAAATTATTTGACAAGAGGTCGAAACAACTAAAATGGCAAAAAATCATTGGTTATAGCTCATGAAATCTTTAATTTTGGCCTCCACAAAATTATTTGACAAGAGGTCGAAACAACTAAAATGGCAAAAATTATGGGTTATAGCTCATGAAATCTTGAATTTTGGCCTCCACAAAATTATTTGACAAGAGGTCGAAACAACTAAAATGGCAAAAAATCATTGGTTATAGCTCATGAAATCTTGAATTTTGGCCTCCACAAAATTATTTGAAAATGTTCAAAATGACTAAAATGGCAAAAATCATGGGTTATAACTCATGAAATAGTAAATTTTGGCCTCCACAAAATTATTTGAAAATGGGTAGAAATGACTAAAAATGGCAAAAATTATGGGTTATAGCTCATGAAATCATGAATTTTGGCCTCCACAAAATTATTTGACAATGGGTAGAAATGACTAAAAATGGCAAAAATTATGGGTTATAGCTCATAAAATTATGAATTTTGGCCACCATGAAATTATTTGACAATGGGTAGAAATGACTAAAAATGGCAAAAATCATGGGTTATAGTTCAAGAAATCTTGAATTTTGGCCTCCACAAAATTATTTGACAATGGGTAGAAATGACTAAAAATGGTAAAAATTATTTGTTATTGCACCTAAAATCTTGAATTTTGGCCTCCACAAAATTATTTGACAATGGGTAGAAATGACTAAAAATGGCAAAAATTATGGGTTATAGCTCATGAAATCTTGAATTTTGGCCTCCACAAAATTATTTGACAATGGGTAGAAATGACTAAAAATGGTAAAAAATAGTAGGTTACAACTTATGAAATAGTAAATTTTGGCCTCCACAAAATTATTTGACAATGGGTAGAAATGACTAAAAATGGCAAAAATTATGGGTTATAGCTCATGAAATCTTGCTAATGGATCGAACGAATAAAAATGACCAAAAATCATTGGTTATAGGTTATAAAATTATTTAACAATTGGTCAAAATGACTGAAATTGGCCGAAAAAGTTGGGTGCTCATGAAATCGTGAACTTTGGCCACCATGAAATTATTTGATAACGGGTTGAAATAACTACAATTGGATAAAAATTATGGGTTATAGCTAATAAAATTTTGAATTTTAGCCTCCGTGAAATTATTTGCTAATGGGTCGAAATGACCAAAAATAACAAAAAATCGTGGGATATAGCTTATGAAATCATGGAATTTAGCCTCCACAAAAATATTTGACAACGGGTAGAAATGACTAAAAATGGCCCAAAAATCACAAAATCATGAATTTTGGCCACCGTGAAATTATCTTATAACGGGTTGAAATGACTAAAAACAGCAAAAAATCGTGGGTTATAGTTCGTGAAATCTTTAAGTTTGGCCTCCTCAAAATTATTTGACAATGGGTAGAAATGACTAAAAATGGTAAAAAATTATTTGTTATTGCACCTAAAATCTTGAATTTTAGCCTCCTCCAAAATATATGTCAATGGGTTGAAATGACTTAAAAAAGGGCCACTAATAATGGGTTATAGCTCATGAAATCATGAAGTTTGGCCACCATGAAATTATTTGCCAATAAGTTAAAATGAATAAAATGGCCAAAACTTGTGGGTTATAGCTCATGAAATCTTGAATTTTGGCCTCCACAAAATTATTTGACAATGGGTAGAAATGACTAAAAATGGCAAAAATTATGGGTTATAGCTCATGAAATCTTGAATTTTGGCCACCATGAAATTATTTGACAATGGGTAGAAATGACTAAAAATGGTAAAAATTATGGGTTATAGCTCATGAAATCGTGAACTTTGGCCACCATGAAATTATTTGACAATGGGTAGAAATGACTAAAAATGGTAAAAATTATTTGACAATGGGTAGAAATGACTAAAAATGGTAAAAATTATGGGTTATAGCTCATGAAATCATGAATTTTGGCCACCATGAAATTATTTGCTAATGGGTGAAATGACCAAAAATAACAAAAATCGTGGGTTATAGCTCATGAAATCGTGAATTTTGCCTTCATGAAATTATTTGCTAATGGGTGAAATGACCAAAAATAACAAAAATCGTGGGTTATAGCTCATGAAATCATGAATTTTGGCCACCATGAAATTATTTGACAATGGGTAGAAATGACTAAAAATGGCAAAAATCATGGGTTATAGCTCATGAAATCGTGAACTTTGGCCACCATGAAATTATTTGACAATGGGTAGAAATGACTAAAAATGGCAAAAATTATGGGTTATAGCTCATGAAATCGTGAACTTTGGCCACCATGAAATTATTTGACAATGGGTAGAAATGACTAAAAATGGCAAAAATCATGGGTTATAGCTCATGAAATCTATTATTTTAGCCTTCATGAAATTATTTGACAATGGGTAGAAATGACTAAAAGTGCCCAACAAAGTCATGGGTTATAGCTCATGAAATCGTGAACTTTGGCCACCATGAAATTATTTGACAATGGGTAGAAATGACTAAAAATGGCCAAAAATCATGGGTTATAGCTCATGAAATCGTGAACTTTGGCCACCATGAAATTATTTGATAACGGGTTGAAATAACTACAATTGGATAAAAATTATGGGTTATAGCTCATAAAATTATGAATTTTGGCCACCATGAAATTATTTGACAATGGGTAGAAATGACTAAAAATGGCCAAAAATCATGGGTTATAGCTCATGAAATCGTGAACTTTGGCCACCATGAAATTATTTGACAATGGGTAGAAATGACTAAAAATGGCAAAAATTATGGGTTATAGCTCATGAAATCTTGAATTTTGGCCTCCACAAAATTATTTGACAATGGGTCAAAATGACTAAAAGTGCCCAACAAAGTCATGGGTTATAGCTCATGAAATCATGAATTTTGGCCACCATGAAATTATTTGACAATGGGTCAAAATGACTAAAATGACCAAAAATCATGGGTTATAGCTCATAAAATCATGAATTTTGGCCACCATGAAATTATTTGATAATGGGTCAAAATGACTAAAAATGCCAAAATTCGTGGGCTATAGCTCAAGAAATCTTGAATTTTGGCCACCACGAAATTATTAGACAACGGGTAGAAATGGCTAAAGATGGTAAAAAATTATGGGTTATAGCTCATTAACTCTTGAACTTTTATTTGCAAGAAATTATGTGCCAATTGGTCAAAATGATCGAAAATGGTAAACAATCATGGGAAATAGCTCATGAAATCATGAAGTTTGGTCTCCGCTAAACCAACAGGTCGAAACGTTATAGCTCATTAAATCGTGAATTTTTGCCTTCATGAAATTATTTGCTAACGGGTCAAAACGACTAAAAATAGCCAAAAATCGTGGGTTCTAGCTCACAAAATCATGAATTTTGGCCACCATGAAATTATTTGACAATGGGTCAAAATGACTAAAAGTGCCCAACAAAGTCATGGGTTATAGCTCATGAAATCATGAATTTTGGCCACCATGAAATTATTTGACAATGGGTCAAAATGACTAAAAATGGTAAAAATTATGGGTTATAGCTCATAAAATCATGAATTTTGGCCACCATGAAATTATTTGACAATGGGTCAAAATGACTAAAAGTGCCCAAAAATCATGGGTTATAGCTCATGAAATCATGAATTTTGGCCACCATGAAATTATTTGACAATGGGTCAAAATGACTAAAAATAGCCAAAACTCATGGGTTATAGCTCATAAAATCATGAATTTTGGCCACCATGAAATTATTTGACAATGGGTCAAAATGACTAAAAATAGCCAAAACTCATGGGTTATAGCTCATAAAATCATGAATTTTGGCCACCATGAAATTATTTGACAATGGGTCAAAATGACTAAAAATGGCCAAAAATCATGGGTTATAGCTCATGAAATCATGAATTTTGGCCACCATGAAATTATATGACAAAGGGTTGAAATGATTAAAAATGGTAAAAATTATGGGTTATAGCTCATGAAATCATGAATTTTGGCCACCATGAAATTATTTGACAATGGGTCAAAATGACTAAAAATAGCCAAAACTCATGGGTTATAGCTCATGAAATCATGAATTTTGGCCACCATGAAATTATTTGACAATGGGTCAAAATGACTAAAAATGGCCAAAAATCATGGGTTATAGCTCATGAAATCGTGAATTTTGGCCACCATGAAATTATTTGACAATG
Source organism: Asparagus setaceus (assembly GCA_012295165.1). Lineage (NCBI taxonomy): Eukaryota > Viridiplantae > Streptophyta > Magnoliopsida > Asparagales > Asparagaceae > Asparagus > Asparagus setaceus. Next base: position 5,888,049 of record CM022705.1, read on the forward strand.
GGTCAAAATGACTAAAAATAGCCAAAACTCATGGGTTATAGCTCATGAAATCATGAATTTTGGCCACCATGAAATTATATGACAAAGGGTTGAAATGATTAAAATGGCCAAAAATCATGGGTTATAGCTCATAAAATCATGAATTTTGGCCACCATGAAATTATTTGACAATGGGTCAAAATGACTAAAAATAGCCAAAACTCATGGGTTATAGCTAACAAAATCGTAAATTTTGGCCACCATGAAATTATATGACAAAGGGTTGAAATGATTAAAATGGCCAAAAATCATGGGTTATAGCTCATGAAATCATGAATTTTGGCCACCATGAAATTATTTGACAATGGGTCAAAATGACTAAAAATAGCCAAAACTCATGGGTTATAGTGAAATTGTGAATTTGGCCTCCGTGGAATCATTGGCCAACGTGTCAAAATGAATAGAAATAGCTAAAAATCATGGGTTATAACTCATAAAATCGTGAAGTTTAGACACTACGAAATTATTTGACAATGGGTCAAAATGACTAAAAATGGCCAAAAATCATGGGTTATAGCTCATAACGACAAAATAGGTCAAAACAACAAAATATGCCTAAAATAGTGGGTTATAGGTGATAAAATCATGAATTTTGGCCACCATGAAATTATTTGACAATGGGTCAAAATGACTAAAAATAGCCAAAACTCATGGGTTATAGCTCATGAAATCATGAATTTTGGCCACCATGAAATTATTTGACAATGGGTCAAAATGACTAAAAATAGCCAAAACTCATGGGTTATAGCTAATAAAATCTTTTATTTTTCCTCCATGAAATTATTTGACAATGGGTCAAAATGACTAAAAATAGCCAAAACTCATGGGTTATAGCTCATGAAATCATGAATTTTGGCCACCATGAAATTATTTGACAATGGGTCAAAATGACTAAAAATAGCCAAAACTCATGGGTTATAGCTCATGAAATCATGAATTTTGGCCACCATGAAATTATTTGACAATGGGTCAAAATGACTAAAAATGGCCAAAAATCATGGGTTATAGCTCATGAAATAGTAAATTTAAAACTCTGAAATTATTTTCCAATGGGTTGAAATGACTAAAAATGGCCAAAAATCATGGGTTATAGCTCATAAAATCATGAATTTTGGCCACCATGAAATTATTTGACAATGGGTCAAAATGACTAAAATAGCCAAAAATCGTGGGTTATAGCTCATGAAATCATGAATTTTGGCCACCATGAAATTATTTGACAATGGGTAGAAATGACTAAAATAGCCAAAAATCGTGGGTTATAGCTCATGAAATCATGAATTTTGGCCACCATGAAATTATTTGACAATGGGTCAAAATGACTAAAATAGCCAAAAATCGTGGGTTATAGCTCATGAAATCTATTATTTTAGCCTTCATGAAATTATTTGACAATGGGTCAAAATGACTAAAATAGCCAAAAATCGTGGGTTATAGCTCATGAAATCTTGAATTTTGGCCACCATGAAATTATTTGACAATGGGTAGAAATGACTAAAGAAATGGACAAAAATCGTGGGTTATAGCTCATGAAATCATGAATTTTGGCCACCATGAAATTATTTGACAATGGGTAGAAATGACTAAAAATGGTAAAAATTATTTGTTATTGCACCTAAAATCTTGAATTTTGGCCACCATGAAATTATTTGACAACAGGTCAAAATGACTAAAATGGCCAAAATTATGGATTATAGCTCATGAAATCATGAATTTTGGCCACCATGAAATTATTTGACAATGGGTCAAAATGACTAAAATAGCCAAAAATCGTGGGTTATAGCTCATGAAATCATGAATTTTGGCCACCATGAAATTATTTGACAATGGGTAGAAATGACTAAAAATGGTAAAAATTATGGGTTATAGCTCATGAAATCATGAATTTTGGCCACCATGAAATTATTTGACAATGGGTCAAAACAACGACTAAAATTACCAAAAATCATGGATTAAAGCTCATAAAATCGTGAACTTTGGCCTTTGCAAAATTATTTGATAATAGGTCAAAATGACTAAAATGGCCAAATATTATGGGTTAGAGCTCACGAAATCGTTAATTTTACCACCACAAAATTATTTGACAACAGGTCAAAATGACTAAAAATAGCCAAAACTCATGGGTTATAGCTCATGAAATCTATTATTTTAGCCTTCATGAAATTATTTGACAACAGGTCAAAATGACTAAAAGTGCCCAACAAAGTCATGGGTTATAGCTCATGAAATCGTGAATTTTGGCCACCATGAAATTATTTGCCAATGGTTGAAATGACTAAAATGGCCAAAAATCATGGGTTATAGCTCATAACGACAAAATAGGTCAAAACAACAAAATATGCCTAAAATAGTGGGTTATAGGTGATAAAATCATGAATTTTGGCCACCATGAAATTATTTGACAATGGGTCAAAATGACTAAAAATGGCAAAAATCATGGGTTATAGCTCATGAAATCATAAAAGTTTGGACACTATAGAATTATTTGCCAATGGTTGAAATGACTAAAAATGGCAAAAATCATGGGTTATAGCTCATGAAATCTTGAATTTTGGCCACCATGAAATTATTTGACAACAGGTCAAAATGACTAAAAATGGCAAAAATCATGGGTTATAGCTCATGAAATCTTTAATTTTGGCCTCCACAAAATTATTTGACAATGGGTCAAAATGACTAAAAATAGCTAAAATCATGGGTTATAGCTCATGAAATAGTAAATTTAAAACTCTGAAATTATTTGCCAATGGGTTGAAATGAACAAAAATGGCTAAAAATAATTAGTTATAGCTCATAAAATCATGAATTTTGGCCACCATGAAATTATTTGACAATGGGTCAAAATGACTAAAAATGGCAAAAATCATGGGTTATAGCTCATGAAATCATGAATTTTGGCCACCATGAAATTATTTGACAATGGGTCAAAATGACTAAAAATAGCCAAAACTCATGGGTTATAGCTAATAAAATCTTTTATTTTTTCCTCCATGAAATTATTCGACAATGGGTCAAAATGACTAAAAATGGAAAAACAATCAAGGGTTATTGCACATGAAATTGTAAATTTTGGACTCAGAGAAATTATTTGCCAATGGTTGAAATGACTAAAAATGACCAAAGACCATGGTTTATTGCTCATGAAATCATAAAAGTTTGGACACTATAGAATTATTTGCCAACGGGTTGAAATGAACAAACATGGCAAAAATTGATGAGTTATAGCTCATGAAATAGTAAATTTAAAACTCTGCGAAATTATTTTCCAATGGGTTGAAATGAACAAAAATGGCTAAAAATAATTAGTTATAGCTCATAAAATCATGAATTTTAACTGCTGCGAAATTATTTGACAATGGGTCAAAACAACGACTAAAATTACCAAAAATCATGGATTAAAGCTCATAAAATCGTGAACTTTGGCCTTTGCAAAATTATTTAATAACGGGTCAAAACGATAAAAATGGCCAAATATTATGGGTTAGAGCTCACGAAATCGTTAATTTTACCACCACAAAATTATTTGACAACGGGTCAAAACAAACAAAAATGGCAAAAATAGGAGGTTATAGGTCATGAAATCATTAATTTTGGCCTCCACAAAATTATTTGACAACAGGTCAAAATGACTAAAAATGGCAAAAATAGGAGGTTATAGGTCATGAAATCATTAATTTTGGCCTCCACAAAATTATTTGACAACAGGTCAAAATGACTAAAAATGGCAAAAATCATGGGTTATAGCTCATGAAATCTTGAATTTTAGCCTCCATAAAATTATTTGACAACAGGTCAAAATGACTAAAATGGCCAAAAATCATGGATTAAAGCTCATAAAATCATGAATTTTAGCCTCCATAAAATTATTTGACAATGGGTCAAAAATAACTAAGAAATGGCCAAAAATCGTGGGTTATAGCTCATGAAATCTTGAATTTTAGCCTCCATAAAATTATTTACCAATGGGTTGAAATGAACAAAAATGGCTAAAAATCATGGGTTATAGCTCATGAAATCTTGAATTTTAGCCTCCATAAAATTATTTGACAATGGGTCAAAATGACTAAAATGGCCAAAAATCATGGGTTATAGCTCATGAAATCTTTTATTTTGGCCTCTATGAAATTATTTGACAACAGGTCAAAATGACTAAAATGGCCAAAAATCATGGGTTATAGCTCATGAAATCATGAATTTTGGCCACCATGAAATTATTTGACAATGGGTCAAAATGACTAAAATAGCCAAAAATATGGGTTATAGCTCATAAAATCGTGAACTTTGGCCTTTGCAAAATTATTTGACAATGGGTCAAAACAACGACTAAAATGGCCAAAAATCATGGGTTATAGCTCATAAAATTATGAATTTTGGGAACCACAATATTATATGACAATGGGTCGAAAAGACTAAAAGTAGCCAAATCCGTGGGTTATAGCTAACAAAATCGTAAATTTTGGCCACCATGAAATTATATGACAAAGGGTTGAAATGATTAAAATGGTAAAAATCGTGGTTTATAGTACATGTAATCATAAAATTTGGACTCAAAAATTATTTACCAATGGGTTGAAATGACTAAAAATGGCAAAAATCATGGGTTATAGCTCATGAAATCATGAATTTTGGCCACCATGAAATTATTTGACAACGGGTCAAAATGACTAAAATAGCCAAAACTCATGGGTTATAGCTCATAAAATCATGAATTTTGGCCACCATGAAATTATTTGACAACAGGTCAAAATGACTAAAAATGGCAAAAATCATGGGTTATAGCTCATAACGACAAAATAGGTCAAAACAACAAAATATGCCTAAAATAGTGGGTTATAGGTGATAAAATCATGAATTTTAGCCTCCATAAAATTATTTGACAATGGGTCAAAAATAACTAAGAAATGGCCAAAAATCGTGGGTTATAGCTCATGAAATCATGAATTTTGGCCACCATGAAATTATTTGACAACAGGTCAAAATGACTAAAATAGCCAAAACTCATGGGTTATAGCTAATAAAATCTTTTATTTTTCCTCCATGAAATTATTTGACAATGGGTCAAAATGACTAAAAATGGAAAAACAATCAAGGGTTATTGCACATGAAATTGTAAACTTTGGCCTCCATTAAATTATATGCCAATGGGATGAAACAACTAAAATGGCCAAAAATCATGGGTTATAGCTCATGAAATCATAAAAGTTTGGACACTATAGAATTATTTGCCAATGGTTGAAATGACTAAAATGACCAAAACTCATGGGTTATAGCTCATGAAATAGTAAATTTAAAACTCTGAAATTATTTGCCAATGGTTGAAATGACTAAAAATGGCAAAAATCATGGGTTATAGCTCATAAAATCATGAATTTTAGCCTCCATAAAATTATTTGACAATGGGTCAAAACAACGACTAAAATTACCAAAAATCATGGATTAAAGCTCATAAAATCGTGAACTTTGGCCTTTGCAAAATTATTTAATAACGGGTCAAAACGATAAAAATGGCCAAATATTATGGGTTAGAGCTCACGAAATCGTTAATTTTTACCACCACAAAATTATTTGACAACAGGTCAAAATGACTAAAAATAGCTAAAAATCATGGGTTAGCTCATGAAATCTTGAATTTTTAGCCTCCAGGAAATTATTTGTTAACAGGTCGAAATGACTAAAGAAATGGACAAAAATCGTGGTTAGAGCTCATGAAATATTACATTTTTGCCTCCACAAAATTATATCCCAAGGGGTCAAAATGACTAAAATTGGCCAAAAGTCATATGTTTTAGCTCAAGAAATTGTGAATTTCGGCCACCACAAAATTATTTGACAATGGGTCAAAATGACTAAAATGGCCAAAAATCGTGGATTATAGCTCATGAAATCTAAAATTTTGGCCTCCACAAAATTATATGTCAAGTTATCCAAATGACTAAAATGGCCAAAATCATGGGTTAGCTCATGAAATCAAGAATTTTGATCACCGCAAAATTATTTGAAAATAAGTCAAAACGACTAAAAATGGCCAAAAATCGTGGATTATAGCTCATGAAATCATGAATTTTGGCGACCGCGAAATTAATTGATGAACAGGTCAAAATGAATAAAAATGACCAAAACTCATGGGTTATTGCGCATGAAATCTTTTATTTTGGTCACAGCGACGTGTCAAAATGACTAAAAATAGCCAAAAAATATGGGTTATAGCTTATGATATCTTGAATTTTAGCCTCCATAAAATTATTTACCAATGGGTCAAAAATAACTAAGAAATGGCCAAAAATCATGGATTAGAGTTCATGAAATTGTAAACTTTGGCCTCCATTAAATTATATGCCAATGGGATGAAACAACTAAAAATGATCATAAATCATGTGTTAAAGCTCATGAAATCGCAATTTTTAGTCACAGTGAAATTATTTGACAACGGGTCAAAACAATTAATAATGTTAGAAAATCATGGGTATAGCTCACGAAATCGTGAATTTTACCACTGCGAAATTACTTTAAAATAGATCGAAATGACTAAAAATGGCCAAAAATCTTGGGTTAAACCTCATGAAATCTTTAATTTTGGCCTTCGCAAAATTATTTGATAACGGGTCAAAATGACTAAAAATGGCAAAAAATAGGAGGTTATAGGTCATGAAATCATTAATTTTGGCCTCTGTAAAATTGTTTGTCAACGGGTCGAAATGACTTAAGAAAAGGCCAAAATCATGGATCAGAGCTCATGAAATCGTGAATTTTGGCATCGGTGAAATTATATGCCAAGAGGTCAAAACGACTAAAAATGGCCAAAAATCATGAGTTATAGCTTACAAAATTATAAATTTTTGTATTCGTGAAATAATTGGTCAACGGGTCAAAACAAACAAAAATGGCAAAAAATTATGGTTTAAAGCTCACGAAATTGTGAATTTTTCCCACGAATAAAATGGCCGAAAATCGTGGGTTATTGCCCATAAAATCGCAAATTTTAGACTTTGAGAAATTATTTGCCAATGGGTTGAAATGACTAAAATTAGGCAAAAACTAAAGGTTATTGCTCATGAAATCAAGAATTTAGCCTATGTAAAATTATTGTGTCAAAATGATTAGAAATAACCAAAAATTATTGGTATAACTCATAAATTTGTCAAGTTGGCCACTACGAAATTATTTGACAACGGGCCAAAATGATGACTAAACTTGTAAAAAGTCATAGGTTGTAGCTCAAAAAATCGTGAATTTAGCTTGCGCGAAGTTATTTAACAATGGGTCAAAACAACTAAAAATGGCCAAAATCATGGGTTATAGCTCATGAAATCTAAAATTTTGGCCTCCACAAAATTATATGTCAAGTTATCCAAATGACTAAAAATGGCAAAAAATCGTTGATTATAACTCATGAAATCATGAATTTTAGCCTTCGCGAAAGTATTTGACAACGGGTCAATAACTAAACAAAGGGCCAAAAAACATAAGTTATAGTTTATATAATCATGAATTTTGGCCTCGGCAAAGTTGTTTACCAATGGGTTGAAATGGTAAAATAGCCAAAAATATGAGTTATAGCTCATAAAATCGTGAATTTGCCATCCGTGAAATTATTTGCCAATGAGTTGAGACATCAGTAAATGGCCAAAAATCATGGGTTATAGCTCATGGAGCTGTTTGGACTACATAAAATTATTTGCAAATGAGTTAAAATGATAAAAAATGGCCAAAAATCATAGGTTATATCTCATGAAATCTTGAATTTTAGCAATCACGAAATTGCCAAAAATCGTGGGTTATAGCTCATGAAATCATGAAATTTGGCCTTCACGAAGTTATTTGCCAATGGGTCAGAATGAACAAAAATGGCCAAAAATAACTTGTTATAGCTCACAAAATCTTGAATTTTTGCCACCACAAAATTATATTACAATAAGTCAAAATGACTAAAATTGCCAAAAATCGTTGGTTATAGCTGATAAAATTGTGAATTTTGGGCACCACAAAATTATTTGACAATGGGTCGAAACGACTAAAAGTGGCAAGAATCCGTGGGTTATAACACATGAAATGGTGATTATGTCCACCACGAAATTATTTGATAACAGATCGAAACCTCTAAAAATGGCCTAAAATTATGGGTTATATCAAATTAAATCTTTTATTTTGGCCTCTATGAAATTATTCAACACCAAGTAGAAATAACTAATAATGGCAAAATTTTATGGGTTATAGCTCATGAAATCTTCAAATTTTCCCTCTGCGAAATTATTTATCAAAAGGTCGATATGACTAAAGAAATGGTAAAAAATAATGGTTAATTGCATATGAAATCATGAATTTTGGCCACCACAAAATTATTTGACAATGAGTGAAATAACGAAAAATGGCTAAAAATCATTGGTTATAGCTCATGAAATCATGAATTTTGGCCACGAAAAATTACTTGACAATCAGTTAAAATGGCTAAAACTAACCAAAATCATGGCTAATAATCCATAAAATTATAAATTTTGGACTATGAGAAATTATTTGCCAATGGTTCGAAATGATGGAAAATGGAAAAAAAAACCATGGGTTATAGTGAAATTGGGAATTTGACTCCGTGAAATTATTTCCCAATATCTCGAAATGAAAAGAAATGACCAAAAGTCGTGGGTTATAGCTTATGAAGTCATGAATTTTGGAAATCTTGAAATTATTTCACAACAGGTCAAAACGACTAAAACTGCCTAAAATCGTGGGTTATCGCTAATAAAATTGTGAATTTTGATCACCATAAAATTATTTGACAATGAGTCGAAATAACGAAAAATGGCTAAAAATCATTGGTTATAGCTCGAGAAATCAAAATTATTTGGCAACGGATCCATGTGACTGAAAATGGCCAGAACATAGGGGTTATAGCTCATGAAATCTTTTATTTTGGCCTCTAAAATTATTTGACAATGGATCAAAATGACTAAAAGTTGCCAAAAAATCATGGATTATAGATCATTAATCAGGATCTTTGGTCTCTACGAAATTATTTGTCAACGTGCCTGAATGAGTAAAGAAATAGACGAAAATAAAGGGATAGAGCCCATGAAATCATAAATTTTGACCTCCACGAAGTTATATGCCAAGAGGTCGAAATGATTACAAATGGACAAAAATCGTGGATTATAGCTTACGAAATCATGAATTTTAGCATCCATGAAATTATTTGTCAACGGGTCGATACAACTAAAAGTGGAAAAAAAATTATGGGTTATAACTCATGAAATCATGAAATTTGGCCAAGAATAAAATGGCCAAAAGTTGCAAGTTATTACCCATGAAATTGTAATTTTTTTTATTACTAGAAAGTATTTGCCAATGGGTCATAATGAAAAAAATTGGGCTAAAACTATGAATAGTTTATTGCGCATAAACTCATGAATTTGGCCTCCAAAAAATTATTTACCAATGGGTCCGTGGGTTATAGCTCATGAAATGGTGATTATGGCCACCATGAAATTATTGGATAACGGATTGAAATATCTAAAAATGGCCTAAAATTATGGGTTATATCTAATTTAATCTTTTATTTTGGCCTCTATGAAATTATTCGACACCAAGTAGAAATAACTAATAATGGCAAAATTTTATGGGTTATAGCTCGTGAAATCTTCAATTTTTCCCTCCGCAAAATTATTTATCAACAGGTCGAAATGACTAAAGAAATGGTAAAAAAAATGGTTTATTGCATATGAAATCGTGAGTTTTGGCAGCCATGAAATTATTTGCCAACAGGTTGAAATAACTAAAAATGGCAAAAAGTCATAGGTTATAGCTCATGAAATCATGAATTTTGGCCACGAAAAAATTACTTGACAATCAGTTAAAATGGCGAAAACTAACCAAAATCATGGCTAATAATCCATAAAATTGTAAATTTTAGAATCTGCGAAATTATTTGCCAATTGTTCGAAATGATGGAAAATGGAAAAAAAACCATGGGTTATAGTCAAATTGTGAATTTGACTCTGTGAAATTATTTGCCAATATCTCAAAATAACTGGCCAAAAGTCATGGGTTATAGCTTATGAAATTGTGAATTTTGGAAATTTTGAATTATTTCACAACGGGTCAAAATGACTAAAATTGCCTAAAATCATGGGCTATCGCTGACAAAATTGTGAATTTTGGCCACCACAAAATTATTTGACAATGAGTCAAAATAATGAAAAATGATAAAAAAAATCATTGGTTATAGCTCAAGAAATCAAAATTATTTGGCAACGGATCCATATGACTGAAAATGGCCAAAACATAAGGGTTATAGGTCATGAAATCTTTTATTTTGGCCTCTAAAATTATTTGACAATGGATCAAAATGACTAAAAGTTGCCAAAAAATCATGGGTTATAGATTGTTAATCTAGAACTTTGGTCTCTACGAAATTATTTGTCAACGTGCTTGAATGACTAAAGAAATAGAAAAAAAATAAAGGGATAGAGCCCATGAAATCATAAATTTTGGCCTCCACAAAGTTATATGCCAAGAGGTCGAAATGACTACAAATGGCCAAAAAACGTGGGCTATAGCTTACGAAATCATGAATTTTAGCATCCGTGAAATTATTTGTCAACGGGTCGATAGAACTAAAAGTGGAAAAAAAATTATGGGTTATAACTCATGAAATCATGAAATTTGGCCACGAATAAAATGGCCAAAAGTTGTAGGTTATTACCCATGAAATTGTAATTTTTTTATTACTAGAAAGTATTTGCCAACGGGTCATAATGAAAAAAATTGGGCTAAAACTATGAATGGTTTTTTGCGCATGAACTCATGAATTTGGCCTGCAAAAAATTATTTACCAATGGGTCCGTGGGTATACCTAATGAAATGGTGATTATGGCCCCCACGAAATTATTGGTTAACGGATCGAAACATCTAAAAATGGCCTAAAATTGTGGGTTATATCTAATTAAATCTTTTATTTTGGCCTCTTTGAAATTATTTGACACCAAGTAGAAAAAACTTATAATGGCAAAATTTTATGGGTTATAGCTCGTGAAATCTTCAATTTTTCTCTCTGCGAAATTATTTATCAACGGGTCGAAATGACTAAAGAAATGCTAAAAAAAAGGTTTATTGCATATGAAATCGTAAATTTTGGCAGCCATGAAATTATTTGCCAATAGGTTGAAGTAACTAAAAATGGCAAAAATTCATAGGTTATAGCTCACGAAATCATGAAGTTTTAAAAATTACTTGCCAATGGGTTAAAATGGCTAAAACTAACCAAAATCATGGCTAATAATTCATAAAATTGTAAATTTTGGACTCTGCGAACTTATTTGCCAATGGTTCGAAATAATGGAAAATGGAAAAAAAAACCAAGGGTTACAGTCAAATTGTGAATTTGACTCTGTGAAATTATTTGCCAATATCTCAAAATGACGAGAAATGGCCAAAAGTCGTGGGTTATAGCTTATGAAATCGTGAATTTTAGAAATTTTAAAATTATTTCACAACAGGTCAAAACGACTAAAACTACCTAAAATCGTGGGTTATCGCTGATAAAATTGTGAATTTTGGCCACCACAAAATTATTTGACAATGAGTCGAAATAACGAAAAATGGTAAAAAAATCATTGGTTATAGCTCAAAAAATCAAAACTATTTAGCAACGGATCCATATGACTGAAAATGGCCAAAACATAGGGGTTATAAGTCATGAAATATTTTATTTTGGCCTCTAAAATTATTTAACAATGGATCAAAATGACTAAAAGTTGCCAAAAAATCATGGGTTATAGATCATTAATCTAGAACTTTGGTCTCTACGAAATTATTTGTCAACAAGTCTAAATGACTACAGAAATGGTAAAAAATCATTGGTTATAGCTCATGAAATCATAAATTTTTGCCTCCACGAAGTTATATGCCGAGAGGTCGAAAATACTACAAATGGACAAAAAACGTGGGCTATTGCTTTCAAAATCAAGAATTTTAGCATCCGTGAAAATATTTGTCAACGGGTCGATAGAACTAAAAGTGGAAAAAAAATTAAGGGTTATAACTCATGAAATCATGAATTTTGGCCACGACTAAAATGGCCAAAAGTTGTAGGTTATTACCCATGAAATTGTAATTTTTTTTATTACTAGTAAGTATTTGCCAATGGGTCATAATGAAAAAAATTGGGCTAAAACTATGAATGGTTTATTGCGCATGAACTCATGAATTTGGCCTCCAAAAAATAGGTAACCAATGGGTCCGTGGGTTATACCGCATGAAATGGTGATTGTAGCCACCACGAAATTATTGGATAACGGATCGAAACATCTAAAAATGGCCTAAAATTGTGGGTTATATCTAATTAAGTCTTTTATTTTGGCATCTATGAAATTATTCGACACCAATTAGAAATAACTTATAATGGCAAAATTTTATGGGTTATAGCTCGTGAAATCTTCAATTTTTTCCTCCGCAAAATTATTTATCAACAAGTCTAAATGACTACAGAAATGGTAAAAAAAAGGTTTATAGCATATGAAATTGTAAATTTTTGCAGCCATGAAATTATTTGCCAACAGGTTGAACTAACTAAAAATGGCAAAAAGTCATAGGTTATAGCTCATAAAATCATGAATTTTGGCCACGGCAAAATTACTTGCCAATGGGTTAAAATGGCTAAAACTAACCAAAATCATGGCTAATAATCCATAAAATTGTAAATTTTGGACTCTGAGAAATTATTTGCCAATGGTTCGAAATGATGGAAAATGGAAAAAAACCATGGGTTATAGTCAAATTGTGAATTTGATTCTGTGAAAATATTTGCCAATATCTCGAAATGACAAGAAATGGCCAAAAGTCGTGGGTTATAGCTTATGAAATCGTGAAGTTTGGAAATCTTGAAATTATTTCACAACGGGTCAAAACGACTAAAACTGCCTAAAATCGTGGGTTATTGCTGATAAAATTGTGAATTTTGGCCACCAAAAAATTATTTGACAATGAGTCGAAATAACGAAAAATGGTAAAACATCATTGTTTATAGCTCAAGAAATCAAAATTATTTGGCAACGGATCCATATGGCTGAAAATGGCCAAAACATAAGGGTTATAGGTCATGAAATCTTTTATTTTGGCCTCTAAAATTATTTGACAATGGATCAAAATGACTAAAAGTTGCCAAAAAATCATGGGTTATAGATTGTTAATCTAGAACTTTGGTCTCTAGGAAATTATTTATCAACGTGCCTGAATGACTAAAGAAATAGACAAAAATAAAGGGATAGAGCCCATAAAATCATAAATTTTGGCCTCCCTGAAGTTATATGCCAAGAGGTCGAAATGACTACAAATGGCCAAAAAACGTGGGTTATAGCTTACGAAATCATGAATTTTAGCATTCGTGAAATTATTTGTCAACGGGTCGATACAACTAAAAGTGGAAAAAAAATTATGGGTTATAACTCATGAAATAATGAATTTTGGCCACGAATAAAATGGCCTAAAGTTGTAGGTTATTACCCATGAAATTATATTTTTTTATTACAAGAAAGTATTTGCCAATGGGTCATAATGAACAAAATTGGGATAAAACTATGAATAGTTTATTGCGCATGAACTCATGAATTTAGCCTCCAAAAAGTTATTTACTAATGGGTCCGTGGGTTATAGCTCATGAAATGGTAATTATGGCCACCACGAAATTATTTGATAATGGATCGAAACATCTAAAAATTGCCTAAAATTGTGGGTTATATCTAATTAAATCTTTTATTTTGGCCTCTATGAAATTATTCGACACCAAGTAGAAATAACTAATAATGGCAAAATTTTATGGGTTATAGCTCGTGAAATCTTCAATTTTTCCCTCCGCAAAATTATTTATCAATAGGTCGAAATGACTAAAGAAATGGTAAAAAAATATGGTTTATTGCATATGAAATCGTGAATTTTGGCAGCCATGAAATTATTTGCCAACATGTTGAAATAACTAAAAATGGCAAAAAGTCATAGGTTATAGCTCATGAAATCATGAATTTTGGCCACGGCAAAATTACTTGCCAATAGGTTAAAATGGCTAAAACTAACCAAAATCATGGCTAATAATTCATACAATTGTAAATTTTGGACTCTGAGAAATTATTTGCCAATGGTTCGGAAATGATGGAAAATGGAAAAAAAAACCATGGGTTATAGTCAAATTGTGAATTTGACTCCGTGAAATTATTTGCCAATATCTCGAAATGACAAGAAATGGCCAAAAGTCGTGGGTTATAGCTTATGAAATCGTGAGTTTTGAAAATCTTGAAATTATTTCACAACGGGTCAAATCGACTAAAACTGCCTAAAATCGTGGGTTATCGCTGATAAAATTGTGAATTTTGGCCACCACAAAATTATTTGACAATGAGTCAAAATAACGAAAAATAGCAAAAAATCATTGGTTATATCTCAAGAAATCAAAATTATTTGGCAACGGATCCATATGACTGAAAATGTCGAAAACATAGGGGTTATAGCTCATGAAATCTTTTATTTTGGCCTCTAAAATTATTTGACAATGGATCAAAATGATTAAAAGTTGCCAAAAAATCATGGGTTATAGATCATTAATCTAGAACTTTGGTCTCTACGAATTTATTTGTCAACGTGCATGAATGACTAAAGAAATAGACAAAAATAAAGGGATAGAGCCCATGAAATCATAAATTTTGGCCTCCACGAAAATTTTGAGAATTATTTAACGATCGATTTTTATTTTAATATTCTCAACTTTTAGTTAACATATTATATAATTTCATCATTATTTAACTTTTAGTCTTTATCTAGACTTACAATAGAATTAATTTAGCCAATTATACAATATGTTAATAGTGATGGACGTGACTGAAATTCTTGTATATGAAGGATTAATTTCATCAAATGATATTTAATTTTCTTGAGTTATAATTTATCTAGACTACAATATGTTTACCCATTATTATTTTACTTCGGCCACGATCTTAGACTACAATATGTTATAGTTTAGCCAAATGTTTTATCCTCATTTATTTTTAATCTAACGACTTTTAAAATCTCTCTTGAACCTAAAATGCTCCACTGAAGTATTCTTAAACCTTTCTATTTTCAGCAAGTTGGCAATATACTTTAATTTAATGGACCTTTTAACCATTATTTATGAATTGGTTTGAATAAATATCAAACAAAGGAGTGTTTACTTTGCCTAGTTAATGAAAAAATGTGCTAATATATAAATTGAGTGATCAAATTATGCATTTCTCGTCAATTTCATTCTAAATCAAATGCTTAAATCAATATATTTTTGGCTTTGCTCTCGCTAATACCGCGCCATCACCCCAATCAATTTTGTTTGTTACATCTATACTATTGCAAGAAGTTGTTAATATCTGATAATTTTTACAAATATTTTTCTTAGCATGTTAGATTTCTCAACAGATGTTTGGTAAGTATTAAATATGAGCAGTTGGCAGAGAAATTAATGATTTATTATTTTGTTTCCTTTGTTAAGCAATGAATTTAAATTATTTTTGCAATTCTAAAGAAACGGCAGTTATGATGGTAAGTGTTAGATTTTAAAATAAATCACCACTAATCAACTAAACAATGAATAATTTTAATTAAAAACAATGGTTTCTTCACTAGTTTATAGTACTGATTCCCTCAAAATGTACAATCATCCCCTAACCAAACTTTTAATCACAACAATTACTACCTACAAATACTACTAGATCCAACACCAGTTATTACTGATCTAACAAGGAAAAACATCGCTCGTCCAAAAAAAACCAACTACTTTATTATTATAATAACTAATCAGTCAATACAAGCACACACAGTAGTCTCAAGATGCATTATTTCTCCAAACGTACACTTCAAATCACAACAACCAGCACAAAAAAAAAACACAATTGGATTCAACACCAGATTTAGCAATGAAAGACATGCACCAATAAAAATAAAACACAAATAATTAGAACAAAGTAGCCACTTGATTATGACAATCAATCAACCATTACAACCAAACACACTAAACTTATATTATATTTATAATTTGACACCTCAATGCCAACACTCCAACTTCAATCTTGCTTTGGAATTGCCAAACACACTTGGAGATTTCTACCAAGCCCTCTCCCAAACAATAGCCTCATATCTCTCCATATTATTAATAGTATTCTTAGAGGCTGTTTGGCAACCCGCTAAAACTGGGCTAGGTTCAAACCTAACCCACTTTTAATCTATTTTGTGTTTGAAAAAAGTTGGATCAACTCTTGCCCAGCTTTTTCTAGTTTATATTTTAGCCCTCAAAACCAAGCCCGAGTTGAACTACCCCTACCCCGAACCAACTCTGGTCTAATTAAGAAATAATACAATTTTGACATTATTTTTTTGGGTCGCTAAACAAAGCCTTTTACTCTTAATAACAAGCTTTGTATTAAATACAAAATTTATTTGAACAGCAGCCTTTATACTTATCTGTTCTCTACAATCCTGATTGTAGAGAAAACCTACAATTAGCTATGTGGAATAATACTATTGGTGTATCTCAATAGGGTCCACAATTAAAAGAAAATTTATTTAATTTATATGGGGTTCACTGATGATCAGATTAAGAGAGGATCTCCACCTCTTTTAACAGCCCACGCATCTGTCCTATAAGCTCCCTCGCCCGTTAACTCACTCCTACCCATTAAACTCCATCTCCTTCCTCTCCGCAAATGACCACCAAACAACCCGTTAATCCCCCATCCGTAGTCCTCTACCCCTCACCCGGCATGGGCCACCTGGTCTCCATGTTCGAGCTCGGCAAGCTCCTCGTGGACCACAACCTGACCGTAACCATCGTCATCGTCGAGCCCCACTACAACACAGGCTCCACCGCCCCCTTCATCGCCTCCGTCTCCGCCTCCAACCCCTCCATCTCCTTCCACCGCCTCCCCTCCGTCGTCCCTCCTCCCAACCCCTCCCCCAACGGCGAAGCCCTCGCCTTCGACCTCCTCCGCCTCTCAAACCCCAACCTCCTCTCCTTCCTCCGATCCTCTCCTCCCCCCTCCGCTCTCATCATCGACTTCTTCTGCAGCTGCGCTTACGACGTCTCCGCTGTCCTCAACATCCCAACCTACCTATTCTTCACGTCTGGCGCTAACGTTCTCTCCGCCTTCCTCCACTTCCCCAGAATTCACGATACTACCTCCGCCAGTTTCCGGGAAATGGGACCCACGAAGCTTGAAATCCCTGGCATCCCTCCTCTCCGTGCAGACCACATGCCAGTTCCCATGCTCGACCGCGACGACGAGGCTTACAACGGGCTCCTCCACGCGTTTCGGAGAACGCCGGTGGCCAAAGGCATCATCGCTAACACATTCGACGCCCTTGAGAAAAGGGCTGTTGAAGCAATCGCCGCCTGTGATTTTCCTCCGCTCTACTGCATCGGTCCCCTAATTAATTCGGGTAACAAGGAAAAAAGTGGTGCAGGTGCAACCGGGTCGGAGTGTTTGAGTTGGCTCGATCGCCAGCCGGAACAAAGCGTGGTGTTTCTCTGTTTCGGCAGTTTGGGCCTGTTCTCTGCGGAGCAGATCAAGGAGATTGCGATTGGGTTAGAGAGGAGCGGGCAGAGGTTTCTATGGGTTGTTCGGAGCCCGCCCAGCGCTAACCCGGAGGACCGGTTCAAGGCCCCGCCCGAACCGGACTTGGACCGGCTCCTGCCGGTGGGGTTCTTGAACAGGACGGGAGAGAGGGGGTTAGTGGTGAAGTCGTGGGCCCCGCAGGCGGAGGTGCTGAAGCACGGGTCCGTGGGCGGGTTCGTGACGCACTGCGGGTGGAACTCCATTCTGGAGGCGATATGCGGCGGGGTGCCGATGATCGGGTGGCCGCTGTACGCGGAGCAGAAGATGAACCTTGTGTTTATGGTGGAGGAGATGAAGTTGGCGGTGGAGATGAAGGGGTACGATGAGGAGGTGGTGAGTGCGGAGGAGGTGGAGACGAAGGTGAGATGGCTGATGGGGGAGTCGGAGGGAGGGAGAGAGCTGAGAGAGAGGACGGTGAAGGCGAAGGAGGCGGCAGTTGCGGCGGTGGAGGAGGGTGGATCGTCGCGTGCGGCGCTGGTGGAGGTTGTGGAGGAAATTAAGCGGGGAGGGCAGTGGAAGGGACGGGATTAATTAGTCGTGCCGACGTCATTGGAGCTTTCTTGTATAAAGATAAAAATATGATTTAATATGAATTTGTCATATGTGAAATTATTTGCCAATCAGTGGAGACATCAGTAAATGGCCAAAAATCATGGGTTATAGCTCATGAAATTGAGCTGTTTAGACTACACGAAATTATTTGCAAATGAGTTGAAATGATGAAAAATGGCCAAAAATCATAGGTTATAGCTCACGAAATCTTGAATTTTAGCGACCACGAAATGACCAAAAATTATGGGTTATAGCTCATGAAATCGTGAAATTTGGCTTCCACGAAGTTATTTACCAATGGGTCAGAACGAACAAAAGTGGCCAAAAATCATGTGTTATAGCTCACAAAATCTTGAATTTTTGCCACCACAAAATTACATTACAATAGGTCAAAATGACTAAAATTGCCAAAAATCGTTGGTTATAGCTGATAAAATTGTAAATTTTGGGCACCACAAAATTAATTGACAATGGGTCGAAACGACTAAAAGTGGCCAAAATTGTTTGATAACGGTTCGAAACATCTAAAAATGGCCTAAAATTGTGGGTTATATCTAATTAAATCTTTTATTTTGGCCTCTATGAAATTATTCGACACAAAGTAGAAATAACTAATAATGGTAAAATTTTATGGGTTATAGCTCGTGAAATCTCCAATTTTTCCCTCCGCGAAATTATTTATCAACAGGTCGAAATGACTTAAGAAATGGTAAAAAACAATGGTTTATTGCATATGAAATCGTGAATCTTAGCAGCCATGAAATTATTTGCCAATAGGTTAAAATAACTAAAAATGGCAAAAAGTCATAGGTTATACCTCACGAAATCATGAATTTTGGCCACGGCAAAATTACTTACCAATGGGTTAAAATGGCTAAAACTAACCAAAATCATGGCTACTAATCCATAAAATTATAAATTTTGGACTCTGAGAAATTATTTGCCAATGGTTCGAAATGATGTAAAATGGGAAAAAAAACCATGGGTTATAGTCAAATTGTGAATTTGACTCCGTGAAATTATTTGCCAATATCTCGAAATGACAAGAAATGGCCAAAAGCCGTGGGTTATAGCTTATGAAATCGTGAATTTTGGAAATCTTGAAATTATTTCACAACTGGTCAAAATGACTAAAACTGTCTAAAATCGTGGGTTATCGCTGATAAAATTGTGAATTTTGGCCACCACAAAATTATTTGACAATGAGTCGAAATAACAAAAAATGATAAAAAAAAATCATTGGTTATAGCTCAAGAAATCAAAATTATTTGGCAACGGATCCATATGACTGAAAATGGCCAAAACATAGGGGTTATAGCTCATGAAATCTTTTATTTTAGCCTCTAAAATTATTTGATAATGGATCAAAATGGCTAAAAGTTGCCAAAAAATCATGGGTTATAGATCATTAATCTAGAACTTTGGTCTCTACAAAATTATTTGTCAACGTGCCTGAATGACTAAAGAAATAGACAAAAATAAAGGGATAGAGCCCATGAAATCATAAATTTTGGCCTCCACGAAGTTATATGCCAAGAGGTTGAAATGACTACAAATGGCCAAAAATTATGGGTTATAGCTTACGAAATCATGAATTTTAGTATCCGTGAAATTATTTGTCAACCGGTCGATACAACTAAAAGTGGAAAAAAAAATTATGGGTTATAACTCATGAAATCATGAATTTTGGCCACGAATAAAATGGCCAAAAGTTGTAGGTTATTACCCATGAAATTATAATTTTTTTATTACTAGAAAGTATTTGCCAATGGGTCATAATAACTAAAATTGGGCCAAAACTATGGATGGTTTATTGCGCATGAATTCATGGATTTGGCTCCTAAAAATTATTTACCAATAGGTCGAAACGACTGGAAATAGCTAAAAATCATGAATTATAGCTCATGAATTTCTGAAGTTCGAAGTCCACGAAATTCTTTTCAAGCTAGTCGGAATGAACAAAAATGACCAAAAATCATTGGTTATAGCTCAAAAAATCACAAATTTTGGTCACCATAAAATTACTTGATAACGTATCAAAAAGGTGACTAAAATTGTAAAAAGTCATGCATTATATCTCATAAAATTGTGAATTTTGGCCTCCATTAAGGTAATTGACAATGGGCCGAAATGACTAAAAATGGCGAAAATTCGTGCATTATTACTCATAAAATCATAAATTTTGGGCCCCACGAAATAATATGCTAAGGGGATCGAAACGACTAAAAATAGCCTAAAATTATTGGTTATAGCTGACGAAATCTTAAATTTTAGCCTCTGCTAAATTATATGGCAATGGGCTGAAACAACTAATAAAAGGGCAAAACATAATGAGTTATAGCCCATAAAATCATGAATTTGGTCCTTCGCAAAGTTATTTACTAATAGTTTGAAATGACTAAAAATGACAACAAATATGGGATATAGCTCATGAAATCGTGAATTTGGCTTGTGTGAAATTATTTGCCAATAAGTTAAAGCTCATGAAATCATGAAGTTTGGACTATCCGAAATTATTTGCCAATGAGTGGGAATGACGAAAAATGGCCAAAACTCATGGATTATAGCTCACAAAATCATGAATGTTGGCCACCACGAAGTTATTTGGCAACAGGTTGAAATGACTAATGGCTAAAAATCGTGTGTTATAGCTCATGAAATTTTTTATTTTGGCCTCCGTGAAATTATTTGTCAATGGGTTAAAACGACTTAAAATGGCTAAAAAATCATGGGTTATAGTTCATGAAATCGTGAATTTGGCCTCCGAGAAATAATTTGCCAATGTATCAAAACAAGTATAAATGGCCAAAAATTATAGGTTATAGCTCATGAAATTGTGAAGTTTGGATTCCGCAAGTTATTTGCCTATGGGTCAGAACGAACAAAAATGGTCAAAAATTATGGGTTAAAGCTCGGAAAATGTGAATTTTTACCACTACAAAATTATATTACATTGGGTCATAATGACTAAAAATATAAAAGTCATTGGTTATAGCTCATAAAATCGTGAATTTTGGGCACTGCAAAATTATTTGACAATGGGTCAAAAAGATGAAAAGTGGCCAAAATTGGTGTGTTAGCCATGAAATCGTGAGTTTTGGTCACCGTAAAATTATTTGACAACGAATCAAAATAACTAAAAGTTGCTAAAAATCATGGGTTATAGCTCATGAAATCTTTTATTTTGACCTCTGTGTAATTCTTTAACACTGTGTCGAAATGACTAATAATGGCAAAAAATCATGGGTTATAGCTCTTGAAATCTTTATTTTAGCATTCGCGAAATTATTTATCACCGGGTCGAAATGACTAAATAAATGGTTGAAAAGTGTGGGTTATAGCTCACGAAATCGTGAATTTTGGCATTCAAGAAATTACATGCCAACAGGTTGAAATAACTAAAAATGGTGAAAAATCATAGGTTATAGCTCACAAAATCATGAATTTTGACCATGGTGAAATTACTTGCCAATTGGTAGAAATGGCTAAAAAAGCCAAAAAAACATGGGTTACATTCCATGAAATCATAAATTTTGGACGTTGAGAAATTATTTGCCAAAGATTCGAAATGACTAAAAATGAAAAAAAAACCATGGGTTATAGTGATATTATGAATTTGACTCCATGAGAATATTTGCTAATGTGTTAAAATGATCACAAATGGCAAAAAATCGTAGGTTATAGCTAATGAAATTGTAAAGTTTGGACACCGCAAAATTATTTTCCCATAGGCCAAAATGAACAAAAATAGCCAAAACTCATGGGCTATAGCTCACAAAATCATGAATTTTGGCCACCACAAAATTATTTGACAACGAGTCAAAACGATTAAAAATGTCTAAAATCTTAAGTTATATCTGGTAAAATTATAAATTTTAGCCACCGCAAAATTATTTGATAATGGCTCGAAATGACAAAAAATGGTAAAAAAAATCATAGATTATAACTCAAGAAATCGTGGCCACTACAAAATTATTTCGCAATGGATCTATATGCCTAAAAATGGCATAAACTTGTGCATTATAACTCATGAAATCCTTTATTTTGGCCTCTAAAGTTATTTGACAACAAGTCGAAATGACTAAAAATGGCCAAAAACTGTGGGTTATAGTTTATTAATCTAGAACTTTTACCTCTGCAAAATTATTTGTCAATGTGTCTAATTGACTGAAGAAATGGCCAAAAATCAAGGGATAGAGCCCATGAAATCGTAAATTTTGGCCTCCACAAAATTATATGCCAAGGGGTCTAAACGACTAAAATCAATAATAATCATTGGTTATAGCTCATGAAATCGTGAATTTTAGCATTCACGAACTTATTTATCAACAGTCAAAATAACTAAAAATTTCCAAAACTTTAGGGTTATAGCTCACAAAATTGTGAATTTTTACCACTGCAAAATTATATTACAATGGGTCAAAATGACAAAAAATCATTGATTATGGCTTATAAAATTGTGAATTTTGGACACCGTGAAATTATTTAACAATTGATCGAAAAGACTAAAAGTGGCCAAAATCGGCTGGTTAACTCACAAAATCGTGAATTTTTGTCACCACAAAATTATGTGACAACGGATTGAAATGAGTATAAAATGTAAAAAATCATGGGTTATAGCTCATGAAATCCTTTTTTTAGACCGCCAAGAAATTATTTAACACTGGGTCAAAATGACTAATAATGGCCAAAAAGGTGGATTATAGCTAATGAAATCTTCATTTTGGCCTCCATAAAATTATTTGTCAAATGGTCGAAATGGCCAAAAACTGTGGGAGCTCATGAAATCGTGAATTTTAGCATTCGTAGAATTATTAGCCAACAGGTTAAAATAACTAAATATGGCGAAAAATTATAGGTTATAGCACACGAAATCATGAATTTTGACCTCGGTGAAATTACTTACCAATGAGTGGAAACAACTAAAAATGGCCAAAAATCGTGGGTTACAGTCCATGAAATCATAAATTTTGGACTCTGAGATATTATTTGCCAATGGTTTGAAATGACTAAAATTAAAAAAAAAACCATGGGTTATAGTGAATTTATGAATTTGACTTCGTGAAAATATTTGACAATATGTTATAATGACAAAATATGGTAAAAAATTATATGTTATAGCTCATGAAAACATGAAGTTTGGACACCATAAAATTATATGCCCATGGGTCGAAACAAACAGAAATAGCCAAAAACCATAGGTTATAGCTCATAAAATCGCGAATTTTGGCCACCGTGAAATTATCTGACGACGGGTCAAAACGACCAAAAATATCTGAAATCTTGGGTAAGAGCTAGTAAAATCGTAAATTTTGACCATCGCAAAATTATTTGAAAATTATTTGGCCTCTGGAAAATTATTTGTTAATGTGTCTAAATGACTAAAGAAATGGCCAAAAATCAAGGGATAGAGCTCATGAAATCATAAATTTTGGCCTCCATGAAATTATATGTTAAAGGGTCGAAACGACTAAAAAACACTAAAAATCGTAGGTTATAGCTCACGAAATCATAAATTTTAGCATCCACAAATTTATTTATCAATGGGCCAAAACAAATAAAAATGGCAAAAAATTGTGGATTATAGCTCACGAAATCGTGAATTTTGGCCACAAGTAAAATGGCCAAAAATCGTGGGTTATTGCCCATAAAATCGTAAATTTTCGACTTCAAGAAATTACTTGTTAATGGGTCGAAATGACTAAATTGGGCAAAAACCGTGGTTTATTGCTCACGAAGTCGTGAATTTAGCCTCTGTAAACTTATTTTCCAATCTGTTGAAATGACTATAAATTGTGAAAAATCATAAGTTATAGCTCATGAAATCCTGATGTTGGACTCCACGAAATTATTTGCAAGTTGGTCGGAATTAACAAATATGATAAAAAAAATCATTGGTTATAGCTAATAAAATCATGAATTTTGGCCACCGAGAAATTATTTGACAACGTGTTGAAACCATGACTAAAATTACAAAAAGTAGTGGGTTCTAACTCATAAAATCGCGAATTTTGCCCTCCGCGAAGTTATTTGACAATGGGCCGAAATGACTAAAAATGACCAAAATTCATGGTTTATAGCTCATGAAATCATAAATTTTGGCCTCGACAAAATTATATGCCAAGGGGTCAAAACGACTAAAAAAGGGGGTGAAAAATTATGAGTTATAGATCATAAAATAATAAATTTTGGCCTTTGCAAAGTTATTTACCAATGGTTCGAAACGACTAAAATTGGCCAAAAACATGAGTTGTAGCTCATTAAATCGTGAATTTGGCCTCTGTGAAATTATTAGCACATGAGTCGAAAAGTCTATAAATGGCAAAAAATTGTGGGTTATAGCTCATTAAATCGATTAAATCGTGTAGTTTGGATTACATAGAATTATTTGCCAATGAATCGGAATGATGAAAAATGGCAAAAAATCATTGGTTATAACTCATGAAATCTTTTATTTTGGCCTCTGCAAAAGTATTTGTCAATTGGTCAAAATTACTAATAATGGCTAAAAATTGCGGATATAGCTCATGAAATATTCATTTGGTCTCCGCAAAAGTAATTGTTAACAGGTCGAAATGACTAATGAAATGGACAAAAACTGTGGGTAGCTCACAAAATCATGAATTTTAGCATTCACGAAATTTTAAGCCAACAGGTTGAAATAACTAAAAGTAGGGATAATTTGTAAGTTACAGCTCATGAAATCATGAATTTTGGCCATGGCGAAATTACTTGCCAATGGGTTGAAACAACTAAAAATGGCCAAAAATCGTTAGTTACAGTCCATGAAATTGTGGGTCATTGCTCACGAAATCGTGAAATTTCCCCTGCACAAAATTATTTGTCAACGGGTCCAAATGACTAAAAATGGCAAAAAAAAATATTGGTTATAGCTCACGAAATTTTGAATTTCGGTCTCCACAAATTTATTTGTCAACTCGTCGAATTGACTAAAAATGGTAAAAAATCATGGGTTATAGCTTGCAAAATCATGAATTTTGGGAACCACAAAATTAGTTATCAACAAGTTAAAACAACACAAATGGCCAAATGTCGTGGGAAAAAGCTCATGAAGTAGTGAATTTTGGCATCTATGAAATTATTTGCCAATAGGTCGAAACTACTAAAAATAACAAAAAATTATCGGTTATGGCTCACGAAATCCTAAATTTTGGCCAGTAAAATTATCTGTCAATGGTTTATAGCTCATAAACTTGTGCATTATAGTTCATGAAATCATGAATTTTGCCCAAAAATAATGGGTTATAACATAAAATCATAAATTTTGACATTCACAAAATTATTTGCCAATTGGTTGAAATGACTAAATATGGCTATAAATCGTGGGTTATAGCAAATGAAATCGTTAATTTTGACGTTCACAAAATTATTCGACAATAGTTTGAAATGACTAAAATGGCCAACAATTGTGAATTTTTCCCTCCACAAAATTATTTTCCAAGGGGTCAAAACGACTAAAAATGGCCAATAATCGTGTGTTATATAGCTCAAAAAATAGGAAAATTTTGGCCACCATGAAATTATTTGCCAACGGGTCAAAATAACTAAAAATAGCCAATAGTCATGGGTCAAAGCTTATAAAATCATGAATTTTAGCCACCGCAAAATTAATTGACAATGATTTGAAACAATTAAAAATGATAAAAAATCATATTTTATAACTCATGAAATCTTTAATTTTGGCCTCCACGAAATTATTTCACAATGGACCAAAACTACGAAATATGGCCAAAAATCGTTGCTTATAGTTCATTAAATCTTAAAAATTAGCCTCCGTGAAATTATATACTATTGGGTCGAAACGACTAAAAATAGTCAAAAATCTTGGGTTATAGCTCATGAAATCATGAATTTTGGCCTTCGTGAAATTATTTAACAATAGGTTGAAAAGTCTAAAAAATTACAAAAAATATGGGTTATACCTCATGAGATCATTTCCCGTGAAACTATGCCAATGGTCAAAACGATTGAAATTTTCCAAAATTGTGGTTATAGCTCATGAAATCTTGAATTTTGACCACCAGTAAAATATTTGATAATGGTTCAAATGACTAAAAATGGCAAAAATTGTGGGTTAAGAAAATCATGAATTTTGGCCACCATGAAATTAATTGACAACGGGTCAAAACCAGGTTGAAACGACTAAAAAGGGGCAAAAATAGGTTATAGCTCATGAAATCGTGAATTTGGCCATAGTAAAATTATTTGCCAATGGGTCAAAACAACTAGAAATGACCAAAAATCATGGGTTATAGCTCATGAAATCGTAAAGTTTGGACTATGTAAAATTATATGCCAATAAGTCAGAATAAACAAAATGACCGAAAATCATGGGCTATAACTCATAAAATTGTGAGTTTTGGCAACCATGAAATTATTTGACAAGGGGTGAAATGACTTAAAATGCCAAAATTGTTAGTTATAGCTCACGAAATCGTGAATTTTGTCTAGCGAAATTATTTGACAACGGGTCGAAATTATTATAAATGGCAAAAAATCATGGGTTATAACTCACGAATTATTATATTTTGGCATCCATAAAATTATTTGATAATGATCGAAATGACTACAAAAGGCCCAAAAATCTTGGGTTATAGCTCATGAAATCTTGAATTTTGGCCTGCCCAAAATTATTTCTCAAAGGGTTCAAATGACTAAAGAAATGGCCAAAAATTATGAGTTAAAGCTCATGACATCGTAAAATTTGGACTCCATGAAATAATTTGTCAATGGATTGAAACGACCAAAAATAGCCGAAAATCATGGGTTATAGCCCAGGAGATCGTGAATTTTGGCCACTGCAAAATTATTTGAAAATGTTAAAATGACTAAAAATAGCCAAAAATCGTGGATTTGTAGCTTATGAAATCATGAATTTTAGTCACAACAAAAATACTTGCCAATGGGTCAAAATGACTAAAAATGGCCAAAAATCATGGGATATAGTCCATAAAAAATTTTGGACTCCAAGAAAGTTTTTGCCAATGGGTTAAAACGACTAGAACAGCAAAATCAAATTTATCAAAACGATTAAAAATGGCCAAATATCAAGGATTATAGCTCATGAAATCGTGAATTTTGGCCTCTGCAAATTTATCAAAACAATTAAAAATGGCTAAAAATCATGGGTTACAGGTCATGAAATCGTGAATTTTGGTCTCCGTAAAATTATTGGCCAATGGGTCCAAATGACTAAAATGGCCAAAAATCATGGGTTATAGCTCATGAAATCATGAATTTTGGCCTTCGTGAAATTATTTACCAATGGGTCGAAATAACTAAAATAGCCAAAAATCGTGTGTTGTAGCTCACGAAATCGTGAATTTTGGCCTGTGTAAAATTATTTGGCAACTGGTGGAAATGACTAAAAATGGCCAACAATCGTGGGTTAAAGCTAATGAAATCCTGAATTTTGGCCACCGTAAAATTAATTCACAATGGGTCAAAACAACGAAAAATAGCAAAAAATCGTGGGTTATAACTCATGAAATCTTAAAGTTTTCCCTCAACGAAATTATTTTATAATAGGTTAAAACGACTAAAATAAGGACCCAAAAAACATGGTGATAACTCATGAATTTATGAAATTTGGCCTCAGGAAACTTATTTACCAATAGGTTGAAACAACTATAAATGGCCCAAAAATGGGTTATAGCTCATGAAATCTTGAATTTGACCTTCGTGAAATTATTTACCAATGGGTCGAAATAACTAAAACAGGCCAAAAATCATGGGTTATAGCTCATGAAATCTTGAATTTTGGCATGCATGATATTATTTATCAACGAGTAGAAACAATTAAAATGGCTAAAAATCATGGGTTATAGCTCATGAAATCTTGAATTTGACCTTCGTGAAATTATTTACCAATGGGTCGAAATAACTAAAACAGCCAAAAATCATGGGTTATAGCTCATGAAATCTTGAATTTGACCTTCGTGAAATTATTTGACAACGGGTCAAAATGACTAAAATGGCCAAAAATCATGGGTTATAGCTCATAAAATTATGAATTTTGGCTATTGTGAAATTATTTTCCAATGGGTCGAAATAACTAAAACAGGCCAAAAATCATGGGTTATAGCTCATGAAATCTTGAATTTGACCTTCGTGAAATTATTTACCAATGGGTCGAAACGACCAGAAATGGCCAAATATTATGGGTTATAACTCATAAAATTATGAAGTTTAGACGCCACACAATTATATGTCGATGAGTCGGAATGAACAAAAATGGTCAGAAATCAAGATTATAGCTCATAAAATTATGAATTTTGGCTATTGTGAAATTATTTTCCAATGGGTCGAAATAACTAAAACAGGCCAAAAATCATGGGTTATAGTTCAATAAATCGTGAATTTTGGCCAGCGTTAAATTATTTGACAATGGGTCAAAATGACTGAAAATGGCAAAAATCATAGGTTATAACTCATGAAATCGGGCAAAATTAGTGGGTTGTAGCCCATGAAATCAAAAGTTTTGGTCTCTGAAAAAATGTTTGCCAATGAGTTGAAATGATTTAAAATGGCAAAAAATCATAGGTTATAAACTCATGAAATAGTAAATTTTGGCCTCCACAAATTTATTGAAACAACAAGAAATGGCAAAAAATCATGGGTTATAGCTCATGAAATCATGAAGTTTGAACTTCGCAAAATTATTTGCAATGGATTGAACAAATAAAAATGGTAAAAAAAAATCATTGGTTATAGCTTATAAAACAGTGAATTTTGGCCACTACAAAGTTATTTGATAATGGGTCGAAATGCCTAAAACTGGCAAAAAATCATGGGTTACAGCTCACGAAGTCGTGAATTTTTACAACCGTGAAATTATTTGACAACAAGTCAAAACAACTACAAATGGCAAAAAATTATGGGTTACAGCTCATGAAATCTTAAATTTTGGCCTCCGCAAAATTATTTGTCAAGTGATCGAAACGACAAAAGAAATGGAAAAAAATCGCGGGTTAGAACTCATGAAATCATAAATTTTGTCCTCCGTGACATGATATGCTAATGTGTTGAAATGATTAAAAATGGCCAAAAATCATCTTTTATAGCTCACAAAATTATGAATTTTGGCATGCATGATATTATTTATCAACAGTAGAAACAATTAAAAATGGTAAAAAATTGTAGGTTATAAGTCATGATATCGTGAGTTTTGGCCATGATGAAATTACTTGCCAATGAGTTAAACTGATAAAAATAGCCAAAAATCGTGGGCTATATCCAATAAAATCATAAAGTTTGGACAACAAGAAATTACTTGTCAACGGGTCAAAATAACTAAAAATAGCTAAAAACTATGGGTTATAGCTCATAAAATCGTGAATTTGGCCATTGTTAAATTATTTGCCAATGTGTTGAAACAATTAGGAATTGCCAAAAATCATGGGTTATAGTTCAAAAATCTTGAAACTTGCCCTTAGTGAAATTATTTGTCAATAGTCAAAATGACTAAAAATGGCAAAAAAATTATAGGTTATAGCTCATGAAATCTTTAATTTTGAATCGTGAAATTATTTTACAACGGTCTGAAATGACAAAAAATGTCCAAAATCATGGGTTATAGCCGATGAAATCACAAATTAATGCATTTGCAAAATTATCTGCCAACAGGTTGAAACAACTAAACATGGCAAAAATCATGGGTTATAGCTCATGAAATCTTTAATTTTGGAATGCGTGAAATTATTTTACAACAGATGGAAATGACAAAAATCATGGGTTATAACTAATAAAATCATGAATTTTAGCATTTGCAAAATTATCTGCCAACAGGTTGAAACAACTAAACATGGTAAAAAAATCTTGGGTTATAGCTCATGAAATCTTTAATTTTGGAATGCGTGAAATTATTTTACAACGGATGGAAATGGCAAAAAATCATGGGTTATAACTAATAAAATCATGAATTTTAGCATTTGCAAAATTATCTGCCAACAGGTTGAAACAACTAAACATGGCAAAAAATTATCGGTTATAGCTCATGAATAGTGTATGTTGGCCAATCTGAAATTACTTACCAACGGGTTGAAATGAGTAAAAATGGCCAAAACCATGGGTTATAGCTCACGTAATAAAAAATTTTGGACTCTGAAAATTTATTTGCCAATGGTTGAAAAGACTAAAAATGGCAAAAAATCGTAGGTTACAGTTTATGAAATAGTAAATTTTGGCCACTGCAAAATTATTGAAACGGCTAGAAATAGCCAAAGTCATTGGTTATAGCTCATGAAATCTTACTAATGGATCGAATGAATAAAAATGGCCAAAACTCATTGGTTATAACTTATAAAATTATTTAACAATTGGTCGAAATGACTGAAATTGGCCAAAAATCATGGGTTCTTATGAAATCGTGAACTTTGGCCACCATGAAATTATTTGATAATAGGTCAAAATGACTACAATTGGCTAAAAATTATGGGTTATTGCTAATAAAATTTTGAATTTTAGCCTCCGTGAAATTATTTGTTAATGGGTCAAAACGACCAAAAATAACAAAAAATCGTGGGATATAGCTTATGAAATCATGAATTTCAGCCTCCACAAAAATATTTAACAACGGGTAGAAATGACAAAAAATGGCGCAAAATTCACAAAATCATGAATTTTGGCCACCGTGAAATTAACTTACGACGGGTTGAAATGACTAAAAATGGCAAAAAATTATGGGTTATAGTTCGTGAAATCTTTAATTTTGGCCTCCTCAAAATTATGTGATAATGGATAGAAATGACTAAAAATGGCAAAAAATTATTGGTTATAGCACCTAAAATCTTGAATTTTAGCCTCCTCCAAATTATATGTCAACGGGTTGAAACGGCTTAAAAAAGGGCCACTAATAATCGTTATAGCTCATGAAATCATGAAGTTTAGACTCCGCAAAATTATTTGCCAATAAGTTAAAATGAATAAAAATGGCCAAAACTTGTTGGTTATAGCTCACGTGAATTTTGGCAGCTGCAAAATTATTTGATAATAGGTCAACATGACAAAAATATGCCAAAAATCGTGGGCTATAGCTCCGGAAATCTTGAATTTTAGCCACCACGAAATTATTAGACAACAGGTAGAAATGGCTAAAGATGGTAAAAAATTATGGGTTACAGCCCATTAACTCTTAAACTTTTGTGTGCATGAAATTATGTGCCAATTGGTCAAAATGATCGAAAATGGTCAAAAATCATGGGAAATAGCTCATGAAATCATGAATTTTGGTCTCCGCTAAACCAACAGGTCGAAACGTTATAGTTCATGAAATCGTGAATTTTTACCTTCATGAAATTATTTGCTAACGAGTCGAAATGACTAAAAATAGCTAAAAATCATGGGTTCTAGTTCATAAAATCATGAAGTTCGGCCTCCGTAAAATTACTGGCCAATGAGTCTAAATGACTACAAATGGCCAAAAATCGTGAGTTACTGCTCACGAAATCGTGCAGTTTGTACTACGCGAAATTATGTACCAATGTGTTGGAATGACGAAAAATGGCCAAAAATTATGGATTATAGCTCACGAAATTGTGAATTTTGACCACCAGAAAATTATTTGGCAGTGTACTTGAAATGATTAAAAATAGCTAAAAATCATGTGTTATAGCTCATGAAATTTTTTATTTTAGACTTCATGAAATTATTTGACAATGGGTCGAAATGACTAAAAGTGCCCAAAAAAATCATGGGTTATAGTTTATGAAATTGTGAATTTTGCCTCCGTGAAATTATTTACCAATGTGTTGAAACAACTAAAAATGACCAAAAATCGTGAGTTATAGCTCATGAAATCGTGAAGTTTGGACTCTGCAAAGTATTTGCCGCAGAATTAGAACAAATTAAAATGGTAAACAATCATGGGTTATAGCTCATAAAATTGTGAATTTTGGGAACCACAATATTATATGACAATGGGTCGAAAAGACTTAAAGTAGCCAAAATCCGTGGATTATAGCTCACAAAATCGTAAATTTTGGCCACCATGAAATTATATGACAAAGGGTTGAAACGACTAAAAATGGTAAAAAAATCGTGGTTTATAGTCCATGAAATCATAAAATTTGGACTCTGAAAAATTATTTTACAATGGTTTGAAACGACTGAAAATGAAAAAAAACTATGGGTTATAATGAAATTGTGAATTTGGCCTCCGTGAAACTTTTGGCCAATGTGTCAAAATGACTATAAATAGCTAAAAAATCATGGGTTATAGCTCATAAAATCGTGAAGTTTAGACACTATGAAATTATTTGCCAACAGGCCGTAACGAACATAAATGGCCAAAAATCACGGGTTATAGCTCATAACAACAAAATAGGTCAAAACAACAAAATATGCCTAAAATAGTGGGTTATAGGTGATAAAATCACGAATTTTGGTTCGCAAAATTATTTAACGAAAGGTCGAAATGACGAAAAATGGTCAAAAATCATGGGTCATAGCTCAAGAAGTCATGGCCACTAGGAAATTATTTGGCAACAGATCCAGATGACTAAAAATAGCCAAAACTTATGGGTTATAGCTAATAAAATCTTTTATTTTGTGCCCCATGAAATTATTCGACAACGGGTCAAAATGACTAAAATGGCCATAAAATCGAAGCTTATAGCTCATTAATCTTGAACTTTGGCCTCCGTGTAATTATTTACCAACAAGTCTAAATGACTAAAGAAATGGCCAAGCATCAATGAATAGAGCTCATGAAATCATAAAGTTTGGCATCGATAAAATTATATGCCAACTGGTTGAAACGACCTAAAATGACCGAAAATCATGGGTCATAGGTCACAAAATCTAGAATTTTGGCATATGTAAAATTATTTGCCAACGGGTCAAAATAACTAAAAATGGCCAGAAATTATGGGTTATAGCTCATGAAATCGTGTATTTTGGCCACCACTAAAAATGAAAAAAAAATCAAGGGTTATTGCACATGAAATTGTAAATTTTAGACTCTGAGAAATTATTTGCCAATGGTTGAAATGACTAAAAATGACCAAAGACCATGGTTTATTGCTCATGAAATCATAAAAGTTTGGACACTGTAGAATTAATTGCCAACGGGTCGAAATGAACAAACATAGAAAAAATTGATGAGTTATAGCTCATGAAATAGTAAATTTAAAACTCAACAAAATTATTTTCCAATGGGTTGAGATGAATAAAAATGGCTAAAAATAATTAGTTATAGCTCATAAAATCATGAATTTTGGCTACTGCGAAATTTTTGTGCAATGGGTCGAAACAACTACTAAAATTACCAAAAATCATGGATTAAAGCTCATAAAATCGTGAACTTTGGCCTTTGCAAAATTATTTAATAACGGGTCGAAACGATAAAAATGGCCAAAAATTGTGGGTTAGAGCCCACGAAATCGTGAAATTTTACCACTACAAAATTATTTGACAACAGGTCAAAACGACTAAAAAGGGCCCAAAACCATGGATTGTAGCTCATGATATCTTTTATTTTGACCTTTGCAAAATTATTTGATAGTGGATAGAAATGATAAAAGAAATGGTCAAAAATCGTGAGCTCGTGAAATTATAAATTTTGGCCTGCAAAAAAACATAAGTCAATGAGTTGAAACGACCAAAATAGCCAAAAATCGTGCGTTATAGCTCATGAAAGCTTGAATTTTGGCCACTATAAAATTATTTGGCAATGGGTGCAAATGACTAGAAATGACATAAAATCGTGGGCTAGAGCTTAAGAAATTGTTAATTTTAGCCTCCATAAAATCATATACCACGGGGTTAAAATGACAAAAAATGGCT
This sequence comes from Asparagus setaceus, assembly GCA_012295165.1. Classification (NCBI taxonomy): domain Eukaryota; kingdom Viridiplantae; phylum Streptophyta; class Magnoliopsida; order Asparagales; family Asparagaceae; genus Asparagus; species Asparagus setaceus. The sequence continues at coordinate 5,922,062 of CM022705.1, forward strand.
AAAAATCGTGGGTTATAGCTCATGAAATTGTAAATTTCTACCACCACAAACTAATGTGGCAATGGGTCTGAATGACTAAAATTGGCCAATAATCATTGGTTAAAGCTAACAAAATCATGAGTTTTGGCTATGATAAAATTATTTGCCAATGGGTCAAAATGACTAAAAATAGCTAAAAATCATGGGTTAGCTCATGAAATCTTGAATTTTTAGCCTCCAGGAAATTATTTGTTAACATGTAGAAATGGCTAAAGAAATGAACAAAAATCGTGGTTAGAGCTCATGAAATATTACATTTTGGCCTCCACAAAATTATATCCCAAGGGGTCGAAATGACAAAATTTGGCCAAAAGTCATATGTTATAGCTCAAGAAATTTTGACTTTCGGCCACTGCAAAATTATTTAACAACAATTCGAAATGACTAAAAATGGCCAAAAAAACGTCAACTAAAAATGTCGAAAACTATGGGTTATAGCTCAAGAAATCAAGAATTTTGATCACCGCAAAATTATTTGAAAATGAGTCAAAACGACTAAAAATAGCCAAAAATCATGGGTTATAGCTCATGAAATTGTGAATTTTGGCGACCGCGAAATTAATTGATGAACGGGTCAAAATGAATAAAAATGACCAAAAATCATGGGTTATAGCGCATGAAATCTTTTATTTTGCCCACAACAAAATTATTTGATAACGTGTCAAAATGACTAAAAATAGCTAAAAATCATGGGTTAGCTCATGAAATCTTGAATTTTTAGCCTCCATAAAATTATTTGATAACGTGTCAAAATGACTAAAATGGCCAAAAATCATGGGTTATAGCTCATGAAATATTACATTTTGGCCTCCACAAAATTATATCCCAAGGGTCGAAATGACAAAATTTGGCCAAAAGTCATATGTTATAGCTCAAGAAATTTTGACTTTCGGCCACTGCAAAATTATTTAACAACAATTCGAAATGACTAAAAATGGCCAAAAAAACGTCAACTAAAAATGTCGAAAACTATGGGTTATAGCTCAAGAAATCAAGAATTTTGATCACCGCAAAATTATTTGAAAATGAGTCAAAACGACTAAAAATAGCCAAAAATCATGGGTTATAGCTCATGAAATTGTGAATTTTGGCGACCGCGAAATTAATTGATGAACGGGTCAAAATGAATAAAAATGACCAAAAATCATGGGTTATAGCGCATGAAATCTTTTATTTTGCCCACAACAAAATTATTTGATAACGTGTCAAAATGACTAAAAATAGCTAAAAATCATGGGCTATAGCTTATGATATCTTGAAGTTTAGCCTCCATAAAATTATTTGTCAATGGGTCAAAAATAACTTAGAAATTGCCAAAAATCATGGATTAGAGCTCATGAAATTGTAAACTTTGGCCTCCATTTAATTATATGACAATGGGTGGAAACAACTGAAAATGACCATAAATCATGTGTTATACCTCATGAAATCGCAAATTTTAGTCACGGTGAAATTATTTGACAACGGGTCAAAATAATTAATAATAATAGAAAATCGTGGGTTATAGCTCACGAAATCGTGAGTTTTGGCCACTGTGAAATTACTTGAAAATAGATCGAATGACTAAAAATGGCCAAAAATCTTGGGTCATACCTCATGAAATCTTTAATTTTGGCCTTTGCAAAATTATTTGACAATGGGTCAAAATGACTTTGTATATCAATCCCGTCAAATTCACCCTACGGGAGAGGATTTTATTTTTATGTAGGTTCATGGTTTCCAATAGACTCAAGAGTCTATTGTTAATTACCCCTATTAGTGAAAGGAACCTTCGATTAAGAGTCAATAAAAATCATCCAAAATAAGAGAAAACTCATAAAGTAAGAAAATACAATAATATTATATTTTTTAATGATCATATACATGGCTTAACCAGGGGCATACCCCCAGTGTACAAATTTTCATGTAAAATCTTAGACTAGAGATGTGACGATTGAAATTCGGGTTTGGGTTTGACTTGGAGAAATAAAATAGAACTTGGATTTTTGTACCCAGTTTAGCGACGTGGAGGTCAAACTTGATTTGGCACAGTTTTAAAGATGTGGAGGTCAAACTTAATTTTTTTAATCCAGTTTAACGACGTAGAGGTCAAATTTGGCGTTTTATCCAGTTTAAAGACTTAGGGGTCAAATTTGGAATTTTATCCAGTTTAAAGACTTCGGGGTCAAATTTGGAATTTGAGATCTTGTTTAATGGCATAGATGTCGAGTTTAGCATCTTGACTAGTTTATCGACGTAGAGGTCGAATTTGGAATTTTATCGGTTTAAAGACTTAGGGGTCAAATTTGGAATTTTATCCAGTTTAAAGACTTAGGGGTCAAATTTGGAATTTTATCCAGTTTAAAGACTTCGGGGTCAAATTTGGAATTTGAGATCTTGTTTAATGGCATAGATGTCGAGTTTAGCATCTTGACTAGTTTAACGACGTAGAGGTCAAGCTTGGTTTGGCCCAGTTTAGTGACGTGGAGGTTGAGTTTGATTTGGGGTCTATTTTAACGACATAGAGGTCAGGTTTGATTTTGTTGTTCGAATTGTGTATTTTTAGCTAGTTGACACAATTGAACCTTTTGATCTTAAACTTATTGGCGCATGTTTTATCCCAGGTTATTTCGAAAATATTCTTTCATCCAATTTAGGGACGTAGAGGTCTGTGTCGAGTTTGGTGACTTTCGTATTTTTCTTGAATTTGTCTTTGTGTTTTCAACATTTGCGAGGGACCCAACTGCGATTTCTGGACTAGATTGTAAAACTTGGTTGAAGTACAATTTTTTCATTTTCTCTAGGGTGTAAACTGCAAATTCTGAGTTGTTTTGTAGTTTCTGGACTTAAATGCAATTTCTGTAGTTATTTCAGGGTGAAAACTGCAAATCTGGGCTATTTTACAATTCCTGCAGTTTTTTCAGGGAGTAAACTGCAAATCTGGGCTGTTTTACAATTTCTGCAGCTTTTTTCAGGGAGTAAACTGCAAACTCTGGACTATTTTTGCAATTTCTACTTTTTCTAGGGTGTAGGTTGCAATTTCTGGACTGAATTACAAAACTGGGCTCAAACGGATGTTTCTACAGTTATTTTAGTGAACAAACTGTAAATTTTAGGGGGGTAAACTATAATTTTTTTGAAAGGATTTGGTCTATAATTCTTTTTGGAAAATTATGGGGGAAAATCCGATTAAGATTTTAGAGTATCTTTTTGACTAGAACTCATGCAAATAATTACTTTGCTCCTTTTTTTCATTGGAATTTTCTTTCGCCTTTGTAAATACATAGAACCACACGTTGTCTTGTTAAAAGAAATTAATTACATATTAACCCATGTTCATGAATTCATCAAAATAATTGTGATTCATGAAGTATATCGAAATCATGTGCGGTTAATTTTCAAGGCGAGTGCGTTGACCGATAAGAGTCTGAGACTTCGGTAATAAAGTCTGGGGACTTAAGTAAAAGTCTGAGACTCTGTCTAAAGAAGTGCAGGACTCTGAAAAAAAGAGTGTAGGGACTCTGTCGAAAGGAGTGCAGAGACTCCGAAAAGAGTGCAGGGACTCTGTCGAAAGGAGTGCAGAGACTCTGAAAAGAGTGCAGAGACTCTATAGATGAGTGTAGAGACTCTATAATATTATTATTATACGCGCGCTTGTGCACAATTTTTTAATTTTTATAATGTTATTATGTGCAAAAATTGGATTGATATTGGCTAAAGTAAAGAAGAAAAGGGAGTAGGGGGTTTCTTGCAACTCATGAAAGAGGAAAGGGTTTTTTTTGTTTTGGTGGCCTCAGTTGGTGGCTTGGTTGAGGTTTGTACGGCGGCTGCTTTGACAAAGAGGATGATGGAGTAACCTAGCCTCTTTCTTCTTTTTTTTTCTTTGCTGGCCGAGAGAGAAATTGAGGGAACAGTGAAGGAATTGTTGTCATCTTTTTTTTGCTCGGGAACTGTTGTCTGGGGTTTCGGTCTGCTATATTTGTTTTTAATTGCTAGGGTTTTCTTTGTTCCCCTTGTGTAGCTCCTTTTATAGGTGATATGAGACCATGCATAATTTAGGCAATAAAAGATTAGAGGATCCTTTTTGATATACTTTGCTATAATTATGTGTATTTCCATACTTTCCCTTAATTCTTTAAGGATTCATATCTTGTGAGATTTGAGAATATGCAGACGTAATCCCTCTCGATTTTCTTTGATTGATTTTTTTTCGTAACCAACCTGATTAGATGTGGAATAGAGAATCATAGGTGAATTTGTAATTGAGAACATGGTTAGACTAAGTCCACAATTCTTTCATTATAATTAAAAAAACTTTAATCACCTTCAACAAATGCCCCCCAGTGGGTTTCTTACGCGCTTGTTATGCGTAAGAAGCACACTGCCCGTATCATTAGGTTCGCACAAACTTAGAATTTGCCATTGGAATTAAACTCACCGTGACACATGCATCGTTGTGTTTGCACTTGACTTAGATCTTGCACCAATATATACATCATTGAATTTTCATTAGAATTTGAATTCACATTGACATGTACTTTCACTAATGCATGTGTTTGTCTTCCTTCCTCTCACAGGTCATGTCTTTCAATTGGGTTCGATCAGCCAAACTCCCCTTATACGAGCCTTCAGATGAAGAGATTCGTCATTATATAAATGAAGTTGACCCTGAGGGCTCTTTTAGACTTGATTGGTGGGAATGAGTGATTATCTTCGAAAGAGTTACTTCTGCTGTTGTTGTTGTTGTTGTTGTTCTGTCCATGAAGCTTTCCAGTGTAGCAATCATATTACCTTAATTTGGAATTTCATTAAGGTGACCCTTTCATTATATTTGGCTTTTGTAGATAATCTTCGAACCATTCCTTTTTTAGACTGTTAGATTAATGTGGCAATCATCTAGGTCTCATTTGGAACTCAATTATTTAATTTGAGTTGACATTCTTTCTGTAAAGTTGTCACATGATTTAGGCTTCAACTCATGTGATACTTGACACCATCAAAGCCTATTACACATATTCTCTGCAGGCTCATTTGGTATTCGTCGGCATCCCCACCTCATTTACTGTGATCGTGTCTCTTCTTGATTATTGTTGCCTTGAGTATACTCTCAGTTGTCGTGGCGTTGAAATATCATTTGTGTGATATCATGAGCAAACCCTTTATAGGACAAAGAAAAAGAAGAAAAGGAAATAAAAGAGAGAAAAAAAGGAAATTTTGGGGTTGAGTCCTCAGCCTGTCACCAATCCGAAGCATCAAAAGATACATTATCAGTAGTGACTCATCATTGGACTCGGGGGGTGGTTTGGTGTTTTTTTTAACCAGGTGCCTCATTTTTTTTTTTTTGAGGTTTTCACCATGGTTAGTTCCCCTATGTGGTTTTTCCTATAGGTCTTTTCAGATTTTTCCTATAGCGAGGGGTTCCCATTTTTGCCTGTGGGGGTATACCACAGCCGGCTTTTTTGATAATTTTACCCCTGGGCCCTTTCAGGTTTTCACCAGGTCTGCCGATGGCTCATCTTTTACCCGCGATTTTTGATAAAACCACGTCCTTCATCTTTTTTTTATTTTATTATCGGCTTTTTTTATAACAATGAGTGAACTCTTGCAGGTTGCAGTTTATACTCGTGCACCCAATGAGTGTGGTGTAGATGCAGTTTAGACTCGTGCTTCTAAGGAGTAAAATGTAGATGCAATTTAGACTCGTGCCCCTAAGGAGTAAAATGTGGATGCAGTTTAGACTCGTGCCCCCAAGGAGTAAACTATGGATGCAGTTTAGACTCGTGCTCCCAAGGAGTAAAATATGGGTACAGTTTAGACTCGTGCCCGCAAGGAGTAAATGTGGATGCAGTTTAGACTCGTGCCCCCAAGGAGTAAATGTGGATGCAGTTGTTTTATTCTGCAAGAGAGTCTGCAAGAACAGACTTTGACAGAGTGATGGCTCCTTCCTTAAATTGCCTCTCTATCCAATCTTTAAAAATATAACAATCTTCAATTGGGTGACTAATTAATCTATGATAGGGACAATATTTAGGAGCATCTACTTTTCCAACTTCTTCTAGCCTCTTTGGTTCAAGACGTTGCAATCCATTTTATATAGTGTCTTTAAAAATCTTATTAACTTTGTCCCTTTTAAAAGAATATTGCTTATTCTTCTTATCTTGAAGTGTATTGCCATTTTGATTTTTGATTTCAAAAGAGGTTGAGGCCACAAAGTCTTTCCTCCCTCCATCCTTCTTAAATTTTCCGGGTAGGAGATTGGTGACTACTGATGGATTCATCTTTTCAAGTCTTGACACATGACTAATAAGATCTTGAAATGTGCTTACTCTAGCCGTGGATAAAAATGGAGCCATCCAGTTATCACTATTTCCCATAAGCAAGCCCACATCTTGCGTTTGCTCTAAATTTGGCTCGCATTTGATGCTCAAATTGCACCACCTAGTGACATAGTCCAAGACATTTTCATTGTTCTTGTGTTTGGTCACAACCAAATCTCCGATGGTGATTTTATCGCTAACACTCACGAATCTTTTGCGGAACAGCGATTCCATCTCTGCAAAGGTTCTTACAGAATCATCAAGTAAACTGGAATACCACTCAAAGGCTACCCCACTTAGACTGTTGACAAATTGCCTCAGGAGTAAAATGTCGTTGCCCCCTGTGTTGCCACAAGTTGCCCTGAAATGGACAATATGCTGACTTGCATTTCCGATTCCATTAAACTTTTATATGCTGACTTGCATTTCCGATTCCATTAAACTTTTGAAACTTTGGCACTAGATAACCTGGAGGGTAATCCACCAAGTCATATGCCGTGGGGTATGGTCTGCCTCTTGATATGTCGTGCTTCTTTGACTCCTCTTCGGCTACAACCATCTTAACTTCATTCAACACCATGTATTTTATCTAATCTTTTGTTAAGATTAATCTTCATGAGACTAGCCAGAACTTTGACCAATATTTGGACGAACGCCCGATTGTGATCGTTCAGTAGTAGAATTCTTTTCTCGTAGTTGCCCCTGCTTGATCCTGGCAAGTTGATTGCTAATTTGATGCATAACCGACGTAACGTCATTCATTCTCATATTTAGTGCACTAACTTCTTTTTTGCTTTCAGCAAGTTGTCTCTGAATACCTTCAATGACATCATCTTTGTCTTCTGGAATGAAGTTTGATCCTTCCTCATCACTATTTTCCTCAATAATAGTGGGATTTTTATTTTTATTCTTATTCTCTGCATTCATTTCTGTTTCCTTATCTTGATCCCCCGATATATCTTTATGGGATGAGCTGCTTTCGTCTCTGCTTCTACTTCTCATTCTACGTGCAGGACCATCTTCATCTATGCTCCTGATGGTATATACAGTATGTACCGGATATTGTTCCGTAGCATTTTTCTTCACTATCCTTTTCTTTCTTGCTGGGGTTGCTAAGGAATTTTTAGTGACCAAATCTTCTGATTTTTGTGGTGGGTAAGACGTAACCCCTCGAACTCTTCTAACCTGCTTTAGTGCTCGATATATCATGGAGGATAAAGTTTTAAGTTCCTTCTTAGACTTTTTCCCTTTGGTCATGGATGTCTTAAAAGCATCCTTGCGGAGCTTAGCTGCAATAGCATTCTTTTGAACATATTTTAGTGGCTCGAAAGAATTCTTCACAGGAACCATGGACTCGACAGCCTTGTTTAGGCTCTGTTCTGGAGTCTTAACATTGTCAATAGGAGTCAATCTCTCAAAAACTGACTTTCTCTTTTTGGTTACTTTGTTGATGGGGCTCTACAGCCTTTCAAAAACTGACTTCGTTCTGTAGTTGTGAAAGTAAGCCTCTTAAATACGGATTCCCTCTTTGGTGAAGTTGGCGGGCTTTGAACCACCACGTTAGGCCTTTTGCCTCGTGAGGGAAGCCTGGATGACTTTGGCGAGTTTGCATTCTTAGGGTCTTCAGTGGGTGCCATGGATTGTTCCTGCTTCTGGGAAACGACAGTCGCTACGCAATTGATCACTTCTGAAATGGTCCCAAAGGAGACCGATGACAAGTCAGTATTCATCACAGTTGGCGGGAATGTCACGGAGCCAAAAGTGATGGTGAACGGGGTTCCAGGCGCAACTTCTTTCTTGGATGCCATTAATTCTACAAAGGAAGAAGATCCTTGTAAGAAACTGTTACAAAACCAATTAGTGAGTTTTCTATTTTGATGATGTATTGACTCAAAGATGGAAGGAGAAATCATGTCCCACTGGGCGTGCCAGAATTTGTGGGGTCAAAATTGTTTATCTCAACTAGTTGGATATAAACGCATCCAATTAAGATAGATAACTTTGTCTTGTATATCAATCCCGTCAAATTCACCCTACGGGAGAGGGTTTTATTTTTATGTAGGTTCATGGTTTCCAATAGACTCAAGAGTCTATTGTTAATTACCCTTATTAGTGAAAGGAATTTTCGATTAAGAGTCAATAAAAATCATCAAAAACAAGAGAAAACTCATAAAGCAAGAAAATGAAATAATATTATATTTTTTAATGATCATATACATGGCTTAACCAGGGGCATACCCCCAGTGTATAAATTTTCATGTAAAATCTTAGACTAGAGATGTGACGATTGAAATTCAGGTTTGGGTTTGACTTGGAGAAATGAAATAGAACTTGAATTTTTGTACCCAGTTTAGCGACATGGAGGTCAAACTTGATTTGGTCCAGTTTTAAAGACGTGGAGGTCAAACTTAATTTTTTTTATCCAGTTTAACGACGTAGAGGTCAAATTTGGTGTTTTATCCAGTTTAAAGACTTAGGGGTCAAATTTAGAATTTTATCCAGTTTAAAGACTTAGGGGTCAAATTTGGAATATCAGATCTAGTTTAATGACATAGATGTCGAGTTTAGCATCTTGACCAGTTTATCGACGTAGAGGTCAAATTTGGATTTTTGTCCAGTTTAACGACATAGAGGTCAATTTTGATTTGAAACCCGTTTAACGACGTAGAGGTCAAATTTAGAATTTATTCTAGTTTAACGACATAGAGGTCAAATATGAAACTTTATTCCAGTTTAACGACGTAGAGGTCAAGCTTGGTTTGGCCCAGTTTAGTGACGTGGAGGTCGAGTTTGATTTGGGGTCTAGTTTAACGACGTAGAGGTCAGATTTGATTTTGTTGTTCGAATTGTGTATTTTTAGCTAGTTGACACAATTGAACCTTTTGATCTTAAACTTATTGGCGCATGTTTTACACCATGTTATTTTGAAAATATTCTTTCATCCAGTTTAGGGACGTAGAGACCCGTGTTGAGTTTGGTGACTTTCGTATTTTTCTTGAATTTGTCTTTGTGTTTTCAACATTTCGAGGGACCCAACTGCGATTTCTGGAATAGATTGCAAAACTGGGTTGAAGTATAATTTTTGCATTTTCTCTAGGGTGTAAACTACAAATTCTGAGTTGTTTTGTAGTTTCTGGACATAAATGTAATTTCTGCAGTTATTTCAAGGCGAAAACTACAAATCTGGGCTATTTTACAATTCCTGCAGCTTTTTCAGGGAGTAAACTGTAAATCTGGGCTGTTTTATAATTCCTGCAGCTTTTTCAGGGAGTAAACTGCAAATCTGGGCTGTTTTACAATTTCTGCAGTTTTTTTCAAGGAGTAAACTGCAAATTCTGGACTATTTTTGCAGTTTCTGCATTTTCCAAGGGGTAGGTTGTAATATCTGGACTGAATTGTAAAACTGGGCTCAAACGGATTTTTCTACAGTTATTTCAGGGACCAAACTGCAAATTTCAGGGGGGTAAACTGTAATTTTTTTTTGAAAGGATTTGGTCTATAATTCTTTTCGAAAAATTATGGGGGAAAATCCGATTAAGATTTTAGAGTATCTTTTTGACTAGGACGCATGCAAATAATTACTTTGATCTTCTCTTTTTCGTTGGAATTTTCTTTCGCCTTTGTAAATACATAGAACCACACGTTGTCTTGTTCAAAGAAATTATTTACATATTAACCCATGCTCATGAATTCATCAAAATAATTGTGATTCATGAAGTATATCGAAATCATGTGCGGTTAATTTTCAAGGCGAGTGCGTTGACCCGATAAGGAGTACAGAGACTCGGTAATAAGGAGTACTGGGACTCCGTAAAGAGTGCACAATTCTTTGATTGATTTTTTTTTCATGACCAACCGGATTAGGATTTTTTTCATAACCAACCGGATTAGATGTGGAATAGAGAATCACAGGTGAATTTGTAATTGAGAACTTGGTTAGACTAAGTCCACAGTTCTTTCATTATAATTAAAAAAACTTTAATCACCTTCAACAGACTAAAAATGGCAAAAAATAGTAGGTTTTAGGTTATGAAATCTTTAATTTTGGCCTCTGTAAAATTATTTGTGAACGGGTCGAAATGACTTCAGAAAAGGCCAAATCATGGATTAGAGCTCATGAAATCGTGAATTTTGGCCTTGATGAAATTATATGCCAAGTGGTCAAAACGACTAAAAATGGCCAAAAATCATGAGTTATAGCTCACAAAATTGTGAATTTTGGTATTCGTGAAATTATTGGTCAACGGGTCAAAACAAACAAAAATGGCAAAAAATTATGGTTTAAAGCTCATGAAATTGTGAATTTTTCCCACGAATAAAATGGCCAAAAATCGTGGGTTATTGCCCATAAAATCACAAATTTTGGACTCTGAGAAATTATTTGTCAATGGGTTGAAATGACTAAAATTACCAAAAACTATAGGTTACTGCTCATGAAATCGTGAATTTAGCCTACGTAAAATTATTGTGTCAAAATGATTAGAAATGGCCAAAAATCATTGGTTATAGCTCATAAATTTGTCAAGTTGGCCACTACAAAATTATTTGATAATGGGTCAAAATGATGACTAAAATTGTAAAAACTCGTAGGTTGTAGCTCATAAAATCGTGAATTTGGCCTGCGTGAAGTTATTTAACAATGGGTTGAAACGACTAAAAATGGCCAAAATCATGGGTTATAGCTCATGAAATCTAAAATTTTGGCCACCACAAAATTATATGTCAAGTTATCCAAATGACTAAAAGTTTTGGTCTCGACAAAGTTGTTTACCAATGGGTTGAAATGGTAAAATGGCCAAAAATATGAGTTATAGCTCATGAAATCGTGAATTTGCCATACGTGAAATTATTTGCCAATGAGTCGAGACATCAGTAAATGGCCAAAAATAATAGGTTATAGCTCATGAAATCGAGCTGTTTGGACTACATGAAATTATTTGCAAATGAGTTGAAATGATGAAAAATGGCCAAAAATCATAGGTTATAGCTCACGAAATCTTGAATTTTAGCAACCACGAAATAGCCAAAAATCATGGGTTATAGCTCATGAAATCGTGAAATTTGTCCTCCACGAAGTTATTTGCCAATGGGTCAGAACAAATAAAAATGACCAAAAATCATGTGTTATAGCTCATAAATCTTGAATTTTTGCCACCACAAAATTATATTACAATAGATCAAAATGACTAAAATTGCCAAAAATCGTTAGTTATAGCTGATAAAATTATGAATTTTGGGCACCACAAAATTATTTGATAATAGGTTGAAAAGACTAAAAATGGCCAAAATCTGTGGATTATAGCTCATGAAATGGTGATTATGGCCATCACGAAATTATTTGATAGCGGATCGAAACATCTAAAAATGGCCTAAATTTGTGGGTTACATCTAATTAAATCTTTTATTTTGGCCTCTATGAAATTATTCGACACCAAGTAGAAATAACTAACAATGGCAAAATTTTATGGGTTATAGCTCGTGAAATCTTTAAAATTTCCCTCCACGAAATTATTTATCAACAGGTTGAAATGACTAAAGAAATGGTAAAAAAACAAGGGTTTATTGTGTATGAAATTGTGAATTTTGGCAGCCATGAAATTATTTGCAAATGAGTTGAAATGATGAAAAATGGCCAAAAGTCATAGCTTATTACCCATGAAATCATAAATTTTGGCCTCCACGAAATTATTTGCCAATGGGTTAAAATGGCTAAAACTAACCAAAATCATGGCTAATAATCCATAAAATTGTAAATTTTGGACTCTGAGAAATTATTTGCCAATGGTTCGAAATGATGGAAAATAGAAAAAAAAAACCATGGGTTATAGTGAAATTGTGAATTTGACTCCATGAAATTATTTCCCAATATCTCGGAATAACAAGAAATGACCAAAAGTCGTGGGTTATAGCTTATGAAATCGTGAATTTTGGAAATCTTGAAATTATTTCATAACGGGTCAAACAACTAAAACTGCCTAAAATCGTGGGTTATCGCTGATAAAATTGTGATTTTGACCATAACAAAATTATTTGACAATGAGTCGAAATAATAAAAAATGGTAAAAAAAAATCATTGGTTATAGCTCAAGAAATCAAAATTATTTGGCAACGAATCCATATGACCGAATATGGCCAAAACATAGGGGTTATAGCTCATGAAATCTTTTATTTTGGCCTCTAAAATTATTTGACAATGGATCAAAATGACTAAAAGTTGTCAAAAAATCATGGGTTACAGATCATTAATCTAGAACTTTGGTCTCTACGAAATTATTTGTCAACGTGCCTGAATGACTAAAGAAATAGACAAAAGTAAAGGGATAGAGCCCATGAAATCATAAATTTTGGCCTCCACGAAGTTATATGCCAAGAGGTCGAAATGACTACAAATGGCCAAAAATCGTGGGTTATAGCTTAGGAAATCATGAATTTTAGCATTTGTGACATTATTTGTCAACGGGTCAAAACAACTAAAAGTGGAAAAAAAATTATGGGTTATAACTCATGAAATCATGAATTTTGGCCACGAATAAAATGGCCAAAAGTCATAGCTTATTACCCATGAAATTGTAATTTTTTTATTACTAGAAAGTATTTGCCAATGGGTCATAATGACTAAAATTGGGCTAAAACCATGGATGGTTTATTGCGCATGAATTCATGAATTTGGCCTCCGAAAATTTATTTACCAATAGGTCGAAACGACTAGAAATGGTCAAAAATCATGGATTATAGCTCATGAATTTCTGAAGTTTGGAGTCCACGAAATTCTTTGCAAGCTGGTCGGAATGAACAAAAATGACTAAAAATCATTGGTTATAGCTCAAAAAATCATGAATTCTGGTCACCATAAAACTATTTGATATTGTATCAAAACGGTGACTAAAATTGTAAAAAGTCATGGGTTATATGTCATAATATTATGAATTTTGGCTTCTGTGAAGTTAATGGACAACGGGTCGAAATGACTAAAAATGGCCAAAATTCCTGGATTATTCCTCATGAAATATTAAATTTTGGCCTCCACGAAATAATATGCTAAGGGGTTGAAATGACTAAACATAGCCAAAAATCATTGGTTATAGCTGATGAAATCTTAAATTTTAGCTTTCGCGAAATTATGTGGCAACGGACCAAAACAACTAAAAAAAGGGCCAAAAATAATGAGTTATAGCCCATAAAATCATGAATTTTGACCTCCGCAAAGTTATTTACTAATGGTTTGAAATGACTAAAAATGGCCAAAAATATGGGCTATAGCTCATGAAATCATGAATTTGGCTTGTGTGAAATTATTTGCCAATAAGTCGAAACGCCTATAAATGGCCAAAAATCATAGGTTATAAGTCATGAAATCATGCAGTTTGGACTACCCGAAATTATTTGCCAATGAGTGGGAATGACGAAAAATGACCAAAACGCATGAGTTATAGCTCACGAAATCTTGAATGTTGGCCACCACGAAGTTATTTGGCAACAAGTCGAAATGACTAATAGCTAAAAATCGTGTGTTATAGGTTATGGAATATTTTATTTTGGCCTCTGCGAAATTATTTGTCAATGGGTTGAAACGACTTAAAATGGCTAAAAAATCATGGGTTATAGTTCATGAAATCGTGAATTTGGCCTCCGTGAAATAATTTGTCAATGTATCAAAACAAGTATAAATGGCCAAAAATTATAGGTTATAGCTCATGAAATTGTGATGTTTGGATCCCGCAAAGTTATTTGCCTATGGGTCAAAACGAACAAAAATGGCCAAAATTTATGCTTTAAAGCTTGGAAAAACGTGAATTTTTACCACTGCAAAATTATATTACATTGGGTCATAACGACTAAAAATATAAAAAGTCATTGGTTATAGTTCATAAAATCATGAATTTTGAGTATAGCGAAATTATTTGACAATAGGTCGAAAGATGAAAAGTGGCCAAAATTGCTGTGTTAGCCACGAAATCATGAGTTTTGGTCACCGTGAAATTATTTGACAACGGATCAAAATAACTAAAAATTGTAAAAAAATCATGGGTTATAGCTCATAAATCTTTTATTTTGACCTTTGCGAAATTCTTTAACACTGTGTCGAAATGACTAATAATGGCCCAAAATCATGGGTTATAGCTCATGAATCTTCATTTTGGCATTCACAAAATTATTTGTCACCAGGTCGAAATGACTAAAGAAATGGTTGAAAAGTGTGGGTTATAGCTCACGAAATCGTGAATTTTGGCATTCACGAAATTACTTGCCAACAGGTTGAAATAACTAAAAATAGTGAAAAATCATAGGTTATAGCTCACAAAATCGTGAATTTTAACCACGGTTAAATTACTTGCCAATGGATTCAAATGGCTTAAAAAAGCCAATAATCATGGGTTACAGTCCATGAAATCGTAAATTTTGGACTCTGAGAAATTATTTGCCAAAGGTTTGAAATGACTAAAAATGGAAAAAAAAAAACCTTGGGTTATAGTGAAATTATGAATTTGACTCTGTGAAAATATTTTCCAATGTGTAAAAGTGATCAGAAATGATAAAAAATCGTAGGTTATAGCTCATGATATTGTGAAGTTTGGACACCGCAAAATTATTTGCCCATAGGCCGAAATGAACAAAACTAGGCAAAACTTATGGATTATAGCTCACAAAATTGTGAATTTTGGCCACCATGAAATTATTTCACAACGGGCCAAAACGACTAAAAATGTCTAAAATCGTAGATTATATCTGGTAAAATCGTAAATTTTGGCCACCGCGAAATTATTTGATAATGGCTCAAAATGACAAAAAATAGTAAAAAAAATTGTGGGTTATAACTCAAGAAATCGTGGCCACTACAAAGTTATTTGGCAACGGTTCCATATGACAAAAAATGGCCAAAACTCGCAAGTTATAACTCATAAAATCTTTTATTTTGGCCTCCGAAGTTATTTGACAACAGGTCGAAATGACTAAAAATGGCCAAAAAACCATGAGTTATAGCTTATTAATCTAGAACTTTTGCCTCTGCAAAATTATTTGTCAATGTGTCTAATTGACTAAAGAAATAGCCAAAAATCAAGGGATAGAGCTCATGAA
Organism: Asparagus setaceus; assembly: GCA_012295165.1. Classification (NCBI taxonomy): domain Eukaryota; kingdom Viridiplantae; phylum Streptophyta; class Magnoliopsida; order Asparagales; family Asparagaceae; genus Asparagus; species Asparagus setaceus. The sequence continues at coordinate 5,937,475 of CM022705.1, forward strand.
ATCGTAAATTTTGGCCATGACGAAATTACTTGCCAATGGGTTGAAACGACTAAAAATGGCCAAAAATCAAGGGTTACAGTCCATGAAATCATAAATTTTGGACTCCAAGAAATTATTTACCAATGGTTCGAAACAACTAAAAATGAAAAACAAACCATGGGTTGTAGTGAAATTGTGTATTTGACTGTGTGAAACTATTTGCCAACATGTTAAAATGACCATAAATGGCAAAAAATCATAGGTTATAGCTCATAAGATCACAAAGTTTAGACACCGTGAAATTATTTGCCAATGGGTCAAATGAATAAAAATTGCCAAAAATCATAGATTACAGCTCATAAAATCGTGAATTTTAGCCACTGTGAAATTATTTAACAACGGGTCAAAACGACTAAAATGGCCTAAAAATCATGGGTTATAGTTCATAAAATCATGAATTTTGGCCACCATGAAATTATTTGCCAATAGGTCAAAATGACTAAAATAGCCTAAAAATCATGGGTTATAGCTTAACAAATCGTGGCCACCATGAAGTTATTTGGCATCGGATCCATATAACCAAAATTGGCCAAACTTAAGGGCTATAGCTCATAAAATCTTCTTTTAATTTTGCCTCCGAAATAATTTAACAAAGGGTCAAAATGACTAAAATGGCCAAAAATCATGGGTTATAGCTCATTAGTCTTGAACTTTGGTATCATAATAAATTATTTGTCAACGGGTGTAAATTACTAAAGAAATGGGTAAAAACAAAGGGATAGAGTTTATTAAATTGTAAAGTTTGGTCTCCAAGAAATTATATGCCAAGGGGTCGAAAAAGCTAAAAATAGCTAAAAAATCGTAGGTTATAGCTCACAAAATCGTGAATTTTAGCATCCACAAAATTATTTCTCAACATGTCGAAACAACTAAAAAAGGCAAAAAAATTGTGGGTTATAGCTCACAAAATTATGAATTTTGACAACGAATAAAATGGCCATAAATTGTGGGTTATTGCCCATGAAATCGTAAATTTTGGACTCTGAGAAATTATTTGCCAATAGGTCAAAATGACTAAAACTGGGCAAAAAACATGGGTTATAGCTCATGAAATCGTGAATTTTAGCATCCACAAAATTATTTGCCATTGTGTCGAAATGACTAGAAATGGCCAAAAATCATGGGTTATAGCTCATGAAATCGTGAAGTTTGACTCCATGAAATTATTTGCCAATGGGTCAAATGAATAAAATTGCCAAAAATCATAGGTTATAGCTCATAAAATCATGAATTTTGGCCACCATGAAATTATTTGACAACGGATCAAAATAACTAAAATTGTAAAAATCATGGGTTATAGCTCACAAAATCGTGAATTTTGGCATTCACGAAATTATTTGCCAATGGGTCAAATGAATAAAATTGCCAAAAATCATAGGTTATAGCTCATGAAATCATAAATTTTGGCCTCCACGAAATTTTACACCAATGGGTCGAAACCACTAAAAATGGCAAAAATCGTCGGTTATAGCTCGTGAAATTTTGAATTTTAGTCTCCAAAATTATATGCCAAGGGGTCGAAAAAGCTAAAATAGCTAAAAATCGTGGGTTATAGCTCATAAAATCATGAATTTTGGCCACCATGAAATTATTTGCCAAAGGTTTGAAATGACTAAAATGGCCAAAATAATGGGTTATAACTCATGAAATCGTGCATTTGGCCTCTGTGAAATTATTTGCCAATGAGTCAAAACGTCTATAAATGGCCAAAAGTCAAGTGTTAAAGCTCATGAAATCATGTAGTTTGGACAACGCGAAATTATTTGCCAAAGAGTCAGAATGACAAAAAAATATCCAAAAATCATGGGTTATAGCTCACGAAATCATGAATTTTGTTCACAATGAAATTATTTGGCAACAGGTCGAAATGACTAAAAATGACCAAAATCTTGTGTTATAGCTCACGAAATCATTTATTTTGGCCTCAGAAGTTATTTGACAACAGTCGAAATGACTAAAATGGCCAAAACCATGAGTTATAGCTTATTAATCTAGAACTTTTGCCTCGCAAAATTATTTGTCAATGTGTCTAATTGACTAAAGAAATAGCCAAAAATCAAGGGATAGAGCTCATGAAATCGTGAATTTTGGCCATGGCGAAATTACTTGCCAATGGGTTGAAGCGACTAAAATGGCCAAAAATCAAGGGTTCTGATCCATGAAATCATAAATTTTGGACTCGAGAAATTATTTGCCAATGTGTTGAAACAACTAAAATGAAAAACAAACCATGGGTTGTAGTGAAATTGTGAATTTGACTCTGTGAAAATATTTTCCAATGTGTCAAAATGACTAAAAATGGCAAAAATCATAGGTTATAGCTCATAAGATCACAAAGTTTAGACACCGTGAAATTATTTGCCAATGGGTCAAATGAATAAAAATTGCCAAAAATCATAGATTACAGCTCATAAAATCGTGAATTTTAGCCACTGTGAAATTATTTAACAACGGGTCAAAACGACTAAAAATGCCTAAAATCGTGGGTTATAGCTGATAAAATAGTGAATTTGGCCACCACGAAATTATTTTATATTAGGTATAAATGACAAAAAATGTTAAAATCATGGGTTATAGCTTAACAAATCGTGGCCACCATGAAGTTATTTGGCATCGGATCCATATAACCAAAATTGGCCAAACTTAAGGGCTATAGCTCATAAAATCTTCTTTTATTTTTGCCTCCGAAATAATTTAACAAAGGGTCAAAATGACTAAAAATGGCCAAAAATGGTGGGTTATAGCTCATTAGTCTTGAACTTTGGTATCGCAATAAATTATTTGTCAACGGGTGTAAATTACTAAAGAAATGGGTAAAAACAAAGGGATAGAGTTTATTAAATTGTAAAGTTTGGTCTCCAAGAAATTATATGCCAAGGGGTCGAAAAAGCTAAAAATAGCTAAAAAATCGTAGGTTATAGCTCACAAAATCGTGAATTTTAGCATCCACAAAATTATTTCTCAACATGTCGAAACAACTAAAAAAGGCAAAAAAATTGTGGGTTATAGCTCACAAAATTATGAATTTTGACAACGAATAAAATGGCCATAAATTGTGGGTTATTGCCCATGAAATCGTAAATTTTGGACTCTGAGAAATTATTTGCCAATAGGTCAAAATGACTAAAACTGGGCAAAAAACATGGGTTATTGCTCATGAAATCGTGAATTTAGCATCCGTAAAATTATTTGCCATTGTGTCGAAATGACTAGAAATGGCCAAAAATCATGGGTTATAGCTCATGAAATCGTGAAGTTTTGACTCCATGAAATTATTTGCCAGTGGGTCGGAATGAACAAAAATAGCCAAAAATCATTGGTTATAGCTCATAAAATCATGAATTTTGGCCACCGCAAAATTATTTGACAACTGGTTGAAATGATGACTAAAATTTCAAAAAGTTCTGGGTTATAGCTCACAAAAATCGTGAATTTTGGCCTTCACGAAGTTAATTGACAATGGGCCGAAATGACTAAAAATGACCAAAATTCATAGTTTGTATCTCATGAAATCATAAATTTTGGCCTCCACGAAATTTTACACCAATGGGTCGAAACCACTAAAAATGGCAAAAAATCGTCGGTTATAGCTCGTGAAATTTTGAATTTTAGTCTCCAAAAATTATATGTCAACGGGTCGAAACAACTAAAAAAGGGCCAAAAACCATGAGTTATACCTCATATAATCATGAATTTTTGCCTCCGCAAAGTAATTTACCAATGGTTTGAAACAACTAAAAATGGCCAAAATAATGGGTTATAACTCATGAAATCGTGCATTTGGCCTCTGTGAAATTATTTGCCAATGAGTCAAAACGTCTATAAATGGCCAAAAGTCAAGTGTTAAAGCTCATGAAATCATGTAGTTTGGACAACGCGAAATTATTTGCCAAAGAGTCAGAATGACAAAAAAATATCCAAAAATCATGGGTTATAGCTCACGAAATCATGAATTTTGTTCACAATGAAATTATTTGGCAACAGGTCGAAATGACTAAAAATGACCAAAATCTTGTGTTATAGCTCACGAAATCATTTATTTTGGCCTCCGCGGAAGTATATATCAACGGGTTGAAATGACTAAAAATAGCCTAAAAATCATGGGTTTGAGCTCATGACATTGTGAATTTGGCCTCCATGAATTTATTTGCCAATGTGTTGAAACAACTAGAAATGGCTAAAAATCGTGGGTTATAGCTCATTAAATTGTGAAGTTTAGATTCCGCAAAGTCATTTGCCTATGGGTCAGAACGAATAAAAATGGCCAAAAATTATGGGTTATAGCTCACAAAATTCCGAATTTTGTCACCATTAAATTATATTACAATGAGTCAAAATGACTAAAAATGTGAAATATTATCGATTATAGCTCATAAAATCATGAATTTTGGGCACCATGAAAATATTTGACAAAGGGTTAAAAATACTAAAAGTGGCAAAAATTGGTGGGTAATAGCTCACAAAATCGTGAAATTTGGTCACCGTGAAATTATTTGACAACAGATCAAAATGTCTAAAATGGCCAAAATTTGTGGGTTTTAGCTCACGAAATATGTTATTTTGACCTCCGTGAAATTATTTAACACTTGGTCGAAATGACTAATAATATCCAAAAATCATAGGTTATAGCTCATTAAATCTTCATTTTGGCTTCCATGAAATTATTTATCAACGGGTCAAAATGACTAAAGAAATGGCAAAAAATTATGGATTATAGCTCACAAAATTGGGGATTTTAGCATTCACGAAATTATTTGACAACAGAATGAAATAACAAAAAATGGTGAAAAATCATAGATTGTAGCTCACGAAGTCATGAATTTTGGACATGGCAAACTTACTTGCCAATGGGTTGTAACGAATAAAATGGCCAAAAATTAGGGGTTACGGTGCATGAAATTGTAAATTTTTGACCCTAAGAAATTATTTGCCAATTGCTCGAAACAACTAAAAATGGAAAAAAAACCATGGGTTATAGTGAAATTGTGAATTTGACTCTGTAAAATTATTTTCCAATGTGTCAAAATGACAAGAAACAGAAAACAAATCATAGGTTATAGCACATAAAATCACGAAATTATTTGACCATGGGTTGAAACGTACAAAAATAGCAAAATATCATGGGTTACAGCTCAGAAAATCGTGAATTTGGCCACTATGAAATTATTTGACAATGGGTCAAAATAACTAAAAATGCTTAAAATCGTGGCTTATAACTAATAAAATCGTGAATTATGGCCATCGCAAAATTATTCAAACAATGGGTAGAAATAACAAAAAATGGCAAAATCGTTGGTTATAGCTCAACAAATCGTGGCCACCATGAAATTATATAGCAACAGATCCATATGACGAAAAATGGAAAAAACTCATGGGTTATAGCTCATGAAATCTTTTTTATGGCCTCCAAAATTATTTAATAAGGGGTGGCTAAAAATGGCCAAAACATCATGGGTTATAGGTCATTAATCTTGAACTTTAGCCTCATGAAATTATTTGTCAACGGGTCTAAATGGCTAAAGAAATGGCCAAAAATCAAGGGATAGAGCTCATGAAATCATAAATTTTGTCCTCCATGAAATTATATGCCAAGGGGTCAAAACAAATAAAAATGGCCAAAAATCATGGATTATAGCTAAGAAATCATGTATTTTAGCATCCATGAAATTATTTGTCAATGGGTCAAAACAAAACAACTAAAAATGGAAAAACAAATATGTGTTATAGCTCACAAAAAATAGTGAATTTTGGCCTTGATTAAAATGGATAAAAATCGTGTGTTATTGCCCATGGAATTATAAATTTTGGACTCTGAGAAATTATTTGCAAATGGGTTGAAATGACGAAAATTTAGCAAAAACCTTAGTTTATTGCTCATAAAATTAAACCTTTAGCCTCCGTAAAATTATTTGCCAATGTGTCGAAACGACTACAAATGGCCAAAAATCATGGGATATAGCTCATGAAATCGTGAACTTTGGACCCCGCGAAATTATTCACAAGTCGGTTGGAATGAACAAAAATGGCCAAAAAAATTTTGGCCACCGCGAAATTATTTGACAATGTGTCAAACCGATGACTTAAATTGTAAAAAGTCAGGGGTTATATCTCATAAAATCATGAATTTTGGCCTTAGCAAAGTTAATTGACAATGAGCCAAAATGGCTAAAAATGTCCAAAATTCATGGGTTACAACTCATGAAATCGTAAATTTGGCCCCCACAAAGTTATATACCAAGGGGTCAAAACAACTAAAAATGGCAAATAATCATTGGTTATAGCTCATGAAAAGTTAAATTTTAGCCTCCACGAAATTATATGTCAATGGGTCAACATGACTAAAAAAGGGCCAAAATCTTGAGATATAGCTCATAAATCATGAATTTTGGCCTCCGCAAAGTTATTTACCAATGGTTCGAAACAACTAAAAATGGCCAAAAATATGGGTTATAGCTCATTAAATCGTGAATTTGGCATCTAGAAAATTATTTGCCAAAGAATCGAAACTTCTATAAATGGCCAAAAACCATGGTTTATAGCTCATGAAACCGTGAAGTTTGGACTACACAAAATTATTTGCCAATGAGTGAAATGATGAAAAATGGCCAAAATTGTGGGTTATAGCTCATGAAATCATGAATTTTGGCCTCATAAAGTTATTTACCAATGGTTGAAACAACTAAAATGGCCAAAAATCATGGGATATAGCTCATGAAATCGTGAACTTTGGACCCATGAAATTATTCACAAGTCGGTTGGAATGAACAAAAATGGCCAAAAAAATTTTGGCCACCGCGAAATTATTTGACAATGTGTCAAACCGATGACTTAAATTGTAAAAAGTCAGGGGTTATATCTCATAAAATCATGAATTTTGGCCTTAGCAAAGTTAATTGACAATGAGCCAAAATGGCTAAAATGTCCAAAATTCATGGGTTACAACTCATGAAATCGTAAATTTTGGCCCCACAAAGTTATATACCAAGGGGTCAAAACAACTAAAAATGGCAAATAATCATTGGTTATAGCTCATGAAAAGTTAAATTTTAGCCTCCACGAAATTATATGTCAATGGGTCAACATGACTAAAAAAGGGCCAAAATCTTGAGATATAGCTCATAAATCATGAATTTTGGCCTCCGCAAAGTTATTTACCAATGGTTCGAAACAACTAAAAATGGCCAAAAATATGGGTTATAGCTCATTAAATCGTGAATTTGGCATCTAGAAAATTATTTGCCAAAGAATCGAAACTTCTATAAATGGCCAAAAACCATGGTTTATAGCTCATGAAACCGTGAAGTTTGGACTACACAAAATTATTTGCCAATGAGTCGAAATGATGAAAAATGGCCAAAAATTGTGGGTTATAGCTCACGAAATGATGAATTTTGGACTCTGAGAAATTATTTGCTAATGGTTTGAAACGACTAAAAATGGAAAAAAAACCATGGGTTATAACCATTATTGGTCATTTCGTGTCCAATAATTTCGTGGAGTTCAAAATAAAAGATTTCATGAGCTATAACCTACTATTTTGGCCATTTCTAGACATTTTTGATCCATCATTAAATAATTTCACAGTGACAAATACACAATTTCACAATAACCCATGGTTTTTTTCCATTTTTAAATATTTCAAACCATTGGCAAATAAGGTCTCAGAGTCCAAAATTTATGATTTCATGGATTGTAACCCATGACTTTTGGCCATTTTTAGTCGTTTCAACCCATTGGCAAGTAATTTACCATGGCCAAAATTCAGGCTCATGAAAACTTGAATTCAAGCCTCCAAATTATATTTCAATGGGTCAAAATCACAAAAATAGCCAAAGTCATGGGTAATAGCTCATGAAATCATAAATTTGTTCTCCGCGAAACCAACAGGTCAAACCGACTAAAATTAGCCAAAAATTGTGGGCTATTGCTCATGAAATCATGAATTTTGGCTTCCACGAAATTATTTGCTGAAGGGTCGAAAATGGCTAAAAATAGCAAACAACCATGGGTTATAGCTCATGAAATCATGAATTTTGGCCTCCTCGAAATTATTTGTCGACGGGACGAAATGACTTAAAATGGCAAACAATCGTGGCTTATAGCTCATGAAATCAATATTTTTGGCCCCCACAAAATTATTTGCTAACGGGTCAAAATAACTCAAAATGGCCAAAATTTGTGGGTTCTAGCCAATAAAATCGTAAATTTTGGCCACCTCAAATTATTTGCTATTGGGTCAAAATGGCTAAAGATGACCAATGATTGAAGGTTATAGCTAACGAAATTGTAAATATTGGTCTCTGCTGCCAATGAGTCGAATCAAATAAAATGGTCAAAAATCATGGGTTATAGCTCATGAAATTTTTTATTTTGGTATCTAAAAATTTATTTGACACCAAGAAAAAACAACTAGAAATGACCAAATATCATCGGTTATAGCTCATGAAATCTTGAATTTTGGCCTTCCACAAAATTATTTATTAACGGGTCAATGTGACTAAAGAAGTGGCCATAAAATTGTGGGTAGCTCATTAAATTGTAAATTTTAGACTCCAGGAAATTATATGCCATGGGAAAACTACCAAAAATCGTAAATTATAGCTCAAGAAATCATGAATTTCGACCACCATGAAATTATTTGACAACAGGTCAAAATAACTAACTATGGCCAAAAATCATGGATTATAGCTCACAAAATCGGGAATTTTGGCTATGACAAAATTACTTGCCAATGGGTCGAAATAACTAAAAAAATGTTAAAAATCATGGGTTTTAGCTTACGAAATCGTGAATTTTGGCCTCCGTAAAATTATTTGCCACCACGTTGAAGCAATTGAAATATAGCAAAAAATTGTGAGTTTTAGCTCACAAAATCGTGAATTTAGGTGTTCGCGGAATAATTTGCCAATAGGTTGAAATAACTGAAAATGGATAAAAACTCATGGGTTATAGCTCATAAAATCATGAAGTTTGGATTACGCGAAATTATTTATCAATGAGACGGAATGAAATAAAATGGCCGAAAATTATGGGTTATAACTCATAAAATCGTAAGTTCTGGCAACAACACACAACTTGACAACAGGTCGTAATGATTATAAATGCCAAAAAATCATGGGTTATAAATCACAAAATTGTGAATTTCGAGCACCGCACAATTATTTCACGTGTTAAAACCACTAAAAACAGCCAAAAATCTTGGTTATACCTCATGAAATCTTTAATTTTTGCCTCCATGAAATTGTAGACGGTTAAAAATGTATTTTCATCCAGGCCAATGATCAGCTTGGATCCAAGAAGTGAACGCCCATGGGCTAAACACTTCAAATGGGCCAAAAGCCAAGCCCACAACAAACTGCAGCGAAGGTCGTCTAAATAGCTATAGCGAACCTCACCTAACAACTCATCTCGACTCGACTCGACCAAATCAAAGGCAAGTCGACTCCTAAACACGCCCTAGACCGAGTCGAAAGGCGTCATCAGTCGGTCAAATCATGAGTCAATGCGTGTCAAATTGAACTCATAAGCGGCTTCGCCAACTAATGAACTCCACCCACATCACTCAAGTAGACCAAGTCATCCATCCCCGAAGAAGACTCGCCCACGTCCACAGCGGCCATAGCCCACGACTGCAGCAAGCTTCACCCACATCTTGAGAGAACTTCATCAAGCCAACGAAGTTCGCCAAATAGCCATTTTAGAGCTATTTTCAAGGAAATAACCATTCCCACTATCTCCTACTTTAATGGCCACTTAATCCACAATTAAAGGCCATTAACTCTCTCTCTCTCTCTTTAGCCTATAAAAATGAGGAGATTGATCATTTAAGCCCGATCAGAAGTCTCAACCAAAAACACACACGCATAGAGAGATCACCACCATCGCACTTGCGATTCTATTGAGAAGAGCTGCTAAGAGAAGACTGAGCCATCTTCCAAGCAACCAAATTCTCATCAACAGCAAAAGACTCGTTATCTTAGTCAGTGCGTCAATGGAATACAAGATCGACGTTCCACCGGCACACAGAAAAGAACCCCAGAAAATATAAATTTTTCCTTTATTTCACTACATTCTTTCTATTGTAATCTGAGCTAATTATAATTTTAAAGACAAGAAATAGAAATAATTTGACAACGAATCGAAACAACTAAAAATAGCCAAAAATCTTGGGTAATAGCTCATGAAATCTTGAATTTTCACCTTCGTTAAATTATTTGTCACCCAATAGAAAGAACTAAAGAAATGGCCAAAATCATGGGTTAGAGCTCATGAAATTATAAATTTTAGCCTCCATAAAATTATAAGCTAATAGGTCAAAACGACTAAAAATGGCTAAAAATCGTAGATTATAGCTTACAAAATCATTAATTTTGGCATCCTCGAAACCGGGTCAAAACGACTAATAATAGCCAAAAGTCGTGGGCTATTGCTCATGAAATCGTAAACTTTAGCCTTCGTAAAATTATTTGCTAATGGGTCAAAATGACTAAAAATGGTGAACAATTGTGGATTATATAGCTCATTGTAGACGGTCATAATGTATTTTCACTTAGACTGATGATCAGCTTGGATCCAAGAAGTGAATGCCCATGGGCTAAACACTTCAAATGGGCCCAAAGTCTAGCCCACAACAAGTTGTAGCGAAAGTCGCCGGATGACTGAAGCGAACCGCGCCAAACAACCCATGTCGACTCGACTCAACCAAGTCAGACACGAGTCAACCCCCACAACACGCCTCAGATCGAGTCGAAAGGTGTCATTAGTCGGCCAAGCCTAGAGTCGAATTCTGTGTCAAATTCGATCTCACGAAGTGAAGCTCGCCAGACAGTCCATGTCAACTCGACTCGACCAAATCAAACGTGAGTCGACTCCCAGAACAAGTCAAAAGGCATCATTAGTCGGTCAAGCCTAGAGTCGAATTCTGTGTCAAATTCGAACTCATAAGCGAAGCTCGCCAACTAATGAACTCCACCCACATCAGCTCAAGTGGACCAAGTCATCCACTTCTGAAGAAGGCGGCGCGCCCACGTTCGAAGAGACCCTCGCCCACACTCGTAGCGACCTTCGCCCACGTCTTCAGCGAACTTCACCAGGCCCGCAAAGTTTGCCTAATAGCCGTTTCAGAGCTATTTTCAGGGGATAACCGCTCCCCACTATCTCCTACTTTTATGGCCACTTAATCCATAATTAAGGGGGCCATTAACTCTCTCTTTTAGCCTATAAAAGGAGAGGAGATCATCCATTCTACAGGGTTTGGAAAAAGGTCCAAAAAGCCTTAGCCAAAACCCACACGCATCGCACTTGCGATCTTATTGAGAAATATTGCTAAGAGAATATTGAGATAGCTTCCAAGCAATTCAACCCTCATCAACAGCAAAAGATTCATTGTCTTAATTGGCGCGTCAACGGAGTACAAGATCGACACTCTATCAGCACACAGAAAAGAACCCCAGGAAATATAATTTTTTTATTTCAATTGTAATCTTTTATTCTAATCTGCATCAATTGCAATACAAAAAGACCCGAAACACTCATGAAATCGTGAATTTTGGCCTCCGCGACAATATTCGCTAACAGGTCCAACGACTAAAAATGGTCAAAAATCATGGGTAAATTATTAATTTTGGCATCTGCGAAATTATTTGTTATTGGGTCAAAATGAATAAAGATGGCGAAAAATTATGGGTTACAACTAACGGAATCGTGAATTTTGGTCTTCGTGCAATTATGTGCTAATGGGTCAAATCGAATAAAAATGGCCAAAAAACCATGGGTTATAGCTCAAGAAACAGTAAATTTTGGCCTCAATGAAAATATTTGCCAATGGGTCGAAAGGAATAAATATGGCCAAAAATTATGGGTTATATACCTCATGAAATCGTGAAATTTAGACTCCATGAAATTATTTGCTAACGGGTCAGAATGAACAAAAATGAATAAAAATCATAAATTATAGCTCATAAGATTGTGAATTTTGACCAACACGAAATTATTTTACAACGGATCAAAATAACTAAAAATCACTAAAAATTATAGGTTATAGCTCATGAAATCGTGAATATTGGCCTCCAAGAAATTATATGTCAATGGGTCGAAACAAATAGAAATGACCAAAAATTATGTGTTATAGCTCATGAAATTATAAATTTTATTATCCACTAAATTATTTGCCAACAGGTCGAAACAACTAAAAATAAAAAAAATAGTTGGTTATAGCCCATGAAATAAAAAACTTTGGACTCCGATAAATTATTTGCCAATATGTTGAAATGAATAAAAATGGCAAAAAAGTTTATGGGTTATAGCCGATGAATTAATTAATTTTGGCCTCTGCAAAATTATCGAAACAACTAGAAATGGCCAGTAATCGTGGGTTATTGCTCATGAAAACATGAAGTTTCGACAATAGGTCAAATGAATAAAAATTTCCAAAAATCATTAGTTATAACTTATAAAATTGTGAATTTTGGCCACCACGAAATTATTTGACAATGGGTGAAAATGTCTGCAAATGGCAAAAAAATCTTGGGTTATATACCTCATGAAATCTTGAATTTTGGCAACTGCGAAAATATTTGTTAACAGGTCGAAGCGACTAAAGAAATGGCTAAAATTCATGGGTTAGAGCTCATGAAATTGTAAATTTTTTCCTCCATGAAATTATATGCCAAGGGGTTGAAACAACCAAAAATGGCCAAAAATCATAAGTCATAGTTCATGAAATCGTGAATTTGGCCTCCATGAAATTATTGCCAATATGTTGAAATGAATAAAAATGGCAAAAATTCATGGGTTATAGCTCATAAGATTGTGAATTTTGGCCACCACGAAATTATTTGACAACGGGTCAAAATAACTAAAAATCACTAAAAATTATAGGTTATAGCTCATGAAATCGTGAATATTGGCCTCCAAGAAATTATATGTCAATGGGTCGAACGAACAAAATGGCCAAAAATTATGGGTTATAGCTCATGAAATTATAAATTTTATTATCCACTAAATTATTTGCCAACAGTCGAAACAACTAAAAATAAAAAATAGTTGGTTATAGCCCATGAAATAAAAACTTTGGACTCAGATAAATTATTGCCAATATGTTGAAATGAATAAAAATGGCAAAAAGTTTATGGGTTATAGCCGATGAATTAATTAATTTTGGCCTCGCAAAATTATCGAAACAACTAGAAATGGCCAAAAATCGTTGGTTATAGCTCATAAAATCATGAAGTTTGGCCTCCACAAAATCATATATCGTCGGGTCGAAGCGAGTAAAGAAATGTCCAAAAATCATGAGTTCTGACTCACAAAATCGTGAATTTTGGCCACCACGAAATTATTTGACAATGGGTGAAAATGTGCGCAAATGGCAAAAAATCTTGGGTTATATACCTCATGAAATCTTGAATTTTGGCAACTGCGAAAATATTTGTTAACAGGTCGAAGCGACTAAAGAAATGGCTAAAATTCATGGGTTAGAGCTCATGAAATTGTAAATTTTTTCCTCCATGAAATTATATGCCAAGGGGTTGAAACAACCAAAAATGGCCAAAAATCATAAGTCATAGTTCATGAAATCGTGAATTTCAGTGACCGCAAAATTATTTGACAACGTGTCAAAATGACAAAAATGGCCAAAAATCATGAGTTACAGCTCACAAAATCGAGAATTTCGGCCATGACAAAATTACTTGCTAATGGATCGAAATGACTAAAAATAGTCAAAAATCATGGGTTATAGCTCACGACATCGTGAATTTTAGCCCTCATTAAATTATTTATCACCGCATTGAAACAAATAAAATGGCAAAAAATTCATGGGTTATAGCCCATGTAATCTTAAATTTTGGACTCCGAGAAATTATTTATCAATGGATTGAAATAACTAAAATGGCCAAAAATTATTGGTTATAGCTCATGAAATAAGTAATCTGGCCTCCGTGAATTATTTGTCAACGTGTTGAAATGACTAGAAATGACCAAAAATCGTGGGTCATAGCACATGAAATTGTGAAATTTGGACTCCGCGAAATTATTAGTCAATGGGTCAGAACGAACAAAAATGGCCAAAAAAATAAGCTATAGCCAATAAAATTATTAATTTTAGCCTCCGCGATATTATTTTACAACGAGTCACTAAAAATGCCAAAAATTATGGGTTGTAGCTAATAAAATTAGTAATTTTGGCCACCGCGAAATTATTTGACAACGTGTCAGATGATTAAAAATAGCCCAAAATCATGGGTTATATAGTCCATGAAATCTTTTATTTTGGCCTCCGCAAAATTATTTGACATCCGGCCGAAATGACTAAAAATAGCCAAAAATCATGGGTTATAGGTCATAAAATCTTGAATTTTGGCCTCCATAAAATTATTTGTTAACGGTCGAAACGAGTAAAGAAATGTCCAAAAATCATGAGCTCGTGAAATTCTAAATTTTGGCCTCCATGAAATTATATGCCAATAAGTCAAAACAACCAAAATCGGCCAAAAAATGTGAGTTATATTTCATGAAATTGTGAATTTCGGCCACCGCAAAATTATTTGACAACGGGTCAAAATAACTTAAAAACTCACAAAATCGTGAATTTTGATTACCGCGAAACTATTTGATAACAGATCAAAATGACTAAAAATGCTAAAAATTGTGGGTATAACTCGTGAAATCTTTAATTTTGGCCTCCTCAAAATTATTTAACAACGGATCAAAACGACTAAAAATGGACAAAAATTATTGGTCATAGCTTGTGAATTTATGAATTTTAGCCTCCACAAAATCATATATCGTCGGGTCGAAACGAGTAAATAAATGGCCAAAAATCATGGGTTATAGCTCATAAAATCATGAAGTTTGGCCTCCACAAAATTATTGTTTAAATCATGAAGTTTGGCCTCTACAAAATTATTTAACAATGGGTTGAAGCCACTATAAATGGCCAAAAATATTGGTTATAGCATATGAAATCGTGAATTTGGCCTCCATGTAATTATTGCCAATGGGTTGAAATGACTAGAAATGGCCAAAAATCGTTGGTTATAGCTCATGAAATTGTGAAGTTTAGATTCCGCGAAATTATTTGTCAAAAAGTCAGAACAAATAAAAATGGCCAAAAATCATGGGGTCAAGCTCATAAAATCGTGTACTTTGGCAACCGCGAAATTATTTGACAACAAGTTGAAACGGCTAAAAATACCAAAAACCATGGGTTATATAATTCACGAAATCAAAGAACGATTTTGAGCTTCTTTCTCACGACGATCTTGGTGCATGTTAACCAATCTCGCTAATGTTGGCCTCAAGCACTTTCAAGGCCAAGAAGCTCCCAATCGTGCTCTCTTCTTCTTCGTTTTCTCTTTCTTCATATTTCTTAGCTTAACCTCAAATTCATCCCTCAACAGCTCTAGCTTGCCTCCAAAGTGCAATTTGAAGATAAGGAGTGGTCTGATGGAATTGAATCATGGAGTAATTCAGTTGTTGCATATGTCTTTGGGTATAAATTCCAATTTCGAGCTATTAAAGGATTCGTTGATGCTAAGTTGAGCAAATTTGGAGCAATTGGAGTCTCTACTCTTCAGTAATGTGGATGTCAAGCGCATACCAATCTGGGTTAAAGTCCCCAATTTGAAGCTTTATCTCTGGAATGAGAAAGCTTTAAGTAGATTAGTCTGAGTTTTTGAAATACTGGATAGGGTTCTGATTAGTCCAGAATGGCTTCAATATTTTGAGAGTAAGCTTTATCAGTAATTTTGAAGTAAACTGGAACGAGAACTGTTGCGGTGTACTTCCAAATTCCTTCATACAGGAAAAGAGCGTTTAAATTTTGTGATATTTGGAGTGATCATCCTGAGTTTTTAGTTATAGTCGAAGCTGCTTTGAGGGGGCATATTCAAGGTTCTCCTATGTGTTCTTTTATTCGCAAGACGAAGAGGGTGAAGAAGGCTATAAAATGTTTTCATAAGACTCATTATGGTGGCATGAAGCTTAGAGTGGACAGTGCTAGGAAGGAAGTTGAGGAGATTCAAGGCTTAATTAGTAAAAATCCTGGAGATCATCATTTATATGTGGAGGAGGCTTCTTATATTCAAAAATACAGGAAACTTTTGAATGATGAATCAAATTAAAGCAAAGGTGCAATGGCATAAATATGGGGATGATAACAACGCTTTCTTCCATGCCTCGAGACGATGTTCTAACACTACTATTGCAACTTATTCAGAAGATGGTCATAGAATCACTGAGAAACTTGAGATTCAAAATGAGATTCTTGGGTTTTATCAAAAAACGCTTGGTTGTAGCCCTAATGTTCATAAAGTAGATTCTGCAGTGTTTGATAGAGGGAGGCAAAATATCCACTGATAATTGCTTTGAGCTGTGTAGAATAGTCACAAGAAATGAGATCAAGCAAGCTTTATTTCAGATTAATTCCAATAAGAGCCCAGGACCAGATGGTTTTTCATCAGCATTTTATAAGAAGTCATGGCCTATTATTGAGGGGGATCTTTGTAAAGCAATTGAGAATTTCTTCCAGCATGGGAGACTCTTGGGCGAGGTCGATGCTACTGCTATTACCTTGGTACCTAAGGTAAAAATTCCAACTTATGCTCATGAATTTTGGCCTCTCTCTTGCTGCAACGTCCTATATAAATGTAGATCAAATATACTCACAAACAAACCCAAGCATGTTATTGAGGAGGTGGTGTGTCTTAATCAAGGGGCTTTTATTAAAGTAAGGGATATTTTGCATAATATATTGCCGGTGCAAGAGATTATCCAACACTATGGTAGAAAGCATATAAGTCCCGGATGCGTTGTGAAAATTGATATAAAAAAGGCTTATGATACTTTGAGTTGGGATTTTCTTCAAGAGGTGATGAGAGGTTATGGGTTTCCTGACGATTTATAGGCTGGGTTATGACTTGTTTGAGGGGGTTGCATTATTCCATCATGATTAATGGAGAACTTTGTGGATACTTTGCTGGTAAGAGAGGGATTAGACAGGGTGACCCAATTTCCCCTTTTCTTTTCACTCTTGCTATGGAATATTTGAGTAGATGTGTGGCTGAACTTCAAGATATTCCTGGATTCAAATTTCATCCTAGATGCCAAAAACTTCATATTTCTCATGTCTCCTATGCTGATGTCTTATTGTTATTTTGTAAGGGAGAGGATAAGTACTTTAGGCTTATAACGCAATGCTTTTAGAAATTCTCTAAGGCCTCAGGTCTAGAAGCAAATTTGAGCAAGAGTCAAGTCTACTTTGGTGGAGTATCTGCTGAGGTTAGAACTGCTATTTTACAATTTTGCAAATTTTCAGAAGGTATGCTCCCTTTCATGTACCTGGGCATTCCCTTAGCTTCAAAATCACCTTCCTTTACTGATTGCTTTCCCCTTACTGACAAGATTACTAGTAGAAGTCAATTGACTAAAGTTGTGCTTCGTAGCCTTCATACCTTTTGGTCATGAGTTTTTGAGCTTCCGAAAAAAGTTTTCAAGGAGACAGAGAAAATCTGCAGGGATTTCTTATGGAGGAGTAGTGATAACATGACCAAGATCCCTTTAATAGCTTGGAAGTCTATCTCTGTTACCTAAAGACCAAGATGGACTGGGGTTTCATAATGTTACTCAGGCTAATGCATCGATGCTCAAGCATTTGTGGTCCACTGCACTTAAAGTTGATAGTTTGTGAGTGATATATATATATATATATATATATATATATATATATATATATATATATATATATGGGCAATAATATTTGGAATGTTCCTGTTAGTGCTTATCAGTCTTGGGGGCTTAGAAGAATTCTGAAACTTAGACAAAAATATTCTCTTTTGGTTGAGATTTTTTATGGTAGAATGGCATGGAAAGGTCCTCTCCCTCCTTGTAGTTCTAAAGCCACTTATATGACCTTGGTACATTACATTACTACGGTAAGTTGGAGTAAACTTGTGTGGAGTATACCCCTAGCAATAGAAGGTGGTGTAGGAAAGTTTGCATTTTTCCTCAATTCTTGAAGAGAGTTTGTATAGCTGATAGATAGTTTTGTTGTCGATATCTTTTTTCTTTAGAGATGAATATGTTTAGGAAAGATTACAGTGATATATCTATAAAGAGAGAGCATGTTCTCTCTGTTTTGTTCATATAGTTGAGTCCGTAATAACTTTTCTTTATTTGGTAATGAAATCACTAACTGACTTGCAAAAAAAACTCACGAAATCGTGAATTTTGGCCACCACGAAATTATTTAATAACAGGTGAAAACGACTAAAAATGGCTAAAAATCATGTGTTACAGCTCATGAAATCTTTAGTTTTGACCTCCGCAAAATTATTTCATGACGGGTCGAAACGACTAAAAATGGCCAAAAATCATGGGTTATAACTCACGAAATCGTGAATTTTAGCCACCGTGAAATTATGTGACAACGAGTCAAATAACTAAAAATTGCCAAAGATCATGGGTTACTCATGAAATCTTTCATTTTGGCCTCCACATAATTATTTGACACCGAGTCGAAACGACTAAAAATGATCAAAAATTATGGGTTATAGCTCATGAAATCTAAAATTTTAGCTTCCGCGAAATTATTTATTAACGGGTCGAGACGACTAAAGAAATGGCCAAAATAGTGGGTTAGAGCCCATAAAATTGTAAATTTTGGCTTCCACAAAATTATATGCTTAGGGGTTGAAACAGTAAAAAATGGTCAAAATCGTAGATTATAGCTCATGAAATCATGAATTTTAGCCACCGCGAAATTATTTAACAGGTCAAAATAACTACAAATAGCCAAAAATAGTGGGTTATAGCTTAAAAATCGAAAAATTTGGCTATGATAAAATTACTTGCCAAGGGATCGAAACAACTAAAAATTTCCCAAAAGTTGTGAGTTATAGCTCACGACATCGTGAACTTTGGCCTCTGTGAAATTATTTGCCACCGCGTCAAAACAACTAAAAATGGTAAAAAAAAATATGGGTTTTAGCTCAAAAAATCATAAATTTTGATCTCCACAGAATATTTTGTTAATAGGTCAAAACAACTGAAACCGGCCAAAAATTGTGGAGTATAGCTCATGAAATCGTGAAGTTTGGACTCCACGAAATTATTTGCCAATGAGTTGGAACAAACAAAAATGATCGAAAATCATGGGTTATAGCTCATAAAATCATGAGTTTTGGCAACCGCGAAACTATTTGATAACAGACCAAAACGACTACAAATGCCAAAAACCGTGACTTATAGCTCACAAAATCATGATTTTCAACCACCGCAAAATTATATGACAACGGGCCAAAACAACTAAAATTAGCCAATAGCTCATGAAATCTTTAATTTTGGTCATGTCGAAATTGTTTAACAATAGGTCGAAACGCCTAAAAATAGCCAAAAATCATGGGTTATAGCTCATGAAATAGTGACTTTGGTCTCCATGAAATTATTTGCCAATATGTCGAAACGACTAGAAATGGCAAGAACTCATAGGTTATAGCTCATAAAATCATGAAAATTGGACTCCGCAAATTTATTTGCCAATGGATAAGAACGAACAAAAATGGCCAAAAATCATGGGTTATAGCTTAAAAATCGTGAATTTTAGCCCCCGCAAAATTATTTTAGAACGGGTCACTAAAAATGCAAAAATTCGTGGGTTATAGCATATAAAATTATGAATTTTGGCCATCGGAAAATTATTTGACAATTGGTGGAAAGGACTAAAATGGCCAAAACCGTATGTTATAACTCATGAAATCGTGAATTTTTGCCACCACAAAATTATTTGACAAAGAGGTAAATGATTAAAAATGGCCAAAAATCATGGGTTATAGCTCATGAAATCTTTTATTTTGTCATCCACAAAAATATTTGACACCGGATCAAAATAACTAAAAATGGTCAAAATTGAGGATTATAGCTCATGAAATCTTAAATTTTGGCCTCCGCGAAATTATTTGTTAACGGGTCAAAATAAGTAAAGAAATGGCCACAAGAAATATGGGCTAGAGCTCATAAAATTATAAATTTTAGCCTCCACAAAATTATATGTTAATATGTCAAAACGATTAAAAGATGGCTAAAAATCGTGGGTTCTAGCTCATGCAATCCTAAATTTCGGCCACCGCGAACTTATTTGACAACGGGACGAAATGACTAAAAATGGCCAAAATCATAGGTTATATCTCAAAAAAAATTTAAATTTTGACCACCAAGAAATTATTTGACAACGGGTTGAAATGACTAAAAATGGCCAAAAATCGTGGGTTATAGCTCGTGAAATCTTTAATTTTGACCTTCTCAAAGTTATTTGATAAGGGGTCGAAACGACTAAAAATTACTAAAATCATTGGTTATAGCTTGTGAAATCTTGAATTCAAAAATATTGGTTATAACTCATGATATATTTAATGTTGGCCTCAGCAAAATTGATTAACAAAAACCATAGGTTATAGCTCATAAAATCGTGAATTTGGCCTCCATGAAATTATTTACCGATACGTCGAAATGACTAGAAATGATCAGAAATCGTAGGTTATAACTCATGATATCGTGAAAATTTGACTCGGCGAAATTATTTGCCAATGGATCAGAACGAATAAAAATGGCCAAAATCATGGGTTATAGCTCATAAAATCGTGAATTTTGGCCCTCACAAAATTATTTTACAACGGGTCACTAAAAATACAAAACAATCATGGGTTATAGCTCATAAAATTGTAAATTTTAGCCATCAGGAAATTATTTGACAATGGGTGGACAGAACTAAAAATGGCCAAAACTCGTAGGTTATAACTCACGAAATCGTTAATTTTCGCCACTACAAAATTATTTGACAACAGGTTAAATGACTAAAATATAGCCAAAAATTATCGGTTATAGCTCGTGAAATCTTTTATTTTACCCTCCGCAAAATTATTTGACACCGGGTAAAAACGACTAAAATGGCCAAAAACTGAAGGTTATAGCTCATGAAATCTTAAATTTTAGCCTCCGAGAAATTATTCGTTAATAAGTCGAAACGAGTAAAGAAATGGCTAAAAAACATGGGTTAGAACTCATAAAATGATAAATTTTGGCATCCACGAAATTATATTTCAAGGGGTCGAAATGACAAAAAATGGCTAAAACTCGTGGGTTCTAACTCATAAAATTTTATATTTTGGTCACCGCAAATTTATTTAACAATGGAACGAAACGACTGAAAATGGCCAAAAATCATAGGTTATATCTCAGAAAATTTTGAATTTTAGCCACTGCGAAATTATTTGACAACGGGTCGAAACGACTAAAAATGGCAAAAAATCGGGGGTTATAGCTCATGAAATCTTTAATTTTGGCCTCATCGAAATTATTTGACAATGGATCGAAATAACTAAAAATGGCCAAAATTTATTGGTAATAGCTTGTGAAATCTTGAATTTTAGTCTCCGCAAAATTATATATCAATGGGTCAAAACGACTAGAAAAATAGTCAAAAATCATGGGTTATAGCTTATAAAATCATTAGTTTTGACCTCCGCACAATTATTTACCAATGCGTCAAAACAACTATAAATGGCCAAAAATATGGGTTATACCTCAAGAAATCGAATTTTGTAACCATGTAATTATTTCCCAATGAGTCGAGATGTCTAGAAATGGCCAAAAATCATTGGTTATAGCTCATGAAATGTTATAGTTTGAACTCCGCGAAATTTTATTGCGAATAAGTCGGAACAAATACGAATGGGAAAAAATCATAGGTTATACCTCATAAAATTGTAAATTTTAAAAACTGCGAAATTATTTGACAACGGATCAAAATGACTAAAAAATAAAATTCATGGGTTATAACTCACGAAATTGTGAATTTTGACCATTGCAAATTTTTTTGGCAACGAGTCGAAGAGATTAAAAATGGCTAAAAATCATGGGTTATAGCTCATGAAATCTTTAATTTTGGTCTCCGTGAAATTATTTGACAACGGGTCGAAATGGCTAAAAATGGCTAAAACTCATGGGCAATGGCTCATAAAATCGTGAATTTTAGTCACCACAAAATTATTTGACAAGGGATCGAAACAATTGCTAAAATTGCTTAAAATCATAGGTTATAGCTCATAAAATTTTAAATTTCTGCATCCGCGAAATTATTTGACAATGAATCGAAACAACTAAAAATGATCAAAAAACGTGGGTTATAGCTCACAAAATCATGAATTTTTGCCACCGCGAAATTATTCTACAATGTAACTTTTGGCCTCCACAAAATTATATATCAATGTGTCAAAATGACCAAAAATGGCCAAAAATCGTAGGTTATAGCTCAGAAAATCATGAATTTTGAAATCTCTTAAATTATTTGCTGACGGTTGAAACAACTAAAATGGTAAAAAAAAATCATGGATTATAGCTCACGAAATCGTAAATTTTGGCCATGACGAAATTAATTGGAAATGGGTCAAAACGACTAAAAATGGACAAAACTCATGGGTTATAGGCCATAAAATCGTAATAATTGGGCTCTAAGAAATTAATTGTCAATGTGTTGAAACGATTAAAAACGGCAAAAAACCATTGGTTATAACTCATGAAATCTAGAACATGGCCTCCGTAAAATTATTTTTCAATGTTTCGAAACTACTCGAAATGGCCAGAAGATCGTGTGCTATAACTCATGAAATCGTAAAGTTTGGACTGCGCAAAATTATTTATCAATGGGTAGGAAAGAGCAAATATAGCCAAAAATTATGGATTATAGCTCATAAAATAGTGAATTTTGGCGAATGTAAAATTAATTAACGAGCCCAAATAACTAAAAATCCAAAAATCATGGGTTATAGCTCATAAAATCATGAATATTAGCCACCTCAAAATTATTGACAACGGCTTGAAACAGTAAAAAATTACCAATAATCGTGGGTTTATAGCTCATTAATAGGTGAATTTTAGCTACCGTGAAATTTTTTGTTAATGCGTCAAATCAACTAAAAATTTCTAGAAATTGTGGATTATAGCTCACGAAATCGTGAATTTTTGTCCACGACTAAATTACTTGTCAATTGGTCGAAATAACTAAAAATGACCAAATATCATGGGGTTATAGTCCATGAAATCAAAAAAAATTGACTTTGAGAAATTATTTGCTAATGGGTAAAAATGGCTAAAAAGGTAAAAAAAAAAATCATGTGCTATAGTTCATAAAATCATAAATTTTGGCCTCCACAAAATTATCAAAACGATTAAAAATGGCCAAAAATTATGGGTTATAGTTCATGAAATCGTGAATTTTTTATCTCCGCGCAATAATTTGTCAATGGTCAAAATGACCAAACATATTAGATTATAGCTCATGAAATCGTGACGTTTGGACGTCGCGTCCAAAAATCATTAATTACAGCTCAAAAAATCGTGAATTTTGGACACCGCAAAATTATTTGATAATGGACCGAAGCGATTAAAAATGACCAAAATCTTAGGTTATAGCTAATGAAATCGTAAATTTTATCACAGTGAAATTATTTGACAAAGGGTCGAAATGACGACTAAAAATGCCAAAAACTGTGGGTTACAGCTCACAAAATCGTGAATTTTAGCCACCCCGAAATTATTTAACGAGTCGAAATGACTAAAATGGCTGAAAACCGTGAGTTATAGCTTATGAGATATTTTGTTTTGGTCTCCACAAAATTATTTGACAACGGGCCAAAATGACAATTAAAAATGCTAAAAATCGTATGTTATAGCTCACAAAATCGTGAATTTTAGCCACCGCGAAATTATTTGACAGCGAGTCGAAATGACTAAAATGACCAAAAACTGTGGATAATAGTTCATGAAATCTTTTATTTTGGCCTCCGCAAAATTATTTAACAATGGGACGAAATGACTTAAACTAACCAAAAATCGTGGATTATAGCTCATGAAATCTTGAATTTTTGCCTCCACGAAATTATTTGTCAACTTGTTGAAACGACTAAATAATTGCCAAAATTTGTGGATTAGAACTCATAGAATCGTAATATTTGGCCTCCGTGAAATTATATGCCAATAGACCGAAACGACAAAAAAGGACAAATGTTGTGCGTTATTATAGCTCATGAAATTAAAAATTATGGCCACCGCCAAATTTTTTAACAACAGGCAAAAATGATTAAAAATAGCCAAAGAAATCGTGGATTATAGCTCACGAATTCTTAAATTTGGCCACAGCGAAACTATTTGAAAACAGTTCAAAATAATTAAAATGGCCAAAAATAATGGGTTATAGCTCATAAATTTTTTAAGTTTGGCCTTTGCGAAATTATTTGACAATGGGTTTAAAAATAGCCAAAAATAGTGGGTCGTAGCTAATGAAATCTTAAATTTTAGCCTTCGGAAATTATTTATCAACAGATCAAAACGACTTAAGAAATGGTCAAAAATCTTAGGTTAGAGTTTATGAAAACGTAAATTGTAGCCTCTATGAAATTATATGTCAATGGGTCGAAATGACAAAAAATGGCCAATAATAGTGGGTTATATACCTCATGAAGTGGTGAATTTTGGCATTGGCAAAATTATTTATCAGCAGGTCGAAAAAATCAAAAATAGCAAAAAATCGTGGGTTATATCTAACAAAATTGTGAATTTTGGCCATGACGAAATTACTTGCCAATTGATCAAAACGATTAAAAATAGCCAAAAATCGTAGGTTATTGCCCATGAAATCGTGAATTTTGGACTGGGAGAAATTATTTACATATGGGTCGAAACGACAAAAAATGATCAAAAACCATGGGTTATTGCTCATGAAATCATGAATTTGGCCTCCGTGAAATTATTTGCCAACATGTCGAAACGACTAGAAATGGTTAAAAATCATGGATTATAGCTCATGAAATCGTGATGTTTGGACTCCGCGAAATTATTTCCCAATGGGTCGTAATGAACAAAAATAGCTAAAAATCGTAAGGTATAGGTTAGAAAATCATGAATTTTATCCACAGCGATATTATTTGACAACGGGTCAAAATGACGATTAAAATTGCCAAAAATTGTGAGTTATAGCTCAAAAAATCGTGAATTTTAGCCTTCGTGAAATTAATTGACAATGGGTCGAATTAACTAAAAAGGCCAAATATCATGGGTTAGAGCTCACGAAATCGTGTTCCCACCACAAAATTATTTGACAACGGGCTGAAATAACTAAAAAAGGTAAAATTTCGCGGGTTATACCTCATGAAATCTTTTATTTTGGCATCTGTGAAATTATTTGCCAATGGATCAAAATGACTAAAGAAATGACCAAAAATCATCGATTTGTGTTTCATTAAATCATAAATTTGGCCTTCATGAAATTATATGTCTACATGTTGAAACAGTTAAAAATGGCCAAAAATCATCTATTATAACTCATGAAATCGTGAATTTCAGCCACCGCGAAATTATTTGACAACTGGTCAAAACTACTAAAAATGACCAACAATCATGGGTTATAGCTCAATAAATCGTGAATTTTAGCCCCCGCGAAATTATTTAAAAATTGGCCTAAACGACTAAAAATGGCCAAAAATCATGGGTTATAGCTCGCGAACTCCTTAATTTTGGCCTCCGCAAAATTATCTGAAAACGGATCAAAACGACTAAAAAAGAGCAAAAACCATTGGTTATAGCTCATGTAATCTTAAATTTTAGCCTCCGCAAAATTATATGTCAACGTGTTGAAACGACTAAAAAATGACCAAAAATCGTGAGTTATAGCTTATGAAGTCATGAATTTTAACTTCCGTAAAATTATTTACCAATGGATGAAAACGATTAAAAATGGTCAAAAATATGAGTTATAGCTCATGAACTCGTGAATTTGACCTCCGTAAAATTATTTGCTAATGGGACGAGATCACTAGAAATGGCCAAAAATCATGGGTTATAACTCGTGAAATTGTGAAGTTTAGACTTCGCGAAGTTAGTTGCCAATGAATCGGAACAAACAAAAATGGCCAAAAATCGTGGATTCTAACTCATAAAATTGTGAATTTTGGCAAACAAGAAATCATTAGACAACGGGTCAAAACGACTAAAAATTGCCAAAAATCATGGGTTATAGCTCGAAATCTTTAATTTTTGCCCCTGCGAAATTATTTGACAACTAATCGAAACGATTAGAAATGGTTAAAAATCATGTGTTATAACTCATAAAATCTTAAATTTTGGCATCTGCGAAATTATTTGTCATCGGGTTTAAACGATTAAAAAATGGCCAAAAATCGTATGTTAGAGCTCATGAAATCGTAAATTATAGGCTTCGCGAAATTATATGGTAATGCGTCGATACGACTAAAATGGCACAAAATCATAGGTTATATCTCACGAAATCGTGAATTTTGGCATCCACGAAATTATTTGCCAATGGTTTAACTAAAAATGAAAAAAAAACTATAGGTTATAGCATATAAAATCGTGAATTTTGGCCACGGCGATATTACTTGCTAATAGGTCGAAACACGAAAAAAATTGACTAAAAATCTTGGTTATAG
This sequence comes from Asparagus setaceus, assembly GCA_012295165.1. Classification (NCBI taxonomy): domain Eukaryota; kingdom Viridiplantae; phylum Streptophyta; class Magnoliopsida; order Asparagales; family Asparagaceae; genus Asparagus; species Asparagus setaceus. The sequence goes on from CM022705.1 coordinate 5,964,012, forward strand.
TCCATACAATCGTAAACTTTGGACTCCGAGAAATTTTTTGCAAATGGTTCGAAACGACTAAAAATGAAAAAAAAAACCATAGTTATAGCGAAATTGTGGATTTGGCCTCCGTTGAATTATTTGTCAATGTGTTTAAACTACTAGAAATGGCCAAAAATCGTAGCTTATAGCTCATAAAATCGTGAAGTTTAGATACCACGAAATTATTTGTCAATGGGTCGGAATGAACAAAAATAGCCAAAAATCGTAAATTATAGCTCATAAAGTCATAAATTTTGGCCACCGCGAAAATAGTTAACAACGCATTAAAATAATAAAAATGTCTAAAATCGTGGGTTATAGTTCATTAAATATTTTATTTTAGCCTCCGCGAAATTATTTGACAACGAATCGAAATGACTAAAATGGCTAAAAACTGTGGGTTATAGCTCACGAAATGGTGAATTATTTGCTCGAAACAGATTAATTATGGATATAGCACATGAAATGGTAAATTTTAATGAAAGAAAACTTAATTACTATTAGGTCGAAATAATAAAAAAATGGACAAAAATCATGAATTGTAGCTCATAACTATTTTGAATTTTGAAGTACGATAATTAATTGCCAATTGATCAAAGCAAATGAAAATGGAAAAAATTGTAGGTTATCGTCCGTAAAAATAGTGAATTTTGAGGAAGGACATATTGATTGCTATTGGACGTAAACAAACGAAAGTGGACAAAAATCGTGAGTTAGCCCATAAAAATTACAAACTTTAAAAAATATCAATTATTTGTCATTGGGTCGAAATAGATGAAAATAAAACCGGACAAAAATTTTAATTACCGTTGGGTCAAAACGATCAAAACCGGACAAAAATGTTAGATTATAGACCATGAAAATTGTGAATTCTGAAGTATGCCAATTAATTACCAATAGACCGAAACAGGTGAAAATGGAAAAAAATTATTATAGCCCATGAAAATGATGAATTTAGAAAAAAAAAGAGAACCTGATTACTTTTGGACTAAAATAATCGATAACGAACAAAAATCTTGGCTTATAGCTCATAAAAATTACGAATTTTGAGGTACGTCAATTATTTGCCATTTGGTCGAGATGGATGAAAGAGGATAAAAATTAATATCACATGAAAAAGGTGAATTTTGAGAAAAGACTATTTAGTTATTATCTGATCAAAGCGATAAAACATGAAAAAAAAATTAATGAGTTATAGCTTATGAAAAATTTCAAATTTTGAATTATAACAATTGTCATTGCATCAAAACAGATGAAAATGGACAAAGTTTTGAGTTAAGTTCATGAATATGATGAATTTTAAGGAAGGAAACTTAGAAGCCATTGCGCCGAAACAATCAAAAAATGCACAAAAAATGTGGATCATAGCCCATGAAAATTATAAATTTTAAAGCATGACAGCTAACTGTAAAATAGACAAAATTATGAGTTTTAGCAGATGAAAATTATTTATGTTACAGAAAGAGAACTTAATTGTCATAGGGTCAAAACATATGAAATTGGAGAAAAATCGTAAGTAGTCAATGAAAATTGCAAATTTTAAATTATGCTGATTAATTAGTGTGAGTTGAAACATATGAAGTGAACATGGGTTATAGTCCATGAAAGTGGTGAGGAAAGAAAACTTGATTTTGAAAATAAATGAAAAGCAGACAAAATTATGGGTTATAGCCCTTAAAATTATGAATTTTAAAGTCTGACAATTATTTATCATTTGCTCAAAGCAGTTAAACTACACAAAATCAAGCTATAGCACATGAAAATGGTGAATTTTGAGAAAAGAAAACTTTAACTACCATTGGATCAAAACAATCAAACATGGTAAAAAAATTGTGGCCTATGACTTATGAAAATTGCGAATTTTAAAGTATGGCAATTAATTGCTAGTGGGTCAAAACAGATAAAAATTGATAAAATTGTGGGTTATAGTCTAAAAATGGTAAATTTGAGAGAAAAAAACTTAATTTTCATTGGGTTGAAACGACAAAAAATGGACAAAAAACCGTGGGTTGTTACCCATAAAATTGTTAATTTTAAGTATACCAATTAATTGTCATTAAGTCAAAATGGATAAAATGGACAAAATTGTTGGTTACAATCTATAAAAATGATGAATTTTAAAGAAAGAAAAGTTAATTGCTATTGGATCGAAATTAGATGAAAATGGACAAATATCGTAGGTAACCCATGAAAATTGCAAAGTTTGAAGTACGGCAATTAATTACCAATAGGTTGAAACAGATGAAATGGAAAAAGTTATTGTTTAGTCCATGAAAACGATGAATTTTAAGGAAAGAAAACTTGATTGTGTTTAGACTGAATCAACCAAAAACAGTAAAAAAAATCGTGGAAGCCCAAAAATTATAAATTTTGAAGTACGCCAATTGTTAGCCATTTGCTCGAAACATATTAAAAATGACAAAAATCGTGGGCTGAAAATGGTGAATTTTGAGGAAAGAAAATTTATATGCTATTAAGTCACGATGATTAAAAAAATGGACAAAAATCAAGGGTTTGAATCACGGGTGTGAAATGTGCAAAGTTTAAAGTATGACAATTAATTCTTAATGGGTCAAAATAGATAAAAATTGACTAAATTGTGGATTATAGTCTATAAAAATAGTAAATTTTGAGGAAATAAACTTAATTGTTATTGGATCGAATTGATTAAAAAAGAAGACAAAAATCATGGGTGAATTTTGAAGTACGCCAACTAATTATCATTGAGTCAAAATTATTGAAAATGGACAAAATTGTGGGTTATAGTCGATGAAACTAATGAATTTTAAGGAAAAGAAATTTTAATTGTTATGGGGTCGAAATAGATGAAAATTGATAATAATAAAAAATCGTAGGTTATAAAGTACTTCAATTAATTGCCAATGGGTCTAAGCAGACGAAAATGAAAAAAATAACCCTAACCCTAAACCTAAACCTAATAACCCAAACCCTACCACTAACCTTAATAACCCAAACCCTAATAACCCTAGCCCTAATCCTGACCCTAACCCTAACCTAACCCTAACCCAAATAAACCTAACCCTAATCCTAATAGCCCTAACCCTAACCCTAACCTTAATAACCCAAAACCTAATAACCCTAACCCCAACCCTAATCCTAATAACCCTAACCCTACCGCTAACCCTAACAACCCAAGCCCTAACTACCCTAACCCTAACCCAACCCTAATCCTAATAACCCTAGCCCTAACCCTAACCATAACCCTAATAACCCTAACCCTACCACTAACCCTAATAACCCTAACCCTAACACTAACCCTAACCCTAATAACCCTAGCCCTAACCCTAATAATCCTAACCCTAACAACCCTACCCCGAACCCTAATAACCCTAACCCTAACAACCCTAACCCAAACACTAACAACCCTAACCCAAACCTGAACCCCAATAACCCTAATCCTAATAACCCTAACAAAATCACGTGTAAAAAATCCCCGATGCGGCTCCAAAATTTCCAATAAAATCATGATAATATGTTACATGACGTGGATTTGGAAACAAACAATTAATGATATGTTTTAGGAGATTGTTTGGATAGATAAGAAAATATGAGATCCCTAGGTTATATTCTAAATGAAAATTTCAGATTTTACAATTTTCTCTCATGTACACATGTCCATTTCCGTTGATCATTCACAATTGGAAAAAACATTCCCAATGCTTAATTTTATTGTAATGTGGCTATGTGTCCTATCGGCTTTGTAACTTTTCAAGTCAAACAGCCAGTCAATGTTAAGGTTCTCTTCAATTCTATGATTTTCAACGTTAATATACTATTAAATTTTGAGCTTGATTGTTGAACAAGCAGAGCTCAGTTATGGCAAATTGTTTAAATGAGTTCTCTCACAAACGAGAAAAAGGATTAATCTCTGGGAGTGAAAAAATACTGCTACTTGAATATTAGGTATGACGCTTAGCTTATTTCACCTTATGAATAAAAAAATTAGTGTTAAGAAAATGGTATGCTCTTTCAAATATTTCATTAGGTCATGATTCAATATTGAAGGCTCTACTTCTCATGATATGTTTGATCAATGAGTTATTGGCACAAACCTTGGTAACCAACATTACCAGTATGAATGATCTATGTCTAAAAATATATGTATCTCACTAAACTTTTTTTAGAAAAATTTCCTTAGGAACTAAATAGTCATAAATAATATGAACACTAAATCAAAATATCAACAATATAGAACTTAGCCATTTCATATTACATGTTCAACTATATGAATCTTCATGTCTGATCACAGAAAGTTAGTTCAGCTAGATATGCCAACAAGTCGCAAAATGCAGCCTATAGGCTGCCACAACTTGTAATCAGGCAAGTGACCTGAGGATTTGATGAACACTGAACAGAAAACACGCGTCTAGAATCTGATGAACATCATATATAGTTGAGCACCAAAATGTGTGATTATGTTGTTGGCTACTGATCAGGCTAGATGCACGCCAGTTGTTTGTCATTTTCCCTTAAAAATGTGAAATACTAATCTAGGGAAAAGACGGAGCATGTTTGAAGAAATTTCATAGCTAGAGTACTTGCATCATTTAAATGTTGCCAAAACTTTCCAGGAAAATGTAGGAATAGCACCTAAAATAGTCAAATTGACTTCTTCCTGAATTTTAGCCACATTTAAAAAATGCTCTAGATCCGATGCTTATTGGATGATTAAGATTTTTCATCACTGCATCTCAGGTTTCTCACTTTTCTAAGGCAAGAAATTATTCTATATCCTGCGTAAATGTAGGATATGTTCGAAAAAAGTAAGATCATTATTTTCCTATCTCAAACGAGGCATACACATATACATTTAAACACCAGAGTTACAATAGTCCGAAGCAATTGTGGAATAGGGATTATTTGTATGCATTTTCGCTTTATCTTAGGATTTAAGAATTTGTACATACTGCCACACCCACTTCTTGCTTTGGCAATTGAACATTTGATGGCAATATCCAAGAAGTCAGCAAGATGCATCTTCTGGCCTTAATGTGTAAGAGAAGGAGGAAAAAATTCTATTCATTATATATTGAATGTCACCCCCACTCATTTAGACCCCCTTCTTTAGTTTAATGAATTTTAAGAAATTGACCTGAGAAAGAAAATAACTGCCAATGGAACAAAAAAAAAAGGCCTATGCTGTTGTCTTAAGAAGGAATTCAAGGTTGTCTTTAGTGTACTAAGGTATCTGTCCTCTCATAAACAATTACAAACTCAGTCTCTGGAACTCCATAATTACTTTTGAATCTGGATAAGGGTAGTGTGTGAGGCATGAATACATCATTTGAGAAGATTTAGGGATACACATCCATTTATTTGGATGCCCCAACCAATGGCATGAGTTAAATACTCATTTCGACATATCCCAAAAGTTATAACACATTCTACGCATATCTCAGACTACTGAGTTAGTGTTAACAATTTGTGCATGAATGATGTGGAATTCCAATTGATTAATATATTTCACCTAAATTTCCCTCTTTATGTTAGCAAAGGATGAGAACTGCCAGGGTAACTATCAGTCTACATTACGTGAAAATTTATTTCATAATATATTTCGCATATCTCAAACTGTTAGGGTAACTATCAGTCTACATTACATGAAAATTTATTTCATAATACCAACTTTTGGTTTGGTTCACAAATATATCTCGGTTATAGTAAACAATCTATTGCCAGTACCTCATGTATAGATAAAGAGTGTTCCCACTCCACTCACATTCACTATTTCTGTTGTATCATATCTAGATTTTCCTGCAATTGGTTTGAGATTATCATGTCGTAAGTATTTCTACACACGAGAGTGCTGTACCATATCTGCATTGGCAACTTTAAATATGCCTGCGAAATTAACTAGGTAGATGTTAGGCACCAATCACATATTAAACACTTGCGTTCATACTAAGTGTCTAATATGGTACTAAAACTTAGCTCCACTCCCTAACTTGGGCAAACTAATTGGATGCTAGACAGAAATCTCACAAACGACATGCCAGTGTCGACTTGACACATCATGAAATGCCACAACAAATTCCAAAAGGTCACTAGAGATGATGTATGTGACTGACACATCATTCACAATAGAAGTAAACATAGCTGACAATTCCATGATTTACTCGTAAAGTATAATGTTTTGCCTTTGGATACATTAGACAAAATCCCCCTAAGGTCTGCAAGATTGACAGAAAGCCCCCAAAGTTTTAGAAGTGGCACCTTGTCCTCCTCATTTTCAATATCTAATCAAATAATTATCAATTGCAATATACTAATGACGCTATATAATGGTCACATTCTACGACACTACCCTTTACATCCAATTCAATTTTGTAGAAATTGAACAAAATGCCAATCAACGATATTAACCATTCATTAATCAACAATTAAGAAGATATGAACAAAATTCCAAAGAGCGAAAAACGAAAAAACTTACTCTAAATTTCAAGAACCGGAGATTTCTAGGGTTTTGAGGATTGGGCGGGGGAGGGAACGGAAGAGGTCGTGGAGGACGAGAGAGGGGGCGGCGTCGAAGACGATTAGGCGTTCGAGGAGCGTCAATGGAGGCTTTGCGTCGACGGCGGCGGCGGATGGATCGCCCGCCATTTGGGGGAGATCTGAGAATGGGGATCGGATTTTTCGAAAATGGATTATAGGCTGAAAATGGGCCTGAGTTCGGCTCTAATGTCCTGGAGCTTGAAGTGATGTTTGCACTGGAAAATGCTGAGCCTAGTAGTTGCTCACTGGGTTGTTAATCTCAAATGGGATATTTATTTCTTGAAAAATACTAAGGCTCAGTTTAACAAAACTAAATGAAATTTGTTAAATGACTAAAAGGACATCTGATATTATTGATATAAAATTAGAATTATTAGGGGCATAAGCGGTAAAAAATTTGTGACTCCTTTCAAAATACAAAACGCTACTTGAGGTAGCTTTCCAAAAGCTACTTGAGGTAGCTTTCCAAAAGCTACTTGAGGTAGCTTTCCAAAAGCTACTTGCAAAAGACACAATCTCCAAAATCATCTCCTCCTATTTTTTGTCACCAAACAGCTTTACTAGCTTATTGACCAAGTCAATAAAACACAATCTCTTAGATAAGACACTATTTTTTGTTGCTAAACAGTGCCTAAGTGTATTATATTTTTTATACTATTTTGGCACCACCACTCAGAAAAGAGTGGTGGCCTCACTTGAAAATTATAGTGATGACTCATCATAGCCCCACTCTCTTTGTGAGTGGTAGTGCCAAAATAATAAAGAAAGTGTAGTACACTTATCACTGCTCTTATTTCTTATCTCTTCTTTATATATCTATATACTATATATTTAAGAAATGCTATCTTTGTTTGTTTGTGTGTCAATTTTTTTAGAAATATCAAAAATACCCTCACACTTCAGAAAATAAAAAAAATACATTTACACTTGACAAAAGATAACTAAAATAACTAAAAATTTTGAAAATTACAAATAGCCCCTAAAATTTTACAAAAAGCCCTTGAAAGTTTTAAACTTACAAACACCCTAAAAATCTAAAATTATAGATTGCCCTAAAATTTTAAAAATTATAAATAAACCCTAAATAATTATAATATTACAAACAACACGTAAAATTCTAAAAATTATAGATTGCCCTAAAATTTTAAAAATTATAAATAATTCCTAGAAAATCTAAAATTATAGATTGCCCTAAAATTTTAAAAATTATAAATAATAACTAAAAATTTTGAAAATTACAAATAAACCCCAAAACATAGAACAATTACAAATAGCACCATAAAACTCGAAATTATAAACTACCGCTTTGAAATCCAAAATTATAAATATCTCATTGAAAATCAAATAGTCCTTTGAAAATTTTACAAAAAGCCCTTGAAAGTTTTAAAAATTATAAATATCTCATTGAAAATCAAATAGTCCTTTGAAAATTTTACAAATAACCCATGAAGTTGCAAAATAACAAATGTCTTGTTGAAAGTTTTAAAATATTACAAACAACACGTAAAATTCTAAAAATTATAGATACTCCCATGAAGTTGCAAAAATACTTATTATTTGAAATTATAAATAACCCTAAGAAAATTTTACAAATAACCCATGAAGTTGCAAAATAACAAATGTCTTGTTGAAAGTTTTAAACTTACAAACACCCTAAAAATCTAAAATTATAGATTGCCCTAAAATTTTAAAAATTATAAATATCTCATTGAAAATCAAATAGTCCTTTGAAAATTTTACAAAAAGCCCTTGAAAGTTTTAAACTTACAAACACCCTAAAAATCTAAAATTATAGATTGCCCTAAAATTTTAAAAATTATAAATAATTCCTAGAAAATCTAAAATTATAGATACTCCCATGAAGTTGCAAAAATACTTATTATTTGAAATTATAAATAATAACTAAAAATTTTGAAAATTACAAATAGTCTTCGAAAAGTTCAACAATTACAAATAGCCCCTAAAATTTTACAAATAACCCATGAAAGTTGCTAAAAACAAACACCCTACTTAAAGTTTTAAAATATTACAAACAACTCCTAAAATTAAAAATAATAAACAACCCTCTTAAACCCAAACAAACAACTTCTTGAAAAATCTAAAAATTCAAATAAGCCCGTGAAAAAGCGTAAAACTGGAACCAAACCATTGTGATTTGAAAATTACAAATAAACCCCAAAACATAGAACAATTACAAATAGCACCATAAAACTCGAAATTATAAACTACCCGCTTTGAAATCCAAAATTATAAATAATAACTAAAAATTTTGAAAATTACAAATAGTCTTCGAAAAGTTCAACAATTACAAATAGCCCCTAAAATTTTACAAATAATTCCTCTCAAAGTCTAAGAACCAGTCAGTTGAAAGTTTGAAAAATTATAAATATCTCATTGAAAATCAAATAGTCCTTTGAAAATTTTACAAATAACCCATGAAAGTTGCTAAAAACAAACACCCTACTTAAAGTTTTAAAATATTACAAACAACTCCCAAAATTTTACAAAAAGCCCTTGAAAGTTTTAAACTTACAAACACCCTAAAAATCTAAAATTATAGATACTCCCATGAAGTTGCAAAAATACTTATTATTTGAAATTATAAATAACCCTAAATAATTATAATATTACAAACAACACGTAAAATTCTAAAAATTATAGATTGCCCTAAAATTTTAAAAATTATAAATAATTCCTAGAAAATCTAAAAATTACAAAGAATCCTCTAAAAGTTTAAAAACAAGTATCCCTTTGAAATTATGCAAAGAACCCCGAAAATTTTATAACCGGACCCTTAAAAATTTTTAGAGTTACAAATATCTCCTTAAAAGTTTTACAAACAACCCTTTGAATTTACAACTAGTCCATGAAAGTTGCAAAAATAACAAATGTCTTGTTGAAAGTTTTAAATTATTGCAAATAACTCCCTAACAGTTTTACAAACAACCCCATGAAAGTTTTTAATATTCCTCTCGAAGAATTCAAAAAAAATCCCCCCCACCCTGAAAGTTTTAAAAATTATAAATAACCCTAAGAAAATTTTACAAAACAGCCCCCTAAAAATTTTAGAACCATTCCCTTAAAAGTTTCAAAAATTACAAATAGCCCTTAAAAGTTCGGAAAGCTACAACCAGTCCCTAAATAGCTTGAAAGACCATAAAGAGCCCTCTGAAATATTACCACAAAAAATTTTAAAATTACAAATGACCCCCTAATTTAATATATTATATTATAATATTATAATATATCATTTCTGTGGAGAAGGCATCAGGTGAGAGGGTATAATGGTCATGAAAAGTTTCATCTCGTTACTACTAGGGGATGATGGAACTTCCTACTATTCATTTTGGAGATTAGAGAGAAGTCTGAATCCCATTCGTGTCCCAATCCCCAGCGAACTAAACATTACATATTGAAAATCTCAATACATTGAAAGCCCAAACCATTTCCCATAGAGGACCAAAGGATGCATAGAATCAGCTTCTGAGAATTGAATATGGAAGAGAGCGAGAGCTCCTTTGTCCTAATATTTTTGATATGTTCCTTTCCAATTAGATCTCTTTCTACATAATATCAAATATCATTGTATATCATGTTCTTTAGGTTTTAAAAATCATAAATTTTTATTTAGATTTACAAAAGAAAGATTAATGATTAAGCTATCTAATTTTAAATTTCAAACTTTAAGATTTTTTAAAACCCTATCACTCAAATTATTTACTTTAACTGATAAAAAATATCTACTCTCTTCTTCTCATAACATAGCAAAAAGGTTTTCATTATCTCTTTCCTCATAAGAATTTAATATATATTAGGTAATAGATGATTTATAAGTTATAGTCTCTTATTACACTAGGATAGCTTAATGCATTGAAGGTGTACAAACAAACATATATAAACAAATAAAATCAAAACAATCCGTGCGAACACGGGCATAATACTCGTATTAACGATAACAAACGAAAATACACATGTAAAGAAAATCCAAGCTTTCCTCCCAAAACATATAAAATGATGGTTTTATCTACTTTTCTTACAAAATTGTCTAATATTACTACATTTATTATGTCTACGTTGATATTTTTCTTTGCCATGAATTGTATCTATTTTTTGTTGAAAATTTATCTTTATTAATACATGAGAGTAATGTGTACCCATCAAAAGTGAATAAAAGGAGTGAGAAACCCTCATAGCCACACACAAAGTTCAGATTGCACATTGTTGTACATGAAAAGAAAAAATCATCTAATATGGCATATGCAATTAGTTGTCATTGGGTTATAGTTCATGAAAATAGTAAATTTTAAGTAAAGAAAACTTAATTGTCATTGGGTGAAATAAATGATAATTGAAAAAATCATCGGATGTTGCCCACAATAATTGTGAATTTGAAGACAAAGGGTCAAAACAGATAAAAATGGACAAAATTGTTGGTTATGATACCTAAAAATGGAGAATTTTGATGAAAGAAACTTTGATTGCTTTTGGACTGAAACAACCAAAACTTATAAAATTGTAGGTTATAGCATGAAAATTGTGAATTTTGAAATATGCCAATTAATTTTCATTTGGTTATACCAAATAAGAATGGGTAAAATTGTGGGTTATAAGTCCATGAAAATGGTACATTTTTAGGAAACAAAACCTAATTGTCACTGAGCCGAAATGACCAAAATGCACAACAACTAGTTGCTTGTAGCATATGAATCTTGTAAATTTTGAAGTAATGCTAGTTAATTTCTATTAGGTCAAAATAGATGAAAATAAACAAAATTGTGAATTATAACCCATGAAAATCTTTAATTATATGGAAAGAAAACTCAATTGTCATTGAGTCGAAGCAAATGAAAATGGACAAATATAGTAGGTAGCCCATGAAAATAGCAAATTTTAAAGTACATCAATCAATTACCAATGGATCAAAATAAATAAAAATAGACAAATTTATGAGTTATAGTCCACGAAAGTAATGACTTTTGAGGAAAGAAAACTTGGTTGCTTTTGGACAGAACCAACCAAAAACGGACAAAAATTGCAAGTTATGTATCCAATAAAGTGCAAATGTTGAAGAATGCCAAGTATTTGCCATTTGCTAGAAACATATTAAAGAGGACGAAAAATGTGGGTTATAGCATATGAAAATGGTGAATTTTGAGGAAAGAACACTTAATTACAATTGGGTCAAAACAATAAAAAGAATGGACAAAAATCCTAGATAATACTCCATAAAAATTGTGAATTTTGAAGTAGGGCAATTAGTTGCTAGTGGGTTGAAACAAATAAAATTTAATAAAATTATGGGGTATAGTCTATGAAAACAATGAATTTTGAGGAGAAAAACTTAATTGTCACTGGGTCGAAATAGATGAAAATGGACAAAAATCGTGGGTTATAACCCATGAAAAATGTGAATTTTGTAATATGTCAATCATTTCACATTGGGTCACAATAGATGAAAATAGAAAAATTATGGGTTGTAGTCCATAAAATGGTAAATTTTGAGGAAAGAAAACTTAATTATCATTAGATCAAAATAGATGAAAATAAATAAAAATCGTGAGTTATAGCCCATGAAAATTGTGAATTTTGAAGTATGCAAATTAATTGCTAATGGACCGAAATAGATGAAAAATAATAAATTTGTGGGTTATAGTCCATGTAAACGGTGAATTTTGAGGAAAGAAAACTTGATTGCTTTTGAATTTGAAACAACAAAAAAAAGAGACAAAATTTGTGGGTTTTATAGCCCATTAAAATTATGAATTTAAAAGTACACTAATTAAATTACCATTTGCCTGAAACATATTAAAGAGGAAAAAAATTATGGGTTAGCACATGAAAAGGAGAGGAATAAAACTTAATTGCTATTTGGTCAAAACAATTAATAATAGAGAAAAATCGTGGGTTATATCCTACCAAAATTGCGAATACGTAATTAATTTCAATGGGTCAAAACAAATGAAAACGTAAACTTTTATAGATTATAGTCCATGAAAATTATGAATTTTGAGGAAAGAAAACTTAATTATTTTGGTACCAAAATAACCAAAATAAATAAATATCGTGGGTTATAACCCATGAAAAATGTGAATTTTGTAATATGTCAATCATTTCACATTGGGTCACAATAGATGAAAATAGAAAAATTATGGTTTATAATCCATGAAAATGGTGAATTTTAGGAAAGAAAACTTAATTATCATAGGGTCGAAATAGATGAAAATGGAGAAAAATCATGTGTTAGCCCATGAAAATTGTAAAATCTGAAGTATGCCAATCAATTGCCAATTGGTCAAAATAGATGAGAATGGATAAAATTGTTAGTTATTGTCCATGACAATGGTGAATTTTGAGGAAAGAAAACTTGATTACTTTCGGATTGAAAAAACCAAAAATGACAAAAATCGTAGGTTCTAGTCCATGAAAATTATGAATTTAAAAGTACACTAATTAAATTACCATTTGCCTGAAACATATTAAAGAGGAAAAAATTATGGGTTGTAGTCCATAAAATGGTAAATTTTGAGGAAAGAAAACTTAATTATCATAGGGTCGAAATAGATGAAAATGGACAAAAATCGTGGGTTATAACCCATGAAAAATGTGAATTTTACAGTACGCCAATTGATTGTCAATGGGTGAAAACAGATAAAATAGTCAAAATTATGGGTTGTAGTCCATAAAAATGGTAAATTTTGAGGAAAGAAAAATTGATGGCTTTTGGACCGAAACAATAAAAAATGGACAAAAATCGTGGGTTGTAGCCCATGAAATTTTTGAATTTTGAAGTACACAAATTATTTATCATTGGGTCAAAGTAGATGAAAATGGACAAAATTTTAGGTTACAGTCTATTAAAATGGTGAATTTTAAGAAAAGAAAACTGAATTGCCATTAAGTAAATAGATGAAATGGGAAAAAAAATTTGTGGGTTTTTAACTTTTCATTGCTTGCTAAACAGGAGTGGAGACTTTTTAATAATCGGAAAGTTTGCTCTCGGGAGTTTTTAAAGCAAAGTATCTTCCAAAAGGTTCTTTTTTTGGATGCAAATCTTGGGTACTATCCTTCGTATAATTGGAGGAGCATCTATTCAGCACTTAATGCAGTGAGAGAAGGTGTACGGTGGTGAATTGGGATTAGAAGTGATGTTCGTATAGCGAACAACAAATGGTTGCAGAGGCCTTTCTCATTTCGACCCATATCTCCACCGCGACTGTTATCAATGGATGCAGGGGGTGATGTGGAGGAGATTTTAAAAATACAAATTAGCAGCCGTCACTCCCCAAATTCAAGAATATTACATTGGGAGGTTAATGGAGAATTTGCAATGAAGAAGACGCAGCGCGGAAGTTGAAATCTCGGAATCCACCGAGGGTTGATCTCCGAATTCACGAAGGGCTTCGAATCCACGAAGAAAATATATTAAACGAAAATTTTATTGATGAAAAGATATGTCTCTAGGGCTTACAAGACTCTGTTTAAATAGAAAAATAAATAAGAATCCTACAATGACTCGAACTCCTACTAAAAATAGAAATAAGAACTCTAATTGACCCGAACTTTGTCAAAAATAGAAATAAGAAAACTATCCTCAAAAGACTTCCTACGATTAGGGAAGTAAATCGGTCAAATTTAGAATCAAACCGGATTTGCTTCCTAATCCAAACAGACTCCTAAAACATTACTAAAAATAGTAAAAAATCGACGAAAATGCTGATATCTCTCAATCCTGAAGGAATTTGGCGAAACGAACAGCGAGCAAACCTAACGTAGGTAGGTTTGGTTGGCTCCGTCTCGAAAAAATACGCGATTTTAAAAAAAATCGTCCAAATCCGACTTACAGATTGAAAGTTACGACCCGTTCTTCGTTGCAACCTATTTTCCTCGACCGGGTCCGCGTTTGGGTTTGTTACGATCCCGTTTCTCCATGAAGGTATCCGCAATGTGTTCTACATCAGAAGAGTGCATATTAAGTGGCACAGCGTATCATTTAACAAAGATGGAGTTTGTTGAAGTTGGAACACCATCGGATCATGCTACAAGAGAATGGTAGAAAAATGTTTGGTCAAGGAACAACCAAATAAAGTAAAGCATATGGTGTGAAAATCACGGAGGTGCTACTTATATGTGAAAATTTTGAAAAAGAGGAGAACACCAGGTGATCATGTATGTAGGTGATGTGAAGAGGATGCGCTAATTGCATGCCCATAAGCACAAGATGTTTGGCGAGAACTTAGTGGCACTATTAGGTGAGGAATCATGTCCGGAGAGGAGGTGAATTTCTCGAGTTGATGATGAAATGGATGGGGGGAACTCGCAAGGGAAAGATGGAAGCTGGTGATGGTTTGCTCATGGGTTACGTTGAATGATAGGAATGCACATGCCATGGAAACAAGATGAGGACAATGCATTAAGGAACTCTTTGGATGATGGAAGTATTAGAAGTAAGAGGTAGGTCTAAGAAGTAACTTCCAAAATTATGAAATAGGAAGTAGAATAAGTACTTTTTTTTTCTTTTTGTTTCACATATTTTCGGAAGTAGTAGGAGTGGTACTTCATTTTTCTTCATCCAATTTTATTGTTTGGGACAACAAGTGAAAATATGGTTAAAAGTAACATAAAATCAGTATCTTAAACTATAGTATAGTATTAGTACCGAATATTAAAATGCTAATATAATGATATTAAAGTTGTTGCTGGTATATCTAAAATTATTGTATATAATGAGTATTGAACATGCAAAGGAGAATATCTATGCACACATATCATGGATCATCTTAAAGCATTCAAGAAACGCAAAAATATCACACAAGAAATGGGAACTGCAAAGAAAAAAAAAAGTTAGCTCAAATAAAAGTTGGATATATACAAAAACGAAAGCTTATTTTTTATGTTAGTTTGTCTATATGCACAATTTATGTTCGCATGTATAAAGGTTAGGATTAGGTTATGAAGATCTCCACAATTAAATACTCAGCTAAATTTTTTAACGCAAAAGAGATTGAGGTGCGTGTATTGGATTTGATGATATTCTAAGATCCCTAATTTCATGTCAATCTGATCTTCATGTGGACCCCACAAAATAATTTTCCTACTTCTGAACCTTTTAGAGCGGAAACAAATATAGGAAATAGAGGTGCCATGTAGGTGCCACATCAACATGGAAGGAAGTAGCGGAAGTAGCACTTTCAGAGAAACAAACATATATTTTTATTCAGAAGTAACAGAAGTAGCCTATACTTCCTCTACTTCCGCTATTTCATGATTACTTCTAGGTAAACAAACAGGCCCTAAGTGGACAATGTGGATAATGCTGTTTTCTAAGTCCAACGATACTATGATTTGGGTAATTATTAGAGGCGGAGACAGTGAAGTTTATGCTTCCATCGTGGCTTGTCAAAGTGGGATCCCATCAACATAGGTGGTTAAGGTGTATGCGATGAGAATGAGTGTCCAACTTGCTCAAAAATGTGGCTTCAAAAAAGTTATTTGAAAAGTGATAATGAAGCATTGGTGAAAGCATTACGGAACATTAACGGCGAAAGATTAGAGGTGGGAGAACTTTTGGAAGATATCCGACAATTCTCTCTGTTTTTTTATTATTCATATGTTTTACATGTTAAAAGGTTGGGTAATAAAGTTGCTCATACCTTAGCTAGATTAGATCTTTCGTATGGATGTTGCAAAGTCTAGATGGAGGAGGTACTAGAATTGGTTTATCCTCTTATATAGATGGACCAAGTTGCACCTTGATAAAACTCCAGCACAAGTTTCTTATAATGAAACAAATGATCATTGAATGATTTGTAGCAGAAGTGGCATCGGTAATCAGAGCCAGAGGTGACTCGCAGAAAATAACAATCAAATATTTCTACATCTTAAAGTCCCTTGTGATAAGGATATGTTCTTTTTCAAAAATCCGTAACTAAAATTCTTTGTTTCAAGGAAAGATTGTTGAGAAGGACGGGTGAGATTTCGTGGCATATTAACAGAATCTCATTCTTAAAGTCCTCTTCTGTCACAAGGAATTGAACAGAAAGCACTCTGTGGACCCTGTGGTAAGAATTCCATGTAAATAAACACAAACAAAAAATGGAAATTAAGGGCGTCCAATGATTTTTTTTTTTTTTTTTTTGTAATAACCCTCGGCCTAGAATCGAACCCCAAACCGTGGGAGTCATATTGAAACTTTCTAATGAAAATTAATTGTGTTATAAATACGACATCCACAATTCGTATCCAAACAACCTCAATGTTGTATGGACTTAACATCTTTGGAATTAGAAATCATTGCCACTCAAACTAGAGAAAAAGAGAGGAAAACATGTGAGAGGAATCAAAAAAGCCATGAAAATGAGGTATTTACTTTGAGTTTTTTAAGGGTTAAGAAAGTTGACCCTGATTACAATATGTTTTTTTTTCTAACCGGCAACATCCAAATTAATATCAATCTGATCATATTTTCTATATAAAATAATATCAAATTGACATCAAACATCGAAATTAGTACCATAATATTTCCAGCGAAAGAAAAAAAAAACCATATAGTAAACATGATCCTACTAAAAATACCAACCCATTAATTTAGCCATAAGAAAACAATACCCAAAAAAAAAAAAATGGGCAGCCTAGGAACTAGCATGGCAAAGCCATGTCGCTCCCTCGTGAGGGGCTCAGGTTCGATTCCGCCAAAGGCGCCATCAAAAAAAAATGCGAAAATTTAACAACTTTAAGTTTAACAGATTCCAACATAAGGGAAACTTATGGGATTTGATGAACTTATTTAAAATAAGAGGCACCAATGTCATGCAAAACCCATTATATTACTCAAACCAATTACATTTAAAATCTCCTCTCTCACATTAATCAAGTCAAATTTCAAATTTAAAAATTCAATAGCCATGCACGAGCAAGTGGCACCTCTTTTTGAGCCACCTCCACCCTCTCTTGGCCTTCGACTTGACCTTCCCCTCCACCGAGTACGCCTTGTACCCCGCCACCCTCTTCCTCCGGTTCATCTCGGGATCGCCGAAACACCACGCCGACGGCCTCCTCCCGGCGGTGACGTCACCGCCCCTGCCGTTGCCGTTGAAGTCGAGGTCCTGCCTCGAGTGGAACGGAGACGGCGCCGGCGGAGGGAGGGACCGGACGACGTAGGGCCGGTGGTGGGGCCCGAAGGAGGTCCCGGTGACGACGATCTCGCCGCGGCCGCCGTAGCCGCCCATGAGAGAGAATGGAGAGGGGGAGAGGGAGAGAGAGAGAGAGGGGAAATGAGGGGATTGTTGGTTTTGGATTTTGCTTTATTTAGGGTTTGGTTTTTCTCTTTTGAGGGTAAATTTCGCAAAAGGCCCCCAAGAAGTTTGGTTCATTCTAAGATAACCCGTAAAAAGTTTGGAAATGTCATTTAACACTCGGGTCAAAATCAAGTGATCTATAAATAGTAAATATTAATTGAAAGAACGTAAATTTAGAAGTCCTTACGTGTGAAGCAAGAGAGGTCTTTCTTTACGTGTTTTTGTATGGTTATTGGAAAGATGACAATTGCCGCTTGATTAGAGAGTAGTTTTCACGTAGATGCTGATTGGATAGAGATGACTATTAATTATACTGGATATCGTAGCAAAAATGACTTTTAAAATGATTATTATCAGAATTGAGGGTGATAATTTTATTTTTAATGCTCAAATCGCTTGTCACTTAAGAGTAGGGTCGAAGAACGCTAGTGGAAAGAACTTAAAACAATCAGAGCTACCTTAGATTCAAATCTCATCAGACATGCATTCGAAGCCATGGATTGATGTTTGGATTAAGACACATTTGAAAAGCCAAAAAAAATTGTAACTTCATTCTTATCCCACTTAAAGAAATTCCTCTCATCGTCAAAGTCCTCGAAATCAACCGTTGATGGGTTCACGCAAGAAATCCAACGCAGCGAAGCAGGCCGATGCAGCTTGAGGTGGAAAACAGGGGTATCATGCATCTAACGAAAACTGGCGCTCAAAGTAATTCATTCTCTGAGAATGGAATTTTGCTTTGGGTCTGAGCCTTTTCTGGTTCAATGCGGCGCTTTTCCTAGCCCACAGCAGAGCCATTCTCAGCACTGTCCACGCGTTACCAGCGGATATCGCCTTCTTCTTTATTCCCATCTTGTAAGCGAAAACACAGAGATTTAACGAGTTTCGAAATAAGTCCTACGTTCACAGACAGCAGCAGAGAAACAAAAAAGGGATTGGTGGCGATGTATGAAGAGTTGATGAGGGCGTGTATATATAGAGAGGGGTTTTGGTACGAGGTATTTGTTTGAAAATTGAAGGAGACAATGTAGGTGGCTTCCTTGTAAGTGGGTTTCAGGTGTGAAAGAGTATAGTAATGATATTCAAGGGGTCTAATAAGTCTAACTACTAAACTTAATTGTATTAGGAGTTGGTCTATTTTGTGTGTTTTTAAATTGGATGTTAACAACTGTTGACATCTCAGAACGGAGTTGAGAGAGCCTAGAAGCAAGTTGGATCTTGCAATGCCAGCTGAGGGTGGGTGCAATGGGGAAAGAAAATCCTATGTAGGGAAAATCATTTAATAAGAAGAAGGGGTTTTAGGTACTAGTCCCTTACATCTGACAAAATTGCATATTAGTCCCTCAAATATTGATAATTGCATATTAGTCCATCAATCATATAGGGTCTTGCAAATTCGTCCTCCTGGTTTACTAATGTTAGATTTGACGGAAATATTCCTTCGCCGTTAGAGGCAAAAACATATGCATGTCTTCTATTAAGTCCATAAACATGTTCTTTAACGAGTTTTAAACTCTGTACCTGCTCCTAAAAAAACCAAACTCAGGTAGCTTCTTCTCCAACAGTAAGAAAAAAGCCCTAAGCTAAAAGCTTATTTTCCCAATGGTCAAAATCCTCTAAATTGTATATAATCTCCTTATATTTCTCCTCTAACACCCAAATCATCTTCTCCCCCAACGTTTATATGTTTAAAAACATATAAAGGGGGTATTTTGGTAACTATGGGTATTTGGTTAGAGCTTAACCCTACAATGTTTGGGATTTTTAACTAAAAAACTAACAGAGGGATGAACTTGTAAGATATGCTATGGTTTGAGGGACTATTATGCAATTACCAAGATTTGAGGGACTAATATACAATTTTGTCAGATTTAAGGGAGTAATATCTTAAAACCCTTAGAAGAATAAGACACTTGACTTATTATCAATTTTAAATTAGTGCAAACAGTATATAATATCACTACTGACAATTAAGCTATAGTGCATATAAAATATCATATCTGTATAAATAGTACATAAATCCATGCAACCAACTACTTAGAGGGTGCTTGGGAAGGCTTAGTTTTTAAAACTTATATGTTATGCTAGCTTTTAGTAGCTTTTGGCTTTTATAATAAAAATATTATAAAGTTGTTTGGGTAGCATAGTAATTTGTTTGGTCAAACCTAGCTTATTTAGATGAACTTATAATTTAGTTTTTCAAAAGCTGGGGTATACTGG
The DNA here is from genome assembly GCA_012295165.1 of Asparagus setaceus. Taxonomy (NCBI): domain Eukaryota; kingdom Viridiplantae; phylum Streptophyta; class Magnoliopsida; order Asparagales; family Asparagaceae; genus Asparagus; species Asparagus setaceus. Next base: position 5,984,060 of record CM022705.1, read on the forward strand.
TTTTTTAAAATGTGACTTATAAACTAAAAATAAAAAATCTAGCTTAATAGCTAGTTTGACCAAAAAATATGCCGCCCCAAACACCCTCTTAGAAGTGGATGCAGAGCATGTGTCTAGTTCTCCTTCCCATATCATTTTGAGAACTCATAGCGCTAACAAGCCATCAGAGGAGGCTCACGAGGGAATACACTAACTTGAGATGTATATACTCCCAATAAATGAACAAAGATTCGTATAACGAAGCAATTCTTAGCAACATGTCAAGAGCAACTTAACAATCAAAGTATGATGTAGAACACATTGCGGATACCTTCATGGAGAAACAGGATCGTAACAAGCCCAAACGCGGACCCGGTCGAGGAAAATAGGTTGCAACGAAGAACGGGTCGTAACTTTCAATCCGTAAGTCGGATTTGGACGATTTTTTTTTAAATCGCGTATTTTTTCAAGACGGAGCCAACCAAACCTACCGAGGTTCGGTTTGCTCGCCGTTCGTTTCGTCAAATTCCTTCCGGATTGAATGATATCAGCGTTTTCGTCGATTTTTTACTATTTTTAGTAATGTTTTAGGAGTCTGTTTGGATTAGGAAGCAAATCCGGTTTGATTCCAAATTTGACCGATTTACTTCCCTAATCGTAGGGAGTCTTTTGAGGATAGTTTTCTTATTTCTATTTTTAGCAAAGTTCGGGTCAATTAGAATTCTTATTTCTATTTTTAGTAGGAGTTCGAGTCATTGTAGGATTCTTATTTGTTTTCTATTTAAGCAGAGTCTTGTAAGCCCTAGAGGCATATCTTTTCATTAATAAAATTTCGTTTATTATATTTTTCTTCGTGGATTCGAAGCTCTTCGTGGATTCGGAGATCAACCCTCGGTGGATTCCGAGATTTCAACTTCCGCGCTGCGTCAAAGTAAACTACATATATGCATCTCAACTCAATAATATATAATAAATAACATGATTACTACCAAGAAATAAAAGTATGAATTGTCCGGCCAAAACGTATTCCAATAGCGATGATATTTATCAAATTACAAAAGTTATTATAAGCTATAAATAATCAAATTCAAATGTATATAACACAATTTAGAAACAGAATAATACCGAAAGAAAATCCAAATACAACTCACAAAGATTACCTGTGAATATCTCTAGAAATCACTGAAGAGTAAATTCAATTAATCATTAATACCTATTGTCCCACAGTCATACATTTACTAACAAAATGATTAATTAACCGACTAAAGCATACTGACCAAACAATCAAATTATATCATTTGAAGATAACTAAGCAAAATGTAGAGCTATTATTGTGTTATATTGAGATCCATTCCAAAAGGAAGAATTGAAACTATAGAATTAAACACATTTCAGACCAAGAATGTCATGATAAAGACTAATGAACTCATCAAAGCTGTGTAATTTACATCAATGCCGCAATACAAAAGAATGAAAAGAAAAATGAATATATGAAAATGGGGTAAAAAAAAGAACTTCAACTCATACGCTTCTCTCAAGCATCTCATTATATTGCAGAAAAGAAATCTGCCTCTGCATCTTCATCTGCTGATAAAACTTCACTATGAAGTCCTCCGCCTTCGAATCAATCCCTTCTTCTTCCTTCTCCAATTCCTCAACTTTACATTCCAACTCCTCACTTTTCTCAACAGCACAACACTTCTCCTCTATTTCCTTAACATTATTCTTATCCCATTTAAAGTAATTCCTCTCATCACCGTCGAAATCCTCGAAATCAACAGTCGACGGATTCACGCAAGAAATCCAACGAAGCGAAGCAGGCCGATGCATCTTGAGATGGAAAATGGGGGTCTCATCGATCGAAAACTGGCGCTCTAAGAAATGCATTCTTTGGGAGTGAAATTTTGCTTTGGATTTGAGCCTTTTTTTATGCAATGCAGCACTTTTTCTGGCCCATAGAAGAGCCATTCTCAGCACTGACCAAGCATTTCCAGCTGAAATCCCCTTCTTCTTTATTCCCATGTTAGAAACAAAGAAACGGATAACAATGCCAAACACAAAGATTTAACGTGGTTCAGAGCGAATCCTATGTCCTCGGATAGTAGCAGATGATCTCTGCTATTATCCAGAGAACAAAAGTTGGTGATGATGAAGGAAGGGGAGTCAATGAGTTTATATAGAGTTTTTGGTAAACCGTGTTGTTTGAAAGAGACAATGGAGGTGGGTTCTTTGAATGTGGGTTTTTTGGTTTCAGTAGAAGAAGCGCGGTTTCAGGTGTGGAGATGGTGGATATAAAATTGGAGTCATGAAATTGAGAGGGTTTAACTACTGAAACTGAGGTGGGAGTTGTTGTGTGGTTTTGTATTTTATTTTATTTTTTATAAGTTAGAGGTTAACAACTGTTGACATCTCAGAATGAGGTTGAGAGAGAGTTTCTAGAAGCAGGTTGGATCTTAGCTGAGGTTTGTTGAAATATTCCCTTGTCGCAAGCTGGATCCACTTTTTTGAGACTTTACTTCATACTGTTGTAGGTAGACAATAGAAACATCACTTGCTCAATTATAAAAGAAAGGGTTAACTGCACATGGAGCCCCTGGATGTTTTTTTTTTAACTCTTTTATCCTGGGTGAAATTTTGACAGATCTCGAGTGAAATAGTCAAAAATTTCACCCATGAAATCTATCTGCCAAAATGAAACTACATGGGTAATAAGTTCAAAACAATGATACTGCAAGTAGTTCGTGTGCAATTAACCGAAATATCGTATTAAGTGTACTACAAGTTTCCTACTGCTTTGATACTGCAAGATTGGAAAATGTAAAGTCATTCTTCTTGAATTGGTATCATGTCAGACGTGAACCAAGGATGTCCATCTTGCTAGTCCAATTGTATAAAAGTAGTATCAAAAGTATAGTACATTTGGCATTAATTCAATTGTGGTAGTTTATAGTTTTTCATTTCGTATATAGTTATGATTTGAATTGAGCGAAAAATGGAAAAGAGTGAAATACACAAAATGTACGATGTTAGTCATACCAGGATAAATCACAGCTAAATGGATAGTACAAGGGTGTTACTTTTTATTCAACAAATGTCAAACAGTTATGATTTAGAAAATAATCATTTTAATATATATTCACAGTAGAGAGACTCTGAACCGCTGCGGAGTTAAAAGAGAGTCTAAAGACTGGAAATAGATGAGACAAAAAAGTGGAACAAGAGGAAAAACAAACAAAAAGAGCTGCTCTATTACAGCAACATCCAGCACAAAGAGACGAAATTAATTTGTAGACTTTTAATTGACACAAAGAAAAGAAATGCGCCAACTTAATTGCCAACTCTTCATCACAAATAGAATCCAATGTCAACAATTGAATTGGGAAATTGAGTGTTGGGCGCGCGGACCGCGGAACCGTCGAGAGAAACCACCACAAACGGAAAGCCAAAAACACAATAAAAGAGTAAAGACACGAGATTTACGTGGTTTGCTAAGTCTTTACGTCCGGGGTAAGGAGGATTTTCACTAATAGAAAGAGAGAATACAAATTAGGATTACAAGTTCTCACAAAGAAACCCTAAAACAAACCTCTCAATCTCTCAAAGATCTCCTCTCCAAGATGCACAAAACCCTCTCAAAGGTCGCTCCAAAGCGTGCTTGAAACTTACCCTAACAATCGGTCGGGGTTATTTATAGCCTCTAAGCGGTGGGTTTGAAACCAATTCCTAATCGGACCGTTTGAATGCCTTGATTAGTCGACTACAACTCATATTAGTCGACTAATCTGTTCCGACGAAAACACGCTTTACGTCCGCTACAGTGTAGTCGACTACAATGCCTAGTAGTCGACTAATGCATTCGGCCGAAAACACGCTTTACGTCGCTACGGTGTAGTCGACTACAATGCCTAGTTGTCGACATCAACCCGAACCGCTTTCATGCATGTTTTGTGCATGTTCTACATTGAGCACTAGACTCAGCATGGCAAGAGAGTTGCTGTTGCAGCCTGTACATGATCATCATCATATAACACTTTAATCATACAAACTAGTTTAGCTCGTACTTAACTAATCATAAATTCATAGTTAAATTGTTAATCTAGCTCAATGATCATTACCTAATTATAATAGTATGTACATAATCATTATTGAACACCCAAATCTTCATATTTACCAACATACCCAAAATAGGAAATTGAACCATGGTACCCGTCTCCCCTTTTTTCTTTTTGGATTTTCGGATTTTGGATGTATTTCTCAGGAAGATAGAAGATGGGGATAGAAAAGAATTTTACTCTAATTCTGTTAGAACTAATAGATTAGAGATGATTCTGAAGGTAAGTTGACAAATATGAAGATTTTAAAATATCATAGATTTGAGGGGTATATAAGTGAGATTTCTAAATGAGTAGGGAAGAAGCACATATCTGTAGGCGTTAAAATTGCTTATCAATACCCAAACAAGACTACGTAAGCGGTGGGTTGACAACCGACGATCCATCCCCGACGCTAATCTAACGCCGACGCGGATTACGCGAAAACGCGATAAAGCTTAGCCGACGAACCCATGAAGTGAGTCGGCAGGCGACAGCCGGGAACGACGCCGCGGGAGAAAACCCGGACGAAGCTCAACGAGGCGAAGTTGGCTAAACTCAACGTCGGCGAGGCGGAATCAACCGTGCAGTCCGTCGATGCAAGCGAGCCGTTTGAACTCGAAAGTTGATCGGACACGGACTCAAACCATGGCGACATCACCGAGCAAAACTAAGCCGGAAGACCGAAAGAGTCGGCGGAAATCGACGAAGAATCGACGGAGAAACGCTAAACCAAAAAGCACGCCGAGATTAACACCCTACCAAATGGTGGTTTTCCACTTTGTAGCGCCACCCTACCAACTTGGCCGAGGTGCTCTACCAAGTGGTGCGAGAGGCTCTGGCCACTGTCGAGCCACCCTACCAACTTACCGAGGTACCTCGGCCAAAGTGGTAGAGGTGGCTCGACCACTTTGGCCGAGCCACCTCGACCAACGGCCGGTGGCTCGGCCACTGGTAGAGCCACCTCGACCAACGGCCGGTGGCTCGGCCACTGGTAGAGCCACCTCGACCAACTTGGCGTACCTTTTGTATAAATAGGGGGTCTTGCTCATGGAGGGTTGGTTCTTTGAGGTTGGATTTTACGGGTTTTGGCGGACTTGAAGAGCCCTCGCGAGATCTGACGCCGCGGTTCGAGCACCGGCGAGCTCAAGTCGATCGGCGTCCGGATCTATAGGCGGAAGGTAAACAAACTCGGGTCGAACTACAGATACCCTCTAGGTTAAGCTTCGTCTTAACCTCGGGGATAGCTGTGATTTCTCCTTGTAGATCTCACGCTCGGCGATCCTCTCGCCGTGAGTGTGATCCCCTGAGCGATCCTCTCCTTCGTGAGTGTGATCCCCTCGGTAACCGTTTCCTTCGTGAAGCGAGCCCCTCGTCTGTAGTTCGAACCGGGTTTACACGGGATCGAATTGCGGTAGTCCGCGGACGAACAAAAGTCCCGACGCGGGCAAAGAACCCGCATAGCGAGGATCCGTAAAATAGAGATCCTCGTGTTTGTTCACAAAAGGAAGAGAGTTGTAATTTTCGTTTTCATTATGCGCCTAAAATAAAGGCATTTCTTTTGTTTGAAATTTTGTTGTAGGCCAACGAAGGCGTAAGCGAGTTCAAGCGAGCAATGAATAACAAACCAACTTTCCCCGCAACAAGCCGGCGATTACGCAGAGCCAACCCAAAGAAAGAAGCCGTCGTCGCAACCGCTGATCCCTATCCGGTGGAAGAAGAGGTCGAGTTCGAGTTCGACCGGGAGAAGTTCGAGTACCTATCCTCACCCTCCTCGAGATCCAGTTCCCCGCCCGCTCCAGAAGGTCTCCGCTGCAAGGAGAACCCGATGGACCTTCGATGTAGAGCCCGGGGCGAGTCCAACCCGCTGCCAGGTAGCGAGAACCTGCCGGCCCGAAGTCGGATGGTGCCGAGATGAGCGCCGACGATGCGCCGGCACTCTCAAGCGAGCTTCGCCAAAGGCGGCGACAAAGCATGGCGCGCAAGCTTGCGAGGCCATGCAATCCATGGATGGGGTCCTTCTGGCGGATCTAAGATCGAACTTACGAGAGGCTTCAAGTGATCGACGGTCTATCAAGCCGTCAACCGGCGAGTGGGTCCGTGTCAAGCGGAACCGCTCCACCTCGAGGCGCATCCGGAGCGCACTCCTTGCGCAAGCACGAGCTTTGGTGCAGCAGGCTCGTGAGTTAAAGAAGGAAGTGGCAAAGAAGCCACCAGCGTACCGCCGGTTTGGAGGCCCAAGTCTAATGGTGCCCCAACCTCGATCGCCCACACTCGTCTGGCGCTTAAGCCGAAGGATACGGCGTTGCAAATCCAGCGCCAAAGCCCAAGACCGACGACGCCAAAGACGGCGCTCAGATTCGGAACTGGTGAAGCCAACTCCGTCACCACCACCAAACCGACTATCAAGGATCGTCTCGGTCCTCGAAGAGAATCACGGGTCACTCCTCATGCGGAGGTCGCACCCGTTCCAACAGGACAAGAAGATTCTGCGGCCTCTCCTATCGGATTGAAAATCGAAGTCAGAGTCTGCGAGACTTAGCGCCCACATCGGCGAAAGTCTGGCGAGTCACTTTCGGAAGTTTCGATGGATTGACCCGTCCTCGGAAGAGGCGTTTTCATCGGCGATGAGGGCGTTATACGAAAGATCACGCCAACATACCCAGTTGCTCCCACACACACGATGAGTCAGACTACCGCAGTAAGAGGTACGAAAATCTCAAGGATTCCCCAAATTGACGATCATGCTTGTGCTCAAGCTCATTAAGGCGATGCTCGAGTGCAATTGCCATCAAGAAGCTCCGAAGGGAACCCCTTGGCTTGTAGCCTTTTGTATAAATAGGGGGTCTTGCTCATGGAGGGTTGGTTCTTTGAGGTTGGATTTTACGGGTTTTGGCGGACTTGAAGAGCCCTCGCGAGATCTGACGCACGGTTCGAGCACCGGCGACTCAAGTCCATCGGCGTCGGATCTATAGAAGGTAAACAAACTTCGGGTCGAACTCTGAGATACCCTCTAGATTAAGCCGTCTTAATCTCGGGGATATTGTGATTTCTCCTTGTAGATCTCACGCTCGGCGATCCTCTCCTTCGTGAGTGTGATCCCCTGACGATCCTCTCCTTCGTGAGTGTGATCCCCTCGGTAACCGTTTCCTTCGTGAAGCGAGCCCCTCGTCTGTAGTTCGAACCGGGTTTACACGGGATTGGAATTGCGGTGGTCCACGGACACAATAAGTCCCGACACGGGCAAAGAACCCATAGCGAGGATCCCGTAAATAGAGATCCTCGTGTTTGTTCACAAAAGGAAGAGAGTTGTAATCTTTTTGATTTTCATTATGCGCCTTAAAATAAAAGGCAATTTCTTTTGAATTTTGTTGTAGGCCAAAGAAGCTGTAAACAAATTCAAATCAATGACAATCATCCCAACTTTTACCGCGAACAAGCTGGCGACCACGATGGGAACAGCGGCTTCGACAAAAGAAGCGTCGATGTCATAACCGCGGATCCCTATCGGTGGAAGAAGAGGTCGAGTTCGAGTTCGACCGGGGAGAAGTTCGAGTACCTATCCTCACCCTCCTCGAGATCCGGTTCCCCGCCCGCTCCAAGAAGGTCTCGGCGCAAGGAGAACCCGATGGGCCTCCGATGTAGAGCCCGGGGCCGAGTCCAACCCGTACGCGGCGGCAAAACCTGCCGGCCCGAAGTCGGATGGTGCGAGATGAGCGCCGACGATGCGCCGGCACTCTCAAGCGAGCTTCGCCAAAGGCGGCGACAAAGCATGGCGCAAGCTTGCCAAGGCCATGCAATCCATGGATGGGGTCGCTTCTGGCGGATCTAAGATCGAACTTCGCGAGAGGCTTCAAGTGATCGGCGGTCTATCAAGCCGTCAACCGGCGAGTGGGTCCGTGTCAAGCGGAACCGCTCCACACCGAGGCGCATCCGAGGCGCCGCGCCTCCTAGCGCCAGCCGCGAGCTTTGGTGCAGCGGGCTCGTGAGTTAAAGAAGGAAGTGGCAAAGAAGCCACCAGCGTCTGCCGGGTTTGGAGGCCCAAGTCTAATGGTGCCCCAACCTCGATCGCCCACACTCCCGTCTGGCGCTTAAGCCGAAGGATCTGGCGTTACAAATCCAGCGCCAAAGCCCAAGGCGGCGGCCTCAAAGACAAAGCGTGCGCATCGAATCGATGGTGAAGCCAACTCCGTCACCACCACCAAACCGACTATCAAGGATCGTCTCGGTCCTCGAAGAGAATCACGGGTCACTCCTCATGCGGGAGGTGCACCCGTTCCAACAAGGACAAGAAGATTCCTGCGGCCTCTCTATCGGATTGAAAATCGAAGTCAGAGAGTCTGCCGAGACTTAGCGCCCACATCGGCGAAAGTCTAGGCGAGTCACTTCGGAAGTTCGATGGATTGACCGTCCTCGGAAGGAGGCGTTTTCATCGGCGATGAGGGCGTTATGCGAAAGATCCGCCAACATCGGCGGGTTGCTCCGGTACACGCCGATGGTACGTACTACCGTGCAAGAGTGCGAAAATCTCGAAGGATTCCCCAAATTGGCCTTGATCATGCTTGTGCTCAAGCTCATTAAGGCGATGCTCGGAGTGCAATTGCCATCAAGCTCGAGAAAGGGTGTCGGTCTTGAGAGACTCACCACGGAGATCGCGAGACCTAGGACAAAGCGATTCCGCAAAGGATGATCTCAGAGAGGGTGAGTTGCGAAGGTCACTAATAATATGACCAGCAAAGAATCATCGTCACGGGCTATTCCCAGCGCATCATAGCGGCTAACTTCGTTTGCGGTCGGGACTATCAAGCGGTCGAATCGATAAGCTTGAAGGGGTTACCCGCGGAGGATGATCGTCGGATATTGGCTCCGTAATCGCATCGATCATCTTGTATCTAGCGAGGAGCCCCAAAACACTTATGATCGATGCAGATCAAGTGGCCAAAATGCTAGGCGAAGCGTTGAATAAACAACGGAAAACTTCAAGTTAGAAATGGAGTTGGCCATGCGGGCGATGAGAGAAATGCGACCAACAGATCAAGCCACGACAAAACATCAAGGTGAATCAAGTCGGTAGCGTCAACATCGATGAAGATGATAGCGATTCGGATCGGGAGGAAGCACCGAAGATGATAACCCCGAACCGCGCGGCGGCTAGCATTTGCTCATGAGAGCGAGAAGATCAAAGACTTGGAGAGCAAAATCAATTCATTGATTTCCGCTCAAGAAGTAAAGAAACGGTATTCCTTGCCCATACAGAAGTGGGAAGCAATCCCTTACCGTCGAAGTTTAACTTAATAAACTTCACACCATTTGTGGAAGGGTTCCCGGCTAGCGACACTTGATTTATTTCAAGTCACACCTCGGAGTTATTTACGCAGCGAACCCTTGATGGTTCGGTCATTCGTTGGCACCCTTCGTTGGTACGCCGAATGGTACCGCCGTCTCAAGCGGGGAGCATTCACGGTGGGGCGACATGGAGTCTAGCTTCCTTACCAATTTCTTTGATGGCGATACCGAGGTATCGTCGGGCGTTACTCGGCGAAGCGAAAAGCGGAGAAACCGTGGACATCTTTGTTAAGCGATTCGGAACAAGGCAATGAGCTGCCGGGATCAATAACGAGAGGAGTTCATCCTCAAACACCTGACAACTTATCAATAGATGTGCTTGAAGCAATGGGTACAGCACCATCGATAGCGTGGAAGGACTTGAAGGTTCGTGGAGAGCAAGCGAGATTCCTCAAAAGGAAAAAGCGAGAGGGGTCGGTAGACAGCGGAAGCTCCGGCGTAACTTTGTCCAGCGGCAAAGGAAAGAGCAAGCCAAGGCGGTTCGCGAACAAGCGTTCAACTCAACCCCGGGCGGCGGCCGGCGGCAGCCGGTAGCAGGCGATCAGCGTGGCAACACAGGCCACAAAAGCGAAGGCCTTAGAGCGAGATTCAGTCCTATTCCTTTAGGGACGGCGAGATTCCGGTCTCTTCAAATATCTTGTGGAAAATAACAAGATCAAGCTCCCTCAGATTCGAGAATCAAGAGGAGGCGATGAACACGAATGACCCAAGATCTTGTGCATACCATAGGCGGTTCATCACCCACTAAATCTGTTTTGACCTTAAGGACAAAATCCGGGCTTTAATTGATGTAGGGTCATTACTATGAAGCCGTCAAAGAGAAGAAGGTCGGGCGAATCACGGTATCCATAAGTTTGGTCGGTGCCATTGACATGGTTTGAACTGAACCGGTGGTCAAAGTTGCGGTGAAAGCGGTGAATGGCGACCCACACAAACAGCGAGAAAGGACTTGTATCGTATCTGACCCGAATGGCGAAGTCTTGTGGGTCCACGAACTTCTTGGAAGGCGAGCAATGGGTAGCCTCTTCTTGAAGAAAAAGCGAGCGAAGGAAAGGCATGTCATGCTACTTCCGCAATTCGGAGGAGGCGATGAGCAGTGGTAACATTCCGGTGTCAAAGAGGAACACGAAGCCAGCGCCACGAGGTGGACAGTACAAATACAAGTATCAGGAAGTCCCGACCCTAATGCCAAGGCGGCTCTGAGCTGGGGGTACCAACAAATCCCCTCACTCGCCTGAGAGAAAGCGCCAGCGGTGGCGCCAAAGCTACGACAAGCGGCCGCATGAAGTTCAACTCGGCGGTCTCGATTGGTCGCCCGGTGGAAGAGATAAGCGGGAACCGAACTCTCCATACGCTTTGATGTAATGGCACAATTGGCCAATATCCCGCAAGGATCACTCTCTATGAGTTCTGCGGTTATCAAAGAGGCGAGAGAAGCTCTTCAAGAAGCCCTCGCCGATTGAAGTCTTCGACCCAGTTAGGCGAGTCGGAAGAGTCGACCCAACAATGCAACCTTGCGACTAAGCACTTCCCGCATCACCTTTACAAAGGAGGATATGCGACGAGGAATTCAAGCACGATAGGCGCTATACTTCACGGGTATATTGGCTCTAGTGAAGTTAGCAGGATCCAAGTCGATCCGGGTTCGGCTATGAGCATCATGCCCTGCGCCTCATGTATCACCTTGGAATCCCTGCCCGATGGTGGCGTCAACGAACCGATAATCTACGGGTTTAACACCGGTGGTCTCGGCCACTTGGTAAAATCGGATAAAGTGCCAAATGGGAGACTTAAAGTCGAAGTCACTGCTATGTGATTGATGCGAGACTTCCTATAACTTATTGTTGGGTGGACCTTGGATCCACGGTAATGTTATAGTCCCATCTACTCTTCATCGGTGTCTCAAATATGTAGACACGAATAATGAGTCAAGGCGGTGGTGCGGACAAACAACCGTTTAAGGGGATGGAGAATTATTTCGATTCTCTCCTCTACGGTAATGAGTCAGCTGAATCATCGGCCCAAATGCGGACAGCGGTGAAGCGATCACAGAAACGGGCTTGGTTATAGTGGAGGTTTTGTTTTAAATGACATTGTACCTTGTAATCAATCTTGGCGATGAAGAATCGTCGGATGAACATTGTAATTGGCAAATTGCCGATGAATCAATAAATGGCGATTTAGAGTATCCTTTATCTTTGAATGATGTGATAACGAGTTATACAATGATCGAGTTGCACACCTTGCTTCGATCATCTTACTTCACACAAAAGCGATTCGGGATTCCTTTGGGACAACACTTGTCATCCCGAAGATCAAGTAGTGAAAGAGACTTGGTTTACGGAAAAGGAGATCACGGTTCCAGCGAATCATTTCTTTGAAGAAGGTGAAGATGACAATGGGCCTATCCTCCACACATTCGGATATAGTCGAAACAGGGTATCATGAAAAGATGGGGGTATGACTTGACACGAGGGAAGGTCTATGTTTGGACGAGGCCCTCGAACCCCTCCTAAGCGGCATATGTCCCAAGAGGAAAGCGGATAATTACTATGCATTTAGAAGGGATTGGGATCGAATCCTCCTCGAAGATGAATGCTCGTGGTGATTGATAATAATCCACCGGTGAGAGCGGACATTCGTCGACTCTTGACTTGGGATTACGACACGGCCTGGAGAAGCTTTCAAGGCTTTGATGTAATGGCACAATTGGCCAATATCCCAAGGATCACTCTCTATGAGTTCTGCGGTTATCAAAGAGGCGAGAAGCTCTTCAAGAAGCCCTCGCCGATTGAAGTCTTCGACCCAGTTAGGCGAGTCGGAAAGAGTCACCACAATGCAACCTTGCGACTAAGCACTTCCCGCATCACCTTTACAAAGGAGGATATGCGACGAGGAATTCAAGCACGATAGGCGCTATACTTCACGGGTATATTGGCTCTAGTGAAGTTAACGGATCCAAGTCGATCCGGGTTCGGCTATGAGCATCATGCCCTAGCCTCATGTATCACCTTGGAATCCCTGCCCGATGGTGGCGTCAGCAGTACGATAATCTGGGTTTAACACCGGTGGTCTCGGCCACTTGGTAAAATCGGATAAAGTGCCAAATGGGAGACTTAAAGTCGAAGTCACTGCTATGTGATTGATGCGAGACTTCCTATAACTACTTGTTAGATTAGACCTTGGATCCACGGTAATGTTATAGTCCCATCTACTCTTCATCGATGTCTCAAATATGTAGACACGAATAATGAGTCAAGGCGGTGGTGGCGGACAAACAACCATTTAAGGGGATGGAGAATTATTTCAGCGATTCTCTCCTCTACGGTAATGAGTCCAAATCAATCATCTACCGTACTAACAAACGGTGAAGAAACCGACACCAAACCGGCTTGGTTATAGTGGAGGTTTTGTTTTAAATGACATTGTACCTTGTAATCAATCTTGGCGATGAAGAATCGTCGGATGAACATTGTAATTGGCAAATTGCCGATGAATCAATAAATGGCGATTTAGAGTATCCTTTATCTTTGAATGATGTGATAACGAGTTATACAATGATCGAGTTGCACTGCCAACTTCGATCATCTTACTTCACACAAAAGCGATTCGGGATTCCTTTGGGACAACACTTGTCATCCCGAAGATCAAGTAGTGAAAAGACTTGGTTTACGGAAAAGGAGATCACGGTTCAAGCGAATCATTTCTTTGAAGAAGGTGAAGATGACAATGGGCCTATCCTCCACACATTCGGATATAGTCGAAACAGGTATCATGAAAAGATGGGGGTATGACTTGACACGAGGGAAGGTCTATGTTTGGACGAGGCCCTCGAACCCCTCCTAAGCGGCATATGTCCCAAGAGGAAAGCGGATAATTACTATGCATTTAGAAGGGATTGGGATCTGAATCCTCCTCGGAAGATGAATGCTCGTGGTGATTGATAATAATCCACCGGTGAGAGCGGACATTCGTCGACTCTTGGCTTGGGATTGACACGGCCTGGAGAAGCTTTCAAGGCTTTGATGTCGAATATGGCCACGATCGATCCTGCTACTATTGAGGGTGATGAAGATATGCCAACATGGGAAGACCCATGGATCCATCAACTCGAGGCGGTTTGGGGATAGGTTGAACAAAGAGAACCCCCACTAAGGATGAGGTAGTCGAGTTAATATGGGTGATGAAGAGCATCCCAAACTCATAAACATCAGCAATACTCTCCCTTGGAAGAAAGGAAGAGTTGATTGCCCTAATCGGGGAGTATATCGATGTATTAGCTGGAGTTACGAGGACATGCGGGACTTCGACCTAATGTGGCAACACATCGCCTCAACATCAAGGCGGATGTCAAACTGTCAAGCAACGGCAAAGGCGGTTTAGTCCACAAATATTGGAGGCAATTGTTGTGAAGTGAAGAAACTCATAGAATCGGGATTAGTCGAGGAAATTCAACATCAGTTGGGTGGCGAATATAGTCCGGTCATGAAGAAGAATGGTTCGATTAGGATGCGTATTAGACTCTGAGACCTAAGCGGCTGCTTGCCCAAAGGATGACTTTCCTCTTCCAATCAGCGATGTCATAGTTGACAACACGTGTGGATTTGAAAGAATGTCCTTTATGGATGGCTTTTGGGGTATAATCAAATCAAGATGTACCGATGGCGTAAACACGGCGTTGAGCGCCCATTGGCATATATTGCTACGGTCATGCCGTTCGGCCTCAAAATGCGGCGCAACATACCGAGAGAGCAATGGCGGAGATTTTCGGGATCATCTTGGAAAAGCGGTCGAATGCTACGTCGGCGATTTGGTGCGTGAAAAGCCGTGACAAAGGAGATCACATCAAAATCTTAGAGCGGTATTGAACTCATGCGAACTCATCGACTAAAGATGAATCACCAAGTCCTTCCTTGGGATGTCGGTGGCAAGTTCCTTGGCCGTCGTCACCAACAAAGGAATCCCGTCGATCGACAAAGTGAAGGCAATTCAAGAGTTGCAACCTCAGAAATCGAGAGAACTTCGGGGGTTACAAGGGCGATTGGCGTACATCCGGCGGTTCATATCGAACCTATCAGGAAGTGCGGCCGTTCTCCAAGTTGAACAAGAAGGCGTGTCATATATTTGGGGCGGCGCTGCCGAAGGCATTGAAGAGATCAAGTCGTATCTCGCTAAACCTCTGTTCTTGTTGCACGCGATGGAAAACCATTTTGATCTACGTCAAGGCAGCGGATCACTCGTTAAAGCGCTTTACTCGCGCAAGGCGGCGGCGGCGGTCCGCGAGCGGCGATGTATTACAGGCGAACATTAGTGGTCTTTGAGTCTCGATATCAATGGTGGCGGTGCCTTGCATTAGTGTTAGCGATTGAAAATCGGCACTATTTAGTGGACGGGCGATTTATGTTATCTCTAATGTAAATCCGGTCCGAATATTTATGACCAGCCGGCCTCGATGAGTTGGCGTTTGGCGAAATGGGCCTTGCTCTTGTCCCAATATGACTTACACTTCAAACAACGAAGTCGGTCAAAGGGCAGGCGATTTGCGATCTCTTGGTACCCGGCCGAACAGCGGATCGGTTGAGCTATATGATGATCTTCGGATGAAGTTCAAAGTCAACACTACATCGCACCAACAAATATGGCGATTATATTTTGTGAACCTCTCGAGCTACCAATGTGGCAAGTGCCCCGGATGTTCTAAGATTTCGCGGTCGGGGTTGTCTTAGTTTCCAGGAATCATGTCATGCCCGTGCTTATTCACTCACGAACCTTGCTCTAATAATGTAGCTGAATACAATCGCTACTTATTGGACTTAGTTTCGCCAAGGAGTGGGGTCGAATATCTCGGCGTATGGCGACTTCGCAATTGATAGTTAAGCGGGTTCGTGGTGACTCTGAAGTCGGGAATCTGATCGGTCCCCTATCATCGGATAGCGTGGAAATGGCGGACTCGTTGAAGAATTCTTCATCGAATATATCCAGCGCCTTGAGCGCTCATGCGGGCCTTGGCGGCGTTAGTTGTGTCGTTAGCACAACCCTCAAGACCGAGCAATTAGTTACGGTCGGGACTCATCGACTTTTGTACCAAGGTATGATGAGGCACAAGGAGATAAGGGGTAGCTACCAAAGAAGTACATGCGACCCAAACCAAGTTGGAGCCGAGATTGGCTTTCCTATCATCGACTATGTCTTACATGGCATTACGCGGAAGGCGTGAGGAGAGAGAGTCAATCCGTGAAGAGCTCAAGATTCTTTATGACACGGAAACCCGGATGTTATATCGTCGAAGTGCGATGGTCTTTACTCCGATGCCTTTCGAACAAGGAGGCGAAGAGGTCCTTTGGGAAGCACAGCGGTGAATGTAGTGCGCACCGGCCAGTCCCAAGCTCTGATCGAATCGGAGAATGGGCTACTTTTGGCCAACAATGGTTAATGGCGGTCGATGCATTTCGAAAATGCCGCAGCGTGTCAAATTCCGCGAATTATATGCATCGACCTCTGGCGGTTGCATCCTTGACCACATCACGGCCATTGAGACATGGGGAATGGACATTGTAGGTCCCATTTTCCTCCGTCGGTTAAAGGAGATCGGTTTATTCTAGCGATCACCGACTACTTCTCCAAGTGGGCGGAAGCAATCCGCTAAAGGAAGTAAAGCGATCACGATCATCAAGTTTATCAAACACCATGTCATCTATCGACCACGGTGTCCCAAGACAGTCGTGCATGACAGCGGTCCCCAATTTATCGGCAATTCCTTCATCGGGTTTTGTAGAAATTCAAGATACAAGATGTCGTCAGCGGCTTATAATCCGGCTGACAAATGGATTAGCGAAGCATTCAACAAGGCGATTATCAAAATGCAGCCGAAGCTTGTAAAGTAACAAGCGAGGCTGGGATGATAAACTTCGGAGAAGCACTACAGGTATCGCTGTGATACGCGCATGGCTGGAAGCGACCCGTACTCCACGGTCTACGGGTGTGAAGCGGTTCTCCCATTGGAAATTGAGATCCGTCGCCGCGCCAGCCCTTTCAGCGAGATGGCGGCCAGAAGAACAACATCAGCGTCTCGAAGAGCTTGAGATGTTAGATGAAAGCGCTGGAGGCTCAACAATGCATTGAGTTCTACCAAGCTAGGATGTCGAAGGCTTTCAACAAGAAAGTTCGACGAGAGAACCTTTAGAAGGAGATTTGGTCCTCATTTGCTCGGCGACCGATAATCCTCACTTCAAAAAGAAAGGTAAATTGAACCTAAATGGGAGGGCCGTTTGTAATAAAGCGGTTTACTCAATGGTGCATATCGCCTAATTACCCAAAATGGCGGCCAGGCAATTATCTTAGATAAATGGGAAGTTCTGAAGAAATACTATCCATAGTATCTTGGGATAACCCGTTCGACGGGAAGTTCCTCGTGGGATGTTTCACCCACTTTTGAGGATAACCCTAGATTTATCCTCCATCACAACTTCCCCACCGATCAAATTCCTTGGCGGTGGGTCTACAAATTACGGTACATCACCAAAATCCTCTCTTGATTCCGTCTATGAACAAGAGGCCCACTCAAAAATCCCTTTTCTGTAGGAGATAGAATATAAAATTCTTCCTCTCCAAGCGTAAGATCCCTTCGTGGTTAGCGGAAGGGTTCATCCATCCCTTTTCGGGTAGCGCCCGTGAAGGTATCTTGTAGGGATTTTCGAACCGGGTTGTCCGGTGAAGGTCACGAGTCTCTTCGGTTCTCGGAGTGGAGATCCCTCTTAGTTCCATTTTCATCTTAGGTAGCGCCCGTGAAGGTATCTTGGGATTTTCAGACCGGGTTGTCCGGTGAAGGTCACGAGTCTCTTCGGTTCTCGGTGGAGATCCCACTCTTAGTTCCATTTTCATCTTAGGTAGCGCCGGTGAAGGTATCTTGTAGGGATTTTCGAACCGGGTTGTCCGTGAAGGTCACACGAGTCTCTTCGGTTCTGGTGGAGATCCCACTCTTAGTTCCATTTTCATCTTAGGTAGCGCCGACTGAAGGTATCTTGTAGGGATTTTCGAACCGGGTTGTCCGTGAAGGTCACACGAGTCTCTTCGGTTCTCGGAGTGGAGATCCCACTCTTAGTTCCATTTTCATCTTAGGTAGCCCGGTGAAGGTATCGTGGGATTTTCGAGACCGGGTTGTCCGTGAAGGTCACACGAGTCTCTTCGGTTCTGGTGGAGATCCCACTCTTAGTTCCATCTTCATCTTAGGTAGCGCCGGTGAAGGTATCGCCGGGATTTTCGAACCGGGTTGTCCGTGAAGGTCACACGAGTCTCTTCGGTTCTCGGAGTGGAGATCCCACTCTTAGTTCCATTTTCATCTCGGTAGCGCCGGTGAAGGTATCGTAGGGATTTTCGAACCGGGTTGTCCGGTGAAGGTCACACGAGTCTCTTCGGTTCTCGGAGTGGAGATCCACTCTTAGTTCCATTTTCATCTTAGGTAGCCCGGTGAAGGTATCGTAGGGATTTTCGAACCGGGTTGTCCGTGAAGGTCACACGAGTCTCTTCGGTTCTGGTGGAGATCCACTCTTAGTTCCATTTTCATCTCGGTAGCGCCGGTGAAGGTATCGTAGGGATTTTCGAACCGGGTTGTCCGGTGAAGGTCACACGAGTCTCTTCGGTTCTGGTGGAGATCCACTCTTAGTTCCATTTTCATCTCGGTAGCGCCGGTGAAGGTATCTTGTAGGGATTTTCGAACCGGGTTGTCCGTGAAGGTCACGGAGTCTCTTCGGTTCTCAGTGGAGATCCACTCTTAGTTCCATCTTCATCTTAGGTAGCGCCGGTGAAGGTATCTTGTGGGATTTTCAGACCAGGTTGTCCGGTGAAGGTCACTGAGTCTCTTCGGTTCTCGGTGGAGATCCTCTTAGTTCCATCTTCATCTTAGGTAGCGCCGGTGAAGGTATCTTGTAGGGATTTTCGAACCGGGTTGTCCGTGAAGGTCACTGAGTCTCTTCGGTTCTCAGTGGAGATCCACTCTTAGTTCCATCTTCATCTTAGGTAGCGCCGGTGAAGGTATCTTGTAGGGATTTTCGGACGGGTTGTCCGTTGAAGGTCACGAGTCTTTTCGGTTCTCGGAGTGGAGATCCACTCTTAGTTCCATCTTCATCTTAGGTAGCCCGGTGAAGGTATCGTAGGGATTTTCAGACCGGGTTGTCCGGTGAAGGTCACTGAGTCTCTTCGGTTCTGGTGGAGATCCACTCTTAGTTCCATCTTCATCTTAGGTAGCGCCGGTGAAGGTATCTTGTAGGATTTTCGAGACCGGGTTGTCCGTGAAGGTCACGAGTCTTTTCAATTCCTACGCTAAGGAATCTCTTGTTAAGCCTCATCAGGAAATAGAACACATTCTTCCTTTCCCACCTCAATCAATCTTATTCGGTTCGGTCATTCTCCGGTCAAAGAGGACACCAAGGTTCATCTTGGGGCATTTTATCCGAAGCCTAAGAAGGGATAAAGCCAGCGCCTCACCGCAGCGTTGCGGTTTAGTCTTTCTCCGATTGAAGAAGACACGAGTTGATTACGGGGCATTTTATCCGAAGCCTAAGAAGGGATAAAGCCAGCGCCTCACCGCAGCGTTGCGGTTTAGTCTTTCTCCGATTGAAGAAGACACGAGTTGATTACGGGGCATTTTATCCGAAGCCTAAGAAGGGATAAAGCCAGCGCCTCACCGCAGCGTTGCGGTTTAGTCTTTCTCCGATTGAAGAAGACACGAGTTCGATTACAGGGCATTTTATCCGAAGCCTAAGAAGGGATAAAGCCAGCGCCTCACCGCAGCGTTGCGGTTTAGTCTTTCTCCGATTGAAGAAGACACGAGTTCGATTAAGGGTATTTCATCCGAAGCCTAAGAAGGGATAAAGCCAGCGCCTCACCGCAGCGTTGCGGTTTAGTCTTTCTCCGATTGAAGAAGACACGAGTTCGATTAAGGGTATTTCATCCGAAGCCTAAGAAGGGATTAAGCCAACGCCTCACACGCGTTGCCGGGCGATCTCTGGCCCGTAAAAGAGTAGCGAGCCTACGTATTCAACATCGTAGCATTAAGTCTAAGAGAGTTTCATTCTTTTAGCACAGCGTTGTGTGTAGAGCAGTTTAGATAATCTACATGCTAGCCCAACTCAAGCGGTAGTTGGTAAAGGCTAATCAAACCCGTTGAGAGTGGGGTTGGCCAATAACCCTAAAGTCAGCGCCTCACCGCAGCGTTGCGGTTTAGTCTTTCTCCGATTGAAGACACGAGTTCGATTAAGGGTATTTCATCCGAAGCCTAAGAAGGGATAAAGCCAGCGCCTCACCGCAGCGTTGCGGTTTAGTCTTTCTCGATTGAAGAAGACACGAGTTCGATTAAGGGTATTTTATCCGAAGCCTAAGAAGGGATAAAGCCAGCGCCTCACCGCAGCGTTGCGGTTTAGTCTTTCTCCGATTGAAGAAGACACGAGTTCGATTAAGGGTATTTCATCCGAAGCCTAAGAAGGGATAAAGCCAGCGCCTCACCGCAGCGTTGCGGTTTAGTCTTTCTCCGATTGAAGAAGACACGAGTTCGATTAAGGGTATTTCATCCGAAACCTAAGAAGGGATAAAGCCGGCCTTCTAACGCGTCGCCGGTTTAGTCTTTCTCCGATTGAAGAAGACACGAGTTCGATTAGGGTATTTCATCCGAAACCTAAGAAGGATTAAATAGCGCCTCACCGCGGCGTTGTAGGGCGATCTCGGCGTAAAGAGTAGCGAGCCTACGTATTCAACATCGTAGCATTAAGTCTAAGAGAGTTTCATTCTTTTAAGCATAGCGTTGTGTGTAGAGCGGTTGAGATAATCTACATGCTAGCCCAACTCAAACGGTAGTTGGTAAAGGCTAATCAAATCCGTTGAGGGCTGGGGGTCGGCCAATAACCCTAAAGTCGACGCCTCACACGCGTTGCCGGTTTAGTCTTTCTCCGATTGAAGAAGACACGAGTTGATTCGGGGTATTTCATCCGAAACCTAAGAAGGGATAAAGCCAGCGCCTCACGCGTTGTAGGGCGATCTGGCCCGTAAAGAGTAGCGAGCCTATGTATTCAATATCATAGCAACAAGTCTAGAAGAGTTTCATTCTTCGGCTAGCGTCCGTGCGGAGCGGATCGAGATAATCCGCGCTAGCCCAACTCAAGCGGTAGTTGGTAAAGGCTAACCAAATCCGTTGGTGAGGGTTTGCCAAAATCCTATAAGTATTATGGTTAATTATTTACGGCGAAATAAAAGAATCATAATAGAGCACAAAAGAGGGCAATATGTTTTGCTTTAACTCAAATACTTTATTGAGGAAAGCTTGTTGAAGTTCCTCACAGGCTGATACAAAGTCTCCTCGGCGCCATTAAGGGCCTCCATGATCTCCTTCTTGGTGTCAACCGGCTTACGCCGAGTTCAAATTCCTGCAGACGCGACCGAGAGTCTTTTCTTTATTGGCCCTCGTCGGCTTCAAGGCGATCGGGCTCCTGCCGCAGGCTCTGTTCGAGCTCTACTATCCTCGCTTCTCCAGCTGACACAAGACCAAAATGTCCCACGGAAGATGAAGCCCGCATGATATCCAAATGGCCGCTGCGCATTTGAACTTGAGTCCAATAATAGCATGCATCCAAGCCAAGCTGCCGAGCCTCTCGATATATGGCGAGCGGCCCTCAAATCTTGTAGACTTTGGAGCTTAACCTCTAAATGGTGAAATCATCGACAAGGTGGCACAGGCGGACTCAATCTTCGGATATTCTCCCATGCCCTACTCCAAATAGGATTACAGTATAAACTAATTCACGGTTCTTAGAAGTTCACGGAGAATATTACCATATTCTTAAGGATAACTTCGATAACCCTCAATTTCCTTCATTGTGGGACCTCAAGGAGGGATAAAATTACGGCGAGGCTTATATCGGCGGACAACGCTCTACCTCGAAGGACTCCTCCCATCAGTGCGATTCATGCATCGCCGAGGGCCTACCAATCAACAATTGGGAAGAATACCTCCCACCGTGGATGAACACACCGCAACGAAGTAATGCAAGAGCGACGCCAACCAACGCTGCCGAAAGGATTCACCGATCAGCGGTTCGGATCCACAAAAGAATTCCCGATCAGCGGAGGAATCTCGAGGTCAATTGGGCGATAATCCACCGACACAGTCAACAAAGAATGAACTCAATTAGCTCTGAGTTTGAAATTCCGACAGCGGTCAAGCAATAAATCACGACACCGCAACACCCGGTATCCTACAAAGCGGAGAACACGAGAGAATTAGAGGAATCAAATCACGAAGCCAACCTCAAAAGAAATTCATCTATCGACTTACGGTGGGTTTCGACAACGGTCGGAACAAAAATGCGATGCGTAATATCTTGACAATCCTACAAAGCACCGGAAAGACCGAAGGAATGGAGAGATCAAGCGCCGGGGTCATTCACAAGTCCTATCACGCCAATTAAAGAGTGAAGGGCTCATCATGTCAAAGCATCGGACTCATCAAGAATCGAGGCCGAGGCGCTTTGGAGGGTATCTGTGGCGTTAAAATTGCTTATCAATACCCAAACAAGACTTCGTAAGCGGTGGGTTGACAACCGACGATCCATCCGACGCGAATCTTAACGCCGCCGACGGATTACGCCTAAAACGATAAAGCGAGTCGACGAACCCATGAAGTGAGTCGGCGCAGGCGACGAAAGCCGAACGACACGCGGAGAAACCCGACGACGAAGCTCAACGAGGCGAGTTGGCTAAACTCAAACGTCGGCGAGGCGGAATCAACCGTACTTAGTCCGTCGATGCAAGCGAGCCGTTTGAACTCGAAAGTTGATCGGACGGACTCAAACCATGGCGACATCACGGAGCAAAACTAAGCCGGAAGACCGAAAGAGTCGACGGAAATCATCAAGAATCCCATGAGAAACGGGCAAACGGCGGAAAAGTTATCGAGGCGACACCTACCAAATGGCAAGTGGCTCGACCACTTTGGTCGGAGCCACCTCGCCAACCACGAGGTGCCCTACCAAGTGGCCGAGGAGGCTCGGTCACTTTGGTAGAGCCACCTCGACCAACTTGGTAGGGTACCTCGACCAAGTGGTAGGGTGGCTCGACCACTGGCCGAGCCACCTCGACCAACTTGGTAGGGTACCTCGACCAAGTGGTAGGGTGGCTCGACCACTGGCCGAGCCACCTCGACCAACTTGGTAGGGTACCTCGACCAAGTGGTAGGGTGGCTCGACCACTGGCCGAGCCACCTCGACCAACTTGGTAGGGTACCTCGACCAAGTGGTAGGGTGGCTCGACCACTGGCCGAGCCACCTCGACCAACTTGGTAGGGTACCTCGACCAAGTGGTAGGGTGGCTCGACCACTGGCCGAGCCACCTCGACCAACTTGGTAGGGTACCTCGACCAAGTGGTAGGGTGGCTCGACCACTGGCCGAGCCACCTCGACCAACTTGGTAGGGTACCTCGACCAAGTGGTAGGGTGGCTCGACCACTGGCCGAGCCACCTCGACCAACTTGGTAGGGTACCTCGACCAAAGTGGATGAACACTGCTGTAATGCGATAGCGGCGTAACCAAGTCGCCGGCGAAGGATTCACCGATCAGCGGTTGGATCCACAAAAGAATTCCCGATCAAGGAGGAATCTCGAGGTCAATTGGGCGATAATCCACAGACCACGAGTCAGCAGCAAATGAACTCAATTAGCTCTGAGTTTGAAATTCCGACAGCGGTCAAGCAATAAATCACGACACCGCAACACGGTATCCTACAAAGCACCGGAGAACACGAGAGAATTAGAGGAATCAAATCACGAAGCCAACCTCAAAAGAAATTCATCTATCGACTTCGGTGATTTCGACGGTCGGGACAAAAAATGCGATCACGTAGTAATATCTTGACAATCCTACAAAGCCTGGAAAGAGCTGAAGGAATGGAGAGATCAAAGCGGGGTCATTCACAAGTCCTATCACGCCAAAAGAGTGAAGGGCTCATCATGTCAAAGCATCGGACTCATCAAGAATCGGGCCGGGCGCTTTGGAGGGTATCTGTAGGCGTTAAAATTGCTTATCAATACCCAAACAAGACTAAATAGCGGTGGGTTGACAACCGAGCGATCCATCCGACGGCGACCAGCGCGTCGGCGTGATCGCCGCAAGCGCGCCAAAGTCGACGAACCCATGAAGTGAGTCGGCGAGTGCTGAAGCAATGAAACGACACGTCGTGGAGAAAACCGACGGCGAAGCTCAACGAGGCGAGTTGGCTAAACTCAAACGTCGGCGAGGCGGAATCAATACTTGTCCGTCGATGCAAGCGAGCCGTTGAACTCGAAAGTTGATCGGACGGACTCAAACCATGGCGACATCACGGAGCAAAACTAAGCCGGAAGACCGAAAGAGTCGGCCAATGACGGCGAAGAATCGGCGGAGAAACGGGCAATGGCGGAAGCGGCCTGACACCTACGGCAAATGGCCAAGGTGGCTCGACCACTGGCCGAGCCACCTCGACCAACTGCGAGGTGCCTCGACCAAGTGGTAGGAGGCTCGATCACTTTGGTAGAGCCACCTCGACCAACTTGGCGAGGTACTCGACCAAGTGGCGGTGGCTCGGCCACTTTGGCGAGCCACCTCGGCCATGGCCGGTGCCTACCAAGTGGCGGTGGCTCGGCCACCATGGCCGAGCGCCGACAACTGGCAGTGGCTGACCGACCAGTGGCCGAGCCACTTGGCAGGCGTACCCCTTTTTGTATAAATGGGGGTCTTGCTCATGGAGGGGTTGGTTCTTGAGGTTGGATTTTACGGGTTTTGGCGGACCGAAGAGCCCTCGCGAGATCTACGACGCGGTTCCAGAACCGTGAGCTCAAGTCCGGTCGGCGTCCGGATCTATAGGGAAGGAAGTAAACAAACTTCGGGTCGAACTACAGATACCCTCTAGGTTAAGCTTCTTAACCTCGGGATGATAGCATTGTGATTTCTCCTTGTAGATCTCACGCTCCGTGATCCTCTCCTTCGTGAGTGTGATCCCGGCGATCCTCTCCTTGAGTGTGATCCCTCAGCGCCGTTTCCTCGTGAAGCGAGCCCCTCGTCTGTAGTTCCAACCGGGTTTACACCGGAGATCGAATTGCGGTAGTCCGGACGAACAAAAGTCCGACACAGGCAAAGAACCCGCATAGCGGGATCGTAAAATAGAGATCCTCGTGTTTGTTCCAAAAGGAAGAGAGTGTAATTTTCGTTTTCATTTATGCGCCTAAAATAAAGGCATTTCTTTTGTTTGAAATTTTGTTGTAGGCCAACGAAGTAAATGCGAGTTCAAACGAGCAATGAATAACAAACCAACTTTCCCCGCGAACAATATCACAAAAAGATCAGCATGGGCTTAAAAGCGCTTTTGGTTTTTTTTTTTAGAATCATGTCCAAATCAAGGACTACTAAAGGAGGATATTTCATTTGTCTCATGATCGCATAGTTTTGGCTACAAACAGAACTTTTCGTCTACAAGAGTAGCCCAAAAGATTAAAAAAAATGCAAGCGTGTGCACTTTCAGAGTGAAAAATAACGCCCCATCATCAAATTAGTGGATTCTAACTAAAAAATGTAGATATTTTTACATTTGCAAGAACCAAGCACTCGATTGCAATAGAAATGCACTTCCAACAACAAAAATGCAAGTTACAACTACCACATATTTACCATAATAAAAATGTAAATACCAAATGACCAATTTGAGGTTAATTTTCTGCAACAAATATTGTATGCAGCATTTCCTACATGAAACATTTACCACAATTACAATTGCAATTTAGCAAACAGCCCCTAAATTCTCTGTTACAGTTTACAGTACATATGAAACCGATAAAATGAGAAATCTAACCTTTGAACTGCCATTCTCTACGACACATGGGGCAGTGAGGCTGCGAAGTCTGTGAATTCACCCACTTTAAGATGCAGTGAAGGTGGAAGGAATGGTTACAGGCACCCCAGATCAGCAGGCAATCATCGCCAGGAAACTTACAATCAGGGCAGCATCCATCAAATGCCATTCTGCATATCCCACAGGTTTCGTCCTGCCCATCCCACGTCCATGAAGCCACAGCATGCCAGTTAAGTATCTTCACCTTCATTTTGCTACCTGTGCACACAAGTACATAAGACTTATGTTGAGTAGCATAAGTACACTAGATATGTACATGTCCATATGCTCCAAAATCTGGATAGCTAGCTCTAGGCCTTCCAGGAAAAAGGCTCAAATAGAAAAAGTAAAGGGAAAATTTCACATAAATCCCCCGTCTCTCTTGACCCATATTTGAGACAACTACCCTGAACTTTAAAATATCTCACTTGACCCACAAGACAACCACGCCTATCTCTCTTAACCATTTTGAGACCACCACAACCTCTTTAACTTCAGGGTGTTTCACAACCCCACCCCCACCCCAAAAATTTAATAATAATAATAATTTTGCATTTGTTTTTCAACATGCCCCCTAATGGGGTAATGGGGGTTTCTGAAACTTTAAAAGTTCATGGGGGTACTTTGAAAATATCGTCGAAAGTTAGGGGTTTTCTCCAAAAATGTTGAAATTGGGGGGGTATGTTCGACAAAAGGGCTCACAAGGAGGGAACATCGGATGCTAAATACTAGTATTCTCTGAGTCATTTGCTTGATAGAACCATGGAAAGAGGACACGTTTAAGACATGTCATCATCAAAACTTTGAAGGCCCTTACAGCCAAACTTCACAACTTGAGATAGAAAACAGACGGGAATGGAGCTTCATCTAACTCATGAACTTGATGATATGGAACATTTATTCAACAACATGTTCATCGCTTCATGACACCAAGCAGACACTAAGAACTCAACAATCTTGAAAATTTAGGATACAACATGCCAGGATATGGAAATCAATCAATGTTTTAATAATTAAAAGAATAAATAATGTTAAAATACACAGTAATATAGCACAATATCATATTAAAAAACCATAGGAGAATGAGCAGGCATTCATTCAAATATAAAGTGCAAAATTTGTCTTTTAAGAAAGTCATAAACTACAAACTAGCTTAAACGTTAACAAAAAGTTATTTATCTTAATTTTCCTCCAGCCAAGGAAAAATACTATTGCTTCGAGGTACATACCAACCAGCTGCATAATAATTTCCGAGATCATTGCTTTAATATATTTCCAAAAAAAAAAAAAAAAGAACTTACAAAGTTCATGTGAACAAATTGATTCTTAAGGAGGATTATATAACATCTAATAGACTATACGCTCAAGTTTCCCACTGGAATCATGGACAGAAGTAGAAGGCAGAGCTTGCATCATTCAGTTTGATAAGTTTAAGGAATGAAGAGATGGAGTAGAAGGCAGAACTTGGATAAAAAGGGCAAGATTGAAATCCCTTAATTCTCATTGTACAATTATTCATATACTAGAGTTCAAAATTTCCCATAAGGACATGACTGAGCCTTAACACCCAACGATGACAGTGTCTGATCTTTGATGCCTAAAGCACTCATGCAGGTTTTTCCTCAAAGGTTTGAGCAAAGAAGCATACACAAAGACATGTCCACATAAATACAAATAACACTAGGCATGATACAACTAGGGTTATAACAATAACAAATCACAGAATTTACTCTTAATATCATGAGATGTCGATTTATGGCAACTCCAGTAATACATATAACAGTATAATGTGCAATTTTTTTATATTTCCTATGAGTTTATGTAACCAAAAATCTAGCCAAATTAATCGAGAAATAGAAGATCATTGCAAGCTAATTTTCCCTAAAATAGAAAATCCGAAAAAAAAAACAAATCATAGGCTTTAAGGAACTATTAAGCCTCGCAAAGAAATGACTACGTCTAAATTAGAGCACTTTTATCAAATGGTCAAATTGACTAATAAGCCACTTTGAGATGTTTGACAAATGATTTATTTTGGCTTTTAACCCACCCAAAAAATAAGCTAGGCTATCTAGGGCATGTTTGGCAATTTTGGATTACAATCAACTTGACTTATAATCCGCAAATGGCTTATAAATCAAGCGGATGTAATCCAAAGTGTTTGGTAAATATAGTGGATTATAGTCCTTTTCCAATGGTAGAGTGCTTGGCAAATGGGTGGATTATAATCCGTCATTGTTGCCAAAATGACCAAAAAGGGGTTTAAGATAGAGAAAGAGGGCTTTGAAATTTTCTTAAATGTCAAGAGGCAAAGTGGTCTTTATTTGGTCAAACTCTATGGCTTATAAGCCACCACAAAATAAGCTGGGTTGCCCCAGCTTATTTATTTTTGGCTTATAAACCAAAATAAGTTATTTGTCAAACATGTCTCAGTGACTTATAAGGCACAAAAGTAGCGGCTTATAAGCCACTTTGACCAGTTGCCAAACATATGCTGTCTAGCTTATTTTTTTATCAATTATAAGCTATCAGGTTTGACAAATAAAAGACAATTATGTCCCTTTCAAAAAATACAAGGCCTCAATTAATAACTCACCACTAACTCCACGTCCTATTTGATCATTTTGACAATGATGGATCATAACCCACTTAGTTGCCAAACACCTACTATTAAAAATGTATTATAATTCACTATTTACTAAATACTCTAGATTATAATCCATTATTGGATACCCAAGTGGATTATAATCCAAATTTCCTAAACCTGCTCATAGAACTTCATCAAAGTTTCATTTTGAGGAGAAATTTGTTCATAAATCTAAAATCTAGATCTTTAGCTTGAAGAGAAGAGCAACACTCATCAACATGCATCAATTTATTGGAAACTTTACAGTTTCCGAACAAAAAAAGAACTGATTCTATCAAAATAAACGCTCAATCCTCCATTTGGGAGCTGTTTAGGGTTTTAGATTGAAACAGGAATTACCTTTTGAAACCGGCTGCGATCGGGGATGCGCTTGAGGGTTCGCGATTCAATTTTAGCGCACTTGAAGAAATTTGACGAAAAAGAAGAGTTTTTTTTTTTTTTTTTAACACGCTCGCTTTTACATTACATAGTCTCAATTGCATTTAGGACCTCAACAATGGACATATTTAAACTGGCAATTATCATTTAAGAGATTGTTCAAGGAAAGTTGATTTCACAACAAACCCCTGAACTTTGGGGGTTTTTGCACATAACCCTCCTAAAAAATTATCTCACAATGGCCCCCCAGTGTTGGGGTGCCTCACAAAACATTCTGAACTTTTAGTTTTTTTCACCGGATTCCCTTTTTATATTTGACAAAGTAACTAAAAATTTAAAAAAACTCATCAGTCAAGGGAGAGAGGTACATTGCTTGTGAATGGAAAATGGCTAAAATAAAGAGTTAACCGAAGTTATGTACAACCCCCCCCCACCCCAAAGTTCAAGTGTTTTGTGAAATTAATCCTAAAAACAAACTTCCAAAACTTTTTCATGTCTTTCACAAACCCTCTAAAAAGTGTCTTTTGCAATTGGACGGTATTATCATCTATTCTATTCTTGTTTTCTCCCGTCTTCCCTCTATCCCCTTGCTATTTAGGGTGTTTGGTGAGAAATTTCAAAAGTTCTTGGAAATTTCTTTGAGATTCTTGGAGTTCTGGGTTCTTTGGGGGAAAATTTTAGGGTTCCGTGCGGAAAACAAAGTTATGGAGTCTTGTGAAAAGATATGGAGGAATTATTTGCTTGTAAGTTTTATCTTTGGTAGTGAGGTGGCTAGATTCTTATTATTTCATTCAATGGGGGCACGTTCATGTGGGTTGGAGGATGTATGAGAATAGAATTATTCCCCATAAGCCTTGAAATTTTATGTTTGGTCAGAATTCTACATTTTCTACTTGTGAAATTTAACCCAAATACTCTGCAACCAGCATTCACTTTACATTTGGGTTGCTATCAGGCCGGGCTGCCTTAGTCGGCCCATGAAAGTGATCTCATTGAGTTTATTACATTGTTTAGGCCCACCAGAGAATTCATTGCACCATCCACTGATCTAAGTACAATCAAAGCCCCACTATATAACACTCAAGTTACCGTTGCAACTTCAAATTTCAAACAAGTGACCGTTACAAATCGAATTCAAACAACAATAGCTTAGAGACAGAAAGAGAGCTCAAGAATTTTGAGAGGGAAAAAAAAATGGAGGGAGGCAAGAAAAAAGCTAGCTTTAGCTCTTCGTGGGCTGATGCAGTAGAAAGAGAAGAGCAAGAAGAAGTTCAAAAACAAAAGAAACCTAATCCATTTGGGGCTGCAAGGCCAAGAGAAGTTGTGCTTGAAGAGAAAGGAGTCGATTGGAGGAAGCTCGATCAGGATCTAGAGAAGAATAATTCAGTCCTCAGGTCTGATTTCTTGATTACCCATTTGGTTTAATTTTGAGAAAAAACAAAAATTAGTTTTTGGGTGGGTTGTAAGAATTTAGCTAGTAGGTTAGTTTGAGCATTCCCTTGTTTATGCATTAGAGCTAATTGAAGAAATCAATATAGATACTACTACAATTTTTCAGCTTTTAAATTCATAATATTACAGAAATATTTCTATCACTGAAAAAACTTACGTTTGATAAAATGCAGGAAGGATAGTAAGAAACCAAAGGAAAACATTTTCTCTACACCAACCATTTTCAAACATGATCATGAGCAAAACAAGCCACATCCCCAGAACTCAAGCCCTCTTGTTCCTCCAATAATGTACGCGCCAAAGAACATTATGACCCTCATGGAGCAAATCCGTAAGGATCGTAGAGATCTCATGAATTCAGCAATGTGAAATCTCAATCCTATGTCTGAGAAAAGCCATGTGATTCCAATGGAGGAGAATCCAAGAGTTCTCAGTGTGAAGGAGAGAGCTAACAAGTACCTTGTTGAATGTGACTGAGTCTGAAATCAGCTGGATAAAAGAGAGTTAATTCTGGTGATTCGAGCAATCAATGTGTAGACTTAAGAGATAAAATTAGAATGAAGAAGAGAAGGTTATCGATGGTGGAGACCAGTACTCGACATGAATGGAGACAGATGAAGCAATCAAGGAAGTGAAGATACCAAGTTAACTGATTTCTTATATCTTGGTTGATTAAATCTCTCTTTTTTTTAAAGAAATCAGTGTCATTTATGTATGCATTAGGCTTATATATGTTGCTTACATGTTAAAACATTACAGTAGAAATTTCATGCAGGGGGCTTTAGTTTACAGTGTGTATGTTTTTAAAAAGGAGTATTATGCATTTTATTCTTCGTCTCTTTGAATCACCTGTTGGAAAGAGGGCGAATCTGCTTTAAGGAGACAGTGTTCCACTGGCCTCGAGCTTCTTCTTTGCAGTCATAAAGTTGTTGTTATTTATATATTTCTTTTGCTTTTCTTTTCTCTTTTGTAGTTTCTTTATATGTTATTATTGTATAGCAATTTCTGATTTGTTAAGTATTATAACATCACCATGTTTATTGTTCTAGGATGCTATAAGCTAAAAATTACAGTAACAATTTACACGGTGAAATTTTATTTTACCAGCATGTATCATTTTGCAAACAAATTTCAGAATCATTTTTAGAACTTCATCAAAGTTTAATATTGAGGAGAAATTTGATCATAAATCTAAAATCTAGATCTTTAACTTGAAGAGAAGAGCAGCACTCGTCAAGATGCATCAATTCATTGGAAACTTCACAGTTTCTGAACAAAAAAAGAACTGATCCTATCAAAATAAGCGCTCAATCCTCCATTTGGGAGCTGTTTAGGGTTTAAGATTGAAACAGAAATTACCTCTTGAAATGCTTTGTGATCGGTTGATTAAGCTCGAGGTTCGCGATTCAATTTTAGCGCACTCGAAGAAATTTGACGAAAAAGGAGAGGTTTTTTTTTTTGACGCGCGTTTACATTGCATAGTCTCAATTGGCTAAAATACCAAATTGGCCTATTAAGTGACACACTTAAACCATTTTGGCCTAAAAAGTAACTCGGCGAGGTTGGCCTATAAAGTGACTCACAACTGACCGCTCACATTTGAATCTTTCATTTATGTTTAATCCTCTAAAATTTAAAACTCTTTCTCTTTCATCCCTCTCTCCTCCATCTCTCTTTCTCTCCCTCCCTCCTCCATCTCTCTCCCCATCCCTCTTCCATCTCTCTCCTCCCTCTCCCTCATCTCTCTCTCTCTCCCCCTTCCCCATTGTCTCCTTCCCAAAACACATACACTCTCTCTTTCTCTCTCCCCATCCCTCTTCCATCTCTCTCCTCCCTCTCCCTCATCTCTCTCTCTCTCCTTCCATTGTCTCCTTCCCAAAACACATACACTCTCTTTCTCTCTCCCCATCCCTCTTCCATCTCTCTCCTCCTCCATCTCTCTCTCTCCCCCTCCCCATTGTCTCCTTCTCAAAACATACACACACATCTTTCTCTCTCTCTCTTTCCACATCTCCTCCTCATCTCTCTTTTTTCTCCTCTATCTCCCTCTCTCCCTCCCTATTGTCTTCGGTCCTCCAGAAACAATGGGGAGAAAAGAGGAGGGAGGATCAGGGATCAGGGGATCGGATGAGTGAATCGAAGGATGGATTGAGGGAGGGAGGAAGGAAAAAGAAAGATGGAAGACTAGAATGCGAAGACAAAGCGTAAATGTAATCGATCGCAGTCGTCAAATTATCGCGGAGTTACTTTTTAGGCCAAAGTGGTTTAAGTGTGTCACTTAATAGGCCAATTTGGTATTTTAGCCAGTCTCAATTGCATTTAGGACCTCAACAATGGACATATTTAAACTGGCAATAATCATTTAAGAGATTGTTTAAGGAAAGTTGATTTCACAAAAAAAAACCCCTCAACTTTAGGGGTTTTAACACATAGCCCTCCTAAAAAAATTATCTGACAATACCCCCCCCCCCCAAACAAAAATGTTGGGGTGTCTCACAAAACATTCTCAACTTTTAGCTTTTTTCACCGGTGTTGTATCATAGAAATGACTCAGTGTTAATCACACTCCAGGAGTTGACACGTGTCCCGAGTTAACTATACATCAAATCGACTCGGCCCTATGCAGAACGAGTCAAATAACGTCATCACTCAATCCTTTCCAAGAAGGGCCGAGTCGAAAGGCATCCTCACTCGGACCCTGCTCTTAAGACTGACTTCGCACCTCCCCATCTTGTAAGACCGAGTTGAAAAACTCTTGGTCCAAAGTGGCCGAATCAAAAGGCGGCCATTCTCGAACCCCCCGCCGACAGCCAATCACCATCACATTAAATGCACGGTCGGAGTCATTATTACATCGACCCCGAAAGTCTTAATGATTTATTGAACCTCGTCAGCACCTTACTTCCCCTGTCACCATTACATTAATCATATAGGTGACTCATACCACCTGCAGCCGACACCTGTAAAGTATCAGCCGAATAAGCTGACAGCTTAAACTCAGCCGAAGTTACACAATTGCCCTCCTGGATCTGCTATAAATAGGTGCACTGCCTACTGTATAGAGGTACACAATCTTTTACAATATAACACACTGCAATCATATTTTTCTCCTCCACTTAAGATCAATACTGACTTGACCGTCGGAGGAACCCCCGGAAAACCCAATTCCAATCCTCTTACGTATTGTTTGTGTGCAGGATTGAATCCTCTTCTCAATAATCAACCATCATATAAGACTAAGGAATTCTAAAACCCTACATAATCCACACCAAATTTCCATGTTTGATATCTGACATCAACAACCGGAATCCCTTTCTGTATTTGACAAAGTAACTAAAAATAAAAACTCATCAGTCGAGGGAGAGGGGTACATTGCCTGTGAATAGAAAATGGCTAAATTGTAAATGGAAAAATGGCTAAAATAAAGAGTTAACCGGAGTTATATACAAAATCCCACACAAAGTTCATGGATTATTTTGTGAAATTAATCCTAAAAACAAACTTCCAAACTTTTTCATTTCTTTCACAAACCCTCTAAAAAGTGTCTTTTGCAATTGGATGATATTATGATCTGTTCTATTCTTGTTTTCTCTCGTCTTCCCTCTATCGCCTTGCTATTTAGGGTGTTTGGTCAGAAAATTTCAAAAGTTTTTGGGAATTTCTTTGAGATTCTTGGAGTTCTGGGTGTTCTTTGGGGGAAAATTTTAGGGTTCCGTGCGGAAAACAAAGTTAGGGAGTCTTGTGAAAGAGCAATATGGAGGAACTTGATGCAGCCAGTTTTGTCTTGGCGATGATGAACTTCTTATTCACTCATTCAAATGAGGGACCACATTCACATGTGTTGGAGAGTGTATTAGAATGAGACAACTCACAATCAATCACAAATTTTGTACTTGGTACC
The DNA here is from genome assembly GCA_012295165.1 of Asparagus setaceus. Taxonomy (NCBI): domain Eukaryota; kingdom Viridiplantae; phylum Streptophyta; class Magnoliopsida; order Asparagales; family Asparagaceae; genus Asparagus; species Asparagus setaceus. The sequence goes on from CM022705.1 coordinate 6,017,758, forward strand.
AAGTTTCTACATTTTTGTCCTTGTGAAATTTAACCCAAGTACTCTGCAACCAGCATTCACTTTACATTTGGGTTGCTATGGGGCCGGGCTGCCTTAGTCAGCCCATGAAACTGATCTCATTGAGTTTATTACATTGTTTAGGCCCACCAGAGAATTCATTGCACCATCCACTGATCTAAGAACAGTCAAAGCCCCTCTATATAACACTCAAGTTACCGTTGCAACTTCAAATTTCAAACAAGTGACCGTTACAAATCGAATTCAAACAACAATAGCTTAGAGACAGAAAGAGAGCTCAAGAATTTTGAGAGGGAAAAAAAATGGAGGGAGGCAAGAAAAAAGCTAGCTTTAGCTCTTCATGGGCTGATGCAGTAGAAAGAGAAGAGCAAGAAGAAGTTCAAAAACAAAAGAAACCTAATCCATTTGGGGCTGCAAGGCCAAGAGAAGTTGTGCTTGAAGAGAAAGGAGTCGATTGGAGGAAGCTCGATCAGGATCTAGAGAAGAATAATTCAGTCCTCAGGTCTGATTTCTTGATTACCCATTTGGTTTAATTTTGAGAAAAACAAAATTAGTTTTGGGTGGGTTGTAAGAATTTAGCTAGTAGGTTAGTTTGAGCATTCCCTTGTTTATGCATTAGAGCTAATTGAAGAAATCAATATAGATACTACTACAATTTTTCAGCTTTTAAATTCATAATATTACAGAAATATTTCTATCACTGAAAAAACTTACGTTTGATAAAATGCAGGAAGGATAGTAAGAAACCAAAGGAAAACATTTTCTCTACACCAACCATTTTCAAACATGATCATGAGCAAAACAAGCCACATCCCCAGAACTCAAGCCCTCTTGTTCCTCCAATAATGTACGCGCCAAAGAACATTATGACCCTCATGGAGCAAATCCGTAAGGATCGTAGAGATCTCATGAATTCAGCAATGTGAAATCTCAATCCTATGTCTGAGAAAAGCCATGTGATTCCAATGGAGGAGAATCCAAGTTCTCAGTGTCGAAGGAGACAACAAGTCCTTGTTGATGTGAACTCTGAGAGCTAACTTTGAGAAGTACCATTGCAGTGACTATGAGAAGAATTATCGGCAGGATGAGAACTATAGAGCTGACAGGAGAATGAGCTTTACTTGTGGGAATCGAAGCCAGAAAACTACTTCAATCAGAAACTGCAATGGTAATCGTAATTCAGTGATAGAGGTCTGAAATCAGCTGGATATGGAGTAAGAGAGAGATTAATTCTGGTGATTCGAGCAATCAATGTGTAGACTTAAGAGATAAAATTAGAATGAAGAAGAGAAGGTTATCGATGGTGGAGACCAGTACTCGACATGAATGGAGACAGATGAAGCAATCAAGGAAGTGAAGATACCAAGTTAACTGATTTCTTATATCTTGGTTGATTAAATCTCTCTTTTTAAAGAAATCAGTGTCATTTATGTATGCATTAGGCTTATATATGTTGCTTACATGTTAAAACATTACAGTAGAAATTTCATGCAGGGGCTTTAGTTTACAGTGTGTATGTTTTAAAAGGAGTATTATGCATTTTATTCTTCGTCTCTTTGAATCACCTGTTGGAAAGAGGGCGAATCTGCTTTAAGGAAACAGTGTTCCACTGGCCTCGAGCTTCTTCTCTTGATCATAAAGTTGTTGTTATTTATATATTTCTTTTTTTTCTTTTCTCTTTTGTAGTTTCTTTATATGTTATTATTGTATAGCAATTTCTGATTTGTTAAGTATTATAACATCACCATGTTTATTGTTCTAGGATGCTATAAGCTAAAAATTACAGTAACAATTTACACGGTGAAATTTTATTTTACCAGCATGTATCATTTTGCAAACAAATTTCAGAATCATTTTTAGATTTTTCAATGGATGACATAAAGAACATGCATATTTTGGTACAAGCTAGAGTTGCTCTTAAATCACATGCTCAATGAAGACCAACTTAATCAAGATCTTATCCAATAATAATTATTACTAATACATAGTGCTTAGTCGAGCTCTGACATCAAATTGGGTTTGGTTTAGGATAATTTGCACTCATGTGTCTCTAATATAAACTTTAGAAGACAACAAACATGTTGATCCAACCTGTTGTTATGTGTAAGCTAAGTATATTTTTTAGTATATTAAACAACTGCGTATTTTTGTTTGTAACAGTATGAACTAAATTATTGGAAAGAGGCATAGTTTACTCACATAAAAATATTGATCCAAAAATAATTGAAACACATGGGAGGGATTCAATACCATAGACTAATTATGATGCTAGATCATGAGCATGTACTAGATCTACGGGATCTGTGAATGATATATATCATGTTAAATCATGGTCACATGCATGATCATGCGTCTTCTTTTCTAGAGTTTGATTGGGAGCTAAATTTAGGATCAAACCAAATAAAATGCATTTCGGAATATTAGGATCCACTATAAATTTTGTAGGATTATTTTAGCCATCTACTAAAAATCTGGGTCCATGCTCAAACTCAAAGTCCTTATCATATTCCAACTAGTTTGGATCATCAATCCAATATTTTTCATGGTATTTGTAAAAAATTTATTTTTAGATATAGTGTGCCTACTTTTCATTTTAAACAATTGATTGGTAATTTTTCTTATGGCACATGTAGCAAATTCAATTTACTATTTTTTCATATATAGAAATGACATTAAGGTCATAATCAAATTGTTTGAACATATCAAAATATGATTGAATGATAGGTAAAGAATAAAACTATATAAATCAATTAGGTCATCGATTTTGATGATCCACATACAACTCTCAAGTAAATTGTTAATAATTTTTAAAATCAAATCGAAACTAAGATCAATTTTGAATCAGATTATTGAATATGTTAAAGCTCTGTCGTCTCACTTTGATGTATTATAAGGAGTACAAATCTCATTAGAACGATCCGCACGATACAGAATTTGAGCCAAAAAGAATGACACGGTAAAATATCAAAACTGCCCAACCCCATAATAAAATTCATACTCCATGTGTGGAACAAGATGTACAAACCGGGGTGTGGAAATGTTGCTCCCCCAAATCTCCAATTTATGTCTAATTTTTTCCACCAATTATTAGTAGATTTTGTCTTAAATGATCTCCTAAAAACCACACAAAAGCAGATGGCTGATATTAATATTTCCTACCAACTCCATTTTAAATCCAATCCAATTTAATTTAATTAAGTTTGAATCTTACTTCCGGGACTAACAAGAATCAACGGCTGATATTTCTCATCATCAATATCCCCAGAATCCAAAAAGTGGGCCCCAATGACAACCGCTGGGCCGAATCCAGCTTTAAGAGCTCGTGGGCCCATCAACCACCTCATTGGGCTTCACCTCCAACGGGAAAATCCCGCTTAAACGTGATCCTCTGTATAACTCAAAACATCAACTAGCATAAAAAGCCACAGATATTAGTTTCATAAGTGGGTCCCACCTATTAATTGATCGACACGTCACTGAACAGCGGTGACTAATGCAGCGGATCTGGGGCCAACACCGTTTGGAATTTGAAATGGCGAAAAGAGAGACGTTAGTTTATCGTTTTCCCCCCTCCAACTTTTTACTATTTTATTTTTTAAAATATTACTATTTGGAACCCAACAATATTTTATTTACACACTTGGAAATTAAATCTCTCTCTCTCTCTCCCATTAATTTTCTCAACTACGCACCTCTCAATCGCTCTCTTTCCACTGATTGCTTTCTCTTCGCTTTCCCCTTGCAAAACCCTAACCCTAACCCTAATGCTTCAGCAACGACCATTGGATCTCGCCGAAGGCGTTGATTCTCGGTGTCGAGGTTCGAATCCCTTGCCCAAATTTAGGGTTTTTGTAGGTTACTTCCGTTAGTTGCTAAAATTAGGGTTTTTGAGATTACGAATGGAATGTGAATTGATTTATAGTAACTAGAGAAGAATAATTCAGTCCTCAGGTCTGATTTCTTGATTACCCATTTGGTTTAATTTTGAGAAAAACAAAATTAGTTTTTGGGTTGTAAGAATTTAGCTAGTAGGTTAGTTTGAGCATTCCCTTGTTTATGCATTAGAGCTAATGGAAGCAATCAATATAGGTACTGCTACAATTTTTTCAGCTTTTTAAATTCATAATATTACAGAAATATTTCTATCACTGAAAAAAGTTACATGTTTGATAAAATGCAGGAAGGATAGTAAGAATCCAAAGGAAAACATTTTCTCTACACCAACCATTTTCAAACCTGATCATGAGCAAAACAAGCCACATCCCCAGAACTCAAGCCCTCTTGTTCCTCCAATAATGTACGCGCCAAAGAACATTATGACCCTCATGGAGCAAATCCGTAAGGATCGTAGAGATCTCGCGAATTCTAGCAATGTGAAATCTCAATCCTATGTCGAGAAAAAGCCCGTGATTCCAATGGAGGAGAATCCAAGTTCTCAGCGTCGAAGGAGACAAGTCCTTGTTGATGTGAACTCTGAGAGAGCTAACTTTGAGAAGTACCATTGCAGTGACTATGAGAAGAATTATCGGCAGGATGAGAACTATAGAGCTGACAGGAGAATGAGCTTTACTTGTGGGAATCGAAAGCCAGAGAAAACTACCTCCATCAGAAACTGCAATGGTAATCGTAATTCGAGTGATAGAGGTCTGAAATCAGCTGGATATGGAGTAAGAGAGAGGATTAATTCTGGTGATTCGAGCAATCAATGTGTAGACTTAAGAGATAAAATTAGAATGAAGAAGAGAAGGTTATCGATGGTGGAGACCAGTACTCGACATGAATGGAGACAGATGAAGCAATCAAGGAAGTGAAGATACCAAGTTAACTGATTTCTTATATCTTGGTTGATTAAATCTCTCTTTTTTTTAAAGAAATCAGTGTCATTTATGTATGCATTAGGCTTATATATGTTGCTTACATGTTAAAACATTACAGTAGAAATTTCATGCAGGGGGCTTTAGTTTACAGTGTGTATGTTTTTAAAAAGGAGTATTATGCATTTTATTCTTCGTCTCTTTGAATCACCTGTTGGAAAGAGGGCGACTGCTTTTGGCTGATGTTCCACCTCCTCGAGCTTCTTCTTGATCATAAAGTTGTTGTTATTTATATATTTCTTTTGCTTTTCTTTTCTCTTTTGTAGTTTCTTTATATGTTATTATTGTATAGCAATTTCTGATTTGTTCAGATTATAACATCACCATGTTTATTGTTCTAGGATGCTATAAGCTAAAAATTACAGTAACAATTTACACGGTGAAATTTTATTTTACCAGCATGTATCATTTTGCAAACAAATTTCAGAATCATTTTTAGATTTTTCAATGGATGACATAAAGAACATGCATATTTTGGTACAAGCTAGAGTTGCTCTTAAATCACATGCTCAATGAAGACCAACTTAATCAAGATCTTATCCAATAATAATTATTACTAATACATAGTGCTTAGTCGAGCTCTGACATCAAATTGGGTTTGGTTTAGGATAATTTGCACTCATGTGTCTCTAATATAAACTTTAGAAGACAACAAACATGTTGATCCAACCTGTTGTTATGTGTAAGCTAAGTATATTTTTTAGTATATTAAACAACTGCGTATTTTTGTTTGTAACAGTATGAACTAAATTATTGGAAAGAGGCATAGTTTACTCACATAAAAATATTGATCCAAAAATAATTGAAACACATGGGAGGGATTCAATACCATAGACTAATTATGATGCTAGATCATGAGCATGTACTAGATCTACGGGATCTGTGAATGATATATATCATGTTAAATCATGGTCACATGCATGATCATGCGTCTTCTTTTCTAGAGTTTGATTGGGAGCTAAATTTAGGATCAAACCAAATAAAATGCATTTCGGAATATTAGGATCCACTATAAATTTTGTAGGATTATTTTAGCCATCTACTAAAAAATCTGGGTCCATGCTCAAACTCAAAGTCCTTATCATATTCCAACTAGTTTGGATCATCAATCCAATATTTTTCATGGTATTTGTAAAAAATTTATTTTTAGATATAGTGTGCCTACTTTTCATTTTAAACAATTGATTGGTAATTTTTCTTATGGCACATGTAGCAAATTCAATTTACTATTTTTTCATATATAGAAATGACATTAAGGTCATAATCAAATTGTTACTGAAACATAGTACCGTGTTGTTATTTGCAGAGAGCACGAAACAGGAGAAGAGAGGCCAGGATAATTTGGCAGCATCACGACTGCGTTTGGTGTGTATTATTTTTTCTGTATTGAGTGATAGGGCTTCGTCATGATTGTTATATTTACTAGATTTCTTAAAATTCTGTAGGTTGATGATGATGATGAGGTTGTAGGAGTATCTAGTGTTAAGGGAAGTAGTGATTATAGTTGTGCATCATCAGTAACTGATGAAGAAGGAATTGCCCTAAGGGCCCCAGGAGTAGTAGCTCGTCTTATGGGATTGGATTCCATGCCCACATCAGGTGTATCTGAACCTAGTTCCTCACCGTTCTTTGACACAAGATCTCTTCGAGACAAACAAAGCCATAAAACAAGTCCTGAGTTTTACGTTAATGATCGGTTCAATCACGTAGTCCACAGAGCTGATGGGTACGCTAGGAGACCAATGGAGTTGCGGGCTCAAAAGATGCCAAGCAGCCCAATTGAGAGGTTTCAGACAGAAACTTTACCTCCGAGGTCTGCAAAGTCTCTCCCATTAACCCATCACAAGTTGTTGTCACCCATTAAAAACCCTGGCTTCATCTCTGCTAGAAATGCGACTCATATAATGGAGGCAGCTGCGAAGATACTTGATCCCGGGAATCAGCCAAGTACCAGGACGAAAGTTTCATCATTTGCCCCATCTTCTGTTCCCTTGAGATTTCGTGATTCTAAGGACAACATGGTGGTTTCTCAGTCTCAAAGAACGTCAAGGATTCTAGAATCTGCCAGAACTCCTGTAGATTCAACTGATTTTAGGTATCTTAGAGGGCAACCCTTGAACAAAAGTTGGAACGGTTCGGAAGACAGTGCAGCATTGAGACGGTCTCCAGATGTCCGTGAACCTAATCTAGCTGATGTAAAGGGTAAGGGAAAATCCATTTCTTTGGCGATTCAGGCTAAAGTAAATGTCCAGAGAAGGGAGGGCTTAAGCTCGTCCTCTAGGAATTCATTAGACCAAAAAGAGCATGAGTGCAGTTTTAACCCACCTTTCAAGAGCCAACAAAACAATCAAAAGAATAAGCAGCAGAAGCCGTTATCGACCAATGCTTCAGGTGTTCTCAGACAAAATAATCAGAAGCAGAATTGCATGTCGAACAAAGGCAAATTATCTTCAAAGCATTCAATGTATAATCAGCATGGTAGAAAAGTTAGTGCAGGAGATTCATCTTCTACAAAGAACAAGACTTTTAATAAACTCTCTGGAAACTCCAGAGTTGGCCAAAGGAAGGAATGTGTAGAAACCATGGACTTTGAAAGGGAAGGATCATCATCAAGTAATAAGGACTTTCCTCGAAAGAAAAGATTGATAGAACGGGTTTTATCTCTGAGAAAAATGGGTTTGTAGATAATGTCTTGGTGGAAAGGCACCAAAAGCGTGTCCAGCCCAATGTTGTAATAGATGGCGTTCAAGTTCAAGGTGGAAAGAAGATAAGAGAAGTGATGGAGGCGGATGTAGTGTCATTTACATTCACCTCGCCTCTGATAAAACCAGCATCAGGAAGTAGGTTCTCCAATCAGCGGTGGAAAATTTGGATAATGGGAACATGTATTGCTTTGATACTCATAAGCAAATGAAGGATGAAGATGAAAATGATAAGAAACTGACCTCCCATGGTCTGAACGTGATAAGTGGTGATGCTTTGAGTTTTCTCTTGGAACAGAAATTGAGAGAATTAACTTCTGGGATGGAGCCATCTTCTAGCAGCACTCTCAAAGAATGTAGTTTTACAGCCTCATCTGACTCATAAGAATCGGTATCTGATCTTCGTCGGGACACTTCCACAGTGGAAAATCAAAAGGAGCTCCAGCAAAATTCATGTAGCTATAAACCGGTAGCATATTTGGCTATGGTGTTTCTTCAATCAATGGTCAAGAGTATGGAGTGAGCAGCTGAAGGTACATTACACTTTCATATATCTGTCAGATCTGGTCTTCAAACAAGATTTTTTTCTTTCCATTTTGTATAAATTTTCTTTTCTAATTTAGTCCAAAACTTTTAATCTCTTAGGAGCTTCTTTAGGCGTTTCATGTGTTCAGGAATTTCAGCTATCAGTAGGTATTTATTATAAGAAATTAATTTATTAATCACTAAAAGAAAAGGTAGGAAATTAATTGTTATTCATTCATTATAGAAAAGCTATCACTGGCTATTGCACAAATTTGGAAGTCAGTGTTTGAATCCCAGTTGCATGCAAAACTTTCTTTATATATATTGGCAAACTGGAAGAAGAAAAAGGAAAATTGCCACCGCTTCTTTGAGAATGTCTAAACTAGTGTGCTGGAAAAACTGAAAGTTTCCTTTCAGCTTCATTTAGGAAGACATGTAATTTCTAGTGAACTTATGTTTTTCACCATAATTATTTATTTTCACTCTCCCAAAGAACTTAGGTGATTGATCTTTCTGACTTTTGATTTGACTGAGACATTATGTTTATATGTAGTTTCTGAGCCATTCCTATTTCATGACAACCAATTGTTCTCATAAGCAAACACAAAGAAGTTTACTTATATGCAAAATGATCTTTTACATCTATTGAGATTAGTAGTCAAGGCATTTCATACTTGGCTTTTAAATTGTGGACATGTTCCATGACAATTAAATTCTTTCACAAGAAAAAAAAGACTATAATCAAATTTACCACTCGAGTTTGAGTCAGTTCTGGGCATGCATTCTTGTAGGTAGATAAATTCATATATTGCTCAGAGAATTCTTCAAATGTTGCTGACTGTTGTAATACGTACATTTATCGTGCACTGAATTCTTATTGATTGCCAAAATTCTCTCATTTCTCCACCTTAATGTGTGTTTTAGTACATTAAGCCCATATTCATCTGTCAGATGTGTTGACAAATGAGCTTAATGTGGTGTTGCTCATGACATTAGCCAGTTTAGAAACTAGAAAGGAATTGATTAGACCTACATTAATTGTGCACTGAATTCTTATTGATTGCAAAAATTCTCTCATTTCTCCATATTCATCTGTCAGATGTATTGACAAGATGAGCTCTGGTGTTGCTCATAAAATTAGCCAGTTTAGAAACTAGAAAGGAATTGATCAGGCGTATCTTATATTGATCATTTGTAAGATTATGGTCTGTCTAGAAAATTTGTTCAATAAGTATAGGTAGGCATCAAATGATTTACATATGGCTGCACTTTTGTGATTTGCTATTGTACTAGGCTGATTAAATACTATGTTTTTGTTCTGCTTGTAGTTAGTCATTTTATTGGCCTAAAAGCAAAGGAAAAACAAAGCCTTTATCCCAAATTGGTAAGGGAGCATGACTAACAGCAATTAAGCAATTAAGAAGGATACAATAGTTGTTAACTTAGTGCAGGAGATTCATCTTCTACAAAGAACAAGACTTTTAATAAACTCTCTGGAAACTCCAGAGTTGGCCAAAGGAAGGAATGTGTAGAAACCATGGACTTTGAAAGGGAAGGATCATCATCAAGTAATAAGGACTTTCCTCGAAAGAAAAGATTGATAGAACGGGTTTTATCTCTGAGGTCTGCAAAGTCTCTCCCATTAACCCATCACAAGTTGTTGTCACCCATTAAAAACCCTGGCTTCATCTCTGCTAGAAATGCGACTCATATAATGGAGGCAGCTGCGAAGATACTTGATCCCGGGAATCAGCCAAGTACCAGGACGAAAGTTTCATCATTTGCCCCATCTTCTGTTCCCTTGAGATTTCGTGATTCTAAGGACAACATGGTGGTTTCTCAGTCTCAAAGAACGTCAAGGATTCTAGAATCTGCCAGAACTCCTGTAGATTCAACTGATTTTAGGTATCTTAGAGGGCAACCCTTGAACAAAAGTTGGAACGGTTCGGAAGACAGTGCAGCATTGAGACGGTCTCCAGATGTCCGTGAACCTAATCTAGCTGATGTAAAGGGTAAGGGAAAATCCATTTCTTTGGCGATTCAGGCTAAAGTAAATGTCCAGAGAAGGGAGGGCTTAAGCTCGTCCTCTAGGAATTCATTAGACCAAAAAGAGCATGAGTGCAGTTTTAACCCACCTTTCAAGAGCCAACAAAACAATCAAAAGAATAAGCAGCAGAAGAAGCCGTTATCGACCAATGCTTCAGGTGTTCTCAGACAAAATAATCAGAAGCAGAATTGCATGTCGAACAAAGGCAAATTATCTTCAAAGCATTCAATGTATAATCAGCATGGTAGAAAAGTTAGTGCAGGAGATTCATCTTCTACAAAGAACAAGACTTTTAATAAACTCTCTGGAAACTCCAGAGTTGGCCAAAGGAAGGAATGTGTAGAAACCATGGACTTTGAAAGGGAAGGATCATCATCAAGTAATAAGGACTTTCCTCGAAAGAAAAGATTGATAGAACGGGGTTTTATCTCTGAGAAAAATGGGTTTGTAGATAATGTCTTGGTGGAAAGGCACCAAAAACGTGTCCAGCCCAATGTTGTAATAGATGAGCGTTCAAGTTCAAGGTGGAAAGAAGATAAGAGAAGTGATGGAGCGGATGTAGTGTCATTTACATTCACCTCGCCTCTGATAAAACCAGCATCAGGAAGTAGGTTCTCCAATCAAGCGGTGGAAAATTTGGATAATGGGAACATGTATTGCTTTGATACTCATAAGCAAATGAAGGATGAAGATGAAAATGATAAGAAACTGACCTCCCATGGTCTGAACGTGATAAGTGGTGATGCTTTGAGTTTTCTCTTGGAACAGAAATTGAGAGAATTAACTTCTGGGATGGAGCCATCTTCTAGCAGCACTCTCAAAGAATGTAGTTTTACAGCCTCATCTGACTCGCAAGAATCGGTATCTGATCTTACGTCGGACACTTCCACAGTGGAAAATCAAAAGGAGCTCCAGCAAAATTCATGTAGCTATAAACCCGGTAGCATATTTGGCTATGGTGTTTCTTCAATCAATGGTCAAGAGTATGGAGTGAGCACGCTGAAGGTACATTACACTTTCATATATCTGTCAGATCTGGTCTTCAAACAAGATTTTTTTTTCTTTCCATTTTGTATAAATTTTCTTTTCTAATTTAGTCCAAAACTTTTAATCTCTTAGGAGCTTCTTTAGACGTTTCATGTGTTCAGGAATTTCAGCTATCCCGAGTAGGTATTTATTATAAGAAATTAATTTATTAATCACTAAAAGAAAAGGTAGGAAATTGTTTAATTGTTATTCATTATAGGGTGAAAAGCTATCACTGGCTATTGCACAAATTTGGAAGTCAGTGTTTGAATCCCAGTTGCATGCAAAACTTTCTTTATATATATTGGCAAACTGGAAGAAGAAAAAGGAAAATTGCCACCCGCTTCTTTGAGAATGTCTAAACTAGTGTGCTGGAAAAAACTGAAAGTTTCCTTTCAGCTTCATTTAGGAAGACATGTAATTTCTAGTGAACTTATGTTTTTTCACCATAATTATTTCGCTTTTTCACTCTCCCAAAGAACTTAGGTGATTGATCTTTCTGACTTTTGATTTGACTGAGACATTATGTTTATATGTAGTTTCTGAGCCATTCCTATTTCATGACAACCAATTGTTCTCATAAGCAAACACAAAGAAGTTTACTTATATGCAAAATGATCTTTTACATCTATTGAGATTAGTAGTCAAGGCATTTCATACTTGGCTTTTAAATTGTGGACATGTTCCATGACAATTAAATTCTTTCACAAGAAAAAAAAGACTATAATCAAATTTACCACTCGAGTTTGAGTCAGTTCTGGGCATGCATTCTTGTAGGTAGATAAATTCATATATTGCTCAGAGAATTCTTCAAATGTTGCTGACTGTTGTAATCATTACATTTATCGTGCACTGAATTCTTATTGATTGCCAAAATTCTCTCATTTCTCCACCTTAATGTGTGTTTTAGTACATTAAGCCCATATTCATCTGTCAGATGTGTTGACAAATGAGCTTAATGTGGTGTTGCTCATGACATTAGCCAGTTTAGAAACTAGAAAGGAATTGATTAGACCTACATTAATTGTGCACTGAATTCTTATTGATTGCAAAAATTCTCTCATTTCTCCATATTCATCTGTCAGATGTATTGACAAGATGAGCTCTGGTGTTGCTCATAAAATTAGCCAGTTTAGAAACTAGAAAGGAATTGATCAGACGTATCTTATATTGATCATTTGTAAGATTATGGTCTGTCTAGAAAATTTGTTCAATAAGTATAGGTAGGCATCAAATGATTTACATATGGCTGCACTTTTGTGATTTGCTATTGTACTAGGCTGATTAAATACTATGTTTTTTGTTCTGCTTGTAGTTAGTCATTTTATTGGCCTAAAAGCAAAAGGGAAAAACAAAGCCTTTATCCCAAATTGGTAAGGGAGCATGACTAACAGCAATTAAGCAATTAAGAAGGATACAATAGTTGTTAACTTAGTGCAGGAGACACCTCTACACAGAACTGAAAGAGAATAGGTTTCGTGTAACCAACCCAAAAAGTTTGGTGAAAACTCTGTTCTTGTTGTCATAGCAAGCTTTACGAGAACAAAAAAATGAGACACTAGTCAGAAGTTGTCATTTGCCTTGTCCTTTTTATTTTCTGTGCAAGTCAGTCTGACACATGCTATAAAAAAGCAGTTTAGCAGTTTCAGTTATTATCACGACAAGTCCACGTTTTCATCCAGATTTCAGCAATTACCATTTGAAACAGGTTAAGAAATCTGTTTTCATTAGCAAACGTGTTCATACATTGTAATTGTAATCAGAAAGTATATGACATGGTGACATGAGTGCATATATACATTTAGATATAGATAACTTTATACATACGATTACCTTTATATATACGTAAAAAACAGGTACGAGGTGGCAGCTCATTTTGCAAAATGAACTACCAAGAGATATACATGAGGTGAAGTCCACTCTACTCGTCACATCGTAAGGTGTGTCTCACCAGTTTTCCTCACAAACCATTAAAACCTTTCATATAATATATTCATACTACATGAATATATTACTACCCAAAAGTGTAACAGACATAAGAGATACATTTTATATATGTATATATCTGTGCACGTGCTACAAGGTGTATATATATATATATATATATATATATATATATATATATATATATATATATATATAGTGATTATGTACTTATAGATGGTATTGCCATGCCTCACCATAGAGCCAGTTTGTATTGATTGGAGATTGATGAATCACCCAAAACTGAAACTAGAAATGAAACCTCCTGAAACTGACAAAACCTGCAAACAAGCTGCCTAGCATAAGGTGTTAGTATCTGAAACCGATACCAGAACTGAAATTAGAAGTGGGTTGTGGAACCTAACTGAACCATGGAGGTAATACACAAGTCAAACTCTTGTGTGGGACTTGTGTGGGAAAGGTCATTACAAACTAAGTCTCCATGAAAGAAGCCAGCTAGTCAAACTCTTTTGTGGTAAAGGTCATAAGAAACTAAGTCTCCATGAAAGAAGCCAGCTAGTGATGGTGGCTCTTATCATATGAGATATGGTTGGTAGGGACTCCGATACCATGTGAAATTTGATGCAGAGAAAAAATTGGTAAAAACCATTCCAAATTCTACTATGACATTAGCCATGTACAAGTGATATAGTCACCATTGGATGTATTATCTACCATTACAAATAACAATCTCCTAATGATACAGATGCCTAATAGCTACCTGACTTGACTCTTAAACGTTAATGCTTCTGCATATTTAAGAGGATTGCATGTCTAGGTAAATTGTGTCCCCATTGTGTCAAGAATTTGCCTCTGGCACATCCACTTCATAAATACGGCACATGCCCCTGATTTTAGAGAAACTTGCATCTATTCATTGATAAGATTATTCTTCAAGGGAAAATGTGTTTACACAACTGTATGAAGAAATTTGTATCTACCTTCATAAAGCAGGATGGTCTTTGAGAAAAACTACAGTCTCATTGGCATGAAGATTTGTGCTCTCCCTTACGAAGAATGTTGTTTAGCACAACCAAAAAAAAATTAATAATAAAACTATCTTGGCAACCTCCATATAAAGTCAAGTGCATATATGTATACTATTTCTGCATTTCATGTTTTCATATGACCTCATCTAGTACATATATACGTATTTGCCCTTGTATTTTATTTTATCTGTAAAATTACTACTATGTATTCTTTGTTGATTATAAACTGAAAGCTCTTGCTTGAACAATTTGTTCTCTAAAATACATAAGTAGAAATAATCAAAATGCAAGTGGTTTTATGGGTTTTATAGCAATCCCTGGATGTAAATTACTACTATGTATTCTTTGTTGATTATAAACTGAAAGCTCTTGCTTGAACAATTTGTTCTCTAAAATACGCAAGTAGAAATAATCAAAATGCAAGTGGTTTTATGGGTTTTATATCAATCCCTGGATGTAAATTTAGTGCTGTTTCACAATGTGATCCTAATAATTGCAGTTGTCAATTCTTTTCAGGGAGAGGAGGAATGTAGCAGTAGCAGTGATGCCCGAAAGGAGCTTGACCATGAAAATTTGAGTCCCTTCTCCGTTCTTGAAGCATCATTTTCAAATGAAAGCTACAACTTGACTGAAAGCTCGGACAGCACTAATGGTAAACTCAAAAGAATAGGTATTATATCAATGTTTAATTGCGGATAGACCCCCTCTACTATCGCCTAATTGTGGATAGACCCTCTAGGTTAAACAGTTGCAGATAGCCGTCCTGAGTGAATTTTTGACTCTTTTACCCTCAGAAAAAGAGAACTGTTCTTTGACAAATAGACCTCAAGAAGGTGAAAGAGTCGGGGGAAAAAGTTCACTCAGGGGGTTTATCCGGAATTGGGCGATAGTACATGGGTCCCATCTGCGACAATAGAACTACTGGTGGTCACTCCGTATTTAAGTTCGCCTTTCTTTTATGTGTGTTGCTTCTGAACACTTGATGTTTTCTTTTTCCAGGCGGCAAGACATGTTTATCATCCATCCAGGCCCAAAACAACATGAGCTTCATCTCAGTAGCTGAAACAGAGTTGTCAGATTCTGCCTCTTCTACACTAACTGAAAATTCAGATGCATCAGAAATTAACAAGGCAAGTCATACAAAATCAAGCAACCGGGAATTAGATTACATAAAGGAGATAGTATTCAACAATGCAACAACCTCCAAGGTTCTCGCTGGAGAAAAACTGAACCCGCTTCTCTTCGACAAGTTGGAAGCTAAGAGAAGGGTGGAGGACAAAGACAGTAGGTTGAGGAGAAAAACGCTATTTGATTGCGTCGATGAGTGCTTGGATTTGAAATGCAGCAGATACTTTAGGACTGGATATAAATCATGGTCTAAAGGTGTAACAGTTGTTAACGAAGAAAATTTGGCAAAAGAAATATACGATGAGATTTCGGGGTGGAATAGTATGGGAGATTGGATGGTGGATGAAGTTGTGGATAAGGACATGAGTAGCCATTTGGGAAAGTGGGTGGATTATGAGATTGAAGCTTTTGAAGCAGGAGCAGAGATTGAGAAGGAGATTGCAAATTCCTTGGTTGACGAAGTGATTGCTGATTACTTGATGAAAGCCCCTTGCTAATGAGATTGAAGCTTTTGAAGCAGGGTTGGAGATTGAGAGGGAGATTGTAAATTTCTTGGTTGTTGAAGTAATTGATGATTGCTTGATGATGGGGAAGTCTCCTAGCGCCAAATGTAAGTTTAAATAATTATGTTTCTCGTCTCTTAATTCATATTTTTGATTTGGAGGATCTGTTGGATAATTAAATTATGTAAGTAAAGTTAGTCGTTGAAAGCGTAGATGGTTTTGAATTGAACAAGTGAGACACTGGAGTACTTTCAACAGCTATAAATCCTTCTTCTTCTTTTCATCTGATGAGAAATACAAAAATGTTACCCAAAATTATTAGCATTTATCACTCTTTAAGTGGTTTCAAGTTGTACTCGGATGTTCTCTTGTTGCTATAGATGTAGTGTAGTTGGTTAGTACAACTGTTTGCTGTCAATATTAACACAAGTTTGGTGCTTGTTAGAGTATTAACTTTAGCAGTGTTACTGTCAATATAAATGCAAATGTGTTGTTTTTTAGAGCATTAATTATTATGTCGATGATTGCAGAAGAGGCTACATCCTATTTATAAGAGTTTTGCTATGGTACACTTTTAAAGTTTGTAAATCTTAAGGAGTTGCAATTAAGAGGGTGAACAATTTATCATAAACTTCATTATGTGAGGCTACATCTTATAAGCTATCTATCTATACAGATAACTCTGAGATTAATGGTTATAAATATCTACGTGATCCCGGAATCTCACGGCAGGTTAACCCAGTTTGTCTTTTGTTGATTTGGAGCTTGGCATAGGCTTTTGTTTGGTTTGTAGGATTAAGGCCGGGCTTGGGATTATAACAAAGACCACTGATGAAAGTTTCCTTGTTAGAAGCTTAATTGTAATCTAAACAGTCAATAACCTTTGCTATGATCCTAATTACCGCTAAGGGTGTGTTTGGATTTCAATGGGGTTAAGAGCAGTTACGGGAAACTAGGTGAGAGAAGGGAATGGAAGGGAAGGGAATTCTCTTCCCCTTGGTTACACCCCAATTTGGGGGGCAATAAATTTTATGTTATTAGGGAGTGAATTAGGGTGAATAACTTTACCTCCTAAATATTCCCAAATAAGATGAATGGTTCCCCCAACTTTCCTTCTCACTTATTCCCTCAATCGAAACAAGCCCTAAGTTTAGTCCTACACAAAACCCTAATCATAATCAACATCAAAGAAGAACTCCACATTCACAAAAAACGACATTAACTTGCTTCCAGATTTTAAGCGTCGCCTATGTAATAATAATGTCTAACCTTAAGATTATCCGCGTAGATACATAAGTATTCTTCAGATCATCTGTTTGGTTACACTATGCTTCAGAGTATCGAAATATTGTTATCATAAAATGTGCTAACCCTGGGACTAGGAGGACGAGTACCATAAATTACAAATGGTTGCGATCAATTTTATTAGCCCATCACTTACAACTTTCTAACCAAAACAAACATTATTAATTCATTATCAGCATCTTGTAAGTCTTAATTAACAAAAAAAAACAATATATAAACTTATACAAACAAACCCATGTTTAATTGCATCGAAGACGGTGCATAAATAGGGTCGGCAACATGCGGCTGCCACTTTGCGAGTGAAGAAACTTACCACGTTCTCAGCTCTGACATCGCCCACCGACCGACGAACGTGCCGTCCTCTCTCTTCCCCCACCTCCCACGCATCAATTTCCCAAAATACCCTTAAGTTTCACCCCCTTCGCTGAGTCCGAGGGCCCCCTTCTAGGCATCCCGCTCCCTACCAACATAAGGGGTATTTCGTAAACGAGCAACCTCGCCGTTTATTTCCCGCCACCGAGGGATCCGGTGTTCGGTAAGTTGCATCCCCGCGTGTTGTTAGATGACGTGTTCCTTTGGATCCTCTCGCGTTTGCGTCCTCTCTAGTTATATAGGTAACGGTAGCATCGGCCAATTGCGAATATAACCCACGTAGTTCTGTTTGTTGTAAAAAGACCCCTTGTAGTCTTATTTGTTGGAAACCCACCCCTTGAGTGAATTTATTTGACTCTAGAAATCGTTAAAAGTTTTAAAGGAGATAGATAGGTCGTCTATAATTGTATTGGTGATGATAGACACCTAATTGCTATTTTTTAACTTTTAAAAAAGTCGAAAAGGTTTACTAAGAAAGTGTACTCGCACTTCATCAACACTATATAAGGTCTATTCGCTACAAATAGAATTACAGAGAGTCTTTTTGCACAAATAGAATTATACAGGGTCTATTTGTAATTAGGTGATAATATGCGTCCCTTGCTCGCGAAAAACCCTATAGATAGAATAAATGTAATAATTTCATAACAAATTTTGTGCTATGAGACTAAATATAAAGACAATCAAATTATCAATAAATATCAAAATCACTATCGTGCTTTATCCTTCTCGACTCCATGCAACTTTTACAAACCCTCTATTGGATTTTTCTTTTGGTCTTTGACGCGATATATTTTTAAATGGAGTTGACTTTGAAGCTAAGTATTGTACTAATTTGTAGAACGTCGTTAATCACACCGGTGAGTGACCAGAAACTTGATAAACACGGTTTCACAAATTTACCCTTCTAACGTCATCAGTTCCACAAACAAATCCCGTAGCAACTCCCGCTTCGGGATAGTCAAGAAATGGCATTTCCGATATTATGTGGAAACATTAGGGGCAGTATGGGAACAAAGATTTACGTCACCTTCCCCTCGCTGTCATTTTAAACACTCCTTTTCTGCTCTCTCTCTCTCAGCTGAAGGAAGCAGATAGAGATGATAATGGAGCTTCGAAGCCCTAGCAATGGCGAAACCCTAGATGGCGGGAAAATCCCAAACCCTGGCGAGGACGTCCACCCATTCTCCGACGACATCGACAGCAGCTGCTCGACGCCGTACGTCAGCGCGCCGTCGTCCCCCGGCCGGAACCCTAACGGCTACTTCTTCAGCGCTCCGGCGAGCCCCATGCACTACGTCCTCTCCTCCGCCCCCTTCTCCGCCCTCGCCGCCGGCGGGATACCCAAGGGATCGTCGGAGCTCCTCGTCTCCGCCGGATCCTTCGAGTTCGACGGCGCGAACCCCAGCGGGTCGATGATCTCCGCCGACGAGCTGTTCTTCAACGGCCAGATCCGGCCGATGAAGCTCTCGTCCCACCTCCAGCGCCCTCAGCGCCTCTCGCCGCTTCAAGATCTGAACGAGGACGACGAAGAGGAGGCGAGCAGAGGCCGAGAAATGAGGTTCAGAAGCGGATCGGTTCATCGCCGAGCCAGATCGATGTCGCCGATGAGGAACTCTCGCTTCCAGTGGCAGAACGACGAAGAAGAAGAAGAAGAAGAAGAGAAGAAGGATCAGAAGCGGATCCAGATCTAGATCTGGATCCGAAAGAGAACGAAGAGGTCGCGCCTTCAGATTCGTCAGCATCCACCTCGAGATCGTCATCAACCGGTCGAAACTCGAAGCGCTGGATCTTCCTCAAGGACCTCCTCTACAGGAGCAAGAGCGAGGGAGAGCCAAGGAGAAGTTTTGGCACTCGATCTCCTTCTCCCCATCGAAATCCAGGACTCCAAGCCCCCGCCGATCCCGATCTCGTCGGAGTCCAAAGAGAGAGAGAAGCCGAAGACCGCCGTCACGTCGAAGAGGCCGAGTAACGGCGTCGGGAAGCGGCGGGGGCGCTGCCGTCGGCGCACGAGCGGCATTACGGCGAACCGAGCGCAGGCGGAGGAGATGAGGAAACGGACGTTCCTCCCTTACCGTCAGGGTTTGCTCGGCTGCCTAGGGTTTAGTTCCCGGGGTTACGGCGCCGTTAACGGGCTTCAGATCATCTGTTTGGTTACACTATGCTTCAGAGTATCGAAATATTGTTATCATAAAATGTGCTAACCCTGGGACTAGGAGGACGAGTACCATAAATTACAAATGGTTGCGATCAATTTTATTAGCCCATCACTTACAACTTTCTAACCAAAACAAACATTATTAATTCATTATCAGCATCTTGTAAGTCTTAATTAACAAAAAAAAACAATATATAAACTTATACAAACAAACCCATGTTTAATTGCATCGAAGACGGTGCATAAATAGGGTCGGCAACATGCGGCTGCCACTTTGCGAGTGAAGAAACTTACCACGTTCTCAGCTCTGACATCGCCCACCGACCGACGAACGTGCCGTCCTCTCTCTTCCCCCACCTCCCACGCATCAATTTCCCAAAATACCCTTAAGTTTCACCCCCTTCGCTGAGTCCGAGGGCCCCCTTCTAGGCATCCCGCTCCCTACCAACATAAGGGGTATTTCGTAAACGAGCAACCTCGCCGTTTATTTCCCGCCACCGAGGGATCCGGTGTTCGGTAAGTTGCATCCCCGCGTGTTGTTAGATGACGTGTTCCTTTGGATCCTCTCGCGTTTGCGTCCTCTCTAGTTATATAGGTAACGGTAGCATCGGCCAATTGCGAATATAACCCACGTAGTTCTGTTTGTTGTAAAAAGACCCCTTGTAGTCTTATTTGTTGGAAACCCACCCCTTGAGTGAATTTATTTGACTCTAGAAATCGTTAAAAGTTTTAAAGGAGATAGATAGGTCGTCTATAATTGTATTGGTGATGATAGACACCTAATTGCTATTTTTAACTTTTAAAAGTCGAAAAGGTTTACTAAGAAAGTGTACTCGCACTTCATCAACACTATATAAGGTCTATTCGCTACAAATAGAATTACAGAGAGTCTTTTTGCACAAATAGAATTATACAGGGTCTATTTGTAATTAGGTGATAATATGCGTCCCTTGCTCGCGAAAAACCCTATAGATAGAATAAATGTAATAATTTCATAACAAATTTTGTGCTATGAGACTAAATATAAAGACAATCAAATTATCAATAAATATCAAAATCACTATCGTGCTTTATCCTTCTCGACTCCATGCAACTTTTACAAACCCTCTATTGGATTTTTCTTTTGGTCTTTGACGCGATATATTTTTAAATGGAGTTGACTTTGAAGCTAAGTATTGTACTAATTTGTAGAACGTCGTTAATCACACCGGTGAGTGACCAGAAACTTGATAAACACGGTTTCACAAATTTACCCTTCTAACGTCATCAGTTCCACAAACAAATCCCGTAGCAACTCCTGCCTCGGGAAAGTCAAGAAATGGCATTTCCGATATTATGTGGAAACATTAGGGGCAGAATGGGAACAAAGATTTACGTCACCTTCCCCTCGCTGTCATTTTAAACTCTCTTTCTCTGCTCTCTCTCAGCTGAAGTAAGCAGATAAGAGATGATAATGGACCTTCGAAGCCCTAGCAATGGCGAAACCCTAGATGGCGGGAAAACCCCAAACCCTGGCGAGGAAGTCCACCCATTCTCCGACGACATCGACAGCAGCTGCTCGACACCGTACGTCAGCGCGCCGTCGTCCCCCGGCCGGAACCCTAACGGCTACTTCTTCAGCGCTCCGGCGAGCCCCATGCACTACGTCCTCTCCTCCGCCCCCTTCTCCGCCCTCGCCGCCGGCGGGATACCCAAGGGATCGTCGGAGCTCCTCGTCTCCGCCGGATCCTTCGAGTTCGACGGCGCGAACCCCAGCGGGTCGATGATCTCCGCCGACGAGCTGTTCTTCAACGGCCAGATCCGGCCGATGAAGCTCTCGTCCCACCTCCAGCGCCCTCAGCGCCTCTCGCCGCTTCAAGATCTGAACGAGGACGACGAAGAGGAGGCGAGCAGAGGCCGAGAAATGAGGTTCAGAAGCGGATCGGTTCATCGCCGAGCCAGATCGATGTCGCCGATGAGGAACTCTCGCTTCCAGTGGCAGAACGACGAAGAAGAAGAAGAAGAAGAAGAGAAGAAGGATCCAGAAGCGGATCCAGATCTAGATCTGGATCCGAAAGAGAACGAAGAGGTCGCGCCTTCAGATTCGTCAGCATCCACCTCGAGATCGTCATCAACCGGTCGAAACTCGAAGCGCTGGATCTTCCTCAAGGACCTCCTCTACAGGAGCAAGAGCGAGGGGAGAGCCAAGGAGAAGTTTTGGCACTCGATCTCCTTCTCCCCATCGAAATCCAAGGACTCCAAGCCCCCGCCGATCCCGATCTCGTCGGAGTCCAAAGAGAGAGAGAAGCCGAAGACCGCCGTCACGTCGAAGAGGCCGAGTAACGGCGTCGGGAAGCGGCGGGGGGCGCTGCCGTCGGCGCACGAGCGGCATTACACGGCGAACCGAGCGCAGGCGGAGGAGATGAGGAAACGGACGTTCCTCCCTTACCGTCAGGGTTTGCTCGGCTGCCTAGGGTTTAGTTCCCGGGGTTACGGCGCCGTTAACGGGCTCGCCAAAACTCTTAACCCCGTTTCGTCGAGGTAATCAAGGCTTTTAATTACCCTTTAATTAAGTTGTGTATAGTAATTTTTTTCGTACTTTTTTTAATGAAGGATGTTTCCGTAAAATATGTAGCTTTTTCCCTTTTTGTTGAAGGAAACACGTAATGTTATTATTTCCGGCATTTGTCTGTAATAATTTTTAATTTTAGCAAATTCTGTGATAGATAATGCAAGTCCTTTAATTAGTTAAAAATTAAAACGAATACCAAATCATGCATTTTATAGTAATAAATAGTACGTAAGCCGAGCTTGGGTGTTATTTAATTGCGTGTTGCATGTGAGAGGGGACGTGGCCGGCACGTGACATGCCGGGTGGGCCCGCCTTTCTATGCGAAAGGGGGCATTCTGGGAACAATTAAAAGCTCTGACAACGCACGTCACCCTTGGACAGAGAGATTTGTGGCTATTCCCAGAATATCCCTGCAGGTTCTAAGAAAGGCCCAAACAGTGGATAACAATCTTGTCAGTTAGCTCGTGGGCTTGGGCCCGATCGATCTGCCGAGCTGAGCCCACAGCGACAATGATGGGACTGGACGGTAGAGGTTGGGCCCAGCCCATGTGAGCAGGACAGCTGTTTGTTGGGTTTGTTTGGTATTAATGAGGGGGGTTGAAGTTGGTGAATGTGACAAAATGTGCTTTCTATTGAGTTGCTATAGTAAGTTAGAGGGGGTATGTTTATGATTCCCCAATGATGGAGAGTTTTAAGTAGAGAGGTAAATTTGTTTGGTTGGTTTGCCGTCAATGTATTAAGCGTCATGTCTGTGTGAGTACAAATCTTATCATGATATCTCTTCGAATATGCGATGGTAACGGGAGAGTGTCCAATTAAGGGGGTGTTTGGTTCATTTTCTTGAAATTTCAAGAAATATTTTCCACCCAAATATAGATTTCTTTGTAGAAATGTGGTTGGAAATGGGGTTTGGGTACAAGTTTTTTATATTATATTGGGTTGTGTCATATTTTTTTGTGTTTTCCTCCCAATTTGAGTGGAAAACTTTTCAAGAAAACTTGTACCTATTTTTGTACTCTATGGAAAAGTTTTCTATAAATTCAGTGTTGAACCAAACACAGTTTATAGAAATAGTAAGAAAATTTTTATTTACCAAATTGCCATTTCTCAAAAAAAATTCTTAAAAGATGTGAACCAAACACTCCCTTACTCAAATTCTGACCATCTTCTAATTAAAGAGGTAAGATGTTGCAATGTTCCACTATTAACTCGGAAACAACAATGTTCTTGAATTTCACTATTGTGATAATGAAAGTCTTAGGGTGTTTGGTTCATTTTCTTGAAATTTTAAGAAATGTTTTCCACTCAAATATAGATTTCTTTGTATTTCTTGAAAAATTTTAAGAAAAGTAATGAGAAGTAAAAAAGTACATGTTTTCTTTTTCTTTTGTTTGGTTCAAAACAAGAAAATGGGTCTTTTAACTTTATAGAAATATCAAGAAAATATAGAAATGTGGTTGGAAATGGGGTTTGGGTACAAGTTTTTATATTATATTGGGTTGTGTCATATTTTTTGTGTTTTCCTCCCAATTTGAGTGGAAAATTTTTCAAGAAAACTTGTACCTATTTTTGTACTCTATGGAAAAGTTTTCTATAAAGGTTTGTTTGTTTGGTTCAACATTATTATAGGAAAGCAAATCCTACAATTTGTAATATCTTATTTGATTCAAACCCAAATTATAAGATAACAAATTTTAAAAATTGGATGTTTTTGCACTTTTGGGATTCAACATTCTAAAAAAATTATTAAGATAAACATTAACTATGAAATTTCAAAGCCCAAAAAAATATACTTTTTGATCCCAAAATTCGTAATCCACACCTAATGTCAAAATTTTACGTGAACCAAACAGCCCCTAGTGATAAAAGGCAAGCAATACCTCTTGGTGGAAATTTATTTACTATTATAGTGAAAGTTGTTTCTTGTGGGAAGTGAGGGGAGTATCTTTTGCTGGATTGAGCCTTGAGGTTGCCCACTTCCATGATTCCCAACAATGGAGAAAATTCAAATAAAGGTGGCGTGCAATAAATTAGGTTCGTTGGTTGTGGCCAGTGTATTTTATGTTCCCTGTTTGTATAAAGTTGGAAGTTTCTTCATTTATTGGGCGTTGGTATAAATAATAATAATAATAAAGTTTACGAAGTTATTATGAACTATCTAGATTTTGCAGCAAATCTATTATTTGTTAGAGAAAGCAATGGAAAAACTTTTCAATTGGGTCCAGTGTTAGAAAGACTAATAACTCTAGTGGGAGTTTATATGATTTTAAAATAAAATTGAGAAATTAGGGGAACTGTCATAAAATATTTTGTAATCCTTATTAGATTATAACTATCTATAATTAAATAATCTCATAACCATATATTTAAATATATATTATTTAAAGGAAAAAAATTCATGTAGAAAGTCTCTCTACATAAAATCATGGGTTAATTTTAGAAAACCCCCTCAAGTAAAGTAGTGTCTCAGAACCAACCCCCTTTTCCTCCTCCTTTTTCCCCTCAAATTTGAGCATATTGTAGATAGTCCCCTCAACTATGAAAATTTGAGATAACTCGCCTAAACTTTTATCATTTAACACACCTCTAATTTTTAAGAGGTTGTTTATAATGTTTAGATGTTTAGGGTTTTTGACATATTTTATTTTTCAGTGGGTTCTATGTAATTTTTATTTATTATTTCGGGTTTTTGTGTAATTTTAAGAACTTTCACAGAAAAAACTGTTTTCTTCCGTCATTGGCCTTGAGGATAGTTTTGTCCATATAAATTTATAGAGTAACGTCATTATGAGAGTTAAGTGCAAATAATCAAAATATTTTGAGGTTTTTTGAATTTCCCAATGTTATTAGGGGTTAATAATAGTTTTAAAATTCTTTTACGGTTTGCTACAAAACATCAAAACTTAATAGGAATTTAGTTTAATTACCCAAGAAAATTATGAAAATAGAAAGGATGGATAGGTTTTGCAATACATGACAATTTTGTAAGAACTGATATTTTGAGGATATGATATATTGCCAAATTTTATGATAATCCCATCAACTTTGAAAAGATAAAATCGCCTCAACTATAGGGTATCTCACAAAACCCTAGTCTTTCACACTTTTCTCACCAAACCCCATGACATCATTTTAAAATATAAAATAAGTAAAATATCCTTATGAAAATCAACTCATTCAATTATAAAGAAACTCCTAACTAGTGAAATGAAAACTATTTTCAATTTATAGTATTTTTGCTCTCTTTCTCCTATTAAAAAATCAGAGTATTTTTTATGATTGAGGGTATTTTTATCTTTTCTTAATCATCTTTTGTCATGTGACATGCTAGACCTAATAGTGTTAGCTTTTTAGGGGTGAAGTAAGAAGAGTTCATGGGGTTACTCAATTTCTAAACTTGAGGAAGGTTATCTACAATAGGCTCAAACTTGAGGAGGGTGTTTCAAATTAAAATAGTTGAAGGGGTTTTCTTAAATTAAAATAGTTGAGAGGGCTTTCGAGACACACCCATATTTGAGGAGGGTTATAAAAGTTCAAGTGACTATCTCAAATTTTCATAGTTGAGGGGATTATCTACAATATACTCTAACGTGAAGGGGTTTTCTTAAATTAAAATAGTTGAAGGGGTTTTCTTAAATTAAAATAGTTGAAGGGGTTTTCTTAAATTAAAATAGTTGAAGGGGTTTTCTTAAATTAAAATAGTTGAAGGGGTTTTCTTAAATTAAAATAGTTGAAGGGGTTTTCTTAAATTAAAATAGTTGAAGGGGTTTTCTTAAATTAAAATAGTTGAAGGGGTTTTCTTAAATTAAAATAGTTGAAGGGGTTTTCTTAAATTAAAATAGTTGAAGGGGTTTTCTTAAATTAAAATAGTTGAAGGGGTTTTCTTAAATTAAAATAGTTGAGAGGGCTTTCGAGACACACCCATATTTGAGGAGGGTTATAAAAGTTCAAGTGACTATCTCAAATTTTCATAGTTGAGGGGATTATCTACAATATACTCTAACGTGAAGGGGTTTTCTTAAATTAAAATTGAGAAATTAGGGGAACTGTCATAAAATATTTTGGTTTTGTATAAAAACATCATTATATGTTTCTATTAGCTAAAATAACCATCTACCTCCTCAAAGTCAACAGCAAAGAGCGTGAGATTGAGCAATCAAGGGTACTTGTTTAAGCATGTGAAGTCCTTCAGTAACATGACATAATATAAGAGAGTAAATACAGTAAGCATTCAATACTTAGAAGTTTATGCAAGTTGAGGCAAGTAGTTGGACCACTTGCTAGCCAGAATTATTTTATTTATCTTGTCTCGAAAATTATCAGTGGGTTGTAATTAGTCAAAGATACAAAAGAGTTATTAGCAGAAAATGGAGCTTAGTGTGCATCACATAAATATCATGAATGTAATTGACTTATACATCAGTCTGCAAATATGAGATTATGAAGCAAGGAGGAAGTATCTGATCTGACTTTCTTTTAAAAGAGTGCGACAAGCCATCACAACATTTATATTTATATTTATATACTTACTAAAGTTATTGGGAGTTGTACTGTAGCAAACATCTTTTCAAGCTACAGTAACTCCCAATAACTTTAGTTAATTCTTTAATCCTTGGTTAATTAGTTAAATGAAAGATTAATTTATTTATGTTTATATATGTACCGTGGCTACATGGAAATGAACAGTAAATTTTCTATTAATTGCATATTAGCCCCTCGAATCTATGTCTGATTAGTCCTTCAAATTCTCAATAATTGCATATTAGCCCTTCAAATGCAATCATTGTTCATTACTCCCTCAAATTCTAAGGTCATTGTAATTTGGTACCTCAATGATGAAAATGCCTTCATCTAATATTTTTTAAAGGGTTATTTGTAATTTAGCATTTTAGAGGTATTTTACATAGCGTTGTTTAGATATATTGGTCCCTAAATCTTCAATAATTTCACATTAGTATCTCAATCTAAATAATTGCTCATTACTCCATCAAATCCTTGTCTTATTGCAAGTTTACCCCTCAATATCCAAAATACCATCATCCAATATTTTTAAAGAGTTGTTTGCAATTTGGCACTCTAAAGTTTACAATATTTTAAAACATTGATATACACAAGTTTATTTGACACTATGGTACCCCAAACATTCGCCATTTTTAACTTTGATACCCCAAACGTTTTCTAACACTTTGCTACCCTAACGTTTATACATTTTTAACTTTCATACCTTAAAGATTCTATTTTTTTACTTGGTACCCCAATATATTAACATTTTTAACTCTAATACCCTAAAGTTTAAGAAAAAGTTTAATGTATCAAAGTGTCAAAAACTTTGGGTATCAAAGTTAACAAGATATACACTTTGTCTTAACAAAAGTGTCCAAAAAAAACTTTGAGGTATCAAAATTAAAAGGTGTGAACTTTAGGATATCTAATTGCCAAAACCTTTGGTATTAAAGTTAAATGGTGTAAACTTTAGATTACCAAACTGTAAAT
Organism: Asparagus setaceus; assembly: GCA_012295165.1. NCBI lineage: Eukaryota > Viridiplantae > Streptophyta > Magnoliopsida > Asparagales > Asparagaceae > Asparagus > Asparagus setaceus. The sequence goes on from CM022705.1 coordinate 6,045,432, forward strand.
AATCTTTTTAAGCTAGATGAGCTTTAAGAGGGATATCATAACTAATATTTATTTTCATCATTAAGGAACCAAATTGTAAGACCCTTAGAATTTGAGAGACTAATAAGCAATTATTGAGATTTGAGGGACTAATATGGAATTATTGAAGTTGTGAGGGACTAATTTTCAAAAATATTTCTTTCTAAAACAAACGAGCCTTCATTTTATTTTATTTTTTCTTTTCTCCATACTAATTTGTTAATGCGTAATGACTACCAAGTCATTAGTATCATACAAATACTTTAGCTAATATTTTTCCAAATAAAATGAGCTTTTCTTTTTGCCTTTCTCCAAACTAATATGCTTAAAGCATTATTTTTTGCCTTTATCTACAATACAAAAAATTATTTTAAAAATTTTCATGGACTACTTTATCTATGATATAAAACCAAAAATATTTTTCTTGACAAGTTAATTTTTTTAAACCAAATGCTTAAACCATTTTCTTTGTTCGTTCATACTAATTTACCTATTTTGCAAATCTTAAAATATTTTTATCCACAAATTAAGAAAGAATTTTCTAAGCAAAGTATTTAACCATTATTTTTGATTTCATCATACAAATCAGCCATTGTGTGGATCAATTCTTGTTGATAAGGATAGTGTTCTAGTTTTATGAATATACTTTAACGGAAGATGCATTTTTTTTTACACCAAAAGAATATGACATATGATAAACTTTATGGCTTTTATATGTAAATACGAAATTATAGGCAATTTTAAATCCTTTCCGTCCAAATATATTCTTTTGTTGCTAATTTTGTCTCTATATTATGTCTTCCATTTTATAGGTGAATGTGATTTTCTTCAATTATTGACCTTTCTACTTAAATTCAATACATTTTTTATGCTTTTATATACGGTCCAGTTTGTATTGCTCATAGGAAGCCAAAAAGGGCGGAGTTGGTTTTCTCTAGTGTGAACTGGAACCCTCCTTTATGTATAAAGAGAATTTGGGGAACTCCTAAATGAACAAATAGCATATGTTATATCATAAAGACGCAAAAAACTGACATTTATTATATCATAAGTATCCATGTGCATTCTATTCTATTAAGAGATGGCACTTGGATTCTAATCTTACATGCACCTAAGAATCATCATCAAATTAAAACTATTCATAATTAGAAAATTTTGATAATAATATATTTTGTAATCCTTACTAGATTATACCTACCTATAATTAAATAATCTCATAACCATATATTTAAATATATATTATTTAAAGGAAAAAATTCATGTAGAAAGTCTCTACATAAAATCATGGGTTAATTTTAGAAAACCACCCTTAAGTAAAGTAGTGTCTCGAACCCCCTCCTCTTCCTCCTCCTTTTTTCCCCTCAAATTTGAGCATATTGTAGATAGCCCCTCAACTATGAAAATTTGAGATAACTCCCCTAAACTTTTATCACACCTCTAATTTTTTAAGAGGTTGTTTATAATGTTTAGGGTTTTTTTGACATATTTTTATTTTTCAGGGGGTTGTTCAGTAGTTTTCATATTTCAATGTGTTCTTTTGTAATTTTTAGATTTTTAGTCGGTCGTTGGTAATTTTCAGTGGGATTATGTAATTTTTATTTATTATTTCAGGGTTTTGTGTAATTTTAAGAACTTTCACAGAAAAAAGCTGTTTTCTTCCGTCATTAGCCTTGAGGATAGTTTTGTCCATATAAATTTATAGAGTAACGCCATTATGAGAGTTAAGTGGAAATAATCAAAATATTTTGAGATTTTTTTAATTTCCCAATGTTATTAGGGGATAATAATAGTTTTAAAATTCTTTTACGGTTTGCTACAAAACATCAAAACTTAATAGGACTTTAGTTTAATTACCCAAGAATATTATGAAAATAGAAAGGATGGATAGGTTTTGCAATACATGACAATTTTTGTAAGAACTAATATTTTGAGGATATGATATATTGCCAATTTTTATGATAATCCCGGTCAACTTTGAAAAGATAAAATCAGCCTCAACTATAGGGTATCTCACAAAACCCCTAATCTTTCACACTTTTCTCACCAAACCCACGACATCATTTTAAAATATAAAATAAGTAAAATATCCTTTTGAAAATCAACTCATTCAATTATAAAGAAACTCCTAACCAAAGGAAATAAAAACTATTTTTCAATTAATGATTTTTTCTCTCTTTCTCCTATCAAAAATGAGTATTTTTTATGATTGAGGGTATTTTGATCTTTTCTTAATTATCTTTTTATCATGTGACATGCTAGACCTAACAGTGTTAGCTTTTTAGGGGGTGAAGTGAGAAGAGTTCATGGAGGTTACTCAAATTTTTAAACTTGAGGAAGGTTATCTACAATAGGCTCAAACTTGACGATGGTATCTCAAATTAAAATAGTTAAAGGGATTTTCTGAGACACACCCCATATTTGAGGGGATTATAAAAGTTCAAGTGATTATCTTAAATTTTCATAGTTGAGGGGATTATCTACAATATACTCTAACGTGAAGGGGTTTTCTTAAATTAAAATAGTTGAGGGGTTTTCTAAAATTAACCCATGATTTTATGTAGAGAGGCTTTTAACATGAGTTTTTTCGTTTAATTGCTATATTAAATATATAATTATGAGATTTTTTAATTATAGATAGCTATAATCGATAAGGATTACAAAATATTTAATTATTAGAATTTTTTAATTATGGATAGATTTAATTTCTTTGAAAATTTAGGTGAATATAAAATTAGGTGTCCACATATCATCTTCTAATAGGATAAAAAGATATGTGGATACTTATGGTATAACACATGTTAACTTTTGTATCTTGATAATGTAAGGCATGTCAATTTTTTTGACCTCTAGGAATTCCACCAATTTCTCTTTAATATAAAGGAAGGATTACTATCTACCTCATGAAAGTAAACAAAGAGTGTGAGATTAGAAAAATTCTTAGGTGCTCAATGGATATCAAGGTGGCATACACCGCACCAATAAGAGTAGCACATATGGCACAAACCACATGAAAAAAAGAAGAAGATGATGGTATAAAATAATATTTATTATGCTACAAGTTCTATTCCTATTAGTGTGGTGCATGCCACATGGTGCTCATGGAGCACCTAAGAATTGGTGTTGTTTACGCATCTAAAGGCAGAATCTCTGGGCTGACCAAGTTGGTCATCTCCTTCACTGAAGTCCTTCACTAATAAAAGAGAGTAAGTATCGTCTAAAAGTCATCAATCATTTTATCATTAGTTAAAAATATCAAAGAGTTATTAGCACAAAATGTAGTGTAGTGTGCATCACATAAACATCGTGAATGCAATCAACCTACAGATCAGTTGGTTGATATGGGAATTATGAAGCAAAGATGACATGTGCGGTCCGATGCTCTTTTCGATATGTACTCGCCAAATAAGTGTAACTGACATAACTTAACAAAAAAAGTGTGACAAATAATCAAAAAACTAACGAGACTCAGTACACCCACCGCGGGTGACCTTGACGGTTAGAAGGTTCTAATATGTCTCCCACGGTCTAGGGTTCAATTCTGAATTAGGTTATCCAAAAAAAAAATTTGACGAGACTCAGTGCTAGAACTTTCACAAGCTGTGAAAGCAATAGAAAAACTTTTAATTGGGTCCAGTGTTAGAAAGACTGATAACCCTAGTGGAAGTTTATATGATTTTAAAATAAAATTGAGAAATTAGGGGAACTGTCATAAAATATTTTGGTTTTGTATAAAAACATCATTATATGTTTCTATTAGCTCAAATAACCATCTACCTCCTCAAAGGCAATAGCAAAGAGTGTGAGATTGAGTAATCAAAGGTACTTGTTATTAAGCCTTTGATTCTTTGACGGCAGAATCTCTGAGCTTACAAAGTTGTCAAAGAACTGACCAAGTTGGTCATCTCGTTCACTGAAGTCCTGCAGTAACATAACATAATATAAGAGAGTAAATACAGTAAGCATTCAATTCTTAGAAGTTTATGCAAGTTGAGGCAAGTTGTTGGACGACTTGCTAACCAAAATTTTTATTTATCTCGTCTTGAAAAATATCAGTGGGTTGTCATTAGTCAAAGATACAAAAGAGTTATTAGCAGAAAGTGTAGCTTACTGTGCATCACATAAATATCATGAATGTAATTGACTTATATAGATCAGTCTGTAAATATGAGATTATGAAGCAAGGAGGAAGTATCTGGTCTTACTTTCTTTTAAATTTGTGCTCGTGAGATGTTTCTTCTTTTTTGTGTGAAAGAGCAAGATAAGTGTAACTGACATGACTAATGAAAAAGAGCATGACAAGCCATCACAAAATTGATAAGGATAGCGTTCTAGTTTTATGAATATACTTTAATGGAAGATGCATTTTTTTTTTACACAAATGAATATGACATATGATAAACTTTATGGCTTTTTTATATGTAAATACTAAATTATAGGCAATTTTAAATCCTTTCCGTCCAAATATATTCTTTTGTTTCTAATTTTGTCTCTGTATTATGTCTTCCATTTTATATAGGTGAATGTGATCTTCTTCCATTATTGACCTTTCTACTTAAATTCAATACATTTTTATGCTTTTATATGGTCCAGTTTGGATTGCTCATAGGAAGCTAAGAAAGGGCGGAGATGGTTTTCTCTGGTGCGAACTGACCGGTCATTTATATGTAAAGAAAACTTGGTGGAACTCCTAAATGAGCAAAAAAATAACATATGTTATATCATAAAGACACAAAAAACTGACATTTATTATATCATAAGTATCCACGCCTTCTATTCTATTAGGAGACGGCATGTGTATTCTAATCTTATATGCACCTAAGAATCATCATCAAATTAAAACTATCCATAATTAGAAAATTTTAATAATATAATATTTTTAAATTTTTATTAGATTATAACTATCTATAATTAAATAAACTCATAGCCATATATTTAAATATATATTATTTAAAGAAAAAAAACTCATGTAGAAAGTCTCTCTATATAAAATCATAGGTTTAATTTTAGAAAACTCCCGTCAACTAAAGTAGTGTCTCATAACCACCACCACCCTCTCAAATTTGAGCATATTGTAGATAGCCCCCTCAACTATGAAAAATTGAGATAACTCCCCTAAGCTTTTATTATTTAACACACCTCTAATTTTTTAAGAGGTTGTTTATAATGTGTAGATGTTTTGGGGTTTTTTGACATATTTTTATTTTTCAGTGGGTTGTTCATAGTTTTCATATTTTAATGTGTTCTTTTGTAATTTTTATATTTTTAATGGGTCGTTGGTAAATTTCGGTGGGCTTTATGTAATTTTTATTTATTATTTCAGGTATCGTGTAATTTTAAGAACTTTCATAGGAAAACAACTGTTTTCTTCCGTCATTAGCCTTGAGGATAGTTTTGTCCATATAAATTTATGGAGTAACGCCATTATGAGAGTTAAGTGCAAATTAATAATCAAATATTTTGGTGTTTTTTAATTTCCCAATGTTATTAGGGGTTAATAATAGTTTTAAAAGTTTTTTGCGGTTTGCTACAAAACATCAAAACTTAATAGGACTTTGTTTAATTACCCAAGAAAATTATGAAAATAGAAAGGATGGATAGGTTACCCAAGAAAATTATGAAAATAGAAAGGATGGATAGGTTTTGTAATACTTGACAATTTTGTAAGAACTGATATTTTGAGGATATGATATATTGCCAATTTTTTATGATAATGCCAGTCAACTTTGAAAATTAGATAAAATCCGCCTCAACTATAGGGTATCTCACAAAACCCCTAATCTTTCACACTTTTCTCACCAAACCCCACGATATCATTTTAAAATATAAAATAAGTAAAATATCATTTTGAAAATCAACTCATTCAATTATAAAGAAACTCCTAACTAGTGAAATAAAAACTATTTTTAGTTTATAGTGTTTTTGCTCTCTTTCTCCTATCAAAAACATAGTGTTAGCCTTTTAGGGGTGAAGTAAGAAGAGTTTATGGGGTTACTCGAATTTCTAAACTTGAGGAAGGTTATCTACAATAGGCTCAAACTTGAGGAGGGTGTTTCAAATTAAAATAGTTGAGAGGGGCTTTCTGAGACACACCCCATATTTGAGGAGGGTTATAAAAGTTCAAGTGACTATCTCAAATTTTCATAGTTGAGGGGATTATCTACAATATACTCTAACGTGAAGGGGTTTTCTCAAATTAAAATAGTTGAGGGGGTTTTCTAAAATTAACCTATGATTTATGTAGAGAGGCTTTTACATGATTTTCCCCTTTAATTGCTATATTTAAATATATAATTATGAGATTTTTTAATTATGGATAGCTATAATCGATAAGGATTACAAAATATTTAATTATTAGAATTTTCTAATTATGGATATATTTAATTTGATGAAAATTTAGGTGAATATAAAATTAGGTGTCCACATATCATCTTCTAATAGGATAAAAGGATATATAGATACTTATGGTATGACACATGTTAACTTTTTGTATCTTTATAATATGAGGCATGCCAATTTTTTGGGCCTCTAGTAATTCCACCAATTTCTCTTTACATATAAAGAAAGGATTACTATCTACCTCATGAAAGTTAGCAAAGAGTGTGAGATTAGAAAAATTCTTAGGTGCTCAATGAATACCAAGGTGGTATTCACTGCACCAATAGGAATAGCACATATGGCACAAACCACATGAAAAAAAGAAGAAGGTGGTATAAAATAATATTTATTGTGCTACAAGTTCTATTCCTATTAGTGTGGTGCATGCCATATGGTGCTCAGGAAGCACCTAAGAATTGGTGTTGTTTACGCATCTGAAGGCAAAATCTATGGGCTGACCATGTTGTTCATCTCCTTCACTGAAGTCCTTCGGTAATAATAAGATAGTAAATATCGTCTAAAAATCATCAATGGTTTTATCATTAGTTAAAAATATCAAAGAGTTATTAGCACAAAATGTAGTTTAGAGTGCATCACATAAACATCGTGAATGCAATCAACCTAGAGATCAGTTGGTTGATATGGGAATTATAAAGCAAAGATCGACACGTGCGGTCTGATGTTCTTTTAGATATGTACTCGCTAAATAAGTGTAACTGACATGACTTAACAAAAAAAGCGTGACAAGTCATCAAAAAACTAACAAGACTCGGTACACCTACCGCGGGTGACCTTGACGGTTGGAAGGTTCTAATATGTCTCCCACGGTCTGGGGTTCAATTCCAAATTAGGTTATCAAAAAAAAAAATCAATAAATATAAAAAACTGCCGAGACTCGGTGCGTTTGTTTTACGAACATGTGTTCAGAGGAGATGCATGTGTACATGGTGAATGTTATATATGATAAACTTTAAGTTTTTTTCATGTGTCAACTAAATATAGGTAATATTTACCTTTTCCGTCCAATTATTTTAATTGTTAATTTAGTCTCCAACTTTTCCCTCCCGTTGTATAGGTCAATGTGATTCTTCCATTAGTAACCTTTCTACTTAAATTCGTTAGTTTTCTGGTTATTTCCATGTCAGCCAATCTTCAAAACCTACAACAAATCTTCGATGTACCAAACTTACAGATAATCTGGTTTTCTCTAGTGCGACTTTAGAATGTTTTATATTTTTTAATATATTTTTTATTTGTTTTGTGCAAGCTCTTTGCTTTAGAGCCGTTGTACCCTTCACTCAACTAAAGCCCAAGTTAGGCCCAACATTACCAAGCAGGCCAAACTGCGGTCATTTTCCTTTTTTAGCCCAAGCCCCTAAATTGAACATGACTCAGAAAAACTAGTATTTTGATGCATGCGATGCATGTTTTGATTATTATTAAGTAATGATCCTCTCTCATGTTTTGATTATCATGTTTAAGTAATGATCCTCTCTCATGTTTTGATTATCATGTTTAAGTAATGATCCTCTCTCATGTTTTGATTATCATGTTTAAGTAATGATCCTCTCTCATGTTTTGATTATCATGTTTAAGTAATGATCCTCTCTCATGTTTTGATTATCATGTTTAAGTAATGATCCTCTCTCATGTTTTGATTATTATTAAGTAATGATCCTCTCTCATGTTTTGATTATTATTAAGTAATGATCCTCTCTCATGTTTTAGATTTCTTGAGGAGTTTTAAGAATTATCATCGCTCTTAATGGGTTCGAATAAATTCAATTACCATGAGAATAGTGATTGATCAGTTCTTGAACACGTTATTATACTGCGAGAGAAGATAGTAATTAAATTAGGATAATTCCCTACAAGAGTGGACATTCGCGTTAGAGAGAGGATCATTACTTAAACATGATAATCGTTATTGTGAGTGATTAATATTTTCATGGCCAATTTTATAGGATCGTGATCCACCACAACGACGATTATCATGTTTAAGTAATGATCCTCTCTCATGTTTTGATTATTATTAAGTAATGATCCTCTCTCATGTTTTGATTATTATTAAGTAATGATCCTCTCTCATGTTTTGATTATTATTAAGTAATGATCCTCTCTCATGTTTTAGATTTCTTGAGGAGTTTTAAGAATTATCATCGCTCTTAATGGGTTCGAATAAATTCAATTACCATGAGAATAGTGATTGATCGGTTCTTGAACACGTTATTATCTTTGAGAGAAGATAGTAATTAAATTAGGATAATTCCTACAAGAGTGGACATTAGCGTTAGAGAGGATCATTACTTAAACATGATAATCGTTGTTGTGAGTGAGTAATATTTTCATGGCCAATTTTATAGGATCGTGATCCACCACAACGACGATTATCATGTTTAAGTAATGATCCTCTCTCTAATGCGAATGTCCACTCTTGTAGGGAATTATCCTAATTTAATTACTATTTTCTCTCGAGTATAATAACGTGTTCAAGATGATCAATCCCTATTCTCATAGTAATTGAATTTATTGAACCCATTAAGAGCGATGATAATTCTTAAAACTCCTCAAGAAATCTAAATCTAACATTCATAAATTCAAGAAAAATCAAAACATTATGTGATAATTATGTCGTTGGGCTTCACCCAACCCTAGAATAAAGAGATTACTCACTCATATTTGAATAACAAGTCATGAAAATAGTAACAATCATTAAACTCATCATGTGTAGAGATTAAAAGAAAGAGAGTGAAGAAACTCTTAGTCTCAATGATAATCTTCACTTGAAAGTTGCTTGAATTCAATCCTTCAATGAAAACTTATATATTAGGCTAAGAACCAGAGGTGAAGTTATAATATCGAACTCTAGAATAGAACCTAAAATTCTAAATCACGAGAATAGATTTAGATTTCTTGAGGAGTTTTAAAATTATCATCGCTCTTAATGGGTTCGAATAAATTCAATTACCATGAGAATAGTGATTGATCGGTTCTTGAACACGTTATTATCTTTGAGAGAAGATAGTAATTAGATTAGGATAATTCCCTACAAGAGTGGACATTCGCGTTAGAGAGAGGATCATTACTTAAACATGATAATCGTTGTTGTGAGTGAGTAATATTTTCATGGCCAATTTTATAGGATCGTGATCCACCACAACGACGATTATCATGTTTAAGTAATGATCCTCTCTCATGTTTTGATTATCATGTTTAAGTAATGATCCTCTCTCATGTTTTGATTATCATGTTTAAGTAATGATCCTCTCTCATGTTTTAGATTTCTTGAGGAGTTTTAAGAATTATCATCGCTCTTAATGGGTTCGAATAAATTCAATTACCATGAGAATAGTGATTGATCGGTTCTTGAACACGTTATTATCTTTGAGAGAAGATAGTAATTAAATTAGGATAATTCCCTACAAGAGTGGACATTCACGTTAGAGAGAGGATCATTACTTAAACATGATAATCGTCGTTGTGGTGGATCAGGATCCTAGAATTCTTCATCATTTGATTTCTTTCAAGGTTTATTCATTTTAGTTTATTTTAATATTTTATTCTAATTCATTCGTACCTTGAATTGCCTGGATAATTGCTAACTATCTAGGCAAATCGATGTACAAATGAATTAGAATGAAATAATGAAATAAATTAAAATGAATAAACCTTGGAAGAAATCAAATGATGAAGACTTCTAGGATCGTGATCCACCACAACGACGATTATCATGTTTAAGTAATGATCCTCTCTCTAACGCGAATGTCCACTACAAGTCGATTGACTCTTGATTCATTCTAGTGTGATTTATGCTTGAATTCGATCTTTACTCTCTTTCTTTTAATCTCTGCACATAATGAGTTTAATGATTGTTACTATTTTCATGGCTTGTTATTCAAATATGAGTGAGTAATCTCTTTATTCTAGGGTTGAGTGAAGCCCAACGACATGATTATCACATAATGTTTTGACCTTTTCTTGAATTTATAAATGTCAATGACTCTTGATTCATTCTAGTGTGATTTATGCTTGTAAATTTGTTGGCCACTTATTTACATGACTTAGATATTAGGCGAAAAACCGAGAGGTGAAGTTATAATATCGGAACTCTAGAATAGAACCTGAAATTCTAAATCACGAGAATAGATTTAGATTTCTTGAGGAGTTTTAAGAATTATCATCGCTCTTAATGGGTTCGAATAAATTCATTATTTAGTTGATGACCTTAGGTCGCCATTCCATCAAATTTTGATGTGATGATAGAGCTACAACTTGTTGTTGACCACTTATTTACATGAATTAGATGGAGTTATAATATTTGATTACTTCACCTGATAAAATATTGAACGAGGATACAAAGATGGAGGAGCTAGCACGAGATTGGAGGGTAAAAAGAAGGGAAACAAGCTTGGTTCGTTGATGTTGGCAGTTTTGATACCCTTTTAGTTTTTCGAGCATAACTTTCATATATGATATGATTTTGAGCTGATTCAAGTTGCTAGGGAAAGCCAAGAGATAGAGCTACATAACATGAAAAATTTTCAACTTGTTAAGAGAGTCATGGAACTTAGAAAATTGGAAGAAATTGTGAAAATTTTAAAACCTTTTTAGATTTTTCATTCATTATTCATTATTCATTAATCTTCATGTTAATTTTATGATATTATATATTATTTATGTTGTTTTTTGGTATTTTAAAACGAGGCTCGCACGATTAAAAACCTTTCTTCTTTAAATAGAATAAACATCTACCTTCTTTGTACCCTTGCCTTATATTTTTCTTTTCCAATGCTCATTGCGTTATACTCCCTTGGCCATCCATATGACGGAAAAAAATACCACCAAAAGAAGGGGGAAAAAAAGTTACAAACATGTTACATGAATGGTGATGACAATAATATTTGTAGTCTTGCTTCATACAACAAAATTTTGTATGAATTCGACATAAGAACACAACTTCTTGATTCAGGGAAGTAAGTGTTCATTTTTTTAATCTATTCTGTTGATAGATATTTCTACATAGTAGGAGTGCTAAATCCGATGCTCTACATGGCTACAAATTTTTTTCCACGAAGAGGTATCCCCATAATTTATTATGGATGGAACTAATCCCCACTCGCGCTTCGTGGCTGGCGCCGGCGCGAAGGTTTTCATTTATATAAAAGACAAGTAATTATTGTTGTTGCTTGCTTCAGCCTCATGATCATGATAATGTTTCATCGCAGGACTTTTTCCTGAACATTTATCTTGAAATCCAAAACAAATTGCATCTTGTTATGCTGAAAACTATGATAAAAGAATCAAAATAGGACTGTTTTTTTTTTTAATTACTTATTGATTGTTTTGGACATTCATAATAAGATAAATGAAAAATAGATAACAAATAAGCATAAAGTTTGCTTACCTTTGCTCATCGTCATCTTTTCTCATCCCGTAAGTGAAAGCAAATTGCTCGTCTCGAAAACTACAAATTGGTAAACCAATTTAAGTTAATACAGTTGAGTAATTCAAATCCCGAACAAAAAGTAAATAGACTTCATCACAAAGAGAAAAAGGAATAAACTAAAAAACCACTTACCAAAAGAAAATAGGAGGAAAAGTCAACTTCTTTCTTTGGTCCTCGACAATATTTGGGTCTCAACTACTTCATGAAATCGCCATGAGAGAAAATATAAGGTTTCTTTGAAGTTTACGATTGTATTAGGAAAATGACTCATGCTAGAAAATCAAAATGTTTCCTCATAGAATTATGTAAAAACTAGGATCGGATCCTTTTATAGGTAAACTATGTTTACAGTCTAATCACGTGACGGATGCTAGTGTATATCACCAAATCAGCACAATAAGTGGGTTTCATTTATCTTTTATTTATTTTTTTTTAAATTTTTTTATTTTTTTATTTTTTTTTGAGACAAAGAACGGGGCATCAAAGCCCCATCCTATCTAACATTAACAAAAGGTTGTTACAAAAAGAAACCATACCCTCAACTCCAAGAGTATGATTTACAAAGTTTTACAAAGTCTTAGGACCATACAAACATATATCACACCTAGATAAGCATAAACCAGTATGTAACAGCAGCAAAAGTAAACATGTTATCGAAAAAAAAAAATATCTACTGATAAAACCCAGTGAAGCTTCATCATTCATTAGCAATTGCTCGACACGCATCATCACATTGATCTTCCAGTCTCTTGTTACGCTTCTCCTGTGCTCGAATGTTCCTGGTAGTCAAAGATGAGTGTCCTATCCAGAAATATGAGAAGCGTAAAATTTTTTGAAGAACAACAAGAGATCTACTTTTTTTATTAAATCAGCAAACAGTCTATCCTTACGCTCCTGCCATATACACCAAACGGCAGCGCAAAGATGTACATCATGTTTCATCTTCATTTCAGTATTGGCCAAAGTTTTTTTGGGGATTCCATACGAAAATCTGTTAGTATTTTGTTTGTAAAAACAATATAGTCCCACATCGGATACTTGAGCATTCTTTTAGAGGTTTAAAAGCATTAAATGTTTATTGGGCTTTGATAAATGGGCCAAAGTATAGACCTCTAAACCCGCTATATGGTAGCTAATGCGCGCATTTTGAGCGATTATTAGACGACTTAGCACGCTTTGTTGCCGCTAAAATATTATAACTTTTACTATATATATTTTGAATATATTATTTTGTTTATTGTTATTTTAAAATTTTAAATTATTAAAATATCAATAGACAAGGATCATGGAAGAAGGCCGTTGAAAAGTGACTTATTCCAAAGGGTGTTTTGAAAGGTTGTATTTGTTGGAAACACTTTTCAAATCTATAAATAGCCTATGATTTCAAACATTTGTTAAAAATAACTTCATTCTTAAAAACGTTTCTCTCAAAACATCTGCAATACTACAAACTTGTTTCACAAAGAGTTCTTGGAAAATTCCGATTTGCTTCGGAATTTTCAAATTTCTGTATCTCGGGAAGAATATTTGTATTAACCAAGCAAATTTGAATATCAAGTGGGGCAAATAATTCTTTAAGGAAAGTGTTTCATCGTAAATTGTCTCCTTCATTATTTTACTAACAATCTTAAAGAATTATTATCTGCTACAATGGAGTCGAGTCAATCAAGGTGATGAATCAAGACATGGTCAAAGCTGGACCGATTCGGCGGGAATAACTTCTACCGGCAAGACAAGATGATGTTCCTTCTTACAAAGATTAAAGATTTCCTACATCCTCAACCCCAACCTCGCAAACTTATAGAAGATCCAAAACCAAGTGCGACGGAAACAACCTACGAGGGCGAGATAGAAGAAATCAAGAAGCAAAAGGCTAAACGGAGGAAGATGAAGTCTTTGTGTCGCGGTCACATTCGAACACACTTCGAGGCCGGCTATATGATCTTTTCACGAGGATAAAGTCGACAAGGGAAATCTGAACGACCGGAATTTAAATACAAAGCCGAGGAGGAAGGTACAAATAAGTATTTAATTGCAAAATATCTAGAATATAAGATGGTTGATGACAAGTCCGTCCTAGAGCAAGTTCATGAATTGGAGGTTACGTTAATAAGATTCATGTTCGAAAATAGTTCTTCCGAATCTTTTCAAGTTCTTTGCAATTATTGCAAAACTACCCTCAACTTGGAAAGATTACTCGAAGAAAGCGATGCATAAAGCGAGGACATCTCTTTGGAACAACTTCAAGAATCTTGAATTGAAGAGGAGTCACGCTTACGTGATTCGAAAAATTCTATCCAAAGTGATTCTAAGGTCCACATAGTGGAAAAGAATGAATCTTCGGTGAAAAATGGGAACCTTCAAGTAAAGAAAAGTGGACAACACTTTAAAAGAAAGAATTTTCGGAAGAAAAGGGATCTGTTTTATTTGCGGTAAGCTGGACATTTTGCTAGAGAATGCCGTCCACGAGAAAAATAATAATGCAAAACCAAAGGCTTCGCAAATATGATAGAGGAGAATCGGTCGCTATGATTTCAAATCAATATGACTTCGCTCACCGATGGTGGCTTGATTCGGTGCAACAATCCACGTTTGCAAGGACAAATCCATGTTCAAAGGTTTTGAAGAAAATTCGAAATTATAGAAGTGCAAATGGGGAATAATACTTGTGCAAAAGTTCTTTGGAAAGGGACTGTTGAAATTGATTTTACTACGGAAAGAAATTGACTCTTATAAATGTTTTGTATGTACGAAATTAGAAAGAACTTAGTTTCGTTGACCTTCTTTGTAAGAAAGGGTTTCGGTTGCTTTTGAGTCAAACAATGTAATCTGTCTAAGAGCGGGTGTTTGTGGGAAAGGGCTACTCTTGTGATGGAATGTATCAACTCAAGATTAATAATAAAATTATGTCTTACGCTTATATTGTTGAATATTCTTACTTATGGCATGATCGCTAGCACATTTAAATTTTCGTTATTTAAAAATATGAAAAATTAGACTTGGTTAACTTTAATGGTGAATTTGATAAATGTGAAATCGTGCTAAGTCTAAATTAACAAAGAAATCTTTTCCAAGTGTTTCTGAAAGATTCTAAAGTTTTAGATTTAATACATTCGATATATGTGAATTAAATGGCATGCTAACTAGAGGAGGAAAAAGATATTTTATTACTTTTGTTGATGATTGCAGAGAGATATATGTATGTTTATCTTTTAAGAACAAAAGATGAAGCTTTTGACATGTTTAAAAATACAAAATAGAAGTTGAAAATCAACTTGAAAAGAAAATTAAAGTGTTACGTTCGATAGAGGGTGAATATTTTTCGATAATTTTAATACTTTTGTGAAGAACATGGCATTATTCATCAATGCACGACACCTTACACTCCCCAACAGAATGGTTTAGTAGAAAGAAAAATAGAACTTTACAAGAAATGATAAATTGTATGCTTAATAATGCTAAGTTACCTTTAAATTTATGGGGAGAAGCACTTTACACGACATGTTATATACATAATAGAATTCCCTCTAAAAGTCAAATTTAAGCCCTTATGAACTATGGAAAGGTAGAAAACCTAATCTGTCATATTTTAAAGTGTGGGGTGTTTGGCTTATTATAGAGTTCCCGATCCTAAAAGAACAAAACTTGGACCTAGAGCTATTAAAAGTGTTTTTGTGGGTATCTTGAAAATAGTAAAGCATATAGACTACTTGATTTATCTTCTAATACCATTGTTGAATCTAGAGATGTTGAATTTTTGAAAATAAGTTTTCTATAGATTACGACAATGTTGAAAATGTTCCTATTGCATAATTCTAGTAATATTTCTAGTTCTAATTTTCATGCTAAGGAAACTAGTACATCTAAAGAAATATCAGAACCAAGAAGAAGTACTAGAATAAGAAAAGAAAAATCTTTACCTTGATTTTATTTCTCTGAACAAATTATTTTTCTTGTTGAAGGTGATAGAAACAACAATGTGTTAAATAAACATCCTATAAGTTTTAATCCGGATGATGATCCTAAAACCTTTATAGAAGCAATGTCATCTAGAGATGCTTCATTTTGGAAAGAAGTCGCCAATGATGAAATGGATTCTATAACGGTAATAATACTTGGATTTTAGTAGACTTACCTCAAGGATCAAAGCCAATAGGATGTAAATGGGTTTTAGAAGAAAATATCATTCGATGGTTCTATTCAAGCTTTTAAGGCTAGATTAGTCGCCAAAGGGTTTAGACAAAAAGAAGGCATTGATTATTTTGATACATATGCACCTGCTGTAACGATAACATCTATTAGAATTCTTATTGCATTGGCATCTATACATAAATTATTTGTGCATCAAATGGATGTCAAGATCAGATTTTTAAATGGAGATTTAAATGAGGAGGTTTACATGGAACAACCGGAAGGTTTTATTCTTCCAGAAATGAAAGAAAAGTTTGTAAACTAATTAAATCTCTTTATGGTCTTAAACAAGCACCAAAACAAATGGCATGAAAAATTTGATTCTGTTATTTTGTCTTATGGTTTCAAACATAATAGTGTCGATAAGTGTATTTATTCTAAATTCAGCGATAAATATGGTGTACTTGTTTGTTTGTATGTCGATGACATGTTAATATTCGGTACAAACATGATTGGCATAAATGAGACAAAAGAGTATCTATCTTCTATGTTTAAAATGAAAGATTTAGGAGATGAGATACTATTTTAGGGATTAAAGTTAGAAAACATAGTGGGGTTTTCTTTAAGCCAATCACATTATATTGAAAAAATATTAAATAAATTTAATCATCTTGGTTTTAAAGAAGTTAACACTCCATTTGATCCCAAAGTTAAATTGATCGCCAATTCGGTAGAGTCGTAGTACTTGAGTATGCTAGTGCAATTGGTTCTTTAATGTATGCTATGCATTGTACTAGACACGATATTGCATTTCTTTGTATGCAAATCAAGTAGATACACTAGTAATCCAAGTGTAGAACATTGGAAAAGTATTTCCGTGATTTTTAGATATTTAAAGAAGACCAAAAATCTTTGTTTGTTCTATAATGATTATCCTACTGTGTTAGAGGATACACCGATGCAAGTTGGATGACTAGTGTTGGAGACAATCAATCCACTTGGAATGGTTTTACACTTGGTGGAGGAGCAATTTCTTGGTGAGCAAGAAACAAACATGTATCTCACACTCCACCATGGAATCTGAATTCATTGCTTTAGCAAAGAATCGGTAAAGATTTGAATGGATTAGAAATTTATTGCTAGACATTAAATTATGGCCTAGTCCAATGCCTCCTATTTCTATCCATTGTGATAGTCAAGCCACTTTGTCAAGGGCTTATAATTGTACATATAATGGTAAGTCTAGACACATAAGTCTAAGACATGAATATGTGAGACACTTGATACAAGATAGTGTCATAACAATTGTCTATGTTAAGACAAATAAAAACTTGGTGATCCATTTACAAAACCTCTAGCGAGAGAGGTAGTAAAGATGACATCAAGTGAAATGGGGTGAAACCTTGTATTTAAAATCACCGGGAATGGTAACCCGACCATTTACTAGAATTGAACTAGTTAAAAGGTTTAAATGGGTAATAACAAGTTTAGAAAGTGATTGATTGATATTGACACAATAAGCCCTAAAAGATAATGTCAATATCGTCCATTACGAAATGAGAGGGTGAGTTGTGCTCTTAATGAAAGTCTAATACATTAATGTTGTGTGTTTAAAGTAATGGAGAACACATTGTAGGCGTTTCACCTATATGAACTTAGAAGTGGTGCAGCTTCTTAAAAGAGCTAAAGGTTTGCTCTTTAAAAGAGTTCATGAACCGGAATAAGCACAAGGCCATAATAGTGCTAAAATATTAATTCTCATTGAAACAAGAGATTAGTATATGTACGACATTCTCGGTTCTATCACAAAGAGTAATTAGTTTAATGCTAAGGCAACTAAGGACTTTGATAGAACTTTGAAGTGTTTGTACTAAGTAAAGGTTTAAATCGAAAGATACCTCTACATATGTATGCTTATCTCATTTTGTACATATTGCAGATTATTTTTAAATAAAATAATTTAAAATTTTAAAATTTTGTTTTTCCAAACAAAGTGGGGGATTGTTAGTATTTTGTTTGTAAAAACAATATAGTCCCACATCGGATACTTGAGCATTCTTTTAGAGGTTTAAAAGCATTAAATGTTTATTGGGCTTTGATAAATGGGCCAAAGTATAGACCTCTAAACTCCGCTATGAGTTAATAATGCGCGATTTTGACGCGATTATTAGACGCACTTAGCACTTTGCACGCTTGCCGCTGTCGCTAAAATATTATAACTTTTTACTATATATATTTTTGAATATATTATTTTGTTTATTGTTATTTTAAAATTTTAAATTATTAAAATATCAATAGACAAGGATCATGGAAGAAGGTCGTTGAAAAGTGATCGCTTATTCCAAAGGGTGTTTTGAAAGGTTGTGACTGTTGGAAACACTTTTTCAAATCTATAAATAGCCTATGATTTCAAACATTTGTTAAAAAATAACTTCATTCTTAAAAAACGTTTCTCTCAAAAACATCTGCAATACTACAAACTTGTTTCACAAAGAGTTGCTGGAAAATTCCATTTGCTTGTTGGAATTTTCAAATTTGTTATCTGGGAAGAATATTTGTATTAACCCGAAGCAAATTTGAATATCAAGTGGGGCAAATAATTCTTTAAGGAAAGTGTTTCACGCCTCAGAAATTGTCTCCTTCATTATTTTACTAACAAAATCCTCAGAAATACCAAGAGTACGCTGTAAAGTTCTCCAAATAGAAACAACAAAATGGCACTGTAAAAAAACATGAGTATGAGATTCACCTTCAATGTCACATAAGCAACATTTTGCCTCCACCTGCATATGTTATGACCATCATATTTCAAATCTCTGTCGATCAAAAAAGAATAATATGATTTGACTGAAAAAACCCCTGAAGATTCCCAAACACACTTCCCAGTATCTCAATCATAGAGTACAACTCACTGAATTAATAAGAGAAATCAAATCAACTAGAGAACCAATTAATTGCCTCTCAAAAGGAATATGCCATTCCCAAACACAATTAAAGTAGAATGACCCACCCATTTTATCAAGCCAAAAAAGAATTTGATTACATTACATTGTCTTATAATGAGATGCACTAGAACAGAACATCCAAATTAGAAACAGTTTCTGTTTTTTTTTTCCATCTATATGAGAAGAAATGCTATAAATTGCAGCTTGGTGGGTATCACATACATATCATGAATGCAATTGAGTTATAGATTGGTTTGTCAATATGAGAATTATGAAGCAAAGAAGAAGTGTGTGGTCCGACTTTCTTTTAAAATTATGCTCGAATATGTTTCTTTCTTTTTCTATGAAAGATCTAAGTAAGTATAACTGATATGACAAAAAAAAAAGAGCGTGACAAGCCACCAAAAAACTGATAAGACTAGTGCACTAATGTTATGAATATGACCAATATTTGCTCATAGGAAGAATTTAAAGAAAGGTGGAGATGGTTCTCTTTAGTATGAATTGGAAAAAAAATTTGTATGATGTGACATATTTTTTCTCCTTATTTATTTTGGACAAGTTGCTTTCTTTACGGTGTATTTGGCAAATCTCTAGACCTGGGCCAGGATTAGACCTGGCCCAGTTTTGGGTACCTTTTTGTTTGGCAAAAAACTAGGCCAAAATTAGCCCAGTTTTTTTAGCCCAAAAATACTTACTAAACTGGTTTTAGTTTGAGTTTTGGGTACCTTTTTTTAGCCCAAAAATACCTATGGGTCGGTTTGGCAAATTGCACAAAACTAGGTCAGGACCAGTCCTGGCCCAGTTTTGTGCTAAACTGGTTTTCATTTGGACCAGCCCCCTGTAGGCAATAAAAATTGCCTTAATCCCTGCACAGCAACTCGGAATGAGCAAAAGAGCTTAAGGGTCCATCTGAGTTGAGTCAGGCCCACCGGAGGAAAGACAGGCCCGCCTAAAGGTTAAGTTCACCTGAATGCTTGACTTTACAAAATAGACAAAAGTGTCGATATCTCCCAAACCGGAAGGAATTTGGCAAAATGACCGGAGCAAACCAAACCCTATGGGTTGGTTTGGTTGGCTCCGTCTCGTCGAGATAGTCGATTTTCATATATAATTCGTCCAATTCCGACTTACGGTTTGAAAGTTACGACCTGTTCTTCGTAGCATGTTCTGAAGCTCGCCTGTAGAGCAAGCTCGCCTACAAAGGAGCTTAGCTCGCCTCAAGCACAAGCTCGCATGAAGACTTGGAGCTCGCCTGCGTGCTTGAAGCTCATCTGCATAGGCCAAACTCGCCCACAACATCAAAGTTTGACGAGGCTCGCCCACAACATCAAAGTTTGACGAGGCTCGCCCACAACATCAAAGCTTGACGAGGCTCGCCCGCAGCATCAAAGTTTGACGAGGCTCGCCCACAACATCAAAGTTTGACGAGGCTCGCCCGCAACATCAAAGTTTGACGAGGCTCGCCCACAACATCAAAGTTTGACGAGGCTCGCCCACAACATCAAAGTTTGACGAGGCTCGCCACAACATCAAAGTTTGACGAGGCTCGCCACAACATCAAAGTTTGACGAGGCTCGCCCACAACATCAAAGCTTGACGAGGCTCGCCCACAACATCAAAGTTTGACGAGGCTCGCCCACAACATCAAAGTTTGTGAGGCTCGCCCACAACATCAAAGTTTGACGAGGCTCGCCCACAACATCAAAGTTTGACGAGGCTCGCCCACAACATCAAAGCTTGACGAGGCTCGCCCACAACATCAAAGCTTGACGAGGCTCGCCCACAACATCAAAGCTTGACGAGGCTCGCCCACAACATCAAAGCTTGACGAGGCTCGCCCACAACATCAAAGTTTGTGAGGCTCGCCCACAACATCAAAGCTTGACGAGGCTCGCCCACAACATCAAAGCTTGACGAGGCTCGCCCACAACATCAAAGCTTGACGAGGCTCGCCCACAACATCAAAGCTTGACGAGGCTCGCCCACAACATCAAAGTTTGGCGAGGCTCGCCCACAACATCAAAGCTTGACGAGGCTCGCCCACAACATCAAAGTTTGACGAGGCTCGCCCACAACATCAAAGTTTGACGAGGCTCGCCCACAACATCAAAGCTTGACGAGGCTCGCCCACAACATCAAAGCTTGACGAGGCTCGCCCACAACATCAAAGCTTGACGAGGCTCGCCCACAACATCAAAGTTTGACGAGGCTCGCCCACAACATCAAAGCTTGACGAGGCTCGCCCACAACATCAAAGCTTGACGAGGCTCGCCCACAACATCAAAGCTTGACGAGGCTCGCCCACAACATCAAAGCTTGACGAGGCTCGCCCACAACATCAAAGTTTGACGAGGCTCGCCCACAACATCAAAGCTTGACGAGGCTCGCCCACAACATCAAAGTTTGACGAGGCTCGCCCACAACATCAAAGTTTGACGAGGCTCGCCCACAACATCAAAGTTTGACGAGGCTCGCCCACAACATCAAAGTTTGGCGAGGCTCGCCCACAACATCAAAGTTTGGCGAGGCTCGCCCACAACATCAAAGTTTGACGAGGCTCGCCCACAACATCAAAGCTTGACGAGGCTCGCCCACAACATCAAAGCTTGACGAGGCTCGCCCACAACATCAAAGTTTGACGAGGCTCGCCCACAACATCAAAGCTTGACGAGGCTCGCCCACAACATCAAAGTTTGACGAGGCTCGCCCACAACATCAAAGTTTGACGAGGCTCGCCCACAACATCAAAGCTTGACGAGGCTCGCCCACAACATCAAAGCTTGACGAGGCTCGCCCACAACATCAAAGTTTGACGAGGCTCGCCCACAACATCAAAGCTTGACGAGGCTCGCCCACAACATCAAAGCTTGACGAGGCTCGCCCACAACATCAAAGTTTGACGAGGCTCGCCCACAACATCAAAGTTTGACGAGGCTCGCCCACAACATCAAAGTTTGACGAGGCTCGCCCACAACATCAAAGTTTGGCGAGGCTCGCCCACAACATCAAAGTTTGGCGAGGCTCGCCCACAACATCAAAGTTTGACGAGGCTCGCCCACAACATCAAAGCTTGACGAGGCTCGCCCACAACATCAAAGCTTGACGAGGCTCGCCCACAACATCAAAGTTTGACGAGGCTCGCCCACAACATCAAAGCTTGACGAGGCTCGCCCACAACATCAAAGTTTGACGAGGCTCGCCCACAACATCAAAGTTTGACGAGGCTCGCCCACAACATCAAAGCTTGACGAGGCTCGCCCACAACATCAAAGTTTGGCGAGGCTCGCCCACAACATCAAAGCTTGACGAGGCTCGCCCACAACATCAAAGTTTGACGAGGCTCGCCCACAACATCAAAGTTTGGCGAGGCTCGCCCACAACATCAAAGTTTGACGAGGCTCGCCCACAACATCAAAGCTTGACGAGGCTCGCCCACAACATCAAAGTTTGACGAGGCTCGCCCACAACATCAAAGTTTGACGAGGCTCGCCCACAACATCAAAGCTTGACGAGGCTCGCCCACAACATCAAAGTTTGACGAGGCTCGCCCACAACATCAAAGCTTGACGAGGCTCGCCCACAACATCAAAGTTTGACGAGGCTCGCCCACAACATCAAAGTTTGACGAGGCTCGCCCACAACATCAAAGCTTGACGAGGCTCGCCCACAACATCAAAGCTTGACGAGGCTCGCCCACAACATCAAAGCTTGACGAGGCTCGCCCACAACATCAAAGTTTGACGAGGCTCGCCCACAACATCAAAGTTTGACGAGGCTCGCCCACAACATCAAAGCTTGACGAGGCTCGCCCACAACATCAAAGCTTGACGAGGCTCGCCCACAACATCAAAGTTTGACGAGGCTCGCCCACAACATCAAAGCTTGACGAGGCTCGCCCACAACATCAAAGCTTGACGAGGCTCGCCCACAACATCAAAGTTTGGCGAGGCTCGCCCACAACATCAAAGCTTGACGAGGCTCGCCCACAACATCAAAGTTTGGCGAGGCTCGCCCACAACATCAAAGCTTGACGAGGCTCGCCCACAACATCAAAGCTTGACGAGGCTCGCCCACAACATCAAAGTTTGACGAGGCTCGCCCACAACATCAAAGTTTGTGAGGCTCGCCCACAACATCAAAGTTTGACGAGGCTCGCCCACAACATCAAAGCTTGACGAGGCTCGCCCACAACATCAAAGTTTGACGAGGCTCGCCCACAACATCAAAGTTTGACGAGGCTCGCCCACAACATCAAAGTTTGTGAGGCTCGCCCACAACATCAAAGTTTGGCGAGGCTCGCCCACAACATCAAAGTTTGTGAGGCTCGCCCACAACATCAAAGCTTGACGAGGCTCGCCCACAACATCAAAGCTTGACGAGGCTCGCCCACAACATCAAAGTTTGACGAGGCTCGCCCACAACATCAAAGTTTGTGAGGCTCGCCCACAACATCAAAGCTTGACGAGGCTCGCCCACAACATCAAAGCTTGACGAGGCTCGCCCACAACATCAAAGTTTGACGAGGCTCGCCCACAACATCAAAGTTTGTGAGGCTCGCCCACAACATCAAAGCTTGACGAGGCTCGCCCACAACATCAAAGCTTGACGAGGCTCGCCCACAACATCAAAGCTTGACGAGGCTCGCCCACAACATCAAAGCTTGACGAGGCTCGCCCACAACATCAAAGTTTGGCGAGGCTCGCCCACAACATCAAAGCTTGACGAGGCTCGCCCACAACATCAAAGCTTGACGAGGCTCGCCCACAACATCAAAGCTTGACGAGGCTCGCCCACAACATCAAAGTTTGACGAGGCTCGCCCACAACATCAAAGCTTGACGAGGCTCGCCCACAACATCAAAGCTTGACGAGGCTCGCCCACAACATCAAAGCTTGACGAGGCTCGCCCACAAGGCGTAATTCTAGGCATTTAATCGCGCCTAAAAAGCGTGAAAACCGCTACAAAGAAATGGAAGGATCGCGACGCCCGCCTGGCCAACAGGTGATATCGCCGGGCCGCCGCCAGGTACCGACACGCCGCTGAGCGCAGGGTTTTGAAATGAGGCGCTTAATCGCAAATCTTCAGCACTTATGATACTTGTGGGCACGTTTCCCAAAGACTATAAATACCCTCCTACGTCCACTTGAAGTGCGGCCATCGAAGGGAAAAGTCAATCCAAGCAGGAGTTCAAGAACACGATCCGCGCGGAGATTCCTCGAGTTTAAGCCTTGACTTATTCTTGAGAAGAGTAGATATCTTACCTTGCTAAGATATTTCTGAAGTTCTTGTTTCCTTTGCGAAGCACTAACTAAACCCGTCGATTCGACGATCGCCGCCGTGGTCCACGGATTACGCGTCCCCGGCACAGGCAAAGACCCACGAAAACAGGAGATCTACACTTGTAGTGTCTTTTGTTCGAGTTTGTAAGAAAGTTATCTAAATTCTTTGTAACTGAGAATAAAAAGTGTAATTTTCTCTAGTTTTACAATGGAATCAACTTTCGACCCAAACACGATGGCGACCACCGATGGGAGCCAGCGGTCTCGAGCCGAGATCGTTGTGTCGCAGCCTTGCAGCGATCAGGCCGACCTCATGGTTGATGGGCTAGACTACTTCTTCGATCAAGCCAAGTTCGAAGAGTATCTCTCCTCTTCCTCACCGAAGTCCTCCTCACCCCGCAAACATTGGAGGATATCATCTCTTAAGAGGGAGGTTCGTTCGTTTTAACTGCGGCAGGCGATTTCCCTCGGTAACACCGGTGGATCTCAAAGCCGAGAGCTCGCTCGACAAAGAGAGCTTCGCCAAAGCGGCGTCAAAAGATGGCCCGTCGGTTCGCCAAGGCTCGGAGTCAGCGGATGGAGTTCACTATCGAACTCACGTGATCAAAGGCATCAACAAAGCGCAATCTCTCAATCCGTCGGCCTCCTCCCAAGGAAGAATGGGTTCTCGTCAAAAGGGCCCGATTGACAAGGAAGGAGCTCAAAACACCGTGCGCTTTGCTCGAGCACGTCTTTGTTGTTCGCAAGGAGCAAAAGTCAAAAGCAACCCGACAAGCGGCTCAAAATCACCAAGTTTGGGTCGAAGTCAATGTCAAAATTGGCTCAAGAGTGCGCCGCCGAATTCTTCACCGAGATAGCTGAAGCCGCCGCCAGAGCAGCCTAAGCCGCCGCCAACAATAGCAGTGTAAACCGCTCTGCCAGATACTCAACCGCCTCGCCAAAAGCGAGGCAGTCCTCCATGCCTTAGCGAAAATTTGACTTTTCCGCCCCTTTCTTCCACTTTTCCGGCTGAGGTATCAACTATTAAGTCTGGAAATCCGTCAACTTCGGTGTTCAGTCGCCTTGGTCCACAATTGAGAACCAAAGTCAAAACACCGGTAATGGAACGTTTGGGTCACCTGATCCATAAACAACGACAGGTTGGGGGCCGTACCCAAATTCCAAGTGATGTTCAGAAATGTGCCGAGCTATCTAACGCAGCTCAAACTGAAAAAATTTCTGTTGCGTCTCGTTTGAGCATCCCACAAGGGGTCCACGAGTCTGGCGAGAAGAAGAAGTTGAGTCAAGTGACTCGCCAAAATCACGAGAGATAACCGGACCCTTGTGATTCATACGAAGCAACCGGATAGCGGCGCCAGCGATGGAAGTTGTCTCTCAAATCAAAAGTCGGCGTCCCCAAAGAAGGCGTGTCCTCCAATTAAGGACAACGTTACACTTGGGGTGGAAGTGCAATTTGTGATAAACCACACCAACCACACCATCGGTGGGGTGGCAACACCACGAAGGGCGATCGATGAAATAGGTTGTTCTTGCTCGTGTGCACAACTAATCAAGGCGTTGTTGTCGGGATGTGCACGTTACGAGTCGGCGCTCACCCACAAAGAGCTTCGGTATTGAGCGGCTTTCCACGTCGACAGCGGAAAATCTGAAACCACGATCAAGGCGACCCGAAGAAAAGAAGATCGCCATTCATCGGGATGAATTCCCGAAGTCACCATTAATATGGTGAACAAAGGAAAAGGGCCAGCAATGGGCGAGGACCACGACTTCACTCACGGAGGAAAAGTCGGCACGAGTTCCGGCGAGATGTCGGTTACAATTGCGAGCTATCCAGCGCATTGACTATAGAAGGATGCATGAGGGAGAGTCATCGATGATGAAGCTTCCGACATCAATTCGGCGATAGCTTCCGATGACACAATGTCAAGTCTTTGGTCCCCATCGAGAGAAGCTTTACCATTACTCGATGTCACGGCTCAAATGTTACAAGAAGCCTTAGCTAAGCAAAGAGAAGAGCTTAAGGCGAAATGAGAACGAGAGATGGAGCTAGCCATGCAGCGGATGAGGAGTTGCAAATCCAAGCGGTTGCACAACACGGGTCGATCAACGACACGAAACCGATCAACAAGGTGGAGTAACCCACCATAATGTTGAAAACGGTGATTCGGAGATTGATGAACACATTTACGATCAACCTCCAAAGAAAGCTGCATCTGTTGCTCAAGGTGGAAATGGTCCAATTCTTCCTATTGGGCGATCCAAAACAAGGGGAGGATGATGGCGAAAGGATGAAAGAGCTTGAAAATAAAATCAATGCTTTGATGTCCACACAGAAGTCAAAAGGACGGTATCCCGTGTCCGTATCCGAGAAGTGGGATTCAATTCCTTACCGCCAAAATTTAATTTGATCAACTTCCGCCATTTGTGGGAGAGGGTCACCTTCACAACACGATTTACTTCAAATCACATTTGGGGTAATCTCGGAAGCGAGCCTCTGATGGTTCGGTCATTCGTCGGTACTCTTCGTGGAGCTGCCTTCGATTGGTATCGAAGACTCAAGGCCGGGAGTATTAATTGCTGGGAGGACATGGAAAGTTCTTTTCTCAGCAACTTCTTTGATGACGACACCGAAGTCTCAATTGGAACTCTCCTAGGCAGCGAGAAAGGTGGGGAGACAATCGACACCTTCGTTAAGCGATTCCGCAATAAAGCTATGAATTGCAGGGATCCAATTACTGAAAAGTTTATATTGAAGACTTGCCACAATAATCTCTCCATTGATCTGTTGGAAGTCATGGGGGTCGTCCCACCAACTACGTGGAAAGACCTAAAAATACGAGGAGAACAAGCCGAACGTTTCCTCAGAAGGAAGAAAGCTGAAAGAGGCGAAAAGACGGCTGACCCCTCAGAAGTAAATTTTTCCTCTCGTAATAGAGGAAAGACATCTGTGACTGCTGTTGATCAAACGTCGCAACAACGACCGCGTCAAAAAGCTGCTAAATCAGAATTCCACAGGACATACTCTTTCAAGGACGAAGAAGTTCCAATCATCTTCAAACACCTCCTTGATAACAACAAAATCAAGTTGCCTCCAATTACAAATCAAGAGGAGGCTAGCAAAACTTCGGACCCTAAATCGTCGCGTACAGGAGGATCCTCCATCCTACAAAGGATTGCTTAGCTCTCAAGGCCATCATCCAAGCCTTGGTTGAAGCCGGCGTCTTACGAAATAAGTGAATCAAATTTGACTCGGCTGTGTATACGAGTATAAACCGCCCTCTCGACTCGGCTGTATACGAGTATAAATCGCTCCCTCGGACTCCGGCAATTATCTGAGTAAGCTGCTCCCTTGCACTCAAACGGTATATGAGTATAAACTGCTCCCTTTCCTCCGATGAGTACAAGAAGTTAAACTGCTCCTCCTTCTTACTCCAATAAGAATATAAGTATAAACTATTCTAAATGAATGCAACCCAATTTTGCGAAGAAAGCTGGGGGTGGATAATCCATGAACGAGAGGTCCACTTCCACATTGAGCGATCAAACCTTCCGACAGTTAGGATTGTCTCAAATAAATATCTTGGTCAAACCTTCCTACAGTTAGGACCATGGTCAAAATCCCCTCTTGATTCCTTCCATGAACGAGAGGTCCATTTCAGGATTGAGCGATCAAACCTTCCGACAGTTAGGATTGTCTCAAAACTCTTATCCCGATCAAACCTTCCTACAGTTAGGATCATTTTGTTAATTTTCACTCCCACTTGGTCAAACCTTCCTCTGATTAGGACCATGGTCAAAATCCCCTCTTGATTCCTTCCATGAACGAGAGGTCCACTTCCACATTGAGCGATCAAACCTTCCGACAGTTAGGATTGTCTCAAAACTCTTATCCCGATCAAACCTTCCTACAGTTAGGATCATTTTGTTAATTTTCACTCCCACTTGGTCAAACCTTCCTACAGTTAGGACCACGGTCAAAATCCCCTCTCGATTCCTTTTATGAATGAGAGGTCTACTCGATAGCGAGGTTCGTTTTAGCCCCAAGAGAAAACACAACAGGTTCGCTGCCCCAAGAGAAGACACAAGCGGGTTCGTTTTAAGCCCCAGAGAAGACACAAGCGGGTTCGTTTTAAGCCCCGAGAGAACACAAATTCCACAAGCCTCGTATTCAATATCGTAGCATAGATGTCATTACCTAATGACACCTAAACTATGCTTTTATGAATAGGGATGTTATCTCGTCCTTATCGAGATAAGTCGTAACTTGTAGGGTAATCAATTCCGTGATAATTGATCAAGCCTACGTATTCAATATCGTAGCATAGATGACATTACCTAATGACACCTAAACTATGCCTTCATGCATAGGGATATTATCTGTCCTTATCGAGATAAGTGCATCTAACACATCTTTGTAGGGTAATCAATTCCGTGATAATTGATCAAGCCTACGTATTCAATATCGTAGCATAAAGTCTAAGAGAATTCACTCTTTTAGCACAACGTAACATGTAGAGCGGACTCGGATAATCTATATGCTAGCCCAACTCAAGCGGTAGTTGGTAAAGGCTCATCAAATCCGTTGATGGTGAGGGTTTGCCAAAAATCCTATATCTATCATACAAGCAATAACTTGAGACAGCGGGTTCACTCTTCCTGCCGGGGTCAAGCACTTTCTCCTACCATGGTTTTAATACACTTTGTAACTCATTGCTAATGCAAATGTGCCATTACATCGCCTCCGGAAGCTCAAGCATGCTCAGACAAATTCTGTGGCGGTCCTTTTAAGTGGGACAATTCCAGATATTACATATAGAAGCTTTCCTGGAAATCGATATTGAGAAAACCGACGGCGCTTTTCTCGAATGATTCTCAAGACATTTCAATTACAACCCAAGTGGTGACTTTCAAGATGAAGATGATTAGTCCAAAATCGACTTGACATTTCAATCAATCCAAATACAAATGCAACGACTATTGATCCCAAAGTATGGTCACGACGCCACAGAGCCGTGATTCAAGAAACCAAGCAAAACATGGGCCTCTCCTACAAAGTTCAACGTTGAGCGAAGCAAAGGCATCTTATCCAAAGTATTCTAGACCCTCGACAAAATCTGAGAGAGTCGAAAACTTTGGAGGGTATCTGTAGGCATCAAAATTGTGAAGAACCTCAAATATGACTAAATCATGAGAAGATCGAAGAACAACGTCGTCGAAATCTCAAGAAGTCAACACATGGGGAGATTGTGTCTCGCCACGAAGGCGAGACACTTGTTTGTGTCTCGCCACGAAGCGAGACACCTTGATGTGTCTCGCTATTAGCGAGACATTTGTGTGTGCCTCGCATGAGCGAGACACCTTGATGTGTCTCGCTATTAGCGATTTGTGCCGCGACGAAGCGAAGACACCTTGATGTGTCTCGCTATAGGCGAGGCACTTTACTTGTGTCTCGCTTAACCGGCGACACCTGAATTTGGAACGAGCTCTTGAAGGGTCTAAATCAATGCCGATGGGGCCCACTTGACTTTATCAATGCAGAGACGCTCGCACATCGCTAATAGCGGTTACATCGCCAAGATACCACTAGGCGTAATTCTAGGGCATTTAATCGTGCCTAAAAGCGGGAAAACCGTTATAGCAGCCTGAAGACGCGATCGCCACGGCACCGCAAAATGATATCGCCGCCACAAATAATGACACGCCGCTGCTGAGCGAGGGTGTTTTATGGCGCTGAAGTACTGGAAGCCGCCAAGGCTTAACCGCAAATCTTCAAGACTTATGATACTTGTGGGCACGTTTCCCAAAGACTATAAATACCCTCCTACGTCCACTTGGGCGGGGTCGGCCATCGAAAGGGAAAAGTCAATCCAAGCTTAGGAGTTCAAGAACACGATCCACGGAGATTCCTCGAGTTTAAGCCTTGACTTATTCTTGAGAAGAGTAGATATCTTACCTTGCTAAGATATTTCTTTGAAGTTCTTGTTTCCTTTAGCGAGCACTAACTAAACCCGTCGATTCGACGATCGGCTTTCGGTGGTCCACGGTTACGCGTCCGACACGACAAAGACCCAGCGGAAGATCTACACTTGTAGTGTCTTTTGTTGAGTTTGTAAGAAAGTTATCTAAATTCTTTGTAGCGAGAATAAAAGTGTAATTTTCTCTAGTTTTACAATGGAATCAACTTTAGACCCAGCGATGGCGAACCTCGACAACAACACGAAGTCCGCTTGAAACACGACGAGCCTCGTCCAAGTGGCGAACCTCGCCTACAACGTGAGGTCCCCTCAAAGGGATGAGCCTCGTCCAAGTGGCGAACCTGCGCCTACAACGTGAGGTCCCCTTGAAAGATGAGCCTCGTTTGAGTGGCGAATCTCGCCAGCAACATGAAGTCCCCTCTAAAAGGGATGAACCTCGTCCAAGCAACGAACTTTGCCAACATGAGGTCTCCTCTAAAGAGGACAAACCTCGGCGGTGACGAACCTCGTCACCAATATGAACCTCGCGAGAACCAAAGGAAGCGGCAACCTCGCCGGGTTAAGCCAAACTCGACTTAGAGAGCCTCTCATATGAGGCTCGTTTTCGAGAATCAGCGGGGTACACCCGCCGATCTCGTGATTATCTCACTGCATGGCGTGATGCCAATCAAATGCAATCTCATTGCTGGCGTGAGAAACTCATATATCTGCGCCTGTTCATCGACACATCAACCTTACGTATTTGGCGATTATCGACCCGTCAACTAGACGGCGGTTTCACCATAAGAAACAAGCGGCCCAGCGGTGGTCATTCCCACAGGTGACTATTAACATGGTTGGGAGAAGCGGGAGCAAGACCCCAACAGTGATCTGAATCGTCGACCACGAGTATTTCCTAGGGTTCTGGCGCATTAATCAATAGTCAAGGCCTATCGAGGTACCCGTCTTACCGAGGCGGCAATTCCGTTCGATTATAGACAATTGGTGGGGTACCGAAGAATTTGAGAACTCGGCATCGCTTCGTCTCAACCTTGAATCACGATTTCGGTGTCGGGCGGTCCTCATGGCGAGCGAGAAGAAGAGATGACACGAAGAATTGAAGAGCAACAAGCTACTATTCTTGCGCAACAAGAATCTATCGGCGTTTAGAAATAATGATGGAGAAACTTGTATGCAAGAAGAAGCAGACGAAGGAGGATCCAAATCGGGGTAGAAGGCTACGAGGGGATCATGATGTCCACTCATCGTCATCCGGGTTTAGTCAACTGCACAAAAGAGCAAGATCATACGTTGTGGGATTTCCAAAGCGGTGGATGCTCTTAAGCTCCAAGGCGATCTAAAGAGTGGGGTGGCGGACCATATCTGCGAGTGGGATGATGTCCCATATCCTCGAAATTCAAGCCACTCAATCTAGTGCGGTTTGATGGGAAAAGCTCTCCATCACAATATATTTATTATTTCGAGCACAAACCGGGCATATAGCAGTAATGATCCTATCGTGACCGATTATTCATTAGCACTCTTAAGGGAGTTGCTTCGAGTGGTTCGGAGGTTGGAGCCCGGTTCCATTCACTCTTGGAGAGATTTGGAAAAGCTTTTATGGCGGATTCTTGACGATGACAGGGTATCTATGGCAACCCCGCTAGTCAGAAGCGAGGAAGAAAGAATCGTGAGCAACTTTGTCAAGAGATTCAGAACCGATCGGCCGCGCGTCTGATCGATTTTCGAGGCCACTCTCATCGAGATGTGTCGGAATAATCTCTCCATCAACATTCTGTCTAATATAGGCGCTGTCGTAGCTCGCTCGTGGAAAGACTTAACCCGCCAAGGAGAACAAGTCGAGAGCGTGCTCAAGCGTATGGAGGTTGAAGAGCTATTTGAATTTCGAGGAGGTGATGACCAAGATACCTTGGTGGTGGCGACCGCTTCCTCATCAAAACTCTTTTCAAGTAAGCCCCTGATGGCATCTGCCGAGCTCGCCAACGCGGAACCAAGCTATGAGACCGACTGCGAAGACTTGGCTACAATCGGCCAAAAATGATCGTTGATGCTTACATGCATCAATCGCCGACCGTACCGACGGCAATTCTTAAAG
The DNA here is from genome assembly GCA_012295165.1 of Asparagus setaceus. Lineage (NCBI taxonomy): Eukaryota > Viridiplantae > Streptophyta > Magnoliopsida > Asparagales > Asparagaceae > Asparagus > Asparagus setaceus. The sequence goes on from CM022705.1 coordinate 6,077,699, forward strand.
AAGTACTACCCGTAGTCTTCTTTCAAACTCCACTAAGTTATCATGTTAACATCACATCGATAACTAATTTCCTCCAAATTCCTTCGCCAATCCTCCTCAACGGGATGGCGGGCCCTATAACTGTCATGTTAACAATCACCTCGATAGTCCGCGCCGTCATTCACGCAAATGGCGTTGTCCAATCAAGTCGTCATACCCTATTCCCATCACGGTTGTTATACTTCCGAAGTTCTTGAACAACTAGATTCTTCTTGGTCATATGTCGTCATACTTTTATGTCATTGAGCGATTCGATCATCCCCACATGATTTTATTCCTAATAATGGCCTACCGGTGATGTGCCCTATCAACCCCCAGAATAGTAGCCTACCATGCGATGTGCCTCTATTTCAACCATAGTCGTTATACTCCCATGTCATGAGCGACTTGACTACTCCCACATGGTCATTCCTCTAAATGATTTTGTTCGTAATCAGCGTGTTATACTCTCCGTCCTTTGAACAACTTAATGTTTTTGATCAAATGTCGTCATACTTTTATGTCATTGAGCGATTCGATCATCCCCACATGATTTTATTCCTAATAATGGCCTACCGGTGATGTGCCCTATCAACCCTAGAATAGTAGCCTACCATGCGATGTGCCTCTATTTCAACCATAGTCGTTATACTCCCATGTCATGAGCGACTTGACTACTCCCACATGGTCATTCCTCTAAATGATTTTGTTCGTAATCAGCGTGTTATACTCTCCGTCCTTTGAACAACTTAATGTTTTTGATCAAATGTCGTCATACTTTTATGTCATTGAGCGATTCGATCATCCCCACATGATTTTATTCCTAATAATGGCCTACCGGCGATTTGCCCTATCTTTTAATCCAGCGCCTTGAGCGGCTAAGGATAGAGGGAGATTTTAGCACTAAGCCTAAAAGAAACTCCTCGAAAACTCACCATCTTGAGGGGAAAAGTATGGCTAGTCCAACTCAAGCGGCGGTTGGTAAAGACATACCAAGTCCGTTGATAGTTGGGGTTTGCTAAAAATCCTAGAGGGCAATCATTAGGCTGCAGTGAAGAGTTCAACTTTACCGAAGTTCGTTAGAAGGTTCCTCGCCCACCGCACGGCGCCGTGTTGTCTTCATATCCAAAGTGTTGGGACTCCATTCAACCACATTCGTGTCCGAAAACTTTGGAGGGTTTTGTAGGCAATAAAATTGCCTTAATCCCCTGCAAAGTTAATCCCTCGAATGAGCAAAAGAGCTTAAGGGTCCATCCGAGTTGAGTCAGGCCCACCGGAGGAAAGACAGGCCCGCCTAAAGGTTAAGTTCACCTGAATGCTTGACTTTACAAAATAGACAAAAGTGTCGATATCTCCCAAACCGGAAGGAATTTGGCAAAATGACCGGAGCAAACCAAACCCTGCGGGTTGGTTTGGTTGGCTCCGTCTCGTCGAGATAGTCGATTTTCATATATAATTCGTCCAATTCCGACTTACGGTTTGAAAGTTACGACTGCTCTTCGTAGAGATTCGTTCTCGGGTCAGAGCAAGCTCGCCTGCAAAGGAGCTTAGCTCGCCTCAAGCACAAGCTCGCATGAAGACTTGGAGCTCGCCTGCATGCTTGAAGCTCGTCTGCATAGGCCAAACTCGCCCACAACATCAAAGTTTGACGAGGCTCGCCCACAACATCAAAGTTTGACGAGGCTCGCCCACAACATCAAAGTTTGACGAGGCTCGCCCACAACATCAAAGTTTGACGAGGCTCGCCCACAACATCAAAGTTTGACGAGGCTCGCCCACAACATCAAAGTTTGACGAGGCTCGCCCACAACATCAAAGTTTGACGAGGCTCGCCCACAACATCAAAGCTTGACGAGGCTCGCCCACAACATCAAAGTTTGACGAGGCTCGCCCACAACATCAAAGTTTGACGAGGCTCGCCCACAACATCAAAGCTTGACGAGGCTCGCCCACAACATCAAAGTTTGACGAGGCTCGCCCACAACATCAAAGCTTGACGAGGCTCGCCCACAACATCAAAGTTTGACGAGGCTCGCCCACAACATCAAAGTTTGACGAGGCTCGCCCACAACATCAAAGTTTGACGAGGCTCGCCCACAACATCAAAGTTTGACGAGGCTCGCCCACAACATCAAAGCTTGACGAGGCTCGCCCACAACATCAAAGTTTGACGAGGCTCGCCCACAACATCAAAGTTTGACGAGGCTCGCCCACAACATCAAAGCTTGACGAGGCTCGCCCACAACATCAAAGCTTGACGAGGCTCGCCCACAACATCAAAGCTTGACGAGGCTCGCCCACAACATCAAAGTTTGACGAGGCTCGCCCACAACATCAAAGCTTGACGAGGCTCGCCCACAACATCAAAGTTTGACGAGGCTCGCCCACAACATCAAAGTTTGACGAGGCTCGCCCACAACATCAAAGTTTGACGAGGCTCGCCCACAACATCAAAGTTTGACGAGGCTCGCCCACAACATCAAAGTTTGACGAGGCTCGCCCACAACATCAAAGTTTGACGAGGCTCGCCCACAACATCAAAGTTTGACGAGGCTCGCCCACAACATCAAAGTTTGACGAGGCTCGCCCACAACATCAAAGTTTGACGAGGCTCGCCCACAACATCAAAGTTTGACGAGGCTCGCCCACAACATCAAAGTTTGACGAGGCTCGCCCACAACATCAAAGTTTGACGAGGCTCGCCCACAACATCAAAGCTTGACGAGGCTCGCCCACAACATCAAAGTTTGACGAGGCTCGCCCACAACATCAAAGTTTGACGAGGCTCGCCCACAACATCAAAGTTTGACGAGGCTCGCCCACAACATCAAAGTTTGACGAGGCTCGCCCACAACATCAAAGTTTGACGAGGCTCGCCCACAACATCAAAGTTTGACGAGGCTCGCCCACAACATCAAAGTTTGACGAGGCTCGCCCACAACATCAAAGTTTGACGAGGCTCGCCCACAACATCAAAGTTTGACGAGGCTCGCCCACAACATCAAAGTTTGACGAGGCTCGCCCACAACATCAAAGTTTGACGAGGCTCGCCCACAACATCAAAGTTTGACGAGGCTCGCCCACAACATCAAAGTTTGACGAGGCTCGCCCACAACATCAAAGTTTGACGAGGCTCGCCTACAACATCAAAGTTTGACGAGGCTCGCCCGCAGCCGTGAACTTTGACTCTCGCCTTGCAACGAAGCTCGTTATCCGACGAAGCTCGAAGCTTAACCTCGCAGCGAATCTAAAGGCCACGAAAGCCACAACAACCACGTGGGTTAAGTGGTGGGCATCAGTTATGCCCACGTCCATATCAGTTAACCCACGTTTTCACAATTCTTGCATGCCAGTTACGTGCTAAAAGCCCTATAAGTGGCGGTGGCGACCATTAGAAGGGAGGCTTTTGGAATTTTTGGAGATCAACACTTGCGCACGGTGAAAGAGATCAAGCTCTTCATCGGCAATCTCAAGATCATCACGCACTCGTTACGATCGTCAGCGGGAAGCAATCTCAGCGTGAGCATTGAGTGAAGCATCCTATCGCTACCGAAAATCCACCTTAAAAGAGAAGTCGAATCAATCTTCTCTTCCTCTGTAATCGAGAAAATTTGATTGTAAACTCATTCATTCAATCAATAAACTTTTTTCGACTCTACACCCCCCCTTGATCAAAATGAAAACTAGTTTAGTATCACTATTTGGGCTTAAAAAATGGGGTCAGATCTAGCCTAAAATTTTAACAAACAAGAAATAACTCAAATTTGGGCCAGCTTCAGTCCTGGCCCAATTTTACAAAATAGCCAAACACACCCTATGGTGCAAACTAAAACCAGTGTAAGATAAAACTGGGCTAACACTGATTCTGGCCCAATTTTTAATAGATTGCCAAACACACCCTTAGACAAGTCCACTTTAGGCCCAACTTTACTATCCATGCCAAATTAGACATTTTTAATGAAAGACTAGCATTCCAAGGCACGCGACTCTGCGACTCGGACATGAGAAAGTGAAATTTTTAGTTTATCGGAGTTTTTTTTTTTTCATGCCTAATTAACCTTCACATTAATTAACCTAACAATTCCTGTAAACCGAAAAATAACACGTTTGGTAAATAACTCCCGGATTTGTCGCTCTCTATTTCTCCATTTATCTCGCTGCCACTCGTCGACAGGAGTATTACTGCCAGATTCGTAATTAAGTTAAACTTCAGGCAGTTATACAGACTTTTATTTCCATCATTAAGGTCTTTTTTTTCCTTCTTTTTTTGTACCCAACAATTATCCTTTTAGAAAAATAATTCATCCTCACAGATCTTGGTTCAAGAAGCATTCGTAATCATTAGATTATCGTTGAGTTCTATCAAGTGCTTCCGTCATTCCTTATTTCATTTGTTTGGTTCCTTGGGTCAAAATCCATCTTTCAATTAGGTTCTTGATCCTCATTGCTTGTGTGCACCTCAACAAAAATGTATTAGATTTGAAAAAAAAAATTAAAAAAATTTCTGCCCTTATAATAAAAAGTAAATAAAAGTACAATTCTACCCTTAAAATAAAAATAAATTTTTTTAAAAACTCTTTTCAGAGTACGGAAGCAAAGCAAAGCATTATATATTGTTTAGGATTTTAATTAACAGATCTCAATGGTCTATTATCAAGGATTTGATCCCTGCAACTCCTAAAAATGAAATCTCGGTTGCCCTTTTCTCGCTGGCCGATTCCATCAAGTATTGTCTCTATTTCCTCAATTTCCGCCACTTTTTCCAAATCCTACGCTCTCTTTAAATTACCCAATTAAAATTTCTTTTTCTTTAAATTTTTCCAGGAAATCAAGATTTCCTCTCATGCTTCAGCTAATTAACCCTTTTAAATGGTCAACCTATGTCATTATTTCTCAATCTAAAATTTACTTGATTTGTATTTAATATTGGCTAAATATCAGAAAAACCCCCTTAACTTTGGACAATTATCGGAAAAACCCCCTTAACTCTCAAAATATCAAAAAATCCCTTAAGTATTGGGATTATCACAAAACCCCCATTAACTTTCTGATTTTATCAGAAAACCCCCTTTACTTTTCAGATTTTATCAGAAACCCCCCCCCCAAAATTATGGGGGTCTTCTGATAAAATCTCAGAGTTAAGGGGTTTTCTGATATTTTCAAAATTAAGGGGTTTTCTGATATTTTCAAAATTAAGGGGTTTTCTG